>OY284475.1:47635700-49016772 GCA_958336345.1 Dorcus parallelipipedus
AATGATTTCCAAAATTGTCAGTTAAATACGCGTTTGCAAATTTTTATGCAATCACATGTATCAAAATTACCCCTTCCTAAGTGAGCGCCAAATCTCAATACTCAGTTGACTTCAAACGTAGTGCTTGAGCGGGCAAGGGGAAGATCGAAATCTCAGTTCAAACTCACTTGTTCGTGCTAAAAGGAACGACATTTATATGATCTGAGAATTGTGGCAAAAGGAATGCAGCTTATGAATCACACCGGCTTAGCTAAGCTGTAATTTAGTCAGCGTTTTTCTAAGTGTAGCATACAGTGATTCCCTGAACGAAGTTCTGAATGGCAGCTATCTCACATGCTTGACTTACTATATGGGCGAGTTAAATAAACGGTCAATCCCGTCAATCTGCACAAAATCGTCAGGTCAACGGTCAGAATAAACTACCTGACCAATCATCGATTGGAAAAATTGAATACTGACTCAACCGGTAAATTAAAATTATGCTCCTACCACTTTTTTTGATAGCGCTGAGGAACTCAGCCTACAATTTATACGCTGAGTAAATATCTCAGCAGCTTTCCCTCAGCGGTGTGTCAGCTTGTTCATTCAGGGAAATTGCTTACTTAGCCTCTCAGCCGCTGAGCGTCCCTGAATGCACCCATTGAAACTGCATTCCTAAGTTTGAATTCAAAAATTTGAATTACTTAGCCTTATTCTAATTGGCTAGAGCGTGGTATACGCTTCTGATTGGTAATTTGACCTATCCTTGTTCTGATTGGCTGTAGGTGGATCTGCAGCTAGACGCTCGTTATTTTCATACCACTAATGCAGAATATGGCCATTGGTGGCGCTGGCTTCGCATGTGCAAGATCCCTATTCGTACCAATATAAATCCATAAGTTGATTTTAGTGTTGTAAATTGGATTATAAACCGGTTATTAACTGGTTAATTATCCGGTTAATAACACCCGGTAAATTAAGTTATTTACCGCGTGGTTATTTATTTTGAATTTGCCACCAATAGTTTGGAAATATTTCCAAACTTTATTAATATTAGTATTAGTTTTGGATGATTATGGTTAACAACAATTCTATTTCCTCATAAAATCAAGATTGTGAGGTAGCTGAGTTTGGTCTTTTCTAAAAGGATAAGTCAAAAGCAATACAATAAAACCTGTTTTATTTCATTTTGTTATTTACTTTATTTACTGTTACTTAATTAACAGGTTAAAATCCGGTAAAGTAAGTATATTATATAATTTACAACACTAGTTGATATAATGTAAATATCACAATCCAATACATCATATAGGTACTATGCGTTAATAAATTTTTTAGATAAGGGGAGGCTATGAAAAACAAAATCAGAGTCTTAGCTTGATTCGAAACTTTTATTCTGACATTTGCTTCCTGACCCCTGTCAAATCTGTTAGTTGTTTAAACGCTCTTGAACACTATAGTCATGGGTCAGTAAGCAATCCAACGGCATTTGAAATTAGTCGTTATCATGTTAAAGAGTTTTAACAAAGCCTTATGTATTCAACTGGAAGATTTTTTCTACTATCGTCAAATGTATCTTGACATTTCAATTTTGACATAAGTTAATTTCATTTTAGCTACGACTTAGATTTTACTCTTCATATACTCCTCTAATCTAAAAAATATATTAACGCATTGTACTCATAATCGACGCCAAAACACGAGAAGTTATGTAGCATACAAGGATTTGTTTAGTTGACACCAGGTGGCGAACGCTTAGCTGCAAACATGGCTGCAAACTAGGAATGTTCGATTCAGAATCGATCTTTTCCTCATAAAAATCGATTTTTCAAATCGATTCTGCTTGCAGCCGATTTCTTAATGAATCGATTTTTTCTTTCAAGAATCGAATCTGTTTTTCACATATGAAATTGTAAGTGTTTTTGCAGCTTTGACACCGTTGCTCTAAACAGCAACTGGGTTGCGTTCATAAAATATAGAGTGCGTTTCGTTTGCGCGCTCATACGCTTTAAACACTCATGCTTACAAGCACTATTTTCTGTTGTTTCATTTGGCGTTCAGTCGCTTAAGCCGTTATACGCAGAGGTGTTTCTTTTGACTATTGTTTGCACAACGAATTCATAACTTTAAAAATATAACTTCAGTAGTGAGATTAATCCAAGCATAACTGCTGCAGCTGTTTCTAAAGTATAATGTTTGTTTATAACCTGACTATGATCAGCTGAGCTCCTTGTACGCATCTCATACATTCCGTTTGGAACATAAGCGCTTACGCTTTTGCTGCTCTACCTCGATGCAATAAGCGATTGTGAGCGAAGACATAGCGTTTTCGATTCACATGCACCGGTTGCACTCAGTGTATTTTCATTTTCTTTTAACCTCATGTAATAACACGGGATGAAGATATTCTAAGTGCGCACTCGTGCGGTCAATCGTAAACGCTGTATGACGTTACCATTTCGTCATCTGGCGCTTTGTGAGCGTTTGCAAAACCAAAGGGGATGGTTTAAGCACTGCTTATGAGCGCTCAAAGTATGTAAGCGCGCAAATGAAACGCACCCATAGTATACCTTCGAGTGCACCTTGGGTGTATAATCGTATCTCTCTTAATGATGATTATTTGCTCATTTTGCGTCTCGCTCTTGTGTTTATATTATTACCATGACAACGGGCGCACTTTTTACGTCCCACTTTTAAGTAAGGTGTAGAAAAAGTGTTTGTTGCTATGGAAACAATGCCTGATTTAGTTTTTTATTATTCATAGATGAGAAACAAAATACATAAACTCATTTATACGAGAGAGATGCAATTAGGCCGAGAGTAACTCTAGAGTGTCTTTTATGAACACAACCCTATTCACACATAATAATGCTGTTTTAATATTAGTTTTTATTTCTATATTTTATGTGTCATTTTTGGTTTCTTAAATAAAAATGATGTTGGATCGATTTTTATTAAATCGATTTCTTTACATCTCGATTTTCCATATTTCGATTCGAGATCGATTCAAAAATCGATTCTTTTAACGTAGATCGAACATCCCTACCGCAAACTCCAACAGACACAACTTAAAATTCTGTCGTCAGTGTAGCCAGATTATGAAAATGTGATTACCAGAAAATACCTATGAAATTACCACATTTTTGGAAAAATTATCAGAGCATCAAACACTACGCCAATATATAAAAAAAAGGGTCGCCGAGTGGCTTAGCGGTCAAGCCTAGCCGACTTGGAAAGTCGTGTCGCTCGGCGGCGTAGGTTCGAATCCTACCATTAGCCATGGATGTTTGTGCTGTTTAAAGGTTAAGACCCAGCTTAAAACATACTTCGTAATTGTCTGGAATGGCTTACGGCCGTAAGACAAGCAGCATTGCTGCGCAAAGCAAATAGAAAGAAAGAAAAAAGATATAAAAAAAAATTTGATTAAATAACAAAAATAAAAACAATAAAATAAATATACATATCAAAATTTTCAAATAATAATAATAACTGGTTCAAATTCATCTTCAAAAATATTTTCTTTATCTCCTATATTCTTAACACCGAGTGATTTTTAAAAATTTTTATCAACTCTTGCCACGCGATCTGGATGGCATGTCTTAGCTTAAGTAAAGAGTCCGTCATTGCAAAGTAAAGAAATGTACTGCTTAAAAAATAATTTTTAACAGGATACAACGAGCAAACATAGTTTTCGTATATGCCAAACAGAATAAATAAATTACATTCGAAAAACCGAAATTTTATACAAAAATATAAGAAATGAAATGTGCGAGTCCGCACAAATTGCGCTCAGTATACTACTTCTTCTTGACTAAAAAATTTAAGTTACTAGGTAAAAGGTATCGACAGGACATTAGAATGGACTCTGAAATACTATTAATTCATTTCACATTTTTTTAGGTACTAAAATTAATGGTTTTGTCTGAGCGTTAAATTCAAACATAACCCGACCAACAAATGGCTGCCGGGCGACCTTGAGGCTTCACTCCTACGTTGAGAACGTGAGAACAGTTAGGTATCTAGCTAATATATTAACATCTCTGGTAAATATCAACTTGCTAACTTAAATCACTACAAATCATACTAAAATGCCAACTAGTAACCGCTTGGCCGTCTGAACGCGCCCATTCATTTGTTACAGTCATCATTACAGATAATTTCTGAATGTTACCTCTGCTGCTAACATAATGGAAAAATTGGAAAAAGCTGTCATTTTTCCAAATGTTGACTCGTAAACTTGCAAATTGTAACTCAACTAATGAAATGAATTGTCAATAACATGTAACCTGTAATGCTTACTTTATGTTATTTAAAGGAAACACGTAAGTACTAGATAAAATAAATAAATACTTAATACATTTAAATGGTTTTTATTTAGACCGTGATTTAGACGTTTGATTATTTTTGACTATTTTAGCAGTTGTCCGAAATTAAAAAAGAAAAAATGCCAAGAAATGAAAGTATGATTTGGAATTTTAAAAAAAGGTATAAGTTCGAAGAAGAAAACATAAAATGTGTCATATGTGAGTAATGCAACTCGGATGAAAAATTATTTTTAACAAAAGAAAAAATGATATGTACAGGCTGGATCAATTCCGATGTCTCTTATGGGCATCTCTGTAACTATAAGAGATAGAAAAAAACTAGTGGCCAAGTCTCGATCTCTTTTTTAGAGGTAAAGTCGATAGACTAAACTAGAGTTGTGTCGTTCACGAATCATTGAGTCAATTCGAACGAATCTTTTGAGTAATGATTCGTTCATTTCGTTCGTTGTAATGTCGCTCATGAACGAACGAATCTTTTCGAACGAGATGATTCAGAATGATTCAGATTCATTTGATTGATTTGATTCAATTGAACGAATCGTCAAGACGTACCATAATATTCCAGTTTTATTTATTTATTTGTGTCCCAGCGAAAAATAAGTGTAAATCTGAACGTCTATTCTAATTCAAGATTTCGACTCGAAAACTTGAATTAGGCATAGAATTAGAATAGGCACCCTGAAACACATTAACGAAAACCATACTTAGAATACGTCAGCGCAAGCCAAACGCCGATTAGAACTGAGCGCACTCGATAAATGTACTCGTCCGATCCGTTCATTTCGTTCATCTCGTTCGTTGACTCAAAAGATAGATGTTATCTTGCAAATGGATAAAGCCTAGTCCACAGTTGCCCGGGAACGAGAACGAGAGCGGGAACGGGAACGTTAAAAAAGTTAAATCATTTCAGAATCGTACAAGTGTCCACAATGCATCGGTAAATACGGTAACGATGCATTGTGGACACTTGTACGATTATGAAATGATTTAACTTTTTTAACGTTCCTGTTCCCGCTCTCGTTCTCGTTCCCGGGCAATTGTGGACTAGGCTTTAATCATTATTTTTCGTGAAATTTCAATCATGATCGGTAATCCTCTTTACCCCAACGAGTTAAGAATAACAAGAGGGACTGAGGGAGTTATATTAACAGTAGTTTCTTGTCCAAACTGGTCACTAATGGCTGTTGTATGTTATAAGCCACACTGAGGGGGTCATTCTAATCAAAGTTGCAAGTTACAAAGTTGTATCTTGCTACTACTGAACACCCTGCTCTGATGGTACCACCTACTTATTTTTGCATTCTAATTCAGGGCACAGTTCAGGGTGGTAGTTCAGTGGCAAAATTACATATGCAGCTAACTTCAGTGTCGTATTGTACGCTTGCTAACGCATGTCTCCCGTCTTGCCGCGCTTTGTTACTTTGAAAATCATATACAATAAAGAAACGGAAAAGCTGGTCCTTTTCCAACATTATTTTTTTAAAAGTGTATTTACTTATATTATGGTAATACGTTATGCGCAATGAATGATTTATACAGTAGCAATACACAGAAGCCTCACAGTGGAAAACTAGTTTATTTAATTTATTTACTTACAGTTTGTTTTGTCAAAAAAGTTTTAAATTATTAATAAATTGTAAGTATATAATTATCAAGGATGTGTAAGATCGAGGTATGTTATAAAATGAGAGTGATTCTAGCCTACAAAAAATACATAAATTTTTTTAAAAGGTTCTTTCACTGTCATTACTGTTTTAATTGAACTCATAAGCTACTGGGTAACCTGACATTTTAATTAAAATTTTTATTAAAACGTTAATTCTTACATACTCATGCGCACACTGACGAGAGCAAGTTTACCACTGTTTTAAAATGGTTGCAATTTTAGGCGCACTTTGTCATTGCTGTGTCACAATTAAAATACTAAAACAATAGGGTTGCAAGTGTTGCAACTAGTTACTACGTTACTAAGGAGGTACCACCGTCGTCAGGTTGCAAGCATGAATAGAATGACCCCCTGAGAAAACAAAATAACCGCTTTCCCGTTACCTACTTTGTGCACGCAAATGAGCACAAAAGCGCAAAAAATCACGAAGCGCATGTTCCAACGAGGCAGGTTTCCATATATTAATACAAAAACATAGTGCGTTTAAAACCCAATTGTGCTTGAAATGCAAAATTCAGAGCTAACGGGGAAACGCCTAATGTGTTAATTCAACCAAAAATTTGTTTGAACGTATTGAACCGAAACTTTTTGTTGGATGAACATTTTATTTTGGTTGAATTAACATATTTGTTTAGTCAGAGTATACGTTCATAATCACCCAGGACGATAATTGTATGTACTAGCTAAACTGCATTTAGCAAATATCTTAATTATTAACAATTTCTTGATACAATAAATTATTTTCGCTGTGAATAAATCATCTGTAATATGTTACTCCTGAAATGACAGAAAAGTTGCACTGAAACGCTTTCATTACTTTCGAAGTCAGTTCCAAAATTTTTGCAGTCGAACATAAAACACGAAGAAAGTTTGAACCGAGATCACTAATCGAATACAAAATCTGGAATCAGTGTGCAATCAATGCAGCTCAATCGAAAACGCTATAAGATTTTTTAAAATTATTTGCTCTTTACAAT
This sequence comes from Dorcus parallelipipedus, assembly GCA_958336345.1. Classification (NCBI taxonomy): domain Eukaryota; kingdom Metazoa; phylum Arthropoda; class Insecta; order Coleoptera; family Lucanidae; genus Dorcus; species Dorcus parallelipipedus. The sequence goes on from OY284475.1 coordinate 47,642,648, forward strand.
ATTTTCTATTTTTTGACGCGCTTGTAAAATAGTCAACATAAACGTCAACAATCACTCATCGGGCACTTTTCAGAATTAACCGGTTACTGCACCGGTAGACATTTTAAAATTCTAAAATCCACTGTAAAGCTATAATAAGTTATTAACTTATTACAACTATATTATTATTATATACTTATTATAGCTGTAATAACTTATTATAGCTTTTACAGTGGAATTTAGAATTTTAAAATGTCTACCGGTGGAGTAACCGGTTAATTCTGAAAAGTGCCCATCATAACATGTTCCAATCCGAACTGTTGGAGTACGTTCCTAAAATACTTGGGTGAGGGGAAGAGTTACGCTAAACGGTTCATAAAATCGAGTTGAGGGTGTACTGGACAAAATTCTCCCGCGTTCATAAATTGTTTGTGTTACCCAAACAATCCACTCGGAAGATCTTGAAAAAACACCTTCATTTCCGACCATACAAATTTTCAATGGTTCAACAACTTCACCCACCCGATTTTCTTCGACGAATTGAGTTTTGTCAGTGGTATAACAATAATCTGCTGAATAATATTGACCAACAGAATATTACTTTCTTCTCCGATGAAGCCTGGTTTCATCTCTCTGGGTTTATCAATTCGCAAAATTTCAGGACTTGGTCAGCAGATAATCCCCATAATGTAATTGAAGTACCCTTACATTCACTTAAAATCGGTGTTTGGGTGGTAATGTCTCGAAGAAAAATTATTGGACCAATATTCTTCCGGGAAACAATTAACGCCCACAGATATCAAAGACTTCTATTGGAACCATTTATAAACCAGTTAGACGACATTGAATTAGCAAACGGCTACTTTCAACAGGATTCCGCCACCGCCCACACAGCACGAGCCACAATAAATTATTTAGAGTTTTTCCCAGGTCGTTTAATCAGTGCTGGTTTGTGGCCTAGTAGATCACCCGATTAATTAATGTATTCAATAATCTATCTCGAAGGGTTCAGTGCTGCTTACATGTAGAAGGCCAACATTTTGAACAATTGCTCTAACATTCAATTAAATCCGAACTTCTTACTTCCTTATTTCAATAATTTGGTGTTCAGAATACATATTAAACAATTTGGAAGAATTGCAACAGGCAGTTGCAAATATCGGACAACCTAAAACGTTAGTAATGTCTTCAATAACATATCTCAAAGGATTCGGTACTGCTTACGCAAAGGGGCCTTGAACGTTTGCTCTAATATTCAGTTTAATTTGAACTTCTTATTTCCTTATTTCAATCATGTGGTGTTCAGAATACGTATTAAACATTTTGGGCTAATGTTTCCAGGTCTTCAATAATAATAATCTAATGAAACAGTTTTCATCATCAATGTAAACATCAACTCTAACCTGTAACGATGCATTCCCGCAAAATTAATGAACTTTCAGGTACTGCCAATTCCTCAGTGTTCCCAACATACTAATTTGCTTCAATCATTAAAAGTCACTCGGTATAAGAGTGAGTCCGTTGATCATTCGGTTACAATTCGGTGTTAGTGTGGCATCACTGCGAAGCACTGCGAAGGTAGACGTGATTCGTGATTACTCATACACAACCATACACAACAAACTAATATCACTAATCACCTCGTGTGCTCGTGTTCTTTTGCTGTGCTTCTAAATCGTAGATGGCAATGGATATGTTGATAAAATCTTTGAGTGTCAAGTCTTTCCGGTAGATGTAGAATAAATTCACAATTTCTAGAATTTCCCCAGCGATGATTGTGTTATGCGATTTGATAAGAAATTGTGATGGTGTCAAAATATATCCTCGAAATTAATAATGGTATGACGATGATTTGTGAAGCCATAAGGTACTTGGAATCGAACGAAACAGAAAATGTGTTATTGAATTCTTGACCGGGGTAAAAATGAAAATGTAAGTTGAAATGAAGAAGAGTTATAACCCAACCGATATTCACCAAAAGGAGGGACAAGAACAGTCCAAAAAATTATGTAGGTATGTATTCTAACCTCCGAGAGTTGTTCTACGTTTCTGACTTGCACTTTCTCTTCATAGATTTATAAGCGAACAAATTAAAATCTTGGACGATGCTCGCAGCTGCGCAAGGGTTGTTGGAGACCTGTTTAAGCCAACTCTGCAGATACAACGTAGCAAATTCAGAGATTACTGTGAGAGGCTGATATTTACAAACCCTGTGTTACATGGTCGCAAGGGTGAAGAGCTTTTGTGGCGGAAGGCTTTTTATGAGGTCATAGCAACAAGCAAACGACTGAAAAAGCATGAGTACACCCTAGAAGACAAGGCAAATATTGAAAATCACATAAACGTTGGCATTGGACACTATCATCATTTTATAGCACGTTTATACCAAGAGTATGACCTCAATTTGCAAGGTACAGTTGACTTTATTGTAGCTGATAATCTAAAAAAAATTAACAAAGAAATAAACGATGCGAATTTAATAACTTGGGCTAATTTATCTGTACATCGTAGCCTGATTTACTTAGGTGACTTATGCCGCTACAAACTAGATATCTATCCTAACTGGGATCAAAGCTTGGCTATACGATATTACTCTCAAGCTTTATATTTCAAACCTGAATATGGCATGCCTCACAATCAAATGGGTACATTAGCTAGTAACACGAACAATTCTTTAGATGCTGCTTATCATTACATACGATCACTGGATTGCAAGCATACTTTTGAAGGTACTGAAAATAATCTGCATCGCTTATTTGAAAAGAATTCACAGTATTTGGAGCAGATACCAATAGAGAATACCAACTCCGACTGCATTGTTCAGCCTGAACCTGCTGAACATGTGAAACGATTTATTGCTCGATTTCTTTTGTTAAGCGACGTTTGGTACTTCAACAAAAAAATACCACACATTTACGACCTGTGCCATCAAACTTATATTGATCTCCAAGAATGCATGACTTACTTAAAACCTTTAACAAATGGGAGCGTGGATACTCCTACTGATATTGATAACGTCGATACAGACTCGACAACATCTCCAGCATATCTCAGCTCTGATGTTATATTTAAAATTGTTTCGATTTGTTTACTTTGCATTTACAAACATCAGTCTGTACACTCCCAACTTGTTTCAAACGTTGTGGCCTTCACTTTAGCGTTGTATTCTCAACTCGTCCAAACTGTAGCGGGACATATTCAAGAAGGCATTTTAAATTTTCCCTTACCACCGGTTGAGAATTGGCTAAACAAAAATTCAAAGCAAAGACAATTAAAGAAGCGAAGACGAAGAAAAATCCTTTGCAACAGCGATGAAGAACAGGATTCCAGCAATGGGGAGAGCGATGCAGAGAGTGAATCAGAAGAATTTTTGTCAGATAATGAAGGTGAAGTAGTAGAAGACACATCATCTGACGAAGATGAGTATGATAAACCAGAGGAAATTAAAATAAATGGAACCAACGACACTGACAAATCAGAAAAGAGTTCGACTGATGAATGCAAGTCAAGCGAAGAAATATTGAAGAAATGCAAGCGAATGGAAAGAAACGACATCCTAGCTATAATTGGAGATGAAAACTTGCTAACCTGCATTAAAATCTTAAATGATTGGCTGATGTGTGATGTGGAAGTTTTGAAATCATGTGGTAAATCTACCAGATCTCTACTTAATCAAATAGTCAACTTAATTAATCTGATGAATTTGGATTTTGAGAATCCAAGAATGAAAGATACAAAAGCTGCTTTGCCTGAAGATGTTATTCTAAAAGGGGTAGAGATTTTATCTAGTATTCAGAAGGATATTGACTGGAGCTCTTGCAGTTATGGAGTTATAGCAAAAGACTACGTCCTACTGAGAATTATGAAAATGGTGTCTTTTGGTCATTTTCTTGCTACGGTCAGCGAAACTGGTGTAACTTATGACGCTAAGAAGAAAATTTTCTGCGTGAAGATGGAGGAACCTTGCACAAATGGATTCAACGAATTTGTAAGTATTTTTTAGATTTCTTAAATTAAGAATCTTTCATTTCCTGTATTTGGTGATTTTCTTATTATTTCCAATCACTGTGAAGTGGAAATAGGTATTATTTTACCATAAATAAACTAATGGACAAAGATATTTTATATACTCAATATTAGTTACTTAGGTCGTTTATGTATTTTAAATACTTGTGTTAAATATAAAATTTGATAATGTGTATGTAGATATTTATAAAAGATTGTAATACTTATGGCCACATTCACCGAACCAAGAAACTCAGCTAAAAGTTTAGTAACATTTACAATACAAACATTTGAAGTTTCACAACATATTTAAGGCCCAGTTGTACAATTTCAGTTTAACTGTAAGCCAAAGCTTAAACCTTTAACAACAATTGTTGAAATAATCGTTATGGGTTTAAGCTTCGGCTTGTATTTAAACTGGCATTATACAACTGGGCCTCGGTCAATCTAAGTAGCACTTAATGTTAAGCTGAGTTTGTTCGGTGCATATAGCCATTAGAGATTTTTTTTTGAAAACTTAAAAATATTTAAAACATTGGAAAATGCGATAAATATTAAAAAAAAAAGTTTTATGAGGAATCAATATAATTCATAAATTTATTTAAATTTAGTACTTACACAAGAGATTAAGCTAATTAATTATCCACATAATAATGACTAACTATTTTTTTTTAAAGTTTTTAAATCAATTTCTTACTTAAATTATGGAAATCAATTAACAAGAAATAATTATTATCATCATGATCAATTGATCAATTACTCATAAGCCACCACTAATCCCCTCAAACTAGAAGACAGAAAACGCTCGATTTTTATTACTGAAATAAGTAACCTTACAGTACAGTAAAGTTCTGTCCTTAATATGGAAAAGAAAATATAGGTCTTGTAAGCTTCCAGCCAACTTTCGTCATTAATGACATTAAACCAGTACCAACTGAACTCAAGATGTAACGTACGATGTATTCGTTGAAATTTAGTAACATTTTGTTACTGTAAGGTTTTGAAAAAGACAATGTTGCCACCGCTTCAATTATGACTAACGTCAGATGTGTTTACTTTGAATATACAACTAGTGATGGGCGAAAATAGTATTCGAATGAAAATAGTATTCGAATGAAATAGTATTCGAATGAAATAGTGTTCGAATAAAAATAGTAGTCGAATAAAAATAGTAGTAATAGAATATACATAACTAAACTTTTAATTTCTTGATTAACGCCTGGAATTACATTACGAATTTGTATTTTTAGAGAATTAACCAATTCCGCTCGTCTACTCGCAAAACTAATAATAAAAGATTTCGATGTATCAATTTATAAATGATGTTTTTGAGTAATGTTTTAAGTAATTCATTGTGTTAAAAGCAAATGGTATTCATTATATATAAATTACGAAGATCTTCATAAATTTATATGTATTTGGCTACTTCCTGTTTACATTAATGAAATTATTTTGTCAGAAATTTCGTAGAGGCGAATAAAAAAGCAAAATACCTATATTTTATTAATCAACACAGGTTTGTATTAATTCTACAAAATACATATTACATAAAATGAAAATATTCCAGTACCTGTAACTTTTGAATAATAATAATATTAAATTGGTATTTATAAATTTCAATTAAATTGATATGCCTAGGAAGTAAATATGTATTACTATTAAGAAATGAGAGTATTAATAATCTGTTCTTATAATGTCAATAGAAATTTGGGACAGGTATCCGCTGATTATTGTATTATCTGCACGTATAGAAATTCAATTTCTTGGCATTTACGATACAAATGCCATAAAATAATAAACGGCGGCGGCGGCGGCGGCGGCAATATAACAGCCGATGGACACATTAAAAAAAAAATTATACAGAGTGGAAAGTTTAACTGGAATAAATTCTGTAACTTAGAAAATTGCCATTTGTAGCAAAATTCTTGGAACAGGTCAATTTTTAATTTTAATGGCGCATATTACAAAGGGACTTCTTTATCTTTTCAATTATTTGGAGAGGTGAAACAACCCCTAACTTTTTTTTTTTAAATGGAAGGGTATGTTGAGTAGTTTTTTTTCTTAAAGCTTGTTCAATTGGGAGTACAGCTACGTTTTTATTTTTTTATTTTTCTTTAACAGTAAAAGGAAAAAAAATAAAAAAAAAGATTTTTTTTTTTACTAAAACTGTTTTTCCCAATAGGTGGATGGGAAGAAGAGGACCGATTGAGTGGTCAGCAAGATCTCCAGATCTCACCCCTTTAGACTTTTTATGGGGGTATTTAAAAAGTAAAGTTTATGTGACTAAACCAAACGACATAGCAGAATTTCAGGAAAGAATTCGGCATGAAATTAGGAGAGTAACGCCTGAAATGTTACAAAATGTTAGGGATGGAATTTATAATCGATTAGGATATTGCCAAGTGAGAGGTGGCGAGCAGTTTGAACATCTGATACATTAAAATCGTTCTAGTCAAAAAAATTTTAAAATTTTTTTTCCCTTTTACTGTTTAAGAAAAATTAAAAAATAAAAACGTAGCTGTACTCCCAATTGAACAAGCTTTAAGAAAAAAAATTACTCAACATACCCTTCCATTAAAAAAAAAAAGTTAGGGGTTGTTTCACCCCTCCAAATAATTGAAAAGTTAAAGAAGTCCCTTTGTAATATGCGCCATTAGAATTAAAAATTGACCTGTTCCAAGAATTTTGCTTCAAATGGTAATTTTCTAAGTTACAGAATTTATTCCAGTTAAACTTTCCACTCTGTATATATATTGCGTCATACTTAGTACGCAGATTTTGTATCAACTTCGAAAGAACAATTCATTTTAAAAACGTATTTCTTCGGAAATATTACTAAATTGCTAAATTCAGTTGTGTTTATTTCGTGGGTATTAAAAAAGTTTATGTTTTATAAATAAAATGTCCCCTACGAAGCATTCGATTGTGTGGGAACATTTTACCAAATCGAAAACCGACAATATACAGTGACTTGTAACTTATGTAAAAAATTATTAGTTTAGCGAGTAGACGAGCGGAATTGGTTAATTCTCTAAAAATACAAATTCGTAACGTAGTTCTAGGCGTTAATCAAGAAATTAAAAGTTTAGTTATGTATATCCTATTACTATTATTTTTATTCGACTACCTACTGACTTATTTGCAAATATTCAAGAAAAGTAATGAGAATTGCGTTTATCGAAATAAAAAAGCTCCCTGATGTCCTGAAATACCCATTTCTGGTAGTCACCTTTAGTGTTTGGTAAATTTTCTGTCGGTATGACGCGACGTTTGGAATTTTTGTCGATCTTCTGCGTTGTTCTAGGTTAAATATTTATTGCAGTTATTAAAATGTATGACGCAAATTCGATAAGCTTTCTATAATTTTCCAACATCTTTGTTTCGTAGATCCTGGTGCCTAGTGTTTGTAAGCCAAATATGACATAACTATAAAAATGTTCATATTTTCAAAAATTATTTGGATTGAAAAAATGACACTTACATCTTTCTTATTTGGAAACTTGTGCACTGAACCTTCCTTCAGTGGGCAACGGGAAACATAACAATAAAACGAAACGAAAACATTAGTTTTCGTTTCGTTTCTCAAATATTAATTTGAGACGAATTACAATAACATAAATGTGATAAACGGAAGCCCTTAAGAAATTACGCAGATGTAACTTTTTGACAGTAAAATATTTTCACTGATTCTGACAATTTAAAAACAGTGTCGCTTGGCAACGAACTGCGAATATTGATTTCAGCGCCATCTGCTGACTGGTGTAATGTACTAAATTTAAAAACCAATTGTTGTTTTTTATTAAGGCCGCTTTTATTATGCCGATCGATGGATCGATAAGTCAAAGAACTTTTATATAGCTAATTATCTCCTAACTTTCGTATTATTTCGTCGTATACTTTGTTAACTCAGATCTATAATGTTTTGACAATCCATAAGGAGGATCTTCATAGTCATCTTAATAATATGAATATGAATGTTCAAAGTTTCTGTTAGGTATTCTAAATACAACTAGGTGACAAAGTAAGGAATAAATTCCGAGAAAAAAGGGGATAAATACGTCTTTTTGGACCAAAATGAGTAATGAAATGCGTTTTGCGATACTGATTTTCACTGTTCAAGTAAAAATACGTTAAAGCATACCTAAATAATTACTAAGGCCCGATTTTACAATCATCGGATAAGCATTATTATTGGTATAACGTGACGTAGGTGTGACGTAGATATGGAGGAACATTAAAGGATATTTGGCGAACAGTTATTCCGTTATTCCACGATTGTAAAACTGGGCCTAAATGTTGTATTTAGCAAAAACCATGACCGTTTCCAAGATTTATACCGATTTACAGTGACAACTTAAACTTTAATCAACTCTCCTGAAAACATTTAAATTCCCACTTATCTCCTTCTTCCCCGAAGCCACAGAATTGTTTTCTTGGTTTCCGGGCTGGAACCGCGTCGAAGTTGTGGCGAGACAGGTAAATTTTAAACTTATTCTGAACTGATGACCTGCTTAAAATTATTAATTTCCTTTGCCATTTGGACATTTTTTTAATGGCATGACAAGTTTGGTTTGTTTCAATTGAAGGTTCATACTTTACTTTTTATAGTGTTATTCTACTTTTGAAGTTGACGTTTTGGCAACAAGAATAAACAGAAATTTTATCTTAGTCAGTTAGCATGCTATGGTCACGTTTTCACCATTGATGCTGGCATTGAAAGATTTAAAATATTAGCGAAATTGAAGCTTATTACTATTAAAAATTTGTAGAAATTGAAATTGTAGAGGGTGGTCCAAAAGTAATGGGACATAGAGCAACAGTGGATTCCTGATATGAAAATATTGCGATTCAGCTAAACTTTCCTAGTTCAAAAGTTGATAATAAAGGAGATACAGAGCGTTAGAATCAAAATTTTTATTTCAATTTTCTTCAATAATTCTTAAAGTTTTTGACACATTGCCTTAAAAATTGATATATGGGGGTTTTCTGGGACGAGTAATAGTAACATGGCCATAATTTTGAGGCAGTAGATAGAGGATGCCACGTACGGTATCACACTTGCTTTTAAAATGCTCTAACTTTTTTGTGAGTAGACCTATGGAACTTTTAACAAAAAATAGTTATTCCCCATCTTTTCTTAAATTCTTAAATCAATTAGGTATACTTAATCTTAACTTAAATCAATTAGGTATACTTGTTTGAGAGCGCTAAAGTTAACCGTTTTCGAGATATTTGCTATTTTAGCTTGAATTGAACATGGGTTTTACGATAGTTTTTGTTCGATTTTATTCTGTCCGAGAAGTAATAGATGTGTATTGGTCATAAAAAGTGTATGAGGGATTTCGTAAACAATATAACGTCATTATAAATCACTATGAAGAATGTAGATTTATTTTCATTTTTCTTTTAAGAAAAACGCGTATACTATCGCAAAAACCACGTTGCATTCTAAAGCTAAAATAGTAAATATCTCGTAAACGGTTATCTTTAGCGCTATTGGATAGGTATACTTAGTTGGTTTAGCAACGATGGGAGAATAATAATTTATTCTTAAAAGTTTCCTAAAGTATCATTCAGAATTGAATTAGTACAGAAAATTAGTGCAAATCGGTACTGCAGATTGGCCGTGCAAATGTTTGACAAATGTATTTTGATGTATCTATTCACAATCAACTTGTGCAAAACGTCTATTGATTGTGAATAGACACATCAAAATACATCTATCAAACATTTGCACGGCCAATCTGCAGTACCAATTTGCACTAATTTTCTGCACTAATTCAATTCTGACTGAGCCTTAAGTCTCCTCACAAAAAAATTATAGCATTTTAAAAGCTAGAATGATACCGAACATAGAGCCCTTTAGTAGCTCCCTTATTATCAACTTTTGGACTAGGTGAGTTTAAGTAAATCGCAATATTTTGATGTCAGGAATCCACTGCAACTCTGTGCTCATTGCTTTTGGACCATCTTGTATAGGTACATTTTCATAAAAGATTTTCACATTGCTTCTGAATGACGGCAACTTATAGCTTATAAGATTAAAAAATTCGTTCTGTACAGCATATCTTTTTTTTCGAATTTTTGCCTTTCGTAAAGTTAAATGTTTCATTTCCATCAATGTTGTTATTTTTGAAAAGTTTAAGTCGCGACATCCTGCGATCGTTTGTTCCTGACATTGCATTAGGATTGACAAATCAAAACCGAGTATAGGTAAATGAGAAGCCTTCGCTACAATACGTTTATTGGTATAAAACATGACCGGTTTCGTCTAATCACTTAGACATTCTCAAATGTAACAAAGCAAACACAGAAACCGTTATCTCAGCCCAAGTGGCGGAGGACAACAATCAAAACCGATTTGCAACAAAATTTTTAAAGTTGTTATTTTTGTAACCATTATCAATTATTGTAAAACACATTCATGGCGTATTAATAATCAAGATCAAATTTCTCTTTGTCCTTGTTTCCAAAATTAAAATACATAAATAAAGATTAAAATATGGTGCTTCAATTAGACTAAACCAAACATAGTAATGCTATTTAAAGAAAAGTTAGATGACGTCAATGAGTAGTTTACACTTTCGTCTAAAGTAGGTTTTATTACAACCAACGTGACTAGAACCGACATAAATGGTCGTGTAAATAAGTCATAACACCCGTTTTAGTAAAACGATTTAGTAAAATGGTTGTTATGCCTCATGTATATGACCATTTACGTCGGTTGTAGTAACGTTGGTTAATAAAACCTACTTTAGACGTTCGTGTAAACGTACTCACTAATGACAAATGACAAGTGAAATTAAAATCTAAGTAGTTCAACAATAAAAATTAAAACTAAAAAAAATTACTTATCTCGGCGCTTTTTCTCAATAATGAGTGAGCATTGAGAAAATAATTAATTTATTCCTTATTTTATCACCTCACTGTATATTGTAAAATAATTTCAAATATTTTTTTTGTATTTTTTATGCAAAACTATAGGAACGGAATACATCAAAGATGTTCTAAATTTCTTACTTTGTTTCTAGAAAAATTTCTTAATTACGCACAATTTAGTTAAAACGTAACTTGTCGTAATTGTTTGGATAGGCTGTAATGACGCCAGTGAGATTAAACATTCTGACAGTAATAACTTAATTATTATTACACATTGTGTAACACTGTAGGCGTATTTACGTATCTTAAATAATATTAGTAATCCTTGATGATCTTAAACGAAGTTAAAATTAAGGGAATGAGAGAACGGCGGCAACAACACGTCCGGTTCTCCCGGGGTTGTCTTAATTAAACATAGCGGGACGCGCGCGAAGTCTACAAACCGGAAGTGATGTAATTACGCGCATTTCGTGAAAATTGCCGCTGAAATCGCACCAGACTCATTTGCATCTATATGGAATCGGGCGCATTTGGCTGCATGAGCAAACTCCGGACGCATTCCGAAGTCGTATCCGAGCCGTTTCCGGTCCCGGGGGGCGGTAATGAGCGCGATATTTGTTCCCTGCTTTTCCAACAAATATATTACTAACTACACCCGTGCCAATTATACGTACAACGCTGAATTGTATTGCTACATGAATATGGTAAACTGGAAATTATTTAAGCAAATGTAAATTTCGGATAACTCTAAATTGCGATTCATTTTTTCTTGTTACTTTTAGTAATTATCTGATTCGTTTTCTTCCGTAATACATTTTAATAATTTCTTATTTTTTTGTACTAGGATTCACGAGAATTTGAAAACGGCGACATAGATGCAATAAAAAAGTTGGATGATGCAAAAATCTCAGATTCGAAAGGCCAGCTAATGAAAATGAAGCACATGGGTCAGCTATGGTTAACCGCCGAAGTTAAAGACTTAGAAAGCCGCGTTAAAAGCAAAACGTCATTGTCTCCTTATTTGGTGTTAGATGCGGATGCCTTAATTGTCTATACGTCGATGGTAAAACAATTGGTATATTCCAGAAAATTCATCGTTTTGGTGCCATCTGCAGGTATGTAGTAAACTGGATAGTATTTTCTTCTGTTTGTCTATTCCTCTAAATGTATATACTATAATACTTTACGGCCTTCTCTTCTCTTAGGCTCCTTTGTTCTCGTTAACATCTCTTAATTTCATGAACTTTCATTACCAATGTTATTTTATTTAATAAAATATTTATATAAGTACGTTATTTAATATATCCCCGTTCACAACTTGTTTTTCTTTTGCTTCTAGTTGTTTCGGCGTTAGATGACTTGAAACGTGAAAAATTAGAAGCCAGAGATGCAATTCGTTGGTTGGAATCACAGTTTCATCACGGAAATAGATTTTTTAGAGCGCAGAGACCGCAAGAACGTCTGCCTATTCCGTACATAAAATATCCGAAGAAAAAGGACAAGGAGACGTTCATTTACATACAGATCATCGAATGTTGTCATTATCTGACACAGCAGCAGAAGGGTGCCACTAATTTGGTGACATTACTCACGGGCAACGCGAACGTTCTGTCTAACGGGGAAAACAGAGAAATTAGCTACGTGGGATTGGCTCAGTCCGCCGGCGTTAATTTAGAACCGATCACCGAGTTTTATACTAAATGGAAGAAGACTGTAAAAGGAAAAAGGTGAAGAGACGTGATGAATCGGTCGATTGCCCGACTTTAACAAAGGAAATACGGTTAGGCGCTTCAACGGTTGGTTTGGATTGGCACTGCTGCATTAAAACCATAGAGATTATATGATTACCAATTTTGAAATATATAGGACTTATTTTATCCTCTTTATGAATAATTTGGGTTACTTATCAGTGTATCATTAATTTTATCATGAAATATATTGTTTGGTTTTATTAATTTTTAATCGTTATTTTGTTTTAATGTTGGATTAAAATAAATTCATTCTGTAAGTGATTTTATTTTCCATTGCTACCTACACAGAGGAAAATTAATAACTATTTGAAAGATTCGAAAATAGATGATAGAAGGAAATAAAATGTTTATTTCAAACTTTTGCAGTTTAGGGAAATTTAAAGTATGATGGATTTATTCTTAAATTAAGTAACTGTATCAATAGAAATTCCCTTAATGTGTTACACAGTGAAAACATTTGGTTGTTACAGGCGGCAGTTATTATATCATTACCAAATTGTGGATCGATAATATCCAAGTATTTTAAACGCCTTCGAGTGAAAATTTTCGTTATTCTAATCATAGTCATCCTTCTTTAATAAATTAAATCCAAATTACCTCAGTCTGTTGCTTTATTTTTCCTGTCTGTTTAATTTCGTAAAATATTTATAAGGGCAAACCCATCTTGAGTTTTTAATATTACTGTACATTTTCATCACATCTTTATCATTTGTCTAACTTTTTTTAAACTAAAACTAACTTTTTTTTCCATTTGAAATTATCACTTCATACTACGATTTGGTTTCATTTAAAATTGAGAAATAAAAAGACGTTTGATGTCAAATAAACGTTACTGCAACATTGTCCAACAATAATTAATTTAAAATGTCCAAACTTTAAGAAAGGAAAACATTAAAATGTGACTTCAACAGAAAATAAAATCATTTATAAGTACATAACTACCAATGAATACTTAAAACAATAAGTTTACTGTTTTTATATTTGACTGTTTTTCATTAGACATTATAATTCGAAGGATTTATTAAAAATTGATGTTAATCAAAAATTTGTAATAAACGTTTTTAATTAGGCATGTTTTTCTTACAGACGATTACGAAAATTAAAGTTTTCGGGGAATTAACTGATATTGGAAAGTCAATGTGTTGCCCATCGATAATGTCCAGCGTTTAACATCGAGGTCGATTTAATGTTGATAAAGCGCAGTACACCGCGTGCGAGGTAATGAGCAGATAGGTGGTTGCGGGTGTGAACCGCCACCGACCACCACAATCCCCGACAACTAGTCCTTTCCTCTTCATTATACATATATACAGTCACAGTGAATATCCGATAATAGCTAATGGCCTATCTTGTCATTCATTCATGGAGTTTCTGGCCGTGCAAATCGAACCGTTTGACAGCTTCATAAATATTAACTGGAAATGTTATTATTGAACGACGGGCTGGATAACCAGACTTCGACTTTCAAGATTTAAACTTTAAACAACGAATTGTTGCAGATAATAGAAGATTTCAAAATTATTACCTACTTTACGAAAGACAAGTAATAACAGTATCTTTACATTTTAATAAATAAAAGTAAAGGAGACAGTGGTTTTAAAATAGTAAAAAATAATCCGTGGTATACAGCGTGTCCACCGAGTGCCGCGGTCTTCTCTACCGTCTATAGTATATAAGATAAAAAAAAAAATTCAAACGAGCTAAGATGTAACTCAGTCAGCTCTACTTCATAAAATTATTTTTGGCTATACAGAGTGTTCAGTAACAGAGCCATACCAAAGTTATATTTTTTTAAATATATATATATATATATATATATAGTATATTTTTACATATTTCGAAAGTACGCATAACGGATAGGTAATAACCAAAGTTTTACTTAACAGTTTGTAAGATATTGATGTTTAAGTGTAAAAAATTGCCATAATATGAGTGCTTATATCTTTGTTATTTATTTACATTTCGTCTTGAATTTTTGTAGATACTCAATACAATATCTTTTCTACAGAAATTTCAAAACAGCTTCGGTCTATCAGTTATTATGTGTACAGGGTGTTGAGTTTTGCAAAAGATAGTTTTTCTCAAAATTTTCAAATGGAACACTCAGTATATCTAGACTCTTGTGAAACACTGTTTTAATAAGCTTTTACAAAACGCCAAATACATTTGTCTAAACTGAAGAAGTCGTGAGACGAAAATTAATATTTTTTCTTTATTTCAATATTGACGTTATTTAGTCTTTCCGACCGGTTCTTCTGTTTTGATTTGCTGATAAATCAATGAATATGTTTTATTTTTTGTTCAATGTAATTGAATATGTTCCTGTTAAAATAATTCCTATTTTTCTTTACTTTGAAAATATCTAAATAATCTTATATACTATAGACGTATAGACGGTAGAGAAGACCGCGGCACTCGGTGGATGCCCTGTACAAACTAATTGTATTAAGAGATCATTTTCTATTAAAATTGTATTAAAAATGTTTAACATATGCAAAGTACAGTCGCGGACAGAAAATTTCGGATGTCAGTGTCATTCCACTGACGTAAAAGTTAAGAAATTCCTATATGTATACGTCAGATAGTGACACTGACATCCGAAATTTTCTGTCCGCAACTGTACATATAATTGAAATGTAAATAAAATGTACCAAAATTCAATTTTTTATTGAGAAAATCCTAAACGTTTCACTTTATTACAATATTGCCTGCTTAGTTCAAGTTTGCAGAAAAATGCAGAAATAAAAATTAAGTGTAGTATATTATACCCGAAATCTAGCTTTTACAAAAAGATGTAAATAATATTCAAATAGACAGAAATAACTTGAAATAGGTAAGTATTTAAATAGTTAGAAATGTCAGCGGAATTTTTATTCTGTAATTTGTTTTTAAAAGTATTTGTTATTTGAGCAAGAAATCTCTCGCTGAGAAAAGCATTTGTTCAAACAGAAAATTAATTTTAAAAATCAATCCCTACATTTAATAATATTATTAACTATGGTAATACACCAGAAAATTGAAATAAAATTCCCAAAATATTAAACGAATAAATATATTAACTTGTTACTATTGATACATTTGCTCCAATTTTTATGAAAATATAGCATTCAGTAATGAAAAATATGAGTGCACAAAATTTTCTTTTGAAAACATTTATATCCAAATTGTATCTCTTTTGGCTTCTGAAGTAACGCGTCACAATATTTTCTTTTTGCCGACGTTTCTCTTTTTGCAAAGGAACTTCCTGGGGTATGTTTCATAACTATAAGCTAATAATATTAGTATTGAATAAAACGTTTGATGATCGGATTAAGGACGAAGTAAAAAACTGTAGCTGACAGTTAGAACATCAGCAGCATCTTTTTTGCGAAAATTTGAATAGCTTCGAATATAATAATACTATAATGCATTTCTGTGTTGTACAAAATAATTAAATTCATCCAACAATGTTTTTGCAAATAGCAAATAATACAGTAATTGCTTTATAACAAATATTCTATATACATTCGAATACATTTTAAAGTCTAACTTATTCTATCGAGCAAATTCGCGCTCGTACAAATTTCTATTCAAACAGATAATATAATAAAAAAGAGTTAATAATAGAACAAAAAAATCTAACGAACTTCGAATAACTGTTATTGAGGAATTTGGTTTCAAATTGAATATGCACTGAAAAACTGTAAAAATTATAGATTTGATTAAATGAAAAAAAAGTTACAAACCGTGTCTAACAACAGAGCCTTTTTCTCTTTTATACTGTATAAGTAATTCATGAAATTCAGAATCTACCCTTAATGTTCTATTCAGTAACGTAGCTTAAAATGAATTAAGTATTGTTTTATTTTTAATTAATTTTTTTATTTGAAGTTTTGTATACAGGGATATTCGCGGTGAGTGTCCTATTAAAATATATCGGAAACTAGTCCTTACAGATCGTTGAAAATTTATACGTGGTAACCGACGACGAACAGTTCAAATAATACAAAATCATCCATGGCGTATTTTTTGTTGTAACTTTCTTATTTTCAATGAACACTCCGCATGTGATTACATTTTTGGATTCGCCGTTTAATTCTACATCTTTTGAATTAACAAACATTAGAGCTAAAATACATGGTTTTCACAATATTAATTTTTTTCTAGAAATGTTGACTACATAGTACAGTGATTACAGTAAATTGGAATATTTCAAAAACTAAAAGAGATAGAGAATTGTACTTTACATTGTTTGATCAAAGATAAAGTAGGTAATACTTTTCTGATAAAAGATAAATCGTATACTTTACATAGAGCTTACAGAGGAACCGCAGAAATGGATAGTTTTCAACAATGAATAAATAACTTTATTTTTGTAAATGCAACCATTGACTTTTTCCTGCGCCATCTAACGCAAAATATAATTTTCTTTCGATTTTGTATAAATAGTGTTTTGTTTATCTTGAATGGTTTTCAAGCTATTTATGTGATGTAATGTGATTTATACCGGTATCTATTTACATTTTTCAAATAAACTTTAAAGCATTTGTATTCGATTGAGAAGCAGATAATTATGTCAAGTATAATGGTCCGTTTTCACGCTCAAGCAATTTGCGCAAACGGATTTGTGCAAGCATTTGCGCATACAAACTTTCTTGCGCCAATGCATGCAGTTTCCCAACCTTTTTAGCTCGTGCAAGCAAAAAAATAGGTTTTCATGCAACGACTACCTTGTGTGCATAAGCACATTTGTGCAAATTGCTTGAGCGTGAAAACGGACCATAACACATGAATGAAATTTGCCTTGATCTCAGTATTAGATAATTATAATGTTCTCATTTAAATAAACAGAGTTTCCTTAAACATCATATATCATAATGGAATAAAGTAATAGCTACGCAATTAGTGTCTCAGATTCAATTTACAAGGAAGTTCAGGAGAGTCAGACAAATAAAAAAATTGTGTGACAGGTAAATAAGACATTGAAGAAGGCAAATGTATAGAACAAAAAATTTACGATATGTGAACCTAGATAAATTTTGCGTACCTTCCGCAAATTTAGTTACTAAACGTGTGTATTAGTCTTGTTAAGTCAGAATAAAGCTTCAATGGTTTCATTCAGTTTGATTGTATTTTTTATAAAATGTGTTATGTAGGTAATGTACAACAGAAATACTTTCAACAACTTTATTCCATATATTTCCTTAGTCGCAATAGTTACCTCCTACTCTATTCCTTATTTTCGTATAGCTTCTGGCTACATTATTTCAGCTGCATTAAGGTATGGAAAACTATTTGTAAAGACTTTTCCGGTACTTTCTCTTAATAATTCGCTGTATCCATTATATTTTAACAATGTCTTTTATCGATTTCTTTATTAAGAAACCACCTCAAAGTTGTTTTTAGTTCATGATATCTTTCTTTGATATTGCTGAGATAACTGACAATATCCATTATTGTTATTGAAGGTTTTTCTGTACCTGGAATTAATTTCGTTTTCAGCTAATTTTCAAAATTTTCTGTACTTGTATTGTCATTTCCTCATCTCCTATTGCATTTAAATATCAGTGACATGTTCTTGGAAAATTCATTTGGGTTTCCTTCCAGCATAAAAAAACACATATCTCGAACCCCAAGCCCACGTTCACTTTATTATTGTATTGTATAAATTTTGACCCATCTTGCCAAACTTCTCTATAATTATTGAAAAAAACCGGAATTCTGGAGTCAAATATTTTATTTAAATACCCCAGTACACAGAGAAAAGTCAGTTCCTATTGTAAGTTTCTCTTTTAATTTTGAGTTTTCCGTTTTTACTGTACGTGTTTGTCTCTCGCCTCGTCGCGAATTCTTCTACAAGTTCGGTTTCGCGAAAAATTAATTCGGTAGAAAAGAAACAATTCTTTCGTAGGTGTTTTTAACTTTAACTAGTTAAAGTAAATCGTAAGTGTAGTCGTTATCAAATTTAAAACTAAAGTGTCCCAAAGTTTGGACTCCAAGAAAATAATCAGACTCAACGTTTGGTGAGCTAAAATTAATTTATCTGCTTAGAATTCAGAAATTAATAAAAGTTTAAATGTGGTACTGGGCACAGAGTGCCGTTTCTTTTCGATATGGATTTTTGATTGTAAGTAATGTAAGTATTGATTGATTGTGTTTTTATTTTTGTTTGTATTTAGAATTACTTATGTATTTGCTACGTTCACTTTATTTTCTACTTACTAGTAGAATACATTTTTCATATTCTTCTTTATATTAGTTCATTCCTAATGTTTCCTAGTGTTTTATTTGAATAAGGTATATTTGTTTTAAGAAGTATTTTATTGAATGAAAAATTCATAAGACATAAATAAGTAAGAGAGAAGGATAGGTAGAAATTTCATTGATTCCGGAATTATTTATACAGTAACGGTACGGTAAAAAAGGGCCAAAATTTATTCCATATAAAAAATGCGCTGAGGTTAATTCCTGGGTATCAAAAACTAAAACCAGAAACGCTGAAACAAAGAAATTGCAGATTGGGTTCTTTATGGTTTTGCCAAAATTTTGATAAAAATATTAGAGAAAGGGAAAGGAAACTGTTGTTTAATGAGTAAAAGTTTCGTATAAAGCCAGAAATATATTTGACTCCCTTTGATAACTTTTTTGCAACCCCGTTCGACCTTTACTTTATTTTGGCTGTAAACCCACATTTCATCTCCAAAAAGAGGTTCTAAAATATTTATATACCGGGTATCCCAATATGGATACTGACCGGCGATATACAGAAAGTAGTAATATCTAGAGGTTCGGGAACAAAAATTATATTCAAAGAAACCACGAGAAATTCAAAGAAAATATTTTTAAGTATCAGATTTGACCACAAGGGGGTGCAATCAATAGGCTCAATAATAAAATTTAATAATACTTACCAGTGTTAGTATAAGGAGCAGCTTTGATAGCGCCATTGGAAAGTTGAATTTATGCTGCACATCCATGATTTGAGACTTATTATGGTATCGTCATTAATAAGAGTATAGGAAGGAATTATTTAGTTTGAAGAATCCTACAACTTCTATACCCTTTATTAAAAATGAACGTAATTAGGCTCGATTGAAAGGGAATTTTAAGCTAATCTAAAATTTGTATTCAGTAACTCCGGCTATTTTGTTATAAATTAGGTAGAGGGCGCTGTGTGTAATGGTAGTAATTTTCCCCAGTTTTCTTGAAAAAATTACAATCGAAAGGTACATTTCTTTTACAGTGGTTACAAAGCTTCCAAAAATACGAATAGTTTGGTGAAAACCCGAAATTGATATCTTTTTTCGCTTTAGAAATATTATCAAATGAATCTATTGATTGATGTTATTAACGGATCCAAAAAGTTTAAACAATTGTCATCGAGTAATAGTTTTCATTTTGAGATTAAGTAATGCAAATAGGAATTTTATTAATATTAAGGTATCATCTGTTTAAAAGCATCTAATTGTTTTTGAGAACAGAGAATAAGAGCAATAACAAAACAACAAACAATCACAGAACACAAACAACACATCAGGAATCAATAGTTTAGGTCGAGACATCCTGCGATCTATTTTTGACATAACATTGTGTGAGAGTTGATAAATAGCAACCAATTTGCTTTTTTCATTATATAACTAGTGTTATAATGAGTCTCATTATACAACCCAAATGAGTTACATAATATAGCTATTATGAAGCAGGTGTAGATAAACATATTTTATAAATGTTCAATGTGCTTTCTGACAGTGTTCTAATTTATGCGAGGTACTAAAGGGTGTTTCAAAATGACCGCAAGATTTGAATTTCGCGACATTTTGTTTTGATCAAAAGTGTTGCTCTAAAAATTTGACTACTGTCAAGTAGACGCATCCCGATTATCAGTCATGGAACGTTACACGACCGAACAGCGGATTTTAATAGTGAAAACTTATTTCAAAAAAGGTAAAAGTTTAGCTCAAACAGTTCGCAGCATGCGTGCAATTTTTGGTCGACAAAACGCACCAAATTCTTCAACGGTTAAGAGATTGATTGAGAAATTCAATCGAACGGGCTCGGTTGTGAACGAGAAATCATCAGGTCGTCCTCGGTCAGGCCGGTCCATTGGTGCAAAAATTGCACGCATGCTGCGAACTGTTTGCGCTAAACTTTTAAGCATTTTTGAAGTAAGTTTTCACTATTAAAATCCGCTGTTCGGTCGTGTAACGTTCCATGACTGATAATCGGGATGCGTCTACTTGACAGTAGTCACATTTTTAGAGCAACACTTTTGATCAAAAGAAAATGTCGCGAAATTCAAATCTTGCGGTCATTTTGAAACACCGTTTACATGCAACGACTTCCTTGTGCAAATTTGTGTGCACAAGCACATTTGCGCAAATTGCATGAGCGTGAAAACGGGCCTTAAGGCACATCTTTCAACATTTATTTATTGTTAGTCACTAATATCATGGACAATCCTTTAATTTTGTAAGATTTTTGATACTAAATAATTCAACTCTTTACCTTTACTCTTATTAATAGCGATACGATAATAAGTCTCAAATCAAAGATGTGCAGCATTAATTCAATTTTCCAATGGCACTATTAAAACTGCACCTTATGCTGAGGCTTTGGTTAGTATCAATAAATTTTATCGTTGAGCCTATTGATTGCGCCCCCCTGTGGTCAAATCTGATACTTAAAAATATTTTCTTTGAATTTCCCATGGTCACTTTGGATATAAATTTTTTTTCCCGAGCTCTAGGTATTACTGTTTTCTATATATTGCCAGTCGCCATCCATATTGGGACAGCCGGTATACTTGTAAATTTTTAGACAGGAATCCAAAATTGAAAGTTTTTTTAGTCTGATATTTGGTACCTAGTTCCATTAAAAAATTCTATAATTTTTGTTCTTTTAAATTTAAAACTACTTTTTAATATCTACTTATGAAGGGTGCAGTACAAGAGAAATCGGGAATTTTTCTCGTTACCTTTAAAGAATATTTTTTATGTATACAATACTTTTTCGCTTTATATTTTACAAATTACATCTTCATTGCATTATGAATGAAATCTGTATTGATTTTATTTACGCAGACGTTCGGGACTAGTTCGGAACGGTTAAAATCAAATGCCCATCGAAATAATGATCGATTTTAACAACGCTTTCAAGTGTACAACTTTCATAAATGGATGGATTTTAAGGTTCCGAACTAGTTCGGAACGTCTGCGCGAACAAAACTATAATGTAATTGATACTTTATCAATGGCTCCAATTTCTCCAGAACGTAAGTCATTTTTGGATTGGTCAGAAATTCTTCTCATTTTGAAAAATCAAGAGATTATTTGACATTAATACATAAATAAATAAAGTTTTTCTGGTAATAAATATTAGTTTTATAGGACTTTTTTTCTCGAAATTTAGCCACAAAGCTTCGATTTCACGCATTAAAAAAAAACCATTTCGTATAGAGTCAAAATTGAAATTTTTATCTGAAAGGGCATATAGAGCCGTTAACTTTTTGCTACTACACTGTTTGTATTAGTGATAGAAAATTAATTAAAAGGTCCATAAAATTAAAAAAAAAAAAAGAAAAATGGGGTTACTAGATAGAGCTTCAGTTTTCAGAATATTTAGACAAATTCAAATATATGTATCACGAAATACATATACATAATGTTTCATTTGAAATTGGAAAATACAAATTTCTGTTGCAAAATAGTAGGCTATGCGTAAGTTTTGCACATTTTGTCAATTAAACTGTCAATCAAAATAAACCTACTGTACTGCAAACACCCAATACATTATTTTTTTTTAGTCCGAAACATTTCTGATGTAATGGAAGAATCGTATGTAATTTTTTTTAAGTGTGAGTTTAGTTAATAATAATAATGAGTTTCTCTTTTAATTGCCAAAGTTTAAGAACGGCTGATGTTGGAAAAACTGAGAAAAATTAATGTTTCCAATATAAGCGTCTGCGGTAGGTACAATAACGTTTCGTTGGCATCACATCAACCATCAGGCAAATTAGAACATATCAGACGTCGCGAAAATATGTGGGCTGTTTGAAAGGGGCGCGTCCCGTTTACGTCTTAGTTGGCGGCAAGCAACGGCTGGCACTAAGTATAGCGTGACATGTAACCGGTAACCGCAGACCGACAGCCATCTATATCACCACCCCACACAATGATCATCGCGTGCGAACGCCTTGTCGTGAGCGAATTAAATAACGTTGCTCAAAGATTTACCGTCAACGCGCGAGGAGTCCATTACCTACGGAACAATGGTCACGAACCTCCATGATTCACGACGCCCAAGAGTGCGGTGCCGCAGGAACACTGATGCTTGTTTGATGCGAGTAAGCGGTTGTTGTTGGAAGCCTTCCAACTACACAACTTCAGAACGAGTGGCTCTGTTTTTGCGTCATTACTTCCTCACTTGCTTCGTGCACGCAAAAAAATTAAACACGTCGTATGAGGTGCAAATGAATTCTAACTGACGCCGAAGAAATAATTTATTATTTAGGAAATGGTGTTAATTATAACTTTTTATTCTTATCCTAAAAAGTACTTCACTTGAAAAAAAAGATAGAACCCTGAAACTGTTAGACCCAGTTTTACAATCGTGGAATAAGTATGGAATAACTGTTCGCTGAATATCCTTTAATCCTCCATATCTACGTTGCGTCACACCTACGTCACGTTATTCTAAGAATAATGCTTATTCGACGACTGTAAAATCGGGCCTTAATATTCTGGTTAACTGCTCTTTTATTCAGGGATTTTCTATTGAACTCTGGACTTTAAGAGATCCTAAAATGTTTGCATTCATGATTAACGTCGCTAGAAAAATAGTGTTTTTCTTATTTTTTATAAATTTTCAGACTAATTAGTTGACCAGTACTCTGACTTCCAGAATGCTCCGTCTCTACACGTATCAACATTCTAGGGAAGGAGAAAATCATATGAATAATTTCATACACGATGTTCGGAGATGCTTGCTTACATTTAAATCGCATCGATGATATCAAGACGTTGAAATATCTGATTCCTATGTATGTATACCGCTGCAGACCACATGAGAGAACCCAGGTCTTTGGACTTAGAAATCTCCTTCCTACTTCTTCCTATTTCCAGCGGTGTTCTCCCACCTTCTGCGTTCAGTTTCCTTTAAATCTTCCTCTTCTTGTCGTTTTCATCCAACACTCGACCTTTCTCTTTTTCAGTTACTTGACGGTAACCTGTCCATCACCAAACCTTTCTTTCATGCTTAATATGATCAAATCACCGTATCCTTTGCGTTTTGACAATTCTGGTTATTTGTGGTTCTTTATAGAAATCATCGAATTCTATATTACATCTTTGTTGCCATGTGTTCTTCACTTCTTTCATCCAGAAATCCTTTTCCACGTTTTCTCTCCCAGATATCCAATCTCTTTTCACCTTTTTTTAGTTAGAGCCCATGTTTCGCAGTCTTCCAGGATATGTCTTTCGATTTACAGTAATTAATACATCTTTTAGCACATACAGGGAATTTAAATCTTGATCCCTTAAAATTAAAAAATATATAACACATTCTACTTCCGTGCTTTTAGGGCCGATATTTCAATCACAAGTTAACTTTAACCTTCAGTTTTTTGCCATAGGAATAATTGTTTTCATAATTGTTACTATGGGAATAAACTAATAGTTAATTTGTGATTGAAATATCGGCCCTTAAGCTCGATTCTTCATCGCGTTATCTTGAGGTTAAATTTACCTGTCAGTTAGAATGTGTCACACAGTAAGTGTACGGCCAACTGTACGTCACATTCCAACTGTTAGATAAATTAACCTTAGGTTAAACATGGTGAAGAAATCGGCCGTGAGTCCATTATGAAAACCACGGATTTAATAACGACGTTATTTCTGATTTGATTGATGTGTTGCCAAATCTTCAGGGGTCACTATTTTAAATGTAATTTTCATGAAACGTGGAACCCAGGTATTCAAAGCTACATATCCTCTAATGCTTTTAGTTCAGCTTGACCCTCTAACCTCAATTTGTCTTTCCATTTCTAAGTAATTAACTAACTCTCTTCTTCTCCTTAATTTCTAGATCTACTAAAGTTTCCTCTTTCTGCAGTTGTCCAATTATATCTTATATCTTCTGGCTCTTTCTGTGTATGTTCTATGTGGTGTGACAATAATTAATAACATCGTCCGTGAAAGCAAGGTACTGATTTATTGTACACTTTTCCTTACTAACTACACATACATTCAAGAACAAAATTAAACAGGATTGTAGAAAGAGGGTCTCCCTATCTAAATACATTCTCATCCCTCCTACACAAAGGTAGGTACTTTATATTTTGTGTGATCTAGCGTCATTTTAATTTACTTAATTTTCTAGGAAGGTCAAAATATTTCAAAATCATAGGTATACTACTACAATTTATTTTTATTTATAATGTAGTGTGCTTTTCTGTATTTGTCTTTAGAGTGTGGATATGTTCTATAATTTATAATCGACTTCGCCTTCCTAAAGCCTGCCTGAAATTCATCGATAGTTTCTAACGTCATCATTTGTAACCTTTCTTTGATTAAAGTGACCACAATTTTATACAGCGTGTCCACCGAGTGCCGCGGTCTTCTCTACCGTCTATAGTATATAAGATAGAAATTTATTCAAACGAACTAAAATGTAACTCAGTCAGCTCTACTTCGTTAAAATATTTTTGGCTATACAGAGTGTTCAGTAACTGAGAGCCATACCAAAGTTATATTTTTTTAAATGGAACACCCAGTATATTTTTACATATTTCGAAAGTACTCATAACGAATAGGTAATAACAAAAAATTTAGGACATTTTACTTAAGAGTTTGTAAGATATTGATGTTTAAGTGTAAAAAATTGCCATAATATGAGTGCTTATATCTTTGTTATTTATTTACATTTCGTTTTTGTAGGTACTCAATACACTATCTTTCAACAGCTTCGGTCTATCAGTTATTAAAGTGTACAGGGTGTTGAGTTTCTCGAAAGATAATTTTTCAAATGGAACACCCAGTATATCTAGACTCTTGTGAAACACTGTTTTAATAAGCTTTCATAAAACGCCAAATGTATTTGCTTAAACTAAAGAAATCGTGAGACAAAAATTAATAATTTTTCTTTCTTTCAATATTGACGTTATTTAGCCTTTCTGTCCGGTTCTTCTGTTTTTATTTGCTGATAAATCAATGAATATGTTTTATTTTTTGTTCAAAGTAATTTAATATGTTCCTGTTAAAATAATTCCTATTTTTCTTTACTATCTAAATAACGTTATAATAATAATTTTAAAAAATAAAATTTAGAATCACGTTACTGAACACTCTGTACAGCCAAAAATAATTTTATGAAGTAGAGCTGACTGAGTTACATCTTAGCTCGTTCGAATTTTTTTTTATCTTATATACTATAGACGGTAGAGAGGACCGCGGCACTCGGTGGACACGCTGTATACCACGGATTATTTTTTACTATTTTAAAACCGCTGTCTCCTATTAAAATGTAAAGATTCTGTTATTACTTATCTTTCGTAAAGTAGGTAATAATTTTGAAATCTTCGATTATCTGCAACAATTCGTTGTTTAATAAATGTTTGTTGTTTCGTTAATGTTGACGGGGGTATTACAGGCAGGAAATATTTCTAAGAAGTACCGGCAGTATCTCTACGAATTAGAAATTTTATGTTGATTTTGATAGCGGTATTGTAGAGGATCTTTATAAAGATGTCCTGCAAAATCAAAATAGATCCTTCTGCAATGCTTTTAATATGTATTGTTAACTGTAATTTTACACTACGCAAAAACAACATTCACATTTTTCATGTTTTTATAAGACTTTCTCAATAAGCTCTATTAGTGGTGACGAGTATTTAAACCATTTTCTTTGCATTTTAATTGAAGCAACAAATACTGAAGGTGTGACGGCAGTTTTGATACATATTACGTTACGAATATAAAGTGCGAAATCTACTAAATTTTTTGGTTTAAATGGCTTCCGGAGACGCAAACGTCGAGAAACTCCTCAAATTTTTAATGTTGGAACAAAAAGAATACGAAAAGAAAGAACAAGAACGTGAGAAGAAAGAACAAGAAAAAGAACTTGATTGATCAAGATTGCTCGCGGTCAAAGTACATCAAAATCTTCAACTTTTCATTCTTTAGCAATTAATGTTCAATGACATTCAACGCCTTCAACCAATCGAACGACTGGGACACATACATTAATCGATTGCATTAGCATTTTGAAGCCCATCAAGTTGTATGAAGGTCAGAAGCGTGCCTATTTTTTATCTTGGGTATGAGATGATACTTATCGACTTATTATTCAAAAATTATATGGTCAGACTGATTCCACCAGCAACAAGTACACTGGAGATTGACAGCTCACTTCAAAACTAAAACTCATATTCTTACGTCATGTTACAAATTCAATAAATGTTTGATGAAGCCAGGACCATTATATGCCCTATGGGTTGGCGACTTACGTGGTTTAGCTCGAGATTGTCGATTTGCATGTCCTAAAGAAGAGTGTGATCATTTTTCCTCAGTAGATGAAGATATCCGAGACATACTCGTATAGCATACACCCCATGAATAAGTTCGTACAGCAGCCCTGCAGTCTTCAAATCCCTCGTTGGAAGAAGTTTTGCAGATTGCGACTACCTTCGAAACCACTAAATTGGCCAAACAGATACTTAGCGGTTAAGATCATAGGGCTCAAATTAGAAGTGAACAAGCTTTCATCCGACTGCAATCAACGTAGAAGCCGATTTCAAGCTCGCACATCCTTGAAGACGAAGCAGATGCAACGGCACCAAAGTTGTCATTCTACAGATTCTAATCCGAAGATCAAATCTTGCCCCGACTGCCATATCAAGCACAAACGTTCAGCGTATCGATTTCTGAAAGCTACTTGTAATTATTGTAAGAAAAAGGTCATATTATTTTCGTATGCCTAGCCAGACAAGTTCAACACACCGGAAACAAGCTAACATCTCAAATCAAGTTTACAAATCAAATAATAAGCAAGCCATGGATTTAAATCACACCAACGAGTCTGCTCCTATTGTCGAAGAATCGGATGAGAAATACTTTGTCAACGTTCATATCAATGGTAAAGCAGTCAAATTTTTATTGGACTCAGGCTCCTCCACCAGTTTCATCGGACTTCAGACATGTAAAGTTCTCGGAGCATTGATATCAATTAAAGCATCTCTTGTAGCTTACTGCAACCAAAGTATTCGAGTAAAAGGTTGGTTTCCCTGTGAAACGAAGATTGGCTCAAGATTGATGATTTTACGCCTTCTTGTCGCAGATTTCGATAATGTCAGAAACATTTTAGGCATGCTGTCTTCAATACACCCTACGGACTCTTCCAGTATCTACGACTCGCTTTTGGTATAGCCAGCGCCTCATTGAATAAGTGATAAACGGCTTTGGATGACTTCATAGTCACAAGTCAAACAGAAGAAGATCACTTACGAGTCATAATGAATTATTTACTCGACTTGAAACCAGTGGTCTCAAGTGCAACTTGAAGAAAGGCGAATTTTTTCTGCCTGAAGTTGAATATCTGGGCAATGTTATTTCTGAAAAAGGAATTCGTCCCTCTTGAGTCCGGCATCATAGCAATCAAGAAACTTCCACACCCGAAGAACGTAAGCGAGCTTCAGTCATTCTTAGGAAAAGTTAACTACTATGGCAAGTTTATCCCCAACTTCTCAGAGAATGTTGGTCCACTTCACGAACTTCGAAAACAAGGTAAGCCTTTTCAGTGGACGAGTTCACAAGAATCTGCTTTTCAAAAACTTAAAAAGAATATTATTGAAGCAACAACTCTTATGCACTACAAGCCTGATTCACCTCTAATTTTGGCCACTGATGCATCATCTTATGGCTTTGGAGCAGTCTTGTCGCACCGTGACGCTTCTGATAAAAAAACATCCGATCGCCTTTGCGTCAAAGACCATGAATGATCAAGAGAAGCGTTACAGCCAAACTGAAAAAGAAGCTCTTGCGATTGCTTACGGAATTAAGAAGTTCCGTCAGTACATCTATGGTCGCTCATTCTAATTGCAAACGGATCACAAACCCTTAGTTGCTATATTCAATCCAAATAAAAAGCTGCCGGCAACCTCAATTCAGTGCCTTCAACGATGGGCAATATTTTTGATGGGTTACAACTATTCCATTCGATATTGAGCAACCAAAGCTCATTCGACAAAAGTGAAGAATCTTATTTCCAACTTAATCTTAAGATCAAGGTCATCGAAAGTTTTCCAATAACTTCAGAACGAATTCCAGCTGCCACATCTCAAGATCAAACTTTATCTCAAATTCGCAAGTTTATCATTGAAGGATGATCAACGAAACATTTACTTCACTTGTCGATTTGCTCTCTCCGTTGAAAAAAAAAAAACATTGTGCTCTATCAAACTGACGAACACTCAAGAGTAGTAATACCTTCCAGTCTGGAGCGTAAGATTTTGGATATGCTACTCGAGGGACATAGGGGAGCAGTTAGTTTGCTCGACGTCATTGTTGGTGGCCCGGTATCGATAAAAATGTTGAAGATTTGATCAAGAAATGTGAGTCCTGCCAACACAACAAGCCCAATCCACTACGAGAATTTGAACAATGGCTACAAGCATACAAACCTTGGGACAGGATTCATGTTGACTTCGCCGGTCCATACATAAATTCAATGTAGTTGATCTACATCGATGCCTTCTCAAAATATCCTTTTATTAAACACGTTTCAAACATTACAGCTGAAACTACCATTGCAGCCCTAGAAAAAATATTTCTCATAGAAGGTCTGCCAAGTATCATTGTTTCTGGTAACGATACTCAGTTAACGTTTAGCCAGTTTAAACAGTTCTGTAAAAAAATGGGATCGAGCATCTCACTACAGCATCCTTCCATCAAGCATCAAATGGACAGGCTGAACGATTCGTTCGTACTTTTAAGATAGCCATGAAAAAAGCATTGTGGCGAGGAGGAACTAAGAGGAAAGCTCTAGAATAATTTCTACTTACCTACCGAACAACTTCACATCCCAATTTAGATAAATCACCTGCGGAACTACTTAACCGTAGACAACCAAGAACACTACTGTCATTGCTCAAACCATCATCAGAATGTCAACCAAGTTCTCGAAATCCGAAGTTCTCTCCAGGTGAATACATTTTCATGAAGTTCTTCAAGCCTCAAGAAAATTGGCTTAAAGAAACAATCATTAGATCTATTAGAAAAATACTGATACGATCAAGCAGTGGACTTCACCGTCGTCATCAGAATCAGATTCGTAAAAACTATGGCAACGTCTACGCAATGATGATGACTATCAGCTGAGCTCACAGCAGAGCTGTGCCAAGTACTACTTATAAATACAACAAGCACAAGCACAAGTACAATAGTGCTTAATTGCACTTAAATACAAGCACAAATCCAAAAGTATTTGTATTTGGACTCGTGCTTATAAATACTTATTAGTGGGGGAACGACTCGCTGCCGGCTAGACTATGAAGCATCAATATTTTGTCGCGCAGATAGGCCGCGTCTCTCTAGATATGTACATATACGTATCGCATCATCAAGGAATATGCGGAAAATAAAAATAACTCAGCGATAGATATATTATGTGCATTTGTTGATTCTAAAACTAATTGCAAGTACCTAACTATGGAAAAACAATCTCATTATATTCTAAAACTAATTGCAAGTACCTCACTTTGGACAATCTCATTTTTATTTATCTTGCGTTATTTTGTAAATGTTAACATTAACATTTTAATACTTGTACGATTGTACGTATAAGTATACGCACAGCTGTGAAGTGTACTTGCGGTAATAAGCACAAGTATAAATACAAGTACAAGTACTAAGCACAATTGTAATTAATTGTGCTTAAGCACAAGTACGAGTCCAAAAGTGCTTGTGCTTGTAATTGACTTGTATTTGTAACAGTAAATACTCGCACAGCTCTGGCTCACAGTTACGATTAGCTGCCCAAAATGCTCAAAGTAATTTAAAATTTGCTCTAAGTGAAGAAACATCAAATCATCCTTTGATTCAAGAATGTGTCAATGAAGCTCATAATTTTGCTGAAAAATAAATAATTGAGAATCCTGTCGATATAAATATTACACCACAAAGCAAGCAACAGGTTGAAAACATTCCTGGAACGAGCAACATACAAGAACCTTCTTCAATCGTTCGAATTCGACTAGACATCGAAAATCACCTGTTTGATTTTCAAATCGTTGTCAACGATGTCAATAGATTTCACAATAAATTTCGTCACCAAAACGACCAAAAAGTGAAAATTAGGACAAGTTGCGAACGCATTTTTTTTTAAGTTACAGACATTTTAAAGTAAACTTTTTTTCTTCATAATCGACGCAGCAAGTGGCGTAACACTCGGGGGAACGGGGGTGCAATTGCATCAAAGTCCAGAAGCCTCGGGTGTGCCAATGCTGTTTAATTTAACATTTAAAAAGGCGCTCAAAGAAGAAATGCGTAAGATGTGAATATTGTCAGAAAATGGTTGATTTGTAATTGCACAGTTTCCTCAATTTTTTCGGATACAAATATACCACCTCTTATTTTGAATACAAAACATATTTGAATTTTTTGAGCGCACTTTCTTAAACTCGACGTGGCTTAGCGAGTATGTTAACGTTTGCAGTTTATGTAACATGTTTTTAAATATTTTAACAAACTTTGAAAATCGCACAAACGCTCAATGTCTCGGTATTGGTTTATATCTAGGGACATTTTAAAAGTCTTACTAGCGCTCAATGTTTCACTATTCTTAGGCCTGGTTTATCATACATAAGTTAACTTTAAGTTAAAGTTAACCTTCAGTTAATTACCATAACAACAATTGTCTTCGTAGTAGTTACTATGGGAACAAACCGAAAGTTAGAGTTAACTTTTGATTGATAAACCGGGCCTTATGGCCGTATGCACCGAACGAATTAACTCAGCTTAACTTTAAGCGTCACTTAGGGTGGGTTTACAGAAAGCAAATCAAATACTTAATTTCGAATTAAACTAATCACGTTGCCATATTAAGTTGCCATAAGAATTACATTGCGAACTGTCAAATTAACAACGTCCTTAAAATTTGATTGCAATTAAATTTTCTGTAAACTGGCCCTTATGCCTGTTTTAGACGGTCATATTTTTGTATCAAATTTATTACGAAGTGAGAGAGATAAGCTACCACAGTGAATGTTGGTTAGTTGAATTGGCACTTCTCACTCACTTCGTAATAAATTTGATACAAAAATATGACAGTGTAAAACGGGCATTAGATTGTGACTTAAGCAATATTTATGAAACTTCAAACGTCACAATATAAACGTCACTCAAATTTAAGCTCGATTAAAGTGTTTGGTGCATATGGCTTTTAATGAAGCAAGCTATCAACTGTAGTGAAATGTTGAGATGCCAACTTTATTCGGACAAGAATTTACTTTAAGTTTGCATCACTGTTTTAAACTATCGCCTTCAATCATGATTCCACCTTGAAACAATGCCGGGCTTAAATACCTAACAACAAATGATCTGTGCAAATATATGTATATGATGTAACGCGTGATCAATATCTTTTCTAATCAAGTGACCTATGGAAAAAAATTATGTCTTTGTTTGGTTCATTATTTCAAATGCCATTTGAATTATTTTTATTGCATTCCTATCGTTTTGTATAGAAATGCAATATAAATATGTAATTCAAGATATTAATCACCTGTTATATGGAGGAGGAGTATATTGTAATGCTTCGTTGCTGATGAAGTTGCATATACTGTAGGGAAAATTATGAACTCTTGAGTGCCTTTTCATACGATATATAAGAGGTTTACCTGTTTTCCTTTCGATTATAAAATAAAAGAAGTCGTATATTAAAAATATGTTCAACAGAATTTTAAAAATATATAGATCTTCAACAAATAAATAGGTGATATTTGAATTTAAATACTTTTTAGGAAACTGTGATCTGAAACCGATGTTGGTAAAAAAAAATGTTAATATCAGAACGTCTCTCTTCAAATTTTGGATTTCTTGCAAAATGTTATGTAAAAGGATATGTTCACAATAAAAAAATAAACTGTGATGATCGTCAAATTCTATTTTAATAATTATTACATTAATTAACAACAAAATAACCTAGTAAACAAAATTTTAATCCGTACATCTATTAAAGCTACTTTTTGAGTAATTAGATTGTGGATCAAGTAAAAACTAAAAACAGAAACAGGTAATTAGAAAGGATTTAATCGTCTATGTTATCTTTTGCACAAAGACACAGATTGGGAGATACCTATACGTGATGATTGTTTTTTCTTTATCTCGACAAGTCGACAACTATAGAACAAATCCTTGGACTAGCGAATTTTAGAGTGCTACATTCTGGTAAATGGACACCACAAAACTAATTTATTTTAGTTTATTTAGTTTATTCTCATTTACATAATCCTTCAATTCAGTTTTTAATAAATCGTGGTGATTCACAGTACATAATGTAATATTTATACCTAATTGAATACTTGTGTCCTGTGCATTGATAGTTTGATTATATTTAAATTGAACATAATCGTTTTGAAATTTGTTTAGTCTTTCACCTTTCAAACACGCCAAACTTTGCTGTGTAATTCTATTCATACATGGCCTCATTATAGGAAGAGGTTATTAATCAATACTTAAGAGTTCAATTCAAGCATTTAATGTTGTATTTTTAGGCGATGGTGAAAGAGTTCTATATTTAACATTTTGAAACTTTCAATAGGAGTTTATTGTGTATCAAGCCGGACTAGTTGCGTCTATTAAAATAACACAGCAAGTAATTAACGTAACAACGGACTGACCAACAATGCTTTATTATCTAACAGGACCCACTTCATAGTGAGACCCTACCGCCGTGTGTATTATACTTAACAGTTCCTTACAGTCAGCTATTAATATTTTAATGCCGCCAATAAAAAAACTCTACGGTGGTCTTATTTTAGCTTTCGTTCAAGTTGTAATTATCCGGTCATTCGACGCGATGAAGCGACGCGAAGCTCAAGAAAGAAATTTGAGGAGCGAAAAATGCATCAGGCTCAAGATGTACGAGATGTTATAAAGCTCGCTATAAATGCCGCATGTTATGGCGAGGGTTAGGGAACAGGGTGCTGCAATAAGCTCTGAATTAGTCTGGATTTATCGATTATTTAGTACGCCACCATTTTTACACTGGATTCGCGATTCCTTTGAACTGCAATTTATCTCGTCCTTATGGATTTTAACCTTAATCAAAATAAGTGCTCCATGTCTGCACTGATTAACATAACATTGAAAATCAATTTTGGTAATATATACATATAGTTCACTGTTGTTTCAAAACTAATTGTTCAGTTCACACAGACTGATTTATTTTTGTCATTCTCCGTTAAATGTTCTTTTTTCTCACTGTCAATTCAGCTTCTATCGCATTACCCTATTTAATTAGAACTCTGTTGCAGCCATTTGGAAAACTATTTCCCTTTCTGACGTTCTTGAAATTCGGAAATGTGTTGTTTGTTCTATCGCTTCTAAGCTTCAAGTGGTGCTTCAAGATTTGAATGTGTTGGTATGTAGATGGTAGATTTATGGGAAATGCAACTAAATACTCTGTTATTGTAGGTGAGAAATCGTCCCTCCAAGAAGTGACCAGATCAGAGGTCCTCAAGACTAGATGTCAGTAGTAAAATACTAAAATGGAAACTATGAGTGCCTTTGGGTCTTTGGTAGATACGTTCCAAGGGTATACACCATAACTTCAGGAATATTTTCATATTTGATCCACTTAGGGTTACTCTGGCATCAGTTGTAACTTGATTTTCTTTAATTAGAACAAGAGAATCCTGTTACAGACGTTCCTGGTATTTTAAAAATATATGTTTAAAGTTGGTTCTTGTCCGATGAAATTTGTATCACAAAATCTTTTAACCGGACACTAAATCTCGCACTATACACTTAACGTTTCACCGTCGTTCGACAGCTTCGTCAGAAGTGAAAAATATAACGTTAAGTGTATAATGCGAGATTTAGTGTCCGGTTAAAAGATTTTGTGATAAAAATATATGTTTCACCTCCAAATTTGGCAGCTCAACACTTGAACGTATTGTAGTGAGTGATCATCCCACTAGAAAACCGAAGAAGTGTGTCTTTGTGCCTTCAATACTAGATATCAATGACATTATAGGAATTGAATGGCTTACTTCTTCGCGTATCTAATAAGAATCGTCAGTGGGTAGAGAACATACTTTGGAAATGCTTTCTTTATGATATTATTTTGGCTTAGAATTCAGGCCACTCAACTAACAGATAATCTTCTTTCATTAGAACAAGAAAACCTTACTTTAGCTGGAACCTAAGTAAAACGAGAACTTCGATCAGGTCTTCCTCTGATTGTTTAACAACAGGTCGTCTGACCAAAAATGAGCAACTGTGAGAGGACAGAGGTATTTAGAACCATATGTCAATGATGAAATAAGACGGGAACTGGTATGTCTTGAATCTGTGTCTCTGTGTCTTTCTTCTTTTCATAATACTTTACATGGTATTTCCCATCTGAACTATGAAGTATGGTGGACGAAGATTTTCTTTGTTAAAGTCGAGTCGCTTCTCTTGGTTTCTGTTTTAATTCTAAATTTGTTGCTACAAATTTCTTCCTTATCTAAAGATAACTAAAGACCATCCTAAAAGATTCTTATTACAAGTTCTAAATGTCTGGCTTTTACAGAACAGCATTCATCATGGTGAGTAGGCCATAAGCAAATGGAATAGAGGAACGTTGCCTCGCGTCCAGTAAACTTCGCCTCGTAGGGTTTAGTTGGTTCTCGAAAGATTCTAAACGGAGAGATCAGATTATAAAAACCTTAGTGATCGCGAAGCATGAACTATTTTTCTGATGTAGCAAATAAGAGAACTGTAAAATATTCTAACTGTTAATGTGTAGCGTATTGTATAAAACGCGATGCCTGTAGTATCTTTACAGATTTTATACAAAGAAGTAGAGTACAAAATTCTTCGACGTTTTACTGTTCATGTTGTTGTTGCTAGTTTCTTCTGGAACCAGACTTTACAGATTCTGGAAACGCTGGCATGATATACAATGAAATGTTGAATACAACAGCGGATATACATTGATTTTACAGTACATTAGAGTTTCAATATTTTCTAGTTACAGCTACTAATTCAGAAGACTACAAAATCTTAAAAAAAAAACAAAATTAAACAAATCCTGTTTTATTTTAAAACTTGGTTTACGTGAATGAATAATTTTTATAAAGTGTTGCCTTTCGTTGAACTCGTTTTAAATGTATTACAGATGTAACTCAGTCTTCTCAGTTGCTTGTTTAACGCTCATAATGAATCTTGAGCAACGATGTTTACATTTAGCATCTGCTTTTGGTGAGTAATTTTGTCTTGTAATTACCTTTAATTAAATGTGTCGTAACGACTTGAAGAACGAGGGAAGCGTTACAAAATATTGACAGTGAAATAAAGAGTCCGGGAAGTAAATTATTCTAAGGAGGACGTTAAATAAATAAAATGTTAAATATCTTTTATACACGTCGTAAGTTTTAATATAAATATACTTTTATTAATGAATAAAATTAAGTACCTTAATAACTGCGGCTTATAAAACACGGCGGCATGAATAGATTATGAAAGCAATAAGCTTATAAAGAGAAATTATCTGCTACTATAAATTATACAAAACAATTACGGTTGCTTGCCGAGAACATGGATCGATAATTAGACTTACAAAAAAAAACTTGCACCACAATCTTTGTTCGTTTTAATATAAACTAGTTCCATGATTACATATCGGCGAAGAGTACATATGTATGTATCGAAAGGTTGCTCTGTTGATATTAGACGACATGAATTATTTTCGAATCGAAGCACAAACACGTACGTCTCCTTTCGCTTGTTATTTTATGAACCGACTGCTCTACAAAATTCAACGATCCCAGAACGAAACGTCTTCGCAAGAAAAAGTTCCTAGCGAAGCTATCACGTAATCGCTTTATCCATCAATATTCATCTGATATTTTCGAGTCGTTCTCGGCGAATGCAAAATTAATTTCGAAGATTTAAAACGTCGAACCACCTTCGGCGGAAAAAAGAGAAACACGACGTGGAAAGGAGATCTCGAGTTCGTCTCTTGTCGAGCATGAACGGATTACTAATCACGAATTTACTACTTACGGATTTTTAAATCAAATTCCGGCCGACATCCATCGAAGCAATAACATTTTTCACTTTAAAACCAGAAATAATTTGATTTACGTCTGCCGGGGAACTTTCTTTTCCGATCGGAATTTATTAACCAATCAGAACTGTTTAATTAAATTTAATATTTATGTAATTTTCTTATCCAGCTGCAACGGAAATTATTGTTATTTATTAATGCATTATTGAATCTTCTCATTTAAAATTTCCATCATGCCTGGAATGCTTTAAGAGGTTGCTGAACTTTCATACACTAAGTTATGAAAACTTTTTTATTTTGGGGAGAATTTTGATTTAAAGATCAAAGAACAGACCAATTGAAATTACATATAATCAGTATATTTTTCTGAGAATAAATAGATAATTAGAAAATATTAAAATTCATTTTACGAAACAGAACAATTACCGAAGGACTAAAGTCAAGTAAACGCACAGGATAATCACCTGCGTGATTATTACTTTATAATTATTGCACTTTCTGTTACACTCCGGAAATAGTTAAATACACTACCGTGTTTCCACTAATGCTTTTAATGATTATCAATAAAATATCTTTTATGATATAAATTTACAGATAAATTTCCCACATATTTCAATAACTCACATCCCTTCAATATTTGCTCATCAAACGAAAACGTGCAAGACTACTGAACAATTTCATCATAAAATAATAATTATTTTTCTATATCTCTTGAATGTAG
Organism: Dorcus parallelipipedus; assembly: GCA_958336345.1. NCBI lineage: Eukaryota > Metazoa > Arthropoda > Insecta > Coleoptera > Lucanidae > Dorcus > Dorcus parallelipipedus. The sequence continues at coordinate 47,680,229 of OY284475.1, forward strand.
TTGTTTATTCACCTTGCCTTGTTTGATTTCAGATTCCTTTCCATCAAACATATACATGTAACAGAAACTCATATACAGAGTGGAAAGTTTAACTGGAATAAATTCTGTAACTTAGAAAATTACCATTTGTAGCAAAATTCTTGGAACAGGTCAATTTCTAATTTTAATGGCGCATATTACAAAGGGACTTCTTTAACTTTTCAATTATTTGGAGGGGTGAAACAACCCCTAACTTTTTTTTTTAATGGAAGGGTATGTTGAGTAATTTTTTTTCTTAAAGCTTGTTCAATTGGGAGTACAGCCACGTTTTTATTTTTTAATTTTTCTTAAACAGTAAAAGGGGAAAAAATTTTTAAAAATTTTTTGACTAGAACGATTTTAATGTATCAGATGTTCAAACTGCTCGCCACCTCTCACTTGGCAATAACCTAATCGATTATAAATTCCATCCCTAACATTTTGTAACATTTCAGGCGTTACTCTCCTAATTTCATGCCGAATTCTTTCCTGAAATTCTGCTATGTCGTTTGGTTTAGTCACATAAACTTTACTTTTTAAATACCCCCATAAAAAGTCTAAAGGGGTGAGATCTGGAGATCTTGCTGACCACTCAATCGGTCCTCTTCTTCCTATCCACCTATTGGGAAAAACGGTTTTAGGAAAAAAAAAATCTTTTTTTTAAATTTTTTCCCCTTTTACTGTTTAAGAAAAATTAAAAAATAAAAATGTAGCTGTACTCCCAATTGAACAAGCTTTAAGAAAAAAAATTACTCAACATACTCTTCCATTTAAAAAAAAAAGTTAGGGGTTGTTTCACCCCTCCAAATAATTGAAAAGTTAAAGAAGTCCCTTTGTAATATGCGCCATTAAAATTAAAAATTGACCTGTTCCAAGAATTTTGCTACAAATGGTAATTTTCTAAGTTACAGAATTTATTCCAGTTAAACTTTCCACTCCGTATTACTACAATGACGGAGTTATAGACCAATTGTAGCAGCAAATTAACGATGTAAACAGTGCAAACCAAGTAGAAGAACAAAGATTCAGAGACTTAAGAAGATAAAAGCTTAGTGATATATAATGCAATTTCCAACGGAAAAGGGCAACATTATTTCTTCTATTTAACGAAAAGTTGAAAGTCGGTTTAGCCAATTGAAATATGTACATATTTTTAAAATTTTGATTCGATAAACGAAGGCCGTAAATTATCATAATTATATCAGTTCAATGAACTGTTTTGAAATGTTATCATTTTCGACTTCAATTCACCTACAATATTTGTTGTAAATTTGTAACCATTTCTGTTAATTTGACTTGGTATTCAATTAGAAATATCTATTCCATAAAAAGCTGCAGTTTATTATAAAATTAAAAATAAATCACTTTTTCCTCCTGGTTTTCCTTGCAAATTGTATTTATTACTTAATCTACAAAGAAACATCGATTTGCTATTCGGAGAAGTACAAAACAAATTTGTAACTGCAAACACATTAAATTTGTCTTCCATAAATTTAAAATATTTATTGGAAACGAAATTACATTTTTTAAACTTTTAACTTTTCTTAAATTACTCATTGAAAACTGTTTGAATGTTAAGACTTGATTAAATATGTCGGAAACCAAGTGCAACATACAATCCTGTTAATTGGGTTATCTACACAGTTGTTTGTGTGTACATATTTGATCGCTCGTTGATTAATGTTGGAACAAGAACAGCATATCAGCATTTCCTAATAAATGAAGGCAAAAATTCCTAAAATGAACGAAATTATGAAATTGGATAAATTGGAAAAAATATACGCAAATCAAACAATGCAACTACGAATGTTTTTACGTAATCAAAGTGGCAAAGCTTGAAGATTATAAAATTCATGAAATAAAGAAGAAATCTTACTTCATTCAAGTAATCTTGCATAAATATTATTTATCAACTGAAAATCTTCAACGGAAAAATATTTCAAAATTCGAATCACGTCAGATAATTGCATAAATCAATAACCATGGCATTTTGATTAGTAGAAGGCAGTTACTTGCTTCGTTTCGGTCTTGTTGGATAACATCAGGAGAGTATGTTTGCAACTTGAAGCTAAAAACATTATAATTAATGTAATTAATTAGAACAAAGTCCGAGGTATCAAATTTGCAGTTTGTTATGTTTTTTTTCTTGCGAACATCTTGCACTACATTATACTGTTCAACAAGAACGAAATGTAGTTAAACGGTTGCTTTCAATTATCCAGCACCCCATGTTATTCCTTTTACGTAGTCGATTAATTTTCGATTCTATTTTCTTTTAGCAAAAACTAAAAATTTTCCTTTCATTTGAAATTTAATTGATTTTAATTAAAATCAGTAAATTACCGCAGTATTTGCTAAAAACTGTTAGACTGCGTTCGAATTATTAGAGTTTTGTTTTTTCCCTGAAGTAAAAGTACCTATCCTTCACGTCTGCTTCCTTGTTTTCGCAACAGTTAAACAATTACAAAATAATGTAATTCGTGAAAAATCTCAAGGTGTGAGTTCAACGATCAATATTTAATTTGTTTTCGCAATTGTTTGCGCAAATCACGATCATTGAAATGCCATTGAGATCGCGAGGCGCAAATACCAAAAGAAGACGGAATTATCGGCTAAACGCGCTTAATCCGGAGTTTTATAAATTTATTAATCCTGACACTTCAATTCGGCACAAATATCAATTAAAATTAAACGTCGCGTCATTTAAGCGAACCGCCTTACACCTTTTAGTGCGTTCCGAATGGACTGAAACGCCTTGAGCATTCGTCCACATCGAGCACTTAAATTCGCCGAGTACTTTTAAAATACCTGCTGTACCATAATTAACCTTTATACAGTCAGCAAGCAAAATGATCGGGCTATGGCGTGGCAAGTCGACTTTGCGCCGGTGAATGTACATTCACACATGCCTCGTACATGTGTGTTGACACTGTACCTTACACATGCTGGCGTATGTAAGTAGTGAGGTAAGGTTAGGTCTCCGGTACTCTGTATACCTACGTATACATTAAACCGGGGCTATTATAGTAGCTACTTCACGAAGAAGGACACGGCGATATTTGCGCCATTAGCGCAACGGAGACATCGGTCGATCTTCCTTATCGCTCTAATGCGAAGTGTCGCTCTTTATCCTTTAAGTAAATGGGCGTCGTTGTCGGTTGCTATTGGTCGTAACCGAATGACATTCACGTGTCAGGTCCACGTGGACTACGGCTTTAATCTTTCTCGCTTTCTGTTTTCATATACCAATAATGCTGTCTCGGTTTGTGTGCGCAATGTGCGCAACTGAAAGAAGATATAAACGGGCGGATGTGCGCAACGGAGACGGCGTTATAATCTTAAGGAACTGAAATTCGCAGTGCGATTCTCATCTTTTCAAGACAGTCCAAGCGTATACTTAAACTAGGGGGAAGGGGGAATTTATATGTGTTTCCTAAGGGTACACTCAGCATCACAAACCGAAACGTCTCGCTCCACTGAAGCAAACTATATAAATGTGCTTGGGATAATGACAAGTTTTTAATTATTTACTCACCGTGAAGTAGGCATTCATTTAATTTAATAAATGCCTGATATTTCTTTTTAATGCCGAACAGAAAAATTCCCCATTAAAACTTTTCCGATTATTCGCAATTTGCACTGGTAATTCCTGTATCGTCTTTCGGCCGATGACATCAATAAACACGTTTGTTTAAGTGACCTTTTCATACTCAGCCCTGATGTTATTATCTACCCGTTTATCGTCGAATTCTTTTTTCGTTCTCAGCTCGCTGATACAGAATCGGACCGAACAAAAATAATAAATACGGCCGCGTAACGCAAATTATATGCTTCATAATCCTTGTAATAAGATTCATAACTTAAATGGCAATAGCGTCCGCGAAGGTATTCCATTAATTTTACGCCGTGTTATTAAAATATCAAGTCATTACGTAAAATTGTTACCTTAGCCTTCACTTGTGATGATTGGTGATCAAATTATTCCATTAAGGACATGCGGTTTAATTAGCAGTTCATTGAATAGGGAGCGGTATAAATCACCGCAAATAACAAAATATAAGTCGATAATTCTGAAAAATTCCTGATTCATTACGAAGCGTTGTGCCGCTCTTTTAATTTCCGTTTTTAACATCCGGCCAATCAATAAAGCAAATCGGCGGATCAATTATGGCATCAGTTTTAAAAATGTCAACCAGAGCCACCACGCCGAGTTAACCGTGACCAATTTATTCAGAATTCATAAAAGCACATAGAGAAGGAAAACAAATAGAAACAATCAAACAATGATTAATTTTAAATTCATGTTAAAGTTCGGATAACTTAATATCTAATTAAATGTACTGGGGATTTCAAAACTTTTGTTGTAAATAGGACAGTAGGTTTGTTCCATTAGTAGTTTCTGATTAGTTCGGAACCGTCAAAACCAGTTGCCCACCAAAGTAATGATCGATTTCTATAACGCCTATCGCGCTAACCGTGCGTACGTCTTGTTGGTCGTCGGGATTGCAATGGAGTTCTCTAGCTACTGTTCTGCTGATGATGCCCCAAATAGGGCCGCAATATCTATGCAGAATATGCTCGAGGGCCCCATTGCAATCCAGCTGACTTGCAACCAACAATTTTTCAATATTGACATCAAGTGCAGAACTTTGATGAACGCATGTTTTTGACGGTTTCGAACTATTCAGAACCTGGGACAAATCTAAGATTGTTACATCTTCTTGAATAGCCATCCACACAATCCACATTTCTAGAACGCGGTTTCTTCCAGTCTACAGGAAAACATTTGAGCAAAGTGAGAAAACATTAGAAGCAGCGTTAAGGGTGGAATTAAAACAGTTTAAGCTAAAACCACGACGCTTTATTAATCTAGTTAAAGTAGAACTATGAGGTATGTTAGTTTTGGGAGGTTTCCCGTTTCCTTGCTTTGCTACGGGGAAGGGATGTTAAGGCATTGATTGCTTATTTTTCGGTTGTTCATGTGGGAGATGACACAGAGTGAAGTGTACGAGTAGATTAGGGTTGGCAACGATATATCGATAAATTAAATACACCGATACTTTATGAAATACATCGATACAAAAATATCGATATATCGTATGATTATTATATCGATACATTTATATTTTTTGCCATACCTAGTGTAGAGTATGGTACAGGGTGTCAACACGAAAATTTCCACCCCCTTTAACTTTCTTATTTTTTAATTAAAAAAAATATTTAATATAAAATGTATAGGGACTGCAATCAGTAATCAGCGTAAGTGGATATTTAGAAGTTTTTTCCGTTATCGCCCATAAGCGAGGGCGATCACAGTGAATTTTGCTGGAGTTTTATTGTTTTACAAAGTGTTTATAAAAACCGCAACCATATACGAACGAACGAGCAGAGGTGTCCAAACAAAAAACTATGCGCCCTTGTGGTAGGATAGTTTTTTATTTTTGAGTTAAACGCTAGACCATTGATATTTGCAGAATTAATTCTCTTATATGTTGAAGAACTTACAGTATTAATAAGTGAATCTTAAACGGTTACACCCTGTATATTCCTATATGTATATAAATATTGGGATTCTAACTGAAATTAACTGAAAAGGGATCTTTTGTAGACATGAGATGAAATAAGTAGACATAAAACGATTTCGTTTCTTGTCTGGCCAGTTGAGTGAAAGTGATGTATGATAAAATAAATAAGTCGCACTAATAAAATCTATGAGTATTATGAATATAATAAAGCTAGAGTTAAGTCAAACCATGACTGCACAAGTGGACTTTAGTTTCCTCAGAACATTTTCAGTAAAATAAAAAAAAATCAGTTCCAAAATAACATTTTATTACTCTTTATTCATATTTGTTTCAATAGTTGCGCTGGTCTTAGTTAGGGGTACCTGTAGGCACAAGCGCAATCCATTGTTCAAACTTCAATTCTGTATTTTACAGAAATGGAATGTGCATGGGGCCTAATTCGGAAACCCATCAATTGGTTGGGAAGTGAACCTAATTTTATTGAAAATATGGTTAACTATTATTCTGGATTGATTGTTTATATTCTGTTTCAGTTTTGTAATGTAAAATGTTCAATTTGTTTTGAGATCCACGTAATTTTAATCTCATATCCTAATTTGATTTTCGATCTCTCCTGAGCAGAAAACAACACTTTTTCCTGCCATTTCTCATCCGCTGAAACGTCCTCCGACGTGCTTTCAGAAATAAACAAATTTTATTTTCCACTGCGCGCATCTCTCGGTAGTTTCCGTCACTCCTGATTGATTAGTAATCTTTACTTGAGGTTTCTAGGTGGCTTCTTGTCTTCGTTGATCCTGCACAATCTGAGTTTTGATATATTATCCTTGCCTCAAGGTGAGACGGAAACCAATTTACTTGTGCTCGGAGATTGTAAGTGGCGATATCGAAAACATTGCGCAGAGTCTCAGAAAGTCGAAAGAACAATTAATCTAAGGTTTACGTAAAGAAATAAGATTTTATGTTAGATAGTGTTTCTTTGGTTTATTAAAAAAATTGATGATAGTTTGTTTAATATGTATTCATGTCTAATAGATAGTTATTGATAAAGAATATTTCATTTAGTTGTCATTGAAATTATTCTTCAAGGAAAAGATAAGGCCTACTTCAAAAGGATTTACAAAAATACCAGGAATCATTTTTATGTAATAAATAAATGATAATCGCATTTTTTGCTGTCAAGTTAGTGTGATATAAGTTTACTTAACATGTTTGATTCAATTTAAATGTTTTGCAGTTTCTATAGAATGCTAGAAAATTTGACTTTACACGTCAATATAAGAATTAACAAAATAGGCAATTCTTTAAATAACTTTTTTCTTCAATAATTTAAACGTTTCATAAATGGTTATACTTTCTGATACTTACTAAACATGTGAAATAAAACGGGTATACATATACTTAATACATATACAGGTACACATTTTTTGTAATTAATCTTCATTGGTGAGCTTAGGTTTTTTCACTTTGTTTAAACTAGCGATAAGCAGAGTAAATTTCACTAAACCGATTCAGCGGTGTAAGGTATGTCAAACAATAAATAATCAATAACTGATAAGTATCTGGAATATAATCAATTATGCAAAGTAAATAGGAATGTTTATTCTTCTCTATTTGTTCAGGTATACACTGGCAGAGCCACACATCAAGGTCGGTGAACTTTTTGCTAGCTGATTTTAACAACCTTGTAATTAAACTGTTTGTATGAGCACGGTTTATAATTTAGTATTGGATATGCTTTTACGCTTTAAGGATTCGGTTTTTTCACGTCCGTACGTGTTCAATACTACACATAATTTATTTAAACTTCCAATTTATGTTGAATTTTAAGCAGTTCCACTACTCAGGATGTGTGCCTAATTTAATTTTTATAATTTAAATGCAAAACACAGAGGAAAACGTCCCGACCACTGATAAGCCTTAATACCAACTTTACGTGCTTTATTCTAAAGCGCTTTACGTTTGCTTCATTATAGATAACATATTTATTATAAAATTTTAAAACTTTAAGAGGATTTGTACGTAAGTCTCGGAGGAATTTCATTAAATTGCGGCCATAATTATAGTACGAATTTTACCCTGTTATCTTCTGACTTGTCCTTTTAAGCGGGGTAATTAAATGTAATAACAAAAGTGCACTATAATGTAATAATCTCTTTTTCTTTAGATCTATCTGCATTTAATTTCATTTTTTTTAATTTAATGTATTATTATTTAAATGCAAATAAATATAGTAGGAAATCGGAAACTATAGTCCAAGCAATCTTGAAAATGTTTCTGTTTCATCTATGCTGTATGAATTCTTAAATAAATTAATTAAATTTAGAAGTGCATAAAAAGGAGCAATATACAGGGTAACACTTGAGATTATATTTTTTCAAATAAGTTTCTAATTATTACAGCGAGTACAGAGAAACTTTATGAAAGTTGCATTGGGTATCAATGAATACAAAATCTATCATAAATTGTTTCTAAGCGAATCTGTTTTTTTTTATCACCTGTTATAATTAGACATATCCATAAATGTTTCGTAAAAACTAACAATGACAATGCAAAATGTACTTGAAGATTTTTCCTTCCAACCCAAGCAACACCATTTCGTTCATTAGACGGTTTATATACGACAGGCAGGGATATTTTTGGTAATGGTATATAGAATGCCAAAAATATTCATATTTTAATGGTACTGGTTACCCTAGGATATAAGTGATACGTTAACTATACGTTTTCATTAAATTGTAATAAAATGTCGCGACTTGCAAAACACGTTTATCAAATTATTAAATTCCATCTTATCATGTAGGCGTAGGCCCATAACATACATTTTTCTCATTAAAATTTATAATATAATCTAAAAAAGTATAATGAATGTTTAGATGTAACATTTATTAACAAATATTTATCCAAATTGGTCTTGTGACCCTTGTTACATGGTAAATTTTCTATAAAACTACTAACATTGTATCACTACATAAGATGAGAGCTTAAAATATGAGTATCTTATAAATTTCGCCGCGATATGTCGCGACCTAAACTGTTGCTCGCTAAAGTTGTCGTTTATAAGTCAAAACCGCAGGAACTTTCTTGCCCATTACAAATCATCACAAAATATATAATTACTACAAACGAACAGACACTTGGTAAAGTTGAATTAAATGTCAACATTTCGCTGTACGTTTCACAGCTTCTTTAGAATAAATTGTAATAATATAAATATATTATTATAATAATTTTATAATTCCAAAATATACGTCTAGTATAAACCATGTATAAACGTTGCGCGTATCCTATAAATATACATTTTGTGTAAACGTTATATTTATCCCAAAAAAGAGACGTTAGTTAGACTGTCACTCATACGTATAAATACTAGTCTATAATATTCTACATTTAGACTAAATTCAAAACGTGTTTTAGACATATTCTATATTTGGTGTGTTACATGGGAAGCTCATTAATTGCTAAAATAACAGAGATATGCAAACCTCTCTTGTTGCGTTAATGTCTTCTTTTTACATTCTTTTAGGTACACTTAATCCCTCATATGCTTTAATTTGAAAAAAATTTAAGGTGTAGCAGTCGTAGCCTAGAATTACAATCTCAAAGCCACAATAAAATATTTACCAAGTAAAGTGTTTCGAAAGTTTATTTAACATAAAAACTTCTGTATTCAACAAAAAATTGAAATGTAGAAATTGCGTACTACTTCAAACATAACGAAGTTGGTACATGTATAAAATAGTTATGTTAGTCTACTCGTATAAGAATTATATGAGAAGGTACTTTTTTAAAAGCTTTCTAAAATGAATAACCAGTAAAATTTTTGAAAGTAGAGATCTCTAACTGCTTACACACAAAAAATTAAGTAGATAGTGAATTTGAATGGAAAATTTAACAATACTGGCCAACAAATTTAAAACAATAAAAGCCAGTGAAGAATGTTGATAATTGACCAAGATATGAGAGAGTGGTTATCTAAGCTGCTTAACTCAAACAACTCGGTCCTTATTTGAAAATTTAAAATAAATGCGGATGTCTGCCTACGATAAAATCTTAACACATAAAGTTACAAGATATTTAACTTCTTCCTCAGCATTAAAAAAACAAGTAAGAACAGAAATATACTTTTTGTCAACTTACAAAAAAAGAATACAAAGAACTTTTATCCACTCATGGAAGATGAGAACGCGCCCGATGTTATCTCTAAATAAATGTGTTGTGGAAATTTATATTAAGCCGACGTAATGGCAGAAAAATCTATTTCCGATAACACTTTTTCGTATTTATTGCAATGACTTTTAAAATGTGTATATGTGTGCCGGCGCGGTGCACCGAGCTGTTTGCGATTTATGGTGTATGCGGAACAAAGCCAGTATATTTCATTGTTTACTCTCTATACACATACACTGTACGCAGTCTTTAAGATTCATGTGCACCTACTTTCAAAGACTGCAAACTGGCAAGGCAAATGCTGTCGATATAATTCTGTCATTTACCCGTATATTTCCTGAACATATTCCATCTTTTACAAAATATGTGTTCAAACAACTTTAAATGCTTTATACACCAAACGGGACAATTCTGTTTTGTAACGTCCAAGCGCCTTATCTTAGATTAGATAAAGAAATGAATTAAAACGGATTATTATTATTTATTATTTTAAGCTCATATATTTCATGAAAAATTATAGCTCTTCCAATAAGTTAGAACTCAATTATCCTTTTTACAAGGTGGATTAGTCCTTATTGTTTTTCACCTTTCCCTTCGCAGACACTGGTGTGTTTTCGCCTGGTAAACTACTTCTGTCCATTTCTTTCCGTTAATTATTTGTTTCTTCGGTCTGCTTTTATTTAATCAATGTCTTCTACTTGGTCGTTCTATCTATTATTCGGTCTTCTTCTGGGTCTACTATACATTGGGTTTCACTCGATAATACTTCTTCTCTCTTCTCTTTATATGCTCGTACCATATATTTCTCATTGATTTAATAATTTTTACTCTATTCTCTTTTCTCCTTATTCTTCAATTTCGTTTATATCTTACTTGTAATTGTTTTGGTTCATACATTTATGTATATCTTTACATATTTTCTGCATCTACGTCCATTGTGAATGAGCACTAAGAAGGTTATATGAAGATAATGTTTCTTGACAGAATGGACTAATCATTTTATTATAGAATAGTTTTTTTTTTTTTGATAATTGCTATACCTACATATGTGTTTGTTGCAAAAAAAAACTGGATAGAAATTGAAAATTTTATTAGAACAAAGTCATTTAAATCATGAGTAAAAATTATTGCATACAGCATTTTGTGAAATTGTTATTGGCAGTGATATACCTATGTTAATGCCAGGAGCAATGTCAGTAATGAATTAATTAAATCTGTAAATTTAAATGTAAAACAAATTCAGAATTTCTTAAATAAATGTTTCTTTTTTTTAATGCGGGGAAAATGCAAGCCTCGTTGCAAGTTTAAATGCACATGTTTACTTTGTCGTTCTGCAACTATGGGCTCATAACAGCATTGCAAACTTCTTTGTGTTTTGGATGTAGCTGTCCGCGTAGAACGAAATGGTAATAGATGTCGCAATGCAAACAATTCGAAGTTTACCCTTGCGCTCATGATATTTCTATTTGATGCCGTTTCTTCATCACATTCGCCTGACACAAAAATTCTCTGTCAAATAAATTCATTATTATATTATATAACTGGCGCTGATTCTGCAGGCGGAACCGAATTTGAATGGAAACCGGTTTTGCTTTGGCATTTACAGGCCGCAACAAATAAATGTCCCTAATATAACCGGCACCGGTGGGTGGTAATATGATCGCGTTAAGTCGAACAACAAATTGGACATTAGGTGAGGACCTTTGTCAGACGTGCTGGAACGATTCTGCAGGTCAAAAAAATGCGCCTTGCCCACCCCGGACTTCCAAGTATTTGGGTGGAAATATTTTAACAGAAACCGAACTTGCTTAACTATGTTAACGAGTTTCCAAAAACAGACCGCTAAGTAAGATTTTATCGTTGGCATTTTAGTTTTCTTTTTTCGTCATTAATTTTCTTTCTGGTAAAATAGTATGACGGAAAATACTCATAATAGAGAATAAAGAGTATTAACTTTGTGCTTCTTTAAATTTTCTAAATAATTTATTGAAGAGTAAATGTAGAATCGCATAATTTTGAGACTTTCGAAGTAATTGAAACTACTAGAGTTTGAGACTTCAACAGCATACGTATACTTCAAATAGATACATATATGTAAATTACTAAAATCAAGCCTGCTTCTTATTCAGTATACACTTAACACAAATATTTTTTGAAGTCGTAAGTTCGCCGACAAATTTATGTTTTATAAATATTTGTTCTGTTTTGGTCTAGTACGGTAGCCTTTCTTAAAATTTACATACCTAATACAAACTGGTAAAACTTGGATAATCGTAAAAATTTGTTTTGAATAAAGTACTATGCATATCTAAAAGTTGACGATTAAAAGCTTTCAGTATTTAATAACTTAGCTATTTCATGTGCGTTTTGAATTTATTTATAATTATCTTTAGAAAATGAGAGATCTTTGTGTTTTCGCTGAATAAGAAAATGCTCTACGCCTAGGACTTTCAAACCATATTGTCTAAACCATGGCATAAATAGATATTTATGCAAATTGAGAGTTTACAGTAATTAAAAAGAAGAGCTAATAATCATTTTCCGTTGCTTTTCCTTTCACAGTACGTAATTAATCAATATGCCACAGAGCATACCTTGCAACGTTTTTGGTGTAACAATTTTTAAAGTGTGCGTAGCTTATTGAAACGACATGGCTGCCATTTATCAAATAAATTGGAAAGCTGGAAGTGGCGTTCAAAAATCCACATTCTAGCTCCGAGTTCTGCCCACTTTATATTTTATTCAGCGAAGGAAATGAAAAATGACAAATTTCGTACTCAACGTTTACATAAAATTTCCTGGAATGTTTGACTTTAAGTGTTCACAGTTCCACTCCCTCATTACGGCATGTGTAGTTAATGTACCGTTTAATATTCCACATTCTTTTCATAGATACGTGGGCGACATAGATGTGTATTTAAATTTCAAGATCTTTAATCAGAAACTATTTAAATATAATAACGTTTGTGTGATATATCTCCCGGCAATTAATTTTTTCTCCTCCTCAGTATTAGTGTAAATACATTAGAATCCCCCGTAATTAAACCGTAGTAAACAAAATGATAAACACTTAATAGCTCTAGGACTAATAGTTAAGTATCTACTTGAAACAAAATTATCACAAACGAAATGCGTAATAACAAGGTAATGGACAAGAATTTATGATAATATTCGATAATAAACGTGGTAGATTACAAGATACACCTTACAATTAGCCAGTAATTTACAGTCTCGAATTCCGATCATTTCGTTTTATTCCTTAAACATCTCTTAATAATATGTAACGCGGACTCTTACCTGCAATATATGTCTAATTACGTCCGAAGAATTACATTTATTAATTGCGATTTGCATACGGCAAATTTCGTAATCGTACGCGAGAAAATTCCGGGAAATAATTATGTATGTATATGTCGACCTGTCATGACAAAAAAATAATTGCTTTTGCACTTGATATGCAAATTTATACCTGAGAGAATATTTTGCGAAAACTCCTATTACAAAAACTTGTTAAACGTACACATTTGTAAAGTTGGTAAACACGTGTGTAATTTTCCATTGTTTCCTTTAAATCAACAATGCAAAATTTTATTTCTAGCTTTAAACTACATATTGAAATATTTTTACGTAATGATTGTCTGTAAGGTAGAAACTCTATCTCATAATTTAGAATCTACAATTAGGTATGTATACACATAGTTATATTTTGGGATTGCATTCATCAATTTCCTTATATACAGAGTGTATTTGAAATGTGGAACAAAAAATACGTATACTCACCACTGGCCTACTAAAGTACTAAAATCGATTCCAATATACTTTAGGGCTCGGTCAGAATTGAATTTGTGCAGAAAATTAGTGCAAATCGGTACTGCAGATTGACCGTGTAAATGTTTGATGTATCTATTCACAATCAATAGACGTTTTGCACTAAGTTGATTGTGAATAGATACATCAAAATATATTTGTCAAACATTTGCACAGCCAATCTGCAGTACCGATTTGCACTAATTTTCTACACTAATGCTATTCTGAATGATGCTTTACACTTGAAGCAAAAGACTTTTAAAATTCAGTTCTTTGCCGGAAAAGATGATATACTTTCTTGTTGCTGTCAATACTGTCCTAATTTCTTATGGAGCTTTAAAATACTCTAAATATTTTTTCTTCATTAAGAAACTATGTAATTTCTTTAATAATTCTTTTTCTTGCATTCCTCTTATAACCGTTAATATTTGTTGTTATTTTGAAGTTCTATTTGGCCTATTTACTGCTGTTACTCATCTGCAAGTGAATTATTCTTTCGGTAATATGCTGACATGCACTTTTTAGTAGGTTAATATTGATGACATTTTCTCGCAACAGTAAAATTATAAGGTTCACGTTGCCTAAAATATAAAATATTAATCAAGAAGTGTTCTTTAATGATTCAATGTCCTCTGTTATCATTTTATAGTTAGGGCCGTTTTCATAATAGTGCTAAAGGACACTTTAATGTAAAGTCACTTTAAGCATAGGAAAAGTAATGTATTTTTATAGGTTAAAGTCACTTTAGATTTAAAGTTCTATTATGAAAACGGCCCATAGTCTTACGGATATTAAATGCACCTCATAATTAGAAATAAATTGAGTTACCCCAGTTACACCAGTATCAACGAAAACTTGTATGAGATGAGAATTAGTAATAATAATCTTGCTAGATTTAAAATTCTTAAATTACTTCTCCTCCAAGGAAAAATCAGCAGACCAGTGTTTTTAGCTAATATTTAAAAAAAAATTCTCAAAGATAAACGTCTTATGCTTTTTGTTTCACGTTTTAATTGCACTCTTGTTTGTTTTTAAGTTATTTAAGTTTGAAAGGATGGTGTCAATATCTATAAAGTTGAAGTATTCTAAAACGTTTGATGTAAGTGAAGTATCAGACATTTAGGCTTTCATCGAGCAGGTAATTAGTTTAAGTAATTTATGAATCCTTTGTTGATAGAATTTGGGCGAACATTGATTGGACTAGTAAGTTTCATTGGCATCTTCGAAAATGCAACCTAGAGGCTTCTATATTTAAGTTTATTAAAATTACATGTTTCAGAATAAATTAATTTAAAAGAAAAAAGTAAGTACTTGTATACTGAGTAATGAGATATTTAAGTGAGCGTTCTTAAAATATAATTTTTATTTAATTATCGAAGTTAGGTATTTTTCCAGAGATTATGTTTTCTTCAGTTAAACTTTAGTCTTGATTTCAAAGCAATTTTGAGACATTAAGAAGAATAGGATTTACTTTTCATGTGCTAGTCGGTTTTTCACTTATATAATTCCCCCTTTTCCCAATTCCTTGATGTGTACATTTCTTACTTTTTAACGTTTCCTCTTTCCTTTTCTTTTCTCATTTTGACATTTTTGTCTACAAAGTTGTAAGTTTACTGCAAACATTTCTTCTACTTAGCGAGCATATTTACTATTTTAAATTTTATCCCTACATTTTTCTAGTAGAAAGAAATTCTATTCCTTTTGAAATCCTAATTTTTATAATAGAATTCTAGAAAGTTTCCTTTTAAATCACTATACATCATTCATTCTCATTCATATGTACATATGTGTAAAACAGGGTTGTCGGTATGTGCAAATGACGTAGATTAATTCACAAAAAAATTCATTATATATTTACTGAATAGTATTCAACATAATACGTGGCGCAGAATCATTTCATACAATTAACATTCGTATTAATTAAATTTATGATAATCGATAGATTTTTATCTGTAAACTGATATGCATATGTAATATTATAATTAATATACAATTATCGATTCGTGAATACATTAGCTTGATACTTAATACGAACGATAGAAATAATGAGGGAATTTAAAATTATGACTGGAGGTTATGTAACACTTAGGACAAAAAAGGAAACTGAATCTAATTGATTGTAATTAAGCGTGTGAACGCACAGCGATCAGGTATAATATTAATTCAAATAAAAATATTTTACTCATAATGAAATAAGTGAAAGCAAAATAATTTTTCAGCTATTAATTTTTCCCGCGTTGAATTTTTTAATTGAAAAGAAACAGGTTCTGTGAGCCCTCGAGAGGCCGAGAAGCGTTTTAAGTGTTCCTCCCTGGACGAAAATAAAACGGCATAAATCATCTGGTCCTGCACAACTCACTTTAGCGATCGGCAAAAACTCAAATGGCGCAAAACGGCGAACATGCCATAAACATATATCACATATAAAACCAATTGAAAAGAAAACTACTAAAAACTATTCAATGACCCGAAATCGTCGAACGCTGCGATTATATCTTTCCCCGATAAATGATAGTATAACAAACGGACGGGGGACGTCAATATCGTAACAGTTGACGATGGAAATCTAGCGGAAACTTTCGATTTAGATTTTGGGGCGGTTGGATTTTTACAGTCTGCGTGTGCGTTTCTCAAGTTTATCAAAAATTCGTAATCGTTTTACATACGAATTTTCTACCATTGAATAAGTCATTTTCTTCTGATATTGCCTTTGGATATTTTGACCAAGTTATTATGAAACTAGCTAAAGATAATTTCACTTGTTTTTTTTTTTAACTTTTTACTGACCATGTTTAATTCCTCGAAACTCTTTCACTCATTCTGGGAATCACGCGTGTAATGTACTCACTTTATTGATAAGGATTTGCTAACATAATTGCACGTTGTGTTCCTGTTAATATTGATTTGAAGCATATTTTCCTTCCGTATTTGTTTTGCTAGCGTATGGGGAATTTAAATTTGAATTTGCTTGAAAGGAGAGCAATTGAAGTAGTTCCTTGTTTGCAAACCTATTTAAAGAAAGTCGATAAAGTTTTCCGGGTGCAATTTGTTGATATAATAGAGAAATAACAGAAGTATACATTTAAATAAATGAATTTTTATGTGTCAAAGTCGTTAGTCACATTTAAATTGACTAAAGCACATTCATTTTTTAAAACACAACTTTCGTTACCTTGCTGTTGTTACTGTTGGAGAATTTAATTATTTAATAATGTAATGAAGCATATCAATTTCTTATTGGGTCCTTGTCCTTGTGTGTTAACTGAAAAGAGGTAAGATCTATACTTAGCTTCTGCCTCTGAATAAGCGATAAAATTCTTCCGTCATCCAAGCCTTGAAGTGAAAAGTCCTTATCTCCGTGAAGTACTACTTGAGATCAAGCTGAAACGAAAAAATACTCTTATCGAATTGGAAACTACAAGGATCCTTAATTATGTTTCCTCATTCGAGTGCTCAGACTAGTAACAAAATCGGTTCAGGAGTATTAATTAAAAACCTTTATTAACCCCCAAAACAACTTCAAAAATTAATTACTCATTAATTATTGCTAATAAGAGTATTTCTCTTTTGTAAAAATAGTTAGTTTAATTTCGTAGTATCACAGAAAAGCAAAATGATTTTAAGAAGCAAAATTTCTGCAAGCAAGTTCAAATTGATATACTAAAAAATGGGCTTTATAAAATGATAGGAGCAAATTTCTTGACAACACATCATGCAATCAAAGAAAATTGAATGTTTAAATGACATTAACAAAATTAATGATTGATGAAAAATATTAAATTAAAAAGCTATGAATTTGGGATTTGTTCTGCAAGCCTCACAGGAGATAATCTAGTCTTTTGTTGCCATGATTTCAAACTTGTTGCCTCCATCAAATGGGAGTCAATGAGAAGGTCTTTACTCACTCTCTAGTTTTCTTTCTCTCTTTTTATGATTCTGTGGTTTCTTCCATTTTCACGAGTAAATATTGGATGTAGTTTAAATAGTTGTGATGAACAGTCAGAATCAAAAGTAATGTCCAGTTTTAGGTTTTTGATATCAGAAG
Source organism: Dorcus parallelipipedus (assembly GCA_958336345.1). Lineage (NCBI taxonomy): Eukaryota > Metazoa > Arthropoda > Insecta > Coleoptera > Lucanidae > Dorcus > Dorcus parallelipipedus. Next base: position 47,697,791 of record OY284475.1, read on the forward strand.
TGGGCAGTTTGCTTTGAATAAGCCATTTACAAAATGTCGATTGAAGTTATGTGCAGGATTTCGTAAAAATAACTTTGATTCAATGGTGATTTGAAAAAAAAAAATTCTTATTATTTTGAGCGAATACTCAGGATGTTTATTTTCATATACTTAGTTCGAGTCAGGATATGGTTTTGAGACCTGTGAGCTTTTAAGGCATTGTGTTGATGATAATTTTGAGAACGAGAATCATTCGTAACAGTTTGTACTACATACTCTATGAGAAACATCTATATCGTCTATGATATTTCGCCTTCTATGTCATCTCATCATTGATTTTAGTAACAAGTAAATCCTTTTAATTTATTTATAATCAATTCAGATTTCGATCCTCGCTGACGTATCTTAATTAGAAAAAAATGAGACGAAAGTAGAAGTGAAACAATTTCAAATAGAATTACAATAGAACAGAAGAAAGTCGTTCGAATAATTTAGGTATTTAATAAGTAACTTAGCTATGAAAAGCAAAGTTCTATTGCTCATAATACTATTTTATGTCGTAAATACAATAGATAACGACCAGTCGATAAAATTAAGTCGACTTTGATTTAAATGCTTTCACGTAAACGTCTATGTAATTTAATAATACTGAGCAAGTACATAACGAGCATTTACCCGTAACTGCAAATCGAATCCTTATGTAATGAAATTATGAATAGTGCATTGTCGCCTACAGCGCAACGGTAGTAAATCAAATAAAAAACAATTGTCCGTTGCACCCCACAAGTACCCACTCGAAATAAATTACACGCGAACAATCTAATTTTGCGCATTTAAAAATATATACACTTGTCACACGCTTGATGGATGTGATTACCGACGAGGTAGCCACTTCAGGCCACTTTTTGCGCAATCGATTGAAATTTTAATTGCAGTACAAGATTCCACTTTATCGTCATCAAAACACGGAGACTTTATAATTTCATGATTATCGACAATCACATTTTTTCCTAGTAGCAATGGCGGTATTAAAAAACATTTGATTGCATCTATGTTTTTTCCACTTTATTATATAGACGGGGAAGATTAGCATCACAGTAACAAGAGTGGTACATACATACAATTTCAAAACTATCAGATACGCAGAATTTGAACCGAAATTATGTCATTTTTAGATGGTCCTCTCTGTGGACAATTTAGAACAAAAACGAATTTTGTTCCGTTCTTCTTAAATGGAACATACATAGTTCTCACAACTAATTAGTGAAGTGATTTTGAATAATCGAAACTTTTTGAAATAGGAACTCTTCAGTTTACATAAGGAAGCAAAAATTAATAAAATATTAATAACGTAAAAGTATAAATTCATCGTGTCCCGAATGGAAAGATTTCGAACAGGTCCCGCTTTACTATGTCATTATGTTTAATAATTCACGATAACGTTTAAGTACACTTAAGCATTTACGTAAAAGCTTTAAAGTGTACATACAAACTCAGATTTCGCCGGCGCTGATTAATTCAAAAACGTAATTGCGAACTCGATAGGAGCGCATTAACGCCTAAAAATAACGTCGATGCTCAGCATAAACAATACATACGACAGTAGATTAGCAATTATCACGTCCGAAAGATTAGCGAAATATTGCACTCCAGGATTAGTCACTCGAAATTGTCATTATCTGGCGGATAAATCTCTTTTATGGTCTAATCCAAATAATCAACTCTCGTTACACAATGCCTGCTTTTTTCAAATAAAGTATTGCTTGGAAGTATTTTTAAAGTAAAGCTTAATTTTGGTAGATTTAATTTAATGCGAAGTAAATGCGTTATGATTAACAAGATTAAAAAGATATCTCGTTTTAAGCATTTAATAAGAATAAAAATACAGACATGATCAATTGAGAAAACAACAGAGATAAATTATTCGTTTTTGAGAAGAAAATATCATTCTAGAATATTTACAAGACTTATTTTTCCTAAATGAAAGTGCAAAAAAATTAATTAATTTAATCTATTGTACTCATTGTTTTTCCATCAGTTATGGTTGATTTCATAAATACATATAAAGGCAATTATGCATGGAAAGTTTTGAAATTCAAATTTGACTTCAATATCTAACGATATTAGAACACGAATAAGAATTACTTATAATAAATAATGGTAAAATATAAGACAACATGGTAAAAAATCATTCACATAACATTTTAGACCACTGAAAATTTTCTGTAATGAATCCCAAGGTTTCTTCAAAAAATAAATGCCAGACTTATAATTACCTATAAAAATTGAAAAGCAGTTTTACTTTCTATGATTATTGACCCAACACTTCCTGAGCTTTTTTCTTTGAATTTCGAAGGTCTCTTGGTGGTTTTTCTCTTTCAAATAAATGACCTGCAATAGTTCTCTCTGTAACAACTCACAATAGTTTAAATCGTATTGACCTTTTATCCTGTCATCCAACTCTTGAAATCTTGATGAATCTTTCAGCCAGCTCATCAATTACAAACAATGCCAAAGTCTTCGGAAAAGTAACGTAAGTCGGGATTCGGAAAGCGCATTCCATTTGGCTATTTGAATTTCATCACCATATTTTCACTTAAAGTTGAGGTAGATATAATTCTCAAGATATTTCTTTACTTTCTTGACAACTTTTCAGGTCCCTAAAATAATGAAACGTCTCGTATTTAAAAATGCAATATTCGTTAATAAATTTGTCACAGCGATTCTGGAGATATTGAATTTGCATTTGAATTTGTCTTCCTAATTTTTTCTATTGGTAATTATTATTTTTTATTTAGCAGTGTTTGACATGAAGTACATTTCTAAGTAAAGTGTTAAGCCCTAATTGATTTGATTTTCTAATATCTTTTGTTAATACATACCTAAAAAGTTCTTTAAACGGACCACTTCCTAAAAATTCAATGTGACTTTAGAATATGCTAAAAATTTTATCGTAATTGCCGGAATATGACTGAATTTAATTATTTATCAAATTGCTTTTAAAAATTTAATTTTGAAAGTCTCTTCTTCACATTCTTCTATAGCTCTTCCTATACATGATGGTCCAAAAGAAGAAGAAAATTGAAATTAAAATCAATATTAATATTTTTTAATATTTAAACTTTTAAGGCAAGGGTATTACATTTTGAGGAAACATTAATAAGCGAAGAGGAAAGACCTACAGTTTCGGAAAATCAAGGCGAAAAGGTAACAGCTCTAGGCCAGGAGAAAATTTTAAGATTATTAAGGCGCACGCCAAGTATTCCTCGAAGGTAAATCCAAGTCGAGGATTGGGAAGGACAAAAAGGAAAAATTCTTAGAGAAGGGAAAATAACAAAAGACACAGGAAAGCAAAACAAAATACCAGCCGCTCCAGAATTACCGGAAATGAGTAAATTGAATATAGGAAAGCGAAAACACAAAAATTTTTGTGATTCCATAAAATACTCCGCCGCCGGTTCCCGTTCAAAAAAATAAAATGTTTTATCAAACAGGAACCGCATCTAAAGGGAGTAGAATGATAAATCGAAATGAAGAATTAAATGTAAATGTGGAGAGTTGTAGAAGAAAATCAGATTACATCCCTAATCATGGCAATAGTAATATGTTCCAACAATTATTGTAGTCCTGGATGGCTCTGGAGTCAAACAAGAACGTAGATTCCTACTTCTTAATTCTTGTTTACGTATTTATGTTTTATTGCAATTTGAAACAATAATTAGTTAAAAATGTTTGATTCCACACCCACCCAGGACTACAATAATTGTTGGACACCCATTAGATATCTGGAAAATACAATGGCAAATAAAACTATCAATAAGTTTTTCCAAACTAGAAAAGCGATTCCCCGAAAATGTTGAAAACCACCAAGTTTCAATCGCAGTGAAGATGATCCAACACGATTTATGAAGGAACATAATGGGACGAAAAGAGCAATTAGGATATGTTACAAACTCGTTCAAAGGAAGTGCTTACATTTGGTTTGAAATCTAATGAAGAGAAATCCTAATGCCGAATGGGAATGAACAGGGGCAATTTAAAAACAAATTTCCTAATTTCGAACTGACAAGAGATAGGCACAATGGATAAACATGCGTAAGATATCCACAATCTGTGTTGTTGTTTTCTTAATACCCTCTTTGTTTCTTAGTTTGTAAGTTCTTGTTGACGTGTCCTTGCTTTTTTGCCGAAAACATGAAAAATTATAATATAGAGATGTTAAAAAAGGATTGGGTACTTTATTAATCCCAATTAACATGATTTTACAACTGTGAGGTCACAGTGACTAATTTATGCCATTTCTCACAGTTCGTTTCCAATGGTTTAGACAATATTGGGCAGGTAGATGTCATTCACACTGATTTAGAAAAAACATTCGATGGAGTATTATTAAGTTCTTCTTATCTTTGAGGGTAGCACGAGATTCGAACCTCGGTTCACTGGTGATTTTGGTATTCATTAACGATTTGCCTGAGGTCATTTCAAGCGAAATTCTTTTATTTGTTGGTGACATGAAAAAAATTAAATTTATAGGAACTACTAGTAATTGTCAACACTTACAAGAATAACTTACCAAATTGGGAAATTGGAGTTGTTTCACATACGAGAAAGAGACACACTGTTTTATGTAATTATAAATTTCTGAAAACTTCAGTCAAAAGGGATAGGTACTTGTTTTAAGGCGTGATATTTGATGCTAGGTTTACTTTTGAGATACACGTTAGGAATAGGTATGTACTATTAACAAAGGCTTAAAAATGCTTGTCTTTATAATGCGAAACTGTCGTGATTTTACCAATCTCAAAGTTCTTGAGGTGTTCTTTTTTGAAATACCTGTCTTAGAATGCGCCTCTTTAGACTGGTTTCCTTAATAATCAAAAGAATTTATTGGAAAACACTAAAAAAAGATTTTAAAAATATTTTGTCTTTGGGGATACTGGTGTTTTCCTTACGGCTCTATTCTATCTTGTGTTGCTTCAGCTAAAGACAAGGAGAATTGAATTGAATAATCTGCACGAATTATTAAATAATAAAATTCGGGATGAGTTCTTGCTGTTACAAATGAATTTTAAGGATAAGAGTTAACACTAGATTAAAGGATAGTTATAAATGGCTAATTACTGTGATGAAATTTCCATCAAAGAACTAAAGGATGTTGCGTTAAGTCACGTTGGTTATCTTTTCCCTAATAGGTATGTTTATAGTAGGAGACACTCCATAATTAGCGATAACTGTGGATAATGATATATTAAAAAATAAAACAAGTCCTACGAGATTCACTTTGATCGAAATATATGAAATCTGATCTATGGCATGAAAATTATGTGTTTTGAGAAACTTGAGACAGTGATCAATCCAAGAATTTGTGAAGTCAATTACCGAAATTGAGTTTGGATTTTGTTTACATGAGTACTTTCATTTTCTGTCGATTGTCACTTTAAGAGTCCTGTCTTTCTACACACTTTTCCATCACCTTTATTTGTTTCATACATTTCCATTAAAGTCACCTTCTTTCATAGTTGCTCTTGCAGTTCTTTTGAATAATTTTCATTGAAGAAAATTACTGACACTGACAACTATTGACAAAATATTTCAATTTTGTTTTTGACTGTGTGTGTGTAAGGGTATAAAAAAAGAGAGAAATGCAAATTGGGTCTGTCCCAACGTTTATTATTGTCGATCCTCTTCGAAACATCTAAATCACTTAACATGTTCTTGCTTGGTTTAAAGTTTGAAACTTGAAAAGTGTCTTTTACCATTAGTCGGAATTTTGTCACAATTTTGTTGAAATTTGAAGCAAAATTAGTTTAATAATGTTTAGTTTCATTTTTATATCTATATTTTATTTTTGTCTTCAATGTTTGCTATGATAAAGTTTCCTACTGTTTTTATCAATACAGAGTTTCCCGACAATTCAATGCAAATATTAATTAATTAGAAAGCTTAGCAGCATTTCGTTATCGCAATCCAAATTACATGCAAATGTAATGCGAACGGTAATCTTTGCCATATGTGAATCTGAAATAACGCACAGCCAAATATTAGTAGTAGTTATACAACGCTAATCTGGAACGCAGAAGAGTCTTCGGCGGTTATCTCCGTCAAAGATAATTGGAAGGTGCTCGATGTTTAGCTAAGCTCGGGGGTTTCCACATAACTCGATGGGGATAAATCTGTATCAGTGCTAGTTCAAACAAAGTGACGACTAACTAAACTAGCACCGGAGGTTGTTGCATGACTACAAATACTGGAATGTTGCAGATATGCAGAACATCTGTATGTTTGTGTTACCGGGGTTATTTTATAACGGCGGTTTCTCTTCTGTAAATGTTTATATTACGCTATTAATAGCGCTTGAGCGTTTCTAATTTTCCAACAATGTTAATCTGTAAGGTTCAGCAATTCTATTACATTTCAAGCATTTCATGGTTTTTATCGAATCTCGAATGAACATTGCTATTAGAACTTCTCAGTTTATTTACTTACACTTCGATTAATTTATTGGTAAGATCTAAACGAGCTGTTAAATGTAATATTTTCGTTTTCACGATACACGCCTTGGCCACAGATAAAACTGTAAGTTGAAATATGATGGATGTGTGAATATTCTTTTGTGTTATTATAATTGACTAAGAACAAGATGTTCTATGCTAATAAATGTTTTTTTTTTAATTTAAATAAATTGACAGTGTCTTAACGGATCATGAGTGGTATGCACCATCGGCATTCAAAACTAACAACCGAAATAATTAAAAACAGATAAGTGAAAATGATTAAGCCAACATAAAACATGAGATATTAAACACATAAACGTAATTGAAGCATCAAAAGTAAACATATTTTTCGTAGACAGCACTCACATTGATACCAAGCCGCCATTGACTGCTGATGACAAGCAGAGATAACACGGAACATTTCGTATTATCTTTATTATTTCTATTTCAGATAACGCTTGTCAAACTGTAGTGTTTTTGGAACACTCAGCTGTGAATGTCAACTTCGCTAATCTTGTCAACATTTGATTTTTTACACGTTACTTATTGAACGACACAGTGCTGAGTACCTCGTTTGTAGTTCCTTTGTCCTCCTTTGTGTGCTTGATTACGAATTGATTCAATATTTGTTTTTTACTAAGACAATTGTTTTATTACCTGGCACTGCATGTGATTATTTAAATTACACTTATTAATATTAAAATGCTTTCCTATACTTGACGAAAGTGATTAATAAATGGCCTACTTAAAGATTTCTTAACAGCATGATATCAAAAGCAACAGGAGAAGCAATAAATTATTATATTTTATATATTCTTATAAACAGCAGCATTCATTATCTATTATCGTCATAGTAGGCCGTTATTTTAAGTTAGTATGTTGGCTATCATAGTAAAATTAGACAGATTAATATGATGTCAATTTAACATACGCCAAATTGTGACAATTCAAGTCAGATAGATCAACAAAACAGATTTGTCAAGTAACCCTGCCAAAATTAAAAGTGAACGGAAAGGTTTTACAATTTATGTACGTGAATTTGAACGTGAATACACCTCGTAATGCAAAAAATATCACATTGCCTAGTTAAAATCTAAATCGACATGACATTCATTGTCAAAATTTAGTTACATACATGAGTACCACATTCTCACTAGACGTTCACGGCATACTACGATGGTAAATAGATAAGGAATGGATTATAGGTTAAAATTGAAGATTCTATTTAGATACCTCTTCTCAAAAATTTAAATTTTATGTAAGATTTTTTCGTTAATTAGGTGACTTTTATTTTCTTTCTGTTTGCAATGGCATTCGATATTGATAAGAGACTAATTGGATAGAGAAGTGACCTAAAGGTCGTCGGCAACTCGGAAACTGCGGTAATATAGAATGGACCGTGTTTAATAGCGAAACCACGGCGTATTTTGCCCGCGGACTCGAAGTTAGTGGTTTCTGGTCAAACCCTGTAGCGGTTACGGTCTCTCAGACACTCGGCTCTTCTCGAAGCAGTAACGAATTTCGAATTAGGCGATCTCTTCGAATTAATATTTGCATTTAACATAAACACACTTAATGTACGCTTCCACGTCCAAACAGTTCAAATATTGTGTTAAGCTTATAAATTATGCAAGGGCAAATATTGTTATAAACTGTTTTAATACAAATTACAAAGTAGGAAATTATGTACGCGAAATATAATTATTCTGGTGCACGAAATGGAGTTTAAATCTACTGTTTATTTTGTTAGTGCGGGTGTATGAAAATATGTTGTGTTACACCGGTGGGACTTGCGTGGCAGATTTAAATATCTGCCTATGTAAGTTCACAATACAGCTAATTTACATAATTCTAGCTACTTTACTGGAATTAATTCTCGAGCATATGCTATAATTCTTACTAAACGATTAACATTTTTTATTTATTTAGAGCTACCCCTCTTTATGACAATTTTTTGCTTAATTATGATTACGCCTTCAGGAAAGTTTTAGAAATGAACTAAATGAAATAAACTTATCCACTCTTTACATTAATTAGAAGAAGGGACATGCAATATTTGAAACATCGTATGGAAGCTATTGTCTAGATCTAAATAATTATTAAGAGGAAACACGCAAAATTACTCAATATTTCGAAAGGATGAATTCAGTTAGAATTACTTTTTGTCATTGATAAATGCAACAAAATCCATGAATACTGACATTTAGGTACTGCAAAAGTATGTATTTATGCTTTTGACAGATTAAAGCTGCTGGAAACCCCTGACACTGACTTAAGTGTGTACAATTTATTTATCACAGACTTTTGACTCTTTTCCGCTGTGCTTCTTTGGTACTTGTAGTCAGCAGTTTCCAAATGTTAGGGTTACATTCGCCAACACAGAAAGTGAGACTCCAAGATAAATACGCCAGGTTTTTTTTTATTCCCTTTTGCCTCTTCTATTACCCCCTGAAGCTTGGCATACAGATAGTGAAACACTTGGTATAAACCGATGACATAGGTTGGTGTCCTCTTTTACTTCCCTGTTCTAAAGAACATTTTCTTTTTTGTGGTCTCTTCTGTTTTCGTTAAACAGATATATATTTTTTTTTTTTGTAAATTGAGACGCCAAAAATAGTGTACACTAGTGTACACCAGCGGAGAATAACAAGCAGACCTAGACATTGGTTTGACCTTAAGATAGTGCGTCAATATCAAATGAAGGTCAATGTCAATGGGAACCGGACGGAGTTGCGATCTAGCCAAATAGTACCTCCTTAACAACGTGGTAACTTCTCAGTAAGTTCTGTTCAGCAAGATACCTAGTCGCAATTCTGATTAAAAGGATCCTCATAAACCATAACCTCAAGGTCAAGTAGCCTAAGGAAAGTTCACGAACATTTCTAAAAATCTACATGCATTAACTGGACCCTATTTCTTCAACAAGAGAAACGAGCAAAAGCAGAACTTTTCTTAGCTAAAAAGTTTTCATTCACTTGATAAACTCAGTTACGAATAATAATTGAACATTATGTAGTTTCAGCTCGAGATCTACAGGGTGTTATTATAATTATGTCATTGATTAATATTGTTATATCTTAAAACTATTTTTATAATTGCCACGCCGCTACTTTTCCCAAAGATCTGAGAAGTTTCGACACGAGCATTAGATTGTACTTGGAGGTTCTCGAAATATGAAAGCCGTATGTATATAAGTCGAATCGGGTGGGAAGTTTAAATCAGTTTCTGTTAATTTAGAAAGCATGGTATGCGATTAATAGTGATTCGCAGAACGAACTTTCTTCATCTTCATTCTAATCTGGATAAAGAAATACAAGTGAAAGATAAATCAGTACAACTTAGGATATTAAAAACGAAATAAATGAAAAGATGAAAATAATAATGACAGTAGCAGGACGAACAGAAATAGCCTAAGTACCTAAAAATTAGTTGCAAAATTAGTTTCTTTTAACGTGCACCCCATTTAACAGCAGTAATCAACAACACCAGTGACATATTCAATTAGAGATGTAGAACGAAATAAAGAGGTCCTGAAGTGAGATAAAAAAGAAAAAGAAACAGCAGGATACCACAATGGAAAAAAACGAGGAATTAAGAGGTGAACATTTTTATGGATGAGTTTCATGAACAGAAATATGAAAGATAACTAAAGTAATCTTATACTGCAAAATTGAAAGATTTTAAATTACATTACACAAGTAAAGATTTTGAATTTAATTGGGCCACTTTGAAATTTCAGTTGAATTTGAATGGCAATACAATGTGTTCAAAAAGTAACTAAGTACATGCGACTTTGATCATGAAAAACAAGGCTTTAGTAAGCAGGCTTTAGAATTCATTAACTGTCAGGTCATCACTGCTGTTTTCATAAGTCTAGTTAGAAAATTCTAGTAAGCTACAATTACAATTTCCGGTTTTTTTCTAAAATAGAAAATAGTTTGCTTCAGACATAACTTTTGGTTTCCATAACCAAGTCTTATTTAATTACTTTTTGAACCCAGGGTATATAGACGTATTTTTTGCTCGGAATGCAGTTTGTGAAAGTTCGAGTGAGATAGTTATGTATATTATGCATGCTCTCCATATCACCTATGTGATAATGACAGCTCGCCAACTACGAATGAAATTTGCGCGTTAACATTCCTCAAAAATTCTATACATTTTTGACAAAATTATTATTCAAGTAATTATTCTTGATACCGGTTTTCTCCTAAAAATGGTGACTGCTCCCCTCTATTTTTAACTTCCGGAAGCTATACAGTTAACGAGTTATGATCTTATTTCTCCTTTAACACGCACATATGGGGGAATCATCATTTCCACAACCGATAACTCCACAAATCTGTGTATAAACATTTTACTTGAGGTTGTTAGTTTTTATTCGCTTCTCTTTTCTTTCCTTTTGAACATTCCCCATTGTCTTCTGCCTAGTTCCTAACTTCCTCCACCGAACACCTTCTATTTATTAAAAGTTGTCTATAGCTTCTTTGCGAGCCATCAAAGGTTTACCTCTTAGTTAAAAGAAGTATCCAAATTTTAACCACAAACACTTAAAAATAAGCAAAAATAAAAAAATAAAACTCCGAAAACTTTCGATAACTTTTAGGGCAGCCAAATTGGGAGATGAGAAAAACATCCTAATTCTCTTCAGAACCTTAAAAGGAGAAACAAATCCAAAGATACCAGTCAAACACTATTGAGTTAGAAAGAAAAGATGAAGAATATGTTTTAGTTATTAAAGGAATTGATAGCTTAAAACAAGTGGATAGAAAATGTGTTTAAACGTTTTTGTTTAAAATTAGGTATTTTTTTTATTAAAAAAGATCATTTTCAAATTATAATTAGTTTAGTTATATTAATGTTATAAATTTCTGGGTTAAAAATAAATATATTATTATTATATTATTTGTTTGTTCATTTTTAAATTTGATTGTTAAATATTACATCCAAAGGCAATCATATATTCAAATTACTTGTATATATTGATAATGTTGTTATTTTATGTTTCTGTTTTTTCCTGTTAATGAATTATTATTAACCATTTAAACCACATAATTGATGCGGCTTCTATGTGCAAATCTGCGCGACTTCTATGCGGACTAGCGTGATTTAGATGAAGCATATAAAAATAATAGAAAATTTAATTTTCTAACATTGCGGTGCAGCGTAATATTCGATATTTTTTACGTAAAGCTCAAAAAATTACAATACTTAGGGTCTTGAATACTTCTAGACTTCTACTTTTTCTAAAAGTGCTTTATGTTTGCTTTAGCTGCGATTTCTTTAGCCAGTCTTCTCTGTAACAATTTTTCATATACTATTGATGCACATACTTAAGAATCATGATAGTTATTGCATTCCCTTTATCCCCCCTAACTGCGAGAAAATTCCAAGCTGAATATCTGGGTTAATAGTTTATGGCTATCTTTCACTTCTGCAACATTTATATAACTTCTGCTATGTCTCAGAAAAATAATTTACAAAATAAACGTAATAATAGCACTATTGCTGAAATATTTAATAAATCATGGTCTACCAATATATCAACATTGATTATTATTTATTGACTCAATTGATATTAGTAAGAGTAAGGCCCATTTAATAGTATTCTTCAAATGAAACAAAGCACAGCAAGCAAAAAACACAAATCTAAATAATGCAAATGTTTGTTGGAATACGTAAGCACATATAATCAAGATAAGTACCTAAGAGACCATTACATACGTGTTTTAAAAAGCCAATGATGACTTTCTCTATTTCTGACCTCTATGTATATTTATAATTAGTCATTGTATACAATGGATTTAAAAAGGCAAATAACCATGAATATTGCAGAGAGTGTAAAAAGTGTTTATTAATTATTGTTCATCCAGGCAGGTAAAGACGATAATTGGGCTATACTATTCACAACATGTTCATACAACTTTTTTGTTATTATTTATTGAGAACGTAATTTATCTGGACGCTGTTTTTCTTTTCGTGTATTTACTTATATTTTCCTGTAGAACTCTGTCTGATTCAATTTTTAACAAACTAAAAGTAATTTATTGTGAATCTATTCTTGTTCTGCTTTGTATTTTCCATCGTACGGTCAATAAAGAAAAGCTCAGAGAAGTTCTTAGCAACACTTACCTGAGTTTTTTTATTGACAGTGCCGGTTCTAGAAGCTTTGACGCCTCACTACAAGAGGTTTTCAGTGCCCCAGGATATTTTTTATTTGAATTAAATTTTTTTCCTGGATTCATTGAAATGATTTATTATTTTCATGAAAAATTATAATTATGCTATGGGCGTTCGAAGCCAATCCATTATGGAGATTTTACTTTGATGTATCAAACTTGCACGTATGGTTGCCTACCGTCACTTTGCTAAGCGTTTCGTAAGGTCTGCGTAGATATATACAAAAGTTGCCTACGTGCAAGGCGCAGGAACGACGTGTGTAGAAGTTGTCTATGTGTAAGGCGCAGGAATCAAAATGTTTTTTTAGATTGAAAATAATTTTTACTGAGGTTCGAACTCTGGATCCATCGTTTACTAGTCGTCTATCCAAATATGGCTGTAAGTCAGTTGAGAGTGTATTTTCAAAAGGTAGTAAAAAATTAAAGAATGTAACCGTTCGATGGGTGCGCGCTGACGTGATTGGACTGATGTAGCAGCAAGCTGTTTTACTGAGAATGGAGACATCTATGAACAAGGGGAAAAATACAAATATATACAGGGATATCCACATAAACCGTTCGTTAAAAGTTTTCAAGGTTGCAGTTCACGTAGATATTTGAAATTTAGGGAGCAAGGGTTTTCCGTAGAGATCTCTTTAAATAAAATAAAATTGTCTTTTTACCACTTCCGGTTGTACTGGAAGTCGCTATCAACTCGCTTATTTTAAATGGAATGCTATATTTTTTATCACGTTTTTGAATTCTACATGTAAAAATATGTTAAGTTGCAATACATTTCCCTATCTCTAAAATGCATTATTTTTGAGATATTTTGAAATTTCTTAAAAATTTGGATTCTGCAATCTGATTTTTAAAAAATTATAACACAGCTATGATTGAAGCAATTTTATTTGTAATAGCTGATATTGTAGTTGAAGCTTTAAGGTTCTTAGAAATTCCATAAGCATAATCTATTAAGCTACAGGGTGTCTAAAACGCACCGCTTCCCTCGAAGATATTCAAACACAGAAAAATACTTTTTTTCAAATGGAACGACCAATATTTTAATACACCATCGTATGTGGAATTAAATGCTGTGTCGAACTATACTAGCATTCCCTATACCTAACTTTAACAGTTTTTCAGTTATAAGATATTTTTGGTTTAATACATAAACATTTATATTTATTAACTTAAATATTTCTAATTTTGTTGATATAGTTATGAAAACAACAAACAATTGCATTTAACATTTCCTGTTACTACAAATTTTAAGCAAAAGCAAAAAAAAGTTGAGAATCAAAATCAAAATTATTCAAACGCTGATATTTTAAATCTATTTTTTAAATTCATGAAGAATGATCTAAAATTGTTCAGAGCAGAGAATATGTGTTCAATCAAATGTACCCCTCTTGTCTCCTATGAATAAAACACAGTTTGGAAAGTTTGGACCTAACTTTATACAATTTGGAAAAATAAAATGTACGAAGATCAGTAACAAATAACGAAGATAATTAGACAATGGTTTTAAAATACTTTCACGCTAATCCAGAGAATTGCAAACCAGCAGCTATTTTATTCTTCAATTTAAAGTAATGAAATTCATGCTTTTTCGTTTTATAAGATCACAAGCGTCCTAAGAGAAGGATGATTAAAGAACTATTAAAATTTGTGAATCTCCACTTGCCAAATTCTATTTTCTTTGGTTGACTACAAAATTTGCAATAACAGTAATCGTTGTTATAATTTCCATGCTATCTTAATAAAATTAAAAATATTTGACCTATTAAAATCGTAATTTTCTATGAATTAAATCGAAAATGTTTCATAACTCAAAAACTGTTAAAGTTAGGTATAGGGAATGCTAATACAGTTCGACGCAGCATTTGATTCCACATACAATGGTGCATTAAAATATCGGTCAATCCATTTGAAAAAAAGTATTTTTCTGTGTTTGAATATCTTCGAGTGGAGCGGTGCGTTTTAGACACCCTGTACCTTAATAGATTATGCTGATGGAATTTTTAAGAACCTTAAAGCTTCAACTACAATATTAGCTATTACAAATAAAATTGCTTCAATAACAGCTGTGTTATAATTTTTTGAAAATCAGATTGCAGATTCCAAATTTCTAAGAAAATTCAAAATATCTCAAAAATGATGCATTTTAGAGATAGGGAAATGTATTGCAATTTAACATATTTTTACATGTAGAATTCAAAAACGTGATAAAAAATATAGAATTTCATTTAAAATAAGCGAGTTGATAGCGACTTCCGGTACAACCGGAAGTGATACAAAGACAATTTTATTTTATTTAAAGAGATCTCTACGGAAAACCCTTGCTCCTTAAATTTAAAATATCTACGTGAACTGCAACCTTGAAAACTTTTAACGAACGTTTATGTGGATATCCCTGTATAAAATAAGCATAAAGTTTAAAGTTTTCTTCTTTTTTGTCGAGACCAATTTTCTTATTTTAAATGGACCACCCCATATATTATCACATTTTAGGATCCCCCGTTCAATTCTATATCTTTTATATTCATACACATCAGGACTAAAATGTACTACCTATTGTTTTGAAGATCGAAAGATCCAAGATCCCCTCAAGAACAACCTAGATATTTGATGAGAGGATTCTCTGAGTGTGTGCATGTGATCTGCTTTAATTTGTAGGTTGTTTTTGACGGGGTATATATAGCGGGTGATTCAGTTTGATATTCGAATTCCTATAACTTTTTTATTTCTGTTTTTAGGAAAATGTCATTTGGTGTAAATAATATAGGCCTCCCAATAGTTTATTTGACAGCATGAAACAATATGTACCACTTCCGGTTTAAGCGGAAATGGTTTGAAGAAAACCAAACTGAATCACCCGGTATATTATTTTATTATTATTAATTAAATTAAAGCTGGTTTTTGTCCGATGAAAATTGTATCACAAACTCTTTTAAACGGACACTAAATGGCGCACAAACACTTAACGTCTCGCAGTCGTTCGACAGCGAAACGTTAAGTGTTTGTGCGCCATTTAGTGTCCGTTTAAAAGAGTTTGTGATACAATTTACTATTATTATTTACTTATTTCTTTATTTTTATAATTTTAGTATGATTAGGTAGCTGTTGGATTTCATGAAGTACTTTTAACTTGTTAGTGAGTGTATTGAAGATGGTACCGTAGCTGCCGAAATACGTATCTACGGATGTAAAGTAATTGTGGATAGAGATTATTATTTAATTATGTGAACATCTCTGCATAATTTATATTTTGAGCGCCCCTCACGAGAGGCGCCCTGATGCGACGCATTGCTTGCTTACCGTGCTGGGACGGAAGTGTCTATTGAATTTAGAATTAGTTTCTTTTAATTGGGTGTTGTGTTTCTCAGATTTTAATTAAAAAGAAACAAATAAATAATTTGGTTTACCGCCAACGAATTGTTCAGGAGGGACAATTCCTCTAAAATATCAGAAATTGCTCGAACCTCCTTTGAAAGGATAACTTCAAGCACAAATTCTTCTATTCATTTAAGACTTATCAAACGCATCCCATTTTAAATATCTTATATGTGAAGCATAATTCATAAGTTGCTTTGTGTATATACTTTCCTAAGTTTATTTAGAAATACCAAAATTCCTTCAAATAAAGAAATATACAAGACACAATATAGAAAAAGCGAAGCCAAATAGTTTCTTCTGCAAAAATGTAATTCTCCTTGATGTATTATACATATGTAGAAATACTGAAACCCGTGCGTTGTACATTGCATAAATTGATATTATTGCAATTCTGACAATGAACCACTTTCACAGTGCCTTCCTTAAACCCGTATGACTCCTCCTGTCTTTTCATGTATCTTTTTTTACTTTTTCCTGGCTGCAACTGTCCCAAGTATCTGCGCAACCTCTTTCTACTATAACAAATCTGGCCATTCTACTCGTACTTATCATATAGCTGCTCTCCTTTTCTGTTACACACTTTGGTGTGTGCATCACCACTGGATCCAAACAGAGTGGATTAGGATCTAACGTAAACGAAGCACATTCGATGCACATAATTTTGCATAACAAGACAATTGTAGGCAAGTAATAGCAAGAATATTGATGCACCTATGAAAGGTCAGTCGATTTAACATTTTTATGTTTAGCTTTAATAATAGAAAATCTGTTTTTTTTCCTATTGTGAAATAATCATGGATGACCATTCAGATGGAAATCTAACTTTATAAGATATAGTTTTGGCAGTGATAACTTAATTTGAATAAATTGTTGGTGTATTAGCGTTTTGGATGTGATTACGTTTACCAAATCGCTAATAACTCCGAAATTATGTGTGTATTTTTATTGACAAGTTAAAATGTAATTATTTTTTTTTATAAAACAACCTTGTTACCATGCAAATATTTTTAAATTAATATAAGTGACCACTTCTAATGTTCACTGCAGTGGATAATTACTAGGCAGCGGATGGCCGTTGGGCAAGCGAGAGTGGGCTCGTGTCGAACGGGCGAAAAATAAATCGCCTCTATTAGTTATGTATTTTTCGCCCGTTCGACTCGTCCCCCACTCTCGCCTGCCCAACGGCCATCCGCTGCCTAATAATTACTATTAAAAGATTATTTTTATTTTACAATGCACTACTCAAAAAATATTATTATTATTATATTGTTCTTGTTTGTTGTTCTATGATTTGCTGAAAGTTTTTAAATATTAACGTAATTAAATGTAAATTAATTTTTGTGCAAATATAAAGGAATATTTCTAAAGTAGTAATAGCTTCAAGTTTTACTTGAAAATAATCCTACAGAATATACAATAACTACTGCTATATTTTGAACAGTATACTAAACAATACCTCGCTGTAATTTGATCATAATTAGCTTCAGATAATTGATAGTACTTAGATAGTTTTTTGTAGTATTCGGTCCAGATATGATGTTCTGAGAAATATAATGGTGATGACGTTTTCACTTCTTCACATAGGCATCGCGCTTTATGTAAATAGTACGAGATATTTCTGAATGGAATTGAGATAACAAGGATTTATGTTTCAGTTAGAAATAAAAGCTGACTTGATTACAGTTCAGTTTCCAATTTTGTTTACACTTCTTATAAAATACTTTTTACACAAAAGTTACAGGGTGCTGCCTCATGTCATAGTTGTTTTTATTTTGCAAATTCTGTGTGTTGGAATCTTACCATATTAAAAGCTTTAGTTGTTATTAATGTAAAAAATAATTGTAAGTTCTATAAACCAAAAATTGAAAATCTATTCACTTTCTATACGTATAAACAAATTCCATGGCTATTTTATAATTGGGAATTTTTGTTTTCTGCACAATTCTAAAACTAATGAAATGGACTAGTTTAAACATCCATTACAATCTAGTCATCTATTAGATATATTGGTGTAATAAGCAGGAAATTCAATTATACATGCAATACAGAAAATCAAATCAACAAGCATGATGAAGATTTATTTTACAAAACAGTAATTAATTTCTCAGTGTAAAGTATTTTTAAAGTTTGTCTTCGGAATTTAAAATTTAGAAAAGCTTGCGGCATTTCAGCCGCGTAAAACCTATAATCTAAACGACTGCGAGTAACTTTAATTAATAATTTATTATTTTTTTTGTGCTGAATAAACGTAATAACATACGACTAATACAATCATTACCATCGTGAATAATATACACAAAAGGAAGTATTGCGGCGTAATTACTGTTGGTTATTCGTAAAAATTCCTCACTCACCACAACTATTCGAAGAATAATAACATGTTATTAAGTTGATGTATCAAGTGAGCCTAATAGAAATTATAAAATTGCAGCGCAAAAATTATGGATTCACGTGCAGAAATAATCACCACCGCAAACATGTGGTTATACACTAATAACATTGTTCTAACTTCACGCAGAGACGCGACTAGTTTAAGGTAAACGCGTTTTAGCCAGAATCGTTTCTATTTTTTTTCTTGCGCGACGCCCTTGCGGTTTCCAGCGCACAATAAAAACCGTGCATGAGTTCTGTTCTGTTCCGCTTGCCGGATTTTTTAATTTAAAATTTAATGTTGTATTGAATTAAAAACGGCACGTTTTTCAAGGGGCAAAGAAAATTTTGCGGTACGAATAAAATATTCAGGCGTAATGAAATACTTCTGTATTTGCACAGGGTTATGATTAAAGCGTAATAGAAACACTGCTGCGTATTTTGTAATGTTTTTCTTATTAGCTTCACATTTGTATAATTCATAAACTAATATGCAGCTAACATGTGGAGTAGGAATTTAAGGCCACTTTATACGTGACGGTTCTTTTAGTTGTTTTCATTTTCTTTGCCTTTCTCTATATTTTTGCATTTATTTTCCTTGCCTTCCTCTACCGGATGGATTATTTATTATATGCCCCACTAAATGTTCAAAGAGAACAGTTAATTTATTTTATTCAATGTGCTCCAATAAAATTAAATAATGCAAAACAAATTGTGATTAATAGGACCTAGTGAACAAAGATTTTCAAAATACTCATAATTAAGAATTGTGTAAAGATAATACTTATTAACATGAAGTGAGATAATTCTTTTGAGAGTTAAAAAAATCATTATTAATCCTATGAGAATGCATTTTACAAGTCCAATTGATTATAAAAAACACTACGAATTATGCAGAGTTGTGATGAAGTTCCGCATCAAGCTCATAATTTTTTGTGAAATCCATAAATTTTAAATTACATAAAGACACATGTTAGTTAGTGTAAAAACCTTTCTTGATCAGCAATTGCCGAGTATTTTTTTGCACAGTAATCCTGATGGCTCCGAAAAATGGCAGGTCATAGGTCAAAACAATTTAAAAAAATTTGTTTCAATTATACTTGAATCTATAAAATGATTTTCTCCCTAACTTACTAACAATGAGAGATCTTTCAGCAAAACATGGGTACCCAAGGGTAAATTTTAGATCCCTTACTATTTTTAATACAAATTAATGATACCCTTTCAATTTTAAATGGTGCCCTTCTTATTCAATTCGCTGACAAAACCACAATCTGGCTCGGAAGCAATAATTTACAACTGAAAAACAGAGTTTAAATAAATCGAAAACTGCTAATGTTATCTAGTCTATGAAACGAACTTTGCCGTTAATAAAAGTTAAGTTCTTAAGGGTTACTTTGGAATCGTCCCTTATTTGAGATTTAATTTATTTTAAAACAGATTTGTAACAATGTCTTTTTGCTTTGATCTCTAAAACACTGTCTTTTTTGTATTGCCTTAAAAACCCTCTATTCTTCCTTTTGTCACTGTCACTTAGTTACTGAATTTTGGTACGGGAACACAACAGCTGCTCAGAGAGTACTTGGTTTGCAAAGAAGGGCGATTAGAATAGGAAAAGATTTAAATTATAGAGAAGATTGTCCGTATTCATTTATTAAATTAAATATTTTAACTTTCAGGGTTAAATAAGAGTCTAAATTGTATTATCTACAAGTTTTTAATCATATGCTACTTTTGGAAAGAGGAACAAGTTCTAAATTATTGTTCAAAGCAGGAATTCCACAATTATGCCTCTTTGTACTCTATGTAATGTGATACTTTATTATTTTATTGCCATTACTCTTACAACTATGTATATCAAATTACCTCACAACGGTGTTCAATTAATACATGTGCAGACATTGCAGTTTGAAGGATTTATTTAAAAACATTAGGGTATGAAGTGGTCTTTGGTACCATCATATGTGTAAAATTAAAATTTAATATTGTCACGGCTCAGTACATGCATAGTGCATTGGTGAAATATGAAAGGATTTTAAAAATGAAATGTTAGTGTACTCTGCTTGTATAGGTGCTCTTGTAATTGACTTGAGAAAATGAATGAGTGGTCACAAATTTTTTAATAATAATAATAATAATAATAATAATAATAATAATGTCTTTATTGTGGTAGAGAGTATCAAAAATACAATTATGGTTTAACACACAAGAAATACCACAATCGCGAGGCGAAGTTCAGACTTCGTAAAAATTTAAAATTTAAAATTTGCGCTTAGCTAATAAAGCTTATAAAGAAGTTGAGGAGTTGGGTTCTGGTTTAATGTGCCATTTCTTTGAAAACTGCGGTTCAATCTAGGTGCTTTTTTCTTTGTGTACTGTTTATAAGTATACATATTATTATATTGAAGGAAGTTGAACTGACTTGTTAGTACTAATTCCTTGAAATAAAGTATTTCTATTATCGTCTATGGTAAACGTATTAAGCAAAAATTTTATATTCGAATAATTAAATATCTTTGCCGACCCTACAGGGCCCCAGAAAACATTTTAATTTATCAGCATTTTATTATTCCCAAATGAAAAAGCCGCAAGATATTAGATTCCAGCGGCGGTGAGCGTTTTTACTTAGGCGAGCTCCCAAGACGCCATAATAAAGTCGATGTTAAATATTTAGCAGACTGGGATGCCGATGCTGCTCCTTATTCTTCTCCTTGTCTTTTTATTTCGTAATTTAAAAGTTCGCCCCGAGTTACAACGTCGTCGTGTCGGTAGACGCTCTAACGTTGTTTCATATTTATTCTCCCAGGCGGCACCCTTGTAACCGTACTTGCATTTGCGTTTAGGCTCGCTAAATATTTCACCACGGAGGATTAAAACTAACTTTTATTTAAGAACTTTAAATATTTAATTTTTTGTGCAATTAAAATCCAATCGTTTTTCTTGTTAATCTGTCTGGAACTTACTCAGAGCAAGGCAGACTAATTAATTCTGGTAAAAATATTTTTAATTTCACTTAATTTTTTAGATATCATTTATATAGAGACAGCCAAACCAAAATAAAATTTCTTAATATCTACAACGTGAAACTGAGATTGAATCAAAATAAAAAATTCACAGGCTGTTTCAAAGTAAGTCAGAGTCGATCAATTAGCGAATTTGTTTGTCTTCTGCTGCTGATTCCAAATATGAAAACAGAACAACAATTGAATGTGAAGTTTACGAGATATCTTTTACTACAACCTTTTCTCAAACGGAATACCCTGCATTTTGTCATCGTATGAAAGAAAATTGAATTATAGTAATAACACTTCATGTACACCATATTCGAAAAAAGTCAAATACGTAAGTGAGATAATTTAACAAAGAGTATGTCTCTTATTCGGTAATAATAAAGATCCGATACATTGACCACTTCCAGTGACGTAAAAATACGACATTTTAAATTATTTTGTACAGCCCTGCGTTACTTGTCCGTATTTTATTCTAACATAAAATTATTAGCTAAGCCCCGGTCTTTTCATCTCCAGTTAACTTCATCTGACGGTTTATTCCCATAGTAACAATTGTGATCACAATCATTACTATGGGAATTAATCGCCAGATAAAGTTAATTGGAGATGAAAAGACCCGGCCTAAGGGTCGGTCTTTCCATCTTCCCGTTAAAGTTATCCGGCCAATAACTTGATTTTTATGAATGGTTGATTAACTTTTATGAATTGTTTCCATGGTAGTTATCCGTCAGTTAGTTTATCAAGAGGTAGAAAGACCGGCCCTAAGAGTAATAAACGAACTAGTATACCTAGTGATGCAAAGTTATATTATACGTGCTTTAAAGAAGTTAAATGTACTATACGCAATTTAAAACTTGTATAATTCAACTTTACAGTATTTGAAATTATTTTTTACAGCCCTGTGTGTTTTGCACCGTTTTTTATCCTAACCTAACTTTATTAGCTAGCAGCAGTAACTCAATACACGTAGTGGTGTAAAGTTGTATTATACGAGTTTTAAGATGACGTAAAGTTGTAGTACACAAGTTTCAAAATGCGAATAATACAACTTTACATAATTTTAACCATCTTGAAACGAGTATAATACAACTTTACATCACTAGGTGTAAGTTATTTACTACAGTTGACTAATAAAGTTAGGTTAGCATAAAATACGGTATAATACACGCAGGGCTGTAGGGAATAAGTTAAAATATCGTATTTTTACATCGCTAAAGGTGGCCAATGAATCGAATCTTTATTATTACCGAATAAGAGACATACTCTTCGTTAAATTAAAGTTCACCAATCTCAGTTATTTGACTTATTTCGAATATGATGTACATAAAGACTTATTACTAGAATTCAGTTTTCTTTCATTTACGATGATAAAAACGGTTGTAATACAAGATATCTCGAAAACTTCACATTCAATTCTTCCTCTGTTTTCATATTTGTAATCACCGAAAAAGGCAAACAACTTTACTAATTGATCGATTCTGTAGCTCCAATAATAAGAAAGTTAGTAATGATGCCGACTTACTTTGAAACAGTCCGTATAATCAGTCACTCTCACCAGAATTTTTGTTTAGTTGAAAGTATGGAATATGATAATCAATGTTCTTTTATTTTTTAGATTTAAATCTTTGTTAATTCAGTCAGTTTAAATCAAAGGTAAAGAGAAATTGTTTTTAGTAAATTTATTTTTTCAAATTGAAATCGTTTTGTTAGAGGTTTTATCAGCTTTCTAAAAGATATAATTTACCACGAGTTATTATAACTCGCTGAAGAGACTGCGGTTAGAAAATCTGTAAAAAATACAACACAAAATAAAATTAAATACAGTGTGACTTTAATAGTTAATTGATGATTGAACTGATCGCAAGGAGAGAACGCCCATCTATTTTCAACGAAAAAATGCAACGGAGTAAACGTCGTGCAGGTTCCACGAGCCGATTATTAACAAAGAAAATAAAATGTAACAAGGGAAAAATGCTCGCTTCTCAGGGCTGCTGCTGTTGGTGATGTTGCCGCTGCTTCTCGTTAGTCATTAAGATTGCAACAGCAGCCCTGAGGAAGTTCTTCTGCAATGGAGAACGAAACATCGGCAGTAGAAGTCAACGTGACGCGGTTCCTACAGGAAGCCAATTCAAACATTATATAATAGTAATTATATTTACGTTAAGGTTTTAAAATTATTCACCATGCGGAACTTTCTCACATATTTTATGCAAAGAAAAAAATTCTTCAGGTCGAGGCTTAATAGATATGTATGAAAAAGTAGCGCAAAGTTGGTTACAAAATCTTTTCTTATATCATATTTAAAACACGTATTTAAGTAACAATATACATACAATCTGTATGTAAATTATTTTTATGTACAAAATCATATCCTTTTTGCATCAAAAATCAAGGTACTTCTACTAATTATAAAAAGTATGAATGAGGTTAGACATAAACTACACAACTTTGTTAGTTAGAAGCAATTAAACATCTGGCTTTTATCATCATTTAATTGTTGCAACATTATTTGTAATTGTTGTTACTGGAATTAATTGCTTAAGTATATCTTTATAAAATAGAATTAGATAAAGCAGTGATGATCCTAAAAATAGATTTGACATATTTGTATTATATTTCTAAAGAGGATTCTTCCTGTTTTCGAATAATAAATAGAAATTGGACAAGCATGAAGCAATTGTGAACACCTGTTAATCAGGGAAAATTAAATGCTTCAAATTAGTACTTTTTTCCAAATTTCATTAGAAAATTTCAAACTTTATATAAGGTTTGTTCCAGCAACAGTTCGTAACTAGTTCGAAATCGTCAAAGGCAGGCAGTCTTCAAAATTGTACATTTGACGGCGCCGTTAAAATCGCTCATTACTTCGGTGGGCAGTTGTTTTTAGCGGTTCCGAACTGGTCAAAAAATGCTGCTGGAACAAACCTATATGGGCTTAAGATTTGAGAGACTTAAGAATTTGTTCTTTTTAATTATAAACCTACATTTTTCTGTTAACATCAATCAGTGCTGTTTTTAACGAAATTTGTTAGGCCATTTGTTTAAATACAAAACAGTTGTTAACAATAATTGAAGGCATAATAATTGTTAATGTTATTCAAAAAGTAAATTCTAAATTGTTTATTTGCAAAATTGAATTAATATTATGTTCAAATTGTTACGATTTTATTCACCAAACTAATGTTTACTATTACTTCACCTTGCATAATTTTATAATTTAAATTGTTTCTCGATTATTGCACAGTGATATTTTGTCTCGCTCCGATACGTTCAGACTTGTGTGCTTTACTAAACTTTCTTCCAAATTAACGTTGCTCGTATTTATAAGCTGTCTTTAAAAAAATTGAAACACGTCATACAACGATGAATGTGGAAAAACAATTTTTTGGGAAAACGCAAATTTAAATCTAATACAAAAAATAACTTTGTAATCCTTCATCTCCCGCGCTCGTGCTTGATCTTAAATTAATTCCCATGTAATTCTAATTTTAATTGTTAAACAAAGGAAACCGTACGTGTCATTACAATAAATGCAAAAATTAGTGACGATTTAATTTTAACGCATAAAAATAATGATGTATCATTAAAAATTCTCAAAGTTTTTAAATAAAAGAAACAGTAGCTTACAATAAACGTCACCTGTGACATGACACATGTCAAAGCCTCTGAAGTTGTCCTCAGGTGTCGTTGATATTGATTGCCGCAGGGATGGTTATAGATTGACTGCTAGCTCCTCGGTCGATATCGAAGCATAAGTGAAGAAGAATCTCAAAGCATGATTCTTGGCAGGAGCTGAAGCCAAATGATATTAAGATACATTACCTATAAGTATACTAAGCACGGAGGTTGCTAAAAAGATGACAGTTGAATTATGAAGAGATATTAGTGAAATGGAGCGTTTCTGCCTAACCTAGGTTGTGGCTCTTGCCTTGTGCCAAATCCTGAAATCATGAGAAAAGAAAAACACAGGTACTTTTTTCCCAGAAAATATCAGGTGGACCGATATATTGTTTTATACAGGGTGTTTGTAAAATAAGTGCAAAAATTTTACCCACGTTACCGTGAGAGCACATAGAACACGGAAAAATTAAAAAACATTTTCATAACAGCAAACAAACAACAAAAAAACTTACGGAACCTGCTTTGCTGATCGTAGGCAATAAACATCGCAGGCGTAACTAATATGTAAGGCGCACTCACCGAATAATATCAGTGTGGAGGAACACATTTAAACAAACGTTCACTACAGTAATTTAGGAATGTTTATAACAACTGTTCATCAACTGGCATCCATCATTAGCGAGACACACACGAAATGTTCCATAATCGCGTAAATGCTGGGACATTAGCTGTAAATGTTCTTGCATTGATTAGGAAATGTGTTTCCATAAATCCGCCGTGCTTCTTCAGTATTTCCTCGAGCTTCGCCGTGGATGAGAAGCATCTGTTCTCTCGCCGTTCGTGAATTGCGGCATTTTAATAAGTAATATTAACCACTTTTCACAAACTAAACTGTTCATCCTAAAGGATACGGAGCAATAAATTGTGTGTCATGATCATAAGAAAATGAAGCAAATTCCTTGGGTACGATACGATTTACTGCGATGTGAAAAAAATATGCTTTTATTGGCCGTCCGACTTCGGCAAAGATCACTGTTCGATTGCAATTCTGTTTTTTGTTCCAACAGTTGTTTTCTGCGGTCGCAATAAAATTTCCTTTTCTTGACCTACCTCAAAGACATAGACGTGCGATTAATTCTTGCCCGATTTTCAACTGCAATTTTCTCGAAATGTGTAAAACTTTTGTCAAGGACATATAAGTTCAATCGTTGCCATTTATGGTGATGTACTACAGGTTTAAATATTTGCATACAGTAAAAGAACAGGCTGTATTAGAAATAATTGTAACGAATTTTTAAACCGTAACAAGTTTAATTACTTAAAAAAATCATTTTGACATTACCAG
Source organism: Dorcus parallelipipedus (assembly GCA_958336345.1). Classification (NCBI taxonomy): domain Eukaryota; kingdom Metazoa; phylum Arthropoda; class Insecta; order Coleoptera; family Lucanidae; genus Dorcus; species Dorcus parallelipipedus. The sequence goes on from OY284475.1 coordinate 47,724,168, forward strand.
AAGATGAAATTAGTAGCAACTGATCATAATTTTTAAGTGAATTTAAGTACATACTTCTTTCATAAAAGAAGAGACATAGAAAACTCACTGATTTACATTAGCTGTACTGTAATAGTGATCATTTCAATAAACTTCTGGTATGTTATTTGTTGGGTGAATGCATTTGATCGATTGATTATAATGGTTTGAATACCGTTGCTTTGTATAGATAAAAGAGAGTATTGGCATAGGTAAGAGTTACTTTCACCTGATTGTGAGAATCAAAAGTGATTATGTATGTCTGACATATGTTAGCGAGGTATAATTGAAAAAATACGTAACATATCTGTGTAAATAGTTTAAATAACTGACATGCTGCTATCGAGTTTCTTTTATTGCTTCAAAGTCAGCTTAAATTACCGGAACAGGCACAGCTCGTTGTTGCATTAAGAATTGTCGTCTTGAAAAGCGCTTATATCCATTTTGTGTAACACATTTGATTGTGGTTTATTGTGGGCATAAATTTGAACGGCGGTACGTTCTTATTAAATATTAATGTGCGCTTATATATTACATCGAAATAAATGTTATCGGTACTTATAGGCAAGGTACACGGGGCAAATAGTTAAATTGAATCGTTTATGTTATATATTTACAAACACTGGTATAAACTGCGTAACACAACCGCAGCAGGGCTATTTTTGTTTTAACGATTCGATGCTGGTAACGATACACACGGTAAGTTTAGATTGTTTATGTTATACGAATAAAACATAGTAATGTGAATATTGTATGAGACCGCTAAACGAGTTTATCTAATCTAGGAAAGCCTGTTACGTTACATCGACCGCATAACGTACGGGTGATGTTCATCGTGACGAAACGTGGCCGCGCGTTTAATAGTGGAGAAGGGTGTGAAATAGAGAACTGCTTTCCGTATAGCGACCGATAGATTCCTTGAGATATAGTTCCAGCATAATGAACACTCAGGTTATATGGGGCTATTGAGACGATGCATAATAAAAATTAGTTCCATTGTAATTTGGCCATAAAGTTTGACCTTTGTAAACTCGCCTTGGGTCTCTAATAACTGGTAGGCCGGGCGTAGCTTTTGTTCTGCTAGGATGGAGCCCGCACCCCGACTCACTAGATTTTATCTCTACTCATATATATTTTTTTGGTCGGCTCTTATTTTTGCTGGTTTGCCCGCTGCGTACAGATCCAGCAAGCCATGTACTGGCACCTCGGTAGTCCACGTGGACTGAAGACGAAACGTCAGCGTGTTGCATGGCAACCAACGTGAAAAGCTGAGCGTCGATTGGACGTACACGAGCAACGATTGGCTGTCGTCCGTGAAAACTAGAGAGCTCGTTTAGAGTAGGCGTGATTTAAAAACCGACGATAGTAGTTGGATAAGAGACCACCGCCGTGTGATTTTATTGGAGCCGCGGTTACACCGAACGTGAGTCCACGTGGACCGAAGACCAGCTTGGTATACTGGCAATCAGGGCGCCATATTTATAAGGGTGAAAGGGGCTGAAGTGAAATCACGCGGGTGGAACAAGGACAGATTCGACCCCTGTTTCAGCTAAAATGAGATGCTTTCTGCCAGGCAGCCATTTTGAGGGTAGTTTTTTGTTTTTTTATTTTTTTGTTTTTTTTCCCGTTGCGAACATGTACGGATCATTTTAGGGGTGTGAGTACAAACCAATGTAAAAGTGCGGCGGCGGCTCAGGTACGGTGACCGCCAGGAATTCGAGATCTCCTCAGGGATCCCGACGGTGTGGGAATACACGCGACAGTTTGCCCGTATTACATCTACACTAATTGCAATCACAGTGCTGCCAATTAAAATACGACCTATTTATTTCTGCCAGGCGCAAATTTTCAATACCTCCACGACCACTTGACCAACTTTTAACGTAATGCAAATATTAATAGCGCGATTCGAACACGAAAAATGTGCATGCATAATTATGTAGTTAAGTCAATGGGCACCAGCGAATGTTATTAATTGACGTAGCTTATAAATTTAAATTGAAGAAATAATGCTAATTATCCTTATAAATTTGGATGCATCTATTTGACGCCATCCAATTTTTTTTCGACTGTACTAGCTGCCGGTATTTTTAGGGGTTGTAGGCTTTTTGTAAGGGAGTGTGGGGTGGTCTATGTTAGCGGTTTCGGGGTGCGAGGTGAGAGGAGGGAGAACGTTGGTGGGGAGAATGAATGCCAGTTGATTGTGAATCGTCGAAGTGTTTGGATGTGCTCGCGCTCCGCAGCTAACTGAGATCGCACCTAATCGTTTATTAACACCCCAATGAATAATTTGAATACCCACCCTTAAAACTCTTGCATAAATACATTCGCACTGTTTCCGTGTAGCGTTGGATTTGTGCGCAGCTACTTTTTTTTGTTTGCATATTTGTGTTGTGCATCTACCTAGTGGCAAAGTGCGTGAATAGGATACGTTCATCAATCGAGGATTAAGGATTACCTGGGATTATTCTGTGCAAGGAATTTTATCATGTGTTGTTGCTGACGTAAGATGTACCCTGCAGGAATGAATGCGGCGGCAGCAGCAGCGGTCGCAGCCGCGCGCCATCCGGTAAGTTTACGTTTCCGGTCGAGGGGATGAAAAGCAAGTTTTCAGAAGGAAATTGGGATCCGTGTGAAATGTACTCATCCATTAATAACTACCCCTCTACATTTACCTTTTGCAAAATTCCACTTTTCTTTTTGTTACACCATTTCTCTTCCTATACAGTTTGTTATTGTTTTAACGTCAAAATTTTTTTCCTTCAATTTCCACCTTTCATCCACACACGTAAAACAGTCACGCAATAAAGTATTGGGAGTTTCAGATTTTTGCTTAAATTAAATAATTCTTTGTGTCGTCCTTACAGACGTCATACATTTTGCGGAAGTAGATTATAATTATCACGTTTCCTAGTGTCATTTTTATCCTGTCATAAAAGGACAACCGCTAGCCGTCGGATAAAAGTTACAGTACCTGCTTGCTTTCTGGTAGTACCCTGTACGATTGTATTACGAGTGTACAATTGAAAAATTCAAGTTGGTTTTGATTTTTTAATGAAAGAAGACAGCGAAAAAGTGATGAACTTTCTAAACCGATTGACGTTTGAATGAATGACATTTCGCAAACAGACAAACAGTTATATTTTGCTTATGGATGAGTTAAGTGAACGGTCAAACTGCGCAAAATTGTCAAGTCATGGATTGGGAAAATTTATCACGTGGTTTAGACTGACCAGTTTAATTGTTCACTTAGCGCAACCTATAACCTAACGTGACATAACTTAAGAGTGACATTTCAAATTTATCTAATTAAAGACGGACAACGTTATTCAAAGGCTAATTGATGTTGTAAGTACAATTCATTCTGCGTGGTTTTTGGGAAGAAAGATTTCGTTTGCATTCTCCAAACTACATATTATGTTTGTTTAATAATATGGCTTAAACGTGGGAACTGAAACTAAAATATGTATGTTCATTTTTAAAACGAACTTTGAAATGTTTATTAAAAAATTTAAAACGAACTTTGAAATGTTTATTAAAAAATTTAAAACGAACTTTGAAATGTTTATTAAAAAACGTGGGTGTATGAAAGTCTTGGCTTTTGTAATTTTCCCATTTGTTAAGGGATTGTTGAATTATATCAGAAAATAATATGTTTTCCAAAAATCTACACGCTTGTATTTTACACAGGTTTAGGAGATATTTACCAGGCAATGCACGGTTGTCAATTGTTGGTTTATGAAATGTACAATCGCGAGCAAAGAAGGTGGTTGCCAGGGTCATTCACAGAGTCAAGTGTTCTATTGTGAAATTATCGTGATTGATGTAAGCTCTTTGTCAAATTGTTTAAAATCACAAACCCAACAAGAGCAAAAGAAGATATTTTTAATTTGGGACGATTCCATCAAATGTTTGAATGACATTGACGACCAATTTTTTTGGTCGCGACTGTACCATTTGTTAAGTCAAGGAATTTTTCCTACAAATCATAAACCCAACCCTTGCCACGTTCTATTTTAGGCATAATCATCTGTCACCCTAATTCTATGAATATACGATTTCGGAAACACTTGCTTACATGACTAAAACTGGACATGGGATGCGGGATAGGATGTGCCAATGTTTCCCTAAGTAATATTTCTTGGGGAATTTTTTCCTAAAGATTACAGAACTCTTGCTATATTCTGTGCAGACAACTCTCTCCACTTTAATTGGATGAACATATCCTTTAGGGAATTATTTGGGAAACACTTGACAAGGCAGCGAAAACTAATACGAGTACGATTTGTGGGGTAAGTATAAACAGAGTTCTTAGATGTTTGGAAAAGTTGAAAATGGTACTTTTGAATTTATAAAGGAAGACCTTCTCTACAAATGAAAGCATTTTAGTATTAACGTATGTGTTAAGATTTGCAAGTTTTATGAAGATAAAGACTGACGTTGAATTCTTTTTCTAAATGAAAAATGTGATTTTCTTTATAAGTTGGTGAATTCGTATCTGGAGTCAGAAGACCCTGTAGACTCTAATTTAGAGATTTTTGATTTACACCAGTAACTCCCAAACATTTTCAATTTCTTAAAAAAAAGTTAGCCCAAAATTTATGAAAATATTTCTTTCTCTGTTTAAAAAAGACGAACTATATTGGGGGTTTCAGAATTATCGTGATCGAAAATACTGAATAAAATATATATTTGTATAAAACACATTTGATCTTTTTTGGAATACAATGTTTGTCAGATCTTTCCATTTAAATTGATTAAATAACTCATTACTACTAGATTCTAGTTTCATACGGTGTGGCCGAATTGCGGCGTCGGTCATGTTAATCCCTTTTAAGTATACGGCGTATTGCGTATTGCGGCGGGTCAAAAATTGTACCTGGTAAGAGGGCAGCCGGATTGCGGCCATCAGTTCTTAGAATAACAATCAAAATTATTCTTGTGTTGCTGCTATCTAGAAACTTGGGTAATTGTCCTGATAAATTTGAAAACTTTGATTGGTTCAACCCTTCCTTTTGATTTAGAAAATAATTTTCCTTGAGGACAAGACAGGTTGCAGATATCAGTTTTCTAATCAAGTGACCTATGGAAAACAATTATATCTTTGTTTGGTTCATTATTTCAAATGCCATTTGAATTATTTTTATTGCATTCCTATCGTTTTGTATAGGAATGCAATATAAATATGTAATTCAAGTGGCATTTGAAATAATGAACTAATCAAAGACACATGATTTTATTTCCATAGGTCACTTGATTAGAAAAGATATTGATCATCTGTTATGTAATTATAAGTTTTATAAAAAATTGCGTAACAAGTGCGGGGAGTGAAGTGGTGTTGCACAGTAAAAACTTGTAATGCCAAAATGTATGTCGACGAAGGACTCAAAGTTTTGTTACCATTCTTAAATTCAGAAAACGTAGGAGACTGTTTTTTAGAATTTATGAGTATTCGGCCAAAGTGTAAAAAAATTGACGAATTTTCCGACTATTTGGTGGAAAATTATATACAAGAGGATGGACAATTTCCACCATAAATATGGGGATGTTGCACGGCTTCCACCGAAAAATGACAACAAATGGTTGCAAATCATTTCACTCTGAATTTAATTCATTATTTTATTGTACTCATCCAAATTTGTATATATTTGCAGACGTATTAAAAAATATGCAAATAGATACGTATCTAAAACTCAATAGTGGACATATAACAAAAACAATAAATAACAAAAATTATAAAGAAAATCTTTTATATTTAACGTTGGTTCTTGTCCGATGAAAATTGTACCACAAAATTTATTGAATGGACCCTAAATAGCGTGTGCGTGATAAAAACTTTTATATTTAGAAAATAATATTAGATTATGTAAACTAGGAAAAATTACCAAATTTAACTTTGTTCAAAGAGCAGCTTATCATTTAAAAAAGTAAAATCATATGTTGAAAGAACTGTGTTTTAATACAATCTGTTTTACTACATAACAAAATACAGTCGCACCTCCATAACTCGAACTTCCACTACTAGAAATTTTCTATAAGTCGAAATTTACTGATGTCCCTGTACATTTTGTATAACTGAAATCTCTTTCTTTAACTTGAAATTTCTATAACTCGAAGTAATTTTCCGGTCCCTTGAGATTCGAGTTATGGAGGTTCCACTGTACGTATTTTATTTACATGTCTGGTGACAGGAAATAAAAATATAAATAATTTGATCTATCGGTATCTGTTGACACAGCAAGACGACCAGGGCCGCAATCCAGCTACTCCGAAAACGGTCACCATTTTGAACCCTAACAAAGAGGTTAGCCATCGCCGCAGTCTGGTACTGCCCGTTTCATATTCTTTATGTTTTGGTGCCTCTATTTTCATATCATTAAGTAATTATTGTGTAAAAAATAGATGTAATCATATTATTTCTGATGTTAGGTATTTTAATACTTACAAGTTTAGCTGTTAGGAAAGTGTTGAAATGGAGCTGTCAACTTAGCGGAAATGAAACTCTCTAGAAATTAGTAACTTTTCTAAGTATCGTTACATCAACATCCAACACGATAAAGTTCGAGCTTTTGCAGTAAAAATAAAAACGGTGTTCTTAGATTTTGTTTTGAGCTTTCTCGACTTTCACAACCAGAAATGCAGAACGGTAATGTCTTTTCAGCGTTTATATTTTCTGATCTTTTTATTAGCAATTTGTTATTATTAAAATGACATATTTACGATCATCATTTTCTGAATAACTATTGTTGTAAAATTCATTGCCCTCTAATAAATAATGATGCACAATAAAAGCTAGCGCCACACGCGCAGACATGCTTGTAGTAATGTTCGAAGAACCATAAAATCCACTGTCTGTTTTCTTCATATTCCGAGTCAGCAGAGAGATGCATAGAGGTTTGAATTTGCATTTATTTTCTGCTTTAGGGTTTTAAAAGTGACGTGCGATTGTAGTTTATGATTCTTCAAGAATCGTCACGAGCCTATCTCTTTTGTGGAGCTCGAATAAAATTTTTAAAGTAGGTACTTATTATTTTCGTGTATGAAATACTGGGGCGATTAAACACTGGAGAAATTTTATTCGGCAATAAAGTATTAAACGCCAATAAACCAAAACTGTTGTTTTACGGTGCGATGGAATTTATTTCAGGCCGAGTGGGAACCCGAGGCAATATTTTTGCCCGGCCTGAAAGAGTGTATGTGTAACAGTGTACGTGTGTAGGTAAGTTGTTATAATTAAGTAGATTCATGTCGTGCATGTAGGTATAACATGTTTACTGCAAATTTATTCTGAGCGGAGCCTGGAAAGGTTGCCGGTGACAATTTTAGCATCCTAATGCGCTGGCAAGTTGCGACGAGGTCGATGACTCGACGCGAAGATATTAATTGCGATGTAAAACCATGTTAACTACCTATGTATATCATTGTAATTTCGAGCGGGATTCCTTCTTAATGAGTAGTTCTCGTGGTGTCTGAACGTTATAATTTCGTCTCACGAAGTGGAGAGTGCGTGCGTCGGAAAACTCACACGTTCCCTTGGCTCGTTACACTGCAATTACACTCTCATTTCAGTTACCAGGTGCACTGCAAAACTACTTTTGCATATGCTTAAGTGAAACTTGTTTAACAAACACACCGAAAATCACACTACATGTATTGCAAACATGAACATGATTTCGCAATTATTTACATGTTTAAGTGTAAGAAGAATCACTCTCAAAAGTATCACTGTACAAGAGGGTGGAAATCAAGAATGTAGTGTCACGAAAGTGATCATATAAAAGAGTTGTAAATAACCAATATATATGAAGAATGAGAGAATAAGATCAAAACATATTAACAAGAAATCAAGAGCTGGACTTATAAATGTTTTGAGTTTTGAATAAAGAAGCTGCAGGCAAATTCAAATGAACAGAAAAAAAAGTGAAAAAGAAAAATACTGTATGTACAAGACGAATGAATAATGAAATATTCACCAAAATCTAAAAATAACTAAAAGTAACTATGTATAGTAGGAGCGGTAAAATGATAAAGCAAACAGTGTCAAAAAGAAACAATGAAAGATGGCAGAAAATATTCTGGTAAATGTTATTGGAATGTCACTAATTTTGGTGTATACATGTTTTTGATCATTCGTTATAAATATGTTGATGATATCCTTTTGGTTTCATATTGTAGGAACTGCTATTAACTAATGTCTTCATAATCCCCCTTTTAGAGATCGTGAACTTGTCGATCTAGTCTTTGAAACTAGAATAGTTCCTTGTCATCTCTTGTTCTTTGAGATATTTTTTTGGTTGTGCCTGGACAATACGAAAGTGATGAACTCTAGTAAACTCATTGTTTCGGGATTTTACAAAATTAAAGAATGTATAAAACCGTGTAAACATTAGCCAACAATATCTCCCGTATAATGTCTTGATCAATACGGAAAAAGTTCCTACCAAGTAACAAAGTAAACATTACACATCCACAGCGCAATAGTAAACAGACCAAAGCTTTCGCTCACAGTATTTGCGGCCAAACAATGTGGCACTGTTTAGGCTAGGCGGATATTTATTATTACTATTGCGCTAATTTCTTGCTCGGTCTCTAAGTACTCCATAAAACGGGACTTTCAATAAAACATTTTGGAAGCGTGTGCAACGAGCTTATTTCGCGGACGTCTAAGTTTTATTGGGCCATAAATGTAACTACAATTCTGGAGATCGAACGCCGATAAAACTGCATCGTAATAATCAGCGTAAAAGTAGAGATTTTTCTTTGCGACTTGTGTTGGAAGAAAATTTATTTCCTTGAAAATTGCTACATTTTATGCGAACGAAATTATTACTTCCTAACATAGTGAGCTGTTATGAATTGGCCCATAAACATTTTTATATTTTTCTAACTTTTAAATTGAAGCAAATCACTATTTTATATTTCAGAAAGGGTACGCTGATTCCTAAATAAACTTCATGCAGACGAGACTGTCATGCATATTACCATTGACTAGAATATTATTTCTCAGATTAAATTCACATCTCTGGAAAAATTCTTGCAAGTTTCTATAATTCTTGTGGGTAGTGCTATTTGGCCCCTCTGGTGATTTTCAGTGGAAAAAACGAAATTTCGTTTTTTCCACTTTTCTCATTTGATTTGAATTTCCCTGTTAACTTTCGCTCCACATCAACCGGTTAATTGTTTAAATGAATAGTTGTAAAATGAAGTTAGTTTTTAGAATAATTGAAAAAAAACCATTTTGCCTTTCTAAAATAAAACCGTAAATGCCTCGTCACATACAAGTCGTGGTGGGTTCGTGACGCAGCTTGTCAACAGTAATCTAGTATGTTAGCAGTCGCCTCCCCTCTCCCCCCGAAACGACCGTAGCGAAGCACCTCTATTAGATCCGCTTGTCGAGCCGTGTAAAATTGTAACCCTCATGTAAATCGAGGAATTGTTATTTATTACAAATACAAGCCAGAATCGTAAGAAGCTTACGTCGGGACAGATAAAATCTTGAATGAAGTTTTATTTTTCGCCCAGGTCTTTTCGAGTTAGATTCAGTTGTTGGAGCATATTGTAGCGTTGTCACTTATGCCCTAATATTTTTTTTATTGAAAGTCAAAGTACGCGAATTAGTTCATTGTGCTTTCCCCCGGTGCATCTCGACGAAATTTAATATAAAACCAATCATTTCAGCAAACCATCAGTGCAACTGCGAGGGGTGGATTTCCTGCATAATAAGCATAGTTGAGTTACTACCCTCTATAACCAAATACTCTTATTTTCCCCTTGTGATAAGCTCTTTATAGGGGGGTCGGGTCCCTATTTGTAAATTCTGTGGGTATATTATAGTCGTGCGCTTTCTCTCCCTAACCTGAGCTAACAACATATGGCGTCAGTACGTCGATTTCACAACTAATTGTTAGCGAAGTATTTTGTGTTTAATACTGGGGCATTTTTAAGGGCGTAATTAAATGTTTAGTCAGGTGAGGCGTACGTTGGTAATATTTGACAGCCGGCGGTTTAATGTTTAAATATAATTTTGTTTATTAATATAATTTCGACGTGTGTCTATTATTAAAATAAGGACAAACAAAAGTATGAACATGTTCTTCGTATGTTATTATACCTACTTATATTCTGAAATTATTTACTAATAAAGTAAGTTGACTATAGAATGTCATAAATAGTATAGATTCATAACTCCGTAATATTTTTAACAACTTTACAATCTGTATTCTCGTATCCTAAAAGCTTTAAAAAATCATCAGCCATGTTATTAAGTAGAAACTAGACAGACGTTTGCGGCCGCAAGTCACGGTGCCTTCGGTTAAAGTCGTGGGCAGAATTTCACCAAACCGTATTATACTAAGCGCATGCGAAGTAATACAATTTTCATGAGCTCCGCCTACATTCTTCTCGCGAGTTTATACGATCGCATCGCGACTTGTGTTCAGAACTTCTATGTATTTTCTGCTTTACCCCCGCGAAAAGTAACTAATAAATTTTCTGTATATGTACGTATCTAAATAAAATCTGGAAAATTAACCTTTATAACGAAGTCAAAAGAGTTGATAATTTCTCAAAGCTTTTAGAATACGAGAATTCCTGTTCTACAGGTATTAAGATTTTAAAGGTTGCCGGAATCAATCTGTTTTAAGATGTTGGTTATTTTATGAGTTTCAAATAATCTGAAACGGTCTCGTTCTATATGTACAAAGCATTTTTTTGCAAAGGTTTACTGCCAATACTGTTTTTTTCTTAATTAAAATTTATATTGAAATTAAGTTTTTTTGTCGGTTAAATTGTTATTTATGGTGCAAATGCGTTGATACTAAACGTGGTATACTATTACAAACAAAAATCTGCGTGGTGTGGTAATGCAAATAGTTATACGGGAGTCTGTTTATATCTGTTCGTACATTTTTGTCTCACGATGATATGAACGTAACCAAACACCGAAAGTATAAACATGTCGTGTAGATTTTTTCAAATATAAACAGAAAGAGATTATTGACATCGTAAATTAAACAACATTATATGAATAAACAGTGCTGTCCTGTAAAATTTACAAATCTTCAGTTTTAAGCTAATATTGACCGAATAAATAATACAAAACTTATCTGGGCAAATATAACATAGATTGTTTAATCTGTATTTGATGTTTGCTGAGACATCAGAGATGTTTTCTTAAATTCTACGCCGCGTCCAGTCCGACGAAAACTGCTTTCCGCAGGCTCGATCCTTGTTTCCGTGACGTCTATACCTGACAAGGGTGTCTGCCTCATTGTATTTAAGTATGTATTCATATCAGCTGCTATTTATTGCCTGGGTTCGGTCCCTAATCCGCCCCTCGCTGAGCTTAGCTTTAATTCCAGGGTGGCAAACTTGCCCTCGCCCTACACAATTAGACACCCCGCATCCTTATGTTAGTTCGAATTGGGGGGGAACTAAGTGCGCTTTGTCGCTGTACGGTAAATATTAGCGCCGTTAACCTTTTGTAACGTGTTTATGATTTTCTGTTTAATTTTGCTTTAGCATTTGACGTTGTTTATAACAGCTCGGTTACTCGTAACAACCTACGCTCACACCTTATGTAAATACCTCCCATTGAAACAAATTATGTCTCGAGGCCTGTTGTTTCTCGTAATTTTCCATATCAAATTTTCGTACTCCGCATACATATTTACCCAGGACAGATTCACAAATATCTTTTAGTAATAATATGTAGCTATAATTTAATTTCCCGTCCGCCCAGTTAAATTTCCCCTTACAGTCTGTACAGGAATCTTTTTTCTTTCAGACTTGACGTTTATCCTTGATGCGATGCTATCTCAGACTTGCCTACTGTAACTTACATTACAAGAGTTTATTAAATGAGCTTGATTTTCATGCATTTTGACCTACAGATAATTTTTTTATTATATGCCGATCGGATCAATTAACAGTTAAGAACGTGACCTTGGACTACGAGCGGACAAAGCTGGTTCACGAAAGTTAAAAGAAATTTTTCTAAATTAACAGTCAATGTATAAGGCATAAAATAAAAAAATTACGTATTAAAAATTACTATTAACTTGTTCAACTGTTGAATTGATTGTGTACCTCATTTATCTGTTTCTGTTTTTAAACAGTTTTATTGCTTTTTTTGCCTTCTCTCTTGTTGTTGTGTAATTATATACTTATGCGCAATTTCTAAAGGAATAAATGGTTCCAAGTGTTCATATTGTAAAATTCTATTTTATTTATTGATTTAAAGAAGAAAATCTGGTTGATTGCAAAACCTAGATTTAAGATGGGAACTGTATTTCTTAACCGATTCAAAATTTCTAATTGCTTCATTACCTGAATTCCCTTGTTTTCCTAAACTATTTCATGTTTTTCTAAATTTCTTTAGCGTAATGACTTCATGACCATATGGATCAACGTTAACCTTTCAATAATTTAGGGAAATTTGTTTAGCATGTACCAAACGGCTTGTTATTTATATTATACTATCGAGTAGTTTGTAAATTAGCTTCAAGCTATTAAAATTCATTTAGTAGGTCAATAATTGAATTTACTGCTCCAGTTTAACCTGTTTTACTCTTTAGGTCTCTGAAGAAGCACGGCCTGTTGAATGGAATTCCATTTGTGAAAATTTTAAGCTTTATTTTTTTTGGCCCCAGTATTTTAGGCGCTTTGAGCAAAATTGTATATGGTTTTGGAGATCTGTCAGAGAGTTTGTAAATTACTTGTTTTGTGTGATAAAAAGGTAACAGCAAAGACATGAATAAAATTTATATCCATCTGACTATTATTTGCAAGCAAAAATAACCTCAGCTAAATTTTACACTTATTTCAAAATAATTGTTTCGAAAAGAAGAGAGAGTTAATAGCTCCTTTGAATAGTTTTGAAATGCCAACTTGAAGTATAATTGTTACTTACGACGAAGAATTTCAGTTTTTTGTTCGGTTATTAAGGTATTTTGCAATTAGTTTAATGACTGCTAGTAAAAGTTTATACGTGTACCTACAGTCGAAGAGGAATTTTATAGAAGAAGTTAAATTCTTAATAGTTATGAAACCTGAAATTTATTACGAAAGGCTAGAAATGAAGTTTGCTTTATTGTATTGTAGTCGATAATTGCCGAAGATATTTTTATTTTCCGTATTTTCCAGACAGAGCAATACATTCCGTTCCCGTTCTATTATTTCACAGTAATTTAATCAATATACACTTGCATTTCCATTAATCGCCTACGCTAAGAGAAACATCAGAGCTCTTAAAGTTGCAGAGCGCTCATTATTCAAAAGAATAATTCCAGAGTTGCCGCGTCGGCTTTCTTTGAAAGTCGCATTAGAGAGAATTAGATATATTGCGCGAGCGACTGCCATTGTAATTTGTTGTTTATTAGCGAGTTCCTGATTTATCGTTACATGATTGTTTTGTGACCTGAGCGTTCGCGAATCTCACCTTCCGAGATTGCGGTTTTGATAAATTGCAAGTAATTAGTACTTTCGGCTAATGGAGGAGAGAAATGTTTACTATTGCCATGTACTAATTTATTGGAACAACTTTAAACAAGTATGAGTTTGTAGTTTCGCAGAAATTTATTATCATTTATTTCGGGAAAGTTCGTTGAATTGCTCGTTTCTATCTGAGTTGTGTTATTTTTAATAAATTATTCGAATAAAAATACAAATAATTATTATTTCAGAATTGTTTTGAAACAGATCTTTTCTGTTTTAATGTGATAGATTTTCTTGTCTTTAGTTACATATATTGTAAAATAAATAAGTACTTTATATTTGATTTCACATTTAAAAAGTAATGTTACAAATATAAAATAGAATTCAGTTAGAATTCTATTCCCTTTTATAAGTATTTTAGAAATAAACTAGAATTTAAAAAGAAACAAGTTTTTGAAACGAAAATGCAATAATAGGACTGTTCGTTTGTTCTACACTTTTTGGACCAACCGCTCCTGAGAGAGTGAAATATATACAGGTGTCCCAGCTAGACCTTTCATTAGAAGTTTATGGGGTTCTGGCCAAAATAGAAACTTGAATATTTAGAATTAGATACAAGTGATTGCGTTCTCTTCAGCTAAAATATTTTCAGATGTCTAGTACTTCCAGTTATACCGGAAGTCGCCATCTACTTTGTTATTTGAAAAGGAACACCCTATTTATTTTTGCACTTTTAGATGGGAATCATAATTTTGAATCTTTTTTATTGAAACCATACCATGTCTATCTATTACAGTTTTTGAGATAAAAATTATTTTCCGAAATCATGGCAGGTGGTTGACGTTTTCAAAATGGGCTGTAACTCTTATTTGAAACGAGATAGAAAATTGAAATCTAATTAAGTTTGTAGTTTAAAGATCCCTTTATCGTAGGTATTCTTTAAAATGAACATCTTTGCCTGAGAATAATTCTTAAATTTATACTTTTCATCAAGAGTTAAAAATGTAAAAAGATCGATTTTTTCAAATGGAATGCCAGATTTTTCGTTGCGTAATCAAATTGGTGATAAAATTTGGCACAAAGTGGTATTACATGTTCCTATACCTAAATAAAACCGTTTTAGAGTTATTTCCAAAAAACGGAAAATTTTACCATTATAAAAAATAATTTTTCAAATGTCAAGTTATTGAAACTCATTAACTAATAGAGTGCCTTTACGAAGTTTCATTTTGTATAAACATTATTTTCGTTGTTGTTATTCATTTTGCAACCTGAAATGAATGAGTTTCAATAACTTGACATTTGAAAAATTATTTCTGGTATCCATAGCAACCATTCATTAGCATGCATTCTCGCCATAATGGTAAAATTTTCCGTTTTTTGGAAATAACTCTTACAACGGTTTGATTTAGGTATAGGAACATGTAATACTACTTTGTGCCAAATCATATCACCAATTTGATTACGCAACGAAAAATCTGGCATTCCATTTGAAAAAATCGATCTTTTTACATTTTTAACTCTTGATGAAAAGTATAAATTTAAGAATTATTCTCAGGCAAAGATGTTTATTTTAAAGAATACCTACGGTAAAGGGATCTTTAAGCTACAAACTTAATTAGATTTCAATTTTCTATCTCGTTTCAAATAATAGTTACAGCCCATTTTGAAAACGTCAACCACCTGCCATGATTTAGGAAAATAATTTTTATCTCAAAAATTGTAATAGATAGACATGGTATGGTTTGAATAAAAAAGATTCAAAATTATGATTCCCATCTAAAAGTACAAAAATAAATAGGGTGTTCTATTTAAAATAACAAAGTAGATAGCGATTTCCGGTATAACCGGAAGTGCTAGACATCTGAAAATATTTTAGCTGAAGAGAACGCAATCACTTGTATCCAATTCTAAATGTTCAAGTTTCTATTTTGGCCAGAACCCCATAAACTTCTAATGAAAGGTCTCGCTGAGACACCCTGTATAATATAATGTAAGTAGGAGTGAGAAAAGTAGAATAAAGGAGTTAAAAGTGTAGAAAGTGTTGAACAAACGAACAAACCTAATATCTTCTTCACATTGTCACCATTTCTTATACAAGTCCTAAAAAAAAATTAAAAAGCAAGGCAGTTCTGATATATTTTAAAGGTTATTAACCATTACTAACACAATGTACAGTTGTGTTATCTGTGTACAGGTAACTTCACAGTTTTTTATAATGAGTAGGTTATATGTATAAAGTTACCTAAGACAAACAGAGGGGTATGTTAGAATTTAAATTTTGGAATTATTTATACGTATTAATGAAATGGCCACAGGCGTCAATATACTTTTCAGTTCAAATACCCACTGATGATTAATTTCAAAACTTAACGTTCATGCTTAAAGCGACCTTATTTCAGACGAAAATAAAAAATTGCAACGTCTATTATTCTGGTTCACTTTTATTTTGCTTTTTGATATCTTCAGCACATTTCTTCTTCATAAGACTGTTCGAACAAACAGTTTACACTTTTAATTACAGATTGGATTGATTGTTTTGTTGTTTTCTCTGCTATTGTTAAATGTTTTCATTATTTCCAATTAGTTGTTTACAATTGAGATTTCGTTGCTGATTGTTTTTCAAACATCTTGCCATAAAGATTAATTTAATCTTTTAAATTGTGTTATTGCTATAAATATCTCAGTAAGAAACACGAATAGCAAACTGATATAAAACACAGATGAGATATTGTGAGATAATTTTTTTAGTAAAGAAAACTTGAATGGGCCCACATTTGTAAAGGCAGGTGTTGAATAATGTAAATAAGAGGTTCGATTGTTTCGAGCCGCAGTGAAAGAGAGCAGGTAAAAATAGAGAAGGTGGAAGTCGGAGCGCAGGTAGAAAAGAAAAACGAACAGAATAGCTGACATGTGTTTAGAATTTTAATGCACAAACACAGACGAGAAGGTTATCCATTAAAAAAAATGTATGCAAAACACTTAAGACGAAAGAAAACATGGCCATAAATTAATAGCGCCTCGAGATTTCTATTTTAAAGGCTGGGAGATTTAACATAAGTGTAAATATTTTAAATAAATACAGAATTTTTTGAAAAACAGAAAAGACCAAATTAGACATACATAATATGCTAAGCTTGTTTTAGAGTGGTACTATCGCGCAAGGTTAACTTAATAGCAATTATCATACTAATGTTTAGTTTAATTGTGAGACGGTCTTGTTTAGAATATACAATTACAATAAACTTGTGTGTTTTATTAATTGTTTGGTGATATCCGACTATGGATGGCAATCTCCTATTAAAACAAAATATGCATGTGTGTATCTATAGGTATAGAAATTGTTTTTAACGTAATTGAATACATCCGATAAATCTATTTGCATTGCAAATAATTTAGTTGCAGTATCTCTTGTGTTGAATGCATATAGAAATATAAGTTTCTAGTTTTTATCTCTAGCTATATTAAAACCATGTCTAGATTTTTTTTTAGAACTTTATTCGGTTCCAAAATGTAGAATGTTTACGTATAATAACGATCTTGTCATAGTTTTTTGAACGTCACTCCTTAACTTGCTAATTAATTAATCTACAATAGAGTACCTGATCGAAGTTCGAACCTTGAATAATTATTACTCAGAAGCTGTTAAACTAAACGACATAAATTCATAACACTATTAGGAACAACTATTAGTGGCATTAATGATTTTCTGTCTTGAACGCAAACAATGACATTCGAAGTATCCCCAAGGCGAATTCCTGAATTACTAGGAGAGGTCCTTGCATTGCCGGCCGCTTTCTCAGAACAATTAACATAAGTTGAAAGCTCCTCGGATCGCAAATTTACAGATGAAACAACACCATAAATGCCTCCGCCTTAATCCATAAATATATCGTCTAATGATGAGTCGTTTTATTTTCAAGTGGTGTCACTTGGACGAGTTTCAAGAGCCTTACATCACGTCTTTCATCCGTGATGCGCCCGCCGCTCGGGTCTGTGTGTTAACATTCCGGACGATTACAACAGTGTTCAATTAGCGACGGCTCTACGTGCCGGTTCTCTGTTTATATAATCGAAATTTTTAAATTCTAGATCACTTGAGCGTGACACACGAAGTACAGTTTGTGTGTTAACTCATTAGTTATGCGGTTTACATCGCAAAAATGCTCCGCGTTTTTTCTTTATGAACTAGTCGGATGGAAATTATGGCCATTATTTTTTTTTCTTATATGGGACGTGATCAAAATAGTTATTTTATCTGGAATTTTTTTACATGGAATCATTGGAACCAAATGCTAATGATTTGGTTTTCAAATAACTTATTCGGATTAATTTGTGGCCGTCACAGATCTTAATGGTATGTATCATATATATCTAGTATTAAATGACCATAAAAATAATGAGTTTTGCAAACCACTCGGAGATGAATATGAATAAGTTCCAAGAAAATATTAATGATATGCTTTCTGTATTACTTAATTTTGTTTTGAGTATTCGAGCAAAAAAAATTAACAGGAATTATTTTCGTAAGCAGAATCTCTTTTGATTAAGAACTCACGTTATAAAACTTATCTTCTTTTTAGTTTTATCTCAAAAGGGAAGTGAAAACGTAAAATTACGAGTTATAGTTTGAATTTGTTTATTTTCCTTTAATGTTATAGTGGCATTAACAGTAACAGTAACTGTCAAATTGTAAAATTCTAAACACAAAACATCTCTCTCAAAGTTATCTAAAAAGGGACGTATTCCATAGCGTTGTGTACCTACAAGAGTCAAAGTTTTCGTAAGCCACAAATATGAACTTGAACGTGACATACCTAATACTTTCAAATTCGTGTTTATCTTTACTTCTCCCAAGTCTGCACCAAAAATCTTGGTCTACTTCAATTATAAATTTGGTTGATCTTGTAATATTTCACATACTATAATTTAGCAAATTTGGAGATGGCTTCGGTTTTAACATACCGAGTGTCCCGACGATACAAATTCACATTGCTGCTAGTCCTCGATCGAATACAACTTAATGTTTGAAATTATGAAGAAGTATGCTACAATTATTTAAATAATTAAAGGAAAACGTTTTCGAAAAGTAAGTTTCCTTTAAGACTCCCTTTTTAAAATAAATATGAACAGGTTAGTTGGCCAAGTTGTGTGGGCTCTCGACTTTTGCTCAAATGCCTCGGCTTCAAAACCTCGTCAACTTTCTTTTTATTATTATTACAATTGTTATTATATATTATTATTTTATTTGTAATAATAACAGTTTAGGTGATTACAGTTTTAAAAAATTATAACAATTCCCTCGTTCAGACAAGTTTTAAAGAGGGATTCTTAAAGTGAAGCTTAATTTTTAAATACCTTTTTCTTTTTATTTTATTTAAACAATTGTAACATAATTCTTGTCTTGTCTTGGGAACATAAAAATTAACAATGTTTGAAATCTTAATGTTAATTTCCTATAGCTCAGAATGGCCGGGACACGCGGTATAAAATAATACAATGTGTGAAAATTATAATATCGCCTTAACTTTTTGGAGTTCAGTTGCATTTTTATTTTCGCAATCTCGATGAAAGAAATAAGAAAGATGACAGATTTGTTTTTTTTGACATATTTTGTAAATAACTCGCTAATTTACGTAGGTACATTTATACTTTATGTTAATACTAATGAAAAGCAACAAAATCCATTGAATTTGAATCTTACGACAGTATTTTCTGAGATATAAAGTGTGTCCATGATCAACTATACAGCTTGTTCAAATTTAAGTTGGCACCATTACTAACTTCGTTATTATAAAAGCTACAAAGTCCTGTGCGGGCAATAGCGTGCCGTCGCAAACTTGCAAAATTTTGGCTGCAAGTCGGCTGAATTGCAGTGAGACCCCCAGGCATATTCTGTATAGCTGATGAGGCCCCAAATAGGGCCGAAACAGCTATACAGAATATGCCCGGTAACAGTAGCTCGAGAACTCCATTGCAACTCCGACGACCAACAAGGCATACACAAGGATAGCGCGTAATTGCAAACATGTCACAATTGTGCTCGGGGGCCCCATTGCAATCCAGCCGACTTGCAGCCAAAATTTTGCCCATTAAATTTGGTTTATTAATGATATATAGTGTTGATAAAAATCACGATATTTTAAAAAAATAAAAAATCATTCATTTAAATAGGTAAAAAAATCTTTAGGTTTTTGATATTTTCAAATGAAAACTTCATTTCAAATATTTCTTGACTTTTCGTATACAGTCTGTTTAAACTTATGTAGGGACTATTGCTAACTTTGTTATTATAAAACAAAGGACACTTTTAAGTAAGAACTGTATTCTCTATCCATTGCTAAAGTAATATATAGGCTGTTCCAATTAAAAAAGGTGTCCTTGTAACTTTATCTTATACGCACGATATTCAATTATTTTTTTGACCGCATCATTGCAATCAGCCTGTAAAGTATTACTAGTTTGCTAATTTAAGCGATTTGTAGCTTTTATAATAACGAAGTTGGTAATACACACACTGTATAATTTTTCTGATGAGAACAGAAAATATCGTGGTGGAATAATAAATAAAGGAAGAGATACTTTCTTTTTTACCAAAATGCAATTTTTTTTAACTTAAAATAATTGCAATAATTTTATCCTCTTTTACACAGTCTCGAAGTTTAGACAGACTGACAGAATTTTGCTAAGAATTTCATAATTATATAATAGTTAGAGTAAGGTTAAGTAACCGTACGGTATTTTAATTTTGATGGCCTAAAACTTAAAGAGCTTCTTGTCCTTCACAAGATCCATTCAATCTGGGGTAAGATAATTGCTTGTTGTTGCGAACCAATTTTGAGAATATCTTGGCCGAAAGGCTTGGGCTATTTTTAAACCGGATTTGTTGTTTTTCATCAGAACAGCGGATTCGAAATTTACGGGACTAAATTAAGCGTAGCATAACGTAGCGTTCAGTTTGCAAATATTGCGGAAAAACCTGCATAAATGCTTCGACCTCCACAACTATGCAAAAAATTCCACTTTACCGTGTACTTATCGCCTTCGATCTAGTCCGACCACACACGTACCGTTAATAAAATTATTTTCCGTAATATCGAACGCTAAAGTCGGGTCTAACGTTCTAATTAGTAGCGAGCGAGATGGTGCTATCATAACGAGCGAAGCAGAGTGTGAACAATACACTGTTCGCACATAGTTCGAGGTTTCCTAAACCGCAAGGCTATCTTTCGGCTGACCGTCCAATCCTCACCGCGTGATAATGACCACAGTCCGTATTACACCCTGCAATTTAGTATTAAGTCGCATTTGGCCGACTCATAGAAGGATATTATCAGTTTAAAGCGGTATCATGCAAATGAAGGACCATTTTTTAGGAGCAACACTAACAATTAGAACAAAAAATTAATTGCTCGGTCTGTTACTAACTTTTATTAAACTCATATCTAACTTGAATTACTTATGTAAATATAACGTACGCATATGCTTCTCATAATTTAATTACGTGTAATTATTTATGATTTATGCCTGGTTAATAACTATGATGTCCAAGGAGATGTTCTAAGTTGGTGATTAGTTTTTTTAGATGATGTCAGAAAAAAGAAAACGTACCTTTAATCTAATGATTGATGTCTAATTAAACTGTCTTTAAGCTATGTAAATTTTAGAGTTGTATTTGAATGTATTACTGTTGATTTCATTTATTGTGGTTTAACAAATCATTTTTGCAGAGGAAAAAATTACCAAATTTTTATGTCTTTCCAGCTTCATTACATATTTTAAAAACATCCTCGAAATGAATTTGCAGTCTACCAGACCACAAAGACAATAGGTATATTATCTATCATTCTCATTTCATAACTATTAAAAGACTCCCTAAAAGAAATGAAGAAGACAGCTACTAAAACAAAACGAGTCAACGTGATATAGTGTGTAAACAATGATCAGATGTAAAGCAATTTTATCGTCGGCTTGCCCGACAGCTCCGAAAGAATTTAGGGCATGGGGTCGCCAATAATTGCGTTAACTACTTGCGTGAACCTTTACAGATTACGTGTACTGAAATCCGAACAGTTTAATTAATGGGGCGCCGCGCGCCGCAACAAATCCACTTTCAATTGCATTTAATTATTGTTAATGGTTTGTATTCGCTTTTTTCATGAAAAAATGAAAAGTCATCGTAATAAACAGGCTTTACTAGAATGAGGAAGTATGAACAAAATGAAAAGAAAAAAAAACCTGCAGGTTTAAGTGAGTATAATATTAATGAATGATTAAAATATTCTTGTTTCTTATAATTGCCAATCAATCAATTTTACAGTGATAATACGAAGAAAGAAAGAATATATAGAATGAAGAATAGAGGAATCCAGGAAAATGAAAGGAATCCCGCCGTTGAACAAATGATAAAATATAGGAGTAATTCCTAGCAGCGAACCTATTCATGAAGCAGCCCTTTTTCACATTACTCTGGCAATTTGTAATTCAATACCTATAAATTAAAAAAAAAATACTACCCTTAAAATTTAAATTTATAAGTATAAACAATTTCTCTCAGAACAATTAACAAATTATTGAAAAGAAACCTGTTTGAGAATAATGTTGGATGTGCTGACATCTTCGTCTTCGTTTTTTCCATATTTTCAAGAATGTGAATCGTTTGATTTGTTGTTAATATAAAATTTTTAGAAATCTAAAAACAAAAGTTTGAAGTCTCTATTATCCTTGCTAATGTACTTTTTGAAAATATAACCTCGTTTTCGCCCTTCAATGATACTGTCGTTCGAAAACTTTCTTCAAGCTCCACCAAATGGCACCAAAATCTCAATTTTTGATAAAAGTGGACTTATCCTGTTTTTCCCCGCCACTCTTCATGTACAAATACTTATAATTAAATATCAATTAGTGTCTATTGACTTTATTGTGTTACCTTTTAGTTTAAGTAGAAGAACGGAACTTCGCCTTTTGTGCATTTTTTAAAATAATTTATGTATTTTCTAAATGGTTAACAGTGGACAATAAAGGCAGTTTATTATTTTATTATAACCTGTGGAAGGAAGTTTAGTATATGTAAATAAGAACGAATTGATTTGTAATTAATCAGAAAAATAGATAGGATAAAAAGTAATAAGTATAAGTGAAGATGAAGTTGAAGTCATACTATAAAAAAGATAAAATTGAGAATAATAAAAAAAAATGAAAAAATAAACATATACAGTGAAAGCTCTCTTAGTCGGAGACCGACCGTGACCAGCAAACTGTCCGTCCATTAGAGGTGTCCGCCTAAGAGAAATGCAAATATATGTAAATTGCATAAATGGGAGATTAAAAACTGTCCAGCTAAGAGAGGTGTCCGCTATGGGAGCTTTCACTGTAACTAAAAGCAAAGGAGCATTGTGAAGTGATACGAAAATTAATATTGTAAATACATATTGCTGTGATGATACAATATGAGGGTAACAAGGTATATTTCGGCAATCGTAATAAGCAGATAAAGAATATCCCTCTTCTATACTCCACACCGATGATGTTTCACTTTCAGGATTTCTTCGAAAACAAACATCACTGCTCCACACAAAAACACAACCTTTTGGGGTAGCTTCCATTACAGATTTGGCCTCACAAAACGACACCGAGTACTAAAAACAAAAAAAAAATAACAAATAGCAAAAAACGTAAATAGCAAATTCAAATGTATTGATTTGAACTACTTGCACATGCACATATATACACAAAAGAAAAACAAACGTTCATTTACTAACAGAATACTTAATTGCATTTAAGTTGCTGTCCAATAAAGAGACAAAAGGATAATTAGATACGCAAAGTAAAGGGACATTTTGAAATTAACATCATTGTATTATGTGGGGTCGGTCGTCAAGTACTAAATACTAAGGTGCGTGTTGCTTTCCTTTGGATTTTTGTAATTATTCTTTTTAGCGCGAAGTACAAAGGACAATGACTTACAAAGTAAGATGTCAGAAGTTGAATGTCGTTTGAAAAAATCGTCAGCTATTATACTCGTTAATATTTTTATTAGTGTATAAACAGACTCACACACATAAAGTATCCAATAACATTCTAAGAAGAAACCCGGTGGCTTTGTTGTTTATTTATTTATTTTTTGGGTCTCATTTTTACAAGGATGTTGGTCTGGAGAGCCGATGTGTAAGGAAGATAAGCGTAGAGGATAAAATATAACGGTGAGACTCCGGTATTCTTGTAACTCAGCAGGATACTGTCAACTGCGGTGCATTCGATCGCTTCAGCAGCCTTAAATTTGTACCGGTTCTTCACGGTCCCGCTTTCGTTTCGCCCCGCGTTTTTACGCCGAATAATTACGTTCCGCCATTAACATTACAAACTTCCAAGTTGTCTTCGATTCCTTTTATCGGCAAAACTATCTCCGGCAATTAACTATAAAGAGATTATGTCATTAGGAATCTTTGAAAGCCACACCGTAAAGTATAATTTTTATTCGGATAAACCTGCTAAATCGAACGGATCATTTGGTTATTTATGTCCAGGAGTAGATCTTATCTCTTAGTCATAATGGTGTCTTTTTTTTGTTCGTCTTTAATTATCGCATTTGTGGCAGTTGGAAAACGTTTTAAAACAAACTAATATGAATTCTTCGAATCGTTCTCATTTCCTTAGCATATATCTTATGCTTATGCACCTCTTTATTGCATATTATACATTCTTGTGTAGATAAATTTACGTGTTGGTGTGTGTGTGTGTGTGTGTGTGTGAGTATATGTTATCTATATTTATTTCAGGAACACTTAGAGACATAATACTGACTACATATTTTTTCCTGGAAGGAGCAATCTAATTTAATTTTCTTGTCTTTAGGATTATTACTTCAATGGAAGCGCATAAAAAATCATATTAATACTTGTCAAAGTTTTTTAAACATTAATGTATTTCAAGGCGAAGATATTCAAACTTTTTGATTTTAATAGGAAGGCATTTTAGAGACCTTACAGCAGTCTTAACATCAGGATTCCTTACTTCTAAATATTTTCATATCAAAAAAATAAAGCTCGATTAACACGCGCGGTGTCGCACGGCAAAAAACGCGCGTGTGTAGCGGGCCTTAAGGTCCGCAGATTGGTATGAAGATCTTATTAAACACACATGTGCACACAAGGCAGGTTAAATATGTACCTAGAATATCAGCTATACAAACAAAACTAGTCATAATGTCGCCGACAAGTAAATACGTCAATCAATAATAATAGCCAATACTTGTTTTTATCTCAAATATTAAGTGTCACTGTAAATTACATTATCTCTAAAACTGATTAGTGTTATTTGTTCGAGTATTAATTTACGGTGGACGGGGTTTCAAGTAATGACTGTTGAGAGATAGCATCATCGCCGACACTGGCCGACTAAACAAATATTGATGTTAACCGTCTTGGTTCGTTTTTTCCCAAGTGTTAATAAACCAAAGTAGTTTTTTTTTCTTTTGAATATCTTATCAGAAGAAGTCCTTAATTCAATCGTCTAATTATACGTGCGTTATTGATATTACTTGCCTTGTTTTTAAGTTTATGATTAAAACCGAATCTCCACTTACTTTAGTCAAAAATATAATTTTCTGGTCGTAAAATAGAACTGAATAAACAGTGCATATTCCTAAGCAATGAACTATAACATTAGTGTTACTATTACGTATAATCGAATGATCTTTGTTTGGGGTCAAATCAACAAATTGTCGATAAAATGTTATATAATGTAGCAATTGACCACTTAATATTATATCTTCCTGTGCTGTTTGAGTCACATTAAACTTCACGCATTATCTTTAATTTGTATCTGTCAGACTTTGAGTGTCAAATTTAATAGATGTAGGACAAGTGACTTAATATTTTTTCCTAATTACTACATTCTATTTATTATGATGTTAATAACAAAACTAAATATCTCTTGAATTTGTTGAAACGATTTGTTTCTTTTATTAAAATATCTCATTTGAATGACCCTCTCGATTGGAATTTTTGTGTTAAAGAAAATATTTTACAAAGTTGTGATTAATTAGAACTTCAGTTTGTTTGTTTTTGTCTGAAACGGATGATTTATTTCGTCATATTTGAACCAATCTAACGTTCGTTAACATAAAAGTTTAGTCTATCAAATCTGCTTCCACATTGGTTCGTTTTGTATAAAATATTTGATATTTGAAACGTGCTTATGAAATTTGGAGATGTTAAGTTTAGGTTTGTGACGCACAATGTAAAAAAAAACTGTGCTTCAAAGAAAAGTCATTAAAACTATTAATATAGATATTTTTTATACTTATTGTTGCAATTCGTTATCCGACAGTAAATGTTAAATCAACAAGCGGTTGAGTTAAACAAATCTGCTCGTTTTATTAAGTGCTAAATGCAAATACACGAACCACATTTATTAGTTGAGGCCGACCGCAGGAAACGTGTTTTAATGGTTTCAATGTCGCAAGTGTTTTGAAAAGTTGTCAAAATCGAAATCACTGTAGAGCACCTCTTTCGGTCGACATTGATCTTCATGCGTTTGAGCCTATTTATTGTATGGAAAGATTAAATATTAAGGAAATATTGATATTAATAATTCTGTGACGAGGAAAATTGCCAAAGATCCACCTGAGACCACAAATCAATCTCTTGAAAAATAGAACGGATTAGGAAAGTTTTACCCTGCGTTTAGTTCATAGGCGATGTTGTCGATTTCGTTTAGTACGTATCTATTTTACCTTGTCTGACTAATCAGCTGATTGGTCACGGTGGTTGTGATATGAGATGCGACCATTAGGCAACCACGATGGTTAGAGTTCCGTTTAGAAGACAGAAGACTGGAACTTTTCTTACGTTTACTTAATTTGAAATGGGTTAAGAAGTTTTGAACGAAATTGCAAAATATGAAGTTCTTTTGATGCAGTGTCCCTTTAATGGAATATTAATTAAAAGATTTTATTGCAAAAGTTGTGATTTGATCATAAGATCATAAGCCAAGTAATTTTACAGTTGCTTTCCCGATAAAATTCCGGCAAAAGATATGATCCGAGAAAAGTAACCGCCACACAAATAGTTTTTGGAAAGGTATAGGGGTAAAGAGAGCAAAGCAGGCAGGCGGCGGCAGGTAATATCGAACGACATTTGGTAGATGTGACCGTAAATAAGCCACCGCAGAACGACGAGGCGGTCCGAATGGAATTGCTCCAGAGGCGAGGCCGATCGTGAACAGCAATTTCCTCGTGTAATTTAGGATCGAGGGGGCCAGGTGGTTCCCAGCGTCGCTTTGCAACCCGCAGGGGATCGTGTTTATATCAAGTGCATTCACCGAAAAGGTTCTGGGAAGTCGTAACAAATTCCAGTCAAATAGTTTCACTTTGTATGCTACCGGTGTTTTTTATTTCTCTTTAACGCTCGATCGTTTTTCACTTTGCGTGATTGTCAAATTGATTATGTCCATACACCTGCCGGCCACTCGTTTCATTTAGCCTGAAATTAGTTTTCTTTTTATTTCGCCAGTAGTTTTTAAATTACGTGCTCGTACCATCACCTGCGTTAAGATGTTTTTAATATCGTTATTTAGATGTAATCTACAGCGTGTTCTCAATAACTATCAATCATGTTTAAATTAAATAATGACCGAGCTGTGACATGAAAATTCTTTTAATTCATTTTTAAATATCTATTAAACAAATTACTGTTATCAAACATTATTCACTGTATTTCCAAAAGAGGTGATCAATTTAAAATCTTACAAATTTTTAATTCAATTTAATTTTCCATTGTCCAAGTAAAGTTTTTGTATTACAGAATCTCTACAGAAAAGTGTTACGATTTGCAAACTTTAGAAGTTCACGTAGCGGTACAAATCACAAGGAAGAACATTTTTCGTAGCCACCTACTCGTAACACCTACTCCTTAGAGACACATTACAGAACTGACACATGTATCTCCAATGAGCAGCATCAAATTTCAGTATTCTCCTGAGACTCTGGATATTTATTATAAACAATCAAGTACCCAACAGCACCCAGAAAAAACATTTTTTTTCTATTCGTTTATTTGTTCCTATCTTTTAATTTAACGTTTCATAATTAACTCGTGCTGCAGGTAAACGTAAATATTAAACTGAGATCGTACTTAATTAAGTTACAAACTGTTGTTGCGGATAATCACATGAGTTGAAATTACATCCGAGTTTGTATAAAGTCACAGAATTGTTTCGGAACTATTACCAACTGTTTTGACTTTTGACCTTTAAAATCACCATTACCACTATTGTGATCTTCTAAGTGGTTAAAATATCCGTTTCATTTGATTAGGTGGAATAGTAATTACAGTGTTTAAATTTCTAGATGTTCAAAGTAAAAAGAGCTTCAAGAAATTATATAGAAATGGGAATTGGTGAAATGTGTATACCTAACTTATAAGATGTACAGTCAGAATTAAAAGTAATATTTCCTCAGTTAAATTGCGGCCTAATCACTTCTGGTAGCAATTACGAGTAGGCATTTGTTATGGGGGTTAGAATGGATAAGATCACGCACATACATTTTATAGGGGTGACATTACTTTTAAGTCTGCCTGTACTTAAAAATGTAAAAGGCAGAGTAGAGTAGACTTCAGATGCATTTATACTTCTTCCTTCTTTTAATTTTAGAATTCTGAGAAGCTAAGACATAAACTTATTGTTGAAAACAAAAAAAAGATTCATGGAAATATAACTGAAGGTATAAAGATTGAAGCTAAGGGTTTTTTAAGGCAACACACTTCCACAATGCTATTACCCAATGGTTAAAATTGAAAAGAATTCATATGTCGAAAATAGGGACTATGACTGGTTAATTTTGTTAGTAACAGTGGCGTACGCTGGATTGGTGAATGGGAGGGGTTGGGTTGGGTTGAGTCATATTTCGCGCATGTTCAAGTACCAATGTTGTGTGCAGTGACCAACGACGTCGAAATATAATAGACTCAGTACTACATGTGGTGGGTTAGATCTTGCTAGATGGAAGGAACCATCAGGTGAGGGGGTACATAAGGTTCACTTTTGCACTGAATCCTGCACCCCCCTGCAGCTGCACGTCATGCTTACAAACAAAACATCGGTGTTCTTCGTCTATATCTTTTATACTTTTATGGTCGAAGCCGAAGTCAGTGACTGGTCGCGTCAGTGTTGCCAAATTGGGCGATTTTTAAGTAACATTCGACGACCAAAAAAATTTGTTTGCCCATATAAAATGCATTGATGGGCGACTTTTATTTTTTAATTTAGCGACTAAAAATTTTTATCTACCGTATAAAATATACATAATGAGCGATTTAATGCGGAAATGTTGCGATTTTTCATATGAATAAATTGGTAACACTCGGTTGATTTGGGGGGGGGGGGAGGGGGTTAACCCCTATAACCCCTTGCTGCGTACGCCACTGGCTAGAGAAGAGGGAAAGACGTCTTCTGAATAAATAGGAATTATATTCTTCTTTTAAAATTAAATGCATCCTTTTAAATTTCTTATGTGTGTTGGTTGGCCCTTCATTTACGTGTATCTTCAGTGTAAACAATACTCCAGGATATGCAAACAAGACTCTGTGCAAACCTCCAAAAAGAAAGAACGCTTAAATCTTTTGGAAAAGATACAATTTTTTTTTGACTAGAAGACCCTGTGCAAAATAGACCTTTCTATTTAATAAAGTTGTCTTAGGGCCGGTCTTTCCACCTCTTGATAAACTAACTGACAGATACCTAATTACCATGGAAATAATTCATAAAAATCAAGTTATTCGCTGGATAAGTTTAACGGGAAGATGGAAAGACCGGCTCTTACTGTGGTAAAATGTCTAGAGAAAACAAGGTAAGAAAATCTGTATAACAAATGATTTAAGAATGAGCGTAAACAAGACTGACAGATCTCTGGGAGATGTTTCTTATAGAAAGTTTGGGCAAAAGGCTGAGAATTAGATAATGAGAAGTAGCATTTATACTCAGCTGTGGTAAATTGAAAGGCCAGATAACGCTGTTCCTGATGGAAGAAACATTTATGAAAACAAACCAAAACAATGAAGCTGAAAGAGAATACACAAGCGAGGCAGTATATAATGGCAGCGAGAATGTCCGTATTTGTGAGATTGTAGACTGCAGCAGTTGTTAGAGAGTTTGAGCAGCAGCGTCCTGTATGATTAACTGTTCCACAGCCCACTAATCGTGGGAACACGGAGAACACCGTAATCTACTTAGCTACCGGATTACGAGTATCAGCCGGATTCCATCTTCAACGTAACGAGTAATGACTCACCTCTCTTCGATGCGTGCTCGCTGCCGAGGAGATTATTTAGTGCGTGTTTATATTCAAACCAACACCCATAATATGAATACGTAATCGAATTTTAAGATCGTCGGCCACACTGCGTGGGTATACAATATCTTATCTTCAGTTTATTATCGTGTACTTGCTTTATGTCTTCGGATTGTTAATAAGCAAATCATACGGAATTTTTAATTATGCTGCCAGCGATGCCATACAAATAAATTGCCTATTCAATTTTGTTTTTGTTTTGGCGGATCAATAAAAATGCTTCTCCTCATAAATTTAGATAAGCAGCTTGAACTATTAATGCGAGTATGTAAAGTTATTGCACAAGTAGATAGTACATAATTTATAAAATTCTTGACCAGCATAACTTATTGCCTAGGTTGAGGTAACAACAACTCTTATCGAATATAGCATTATTCAAAAGTACCTTCTTTATTATTTTCTAATTAAATTGCAATTTAAGAGTAAATACCATTTGCAAATTTCATAAGAACTTGAGTAAAGATAAGATCTCTAAAGATCTTGAAAAAAGATTCAACGGATAACTTGATCCAAGGGCCAAAACATACATACCACTTTTAACCCAAGGTCGACCGTTATTGATGGTTGATCTTGACTCTGTGATCACTTTTATGAATAAAATCCTAACCACACTACACAAGGAATTCAAAACCCTCCTGAGCCCTTTTAACTCTGAGAATGTTTGTTCTTCTTTCTTTATTTTTCTAAATAAATATTAATTACTTGTACCTACTTATTGTGGTAATAAAGAAAAATGTAATTAAGATTGGTGCAGAATTATTCTTTGTGGCCAGTATTTAATCACTTCTAATATTTTGAAGATATTTCACCAATCTAATTAAGTAGTGCTGAGTTAGCATTAATTATGAGATACAGGTAGAAACTTTTCTAGTTTTTACCTGCATCTCATAATTAAGTAACGCAGAGAGTAAAGAAATTTTGACAAAACAGCAGCGTGTGAAGGTAACCTGATAATTAATGAAAATAAATCAAAGTATGCGATGATAAGGAATGGAAATAAGTGTAAACACAGAGTGCAAAGTAGACTACCTGATTCCTGTAATGAATAACAACTGAAATGTTAAGGAAAATAAACGGAAACTGCGAAAGTGTCGAGAGTGTACAACATTGCACAACGTGTAGTATTTGCAAATTGAAAAGAAATGAAATCGTCGAAGTATAAATTTTGGAATAAGGTGACTAGACCCATATATAGAAAAGAAGAACAAGTGCAGTATAACGAAAACATGCGAAAAGCTGAAAATAGTGCAAATGATGGTCGGTGGCCGAGGCAACCGTTAAATAAGGTACGTTGAAGGACAAATTGAAGTAAATTGGAAAGAGATGACATTCGAAAAGAGAATTTTTTGAAGACTTTGTTGCAGAATGTAAAACAGCAGAACACAACGGAATGGATGAGTAGTAGAGTAGTCGGAAAATATCCAGGACCTGTGCTGTGTTACTCAAGTGTAAATACTGAAACATGAAACATCAACAATAAAATATGATTATAACCTATAATCTATAACACAATACCCCTTGTATTCGCAAAGTTTGGCCCGACTCAAATCTGTATTTTGTGCTGGTCACCTGACAGGTTCTTTTCATATTCCGAGTACTCTAACATGTTTGGAAGCAAACCTATATTATATCTCATTAAATTCTAAACCAAGTCCGTGATTGAGTAGGAAATAAAGTTGTACTCGTGTCCTTTACACTGTTATTTTTTGTTTATGTTTTTGTATTAGTAGGACGTTACTTTATGCCAAAAGTATTAAAATACTTATACTGATATTCTGTTGGCTTAATTAGCTGAATATATTGCAAGTGATTTTCCAGATTATGAAACGTCAGAGCTATGTTATAAAATGACATTCCTCATTTGTCAAATCTGTTTATTACCTTCTACATTTAAAAATTAAAATATGTTCTACAGAGAAACACAGTAACACCTATCATATACATATAGATATGCCGTACTTGTTGTCGTTGTATAATTTATCAAGCTTAGAATTTAAGGAAGTTTACGCATTTTCAATGTATCTGCGAAACAAACGAGCACGTTTGTTTATTTTATCATATGGTTTGGTAATATGATACGGGGTACGTTTCAAGCAGAGGGATGGAAGGAAAAGAAGATGCGGGCAGTTAGTCTCCGGGCGGGCTTTGAGTGGTAAACGTGTTGGTAAGGTTGCGCTAATTACGCAGACGCAATCTTTAGTCCTGCATAAATCATTTTAGCTTCTACTTTTTCGTCTGCTTTTCTTAAGTCTTACATACATTTCGCACGCTTATGTCATTTTGTTTTGATTACTGTTTCAACCTTAATTTAATATTTTTTGAAATTGGCTTTGGTTTTTTAATTTTTGTATCATTTTGAATTGTTTTTATTAAACTTCAGTCCTTACTATATTTGCTTCCCTTTTGAATTTTATAATATTAGTTTATTACTGACAAACTATTTTTATAATTGTCACGTCATCTAGTTTCCCGATGATTCCAGGATGTTCGAGGCGTGCTCTAGATTATCACTGGAATTGTACGAGAATGGTCTTCACTAGTTTCACAGTATCTCGAAAGAGGAAACTTCTGTAGAAGCAGAATCGGAGTGAGATTAAAATCATTTTCTACTGGATGGCAAGTATAGTGATTAGTAGCCAAATTAGAACGACAAACTAGTTGAAGTTAATTTGTAGAATAGTGCTGCAGCTTGTCTGTTGAGTATTTTAACATGTTAAGAATGTGGACAATTAATTAAATGAAACGTACTGAGATTGAGAGAGAAAAAAAGAGAAAAGCAGAATTCTGAACGAATTGTATTTTTTAGGCCCAGTTGTACAATTCGAGCTTAACTTTAAGCGAAGCTTAAACCCATAGCAACGTCCATTACAACCATGTTATTTAAGGTTTGGTTCAACGTTAAACTCGAATTGTACAACTGGGCCTTAAGCTCTTTACTACTAGTATTTAATTATTTTGTCGGCCTGAAGTAAAATTTTAACAGTTTTATAAACAATTTGGTAAAAAGTATCTTAAAAGTTAAAAAAATTTAAATATGTATCTCATTTTGAAATAATAAATATGATATTCCAACAAAGAAAACTAAATGTATACATTTTAAAGCTCTTTTTTATTCAGGAAATGTTTGTGTATTTCGAAAATTATCAGTTTCTAATAATATTTATTCTACATTAGGTCGTAAAAAAGAACAGGTTAAAGTTCTAATAATTATCGCTTTTTTAAATAAAAATCTTCATGGATGGCGCTTGTAATTTCGAATTATCAGAGCCAGCAATTAATTAAATCGTAAAATTCTGGAAGTGTCAATATTGCAACAACAATTGACGTATGAAAAGGCGAACTCCATGACGATTGAGGTTTTTGATGTAACTGCACATTCGTCAAAGACGATTTCATATGAAATGTGAATAACCGTCTTATCTCTGCAACCGCAACCACAATACCGCAATTATTCCACAAAGGATACCGCGAAGATTGCGTAAACTTTTTTTAAGTCCCATCAAGAAAACAGAATTGACTTCTTTTATTCGAATAAATTATACAGAGGAATAATTGGTATTAGCAAAAATATCTCTGGCGTTTGCCTGGATACATTGGTGTCTTTTTTTTTTCTTTTAATGTGAAACGTATTTACATCCGCTTTATTTGCACTCGGGGACGGCCTTAATGCATATAGTTTATTACGGGGGTTCGCCATTGCCGTTCGTGTGGATACAATCAGATAAATTCCAATGTTTACCGGATTTGCGGTTAGAGCTCAGAGCGATCCCATTGTATTCTTTAGAATATCCCGTATCTCCGATCTTTGATGTATGAATGCTATGCTTGCTGCTGAAGTGCTTCGATTTGATTTAATTGGCCGATAAAGTCCGGAATGCTCTGTGAAGAATGGCCGAGGTTGTATTATCGTTATCAGATGATTCCGTGTTTCTATTACGACCTTATCGATTATCTGACGTACGGATCTAATAAATTGTGTGTTCCTCTCGGAATTGAAAATGATCTCCGCGATCTGTTTTCTTTGATGCCACTAAAATTGTTCCAATCAATTCGTTTCTTGCACACCTTTTTTATTTTTATTCGCCCCTTGTGATTTACACAAGGTCCACTTTAATTAATAAAAAAAGCATCAACTGTTTTCTTTTGATCGCATTTGTCATTTAAATTCGCTTTAACTTTGAATTTATATATGTACGATCGTGGACGGTTAATAGAGAATGTTCAGAAATTTGCCTAACAGTAATGCATTACAGGGATAAGGTCGAATTTGGCACAATTTTTTTGCTTTTTATTTCTTTTTAACTATCCACGACTGTACAGTGTCCATACACATATATTGCTTGACCCAGTTGATTCATACCTAACGATTGATGTATGTAATTCTTTGTAACTACATTTCTTATTAATCTGTGTGTTTTGATGTGTTGTTTTCATATCTAATATTTTTCTGTGAACTCGAATAAATTATAGAGTCGCTTGATGCTAATAAGCACTTTGCAGAGCACTTAAGCGCAGTGTATGAATTTGCAGGGACTAATGACGTCCGTCGGTACGGACTGACGTGTAGGTTAAACTTCCGCCCTTAAGTGTACAACTCTCGTCGTGTAAAGGAAGTGCTCGTTTACACGCGACCTGGATTTGAGGTGACCAACAGAGAATTGGATGTAAAGCTGAGAATCTCGCACCTTAACGAAAAAAAGAAGAAGTTTAGTGCTTTCATGTTAACATTCGTTCCTAGTACATAAATAATTTAGTAGTAATGATTATATATATTTTTTTAATTGATATGGTCAGCAATAAAAAAATATATACATATTTGAGTAAAAGTTTCTCATTAACAGCAAAGTGATGCCCGTTTTACAAACACATAAGACGATTTTAACTATTCTGTGAAAAAAATGTATTAAACATTCGTATTTATTTGATTTACTTAGAGTAAATCAAATTTACTTATAGTAAATCAAATTTCGCAAGTGCTGTTAATTTTGAACTGGATCTATGTGATTTAGTGGTTATTAAAAAAAAGCAACTCAATAACTTATATAAAAGTTTTAAATTTCTTTCTTTTTTTATTGATTTGACAGCAGTATTTTTTCGACCTATTTGTTAACTGGTAAACTAGATTAAGGAAATTTGAGGTCTTAAAATTTTGACAAGCATTGCGATTTAAAACATAGATGTGCAATTACTTAAAAAAACTTTAAGGGAATAGCATTCATTAAACATTAAAAAAAAGTAACAACAAATGTGTGAGCATTATAAACTTAAATGTTGCTTTTATATTATATGGGTTCAAGTACAGTGAATGAACAATTAAGACAATTTTTCATTTTCTGGCCGCAGCAAGATATCACATTACTCCTGCGATAGTTAAAGAATAAAAATAAGAATGTTTTGACATTAAAAATTGTAATGAGCCAGAAGCAATTATCTTAACAATGTAAGATGTCTTACATATTTTTAACAGTTTTTTCGAAAAGTGCTCAAAAACACCAGTGAATGAATAGAGCAGTTCTTTAAATGAGCTTCGGTTGTGTTCACTCACTGGTCGACTGATACTGTATGTATTTGTGCACTAATGACCACTTGCACCAAACACTTAAGCTCAACTTAACTGTAAGTGTCAGTTAGGCCCAGTTGTAAAATTCCAGTTTAATTTTAGGCCAAAGCTTAAACCCTTAGGCCCAGTTGTACAATTCGAGCTTAACTTTAGGTGAAGCTTAAACCCATAGCAACGTCCATTACAACCATGTTATTTAAGCTTTGGTTTAACGTTAAACTCGAATGGACAACTGGGCCTTAACAATATTTGTTGAAATAATCGTTACTATGGGTTTAAGATCTAGCTTAAATTTGAACTGGCATTGTACAAATGGGCCTTAGAAGGTGAATGCTGTGTAACCTAAAAATGTAACGTTATAAACATCACTTAAATTTAAGTCAGCTTAAGTGTTTGGTGAAAGTGGCCATTAAACAAGTAAATAATTTCTTCTTAAATCATACCCTTTCTTAATCTTCTATTATCGTTGTGGGGTCGCTTTTCAACATCCAGCAGTAGTTGGCGATCATATTCTTGTTCTATTTTCTATGGTATCTTTTCTCCATCTCTTAATAGAACCATTTCTCCTTTTCCTCATTTACTTTTCCCAAGTTCTCAAGAAAATACTCTATATGAGAGTGTAAGAATTTGACGCTCATATTGCACCTTAAGCTTCTAAACTTTTTCAGCATGTTTTATTTTCCAGAAAATAGTTGACAATGTGCTTAAACCCCATCCAAGTTTCACATTTAGTTTTCTTCTTTTGTTCCTCAAATTCCATACCTATCTAAGATCAGTTTCATTATTTGCTTTGAGTTTTGAAACATTTCAAACCTATTTACAATCAATGCAAAAGTTTATTTAAAGTATGATTTTTCATTTACTACAAAAACTATACGTGATGCGTACAGATGGTTACTTTATTGTTTTTCAATTTGGTGTGTAAATTACAACAAGAAAAGGTATAAATTTTACTAATACATACATATAAAAATTGATGCAATCAGTGTAATTAATGTACATAATAAAAATTATTACGAAAAATTTAAGAAATTGTAAAATTTATTATAAATATTTTTGTACAAATTTACTTTAATGCCCGTTTTACGCGGTCATATTTTTGTATCAAATTTATCAAATTTATTACGAAGTGAGTGAGAAGTGCCAATTCAACCAATCAAGATTTACTGTGGTAGCTTATATCTCTCACTTCGTAATAAATTTTATACAAAAATATGACCGTCTAAAACAGACATTAGTCATAAAAAGGTCACTGAAGCTAAATTGAAACTAAATTATAGTACATTTATTCTACAATTCGCAGTACAGCCAATTCCATAGACCTATTTATTTTTGAATGGGTACACTTATCTTATGAAAACAAAAGTTAATTTCTGTCATCACTTTTAAGTATAAAAATAGTTTCTTCATATATTTTTTTAATTATTTGAAAATTATTCAGCTCTATATTAATTATTAAATCCAATCAATACACAATTATCCTTCCAGTTTATGTACATTGGTGGCCATTAGAAATCGTTATCACTGCTAACCTCACCTGCAGTGGTAACAACGTTAATCGTTGCAATCGCAATTGGTTTGGATTTCTCTACTCATATTGCCGCTGAGGGTTACGTATTCTTCGAGTTGTAACGATTTACTTGGCCACCTGTGTACACCGTTGTGAATCAATTTTACTATTGATAGATTACGGAAGTCTCAATTTTGCTAAAATGTTTAATGTTTTTCTTTCTTTGCATGTTGCAAATGTATAACATGTGCTTCTGATTGAGCTATTTTAGGCTCATTGAACTTATAATTTAATAACTTATTTCAAAAATTAAAGTTAAGCTGAAGACTAAATTACAATAAATTATACATTAAAAATAAATAACTTGATAAATTATGGACGAAATAGCACCTTTTTATGCATCCGGTTGGTCGTAATAACTTGTTTATAAATATTCCACGTCGTACGCGTAAGAAACGACAGTTTATATTAATACTCTTTTCCGGTTGTTTTCCATTCCGCTTAAGTTCATGAGCGGATTGCACAAAAAGGATACCATTACGCAATCTAATGGCATAGTCTGTAAAGAAAGCACGACGAAGGCAACGTAATCAGATGCAGTAAATAAGTTTCCTAACAATGGCGATTATTTGTGCGTGTTTTTACGTGTTTACTCGGCGAGTACAAACAATCAGCTACCGTCGTTCCGCTCATAGAAACCATGTAAACGATACGATTGCAGGGAAAAATAAGTTTCAAATTAGTCACGGCTTAGTAGAGCGCGGAAACACACCTCGTTTCACACTATCACTGAACGTGACGTTCGTGGTGATGCAACTTCTGCATTTTTGTAAACAGTGAAAGTTACACTCTTCGGTGCACACGAATAAAGATCGACGATTAACGGCCATGCTTTTTGTTCCGTCGTCATATTAAGCTTAGACCACAATTATTTAAAGTGGTAGGTATCAGGTTAACTGGTATTTTAAAACCGCAATGAAGGATAAATAAATGTGACAGGAAGTGAGAATTCTTTGCTTGGTCAACCTCAGTATCCTTCTGCGCAGACGAATGAACCTGCTTCACTGTGCCGTCCTTTCCAATGTTTTATTAGATGATTAAGTTAAACTGCGCGTTTAACAGTTTTGCGAAACCGCAAACAATAATTGATACACTGTAATCATAATTGCATATGTCGTAAACAATTCGCTGTCATTTCATAACGATCTCACACAGTATCATTTTATCCTTAATGAAGGCATTATTCATCATTTATTACGTAAGCTTTTATACATTTGCAGTCATACTGATTGCTTATTTCATTTCTCTGGTCTAGCTTATCATTATCAGTTTTAAATGAAACACAGCATTCAAGTGAATCGTCTGAAAAGTCCAACCTATTAGGGTTTAAGACCTTGAATTGTAGTGGGATTAATGAGAATAAAAAAGATTCATTGTTACTTTTCAATAAATTATGAATGAAAATTAAAATTGATGTTTCGCAGTTTTTTTAAGGTAAATGCAATGATGCACTTTTATGATAGTACAGTCCTGCGAACTAATACTAGATGCCAACAAACTTTAGCAAAGAACAGTACGTTATTTCTAACTAATAATTAAACGATTTATTAAATGAATCAATTGAATAATTTGACTATTCGTGGATTAACAGTCGAGGTCTTGATTGGACTAGTATTCAACTTTCACCATCGATTAATCAACCAACGGCCGTTTCCAAAATTTATAATAACAGTCTGTTCTTAAGTGGGGCCACACTTCCTTTAAATTAGGCACTGCTCTAAGGTTTTGTATAAAGTGTTCCCTATCGATCCATTTAATTATTTTTAAAGTTAGAATCAACATGATTTCTGTTGATATTAAATTTGTGTAATATCGTTATAAATCTCTTACTATTGCCAAAGTGGGTCACAGTCACGCCCCGATCTAGCTTATATGACTGCACACTTATCTGATGTGATAATCTAGAAATTAAATTATGTTCCAATTATGTTCAATTTATTACTTGTTTAATGAAACTATAATTTTTCAAGTGGCAGTCATTAATTACAAGACAGAGGATTTAATAGAATTATTCATTCAAATTAAAAAATGTTTGGATTTGATAAATTTGAGAGCATCAAAAGTTGTGTAATACTGGAACATTAATGATAAAATGAAGGCAGTTCTCATCGGATTATGTCCGAGGTTGAACAAGTTGAGACCGTGGTCCGTGCGGGCAACATTGAGCGCGCGGTTCGTGGTTTCGAACTACCACAACCCTTTGCCAACACCCCACTGCCGTTGCCGCCACCGCCGCCGCCAACGCCGACGCCGCCAACACATCGAGCTAAAACGCACGTGTGCCATTTACGATGAACCCATTATTTGATGGCGGTTTAACTCGCATATTTATGAAGCTTTTATTGTGCGTCGGCGAATTTGGACGCGAGCTTTCTTAATTTTCAGCTCGAAATTTGTATACGTCACCAACTGTTTACGTTGAGGGGTGAGAACGAGAGAAACAGCAGCTGTATTTTTAAGAAAAACAATTTGATTGATTGTGGCAATATAAAGAACGCCAAACAAAGCGGTAACTCCCATATTGTATCTCAAATTCCGGTATTTTCCTTTAATGTTCCTGCCAGTGTTCGCAAGCAATCCCCAAGGCTTGTTCTCTTTGTTTGCGTTCGGCAGAAAGAAGCTGCTCTTTGAAATCAGAAATCTAGAAAACGTCAAACGCAATTGAAATGTACGTTTGTTTCTCATCTTACATTGATTTGTTCAGATTTATCGTCCACCAGCTCTGTGCATAATAATTTCGATTGGTCTTTTATAAACGATATCAGAAGAAAAATAATCGTATTAATTTAGTTTTATCATTTTCATTTAATTTTGTAGTTTGGTGATATAAAAACAATAATAATAATATTGTCTGATAGAATTTCAATCATCGAAAATATAACTTTTATGCATTGCAACGTGTGTATAATTAATTTCGCACAAAAAATGTTTAGTTCCTTGGATTGCTCAGTTTTTATCAAGGGCAAAAGTGCTTTCTCGTCTTTTATTGAGTTTCATCATGGGCGAAACTCATTTTACTCAAATAAAAAAATAACTTTATACAATACATTTTAGGTCGAACTACTCTTCTGTTGACGAGGCCCCAAATAGGGCCAAAACAGCTGTTCAGAGGATACTCGAGGAATTCATTGCAATCAAAACCGACCTGCAACAAATTTTTATAAAATATGTTTAGAGGATGGAACACCCATAAATCTAATGCTTGAGTTAAAGGTGGGAGGGTGTTAGACTTGGTTTTTGAATCATTTTATGTTGACTGGTTGGACTGCATTAAGTTCTTAGATGTCTAATTGGCGATAATGTTTATGTGGTTGAAGAAAATCGATTTTAATTAATACGCAATGATTTTTTTCTAACGCGTTAAAATTGGAACAAAATTGATGATGCATTTGAGGAGATTCAGATTTTTTTCGATAATATCCAGTATATAAACACCAATGAAATTATTTTCTAATTAAATCTGGAAATATAAATATCATAAGATGTAATAATATAAGCGTATTAAGACGGCGCAGCAGGAAATTAAGTTTTTCTCTACGAAACATTTATCTTCACAGCAGGCGGCATCTCGCTTCACAAGTTCACATTAACTTCCCTCGTTTATTAATAGCATAATTGCCGCGTTTTAATTGCTCGTTGCGCCAATAAAATTAAAACAAGGCATTTGCACGTACGTGTGCGACAGGTTAGTCTATCTGAAAAATAGCGCGAGCTCAGTTAAGAGAGAACTCTGGCTTCGTTAATCAATTAATTAGCGCTTTATTGGCGGAGTAATAATTAGCAACTTCGACTCGGCTAATCTTGTACGAGTGTGCATACAGTAGCTGGTTTAATTACATATTGTCATGCATACGAAATGTGCCCCGTTGGGTAATTCCGACGTATACGTTCGTATTTCTCTACCAGAAGTTGCTTCGTTTAATGTAGACCGTTTAGTGCATTTTTACTGTGCGAGGCATCGCCAAAGAGAATGCGCTGCTCACGATTTCGTTGCCCATTACGGAAACTGAAACGAATGAACTATAAAAATCCACCGTATATTGTTCGACACGTGTTTGGTTTGAGGGCTATTGCGGAAGCTAAATTATTGAACTTGCTTTGTGCAAGATTTACTTCATCGTTTGAAGTTGATCAGTAAATTAAAACTACCATTTTTCAGACACATATCTGGTACACAATAAAAAATAATCTACGCTCCCTTCACAACCAAAAATTTAGGCTACTTAAATGAACAAGGAGAGACTTTCTGGTTTAGGGGAGACACCTCCGTAATTGTCAGCCTATCGTAATCACAAATTACGAGTTGTCGGCAACCTAAAACTGTTAAGGTGGATTCGTTCATTCCAAATTCGAGTATTGTGCCTTGGATTATAACAGATTTTTTTCACTTCACAGGAGTAAACAGATTACTAGAAAGTATTGTAAGACACTTGATCGACAAACATGTGGTGGTAGTGACTGTCTGTCTAAAATCAAGACGATAATGGAAATAATTAGCTGCAGTCTCCTTTTTCCTGTGGTATTATCTTTGGTTGCGGTTGTACATGTGATTTTATACATTGGACAACCTTTACACAAAATTAAAACAAAAGAAAAACTATTCATGTAGCGTTAAACAAAAATGGATTTACAATTGCAAATATTGTTTCGTGTTGATGTGAAGCAACAAGTCAGAGAAAAAATAAGATACAAAAATTAGAGTTAAAAATGTGCAAACTGAATTAAACCTGATATAATAAATTAAATAATAATGTAAATTAATTGTAAAACTAAAAGTAATCCGACGTTAATATTGGAAAATGTTCTGTCACTCCTTCTTATACTGGTCTGGCGTCTATCAGTTAGACAAGGTCGCAGCTGTTGTGTTTTTGAGAACATCAGTACCAGGCCCTGAAGAAATCCAACAAAGGATGAAACATTGATAAATAGAAAGAATAACGACGCGGTTCCACGGAAGTAATATGCAGAATGGTCGAGGAAACCTTCAGGCTAATCTATGAGACTTCATATTGCACTCACTGATCAGACTTTTGAATTTATAATTTAGTTTTATTTTTAATTATTTATTCCTGTAGAAATAAAAAAAAACTGTAACAGTGGAGTTATTACCGTACAGTGAAATCTATTTACAAATCAGTAAGTGAATAAAGGGAAGAGAAGAAATATTTCTTTTTTTACATGAAAATAATTTATTAACTACTTATAAACTACTTGCTATTATAGTACTAGTATACATATGGAAATTACAACTATACATATTGTTATGATGTGTTGGGTTATATAGGTTCTTTGCCAATTTTTTGTTTATTTTGGAGTAGTTCTTTTATTCCACAGTTTTATGTAGTCAATTATTTGCTGATATAGTAGCTCTAATGTCTTAAATTTATTTAT
Organism: Dorcus parallelipipedus; assembly: GCA_958336345.1. NCBI lineage: Eukaryota > Metazoa > Arthropoda > Insecta > Coleoptera > Lucanidae > Dorcus > Dorcus parallelipipedus. The sequence goes on from OY284475.1 coordinate 47,766,492, forward strand.
TGATGTAGTGAGTTTGGATATGGAGTTTGTATATGAAGTTTGTGATTCTCAGGACGATTAGTTCTTTTATTCTTGTCAGCAAAGTTCTTCCTTTTTCTTTCTCTCTCTCTCTCTTTCTCTCTTTATTATTTTACTTTCTCTTTTATTATTAGTACCTTCTTTGTACGTGTGGAGGTGTTGAGCAGTTCAAATCAACTGATTTGAATGATCTAATTACGATTTTAGTAAAGCGTCCTCAATACATTCGTTAGTTAATATGGAGCTGTGTGTGTTTTTGTCAGGAGTGTTAATGTTTGTTCCTGAAGAGATTCTGAAGATGATACATCATCGGCGCGTAGCATACCTATTGACGATGGATGTTCTTCGTTGTGGCTGCACATCTGCTCGTTAGGATTTGTTGGCAATATGCCTTTTTACATTCATTTTGGTAATATCCCAGCAATATGCATGTATAAACATTTATATCATTTCAAACTATCACCAATCTGGTTTGCAAATAAAATTATATTTAAAAATAACTACTGTACAAAATACGTAAAAGAAACCTGAATAAACAATATAATCGTACAATACATAATACATTATATACCTTACGAAGTCAAAACAATGAAATAAATACATGTTAAGATCAGTTATATCGAAGAATTAACAATTGACTATTAATTTTCTTCCAGCTTTTATAATTATAATACTGCTTGGGAGGGGTTTTCCTATGCTATATTTTTATATACTTATATAGCTAACATTTTGAAGCAACCTAACTAAAAAATTTTTACATGGTTTGGACCGATGGAATCTTGATGCTTTTTCTCAAGAAATTATTGGTTGTTATTAGGATAACAATGGGTATTATTTGGGGAATATTAGAAATTATTAGGAAGTACATACGTGGGGCAGGACAGTATCAGGATTTACGTAGGTTTTAAAGAAATTCTGTAGATAATATAATTACTACTATAAAAAAAGGAAGTAGCGTACAAAATTTAACTCAGCAGTTTGGAATGTTTACAATAAGGAGGTAAACGCCACCTACAGGATAAAAATTGGTTGCCCACGTTCACGCTGCAGAATGTTCACATTAGAGATGTATTTTACATTAATATTCGTAAGGAATGTGCCAGGACAATGTAAATCTCTATATTATTGTGCATGTCTTTATCAAGAAGGTAACCACACAGATTTTACTATACAGTAAAATCTCTCACAGCGGACAGCTCTCTTAAGCGGACACCTCTCTTAGCCGGACAGTTTTTAATTCCCCCATTTATGTAATTTACATGCATTTGCATCTCTATTAGGCGGACAGTTTGCTGGTCACGGTCGGAACATTTAACGATCTACATACATCGGAAAAGCAACAAAATCGTTGTGAAACGTTTGTACATTAAATTTGGAACAAAAAAAGACCTGAAGAATTTTGTAATCAGGAAGATAAAAATTTGTTAAAATCTGTCGAAATGAATTTTAGTAATGTGTTTGTACTCATCTGTAGAGTTCGCATTAATGCACAATTTTGACAACTAAAGTACAAGTAGGTCGCTAGTGCGCAGGGTAAATCCTTTAACTAAAAAGCTTTCCTGGTACTGTCGAGTAGCAGTCACTCTCTGATTAGATAAATAAACCGCACATTCACAGTGTTTGCTTAATGTGACAAAACAAAAACAAATATCCAGACGTATGTCATTACGCTCGAAAATAATGAGAAGACATAAGCGTATAATATTTCACCAGATATTTTTAGAGTAAACGGCGTCGTTTTTTGTGCTTGTCCGGTCTCGTGTTCGGGCGAGCGTAAGCAAACAAAATCTCGACTTTTGTTTTTAATTGTAAACTTGTAGCATACGTGTTCGGCGGCGGTGCCACACCTCGACTTTATTTAATCTTGTTTCCATTCTTGTTCACGTCGAGCGCTTTTATTTTTATGGCCTTTTTATTCAGGTTCTGCGGCAGCGTGTGTGGGGGCAACCATTATCTAAAGCATGTGTTCAACTTAGTCTCGTCTCCCAGGTCGCGGTAGTAAATATATCGCACTTACACTTCTAACACTTCAACTCGTATTTCAACTTACGCTATCTAAAGTGATTTTAAGTATCCACATGTAACACCAACTTTTTTGTCGCGTTGTTTCTTAAAGAATCTTGTTCCTTATCGGGAATACTTTACTTTCAAAAACATCATTCTTTTTCGTTTCTTTTTCTCGTGTTTGCAAATTTTACGACTATGGTATGAAACAATTACGAATAATTTAAATCAGGATTTGCAGTCAAAAAGTTTCACTCCTCAAAATGTCTAACAAACTCTGAAGAAATTTTGAAGAGTAATATTACTGAAGAATAAAAGCTTCAAAGTATCTTACCCCATAATAAGCTTAGATAAACCTTCATCAAGTTATTAAGAACGAACGCCATCTATCTATTCTACATAACCAAGTACATATTTGGATAATTAGTATGTGCCTTTTTTATCCAATGAACTTTTATCAAAATATAATTAATAATAGTAAAGTGATCACTAAAGCTCGGATTTATATGCAGAAAATGTTGCTAGAATATGCACATACATATATGTATATGCAGGATTTTTTTGCAAAGTATGCAGCAAGATATGCAAATTATGCAGCAAGTTATGCAAATTATGCAACAATATGTACGCATTTATTGGCTATTTTTTTTATTGAAGGTGTGTTGATTTTTTTGTTTTTCAAATGGCAAAGCGTTACCTAATCGATCAAGAATGTTGATATTTTGATAAATAATGAAGATATTGAAGATGATGGGATATAAATAAGCTAATAAGTTGAATTAAAGTAATTTCTTGTCCGATTAAAATTATATCAAAAATTCGCACAATCGTTCAACGTTTCGCTATCAGTTGATAGCTCCTAACGAAGCTATCACGGCTAACAAGACTGCTGCCTTATCGAAAAGGTTAAAAGAGTAGGAAGTTGCAGCCATAAATATATTTAAGGGAAAATCTGTGCACATTTAGGGCTGGTCGGTACGGTGGTAGTTCCTACCTGTTCTAGAAAACATGTAAATTTTGTTCTACTTGTTCGAAGAAATGTGAATTTTGTTCAAACGGACAAAATTTATTGTAAAATTGACAAATTATGCACGGCACATTAAAATGGCACGTTAAAATATGCAAAAATTGCAAAAAACAGGTACAATATGCAAAAAAATGCTAAAATATGCATTTTGCATAAAATCCGAGCTTTAGTGATAACATTATAAAATATGTATTTACAATTGATACTACTGATTTCAACATTGAAGTTCCTTAGTATTTAATACAGAAGTGATTACATTATGCAATAAAAGCTGCGATAACATGTAAAGCTCGTGGGCAGAATTTAAACAAACATCGTGCGTTTGAAAACGTATGTGTGTGTCCTCCTTTAGAGCAGTAAAAAAATGTATAATTTTGGATATGTGTTCCACTAGTTATTTAATTATTCGTTGCGACTGCGATCAACTTATTTCATACTATTTTAAAAGCACATCATTCTTCGATTTTTTTCTATTGAGAAATAGCAATTTTAAGCCTGTACCAGCAAGCAATTTTAAGCCTGATGATGCTTCTCCAAGTTAATAAATATTAAGCGAAACTGTAACTTAATGAACTAAAACAGCGCCAAAGGAAAAAAATTTACAGCCTTTTGATGACGACACCCATAGATAATTCACTTTTATTGTTCCTGTTAACGTACTTTATATTCCGCTGCAACGTTAAGTGCAATATGACGAGCTGAAACTGTATTTTTATGGTTTTCGAGATCGTTTTAGCGAACGCGATCTCCATTTACATTTAAAATATGCTAATGTATGATAATTTTCGTGGAAGCCGGTACTAACCGGCCGCTTTTTTCCTCATCCGCGAGTTATTTTCGTTGAGTATGGATCGTCGCACTTGTGGACGGTGCATTATTACGTACGGTGGAAGATAATTAGTCGGAACATTCCTTTAGTGATTGTGAATTGACTGAAGACCACCGACGGGCATACTTGCACGTGGTATGGTGATAATAAGAATATGAATTTTTCGAACAATGACTTTTTATTGTTTATAAGCTTTGTATTAATATTTATCACCTGTTCTCTGTACTTTTGCATAGATACAGTGATATAGTACTTATTTATTACATTGGAATATGTTATTACATGTTATATTGAGAAAATTTAATAAATATTAAATCTTTTAAGTTAACTTTGATGAAACACTCCCTCTCCCTCTTCCACTAATGATTACTTACAGTGACATAATATATATTTCAATAAGTTTTAAGCTTCAAGCTTTCACTTCTCAGTTCTTAATACTTGCTCTCTCTCAAATCTTCTTTTGCTCTCCACGTATGTGAAAGCAACTTCTTTTATATTCTTTACAACACTTCCTCCAATCTATTGTAGATAGAAGTTTGTGGTCCATTCCTCTTTGATATTTATTGGTGCTTTATTTTATTGGTTTCCTATATCTTTCTTTTTACGATTCTTAGATCTTGCTCATTCTAATTTGTCTTTCGTTTCTGCTGTGTATTGGTCTTTCCAATATTTTAAAGATATTTATTTTTGTGTAGTTTTCAATAGTCTTCAGTTATTCCTGCTGCTCTTTGAAGAAAGTTTTGTCTACTAACTCGATTGTCGTGATAGTGTTTAAAGCTGTTTTTATATAGTTGCATTATTGATTGTGCTGTTTGCTTGTTCTTGCACGAACACACTTTTTTTTATGGAAACAACGAGGGCGTTCAATTGCCTTCCTATTAACATTATTAAATAAAGACTAACGATCCCCGCGACGTCGTAAATTATTTAGTAGCGCCGTCGCTCAGAGCGCAGACGCTATTAAGGAATTATGACATCAAAGGTCTAATTTCATAGATAATTACAAGTCACAGTTAAACGCGAAAGACAAGACAGACACCCCCAAGGTTAGTTAGCGGAATCATTGTTTCGAGCCACCTAACTTAGAGGAGGTATTGTATCAAGTTAATAGGCATGTTAATGTAACGAGCTATGTAATGCAGTGCCGCCAGCGTCGAGATGAGATGACAATCAACAGTACGCAATTACGTGTATAATCAACCGCGTCCCTACTCTAGAATACCAATCAACATACCATCAAACAATAATACCTATGTGTGTTCGTTGGTCAATTATAAGACCATCGACGATTGATGCAATTCATTTTATGGTTTCCTTATTGATGCTTTTATGTTTTTTTAAAAATTAAAAATTTCTCTCACGTCTCATTTATTCTTTGTTCGTAAGGTATTGGATATAACTTTCTTTTTAATTTTTGTATTTATTCGTAACACACAAACTACATATTTTTACTTTGAGGAAACATTATGTGATTGGTTGTTGATAAACAATTTTCAAGTTACTAATACATTTTTTCAATTCATAGTTTAGCTTCCTCCTACTTTTTCTACTTCAATTTTTAAGTTAATAATACATCTTTTCAATTGTTCTCCATTCCTTAGTTTATCTTCACCCATAAAGTTATTTCTTTGTTTATCTTTAAGCTTCCTTTTTTACCTCGTTTCGAAATTTTCATTCTTAGGCTCTTTCCTTCTTACCTTTCATTCTCACTGGACAATTTTCATTTTTTTTTCTAAATTTCTCTTATATTTTCGCTCTTCTTTTTCGTTGATTTACTACTTATATTCTTGATTAGTACTCGTCCACTTGTAGGCTTTCTAGAAAGATGGGCGAATTGGTGTAAGTAATAAGGAGATAAAAGAAAAGGTTGGGAAACATTAAGGGCATTTACCAAACAAATGATTTAAATCATGAAAACACTGAACGGTGGCTTGACCGGTATAACCCTACTTTCTAAAATATTTGGTATTTAACTTTTCAACAACAGCAATATCATAATATTGGCAAAGTAGTTAAGTTATTTCTGAAATAAATCACTGAAATAAACAATACAGTGCTGTAAACAACTCGCACATATGACACAAACCACAACGCCAAATTTAATCGCAGTTGAATCGTAAAATTTTTACGATGGACAATTTCACGATCGATGTTGAATCGATTCATATTCGTTGAACGCTAAACCGTATGCAATCATAAATCGATTGTCAATCGATTGTGTCTGTTGAATGCTCCTATCATCATGAATCTATCTGTGATCATGTTGACTAATTCATCGTATCACATCAATCCATGTGATATAAACGTGTTTTATCGTCTTACCTTACTTGTATTGTTCTTTAATTTTTTTTATTAGGAATAAATAAATTCCAGACAAGTTAATTACATGTTATGCAGAGATAATGTTCATTACAGGTCGATTTTATTTTGCATTACGTCGAAAACAGGCAGTAAGTTTCTTCATTAACTTTTTGCAACCGTAATTAATCCAATTAAGACTTGCGTTAAGTGCGTCGATGATTCTGCAGAAAAATTTCAGCCGCAACGAATCAATCGACCGTTAAAAATTATGGCGGAATTATGCGAGCGCACTTGAGTGAGCTAAATGCCTAATTGGAATAATTAAATGTTTTGCTCTCACGATAGCAGCAAACGTAAGATATCCTCAATAAACGATAATTTATGATGTTCCGTATTAAGTTCGTGTTACTTAACACCACGCCGATGTGTTCATTAGTATAATTAGGTTTTAATAAGAGAGGCAGTTTTTGCTTTGGTTTCGCAATTCGTCGATAATTTGTGCTTCTCATGCGCTGACCATATGATGTACATTTCCGTGAAACTCCGTCGGCAGATTATTACTTCGGATGTTGGAGGTATTATTATTTGATGCTCATTTCTGAAACCGTAATAACGACGAATGAGATAGTTAAGTCGGCAAAGTATTAATTACCATTAAAATTTTGCAAAAGTATACTCTAATTGATTGTAGGTATAATGAGTAATGAGATGTAAGGTAATAATTCTGCTTGTTATGTTTTGGAAGGTGGGAAGTTTAATGATAATTTTCTTAATGATCTTGTTAAGAGAAAAAGTGCTCTTATGATCAAGTTTCTTTCTTTTTTTTGAAAAATTTCACTTGATACGTAATATGTATGTATTTAAAATACCTTTCAGAATTTAATTTACTTTCTTACAGAATCCATTATATTTAATAATTTGTTTTTTGTCGAACTGGAATTTATTATAAAACCAAAATATGCTAAAATTACCAATGCGTGAAATATTTTATAATAATTTTCTTTTTATATTATCTATATCTATATTAAAGTAAGAATAAAAATGTTACATAAGACAGAAATGATTTTATCGATTGTTTCCGTTTTTTTTATTGTATTCCTTAAAACAAACGGAGCATTCCGGTGTTGGTACTTATTTTCAACAGTAAAAAGTTTGAAGTTCAAATATTCCAGTTTCTTACAAACTCAAGCAATAACAACAATAATTTCAATTTTATATGTAATATAATTAACGCGATTGTTCTTTTTTTAGTATTTTTCATGAATGATGTCCAAATATAGAAAAGTATCAAAAAATAATTTTGAGAACAAACACTTTGTAAAACATGCAATTCCGGTGTTGATATCCTAACCAAATTTACCGAGAATAATTCGGCGACCTTAAAACATTTTGAGTAAACAGTGATCTATAATTATGAAAGCCGAAAACTGTTTCAGCCGGTCAAAAGTTAATTTAGCTCTGACGAACACCGGCTGTGTATACACAACTAATCGACTTAGTGTTTATCTATCGCACATATTATACATAAATTTTCTAATACCTCTCTGTTTGCAATAGATTACGGTGGGTAGATTATTGGTCTAACAATCGGGCTCGAAACACAATCTCTAGACATGCAAAGCTTGTTCAAACGAACTACCATTGTATGTTAATGCGCCTTCCTTTCCTCCCTGCACACCACCCACCTTTTATTGGTGAACTCCATAAGTTAAGCGATGGAGTTTTACGACCGACTGCAACAGCTCATTTATTCCAGCCAGCCTGCAGTCCGCACAATTACATGCAAATTCACCGAGTAATTAAATAATTAATTGCTTTTATCGGCTGGAGAAGATTAAATAAATAATTCCGTTCCTCCATCGCCTCCAGAGAAATTTGAATTTCGCAAGCGCGAAGAAGCAATTTTATTCGTGTTTACGCCGTCCTGCGATATTTCAGCCCGCGTTGCTATCTCGAAACCATTTATCAACAGTTTTATAACTTTATACCCGTCGCATAAGAGCCTCCTAAACCGTAACATGTCGTGAATATGTTTTATAAACGTCGTGCCCCAGTCACATGTATGCCATTATCCGCGCTTCTATCAACATTAACCGAGCAGGTGGCAGAAACCTGCTTTGTTTGAAGTCGAAACTATGCACAAACACGCACCACACACACTTATTTAGCATTAATGGTCACGACATTTCTGTTATCGGTTATTTTACTTCAAGAACAAATTTGATAACTTAATTTTTTATTTTTTTTTATTTTTTGCCTTCTCTGTGTTTCTTGGGGATTATTGGAGTTAGGAAAAACTCCTGCAATATAATAAGTTTACAGGAAACTACGGTCTAAATCTAACAGATTGATACTTTGATACAATTTGATGAATGTGCGTGTTAATCATATCTATTTTTTTTATCTTGTTACCATCTATATATTCATTGTATTTATTGACTAACAATAACTGCTACTTGCAAAATATACAATGGCATTCAGAAAGTCCATAACTTATAGAAATTTACAGTGTATTTCTAAAAGACATACGGATAAAATACAGTATAATAAACGCAGGGTTGTACAGTCACAGTTATTAGTCATGACTAGGCTGCGGAAGTTTAGGCAGTAACAAATTTACATTTTTTTTTAAATCTGTGGTGGTTGCCGAACGGGGTCCTAAGTCAAAGACTTGTCTGGACCTCAGGAGTGTGTGTAAGTGTTCTGGCTTTGTTACTTCCAACCTTCTCGCTGTTTAAGGAAAAGCAGTGTCGAATTTTATCCTCAACATTGAAGGGCGCATGAAGTCGATATCGACCACCCCCCAGAAAAATCCCGAGTGCAGTTCGAACAGACGATCATGCGATTGCAAGGCCGGTCCTCTTACCACTGGACCGTTCAGGCGTTTTAAGGCGTTTAGGCCCAGTTTTACAATCGCGGAATAAGGACGGAATAATTGTTGGCAGAATATCTTTTAATGTTCCTACGTCACGTTATTCTAAGAATAATACTTATCCCACGGTTGTAAAATCGGGCCTTAAGTGCCTAAAATGCCTAAACTTTTGCGGTCTAGTCATGACATAACCTTTACAGGAAAACTCATCATGGATATTTTATTTGTGGTTTTTAAACAAAAAATAATTTACGACATCCCGGATTCACTTTTAAATAGTAAGATTAGGATACATTCGACGTTAATAGTTTTTAAGGAGATGGTTACGATGTCCTGTAAACTTTCTGCAAGCGTCTTGATTAATTATTGCGATTGTACACACTTCAGACATGGCCAAAGAATCCGATCTTTATTATTACCGAATAAGAGAGATAATTCTTTGTTAAATTAAATTTCAACTATCTCAGTTATTTGACTTTTTCGAATATGGTGTACATAAAGACTTATTACTAGAATTCAATTTTCTTTCATCTACGATGATAAAATACCTTTCGAAAAAAGCTTGTAATACTTTAAAGATTTTTTTCTGTTTTCATATTTGTGAACAGCGGAAAAAGACAAACAAATTTGCTAATTTGATCGACTCTATAATATAGCTGCAAAAATAAGAAATTTAGCAATTTAGCAATGGTACTGACTAACTTTGAAACAGCCTGTACACATAAAATAACGATCTGATTAGTTAAGGAATTATATTCTTCAACAGGGCTGCAGTCAAAAGGGCGGTAATTGATACTTTTTTAAAATTTAATCGAGCTTTCGGAAAATTTTATTGCCTTTATCAAGGTTTCTACAAAACATGGCACAAATTAACAAGTAATTAATAATATAAATTTTTACTTACTCCTTAATGAGTAAACAAAGAAGTTAATTTCAAGATAAATCGTAAATTTTTTTTTTTTGACAAATTATTTTTCACACTAAATTGAATTGTTACAATTTATCGAGGTTTATGAATATTATAAAAAGGAAATTAACATTAATGTGTGTTTTGAACCCATTTGCAGTCGTTTTCTTTTATTCATTGTAACTTCCATATTTATGTAAATATGAATCAAGTGGTCCATTTTATACATTTTACATTCACATTCACGTAAAAATAAAAAAAAAAAAACTTGCTTGTTATTCAGTGTGTGCCAGTAGAACGGAAATATTTGAAAACAAGTTTATTTACTTACCGTTAAAATAAAAGGGAATATTAAAATTGAATGAAGAATGATATTGACTGCTTTAACAGTTTGGTTTTCAAACCATATCATTTCTAAAGATGAGAATATTATTCAGCAAATAAGTGTGCAAGAACAAGTTGTTTGTTGAACGTTTACAAAATATTGCAGAATATAAGTTAAAAATACAAAAAGAAATTGCATAAATTACACTAGATATTTTTATAGCAAATTAGGAACATAAACGCAGTTTTATGGAAATGCTTTTTCAAGTCTTTAGTGTTTAACGTATAGGTATGAACATCTGGTTTAAAAATGTTTATAAATTGTGTTAAACCTTTATAATTTATATGTTAAAAATGCGTTAATAATCGAAATATCTGGTGTTTGTATTTATATGTAATTTGTTCTTGTTCTGGCTGCTTTGATGAATGCTTGCACAAGTAAATTCCAAACATGAATAAATCTGTAAAGCAAAAGAATAATAACAGTAATTTTTCTAAAGAAATTCCACGAATAATGCTCGAGTTAAAAGCGGCCTTCTGTAGTATCCTAGCTACAGCGCGTGTATAAAAAGGTCGTAATTTATCGTGATAGAGACTACATAAGACCTATAAATAAATTACAGGTGGTTGGCCTTAATTTTTATATGTTTCAACACAGGTGTAGGCGAGCTAAATATATTAATTCATGTATACATTTGTAATTCTACTAATAGCGTATGTATAATATTTCAACAGGCATGAATACCTGCCAGGCGAAGCCGAAACACCTGTGACCTGAAGTATTTGAAAGCAATTCCTGCCTTAATTTACGTCGGTATTTCTTCTCATTTAATTTTTTTCCTCGGTAATTTAAACCATTAACTCGATATAAACGGCAAACGTTAAACACGACATTTGGCTTGGATCCCACTGACTAATATACTCGGGCTTGTTTTCATTTAACTCTTTTTTTATTATTCGACGCGGACGAGAGTAATAATAAATAGTTCCTGAAAAGATATTTTACGTACAGGGTTAACCAGAAAAAGTTTAGACAGAAGCACGTCGAGTAAATAAATAATTTTTCAAATTTTCCAACGTTTTTAAACTTTGCGCTGGCTATAAACGCCAAACTAAACACACTATTTGGCTCGAGTCGCTGCTCGTAATTTAGAATCATGTTTTCGCTTAATATCTTTTTTATCGATTGAGCCATCTTCAAAATAATCAGATGTAATAAAAACTGAGTAATATGAACAAATATTTGGCTTTAAGTAGTCAGATTCTATATTTAAAGTAATCTTTTAATAGACCTCTGTTACTTTCATTATGAAGCTCATATTTCCTAAAACTTTATTAAATAATGATTTGGTTTGAATAATATAATCTGGTGGATCTCATTTTGAGCTTCTTTTCCTGAAGTTCTTATCTGACCCCTCCTGAGATCAGATCCCGTCTTAAATGCCCCTAATTATATTAGGTAATCAAGTACACTTGGTTCTACACTTCCCTCATAATATGTGTACGTCACTGACTTGTACTTTTTCAATCTATATTCAGAGAAGCAATAGACCTTCATTATAAAGCTCATATTTCCTAAAACTTGGTTTGCTTTGAATAATGTGATCCAACAACTTGAGCTTTCTATTTCCTGGAGTTCTTATCTCTCTGATAAATGACCCTTCATGAGATCAGATCCAGTCTCTAGAGCGCCTAATTCTATTAGATATTCAAGTAAACTGGATTCTTCACTGTCCTCATAATATGTGTAGGTACGTTACTAATTTGTACTCTTTCAATCTATATTCAGAGAAGCAATAGCCTTTGTTGTTTTAAAGTTAGATAGATTCAATAAGCAACCGGAAATGAAGCAAAAAAGAATGTCACTAATTAACGTGAAACTTAGTATTCCAACAGAGAACTTAATGAAACCATTAAAAAGCTACTTGGAAGGCCGTTTGTGCCTCGCATAGCTGAACAGACATTCATTATCAGTCCTGTATAATCTTTATTATCTGATGCATTCTCCATAATAAGGTGCAGTAAATCCGGTGGATGCGACGCGACGGAATTTATAAAATCGTGTCGTCAAAATTGTTAAATAAATAACGGGACCATATTTCACGGTGCGTTTTTTACGAAACGCTGCGAGCACACAAACAATAAATTATCGCGAGAGCACAAAATTATTGTATTTTTTCAAATGCGCCGCGCAAAAACTAAACAAACGAGGTGAAGCTAATGCAAATATAGCAAACGTGTTTGCATTTTATTTCAATTTCGCTGTGCAAACTCTTCTCGTATATATATTTTTTATTCGTGTTTAAAACACGTCATTATTTCGTTTACATGCCAAACAGGAAAATGTGCATACACCTGGAATATGAAATAAATACAACATTACGTAATGTGTTTGAACATGGTACAAAATATAATTATTTAAATAAGTTAGTTTAAGGCCAATCTTAAATAATAAATATGGTATTACGTTAGTCAGGCTTCAACAAATTATTCCTTAACAAAGGTTGAATTAACAAAGAAAATACACTAGAACAAGTATGAAATGTTCTTCTAAAAGGAAAAGGTTACATACTTTCGGGTTGTCTGCGATTAATAACGATGAAATAGATTTAAATATACCCAGCGATTAAATATTAATAAGGATCTATCAATATGAAAATTTGAAAAAGTTAATTAATTTAAGTAGTTTTAACCAGAGCGGAAAAAAATAGTATTTGAATCTTTTCTTACATGAATCTTAAATATTACACAGTGGAATCCACTTATCATACTCTTGCTTACAATGGGAACTCGAATAAACAAAGTCTCCAAATTCCATTCAATACAATCAAAGTTGTTCGACGTGTACGAAAATATTTTCTTGATTGGATAAGTGTTAGCACTTTTTTGCCTTTTAGTTCTGCATCATTGTATCCTCTTTTTGCATACTATTTTGTGTCCAAATATTTGATTTCCGCATGAAATACTTCACACATTACCGATAATTATTAAATGTAGAAATAATTTTACAATTATAATTACTTTTTCTGTGGAAAATTTTGATTTAGATTTATCCAGGATATTCTCGGAAAGATTTCACACTAATAAACCAATATTTGCTCGTTTCTTGCAGAGTATTTATTCAATATTAGATAAATATTTGCTATAAACTTATATTTACTGTTAGGTTTCATATATTATTTATTCAATTTATGATATATGTTTTATGTAATGTGTTGCATAAAGGGTAATTAAGGAAGTAACTTTAGAAACGGGGGGCAAACATGAATAAACATTTCAGTTATTAACTGTGCGATTCAAAATGATTCGTTTTAATAAAGAAAACAAGTAGGTCAAAAGAAAAACTAATAAACTTGTCTGTGTAAATGTAGCATCAGACGTGTAACATCAGAATTTATCCTGCAGGCACACACATTCACATTTCAGCTTTCAGATCGGTATATTTCAGCAACAAAAATAAACTAAGCGATCCTGTTAATTTAAAAATTTCACGAGCCAAGCATTTGCGGCGGCACTCAAGGATTAATTGCGTAAATATTTTTGCAAATACTATTTTATGAAGGTAAACACGGCATAAAACGTGTGTCAATAAGGAACGCCTTCGCGCACACCGAAATATTAAACAAAAATAAACACAATGTATATCCGCCACGAGCAAGGCAATAGTTTTCGACGAGTTGAGCGGAATGTCATAAGCGTATATTCAATTTTCCTGAAGCGCTGGATGCGCTTATTTGGATTTTAGGTAACAAAAAAAAAAGTTGAACGCGCGATAAATCATAACGAATAGGACGCGAAGTAAGTGCGAAGCGTATAAATCAAAGTAATCAAAATCAATACGTTTTCAGTAGGCGAACAGCGTATAAATCCTATTTGAAATGACCGACTGCCATTAAAATCAATATTTATTTCTGAATCCCGAATATTTGTAAGGAAATGATATGCAGCTTAAATACACACCTGAATGGGCCAATACTAATATTTACAAAAGGCAAATAAATATACAGTGACGCAATATCCGGCAGCTATTCCGCTTCAATTCATCGACGGTGCCTTTAGTAGTCAAGAGATGCGTGCGGACTTGTAAAATTACATCCACGATCTCATCTCGAACACCTTAGTTGTAATCTTTCGCGCAGACAATGAGCTTTTGTAATTTTTAAAGTGTTTTTGCAGCGCTGATCTTTCACAAGAGTTTATTACACTCTCGGAATGTTTTCACAGAATTTACTAGGTGATAATTTTTGAATGACGTTTTTAATAACGCACCGCCACAACGCGGCGTTTGTTCGCTCATACGTCGGCTAAATTATGGATATTTTAATTTTACGCCCAACAGGTGTTGAGGACGGCCACGGTGTGTTTTGTATTTAAATTAAACTCCTTGGATGTTGTTTCGCTTTCGCCTCGGAAAAAAAACACGTAATTATTTATACGAATTTATTGAAGCCATGTGCGCGCCGCGTTTTGATATGACTGGGAAAACGATTTATAAGATAAATTTTACTGCTTATGTTTCTCTAAATATTTACCTTTTAACAGTTAACTGGAATATCAATAAATTTTATCGTTTGTTAGTGTTGAACGCTACATAAAACAAAGAGATTTCGAAAATGTATCTTTTAAATTACGGCTTCACTGTTCATCACGGCACACATTCATATCCATTATGTACATATTTTGTCTGAATATAATAGATGGTATTTTTATGTTCTATAGATTAACTCTTCGCCGTCGTATTATATGTAAATTGCCGTCTCGTTAATCCAGTAAAATATAAAATTCCAATCGCAGTAATACTAAATATTTGTAATATAATTTATTACAGGTAGGTATTTGAAAGAGACAAATGCTTAACCAAAGTCATTAAAATAAAAATGAATTCATAGTTGCCGTTGCACAAATTTTAATTCTTGTCAAAAGGCTGTTTTAGACTAACTACCATAGTTTTTGTGCAAGATTTGGCTCAATTTCGTGACCAATTTAAATTGCGCAGTCAAACAGAACTGGTTCTATATTTCCAAAAGCCAAAAATTTCTTGTTGCAAATACACTGTTAGGGTTTTTTAAATTTATTTTTAATTACGCTTTATCTCTGCAGGGTCTTTTTCGTTTTATTTTAGTTTTGATTACAGCAGCCCTCTTATACGAGGGCCAAGCTACAATTATTGAGAATAAAAAAATCTGGTAGGCCATGTAAAATAAAAAGAATTTTTATTAAATAGCGTATTGTTTTAGCTGTCAGTTGTAATTTTGTCTGTTGAAATCAAGGGAACATTATTCGAGACAGAAATCGTTAAAGGGATTATAACCAGTTTATATTATTATAACGAGTTATATATATATAACGGATTATAACGAGTATAACACTTTTGAGTAATGATATTCTACGATTTTAAAAAGGGCTTAAGTCCATTTGAGTGTGAAGACAGTTTGAAGTCGACTTTTGGTGATCTCGCCCCTTCCTTAGCTACTCGTACGATGGGTTTAAAGAATTTGAATGGTGTTGCAACTCAGTTACACATCGAAAAGGGGCAGAATCTCTTTTTACTGCTATAAACGAAGAAAATATTGTCGCTATTAAGAAGATAATTGAAGAGGATATCAGAACTACCTACGGTATGATAAGTCTCAACATTGGATCCGCATGATAACTACAATACACAAACACTTAGTTCAAAAAGTACCAAGGAAAGGGAACCATGTTGCATCATGATAATGCATCATCGCATACAGCAGCGATAACCCTTCAGTATTTAGCTGAAAATAAAATCAAAATAATAGAGCATTGTCCATACTCACCGGCAATGTGTGACTTTTGGCTATTTTTGCACGCAAGAAACATTTGCGAGGGAAAAGATTTCATTCGGAAGAAGAGATTGATGCAGCTGTTAAATCTTATTTTGATGACATCCCTAAACACGTCTGGCTCCAACATATTTAAACAATGGAAGGAGTCAATTGTTAAATGTATTGTACTGGACGGCAACTACTTTGAACACGTAATAAAAAGTTTGAAAACTTGCATTGGTTTCTTTATTCTCAATAATATTGTAGCTTGGCCCTCATATTTCCTCTTAAGTGTACATTGTACAGGGTGGATCAACTTCAATGTCTTTTATGGGTATCTCTGTAACTATAAGAGATAGAAAAAAACTAGTGGCCAGGTCTCGATCTCTTTTTTAGAGATAAAGTCAATAGACTAAACAAAAATTGGCTATCTTCTTTTGTTTTCGAGTTATAAACAAAAATTGACATTTTTGACTTTTCGTCAATCGCGCATATCTCGTTTATTTTTACAGATATTAAAAAACTGTTTTAACATTATTAGGACATTTTTTTGAATACAATTCAGTGGTGTAGTTGGTTTCTTGATATTTGATAAAATTTTCGAGTTATAACATAAAGTTATATTTTTTTAAATAGAAATCATAGTAGGCAATGCCACCGTTAGAGAGAGATTTTTTTTGTTTTCAAAAATATATACTTTGTTGGGTTTATTTGTTACAATTAATAGAATAAAACGCCTTTTTTATTATTCTTGGGTGCATTTTATTCTTAGTAGGCAGGTTTCAACAAAGGCCGACAATTTTTTTGGAATGTAGAGTTAGCATCCCTGTCTATCGCAGGAATATGTGTCACTCACTCTCATTCACTGGAGCAGCTTATTGCGTCTTACGTCGTTCTCTAGCTATAGCATTTAATAAATATGGAATGATCAAGTTGGGAAAAAGTGGTAAATAAGAGTGAAAACATAAATAATAAAGTTAATAAAAGAAACCGAAAATTCTGAGAATTTCAACTCTAAACCAACAAAAAAAAACTAAATGATATTCTGTGATTACATACAACTCTGATTACCTTGAGCAATAATTAATTGAAAAACTAAAATTCGAAAAAGAAACCAGTGGTGAACTTAAAGTTTTTTCGTATTGTAAGATGATAATTTTTAATGTCCAGTAATAAAGACCAAAGAAGGACATCATATTATAATATGAGATATTAGGAAACAAAAATTAACACAATAAGGGTTTGAGAATAGCCATGAAGACCATTACTACCAATATTTTAAAGAGGAAATAGACCATTATTTTTCCAAAAAGTACTTTAAAAATTATTATTATTATTACCAATATTTTAAAGAGGAAATAGACCATTATTTTTCCAAAAAGTACTTTAAAAATTCCTCTCAATGTTTTCTATTCAATTTGATATATATTTAGGCCCTGAACGAACTAGTTATTCATATATGTATATGTAACCGTAAATGAGTAACGGATCTGAGAAGTTTCCTACGTTTTTGGAATTTGTTGAAATTACAGAGTTGATATGACTAAAGTTAATTTAAGATCGAAAATGACTTCGAAATCAATATGTAATAACTTGTCTGGCAAAGAATAGTGGTGTGAATATTCGAAGTGGAGAAGGTTACCATTTTATATTTAGTTAAGTTGGAGTTGGAAATTATTCTGCAAAATTACAGTCATAAAAGATTTGCGCCCAAAAGACTTCTACAAAAGACAAACAGAAGAAAAGGAGACTTGAAAAAATAGGATTAAGGCAGTCGAAGCCAAATATCATCGAACAGTGGAAATTAAAATTATAGACGAGAATTTTATGGGGAAGAGCAACAGATTTGGTGTTACGTCTTCCATATCCGTTAAGATATACAGGGGCGATACGGCAGCAATGGATAGGTGACCATATACAAAGACTTTTTTCCTCTAACAAAATTACGGAAACGGCATCGTTTGGGAGATATGCTTAAGTATAATACTTAAGTCCGTAATTGCCTTTCCTGACTCACGCAACCTGACCCCTATTGTGCCGCAAGGCGAAAATTTTCAGTAAATCACAAAGGTTAATCAGTTCATTTGCGACATTGTGTTGATGCAGAAGCACTTATCGCAGCATGTTTACGACTGTAGAATACATGGATATGTTTCTAATGTATAATAATAATAATCTTAAAAACGGCTTCTGATCGCAACTGCGAACTTAAGGAAAAGTTGTAAGTTCTAGTAGGAATGGCAGTCAAACGAGGGGCAATTAAAAGTTTAGTCTTTTTCGATTAACTAATCTATAAGTTTTACAAGATTGGCGCCATTTTGCACGCAATCTTTTTAAATGTTTTGTTCATCCTTTTAAATTGCGTCTTTGTAAAATTTTAAATTGTTAAGACCAAAGTTTTCAAATTGTAACACTTCCATATTATTGTAGCAGCCCTGATGAAGGAAATAAATACTTTCCGAAAGCTTGGCAATCGAACAAGAGTAAATTTTCATTGCCCCTCTTTTGACTGCTATCCTGCTAGAACTTACAACTTTTCTAAAATAATAATCTATGGCGCAGTACACGTGAAATTGGCGTGCCACGTACTGTTATGCGCTGTATTCTGAGAGAAAACTTGTTACATCATGTACAACACTTGACAGAAGAGGATTACCATCAACGACGCATCTTTTGCCAGAGGCTGTAATAACAAGAAGTGGCAGCAGCAAATTTTCGTCGCCGTATGGACATCAACAGAGGGCATTTCGAACAGTTGCTGTAAACATCGCGGTGAGTAAAGACTAAAGCTCGGATTTATATGCATACAATTTTGCTAGAAGTAATTTACCGAAGTAGACTATTTTCATTTACATTCGCGGATTCTATATGTACCATTATGTTAGCTCTTGCATTATGGTCCCTTACTTATGGGATATCCCGTATGTGTATTAAGCCGTGTGGATGATCGGCCTTTCAGAAATAAGTTGATCTCTCGGGATTTATTACCAGGGAACCGTAACGATAAGTCGTCTGTTCTTTAATTTACCAATGAGCGAAATCACGAATTGATGAAATGAGAGAATAATAAAACAAAAATGAAGGAAGAGTCAGAAAATGAGGGAGACATGGAGTCTTCATGTGAAGGATAAAGGTTAATGGCTTACAAAAGGGTTAAGCAAATAAAGAAGATACCCAAATTAGACTCCTTGTCGTTAAATACTCCAAAACATGTTTCCATTTGGGTTGAATCATTTTATCGTGGTAGCGATCAGTAGGCTCTAATTAACGTACGTTTAGTAATTATATCGAAATATGAATTGAAGCGTGTGCCAAATCTAGTTCTGTTGGCTATGGACTTTATGTAGAATTTAATATTGTATTTGAATGTAAACAAAATATGTTTTAATTACGGTGCAAATAAAAGGGAAATATATTTAAACATGCGCATCATTTGTGTAATTAAATGGCTCTTCCTGCGCGTCAGTGACACATTTTACGTAATGAATAAATTAGCGCGGTATTAAATTACAAACACCGCCAACATCTGTTCGACTCGAAAATATCAAAGGATTTCACGCAAAGTTGTAAAAGAACTATTAAATTAAAATTTTTCGTCGCCGAGGCCTGCCAGCAGGCGAGTTGCCAAGGTGGAATGCTCGCGATTCGCCACGCCATAAGATTACAGCAATAATTTACTTTTTACTGCCGGCGATTTCCAGGACGACGTCGTCGGTTTGTCATTCGAATTGAATCGTTCGGCCCTATTGTATCGCGATGATACGCCAAATTATGTCCGGCCAGTTTCGTGCTAAAAATACGCGTGTGCGTGGCCCGAAAAATTCGCGCGGAATTTCGGAGAAAAACAAAGCGCCGCTCTGTGCGTCCGCACCAAACTAATTATTCTTTTTGAAGTCGAATTTACAGCCATAAATAAATACGATTTGATGTACACGTTTGCATTTATATTTGCGTATTTTTAGCGCTTGTTATTGTACAGAGTCAACAAAATTTATTAGCTGCGTCTGCGTTTAAATAAACGAAACCTTTGTGTTAAAACGAGCGCAAATAAAAATATTTGAAAAGAAGTCATTTGAAGATTTGCTAAAAATATACTTTTTTTTAAAATAAATTTCGAAAATGTTATAGCTTTATTCGATGTTATAAAATCTTAAATGTTTACTGACACTCACTGTTTTCTTTATACATAATATGTTTTGTCTAAATAAATGTGATTACTGATTACTCAGTAGCTCTTCATCATCATCACCATCATCGTTTGTATTTGTTTTCTGAAGGGCTATCTTCTTTTTTTGGGGATCTATTCTAGGACAAGTGTCAATGAATGAATGTCTCTTTCCTTAAATTTAAGTGTATTTATGCCCGGTTGCACCAACTTTTTAAGCAGAGCTTAAATTTAAGTGGCGTTTAGACTATGACATTATTTACAGATTTAAAAAAAGTTAGTCACATTCTGATTGATACATAAGTTGAAGTTTAAATGTCAATCAGAATGTATTTGACATTATACTGACCATACGTAAATGTCACATTCTAAACATAACTTAAATTTAAGCTCTGCTTAAAAAGTTGGTGCAACCGAGCATTAGAGTGTGCTGGATTTATCATATACGAGATATGTCCGGCAATGAAACCTTCACGTTGGAATCGAACTGCGGCGGAGCTGTGATCTTATATACTGCGTAAATATTGGAGCTTTCAGGATGGCAATCTGCGTGAACGTAACGCAAACAAACTCATCCCGAATAACACTAACAAAAAATTGGAGGGATAACACTGGAGCAAAAGCAAATAAAATTATACGTGCGGCGGAGACGAGACCGTTGACAGAGAAAATCTCTCAATGATGGCATTGTTGTTGGTAGGTCGTGAGCGCTGAGCCATTGTCGTGATGCGGTCGCTAGACATGGCAGTTATTCGTCTCTACGGGAAAGCAGCTGTCACCACAAAGGATTTCTGTGTATGTGCCCTATGTGAACGCAGGGAACTTTCATGTCTTATGCCGAAATCTTAAAATTTACTGCATTTTGTTCTTTTGTTTTCTGGAGTTATGTCGGAAAGATTTGGAACTGACAGGCGAACTCCACATTAAAATAAATGAATTTGTGCCACGCATGTTAGATACCAGAAGAAAGTTTCCAATTATTCTCTTCGATGACTGAAAACGTGCACTTTGATCTCTCTTCCTAGCTTTGTGCTTTTGTGATGCAACCTTAGACTAGTAAATTTAACTTTACGTGTCTGTTCTCATAACGTGATTCTGGATGCAAGCTAGTGTAAAATGTATGACAATGATGACTTCGTGCTCTTGCAAAAATCTGATAGCTCTGTGAATAATAGATTAATGCTGATATCGGTAGTCCTTATGTTACCAGTTCCAAGACTCTATTTTATTCTGCAAACTAAACCTTGGATTGAGTTTATGAAACGACAGGGCACAATGCTTAAGAATCAAAAAAGGGTGGCTTGCTGAGACTTTCTTTTAGACATATCTGTAATAATAATAAGATGTCCGAGAACATATCTTTACAATTATTCACTATTCTGATATATATTTTTTTTTAGTGTAGACACAAAAATTGAGAACTGCAAGCCATCTATATGGCTTCATTCTTCTTTATATGTATTAAGAGAATTCTGTCACATTTGCTTTAGCTCACGTGAAGGTAGGTCAGGTGAGTCCATAAGTTCTGTTGGTTCAAATTTAAGTCCACCATATTATTCTCCGATATTAAAAATCAAAGGAAAAGTGTAAATATGTTTTAGTTAAAAAAAATTGCATATGAATCGAATATTAATACCTGCAGATCATCTTTGAAGTCCTTGTAAACAAAAAGCACAGGACTACTGAAAATCTAACTGGCTTTTACAGGAATATTTCTGGTATTTTTTCTTGAATTTCGCGAATTCTGTCTAAGTTACTATTGTAATTGGAAGTCTCGTTTAGTGAAAGATTTATTTCGCATCGTTTAAGGTTAAAGAATTACGAAATGGTGTAGGATGTAGTTTATTTTTGAATAAATAAAGAATAAATGTTTAATGTCACTTATCTAGCATTAGCAAATCTATCAAAGAGAAAACGTACGACAGAATCGAATAAAGTGCCGACACATAAGACAAATATTTAAACGTTAACGTAACACAGTTCTGAAACGAGAAACATTCGTCACCTGCTATTTCGGGTATTTTTACGAAATCGACCCCACCAAATAAATCCTCGACTGACAAGAAGCGATTCCCACGAAAGTTTCATAATGGTGGTCCAATTTTAGGACTTAATTGCGTTACCTAAAACATTTTAACCACGAAATCACCGATCCAGAGAATTGACGGCACGGAGAAATTTATTTGCTTGGAGAAAAAAAGAGATCGTGTCATTTATTCGATCGATCAGATGGTCAGATAAGTGTTCTAAGGATTCGTGATTAAGAATGTGGGTAAATATAATCTGCATCAGCATCTCGTGACGAGTCGGAAAGCCAGAAGCCTTACAACCGTGTTCTGGTTATTCATCAACCAAATGCTACCGTGCGCCTCACGATTCCTGTGTTATTCGCTTTTTAGAGAATATAAATAAATTAAAACGGCATGCCTCGCGTCCGTTAAATAAAAAAAAGCGAAACAAATACTGAAAATGCATTAGCATTTTGTGCTGCGTTCGTTTACGCTTTTAAAATGTCTATACCGTGGGCGGTCATATTTTCAAACGCTCGTTAATTTTTATGCTTGTTTTACGAACAAACCGCAACCATTTCTACATGTCCTGTTTTTAATGCTCGTAAACTTATTTTTAACATTGCATTATTAAATTTGAATTAAATCTCATTAATTATGAAAATGAAAGATCATTTTTGTATCAGCTCGTAGTGAGAACAATCTTTTCAGTGTATTGTTTATTTCATTATAGTTTTGATTATTGGCATTTATGTTGTCAAAATGCCTAAAAAACGAACTTAGTAAGCATTTCCTCTAAAAATTCGTTTTTTTTACACGAACAAAGCGAAATAACCAAAAGTGGCGAAAACAACAGTGATACAGTTCATTCAGTCAGTGTAATGTTGGATAGTTTTTTTTTGTGTTAAACATTTTCGAATAATAACAATATCAGAGGACCGAGTTACAATAAACATTCACTCATCCTTTGGTTAGATCTCTCTTTCCCTGCTTTCTTTCTCTCTCGACTACTGCGAAGCTGAGGGCAAACGTCTTAACATCTGGGCTTCGCTTTTCGATTCGACAAGGACGTCATGCAAAATTACAAATAGCTATTTACGAGTATCTACTCAAGGACTTGTTTACTCACCGGGGCCCTCTCCCGGTCCCGCGCTTTACCAGCGGTGACTCTAGATGCGGAAGCTCCCTGCTGGGATGCGAATTCACGGAGGAGGTGTCTTCGAATGTCCATCTTCGTACTTCGCATGCATAAAGACGAACCCAGGTGGATATTACCATACCTTGCCTTCTGAGCGTACGTTCTCGGAATCATTGGTGCCAGTGACTTCCACAGTGTTTGCTACACTGGCCACAGCCCAGTCAACACCAAGTCATGACCTTTCTTGGAAAGCACAATGCAATCACCTGGTCAGGTATACAACTAGTTGTTTTTCCGGCATCAACTACTCACGCCCTTGCAGAAGCGGCTATTGTCAAATGCCGTATGCAGGCGGAATGATCCTCTACTCTCTCCCATTTATGGGCGAATACAGAGCGATCACCCTTTATGATAGAATGCCCAATCTCTTACTCTCTGTCCGAGCTATCAGCGGACACCACGTGATTGGCACCTTACTCTTCCTCAGAGTATCATCTACCATCAACAAACCTTTTACTCTTGCACAATTACTTCATCACATGTCCTTGCAATTTATTACAACACTCGCGAGCCCGTTTGCGTAATTAGCGCAACTTTACCAAGACGTTAGCCCTACAAGTATCGCCGCCCGAGACTGAGGTGCTTTCGTTTCATCCCTCTACTTGAGACGTACCCCATATCATATTCCAAACCATAAGATAAAATAAACAAACGTGCTCGTGTTTTACGGATACATTGAAAATGCGTAAACTTTCTTAAATTCTAAGCTTGATAAAATATACAACGACAACAGTAATGATTTGGGGTTGTGTGACAGCCGACGGTATAGGCGAAATGTTGGTTAATGAAGGTCGAATGAACTCCAACAAGTGCATAAATGTATTGAAAACGTCATTACTGTCTTCATTTTCTAATATTTTTGGTGACATCAATATGGAAGAAGAGATGTAACAACATGATAACGGACTCTGCCAGAGATCTGCAGTTACTACAAAGTGACTTCAAGAGAACGGAATTAACCTCCTGGATTGGCCCATATAGTCTCCAGATCTTATTTCAAACGAACTTAATATTAGAAAATACCCATTTACCTCCAAAGTAACATTAAAAAACGTATTTCAACGAGAGTTGAATAAGATTATTGGAGAGGAGTGTTGCAATCTAATAAGTATTTTGTCAGTAGAGGAGAACCAAAGATAACAAGGAAGGATCAATTGGAAGAAGACTAATAAGGTCTAGATATAATAAAGTTGAGGTAAAAGGTAAAAGATAGAAAAGGATGAGGCTACTACTACTTTATATATTTATTCATATACAGGGTCATTCACGTAACATGTAATAGTTAATATCTCAGCAAGTACAAGAGCAAGTTGTTCAGTTGATATATATATTTTATACGGAATCAAAAGTTTTATTAAGTCACAGTATCTAATATGTCTTTTCATTTCCGGTTTAACGGGAAGTACGTGCAACTTTTGTTTTTCAAATAGAATAGTAATTTTAGAAAAGTAACACATGTAGGAGTACCTATTATTTCCTTTGGGAAAAAGATTAAAAGATTAAAAATGTCAGTATTCATGTTTACGGTATGTCATGAAAACAACAGAAATAATTGAAGAAATTGACAGTAAGTAACTAATGTTATTTAATAAAGCCAATAATTCTATAATGAATATTACATAACAACCGAAGAGATTGCACTCCTGATATATTAACTGTTACATGACTGACCCTGTACATTAGAAGAGTTGTGTTTCCAATTTTTTAGCAAATATTTTTAACAAATAAGTATAATACAATTGTAATCATATTGACATGATGAAAATTAAGATATTATTTGGAACTGACAGATGGATGAATTATTAAATGTACAAGAAGTGACTTTTGAAAATGAGTTTGCTCTTGCAATTTTTAATTAGGTATCTGATCCAGAAATGTTCAAATCAATTTTGTTTTTTTGCTTAGATTAAGCAGTTCGGAAAGGCACTATTTGAATCAAATGTAAGTAAATGAAAACAATTATGTTCTGTGTTATTTGAGTGGTTTATTGTTTTCTTAAAAAATGAACATTTTGTCCAATAATCAAATGAAATTTATCAGTATTTCGATCACGTCTATTACAACGAGAGCTGGTCCGTATTTTAATTTGGCAGTTATCGAGGCCGATAAAGCCCAAATCAATTCCGGTTGTGCTGCTGTTCATTTGTGTTTTTGAACATGAATTGTGTAACGTGTTATTTAATGATAGCACGGCGACGATTGATTGATTTCAGTGCTTCACCGTGTTATTGTATTATAATTGTAATTAACAATTTCGATGGTTTTCATTAGCATCTGTTTATTCTGTTGGCGAGCCGCGTTTCGGCTGCGGCGTATTTAGTTGCATGCACTAATTAAATGTGTACCCTGCATGTTTAACAGTTATTATCTGTTCTGTTATTATGTGTGTTTTGATATGTAAATTATTTTGATTAAATCCTAAACGTTAATGCGGACTGTTTTGTTATTTCCATCGAAATATTTCGTAATGTCGCCGTGGTTCGGAGGTAATGCATTTATCAAACATTAATTCATATCTAATAAATAATGCATGCATTCTTACATAATGTGTAGTAAAAAAGAAAGCAAGCAATAATTCACAATGAAAAGTTAAAACCTCACATTATTATTTGTTGTTGTTGATTAAGGCAGGTACAGAGAAAAACAAAGGGTAAAATTTTGAAAACCAAAATTATTCTTTTGTGAAGTTTTTATTGAAAGTTTTTTCCTTTTTTCTTATATGTATGTCGATGTTTTGAAATTTATTGATAATTATTATCATTTTTAAAATTTGATATGCATCCATATTTTTGTGAACATGTGTAGGTTTCCATTTCAGATATGTAATTAAATAAAGTAAAAGGAATGAAATGAAATTGAGTAGCTGTTTCATAAATCAAGTGTACAGGAAATATGGCCAAACAAGTAGTGAACAACTTATTTTACATAAAGTGCTTTAATCTAACGGAAACATCTGCGACTTTCAAAAGACTCCGGCCTAAGATAATTTAACAATTAACAAGGAGTTGTTTTGCGCTTGAGTTCTAATGGAAGGTTAATGAAACGCTCAGAACTCTTAAACAATTACGTCATACTTTAACAGGCGCGATTAGGAACTCGCAGCGGCTAAATTGAGAGAAACTCTCATTCCTGACGTACACGTATTTCGAAACTAATTGCGATTTAATTCCACCCAGGCGAATACGAATGTAGTTTTTCAATTGTCGGAGCGTTTTTTTTTTTTGTACATTTGGGTCAAAATAGTAATAACGTTAAACAGAGCATACCTCGTTCTGATAAACACTCGTTCGCTGGTTAGTCCCTTCTAGTCTTCTCTCTCTCTCTTCATCTCGCTTATCGCGCATACGATGCATCGTGAGAAACGGATACACATACAACAAACAATGCGATTTACATCGGATGTCCCAAAATACATCAAATACTACTCACCGGGGGGCCTTCGTGCCCCCGCGGAAATCCAACGGTGCATCTAGTAGCAACCATTCCCTCACATTGATAATGGACACTACGGAAGTTATCCTTGGACGTTGACTTCTTATCTTCGCATGCATTAACCCCACATTCACCTGTAATTCGGAAACCCACCCTCCCGATGGATATTAGCATACCTTGCCTCCTAAGCTTACGTTCTTAGGATCAGTTGATGCCACTGATCGCGTAAGTGTCAGCACACTCCGTTTCCGATCCAGTGCAACATCATGTCATGTTAGACCATTCTGGAGCACAATGCTTCAGCAGGTCAGGAATACAACCAACTGAATTCCCATTCACAATGAATATGGAATACCAGATGACTGTTTCGCCGACACCGTGCACTTCATCAGTGGTGCTGACCACTGCGGCAAGTCACACACGGAGCCGTATACTGGTGGCAACATACCCCCTGCAATGCTCCGGATCATCGGAAACAGGACGATATTCGCTGTATTAGAATAACTCCAACTCATCGATGATCCTCATTGCCAATAACATAAACAGGGTATGCCGCGATACTACTCCTGCCAGAACATTGCCTTTTTAGGGCAATACTCTGCAGCCACCCTCTAAGTCACACATCCCGTCACTTTGACGCGTAACACACGCGCTTTTCCCGACCGTTCTCAGTCCGCATCACGAGAAGAACTGTCCTGCCTCTCGTCTTAATATTTTACGTTCCCTCGGCTAGGCTTATCGTCAAAACATAAACAAACATCCCCTGATATACAGATATTTATTAAGCATTTTAAATTACAAGCTAACTCATTCCTTAAAAATAATTTCGACTACGACATTCGGCCAACCTGCGAAAATTCTCGCCCTCGAGAATACTCCACTAAAACGAGCTAATATTACGAAGTCAAATTAAATTTAGGACAAAACTAGTAAAGTATAAAGGATAGTAGTAACTAGAAATAATGAAATTAGAATTTAGACTTATACATATTAATCAATATACCTCAACCGGACGCTCAAACAAAAATTTTTTTAATTCGTACCCAAACCTAAATATCTTAATTTAACGTAAAAATCAAAATCTAAGCCTACAGATCAATTCACTTATGCATTCTATTTGTTTTTATTCTATATCACTATAATATGGCACACCATCACTGTTATCATCACTACTGTCACTGGTGTCCGAAATATTTCGCGAAGATGGCCAAAGTTTCATCCTATCTACCGCTACAATGTTATCATACCGTTTTTGTTTACGCACTGCTCCTGGCATATCTA
This sequence comes from Dorcus parallelipipedus, assembly GCA_958336345.1. Taxonomy (NCBI): domain Eukaryota; kingdom Metazoa; phylum Arthropoda; class Insecta; order Coleoptera; family Lucanidae; genus Dorcus; species Dorcus parallelipipedus. Next base: position 47,794,648 of record OY284475.1, read on the forward strand.
CAACTCGGTAACGATCATTAGGAAGCACTTCTTTTACCTGCATAGGCCCGTCATACTTAGGCAACAGCTTCCGACTAGTCCCTTCGCTGTGTGTGGCTTTGCGTATCATCACGAGTTCATTGACACTATATTTATGGGGTGCTTTCCTTTTTGCATCATATGCCTGTTTCTGTAATTCCTGGGCCCGTTTTATTTTCGCATGAGCTTCGTCCCGTATAGTTTTCAAATCTGTCATCGCTTCGCTCAATTGAATTTCTGCGAGAAGTACTGCTTCACTTGGCGGTCGCGGCTTGTAACCCATCAACATCTCGCTCGCGGTTCGTCCCGTAATGCGATGAACAGTATTATTTATTGCGAATTGTACTTCGGCAACATGCTTATCCCAAGAATTTGATTCTCCTTTCGCGCGCAAACTGTCTGTAATTGTTTTGTTGAATCGTTCAACTTGTCCATTTGCGCGAGGCGTTGCGACAGCGTTTAATATATGTCTTATGCCATATTCTTTACAAAATTTTTCAAAAGATTTTGACGTGAATGCCGTTCCACGATCACTTATAATTCGTGTCGGGACTCCATACGTATTGATTAAACTCAGTAATGATCTGGTGACATATTTGGTTTTTGTAGATCGGACCGCATTCAAAATTAAGTATTTTGTAAAGGCGTCTACGATTACTAGCAAATAAACATTCTTTTTGGATGTTTTCTCAAATGGTCCGAGGTGGTCTATGTGTACTGTATGAAACGGAACAGGTATTTTCTCTATCGGATTCAGAAAACCAGGCTTTTTACCGGATGGTGTTTTGTTATATAAACATGGCACACAACACGAAATGTACTTTTCTACGTAATTGCGCATATTCGGAAACCAATAATTTTCGCATAATTTTCGTAATGTTCTTTCGATCGAAAAATGTCCCATTGCATCATGTGTACTGTGCAAAACATTTCGACGCATTCCCTTCGGAACAATCCACTGTACCCCGTTGGCAGTGATCCTATAAATTCGTCCGTTACGTAAGGCATAATGTTTGTAAACATTCCGCTCGTATTCATTTACGGGAGGCTTTGTAAGAATTTTCTGAATTTCCATTAATTTTAAGTCTGTTAACTGAGCAGATAAAACCCAGTCGGCCGGTTCTATTCGCAATACATTCACACTCTCGGCATCACTTGTGCAAGGGTTGCGACTCAGCGCATCTACATGGTCCATCCTTTTACCTGACCGATACTCTATTTCAAAGTTATATTCTTGTAGCGTCAGCCACCATCGCGCTATTCGCGGTATTAATTCTTTCTTAGTCGCGGATTGTTTTAACGCATTACAGTCGGTCACTACTTTAAATTTAAGTCCAATCAAATATACCCGAAACTTTTTCAAACTCTCGACTACGGCTAGTGTTTCTAGTTCATACGAATGATATCTAGATTCGCAATTTGAAGTCTGTCTACTGTAATAAGCAACTGGGTGTAATCGTGTATCTACTTTTTGCAACAAAATTCCGGCAAGACCGTCTTTACTAGCATCCGTATGCACTTCGGTTTCCGCGTTAGGATTGTAAATTGACAGAGTCGGTCGCGTCACCAAGGCGTTTTTCAATTTTTCAAATGCATGCTGTTGAATTACATCCCATGACCATTTTCTGTCCTTTTTCGTCAACACGGTTAACGGTCGGGCGATCACCGCGTAATCTTTAATAAATTGACGAAAATAGCTTGTTAAACCAAGGAATTGTCTCACCTGTCGGACACTACTGGGCGTCGGGAATTCACTGACACACTTTATTTTGTCAACACCAGGTCGCACACCTTTGTCGGTCACTTCAAAACCTAGGTAACTGACACTATTAACTAAGAAAACACATTTTTTAATATTAAGAGTGAGTCCTTCTTGTCTCAATGTCTGTAGCACTATTTCTAAATATTTACAATTGGTTTCAATATCTTTTGTGGGGATTAGAATATCGTCCAAATACACAGCGGTCATATCTCGGCAAGGAGCTAATACCTTGTTGATCAATCTTTGAAAAACACTCGGTGCATTAGCTAATCCAAAAGGCATTCGGTTATATTCGTAATGTCCTTCTGGAGTACTAAAAGCTGTGTACGCTTTCGATTCTTCGGCCACAGGTATTTGATGATAACCGGAAGTCATGTCCAGGCTTGTGAAATATTTACAGCCTTGCAACCGATCGATTTGATCATCAATACGAGGTAAAGGGTATCGATCTTTGATTGTCATCGAATTTAACTTTCGGTAATCGACACACATCCGAGCTTCGCCGTTTTTCTTTTTGACGAGAATTACTGGCGAAGAAAATGGCGAGTCGGATTCACGAATAATTTCATTCGTCAACAGATCTTTAACAATGTCTCGTACTATTGCTTTTTCTTGATGAGCTAAACGGTAAGGTCGATATGAAAACGGAACATCATTGTTTAAATTTATTCGCATCTCTAATGATTTTGCTTTCCCAATTTACGATAAGTCCGATGCAAAGCCGTCACTATAATTTTGTAAAATATCAATCAATTTCTTTCGATCTGCGTCAGATACGTCACCGATTTTTATTTCTTTCACAGGCAGTGGCGGTGCGGTAGCCGCGGTCAATTGTAACACTTGCGTGTCCGTATCCGTCGTTGCTTCTTTACACGGCCACCCCCGCGCTATTAGGGTGCTAGCTTTAAATTCTAAGTCCCTGTCCGAGATATTTACTACAGGTAGCCAAACATCTTCGATTTTATTAACACGCAACACTGTACGCGGTATGGCGTATTCACTACCCGGTTTTGCTCGCAAAGCGCTATCAACAAACACATCCCCGACATATTTCACCTGCGATCGCACTTTAATGTTACCGGCGTAATTTCGCGGAATTATAGTATCACCATCACATAACAATGCCACCTTATATACTTTCTTTTGGGGTTGATCCGCGCACGAGAAGGTCAATGTTTTACTGTCTTTGACAACAAAAATATCCGGTAGCTCAGTAAACGGCTGTCCAAGCAACAACGGCACATCTTGCATGTCATCAGACACGACATATGCTGAAATATCCTTTTCGATGTTATCAATTTTTATTTTGAATGTTACGCATCCTTGCGTGTTGACTTGTCCAGCTCCGTAACCCTTTACACATATTTTGTTATTCGTATCAATGGGCAGATGCAATTTATTAGCAACCTTACTTTGAATTAAATTACATTGACTTCCCATGTCAACAAATGCTACCGATTCATACTTGTTTATTAATATTTTCTTAAAATATTTATTATTCCCGGACTCCTGAACTAGTCACAAGCGTCTTTCCTGGGGTTTCGACTTTGTTTTTGTAGGGCATGCAATTGAGAAATGACCTACTTTCCCACAGGTATAACATGTGTTTGCCTTATTTTGAGGGCAGCTCTGGCGCTTATGTCCGAATCTGTTACAATTAAAACATTTTATCTTTTCCGAGTGCGATCGTCTACCTGACTTTAGCGCCGGTCCTTGAGATGCATTCGAACTCGAATAGTCGCAAGTTTTTAAAAAGGTCAGAAGGCTTTCGGGTTCCTTATAATTACCTGCATTAGCAGCCGCTTTGATTGACGGATCTCTGATGCCACCGATAATGCATGTCACTGCTTGCTCCCCATATATTTTACAAGTATTTAATAAAATTACCATGTCGTAATAATATTTTAAGTAAGTTTCAGTCGGTTGCTTCTGACGCTTAGATAACTTTAGCATGTCATTATGAAAATTTGATACTGGCGGAAATGCGGCAATCAGTTTTTCCTTCCATTCATTCCAGGTATATTGGAGAGTTGATAATGAGCGGTACCATCTTTTTGCAAGCCCTTGTAGTTTTGCTATTGCGTGGTACACAGTTGTTTCGTCGGTCCACAGAAACATTTCTTTCAGGCCATCAATCACATGACACCAATGATGTATGTTATGCTCCGGATTTTCTGGATCAAAGTCCGGTACAATATCTGGGCGACGATGTTGTGATGTCGATGTCCTGGGTGCACCTTGTGCAATTGTCGTTTGCACAATCGCACCAAGCTGCTGTATTGCATTACTTAATGTATTTAACTGTTCGGAAGGCACAACACTGTTTGAAACATTAGAAATGTCGTCGCATTGTACTAATTGCGCGTTTTCTTCCCCCGATTCGCTATCACTACTTATTACGCGACGCCTTTTCTTTGTTCCGAACATTTTTGCGTGATTTACTGCCCAAGAAATTACAACAAAGAAACTGGTCAACACCGATTGTTTGCCTAATGATGTGATCTCAAGTACGCGTCGAGGTAAACTAAAATCAAAACTTTGCTCGCTCAAACACACAAATTCGAAGCTTCGAAGTTTGATTATTTATTTAATGCCCTTTCTTAAGCACATTGAAAGAATGAAATTGCTCAAATTTCAGCCTAATAAATTGTACCCCCTATTTCGTTTGTATACGTTGTGTTATAGCCATAACCCAAATAAGCAAAGGAATTTTGTTTCCACTCAAACCATCGTTTCCAACTACGATAAAGCCAGCTCATTATTTAAAAAAAAAATAAACTACAGGCGACAGTCTCCTGTGAACCAAACACTTAAGTCTTTCATAAACATTGGAACGAACGTTTATCAGATTCAATGCCGAAGTTTCTAAAATTGCGCCCAATTTTGGATCCTCGACGCTATTGCAGAACAAATTGTTTACAGACCCCGCACCTGACTGATGTCGGAGCGTTTTTTTTTTTTTGTACATTTGGGTCAAAATAGTAATAACGTTAAACAGAGCATACCTCGTTCTGATAAACACTCGTTCGCTGGTTAGTCCCTTCTAGTCTTCTCTCTCTCTCTTCATCTCGCTTATCGCGCATACGATGCATCGTGAGAAACGGATACACATACAACAAACAATGCGATTTACATCGGATGTCCCAAAATACATCAAATACTACTCACCGGGGGGCCTTCGTGCCCCCGCGGAAATCCAACGGTGCATCTAGTAGCAACCATTCCCTCACATTGATAATGGACACTACGGAAGTTATCCTTGGACGTTGACTTCTTATCTTCGCATGCATTAACCCCACATTCACCTGTAATTCGGAAACCCACCCTCCCGATGGATATTAGCATACCTTGCCTCCTAAGCTTACGTTCTTAGGATCAGTTGATGCCACTGATCGCGTAAGTGTCAGCACACTCCGTTTCCGATCCAGTGCAACATCATGTCATGTTAGACCATTCTGGAGCACAATGCTTCAGCAGGTCAGGAATACAACCAACTGAATTCCCATTCACAATGAATATGGAATACCAGATGACTGTTTCGCCGACACCGTGCACTTCATCAGTGGTGCTGACCACTGCGGCAAGTCACACACGGAGCCGTATACTGGTGGCAACATACCCCCTGCAATGCTCCGGATCATCGGAAACAGGACGATATTCGCTGTATTAGAATAACTCCAACTCATCGATGATCCTCATTGCCAATAACATAAACAGGGTATGCCGCGATACTACTCCTGCCAGAACATTGCCTTTTTAGGGCAATACTCTGCAGCCACCCTCTAAGTCACACATCCCGTCACTTTGACGCGTAACACACGCGCTTTTCCCGACCGTTCTCAGTCCGCATCACGAGAAGAACTGTCCTGCCTCTCGTCTTAATATTTTACGTTCCCTCGGCTAGGCTTATCGTCAAAACATAAACAAACATCCCCTGATATACAGATATTTATTAAGCATTTTAAATTACAAGCTAACTCATTCCTTAAAAATAATTTCGACTACGACACAATTAAATTTGAATTAAGTGCGAGTAATAGAGACGTCGTAGAAAAAAATAACGTGTATAAGGCGGGACGTTAATGTACATAATTTCATCTAATTTGCATGTTTCTACCATTAATACATCCGCCTTGATTGCAACAAATATATTATTAAAGCAATCGACTTGATGTCTATGGAAAACTGGTAGCCAAATCATTTGTGACATTTAGTTAGACAGTGAACACGACATCAGCTTAGAAATAAGTCTACAAACCGCTTTTTCTTGTTAATTAAATGTGACGTTAAACCATTTGACCATTTTTAATTTTCTTAGTTTTTCTAAAAATTCTATTGGGTCACACGGACGAGTCTTTTCTAGTCTTCTGTTAAAGAATATATTGTGTTGAAAAAATTAATGGACTTGTACGGTGATCTCAAATTTCCTTTTGAAGAAAAGATCATTATGATAAATGAGCTCCCATAGGTTCGTTAATTCTTTCAACCCAAAAAACTTACCTTATTACATTTCCTGTGCTTAATTGTTTAAATGATACTGTTCCAAGATTCAAATATATTGGGTATTTTTGACTGTCTAGTAATATAAATTACCCACAAAACTAAGTCGATTAACTCGGTGTACTACCAGCGCTATTCGGACATTTAGTACTTAGTTTTGTTTCAGCTGCCAACAATTTCCATTGATTCGCCAGTGTTTATTTAATTCATCGCTAACTACACCGTACGCTTGTACTGCTTTGTTAGATTTCGTAATTAAATGTGTACGCTGTGTATTTAGCATTATCTGTGCTGTTATTATGTGTTTTGATATGCAAATTATTTTGATTAGATCCAGCGCGTAGCAAAACATTTCCTACTTTATGGTTGGCTTATAATTAATGCGTATCTGAACAGGCTGATGTAATCAACGTTTTGCAGATGTGATTGCAAATTATTATTTAAACAGATTACTAAGTCCATAAATATTAATGTTACGGCCGTGAAGAACCGTTTGGCCGAAACATTTTAAAGTCCAAGTAACAATAAGACACGAATCTAGTACATTATTTATTTTGTTGTCTCTATTGTAGAATGCTTTGGAATATGTAGTCTACATTTCTTTATCTTCTTATTAGCCAAGTTTGACCAGGCAGTGTCTGTTAAGAGTCCTCAAATTATTTAGGTAAAGCAGTATTTCCCTCAACTCCCTAAACTTTAGAACGTGTTTATATATTTCCAGAAGAAAGGTTTCATCCCTAAACAAAAACGTGAAGACACGGCTGAAATGCTTGAAAATGATTCTTCTTCCTCTCAAAGGGTTAAAGTTTGATGTCGAAGACTGAGATGTGCGACTTACCAGCATCGGCTGGTCCAATGTTGCATAAGAAAAGACGCGAAGTTAGATTTTGAAGAGGTTTCTCGCATTTTTTACATGCTAAAGCAAACAATTAATTATGTGAGAAGTATATGTGAGGAAGTCTTACACTCCAAATATATCTGGAATAAATAGCTGTAAACGACTTCGAATAAATGTTGTGTGCTATTTGCAGTGAGAGGAAACAGAGTCAGCAAATAATTTATGCAAACATTGCTGTTGTGACATTGCGAAATCGTTCGACATAAGTTATCTGGAGTAAGCAATATGGAAATTCGTTCATAGAAAATGATTAAAATTATTTATTTCCATTTGGTTGATATTTTTCCCACAGGATCAGTCTGTAATTAAATTTTTTTGTGAAGCTTTGCGGTTGCTCACGCAGAATGATCAAGGAAAAATATAGGAGGGGTGCATTTGAAACTACTCTACCATTAATATCTCTGCAGGAAAGGAGAACAAAGTCTCCATGGATACTACGTGATTTAAATTTGATGGTTCCATGTGAGCTAACTTGACTTATTTTGAATTCTTTACATCAAATTAAAGCTCTTTTCAAGTTCTACCTTTTCACACAGAGAAAAATTTAATAACGAACATTTAGAATGTTCCAGTACGGTCTTTGAGACACTTAAAAGAATACCAGAAAATTATTGAAAAAATATTTATTTCAAAATTTTACAAAATATAAGATAATATAGAAAATATAAATATGAAAGAAAATCATCAGTGTTTCAAGCATTAGTCTAGTAGTAGCAAAAATGAATATGTGGTCTAGGATTTCAAAAAAATGCAATCATTGAGCTTACAGTTTGAGTTTGTTAAGTGTGTTCAGTAATGTCGTAGATCGTCTTATATTAATTATTCTGAAAAGTTGATCCCTTGTTGGATTAGAAATGGCGGATTTCACAAACGTTACTTAAATTTAATCATCCGTTAAAAGTAAACGTTGCCATGGGTACATGTGTTGAAGGTATAGGAATAATTATTCTTAATCGATGATTAAGGTTAAGTGACGTTTGTGAAATCCAGCGTTAGACTTTGAACTAGTATTGGATTGGATTTGAAGAATCTACTTTATTAGAATAAGACAATTATTTTATCTGATTGTCTGATTAGAGTTGTAATCTTTGTCTACAATTAATAACTTTTTATTTTACTTAATAAAACAGGTAGCTTTGACCAGAATTTTTTTTCCATTTCACTATAAACTCGAAAGTTTTTGTTCGAAATCGTTCTCATTTTTTGCTTGAGATACTTAGAGTATGGACATTTGAAATCCACACCCTGTATAATGGACTAATGTTTTATTGAAAACAAGCCTTCCAGAATGACGACGATCAATTATTCAAGATCAGATCCGTAAAAGTCTATTGGATAATGTGTCCGTTCTTCGTGCTAGTGAACATGAAAATCGTTTTAGTTTTGACACGTATTTGTCCCATTATTTCTGTGGAGACGTCTATGTCGCTCCTTATTGACCGAACGTAATTTGCCATGGAAGGCTGCTTAATATCGAATTCATCACGCGATGGTTGTTTTGTAAATTGTGTGTTTCATTTTTGTTGTCCTACTAGAGGCCAGCGAGGATCAATTCCTCGCGAGCTTATTGATATAGCGATCAGTATATTAATGTGATGGTGATATCAATTCATGCATGTTTCAGTCTGAACATTATCGATGCAGCTATGGTGTGTTTTCTTTTAAGTAATATAGAAGGTGTCCGGAAATAATAATAGTAAAGGAGACGGTGGTGGAAATAATTTAGAAAAAATTATTTGTGCTTTTTCCAGTTGTAAGATTGGATTTAAATAAAGGATTTATAAACCTGTGTAGTATGAAATGAAACATTCAGCAGGTTTTCAATCAATATTTTTATATGTATTTTATGTCAGTTATTTGGAAAGTTGAACACAATATATTATGTTGCAGAAATGAACGATTTTTTTAACACTCTCTACATTTTAAAATTATGGATTTGGAAATTGTTTCCTGTGTCTTTATATTACCAATGTTCCCATGAAGAGAATAGAATCTGAGACAGCTTACATGTTTATTGTGGTGTATGATAATTTAGTGTGGCTATTGCAGTTTCTGTTTTCCTAAAAATCAAAGTTCGTGACGCACGAAAACTAACTTAAAATATCCATGTAATTCCATGTGTAAAGTATGGGGTATTGTGTAAAATTTCAGATTTTAAAGTGAACTCCATCTGTGCCTTCGGACATTATTAAATTAAATAATTATAGTAATCACGATTTTCTTTGCAGGGTCCACCACAGCCCGGACAACCGTTTAAATTTACGGTGGGTGAGTCGTGCGATCGAATAAAGGAAGAGTTCAACTTTCTCCAGGCCCAATATCACAAGTAAGTAACTCCGTGAAACTCCGGTTAAACCGCCTCCGAAACGGGTGGATAATGCGAGCCGACTCATTATCGATCGAATTGATTAAATAGTACGCCGTTTTCGACTTAATGTATTCAAATGACGGAATATTGAATGCGTACGCTCGCCAATTTAATATTTTAAATTATGTAAGTGGTGCATTTAGCGCATACATTATTAACGCGCTTCGCCGGAATTATATAGATTATTGCTAATTTTCTATGATTATGCGCTGCATTCGACGGGAATTTCTAAAACAAGTTTCAAGTATAACGATTTTGAAATCTACAATTATGCGCGGATGCAATTATCCGACGATTTGAAAATGGCCGATTGTGTTTTCAATAATTTATCAGCCGATATAAAAGTATCTGTAATTAATTCAATATTAATGGTACAATTTGCATTATTTATTTAGTTTCATGTTTTTAAACAATGTCGACATTAAATTGTTTTCATTTTATATTAGCTTGATGGCATTAAAACGACACAGAAGAGGGAGATTGTAATTTCAATCACAACTATTTAATTAAAGACAACTATTTCTCTTTAAATTGTTGTGCAATGATTGTTCCATAAAAATATGTATATTATACCCATCTAGGGCCCAGATAGTTATTTTCTGTTACAATTTTGATCGTTAACTGAAAATTTGCTGCGGGATCATCAACTTGTTGAAAAACAATTCGTCAACTAATATCAGTACAACACTATAAGTAGAAAATTTACAAACCGTCTAGAAAATATCCGGAAAATTGAAATTTCTATCAATATATTACTTATTATAAATATTACATTATATTTATGATATTTTTAACAGTACAGTATTTTGTCAAAATCATATATTTCAAAGAAACTAACAAAAAAACCTGACAAAATTTGTGTCAAATTTGAGAAAGTGAAAGCCGAACATATTTTCAACAAAGGGGTGCATAATTAAATAAAAAGAATTTGTAAAATTGTTTCTTCCAAAAAATGTAAGAAAAAAATAAAATAACAGCATAAATTTTACACGCATGAAACACGAAATCTACTCAGGATGCAGTTGTACAAAGGCAAGTTAATTTTGACTATTCCCATGGTAACAATAATGTGTTCATAATTGTTACCATGGTAGTAAACTGATAGTCAAAGTTAACTTGCCTATACTCGTATACAAGTGGGCCTTATACTTTCTTCTTTGTTCCCAACCATTCAATAAAGCTAAAATGAAAAAATATTTCATTTCTCCGGGGCTCCGGGATATTTTACAATGTCATGAAGGGACTCGATTGCGAAGAATCTTCTTTACTAGTACAATTGCACAATGTGACATGGTGAAGTGATGTATTTCAGTATTTATTAATAATTATCATTTCTCGATGAGAAATTTGTAGATCCACGTCTGACTGGATTGACTCCTTCAACGTCCATCTCCTATTGTGTTAAATTCTTGCTCATCGTTGAAGTTACAAACACCTCTTCATTTTTCTAGATTACTTTGTTCATTGATGATCGCAGATTCCCTTGTCGGTGTTACAGTTTTTTTTTTTTTAAGAATGATTTCTCACGTCTTTTTCCTGGTCCTCTAGTTTGACTTTAGGAGTTTGATGATGAAAAATATCATGGTTCTTCCGCGCAATATATGCTAGGCCTAACTTGAATGAACCAGTAGAATTTCCTGCTGAAAAATTATTACGTTTTAGTAGAATTTTTTTTTAGAAAGAAAGAAAAAATGGAAGGGCATACCACATCTAAACAATAACCATTGAATCAAAATTACTTTTACATTTATTTTATATTTATTTATTCAGGCAAACTGCCTACTTCTGATGTCCAAACCTAAAACTGGCCGCTCTCTGATTATCATTTGCTGCATAGCATCTCTAAATGAAATAGATAGCACATATATTTGTGCTTGTGGTTGTCGGGATAACCTTCTAGGCCATTCTACATATTTATTTTACTCTGTGAAGAGAAGTTATTCAATGACGTATACCATACAAAAATCTGCGATTTGGTTATCGTTGGGAATTAGTTAGACATTTAGTTAATAACACAAATAGTTTTATTTCACTATAGTTAAAATCACTTTAAAAATTTCTAAACTATTATGGTTTCTTTTCCTACATATTCATATACAACGTGGTACCTACATTTTTTTCTTGACTCATATAGAGAAATATGTTCATTTGTATAATTTTGGTGTCCTGATTCATTCATTACCTGGAACTTCATAGCACAATCTCTATAGCATCAAACTTTTTAAATGTACTTTTCTAGTTCTATTTGATTAAAACAACTTCCCAAGAAACTTTCAAGTCTAATTGATTAAAACGTAATTTCTATGGATTCAACTCACATCTCCTTAATTATTTCAATCGCCAGTTGTTAGCAATTAAGTTTAATTACTTACATAAAAATATATGGCTTACATGTATGGCATTTGTTCAACTCTAGTTTCACCGGCATAGAAATAAAATAATATTATAAATGCGGAACGTGTTCATTAATGTCATTTATTGTACGCCGCAATTTAATGATATTATTTGTGTGTATCAGTTATTAAAATCGTTTTTATCAGCGCACCTTTCACTCGGTATTTAATCGAACCGGCACGAGGTTTCGAATATTTTTCTTTGGAGCGTTTTATGCAGACACACCTTTTCATTATTTGCGTGTAAGTACAAATTGCCTGGCATTAGTTTTCAGCGTATATATTACTCATTGTAACTTGAAGAGATCAGGTCATATTATTACAATTATCTACTTTAATTACAGGTTATTATAATTGTGTTGTTTTGTTGAATCATATACTTGCAGTTTTGACTTGCAGCTTCTGAGTTTATTTTCGTGTATGGTCAGGGTATGTAACATAAGTAACCAATTATAGGGTTATTGGTTACCGTCAATAAACCTTGACCCTGACATGCAGTTCATCTCTGTGGATACGACAAGCACATCATATACAGCTTATCATTAATGAACTTTAGACACTTTAGAAAATTAAATCGAGGTAATTGAGGCGTTTCACATTAACCTCTGCCCTGCATGATGTTTACGTCGATCTGTTCTGGCATTACATACACATTTGGCTATTCGCTTTTGACACATTAGTAATGTAACAGTAGAAACACATTAGGTCTTAATAAGCGTTTACATGCATGACAAAGGTTTCAGAGAAAACGATAAAGTATATTATACTAGTGTAACAGTTGTAAAGGAACTCATAATTTGAAATATAATAAATATAATATTTTGGAAATATTATTTAATTACAACTTTCACACACATAGGTACGAATATAATTTTTCTAGAAAGTTTGAATCTTCGAGTGACTTGAATATTTTTTAATTGATTACTTCTGAATTTATTGTTGAAACATAAAATATTTCACAGTAGCTAATGTCATGATCGGTGACATGGCAAAATCTGTCGTCATTAGAAAGCTGCCGTTTATTCACGTCAAACGTCAGCTCGGAAGGCATCTCGGCGACGTTAATAATGCAGCGCATAATACCATTGCCGTACGTGACGTACTTTTTTTTCCTAACCCATCGACGTGTTCGTTTTATCAGCGTTTATAATCTAATTTTATATGTAGAAAGGCACGCTCGATTGCGGTTCTGCCCGAGTCATTACTTCACCATTATCTTGGGCACTTTTAAATAACATACCAGTGCCGTATAATTCTCTCTACATGGTGGAATCAATTAATTTTTTTCGATGTAAATTTTCTTTAATTACACGTGTTCGCTGTTACGGTGTTGTTACGACTACGCAGCAATTCTCAGGTTTCCAGTTTTTTTTTTTTTTTTTTTTTTTACTTTTTTTATAACCGGAGGCTCGATTATGTTCCATTATGTACTAATACGGAAAGCGCGATTTCATCCTTAATCGGTAAGGCTCACATAGTTCATTACAAAGTTGAGGTGAACACGTGATATTGCACGTTCAATTTTGGCAGTCAAAACGTGTCATAACATATTTTTTATTTAAGCATATTAAAATGTACAGTCAGAATTAAAAGTATTCTTCTTTTTGTCTATATCATCCCAAGTTAAACGAATAATCGAATTCGAAATCAACTGAGATACTGTTACATCATTTTCGATTCGATTTTTTAAAACTTTCATTTATGTGGGATGCGTATAATTTAAAAATCATATTAGCCTGTCATGATAACATGAGAATTACGATTCATTAAAAACATATTTCAAATTAAAATTGTTTGCACAGGTTTGAAATAATAGAATTAATTCGGGTTGATTTGTAACACGTAAACATTGAACGCGTGCATCCATTTGTTAATAATAAATTTATTTGTTACAGCTTGAAATTGGAATGTGAAAAACTGGCAAGCGAAAAAATAGAAATACAGAGGCATTACGTAATGGTAAGTGTGTTATTTTCGAATTACAATATTATATATAAATCTATTTAAATATCAAGGTAATTTCGTGTGTATTCTGTTATAATTATACGGAGCACGAAAAAAATATTAATTACGCGGTACATTTTAATTAACAACGTAATACCGTGTATAAATTATTAGTGTTTACCGTGTTTATTATTCATTGTTTTAAATTAACTTTGCAATTAAATAGTTAATTGTATTCGTTCGTTCCTACTACGCGAATTAAATTTGTTATTTGTTCGTTCTATGTGCCGAAAATAATATAAATAATCGGAAATCGTTAGTATCAGATGAAACACATCTGGAATCGTATATTCTGCGCCATTAAAATATCATTATTATCAGCCCTACGCATTATTTATAATTGAATGCAAACAAATTTTATTTTATATGCACAAGTAAATCATGAACTTTTGTGCTTTTTTCATTCACATTCGTTTTTATTGGACTGACAGGGCAGATAGTTTTAATAAATTATTTGTAGGAAAACAAAAACGTATACAGCATTTTCGACATGTTTATTTAATATTCGGTAAAATAAATCAGGAGCGATCAAATTATTCTAAGTAATAAATTGTGTGATGCAATTTAGAGTTTACAAATACAGACAAGGTTATTTTAAGAAAAAGGAACGATCACTTTAATAATATAGCTTAAGGTATAAGTTATAAACAAAAAATAGAAGACGTTTTAAAAACATTAATTTAAGGCAATAGAGAGTGATGATCCTGATAATATTAGGCAGTTGGAAGAAAAAGAAGATTGTGGAAAATTTATAAACATGGACAGAATACTTGATGACTAGAAAACAATTTTATTTTATCTATACACAAAAAAGTGGGGTAATTTGTCTGCCATCTGTTAGCTTTAGGATTTATACTTTAGTAATTGCAAAACGTGTTAGCAATGAGTTCAAAAGCAATGAGAAAATGGACAAATCTTTTTCAAAATGGAACGACAAACATAATTTGTCATAAGGTCGAGGAACTATACCTGCGGTTCATTGAATCGAAAGGAGCATTTGACAATGTAAATAATTACTTCTACTACTTACTTATTAATCACTAGCGTAGAAATGTCTTACTTTTTGTGATAAAAGGAGCGTTGATGTGGTAATCAGCATTCAATATTTTTTATGTTTAGTTACGTTTAGGTACATTTTTTCTTTTTTAATTTCTAAATTGTATTTATTTCAAAAATTGCTGGTGTGACCCTATAAAGTTTTTATGTAAATATACCTACAAAATATGCGTTCTTCTATACATATGTATATCCCGTGGAGTTCTAAATTAAAGAGGTTTTAGGGAGAAGAAAACCGAACAAACTACCAAATACTATAACTATACCAACAGTGATTTAAAACTGCGAAACGTGGGTAGTTCATCCAAATCATAAAGCTTAAATAAAAACTGTTGAGTTGAAAATATGAGGAAAATAGCTGAGCTGGCAAAATATGATGTGTTGATAATAAGATAGAAGAATCAATATTAAGGAGAATAGAAAACAAACAATTACCTAAGTTGGTAAGTCGCCTTATAAAGAGGGACTAATTAAAGGAATAGTGGAGTCAGTAACGGGCAACAAACTTACTAAACGAAGAAAATAGATGACATACAGGTTAAATATGGTTAGATTGTCGATATTTACAAGGACAATTGTGTATACGTACAAAATTTCCCACTTTGTTAAAGATGGCCAACTATGTATGTACGTCTTTTATGATAAATCAGAAAGGACCTGTGGATTGAATCGAACAAGAAATAGATATTCTTAAAACTGAAAACTGATATAAACGTAAGTAAATAAATTTTCTGAATTCGTTTACTCCCAAAGATGGAGGCGATAAATTTAGCTCGGCTTACGAAGTATTTCGTTTGCTCAAGATCCCGCACGAGCACTAATTCATTTCTGCAAGCTTCGTCTGTAAACGGAAAATGGCGTGATAATATGCAATCATGTCCATATATAACGATAATAACCTCGGTAACGGCGGAGGAAATAATTCAGCTAGATTCTATCGCCGGCTAGTTTTTAACTTATGTCAGTTCCACTCTAATACGCTGTCTTTCTGTTCTGTGCAAGGCGAATGTAATTTTTATATTTTCGCTTTTATGTTCCGCGTTCTTGTAATTTTTTTCTTTCTTTTTATTACGTACTTATTACTACCAATCCCGTAAAATATGGCTTTCTTTGAATGTCTCACAATTTATCAACTTAATGTCCAAAACGCCGCAAGTGAAACGGATTGTAATCAACAGACGTTGCAGGATGAAAAGTAAACTGAACAAATTGGAAATGTCAGTATATTTACAGTCGTGGAATTGTCCAAATAAAATAAGTTTACGTAATTACCATCGAGTAGCAGGTGCACTTATGTGTTACCAGAAAACAACTGAAGAAACATTATCTTGTTAAATTTAATTATTACAATTATCGGACGAATTCGTATTAAATTTAGTAATTTTTCACGATTGCCGTAATTCGCGCACCGTTAACTTTCCAATTTTTTACACGCCGAAATCAATTAGGCAATAATATGTGTCGACTTAACCCACTTTTGCTGCCTCAATCCCACGTTGTAATTATCTGCTACGTATACCCGTAATTTTACTTTCATGTTAACGCTATAAAAGCGTTCTGCTATGTAGTCCGAAATAAATTTAAAATTATTCTATATGTATAAAAGCCCTAATTTATTGAATTTATTAAAAAAATATTTAATTTAAAATAAATTCGAATTTGTTTTTACTTCATAACGTACATATTTGTGTATAAACATGAACTCCAAAGATTCAGGGCGTAAACCTTTTTCTTTTGTTAAAATCTGTGAACATTTTGGGGTCCTTTTCACGCTCGTAGATTATTTCTTTGGTTCTGGTCTGAGAAGTCCGGCTTCGGAGATGCCTTCAAGACTGCAAATCCTCCACGATGTTGTAACATCCAGGCACTCTGTAATAACATTGTAGATTTAATTTAGACAGGCGAATGCCCTGTTGGGATATTCTGTAATCTCAGCACGGCACTTGACTATATCAATCATAATATCTCGATTGACAAATTAGTAAAGATTGGTGTTTCTGGAACCAGTCTCAATTAGATTACATCCTTCGTAGCCAGTATGTCGCGGTGAAACACATGTGTGGTAATGTAAATAAAGACATAAATCCTCATCATGCAAACAACTAATATCGGAGTGCCCCAGGGTTCGGTCGTAGGACCCACTCTATTTCTTATTTACGTGAATAATACAAATATTGACATCTCAAACGTACACTTCACTCTCTATGCGGATGATACGTCATTAGTCATTTCTTTCAAGTATGATCTTGATCTACAAACAAAATGCAATGAGGTTTTCAACGCAATGGCCATTTGGTTCAACAACAATTACATGTATTTAAACTCCGACAAACACAAGTAATTAGATGACAACCGACAAAAAATGTAATGCCTGTCAACATTTCTTCAAGTAATATTTCAATCATACCAAGCACCACTAAGACGGTAAAATTTTTAGGTGCCCATCTGGATGAACATTTAGATTCGACAAGTCATTGTAATCATCTTATTTCTAAATTAAATTCAATAATCTTCAAGTTTAAGAATCTTCGCACTGTTCTAACAGTTAGGCCCAGTTGTACATTCGAGTTTAACGTTAAGCCCTTCACAATAACATGGTTGTAATTGACGTTGCTATGGGTTTAAGCTTCACTTAAAGTTAAACTCGAATTGTACAACCGGGCCTTAATCAATTGTTAAATGTTTACTCTGCTCTAGCTGAATCTCGTCTTCGTTAAGAACGGTACTAAATTTAAAAAAAAACTGCAGTTGCAGAAATAAGTTCACCGAGTATAAGATGCTTACAGTACCAAGCTTATACATCTTAGAAACAAGCATATTTATTCATATAAATAAATCTAAATTTTCGACAGGTGAGTCTATTCACTCTTTTAATACAAGACAAAAAGTAGCCTTACTATTTCGTACTGTAAATTGTCTGCTACGCAAAAATCTCCCATTTATAGTGGAATAAAAATTTATAACAAACTTCCTAAGAATACAAAAGAAATTTCTAATGCATCTTCTTTAAAAAAAAATTAAAGCAATTATTAACAAAATATACGTTTTATTCTGTACAGGAGTTTCTAAATTGTAGAGTTATGATCCTCTGTAACTTCAGTACACCGTAACACTTTAATCTTAAGATTATCTTTGTTTGAATACTATGTTCTTAATATTTTAATCTACAAATTGTTGATTAATCTCCTAGTTCTTAAGTTATTTCTGTATTTTGACCATGTCTTGGCACATGTATGCTGCTTCCTGACTAAATAAACATTACATTACGTTACATTACATTACATCCGAACTGCTTTTAGACTGGTGCGTGTGTGTGTGTGTCAGTCTAATGATGGCGATTGCATCTTTTGATTGTTGCCCTCAGTTTGTTTTTCTTAAGAAAAATTTGTATTTCAGTGTTAGCAACATTTGAGTCGAAATACCTTGGGATCATAATTTTTCTTGATATACAAAATTTAACTGATGTATGATGAATCACGAACTAAATTGCAATTAATACATCATAATAATAAATATAAAAATATTGTTACTACAATTTTCTAAACCTTAAAACTAAAATAACATAGCAATATACAACGTGATTTATTTACTTTATAGTTTCGAGGTTGATATTAAATTTTTAGTTTCTTAGAAATTAAACGTAGCCGATGAGATGGGGGATCAGTGATTTTTAACAGCAACCAGTAACTGGTTCATGATTTTCATAAGTAATGAAAATTTATTCGCGTTGGCTTCCTGCGTTCCTAGATGAAGTTTGGAAAGAAAAAACACTAAACTTGAATTTATTTTTTTGCACATTTTCAGAAAGGGACAGAAATCGGTATATAAGATACTATTAATGAACAAAAGGTAATTGATAATTACTCGAAGATTTTGGGAAGTTTAGAAAGCAAAGCGCTGTTTAGATGAGCGTGATTATACCTGAAATTCATAATAAAATAAAGTTGCTTATTATAGTTCTTCGTTTCTTCTCCCAATTAGATGGTTTTGTATGTGCTTATAATCCAGAAACTTAACGTTTGAAAAAAAAAAGAACAAAGACTCTCAATGTTTTTTCTTCATGTATTTCTTAAAAATACTTTCAACAAGTGTTTCTCTTTTGATACGTATAATCTTCGAACAAATAAAGTGACGTGTTCAATAAATTAACAGACTATGGCATTTTAAATGTGTCCCGATACATTTAATGACACATGTAAGTTCTTCGAATGGAGTTAATATTTATAATTAACCTACATTCTGCCGAACCCAAAATACTTGAAATCGTCGCCGAACGAAAAACTCAACGACGCAAGTTTTTCAGCCTACGACCTGCTTCTACGTTTATTGGTTCCAGAGAAGCATTTAATGAATGCTAATAACGACAACCTCATGTTATTTCTATGGTAACTGGGCTCGCGCAAAAACCAGATGCGAATTCTTGCAGCGTGCAAGGAATTAAAGAAAAAGTTGATGTTCCTAATGAGACCACGTATGGTGATATGAAAATACTGTTTGTTCCCATGCTTGACGCTCATAAACAGTAAATAATGCAACATGCCGCACATTGTGTGCATCAGTCATATTAATAAATTATATTTATCGATAGCATGACTTTTATATACCTATTGTTCAATTTTTTTTTCAAGTAACAAAACATTTTCTACTGAGTGCATGTATGTATAACAAGCCTGCATATATCAGATACATACGACATCGCTTAATAAAATTTTTACAACCTTCTTTTTCATTTCAATAGAGTTTTTCAGATACCTTTTGTTTTCCAAACCTCATCAATCTTTTTTCCATAATGATAGTATTGGTCTAAATGATTCTATAAGAATTCTATTGTATTCTGTGATGACCCGTCCATTAATTTAAGTATTCCTTATTGAGTATCTTACTGAATGATTTTTAAACCACATTTACGGTGTACTACGAGTATATGAAGGGGTAGTTTATCAGTAAGAAAACAACCCTTTCCAAATCAAACTTGTCAACTTGTAAAACCATTTTCTGAATAATATTAATACTATTTGCTATAAAAACAAGCCGGACCATTATATGTATTACACTCCTCTTTAAGTATTTATGACATTTAAGTATGACGTTCTTCTTTCCGATCATTAACAGATTTTAATAAAATTAGATCTACCCTGTCCACACAAATACGTGGTCTTTGCTTTCTCCTTTCTAAAGATATTTAAAAAAATAAAATTATGTGCGGAAAATATACATAAAATAAGTAAACATGAAAGCTGAATTTTTATAACACTTAGAAAATAGTAAATGTGTCGGAATAGGCGTTCGATATAAGAACCCATACCCAATAATTAGCAATTCACTAGCGATTTAATACTTCATAAACTCTTAAATGAGCCTTTACGTGTACGTTCAGCTTATATTAATAATGTAGATGTGAAAACCTTGATTGTTGCAGCGCGATATTGTAATATTAATAAAAGATTTATGCCACGAGCTTTGGAAGTTTTACAAGAACGCGCATTAATATTTATGTGAAAATTTCACGCTGAGAAAATAATGAATTCGCGATCCCAGGTGTGACATTTTAAATTAATTAGGCGGGCCGGTAATTTAATTTATACGCACACACGCTTTGACAGCCGACTGGTTATTAGATTTCGACATGTGTTTTTGTGTTAGCGTATTTATTTATTCGAAATGTTAAATGCCAGCGTTAATTTATCATGCGTTTTTCTTACTATTTGTATTCATTAGAATAAATTACGGTTCACTATCTGTCCTTAGAAGCCAGTTAATGTTAATTGTACAGGTGGCCTTTCTCCTTGTCACATCAAAAGGAACATTTTAATTCCGAATATTCTTTTCTTCTTTTTTTAAATCCGTGTTACTTGGAATCCGTGTTATGCGGGTAACATTTTATTAACACTTTCATCACTGGAATTTTAAGCTGAAAAGAAAATCAATAATTTTATGGCAATTAAAATTACCGCTCATCTATCTTAATACTTAACATTAATAAATAAACTTAATCTTTATTTTTCTGAAAGAAAAATAAATTTAAGGAGACATTTTTTGTTTTCGCAAGTTAAAATTCAGAAAAAAATTCAAGTAAGGATCTTGATCTTGTGATCAACTGAAACAAGAGCAAAATCATTTGTAATGTTTACTGAAATAGGATTGTTTTCTCAATATAAACTACCATGTTGTGGCACTAGTGTTCTTCACTATGTTTATTTCATGAAGTTTTAATGATTTTTTTTTCATCTATAAGTCTGCTGTTTCCAATTAAGCTGATTGAAAAACTAATGCTGCACAGTATTAATGAGAATTGAATGCCCTAGGGTGGATTCCAAACCATCAATTTAGATTTCGCAAACTTCATTCAACCGTGAAACAATACTACCAAATAACACAAGAAATAAATAATAAGTACTATTGCTCAGCTGTTTTTCTGTATATTAATCAACGCTCGATAAATTCTGCACCCAGGACTAATAGTATTTAAAAAAACAAGTTCTTCCTCCTCCATCTTATTTGCAAGATCCTAAAATCGTATTTAAATGAACGCCGCGCCGGTTCTCCATCAAGGTAACATCCACAAACTTACCAATAACATCAGGGGTTCTGAAAGGGAGTATAATGGACCCACTATTATATATCTTGTACATCGTAGATTTATCAATACAGTAACATTACTGATGATACGGCTCTCCTGCGATAGCCTCTACTCACATAACATCTTGATTAGCTTCAGCAATAGTTACATAAATTTCGAATTAAGGTCAGCTTATGTAACTTTCAACTTTCCAAGAGAATCTTGCCTACTAGTTAGCTTCACAATGTTCTTCACAGTGTTCTATACTCCAGGGCTGCATTTGGATAACAAACTGAACTGGAAGTAACGCAGTCAAAAGGAAAAAATAGACATGAAAGTGAAAGAATTCAACTAGATATTAGGGAGAAAATCGAAACTATTAATAGAAAACATGTTTCTTATCTATAGTGTAATCTAGTGTAGAGCTAGCAAGTCCGAACACGGGCAATTATTCAGAAATACCCAAGCAAACATTCTCTGGCATGTATCAAACCATATACCCCACAATGACTGACTTTACATCAATGAAAAGTAGCCAAACACCATCAAATCCTAGGGGAAGACCTCAGTCCACTAATACCTTTGAACATTAGAAGACTTAGAAGTTATTGCCAATAGACTTGAAGGGTTAAATCTTAACTTAAACGTGACATTGTAAATGCTAGTACACCTAGCATTAGTAAACACCTTTGCTTATTGTATGTAATGTATATTCTGATTGCTAATTAAAGTACAAAAAAATGTTCAACCGGAATTGGTTAGGTCACTGGAAGCATTAGAAGACGAAAAACTATGTGCAAAGAACACAATTACATATTCTTTAAAAAGAATCTATTCTGTGGAACTTCTATTGTCTGCAATATATTCCTTACTTTCATTATGTGTCCTTTATATGAATTATCTTCCTATGAATTTTCCTCTGATGGATTGTAGGATTTACATGACTTTTTGTCTTCGCTAGGGCTTTTTTTTCGGAAGGACATCTTCAGTTCTTGTTGTTTCTTTCCCCAAAACTGTTATATGATGGTGTGCTTAGTGCATGGTTTTGCAGTCTTCTTAGACTCCATCTTCACTACCAAAATTTATCAGGAACGCACTTGTTCAGATGCTTTACTTCTTAAATTATCAAAGATAAATATAAACTATGCCAAGCTCTAAATTTTTACATATCTTGTCGTTGCAGATTATTTGACATTAATGTATTCCATTTAACAGAATAAACGATATCAGATGGTTTAGCCAGACATCTAATGAGAGTGAGTGTCGAAAGCTGAGTAGGTAATAGAATTGCTTGCCATTAAAGAGAAAGTAAAAATGTAGGGTGTGGAAGAAAAATTTATCTGTTCATTCTAAAAAAGTTCTGAAAATTGAAATTCATGTTTGCGACTCCTATCATTAACATTCTGTAGAACAAGCACTCGTATTTGCTGTAATGAAGCATGCTTAATTGAAGGTCATCCAAATGCAGAAACGATAGCTGAGAAAAGCAATTATTCTATGATACTTGGTACTACGATGAAGTCTTTTCTGGTCAGCACAGAAATTGCATACCAAATTGAAGGAAGAAAACTTACAAAGTTAAGCACATTATTATGTATGGACAAAAATAGCATTTCAATTCTGATTAGCTCCAATTGAAAATGAACTTAATCGTTTGATTCCTTATAAGTTTGGTTCTTCAACTGGGTGTATCAAGCAAACGAATTGATATACAGTGAAAGCTCCCATAGCGGACAGCTCTCTTAAGCGGACACCTCTCTTAGCTGGATAGTTTTTAATCCCCCATTTATGTAATTTACATGCATTTGCATCTCTCTTAGTCGGACACGGTCGGTTCACTGTATTGTATAATTCCTTCATGGAATAAAAATTTTAGGCATAAATAAAAACCTGCTTAAGTAAAAAGCGAACACAAAAAGAATTCAGTTGTAAAGTAATAGATTTTCAAGGATAAAAATTAATTGAAGAAGAAAATCAGATCTTTTGTGAATTTTTGGATTAGGTGATGAGTCAGAAAAAGGGCAAAAATAAAAAAATACATCGTCACAAATCAACTTTCTAAATTAGAGGGAATACCTTAATCGAATCCAGTCGTTAACATGTTACGGAATGCATGTCAAACAAAAAGCGGTTTTATTACATCCAATCCGTTCCGAAATAGGTGGTCTAGTTGTTTTTTTCCAGTTCCTCCCAAACGAAACGCGAACCTATTAGCATTACCAGAGCAGGATGCTTTTTTCGTCGCTAAGCCTGACGACAGCAGGATATCTGAAATTCTCACCGATCCGTAAACGTTGAAAAAAGAAAGGCTTAACGGTAAAAACGTTCGACAGTCGTTTCATCACGTTTCACTCGCAGCGATAGGTTAAGTACCGTTTAGCTAATATTGCGATAAATTTTAATTAAATAGGCCAGTTACCACGAGCTACACGATATTTACAGTTTAATATTAAATTTGCGGGAATAATTGTGCGGCAGCGGCCGTAAAACATGCTATGATTTCGAATAAGTTCGTAAACATCGTGACTAATTCACATTTATCGGGTCCGGGTTGTAAGGAAAGTTGCAACAGTGTTGGTCTTGGCGGCTTGTGATTAATTTTTTTAACAATAAAATTACCAGATCTTTTTGTGAAAGAAGATGAGGAAACGAAAATTTTATGGAAAGTAAAATTTAAAAGATTAGAGCCTCAGCGTACAAAGAAGAATACTATGTATGTATATGTATAGTACTAAAAACATAGAGAGTATTATTTATAAAAGTTGACTTGTGCAATGCACATACAATTTATTCAATCAATTTGTATCTGTTTAAAATATTTTTCCATTATGTAGTGGTCAATTTTAAAGTCAAATTAATTACAAAATGTCAGCAATAAGTTGAAGAATAATTTAAAATGATATTTCGATTTAGTTTAGTAAATATTGCAAAAATGAAACATCGAATGGGATTGTAAATACTCAACATGATAAGGAATGTAAATAAACGAGCTCTCAAAAACAATTTACTTAAGTAACTTTAAGAGCTAATTGATTAAAACACGTTTTGAACGAGCAAGTTATCGCTTTTGATAAAGCAGCCAAACAAGCTGCGAAACGTCAAGTGTGTTTATACACTTCCTGCTCCATATTTGAAAAAGTGTTTTTAATTAATTAGGAACTTTCACGAGCAAAAAGATTGCTGAAATACAAATATTAAAACTTTTAAATTAATTAAAATCGAAAAAAAAAATTATCAGGTCCTTCAAATGTAAACAAGAAGAAATGATCATGTCTTTGAGCTATTGCAGAAAAGTTAATCATAAATCAAATACTTCAGTTGTCTAAAATTGCCAACGTTATCACCTAGTATTGACTTCTTAAAATAACAGAGTGAATTTAATTTACTTTCAGTCGAGTAGACATCTTGAAATAGAAAATTCGATTAAAAAGTACTGAAATTGGGGAACATTGTTCTTCAGATGGAAGACTTTTAGAACAATAAAAATTACTACAAAGTAAAGTAAGTCAAAAGTAAATATATATTCGAAAACAATTTAAAAGTACGGTTCAGTTCAATTTGATGAAAATTATGAAGTCTTTACTGTATTATGTCAATAGTAATTATGTAATAAAAACATTATGTTTAGTAATTAATTAATTAAGAATATAGGCCAACATAATGTGGATCCAAAAATTTGCCTCTTTATTTTGTAATTCATAACGATATCGTTATAATAACGACATTTGTTAAGTGATACATTTTTACCAATCAGTACTTAGATACAACGCATTTCCATGTACCGATTGGTCAAAAATATTTCACTTAACGATTGTCGTTATGAGTTACAAAATGAAGGGGCTAATTACAAGATTTATTTGCTATCGAAAGTAACTGTCGAAAGAATTTTTTTTTAATTCACAGGGTGTAATTGAACTTGAGTCATTTATTGGAACCACATATGGTACTCGAGAAAGAAGTGATTTTTTTATAAAATCATGCGGCAAAAGTCAGTAATAACTTGAGAAACAGCTATTTTCGTTTCTACAAAAACCGTTTGAGTGGCAACAACGCTGGAAGACAATGGAATGTAAGTTACTATTGCTATCAAGATGTAAGTTTAACTTAAACATGGCACAGGTTGATTGTTTTTGTGGTAGGTTAGGAATAAACCAAATTCCTGATTGAAAAAATAAAATAAACGCGAGCAAATTGTTATAAGTTTTTATTTTTTAAGTGTGTGAAGACATTTTGTTAATTTAATGTCAGTGAGCGAGCATATTGATTATCCAATTGTTTGTACTAATTGCTAGTAAATAAACTACTAGTGAGCTTATAAACGAAAAAAACGTAACTGGAGTCATTGGATGAACATTAAAAATTTTTTTATCAATGACTCGATGGTATGTACGCTTGTAAATCAATGACAAGTAATTGGCAAATCATTTTTTTCTGTTACGTCCTTCCATTCAACACTTACACTTTCTATTTTGACTGTTTTTCGCTTGTTGCGAGGAAATATATAATTATAATTATATATTATATATAATAATTATTATTAGTATCACTTTCAACCACAACATCAGTGTTATTGTCTCTATGATTAAATGAATCTGATTTAGTCACACCGTGTATATAATCGGCAATGATTAGTCAAAAAATGTCTAAGCAATTTTCTTTAGATTAATTTAGTATAGTTGTTATGAATCTTGTAAATTTCCAAACCGATATCTGTAACTAACTAATTTAATAACTATCACTAAAAGCGGCTTAATTTGTTTGCTTTCAAAACACAAACTTGCGAGCTTTCAAATTTAAACGTCAAATCTAAATAAATTGCGCCTTTTTTACCGCTTCGGTTGCCAATCCAATTAACTAATTAATCCTGTTTAAGGCGCTATATTTATCCGCTCAAAGTTAATTTATCATGTGAGGACGTGCGTTCACCAAGCACCGAAACGCCAGGAATTATGTTAATTTCTAGACGTGAACAAATTATTGGATCGTGTTAAATATGAAACCGATGCACTTACAACCGGCCGACGATTACAGTCTATTACTTATGTTCAATTTGCCGGACATGCGTGTAATAAGGTGTTTCATCTGAGCGGCGAGAGCTGTTGGTTCTTCTAGAAGAAGAAGAAGAAGTCGATGATGCGTGAAGGTCGATAATGAGACGGACAATCGATCTCGCGAATGTTTTGTGTGGTATATCGACCCCGGTTGTTACGTTCATTTTTGTGCAATCACGATTCATTAATCCTCTTCCGCAATTTCGTCATGGTAATTACATGTTGAGTAAACGTGCTAAAACTTTCAACCTTTCTTCCACAGCATTTGTGAATATCTAAATTGAGTTAGCCAGCCGATGTTTTAAACGTTGCAAAATTGATTAGCGTTACAATTTCGAAAGGTAATCGTTGAATCAATATTAGAACAAGCAATGAGGACTAATAAGTATAATTAAATTTAGGTAATTTTCAAGTCTTCATTTCATTTGTATTTTAAATGATTCGTAGAAAGAACATTTTAAGAATATACGGTTCGATTGCGAGCGTTGTGCTCTTTCTAGTTTATTCCGATATTCTTGACGCACAACTATAGTTAACCACAACATGATTATAAATCTTTTTTAATACATTCTGATCAACAATGATTGAATGTTATTGAGACATAAGAAGTAACAAAACACCTTAAACAACCGAAAGAAAAAGATAAATTAACGAACGGCACTGGGTGGAAGTTATTATTGACATCCCAGTAGTAAACACCCTTTGCAGATTAAAAAATTGAGATCATTTCAGACGCAAACCTTCATTGTTGATCACAGTGTAAAATTTGGCTAAAGAAAACTGAGGGTCTTTGATTTTATTCAAAAAAACAATGGATTTTTTTTAGTGTCGACAGGGAAACATTTCCGTCGTTTTTTTTTTTCTCTAAAACGATTTGTATGTTCAGTCGCAATCATAATTTATGACGCTTACAGAAAGTTTACAGAACATCGTACCCATCTCCTTCAAATGATGAACGAAATGCATCCAAATCTTGCTACTTAAAAGTGAATCCGGGATGTCGTAAGTTATTTTTTGCTTGGAAACCACAAATATCCACGATGAGTTTTTCTATAAAGGTTATGTCGTAAATTATGAATGCGACTGTACAAATAATGGTCTTTGAATAACTTGCTGCCTGTACAAAAGTCTCAATAGAGACTTAAGAACAATACCAATTTTAAATTCAATGAATTTCCTTGACAAAAATATATTTAAAAAAATTAAATACATATAATACAACATAGATGTTATTTAATCGACCCCCAGGCGACCATTAATAGATTATCGACCCCCAACTGACCCCTATACGTTCATCGACTTCCAACTGACCCCTGTAGCTTCATCGACTCCCAACCGACCCATACAGGTTCATCGACCTCCAACCGACCCCTGCAGGTTCATCAACCCCTTTCAAATTTTCATCGGTCGATATCGATCGATTCTGTTTGTAACCCCTGGTGCATATTTATACAATTGTAGATTCATTTATTCCTTCCAAAAATAGGATGCTAATATTAATTTATTATCCTTTACAATATCCCTCGCCTTAATAATAATGATAATAGTTAAGTACATATTTTAAAACAACTGAGCAACAGGTTTGAAAAGTGTCGAACAATAGGAGGGTACAATATGTTCCCAAAAGATAATCTTATTATTTATATAGTCTAAAATTAATAAATTGAGGTGCAAATAAAAAAAGAAATACAATATGATAGGAATCATATTACAATCTTTTTTCATTGAGTTTCCTCTTTTATCAAATGTGTTTCCTAATTTGCCAAATGACTTTTCAATCCGTTCAAAGTATAGTAGGCCTGCGGATTGGAAAGTCAATTGACAAATTCTGAAGCATAATTGATAAAAGAGGAAAAGCAAAAGAAAAAGACTGGTCCAAGATCAAATAAAAACTTTTTTTTGTAATCCGAAGCATTGGAGATTAGCATGACTCCCCTTAATAATGACATTTTTAATAAAAATTCAAAAAACAAATTCAAATATTAATTTAAATTAAAAAATTTAATTAATTAATTAAATTTCAAGTGTCGATTTGCCTATTGTTCCTAAAATGTAAAAATAGTTAAAATTTGAATTTATTTTTTGATGTTTTTTTAATATGATTTTAATCAAATATGTCATTAATCAATAGTAGTCATGCTAAGTTTCTAAGTTCTAGTTTGAAAATGCTCACCCGGTACAATAATAGTAAGATCATTCATAAACAGAACGAAAAGTAGTGAACCTAAAACACACCCTTAAGGCACTTCACAAATAATCTCTATCAAAACAGATTGATTATTTGAGAACAACCTTCTGGGATCTCCTACCCAAACCAGGCCAAGACCAGGAATACCATAGTGCTCTAATTTAGTATAGAACATATGATGGTCCAAAGTATCGATAGCCTTAGTTTAGCGAAGAAATAATCCACAGGTCAAATCTCTTACGCTGTGTTGCATAAAATATTTAAACTAGGATTAAACTCATGCCTAAGTTAAAATATGACACACAATATGTTGTATTAACGCCTTAACGTGTTTCACATTCTAACTCTAGCTTAAATGTTTTATGCAACACAACTTTAGACGACAAATTAAACTGTGGTTGTGTAATTTCTCAGACACCTTTTTCACTTCTGTAGGCCACCTTCTTTAGGGCTTCATCAAAACAATAGGCACCTGTTGAATTTGAAGCAAACTTGTAAGAAGTGATCAAATGAAAAATGAGAGTTGGCGATGCAATTAAAAACTCATGTGTGCATTTAATTCATCGAACATTCGTTCAGTCACTTTGACGTTTCTACAAAGCAAGAAAACAGTTTTATTTTAATAAAACTAAAGCAGATGTGCAAAATGATCACTGCCTGCTGCATTAAGACACGTTTGAGCTTATGAATAACTGCGTGAATAACGTTAAACAACATTTCCGGCGTGTTATTTTACAATTGATTGACAATTAGTATTAATATGACGTTATCCAAGACATGCATTCCAAAGCCTACCCTAATTCATTTTTATATTGATCGCTTGTTATTTCTGATGCGTTCGTGTATTCGTAAATAGAATAAATTCTGTTTTTCAGAACTTACCGTATATGGTTTCCTTAAATTATGAGGTTTCATGTATTTGATTTTAAAATACTTCCCTTACGTTTTTATTTCATTAGATTTTTTCAATTTACGACAATTTTGGTTAAAACAGAATAAGGTAAAGACGTAAACTTGAAGTGGAAGGAAAACTAAAAATGATTCGAGTTTATACTACAAAAAATAAGCATATTTTGCAACAATCTGTAAGGGCTCATTGTATTACTATGGTGCATAATTATCAGGCGTTTTTTAAACACTATGTAATATGAAAAACGCCTAATAATTATGATTGGTGTATATTATAAGGGAAAGTAGCGTGTGATTTAAAATATGTACCTATAATTATTGCAGAGAAGCTAAATGAAAATGTTTGAATTAAAACAAATGTATTTAACTTTTGACGAACGCAATTTTTGTAAATAAAATGTAAAACGTTTCCATTAACACATAACAAAATTAATAAAACTTTTCTGAGTTATTTTTAAATTGTTTTATTAAAAATGTAAACATTTATCAACGGCAAAAAAATGAAAAAATAATGTTCTCAATTCTACACAAAATTCATTGTTTCGATTGAACTGTTATATGTAGTTATAATACATTTTTTTACTCAAATCATTCAAACAAAATAAAAACACAGCTATTTCTATAATATGATTTTTGCAGGTTGAATAAAATACGTGTGTTGCATTTACGAAATGTTATTAAATTATCAGGATTTTATTGTGAATATTGTTTTTTATAAATTTATTTTTCCGTTTCTTTTTCTTCGGTTTGTAGATATTAGTTCTCGAATAGATGCCATTGTTGAATCTATTAAAATGTTCCTTTCCCATCGTAAATAAGACACAACTTTAAAAAATTAAATTACAAATTGATATTTTACCTAAATTTCCCTAGATTATCGTGACAATCACATTTTTTCTCTTTAGCCTTTATCTTAAATAGAAATTTCTATTTTCTCGAAATTTGTAAGAACTACGTCTAGGTTTCTTTACATCAGAGGACACGTTATATTTATGTAAATTGAAATACAAGCTGCAAAGTTTTTTAAAATACATAAGTAACTAATGATCTTAATTTATTTTATTTTGCTTAAAAAAGTTGTTTTTAAAAGATAGAAAATAGTCAGAGCTATCACAGAAAACTGTCGTTCTCATTAATCAGACTGACTACCTAGCCCAATATTGTAGACTTTATAATTTCTTGGAATGCGGTCCTAATCAAAGTGGAAAACTTAAAACATTCTCTTTTTCAACGCCGTCAGCGTTCCGACCGACCAATAAATTTCAATATAATTAAAACTGTAGAGATGAAAAAGATTGTAAACGTTGAAAAATACATTTTATCATCAACTGGCCATTAAACACGCATCGCCGTCGCATTAAACAGTTCATAAAAAAGCAATAAAGCGCTTTATAAATGAATCAGAACGCGGTGATGGTTAAACACTATCCGTGTATACAAAACTATAGCAAATATCCATTAGGTTGTATGTATAATTAACGAACAAG
The DNA here is from genome assembly GCA_958336345.1 of Dorcus parallelipipedus. Taxonomy (NCBI): domain Eukaryota; kingdom Metazoa; phylum Arthropoda; class Insecta; order Coleoptera; family Lucanidae; genus Dorcus; species Dorcus parallelipipedus. The sequence continues at coordinate 47,825,841 of OY284475.1, forward strand.
CGGATTGTAACGAGAGTGCAGAGTCTGATTATAAAAAAAATGATATGATCTCACCATGGCAACCTTGTAATGATCTATTAATAATTACCCGGAGTAGTAATTATATCGCTGGTTGATACGGATCTATTTCAGTAAAGGATTAATAATTATGGCGTGGAATGAAGTTATTAGTTATACCTGTTATCACGAAGCATTTTTACGATTACACATGATAATGCAATTAAAGCAACCTGTAATTTTTGTAATGGAAATACACGTTCGGTTACCATTAACGATCGAAATAATTCAAGGTAACTGCAGTTTATTTCGTCTGTACAGAAGCATTTTAAACGTTGACTTGACGTTCGTCTAATGTAAAGTACCCTTCTACGTGCAATTAGTTTTCGTAACTTATAAACGCAACAATTAAAAAGCACTTTTTATTTTCACGTTTTACTGTCAGATCTTTAATGTGTTTGGCTTGGGGGAATAATTATATGGATTATAAATCTCCTAGTTAATCGGTTATTCACATTAAAAGTATTTTGAATATAATGGGGCTTGTTGTAAAATAAAATGTTTCTCACATATCTTAGTTTTGAAGCAGTATTTTTGATGCCCATTGTTTTGGTAAGCTAGGAGTAAAAATTTGGTTTTCTCAAAAGGAGGCGAAGTGACTAAAAAGACTTCGTAATTCAATTTGAACGATTTTAGAATTCGAGGACCAAATTAATTTCAGCCTCGGTTTATTAATTAAAGACGAGCTTCTAGGGACAATGACAATTACCACTGTACCTAAATGAATTGGGTTAAGCGATATTAATGGTATAGTATGAGTATGATTCATAATTTACAAGTAAAAGTGTTGACTAGTGATTATGTATCTCATAAAAATCTATTTCAAAATGGAATATTGTATCAGATAATAATTATGAAACTGTATTTTCTTCATATCTGGTAGTAATAAAAATTTAAAAAGATATTTAAGTATTGGTTTCACTTTAGCCACTAGTGCAGTGGTTTGTTGAAGGGCAACAGAGAGCATACGATTCGCAATAAGTTAAAAACAAAAATACAGCTCTTGCATTTTTAACATCTGTGACTTAGATGCGACTACATCAATAACATCAATCCATGTTTATAGTATAGTCTGATCCCTATATCGAAACAAACATGCTATGCACACTGTACTCGTCTCTTTCCACGAATCGCATAGACACATGCTCTTTATTGGTCTTCATGAGACCACTTATTGGCCAAAGTGAGAGTCTTCAAATGGTATACATCAGCATTTGTTTCCTTTTTATAATAATTCATTTTTTTTCTGTTTCAGTATTACGAAATGTCGTACGGATTAAACGTGGAAATGCACAAACAGGTGAGTAGATTCCATAGCTTCCAATAAGCTTTCTGTTTGCGCATTTATATTCGAGCTTTTATCAAATATTGAAATTTTAATCCGGGTTTTATTTTCCATGACAGCGCGGTTATTTTCAGCGCAGAACCGTTAAATCTCAACACGGAATTCTACTTTTTCCCGGGTAATCTTGGCTTGTTTTAACAATAGCCGCCGTCTGCACGCATCTCGCCTTATTAAATATTCACCCCATCTAACCTAAAAGTTATACAGGTGAATATTAATTATAAATTATACAATTTTGTGGAATTTTTTCGAAGCGCTCTCTCTTTCGATTATGTATTTAGAAGTCGTTCGGGGGCGCAGAGTTTTGATCTCTTATCTTCTTTTCATATTACTAATTTGGTTTTATCTCGTCTCTTTAATAATTTGTTAGAAGATTTATTGCAATTTTGTTTAAATTTTATATCTTTAAGTCGATATGTTTCAGAACGTTTTCATAATTTATGTATTATGCTTGATCGTACCTTTAGGCCCAGTTTTACAATCGTGGAATAAGCTCTATTCGTCGAATATCCTTTAACTTTTTTCCATATCTACGTCACGTTATTCCACGAATAGTATTATACTCATTTTATATGACGATTGTAAAATCAGACCACAGAGTTAAAAATTCTTAAGGCTAAGGCCACATTAAAGGAACATTAAAGTATATTTGGCGAACAGTTATTCCGTCTTTATTCCACGATTGTAAAACTGGGCCTAAAGGTTTCTCAACTAGGCAAATTAATTCTTGTTTTACCAAAATGTCATATCCTAATTTTTTTTGTATCTTTGCAAACATTTTGCTTTGCGTTAAGACCAAAGACTTGCTTAATGACACCGATTTTTAATTTGAAGATGTCGGTTTAATTAGAAGTCCAAATAAGACCAGGTTACTAATTGTCAAATATTTCATAATTAGTTACAAATTAAACATCATCTGGATTCCTTCTTCCATTGCATCTGCTAATTGAGGTTCAACAATGCCGCAACACGAAAGGCAAATCATCTGGAGGTGACCGACAATGTTTGTTAAGCTTTTGTGTATGAACGAATTGATACGGTTAGGTTTACTGAAACGGTAAAAATCCGAACCAAATTTATGTGAAATGTGGAGTGAATGTCGGATGCGGGTGCTTTATTAGTTTTTCAGTGGCACCAAAATCAACATTAAATCCCAATGAAAAAATAAACACGTATTCGTGAATAAACATCCCAGGGCAGCGGCAGGTCAGTTTATGTATCGTTTATACAATGTGGTTATAGCGTAAAAATCTCATCTTCCCACAAAAAAAAGGCCATCCAGGCATATAAAATACATTCCGAACAGCACTTCAGGCCCTCGGCAATAAAACGTCGAGGGTTCGCCCTAGAAATGACACGTGCACTCATTTCTCCACTCAGAAACCAATTCGCTCTATTCTATATCGTATAATATTTTCGATGAAATATTCCGGAGTTTATTGAATGAAATAGTGCAAGCCTGTGCCGTACACATGACAAATTCATATTTACTCGACGTTTTCGTTTCAATGGGAACTTATGACTAAGTTAAACATACGGCTGTGACACTTACGTATCGTAAAAAAATTGTGAATGTTATAAATAAATATCACGTGTTTACCCACATTAATTTTGTTTATTTTCTTGTTCCCTTATTTACATTGAGTTTGTCATTCATGTTCTTAATATCGGTAACGCACGTAGGAAATTTACATCATTTAAAACAAAACTCCATCGACCGTAAGGGGTGTGTTCTATTAAAACGAACGCATTTTTTGCAATTTAATTCATTAAAACGATACAATTTTGTTTACGACGAGGGGGAAACTAAATCTGATAAGCAAGCATAATTGCGGATTACTTTCAACAAATGTTCCTCCGTCCTCATACTTCAACCCCGATTCGCCTTAGCGATTAAAATGACACCGTACAAAAGCCGCACCTGCCACACCACCTGGCATCCGACCGTCACAGCCGATACCTGAACGCCGCGTAATATATTCAAAAGGATCGCCCCCGGCAAGTTTCGTCGGCCGACCCTGCTCCTCGGGGTGGCAGAAGTGTCTAATGCAACTATTGTATACGTGTCTCGTTTAGTAATTGAAACTAGGGACGGATGGAAATGGGGGAAAGTTTTGCGACCCAAACCGCATTATCTCGTCCCTTCGTTGTGTTTTTAGTATATAATTTACTTATTCCGTACAACGGGATCGCTCTTTGGATTTATTATGACTCAATTTAATAAGTACCCGAGGGTTACATTTTCAGGGAGTAAATCATTACATTTTTTTTTGTTTGGAATCACACATGCCAATTTTTAGCTCTAGTTCAATTTATAAATGAATTAATATTAATTAATTAAAAAAATTATAGAACACATGTAATGTGTAATGTAAAATAGTTTCAACAAGAAACAGAAAAGATAGAAGAAAACAGAAATAACCATAACAGTAGCACAGTCTCCAAATAAAATTTAATGGGTGCTTGTTTTCCTGCTTGCCCGCTTGCTTGTCCTCCTAGAAGTAACGGCGATCAGAAGGGGTCAGAGCGTCATTTAACATTTTATTGGGAGACATTATTTTTATTTTGAATATGCATACATACACACCTGTATGTAAGGTATAACTCACATTTTCAATTTTTGCTGTTGATCTTGAATAAGAAGCCAAATACAGAACTCTTCTGAAATATTTACACTTTTTTGGCAAAGAGAAACTAGGCAGATTATTTTAGTAAGTACTTTAGTGTATTTATCAATACAAGAAGTTGTAAAAATGTCTGATTAGTAAAAGTAAAAATATTGAGCTAGAGAGTGGACTGGAACAACTAACGAATGTAAGGACGTTTATCAAAGTTTATCAATATTTTGTTTTGTTCCATCAGATATTGGATATGACCGCCAATCATCTACTTGGTGGGTAAATGGCTATTGGTATCATATTACTGTTTCGAGTTCAATTATGGTGTTTTTGACAAAACAAACCTGTGCTTATTAAAAGTCAATATGTATTAGATAAAATATGAAACAAACAATTTTGCGGTGTCGTTGGTTGCTGAATAGTTCCTAAACAGATACAATTTTCAAGGATGTTGTAATAATAACAAACTTAGTAATATACTTACAATCGCGGACAAAAAAAGTGGTCACTTTTTTTGACTTCAATTTAATACTAAAACTTTTGCTGGGTGGTTGTAATTATGAATTGAAACTTACAGATGACAATCAGTAATTTGGTTGTCATCTTTAAGTTTCAGTTCATAATTACAACCACAGTTTTAGTATTATAAAAAAAGTGCTTACTTTTTTGTCCGCGACTCTAATATAATACCCTTGACAATTTTGTACACCAGTATTTTACCTAGACAGAAAACACATCATTACACACATTAAAAAAATCCTCCTAATAACATACGTAAATCCACCGAATAGCTGATGACGAAGACTGGTGGCTAGGAATATGAAAGTCAGCAATTGCTTCGTGCTTCACTTTTCCTTTTAACTAAGATAGAGATGTTATCATCAACATTGCATACTTTACCTCTGATTATTTTGAAGATTTCTGAGAGATTATTTATCAGTAACACAATAGACCTAAGACATTTTCCTGCGGTACTCCGCTAATAATTTCGTACAATCCTGACACACAGCACACATTTTTCATTCTCATTTCCTATAATCACTTTCTGTACTTAATTTCTTGTGCAAATACAATTTGATCCAATCATAAGTCAGCTCTTGTACGTCGTAATCTAGGAATTGAATCTCTTGTGGGATATCCGTAAGGAACATTTTTCCTTTTTTTTAAACTACTTAATACAGTTGTAATAAAATCGATTAAAACATGCTTACATTAGGTCTGTTCGTAGTGCAGTTCTGACTAGTTTGCAACCGTTTGAAATATGCACCAATGAATGTTTTGCATTTAACGCAACTGACAAATTGATGATTACTTCGATGGACGACTCGTTTTGACGGTTCCAAACTAGTTACAAACTGCACTACGAACAGACATATTGTTTATTTTTCTAATTAAGTCAGTTTTACGCCCAACAGAATTTTTAAACACCATAATATGCAATATAGAATGTTGAAAGTCCGTATGTAATAATTGAAATAAATTATCACAACTACTTCATGACGATTCATTGACCTGTGACAGTGTGTCATATTGGCCCCGGACTCGGCAGAACTTTTGCTCAGCCGTGTACGAAAGAGTAATGTTCAGCAGAACAGTATGGTCATACTTCATTATTGTATTGCTGAATTCGGAAGCACTCTGCTTTCTTAACATGTCCCTGTTGTGGTAACTTTTATGTTAAGTGTTCCATAGAGGCGGCCTGTCAGATACCGTATGATTTTTAAAATTTTAGATCAAGGGAGACCGTGAAGAGGAAAATATATAGCTTAAATTAACTCATACGTACGTTTTGGTGAACACTACTGCGAAAATATGTTTCAATTATGAATGTGTTTTGAAGTTTTGTAAATATCATTTTGAATAAATTGTTGTATTTGCTAATTTATGCCATACGTTTTGCTTTCACGGCCTCCCTTTATCTAAAATTTAAAAAATCATACGGTACTAGTGTGATTAGTTCATCGTAATTCATTATTTAGTGTAAGTTAGCTTAGGAAACATTTCCGTAGGAATTAAACCTTTTACTACTAGACAGCTTGGAATTATACTATACGAATATGACAGCAGAAAACAAATTTGTTTGAATTTGGCCGGTCGTTTGACGTACTCGGCAGTATACGCCAGTCCCTTACGATCCTACTAGAACCATACACATTTGTTAACACGAAGTTGTTTTTAAACCGATTTCTGACCGAATTTTAAATTTATTGGAAATCAATCAGTCACACTCTTTTTCTTTTAAACTGTCCAAAAGAATCGGCATACTTTGAGATTTTACACACCGAAATGAAGGAAACTTTTGAAGATATGCTATTACAACTTAGGTCAGTATTAGTTTTATGCATGATGGACCTCTGCAGGAATGTCTTAAACGAAACACTTTGTATCACATGGATAAGCGAAGTGGTCAAATGTCATTCAACATTTGAGCTTCTTTTATTATGAATCTATTTAAATCTTACTTATTTGAAATGTAAATCATTTAAGAAATTAAATCGATAATGCGTTCCCTCATGTTAGAAGGATTTTCGAACTCTTGTATGTATACTAGGTACTGAACATCTTTTGTAAAAACCTAAATTAATTTGCTATTTATTAATTTTCTGATCGAAAATGTGAGGGGGTTTCACTTGGCAAGCCTCTTCTCGTGAATTTTTTTTTAACCGGAGCTTCCGATTTACCCCGTCGTATTTATAGATTAAAAGGACCTTAGAATGCGACGGTAATGACCGTTCTCCTCTGGGGTACGTAATGTTTTGTCGTTATCTATTACCATTTCAAAAATTTGCATAACTATTGAATTCACCTTGTGTAGTGTAATATTATAGAAACGATTCCCGAGACTTCGAGTTAAGTTTTCGCAGAAGTTTTACCACCGTGATCACGTTTCATGAAGATAATGAACATTAAAGTATGAACTCACAGGCAAATTTTCTATTTGCGAATTTTCTCAGGCGTTAAATTAGACGATGAATTTGATTATTATGCAGGAGGGATTAGCATGATACATACTGCCTGGCATTATTTCTAGAATTAGGAACGGAAAGGGGTTTAAAATCCCCCATCATCGGCACTGACCCTTTACATAAAACATACACGAGCAAACAAGACTGTTTCGCGGCATTAAGTGCGCTACAATACACCTCGATAATACGATAATCAAGCGACCGCTCCAACCCCGATGGTAATGGTCTCGGGACGTGGTCGGGCTACCAATTCGCAATCTGTTGAGATATTCCGAGCACGGCCAACTTGAATCGCGTAGCGGCAACCTGGGGTGAATACATTGGAAACGCGATACCGTAGAATAAAATTATAGTGCAACCTTGTTTTTCGCTCGCAGTAGACGTAATATGGCATGAAATGATTTGATCTTGCGCGCAAAAACAAAGAGCAACTGTCCAACCTCTTTTATATTCATGTTGCACGTTTTCAGAATGCAATACGCGCAGCCCTTTTTCCTTTTTATTTTCTTTTTTTAATTATTTACTCGTCGGCACAGTATATCATAAATACATCGTCCGTAATTACATAGCAATTATACTCCGTATTTATTTTTGTCTTTTCTTAGGGAGACGAACTTAATTACGACCGTGTTATGTACACGCAACTAAATACTGTCGCCGTGCGCAAATTTTAATTATAAGATACAATGCTGTGAATCATTATGAGAATAAATATGAAATCCCCCGCTGCTGCTGGAAAATAATCTGAATTTGAAATCGAGCTACTCATGAGGGTCCACGTGTGATGTAAAGAGGGTGCAGTGTTTGATGAGGAACGTTGGGGTTGGGGTAGTGTAGAGGGTGTGTTAATTGCCACCGGCGCAGCTCAAACACACACAGCGTATGTGTTTGCATATGTAAGCATTATGTTCATGTGTTTGGAAACAGTAAAACTTTCGGGACGGCTGAATAATTTAAATTTTTAAATACTCATTTGTACCGAAACGCACCAAAGCCATAGAAAATTCATCGTTCACCGACCGTCACGCTTTTTACATTTTTTTTTATTGAAACATTTTTTTTTTCTAAAAATTTGACCGTGGCCCAAAATAGTTACTATACTGGCTACAAGAAATGAAGAGACGATCTAGAAAATTTATTTTAAGAAAAATGAAAATATGAGATTGGAACTATTCACATCTTCATCAGGGCCGCCTCAGTATTTTCTTCTTTTGCAACGTTTGTCATTTCTTCGTTCTAGAGAAAAATTTCCAAGGCCTTTTGCTGCTGTTGAAGAAGTTCTTCTACAAGAACGAAACTTGTAAAGAAGAAAAGAGTGACGCGATTCAAACCAAAACCCACAGTGATGACCACAATAATACAATGATGATTACATTTGCACATCAGATTTCATATCAGATTTGTCTAATACAGGCTGTTACAAATTCGAGGCTCACCATTGGGATCTCGGAAATGGTAAGAGATAACGAAGTTGGTTAAATTAGGGCAAAGTTGCGTATTTTGGTGCTGAACTATCTTCTGAAATATCTGTAGTTCTTGAAATATTTCCAAAAAAACCGAAAAACGTAATTTCCTTTCTTATTTTTTTCTGAAGTTATTATTACAGGGATCACAACTATACATTCTACAGGCACTTTTTTGAGCTCTTTACGATGATGTCACTAGATTTTACTTACAACGTTTTGTTTCGCTCTGACCATCATCAACTTAATTTTTTCTTATGGCCACTTTATTGGACACATCCCTATTTAATAAACTGAAATGGCTATAAATGTAATTTTTTTTTGAAAATAACAGTGCACTTTGCCTTGCATTTAATTGAACTCTTTCTTTTAAGAATTTAACCTACCCATTACGGTTCATTTTGCATAAAATGTGTAGAACCAATTTCATTGCATTGCTTCAAATAAGACATACCTGGAAGTTGTAAAAAAGTAAACTTAATTCATTGAGCTATTTAGAACTGTTTCGGAATTCATCTATGCAAAAAGATTGTAATACGAAATTTGCTCATTATATAAGAAAAGTGAATTTGTTTCATTTTAAATAAACATCTCCCTTTATCATGAGTAGAAAGCTATTAGAAATGTGGAGCATCTTATGGCCTTATCGAAAATTCGTTCGGAACATAACCGGAGTAGAAATGTGAGAGCGAACACTTAGGGCCAAATTCTAAAACATCACTCATACTCAATTCACACTCCATTTGACAGTTGGATGTTAATTTGAAATTCAGAAACGTTTTAATTTTCATTTTAATGATTTTTTGACTTTTTATCGTAAAGCACTAATGATCAAAATACCCATACCTAAATTTGATTAAAATTGATAAGGCCCAATTATACAATTCCAGCTTAACTAAGCCAGAGTTTAAACCCTTAACAACAATTGCTGAAATAATCGTCATGGGTTTAAGCTTCAGCTTAAATTTAAAAGGGATGAATTTAAAAAAGGATGAAAGGCTATTTATTTTCAAAGCAAAAATAAATTTATTATAATGGAAATTATTAACCCTGCGGTACCAGCAACGAATATATCGACAATATTTAAGTTGACCGTTCGTAAAAGCAGGTAAGATCATAAAGAGCAACACGGATCATTTTCGCTTGTCTTCTAATTCTTAAGATCACAACTAAATTTTGGCGCACGGATACTTTTGTCAGCCCTTGTACAATGCCACTTTAAATGTAAGGTGGAGCTTAAACCCATAACAACGATTATTTCAACAATTTTATTGATGCTAAGGGTTTAAGCTTTGGCTTAATGTCAAGCTGGAATTGTACAACTGGGCCTTTATGTTATTTAATTTCGACTGTATAAAATAGTATACGATTTTGTATTTGATGGAGTTTGTTTAAATACTGAAAATTTATATGCGTTCAATTGAACCGAATTTGGATTTACAGGCGAACCACTAAGCGCTATCAAATATACGAAATTATACCTGAATTAATTATGGCGTTATAAACGTCACATAATGTGAATAGCGGTAATCTCCATCATCTAAACTATTCATATAACGTCAAAATCGTATTTAAACAAGCCAGCGACTATAATGTGGGGGTGATCTGCGATGATGATAGATCACGCGTTTGATGCTCGATAAACCGACTGCTCTCCCGGTTAGGGTAATTCCCCACTATCGCCTTCCGGCTTCCGCCCCGAACCCCTCGCGCGATTTACATATGTGTTTTGGTGCGGTTAATAAAACCCCTGCCCCTCGTTATGAGCGAACGCACGTATACAAATTGCATGCGTTTTAGCGGACGTACGGTTGTTTATTGAGCCGTTTTACATGTGATATTTGCTTTTTACCGTATCGCGTTACGAGTTATTCCATCGAGGATGGTGACAGATGGGGAGAGCGTTCAATCGTTTATTGGTTTTATTGTATCGAGTTTCCACTTTTGGGGAAGCTTCGCTTTTTTTTACTGACGGCCATTTATTATCAGAAGTCGTGATATTTTTGTGTATTTAACGCGGATCGTTTGCGCATTTTTGACGCCTAATTACAGGAAATATTAAGCAGATTATTCGATACGTACACTTTGTTTTTATACTCATTATACATATAATATTCTTGTAAATTGCTCTATAGCAAAATACATACTAGTTTCGTAGAAAAAGATTTAACAAACATATAATGTGATAACCTGCAAATAAATGTATCTCTTTGTTTTTATCAATCTTATTTTACTTAATGGAAAGTTTAAGTAACGACATCCTGTGATCGCTTTTTGACCTGGATTAGGAGGATTGACAAATTGAAGCCAGTTCGCTACATAATAAGTCATCCCATACAAGGCTGCCATGCGTGCTGTCAAAGCATAATGAAAATTTTTAAAAAATTTGTTGCAAATCGGTTTTGATTGCAGTGGATTCCTCGAGTATCCTCTGTGTAGCTATTTCGGCCCTATTTGAGGCCTCGTCAGCAAAAGCGTGATGTATACTGGAGAAATAATTTTTAGTCGTTCGTTTTTTTAATAACAACTCCATATTTATGGAACAACTTTCTTTACTGCACTTATTAACACTACTTCAGAATTTGTTTATTTAGATCTTTGAGAGTGTCAACATAAAAGTTATAAAAGCAACTAATAAATGACATAAAAATTTGTTAAATTGAAGTTAATAATATAATGCTGTATTCATTCTGTTTTATTAAGTTTGTGCGGAGATTCGGGTTAAAGATCTTTACGTCAAAGCAAATTAATTAAGACTTGTTTTCAATTTGGGATGTGTCTGTCGTAAATGTAAATGTGATTCCGTTAATTGACGGCGAAGGACGTAGCGTCGTCGACTCTCGGTAGGGGCGTCGGGACGAGAGAGCATGTATAATGCATCCGATCACCGGAGAGCAGATTAACTCGACCACAGCCCAGAACTTTATCTAATTACATCCATATATCTCCCGTGCGGTTTTGTCTTTAGCCGCCGCCGCTCTGTGGTAATCCTCTTCTGTTCCACTACACGGTTTTACTCGCTCCGTGCAAGATTCAAACGCGAAATGTTACGACTAATTTTTACGCTTTTATCGTTTATTCCTTTTACACGGACTGTTGCAGAGATTCAGGAAAACATCTATCTCCGCTAAACGTTCTTTTACTTCCTTAACACTTAACGTAAAAAAATAACTTTTGGGTAGATTTTTTTATCTATCATACGTTTTCATTAATTTCACTAGTTACTTAATTACATTTCACCTTGTTTTTAAAAAGATAAATGTGTATAGTATTTTTGAGATTAAAAAGTAATCTTGGTATTTGCAAATGGCCTAACGTAGTTAAATACAATTTATACAGTTTTTAATACTCGCATATATGTACGTATGGGAGAAAAACAATAAGTAATATTTGATTAGAATTTATCCCGTCACTTTTGAGAGAGGACTTGAACCTTTCATGTTTTTTAATTATAGTAAGTAATAATGAATAGTCAATGGCGCTTGAAACTATATTTAACTGTGTAAATTGAATTATTTATAGAAGTATCTAATTAAGAGCGTGTCAAAAAAATATGCTTGGTAATAATACTATAAAACTTAATTATCTATAATTACGTACGTCGTCTTTGCTGGGAACGGAGCCATCCGATTATGTAATGTTGTTGCGAAGGCACGGACAAGCAAAGCACTTACAATATAACAACAGCAATTACGCAGTAAGTGAACCCAAGTTACGTCTACATTACAAGCGGCGCTGGGGTTGTAAATCTTGGCGAGTCTCGGCGAATAACCACACAGTAAACTTCCTCGCGCCTCCCGGAAACGACTCTAGTTCCGGTCGCCGAACCGCCACCGGAACTTTTATACCTCGACGCGTTTATCAACTTTCGTGTGATTGCCCGAGACACGGAAACTTTTTTTTCGCTCGACGATTCCGCCGGCCACGCTACGTTTAATAACGGTCCGATTGGGACGGGTGGATTTGAGTCGAAATAAATTCGTTTCGCGTAATTCTGACGACATCTGTTCTTTTTTTTTGTAGAGCGCGAATTGCCGATATATATATATCAGCGGTGGTGTGGAGGCGCTTGGGGTTGATGGTGTCGCACGGTAGAATATTTTATACTGACATTTACATATTTCAGAAGTTTATGGTAATAAGAGTTTTACATGGTATTTTTCCGCTTTGATATGGAAATTTATTATAAAGACATTAAAGTGTACTTACATTATACAGGTTGCAAATATCGTTATTTGTATAAATAAGGTAAAATAGACTTCACTTTCTAAATACAGGGTGTTACCAGAGTTCCAAGAAGTGTGAAAATTATATAATAATAATAATAATAATAATTCTTTATTTGCCCAACGGAAAACAAGCCCAAATAAAAGGCAACATGGAAAAACGCATGCAATAAATAAGCGGAGCATTATATAATTGCTAATTAAAGAGCAACTTAAAGCTAAGGGTAAACATACTAACAAAAACTAAAAATCGACTAAAACAAGCTAGATCTAATTAACTAAGAGCGAGAGCAGAAAACTAATTACAGGAGCAGTAAAGAAAATTAGGGAGAAAATCAAGCATTTAGAAGGGCAAGTTGTGAGCTAATAAGACTATCATGAAATATATTTTTACTAACCCTGTTGTAAACTGAGCATAAAGTGAAGACAGGTGTTCTAAGAAACATGTTAGTTCTAGGTGTATCAGATAAAAAGAAAGGAAGTTTAAACAGAAATGCAAGAGCAAAACTATCCCGTCTGCTTTGGAGAGAATGACTATTAAATGTTGATAATAAAAGAGAGTGATCGAAACCTCTTGGCGGGTATACGTTATATGCTTTAAACCAGAGATATTTCAGAAATTTTCTTTGAACCTTTTCTATAGCAACCGAGTAATATTCATAAATCATATCAAGATGATATGATCATAGATCATATCAAGCCTGGATCTAACGAACGAAAAATAAAGCGTTTTCAATGCGGCTAAATTAGAGAAAGGCATTACGGATGATGAAACCTAACATTTTCTTGGGGGAATTCACTGATGTCAATATGTGATGTGAAAAGGAGAGTTCCCAGTCGAAAATAACACCTAAGTCTTTAACTGTTGAGACACGAGGGAGTGGTACATGAGAAACACTGTAATTATAAAAGATCTTATTTTTACATCTGGAATAGGTCATGATCTTGTATTTATCCACGTTAACGTTAAGTTTGTTGATTTTACACCAATTGAAAACACGGTTAATATTGACTTGAAGCGAGACATATGCATGAAGCGAGTCAACAGTGCAGAAGAATTTGGCATCGTCAGCAAATAGTTCAAGATGACAGTCGACGTGCTGGCTCAGATCGTTCATGTAAAGAGCAAAGAGCAGGGGTCCCAGGTTGGATCCCTGCGGGACTCCGGAAGTTGATATATACAGCTGTGACTTATAGTCGTTAATAAAAACGTAATACATTCTGTTGTTTAAGAAGGAATGGAAAAACTGTATTAAGCGATTGTTAAAACCGAAAGAGGACAGTTTGGATAATAAGACCGAATGACTAATACGATCTAAAGCCTTACTGATGTGAGTGTAAACGACGTCGACTTGGCCACGCTTATGAAGTGCTTCAGAGACAAATTGAGTAAAACAACTAAGATTCGTAAGGGTAGAACGTTTGGAGATGAATCCATGCTGAAAGGGAGAAATAAAATTACCAACATGTGAATAAATTAGGTTAAACAAAGCAATTTCAAAAACTTTAGCGAAGCCCAATAAAACCGCAATAGGTCTGTAATTGGATATAGGTGGAGGTTAGCCTGCCTTAAAAATAGGGTACACTTTGGAAAATTTCCATTGAGCCGGAAAGTACGACTGCTTAATGGATAAGTTGAATATAGTAAGTAACGGCTTTACAAAAATACAAGAGCAGTCCTTAATAAAAAAATTAGGAATTTGGTCCTAACCTGTTGTCATCTTATTCTTCAATTTATTAATAGCAGATAAAATGTCCGACTCCGTGAACTGAAAAATGAACATACATCAGAAATGGCACCACGATTGCTGTCTCTTTGAGTATACACAGAAGCAAAATATTTAGCAAAACCATTGACAATTAATTGACGATTATCTACAGTATCATCGTCCAATCTTCATTACACCCGGTATTCTAGAAGTGTGATTTTTTGTACGAATGTAGGACCAAAAACAGGAGGGACTAGATGAAAGAGAAAATTCAATATTGGATATGTACTGCCTATAGGATGCTTTTATGTCAGTTTTAATAGACGCCCTAAGACGACGAAACTCATTGCAGTGATACTGGGATTTAGTAATTTTATACTTGTTGTGATATTTACGCTTCAAATTGATGTTAGAAATTATATCATTAGTAAACCAAGGTGGATATCTGCTTCTTTTGTGGCTAACTGTTGGAACGTGTTCGTTAAGTATATCATACAGTACACTGTAAAATTCATTACAGGTAGAATCGACATCGGTAAAATTATGTAAGAAGGACTAGTCAACGGAGAGTAGGGCATTATACAGATTGTGAAAATTAGTTCTTGAAGGTGACATCCGTGAAAAAGCTCATGACCAATATTAACATCAATGGCGAGGCGGATGATAACTGGACTATGATGTCTTAAGACATGTTCGATCGTATGTAGTATGGTACTATTTGACGTTGATGTTCGGCGAACATGTACGCGCATACATGTGTTAAGACATGTTGGATCGTGTATTCCCTACTTTAGAGATTGCCGTTTATCAATTCGACTGATGGGGATAGAGGAGGCTTTGAAAGAAATCTCATGGACGATGAAGATGTAAACTTTAATAATAACGAGTGTCTAAATAAAAACCTGGTCAAGTGGGTTGTGATCGAGAATTTATCCATTATATTTACATAGCAGAATTACTAAATGTAGCCTACTTGACCAAGTTTTTATTTAGACACAAGTTAGGTATGTTCGATAGCTCTGCACTTTTCTACACTTTTTGCACCGAGTGCCCTTGAGAGAGTGAGATGTATAAGATATAACATAAGTAGGAGTGAAAAAAATAGAGTAAAGGTGTTAAAAGTGTAGAAAGTGCAGAGCTATCGAACAGACCTAATGTGTTGTGGTTTATGGAGCACTTGCTTCAGATAAATTCTTTGCCTACCATTATAGATCGGGTATTCTTTGTTTTATCATGCCGTGTACGTGTCACCTATCATCATTTCATTAAGATTTGATTTACCGGAGGTGATTCTTTTACAGTCCGACAATCAGTCTCGTTGGTGTCATACAAAGTTTACGAAAAATACTTGTGTTATGATTATGACGTATGGTTGTATTACAAAAATATAATGCAAGTGATTTTGTTTTTATAATTTTAGATCAAGGAATGAGTTGTAGGAAAGAAAAAAAATTAACATGGGAGCTTTAACTGTTTCTGTTTGAGAAAAACCGTGGACGTGACGGAATGAATTGTTATTCTCTTCCTCGTTCTATTTTGTGCGCGCAATTTGCATTCGAAGGCCGTCATAATTCCATTACGGTCAACGTAACTGCGTAATAAGCGACTGTCGCGGTTTTCGCCCTAAAGTGATTAAGCCCGGACGCGCCGGAAAAGTGCGAATAAGTTGTACGACGATAAATCAAGGCGGTCGCAGCCACAAAACCCGGTCACGCTCGCTCGGCCGCCGTAATATGCGGCGAGCGACGGCTTCGGAACACACACGTAACGACAGAAATAAAAAATAATAACCGCAATAAAGTCAAAAATAGACGGCGACGGCTTATTTCGATCCAGATATAAAATTCGCGGAAACTGGAGCATATTTTATCCTAAGTAACGACCGCTGTTGAGTTTTTGATGTGCACGCAAATAAATAATTTAAATTTTAGTTAAACACCATATGTGACCAATATATCTTTTACCGAGTATAAAAATTTATTTATTTTTTTCATTTCTAATACCCTTGGAATAACGTGACGTAGATGTGGAAGAATATGCTGTCCTTATTCTATGTTTGTAAAACCGGGCCTTAGAGTACAAGTACCTACAAACATGTACACATGCTCATAGACAAACTGGTTGACTTTCTCTATTTCTCTTAAACCCAAATCTGTATCTCGTCGTCTTGTTCGGACTTGTGAAAAGTAAAAGTAAAAGTATAAACAGATATTCATGCCTATGAGGTATCATCATGGGTGTTAAGAAAACATGCAACAGTTGTATTATCTTAAGTGCACTTGGATAACAATTGCATCGACGATTTTTAGTATCAGTAATTTAAAGTCGTTCAAATAAGCGCATATTAGATCACAATAACACTAAATCGAGCACAAGATAGCACCACAGGTACTTATTTTACGATTGTTACGATGATACGTCATGTCGATTCTTCACAGCGAGAGCAGTTACACAGATAACAGCGCTGTTATCCTTAACATCAATGATGATATATCATAGGTCTGATTATTATCATTTCATATTTTTCTTTTGTCTTGATAGTATTTCTAAGGTGGTCACAACATTATTTTGATAAATCTATAGTGCTTAAATAATGTATGCACATCATACATGTGATCTAAACTTCAAACTAAATAACGTTTGATACTAAAGGAAGTGGTTATAATTAATTTGAAAAGTAGCTGATATCATGACATGCACATGAGCCAACCTATTCAATGATATAAGTGGCATGATATTAGCGGCACGATGTGTATCCGTTATACGCCACTGGCCACCCCACTCGTCGTCGAGTGTACGCAGCATAAGGGGAATTACCCTTTGTGCCCGCAGCTTCAGGGAAAGTGACCACTGATGTGATCACGAGCTGTGCAAATCGATGTTCCCTTCACCCTCGACTCGAGTAGCGTTTCCCGTGTTCACACAATAACCACCCTCCCTCGAGAGGTTCGAACAGAACGCTCGGTAAGTGTTCTAGACGTTATTAAAGTTGACGTGGAGACTTTCTTTATTTTCGCGGAATTGCTCGATCATATTACCACGGATACACCTTCGCGATGGAATTTAAAGGAAAACAGAAATCAGGACGACATTAACAGTAAAGAAAAGTAATATTATTTTCATTATTTTGTGCAAGATTATTCTTTCCAAGTTTTGGTGTAATGCATTTTAGTTTGCAACAGTTTTTAGACCAAATATACTCTTGTATATTTATTATATTAATCATTAATATGCATAGCTTCCATAGTAATTTCTGTTAAAATTTAAATTAACACCATGATCGAATGTACCGCTTCAACACGCGGGGAAGAAATTCGGGATATCAGTCACTTCAAACGGATAATTGTTTTAATTTGCAATTAGCGATTGCTAGACGCCACATTGAATGGCGGGATTAGCAGGCACGCTCCAACGAAACCTCATTAAGCGGGAGCCCTTTCGGGCGTGAGAAGGTGTCGTCGTTATAGGATTCGCATTGCATTTTCCCGCTTTTCCCTACACACCGATTCTGTACCGTCGAGATATGAAATTGTATAATCACACCTCGCTACTCCTCCGGTAGACAATGGCGCGAGCAAATTTCCCGTTGCCGTTTACGTTCAGCAAATTTTGACGCGTAATTCGATTTCTGAAATTGAAACTGGATTCAGTAAAAGTCGTCGCCTTATAGGAAGTCGTCATGATCACGTTGTATTCAAGAGATTCTTATATGTTGCACTATCAAATTATAGAAAATTCAATTTTAGATGCTCCGGATATTGCGATAACGAAATCTTATAAGTATCAGATATGTTCGATAGTTTACTAGCCGAACAAATCATTAATGGCCATGTGCACCAAACACTTAAACTGAGCTTAAATTTTAGCGACGTTTATAATATGATAACATTTTCAGTTCCACAACATTGTGTAAAGGCCATTTTAGACTTCCCTACATCTTGTATAAGGTTTGGTTAAATTTCCGCAATAATTATTTGGACTGAGATAGTATGGTTTGGAGATAGAACACATTCTATTTTTTCAAATCATTTTATTGATTCAATTTAATTTTTAATGCAATTTCTTTTTAATAATTCTATTTAAATAAAATAAAAGAAAATTATATCTTTTGTGTTAACGCTGAAAACACGATGAGCATTTATTATATCTAACATTCAGCTTGTGAAGTGGTATTTAGGCGTAAAACAAACATTCGTTTGACACGGCACCGGAAAGCCCGATAATTCAGCGGCTTGTTAATGGGTGCCAACGCATTTCTGTAATAATTAAGCTTTCCAAAATACACTCTCATTAATTTACTTAGAGTAAATTTACCTTTTTGCGGTGGAAATTATGGAAAACGTTTTGCTTTCAGACGGGGGATTAAATTATAATCCTGCTGCATGAAATTCTACAAAGACTTTTTAATTTACAAACTTTTTAAATTATTCACGTTACGTGACGGCGTGAAAGCACCGGGATGGGGCTTTATTTTTCCCCCTTTTCACCGTCGAAACGTTCCCCACCTGGTGGTGGGGAACGTTTCGACGGTTTAGTTTTGGTGTAAATAGCGCCGTGCGGTTCATAATTACCGTTGCATGTATCTCACTGTTAGTTCTGATAGATCGCATATTGATATTAACGTCGTGTTTAACTTACTAATTTGATTTCTATTCGGTATATGATTACGGATCAATTTGTATGTTAATCCGAGCCTTGCTTACATTCTCATTTACTTATCACACACATACGGTATTTATTAACAGCAAGACATCTCGAAGTATACCGGTTTCCTGTTAATGTTCTCTGGCACAATATTCATTTACTTTTTTTTATCTTACAATTATGGAAATTGTTTCGTATATTTGTTTTTTTATTTATGCTAGCGCATAAATTAAATTCAGGTTAATTTTATGAAAATAAACCTCGTATTTTATTGCTTATATAATAAGCATTTACATTTCACAAAAAAAAAATAAAAGGTAAACTGGTCAAATGTACAGTCAGAAGTAATATTGCCCCAATAAAATGTAAATGCGTACACTGTCTAAATTCATTCTGATCAGCAGAACAAGCAGGTGGTCAAACAAACATTGACAAGAATTCGATGGGTGCCTGCCTGTCCATCTAATCGTTACAGCGGTCAGAAGTAAGAGGCCACAATTTAACTTTTTTTTGGAGAGACATTACTTTTAATTCTACTGTACCTACAATTGAAATATCTAATATTGTCTGTTTGACGCAAATATAAAACACTTTTATTGTAATTAAGCTAAGCAAGACCTGTATAGTTTATACCTTCAATTAAAGATCTTTTAAATATTTTTAAATATTTGCCATGTTGAGAACAAGTACAGATGTTTTCTTTATAAATGCTAAATTAAACGTGTGTATTAATACTCCAGAGGAGAGAAGAATAATAACTTGTCCCATCTGGTACTACGAAAGACTTGGAATAATGAGCTGATTAAAAAGAGTTCTTTAATAATGTTTGGTGAAAAGTTCGATTGTCCTTGTGCGCAAGCATGATCTAGGGCCAATGTGTTTTAGTTGTTCTCAAGATATTTTTGGTTTACTAAAGTTTCTAGGAGAATGGATACTGGATGTACGAAACGTATAAATTTAGTTTTATTGTAAAAATAATGTGTGTATAGTGCTCAGTACAACTAAATAGAACGAATGTAAACAACGTGCCAATCGAAATCGTAGAGTGATTGGTTTGTGCGGTCTCCTAGGTTACAGTCACTGCTAATATTGAACTTAATCCGGGGATTAAACAGAAGCTCGGGGTACTACTTGCTTTCGAATCATTGTCAGCGGCGGAATGAACGTCCCGGAATCGATAATTTTATTCCCGACGTCGGCTCCGAACCGCGTAAAGTAAACAGCGACAAGAAGCTATCCGAAAAAGAAAAATAATTATGAAATCAAATTACACGCGAAGCGGCGCGGGCGTGCAATAACAATTTCCTCGGAACGAGTTCCGCTTAAACATGTACTAACGGCGATTTAATTAAAGTGGAAAACGGCGCCCGTGTTCCTCAAGAAAATTGCAAATGAGAGCGTTCAAAATAAGAAAACCGAGCTGGCGCGGACTGCATGATTATTATACTATAACTTGATTAAGGCCGAGAATTACTTAAACGAGATTTTGATTTATGTGCGTTTAATAACTGTTTAAGGAAAAAAAATCCAACCGAACATGAATTATGTATAGCGTCATTCGTTACAAGAAAATAACTAACGAGCCTGTGTTACCCGAGCAAACATTAGTCGGGATAATGAAAAAAGTAAACTAGCTTACCGGCGGCACAGAGTCGGTCTGAACTAACTCTACCAGAGCTGCATGATAATTAGACAGCCAATTACAGAGGAGCTCGCGGTGTGAGTTTAAGCAACAGTAATTAAAATCTCAATTAGACTTCCCTTCTCATTCTGTTAGACCAGATTTAAGCATTAAAAGCTTCCTTGGATTATACTTGCGTTTCGGGGGAATGATGTACCCGCGTATTCTACAACCATCTTTATCGTAACAGTAAGATTTTTTCCATTCCAAATGGAATTTCGAGACCCTTCTTTAATTAGAGAAAGATAAGAACCCCATTTACTTACCTGTCTAGCTTCTAACTGCTAGTTTGTTAGACATAGGTATTTCTTTTCTTTTGGATTTTAATAAACGGATTCCTCTTAAAGCACAAGAACTACTGTAGTTTTTACAGTTTGGTAAGAACCATATATTTATTGCCAAATATGTTAAAATAAATTGAATATTTATTAATCACTATATTCACGTCTTGTAATAATTTATTATATGTATATTATATTAAGGAAACGTGTTAAATGTGGAAAATGTTATCTTGAAGTCATATGTACTCAACTTTAAATCTTTTTTTAGTTAGATGAAAATATGCCCCATTTTTGAGTTATTTCCTACTTTACTTTAAATATGTCACAACCTATCCATTACAACGGATTCTCCGTTCTCTTTTGTTGAGGTAACACTGACACGAGACTTAACCTAAATAATGTGGCTATCACTGTTTTTAAAAGTGAGCTAACAGTCGAAAATGGCAAAATAAGAAGTAGCTCGTTTAAGCAGGATATCTAAACAGTTAAACGATTTTGATGTTTATAGTGTGTGCATGTGTATCGCCATCGTTATCTTCACATGATGCACTCAGAGTCTTTTTATTGCTTAGAGGCGCCGAACTCAGAAACAAGGTATACTTTAAACTTCATTCTAACTTGAACGATAGTTATCAAATTAAATTGTTTTAAAGAATATATTACGGTTAATTTTACTACCACTTGAAGTTAACATTTGTTATACTTTACTGTTTATACTTTCATAAGAACATTTTACCTACTTTCAAAACATGTTTTTATGTCTTTCGCAAAGCTAAATATTTCTTCGTAAGTAAATTTTCGTCAAAGAAGACGATGAAAAATGTATATATATACCAAAAGTAAATCGCTATGTGGAATATGTAACACAGTAGTCAAGGGAAGTATACTCGGTTAGGACAAAGATTGCAACGACCGGTGTGGGGTTACGTGATGCGCGAGCCGACCGCATTTATTGCAAGCTTCCTCAATAATATGCTTAATACACTATACAGAATCGGAAATTTGAGTACTGGACGCAGCAAGTTTACTTCGATTCGATTCGCGGAGAACTAATTGCCAATGGCCTATCAGGGCGGGCGGTAGCCGGCACCGAAAACAAGTGGACGTGATTAGTCAAATTTCTCTCTTTATTTTTCTAGTGCGTTCCCTGTCGCAGGTATTATAACAGGATGTCAAGTTGAACATTTACCGAATCTGTCTTTACTCCCTTGTTTTACTTATGTTGTGTTAAAGAAATCGGTTGACAGTCTGTATATGCTTAGAATTAATTCAAAAAATTAGTCATCTGTCAATTTTACATGTCCCCAATTCTTTTTTCTTTTGTTTATTTTAAGACTCCTTTCTAGATAGCAAATAAAGAGTAGAGCATCAATGTTTCGCATTCAAGCAGAGACATATTATATTGATTGTTGTAGTTGATTATACAGTTTAGGTTTCATATATATATGAAGTTATTGAGAATGCTAGTTTTTAATTTATTATTAATATTTAAAACATATTACCATTGTTCATGTTTTTCATTTCAGATAAATACAATCAGTAGTTTTTCACAGTTTTATAATTGCAATTGTTTTACTTTTTTGTTAAAGTATTCACTGTAATTGTTTACGAAGGGACTTTTTCTTACTCGTTTATACGTGCCGCACGGCTGTATAATTAATCACATGTAGGAATTCTTTGAAGCCGTACGGCTCTTAATTAAAGCAGTACGAGTGTATAATAAAATTTTAATTAATTACAATTTAAAATTTCCACGAATTTGATTGCAACCGGTGGCGAATAACGTCGGGATTATTCAACAAACACATTCCGCATGTCCGGAAAATGTAAATGTGCGCCAGATACAATCGTCATAAGCTCGCAGCGAATAAATAAATATTCAATTTGCGTGTTGTAATTCGTGTCCCTCGCATCAGCATCGGTAATAAAGTAGTTTTTTTCGTGTGGTGCGATATCGGAAGGTGAAATTCTTATTCGCGGCACGAATAACGCCCCGTAATATTACGTAACGCTCGTGAATAACGATAATGGGCGCCTAAATTGAGTTATACACATGGCAAATTTGCCGCTCGCTGCCGGATAATTAATATTTTTCCCACTTCCAGGAATAATTCCTAACGTTTCTCTAATAACGCCCTATTAAGCTGTGATTAATTGAGATTGATGTATTATCGCTCTTTCCTGGTTCACTTCATAATTCATTAGGTATTGATTAATTCGGCGCTCCTCTAACTTCGGGATCCTTTGCACACATACATTATTGCATTTCCCGGAAAATCTATTCCGATTTTGGACGGCTTAGCGCCCCGGCAATTTGTGCCGTTATTAGTTCTGTTCGTTGGGAAACATTATATTAGTTTGTTGTTTTCGAAAGGTATAATTATACTTGTGCGTTGCCTTATGTTTGTTAAAATTACTCCGTGTTAATTATCCGTAACTAATATCCTATTCTAATAACACGCTGTATTACAGATGGACAATTTAGTTTGCTAACTACAGAATTGTTACATGAATATAATAGAGGACAACAGATGACATCTAGATCGCTTACAACTATATGAAACATTCTCAAACATTTCGCTTTTTGAATAGAATACAGTGTTATTAGAGTCGCATTCATAGAATTTAGGAGACGGCCAAAAGTAAATGGTTAAATAAATGCTGTAAGTATACTAAAAGAATTACACAGGAAAATGGAAAAGCAGTTTTTTTTCAAGAACATTCGTTAGATTCGTTAGATGTTCCAAAACCGAACCGTACCTACACCTACAGCTTTTCTTGAATTAAAGTTTGAATTGACCAGTGTTTTTTGTGAGCTGGTTCGAATATATTTTCAATTATTCTTTTTAGATATTTATGTATATAGTATACAGGGTGACTCACAATTGTTCGAAGTGAAAAGATGTATTCTGTTGCCGATATTTTTCGACTGGTCGAATTATTAACGAGAAAATACAATGGACACATTGCTCGTGAGAATAAATTTTAGTTACAAATTAAAACTAAAGAAAAATTCTATGAGTTTTGGAACTCGTATTTCAGCTGATCACTACAATTTCGTTTAAATGTTTATGTCTGTCTACATTTTTGTAAGTGTATTTATTTCGTTCGAATGCTGTTCTTTCTTAATCAGGGAATTTTTCACATACTCTCGGATATCGCTTCTTTTCGTGTATTTTTTTTTTTTTTTGGTAGAACAATTGTCAGTCACCCTATATGTAATTGAATTACACTTATAGGAAAAAGCGGTATCCAGTGACGTCATGAACATAAATACATAGTCGCTTACAGTACTTCTGACTTAATAGTTGTAGTTTATACATATTTCCCTTGTATAAATCTTTTATTAACTCTGATGGCAGATTTAATTAATGTATTAAGTAATTAGCAATAAAAGAAATATAATATTTGGATAAATTTATATATGTCTCGCACAAATTGTTTTAAATCATCGAATGGCCTACTATGTAAGCAAACAGTCAGGGGTCCAACTCACAAACATAATAGAAAATATATTTTTATTCATTCCATTATTAAATTCTGCAGTAAATGTGAATCTCACTTACAAAAGCACTATAAATGCATTAAAATGAGTGCATTAAATGCTGTAATTTTTTATTGTCTTTTGTTTAGAATTTACAGACTACAGGTACAGTAGCGGACAATAAAATTCGGGCAAGAATTTGACAAATTATTTTACTGTCAAAATGTAACAAAAGAAATGAAATGTTAAACCTAATAAACTGAAATCTCGCAACTCCAACCTTCACCTAACAAAGCCATAACTTTGTAACTTTTTTATCAAACGTCAGAATTAGTAATGACATTTTATATATCTATGTACTAAACGTCGAAAATATTAAAGTAAAATTTACAACTGACGTGCCCGGATTTTATTGACCGCTACTGTACATATTCTAAAATTTCAACAGAATATAAGTGCACAAACTTGTTAGATGATACGATTTAACCAGATGAGGCTGTTGCCATTCAGCAGCTGTACTGCGAGGGTTTTATTTACTCTTGTGCGAGCGATATGAAGGCAGCTGATAATTTGACTTTTCATTCAAGCCCGGTAGTCATGTCAACTATTAATCCGACCTCGGACGATGAGGTATCTCAAGTCGGTCTGATCCGACGGAAATCTGAAGAAAAACTAATGTTTTATAATATGATGGATTTTCTTCTATTTAGTTCAGATTGGCCGAAATTTCGTCATGCCAATGATAAGTTTTCATCAGATTTGCGTCAATTCAATGAATTGTCTGGAAAACTACGACCTTCTTCTCAGCATTTCGCTTATGCAGATTCTGTCTACAAGTTCGAATTAATCGCTAGGCTCCCAATGTCTTCCATGACACCTCTCAGCAAGTTTTGCCCATCTCAGTTTCTGTTAGCCAGGCTGAAACGTCGCAGGCCTGCCAATCTTAAAGATTTGGCGATGGCGCCTTCATCTCAGTAAACGTGATTAAATCGTTGTGGTCGATACTTTCGCATTTTTATTACATTTTGTGCTTGGTGTGATTACGCCAAAGTTTCTCTAAATTCAAAAATAAAAAGTTAAAGGGATGAGAGATGACGCTGAAGTTCACATTAAAAATAATCCTAATTTACAGGACGATTTAAAAGGTAAACGGTAATCTTTTGTTCATTACATAAATGGGAAAATGTTGACTGTTTTATCTTGAAGCTTAGATTATTTGTAACCTTTTTTTGTGTCATTTAATACAGACTGACTTTTGCATAATGCTTTGTATTAACAATCTCCTGACACCTACCTAATTATTCCTTAGGTAAATAATATGAATATTATATTATTATTTTCGTGGTATTATACATTTACCTAATTTCGATGGTCTTCAAAATTTGAAATTCAACAGAGTGTTTCTCTCCTGACATAGGAAAGTAATAAATTACGTGCCAGATTGAAATAAATTACGAATTTGAAAGCGTATCGGGAATGCCGGTCACGTTGTTGTAAGTCTAGCACCCCCTAATAACAACCGTCATTCTATATGATCAAATATTGACACTTCGTGGTCGGTACACATTCTGTCGCGCCGCCACCCACCCCCGGCCCTCGAACGAGCAACCCTGAACAAACTACCGGCTGCAGTTCTATTGGGTAAATTATTTGAGTTGCTGAACTAACAAAACTAACGGCCCAGTGTTTGCTTACAGTATTATCTGTGATGAAAATGTGGCTCGTTTATCTACAAACAACCAGCTAGCGTTACACTTTTATGTTCCTGTGTTTCTGCGATGTTATAACATCGATGGTAAAATTTGCAGGAAAAATCGATGAGTACTTTGAAAAATTTACTGAATTCAATAGTACTGAAAATAGAAGTGTGTTCAAACACGCGCCATCATAGTTTTTTCCTGTTTGCTTTAGATGAGTAGTCGACTGTGTTTACTTTATACTATTCCGTACGTATATTGATGTTTTCTCTTATTTGATCTGATAATGGTGTGTACACTTGTAGGTTCTATATTTACGTATTCTTTATCATAAAACTTGGATGTAAAATAACAAAATGGATATTTTTAATTTTTTTTAGAGTGAAAATTATCTCTGAACATAGAAACGCAAGTAGAAGGTTCATCTACGATTTCAATGCACACATTTAAGCCTGATGCTCCCATTGTTGTAAACGTCAATTTTGATAGAATGACTTGATAACAACGTGAACAATTTCCTGATCGGGAAATTTGTATTCTTTCGCAAGTTATTATATTAAATGACCTAACCGTTAACGTTTTCTTAACACCATTTATTTTGTGAATGCAAAAAATGAAACAAGAAAAGTTACCTTTTACTTTCTTGCAATATGTGATATGTATTCTCTGAACTATCTAAGTTTCTCCTAGTAAAATTTGGCCTATGAAAGGAAAATTACAAAATAATTCCGAAATCTTTGTTTGTGTTCTGAGATGATTGTCTTAATCCTCTAGGCAGTTGGTTTCTTGATTGATTTTGACTGGTGTACCTAATCATGTTTCTAAAGCAATTTTTGCTCGTCAACTTGATTCTTCCCGCTTCTGACTAGAAGTGGTCTTTATTTTTCCGCAAGGCATAAACAGCAAAAGTTTTAGTTCTGAATTGAAATGACTTAATTTTATAGTAAATAAAAAGAGTGATGTTCAACATGTAAGTACTCGTAAAAATTGCAATCTATAAAGGAATCTGATATAAATTACGTGCACGTCGAACCTTCATCGAAAATTGATTCACCCTTGTATCGGGGTAAAATATAAATTTTTCTGGGTCATCTATTTCATTTAATAGAAACGCTGACTAACGGAAACGCCAGGAATTTGATTTCCCTACTCAATGGCTGAAGTAAATGAAATGTAGATATCAATCAGTACTAACGGCATCTTACCGCGCCGGGATCCGTCTTGACACAGATAAAATGCATTCCGGCGATCGATTGGTGGCGGTGGAAGCACAGTTGGCATGGATTTGTTGGATAAGTCCATCGGGATATTATATCAGGTTTTTCTGCGAGCGCTCTTTTTTTATTCAGAGTGTCTCGAGGGGACGCCGTACACACATACATAATAGAAGCATAGGCAGGTTCCGTTGTACGATTTCCGGCTTTCTGTTATTAAAGAATTGGGAGGAGATTGGTCGCTGAATAAAACATAATGGAAGGCGATATCTTTGATTTTTGTTCGCCGGATTTATTTCATAATTAGTTCGATACACTACAGAATAGGTAACATTTAGAGCAACCAAAATTGGTTGAAGGAAAACGAAGATATTTTGTCAATTTGAAAGAATGCACAAAATTAGGCTACAATTACGAATGTGTGTTACAGGGAATATACACTAACATGTTTAACACATCCAAGGAGTACAGTATATCCGTTTAGTATTGGGTAACTTTCACCAAAACATGCTATAACTAACTCCCCATATCAACCAGAGTAAATTCCAGCTTAACATTATGTTTGTAGTCACTATTTATTTTATAGCAATATTTTATATAGGAAATACATATCACCTTTGTTTTTGAAAGTCAAAAGATCACGACACGATTTAACGTCGTGTTTTGACGTCATAATAATACGTTTTCAAATAGATAGGTACAAATAAAGTAAATTACTTGATGTGACAGAACATTTTACACCATATCATTTTAGAAAATAAATGCTAATGACTTGACTTAACAGTATTAGCATTGACAAAGACGAAGAAAATAAGTAAATTGCCGGCGTCGTGAATTAAATTAAATTAAAGGTTCACAGTAGCTGAAGTAGGACAAAATTCATGTGTTCGTAAAACTGTGTGGTGTGACTGTGATATCTCCAAAACAAAAATTAACTTTTTCCAGCTTCTTGTTTTGTGAAAGTACAGAATGAACATATAAAAGGAATAACATTCGTTATTTCTGTGTTGGATTTTTACATAGCGATTAATCCGACGTGTGTCTTGTTAAACTAATTTAATTAAACGTCGGTGAAAAAGAGAAAACTCACCTGATATTAATTACCAATTTGCCGAAGACATGTCAGATTAATACTACTCGCCGCATTATCCAGACCAATGAAGGTTGTTATGAAACACGGCATCGGTTCTATTAACTCGTCGTAACTAATGTAAATCCAATTGCATCTCATTAATAATTAACTGTCGGACTAGTTGTTTGTATAGTAAACCGCTGGTATTAATGTAATGTTACAAAGTAAACGTTTGTTATTCTATTGTTTGAAATGGGAATGGAATGTTAACAATAGAATGAATGGTCTAAAGTAAGGTCTGCTCGACAAGCTCAAAAGGTTTAATCCAACTTTAATTTTACGCTTTCCAAAGATTCTTCATTTTGAAGAGGTATTCAACTGATGTTTCTATTGTTTTTTGACTGTTAAATTAGCCCAGCCCTATATGATTAGTAATTAGCCCAAATCTTTTGACGTATTTATTAGCCGTCGCTAATTCAACTTTTACTGTGAACAGAAAAAAGGTGTACAAGTGATAAGACGGATATCGTTAAATTTATATTAGAGGGACGAGACATAAAATACGGTGAAAAACATTATTGACTCGACGCTTTTGACATAAAGTGTACCTTTTATATTTTCTTATCTCGACGTCGGCACGAAGCTGTTCGGTCACAGTGTCTCTACTTCACCCCTGAGCCGCCCCTTCTTGCCCCAAGCAACCCACTTGATCCGATAAAACCTGACAAACATATCAAGATTTCCTCTCTTGCCGGAGCTTCCCTTACTTGAGCGACGTCATAGAAACCGGATTTACACAGCTGCAAAAAAGCGGGTGTTTATTTTGCCCGTGCAGCTGAATGGGCGTGGGTTGGTGTGCGAGTGCAGGCCGACATTTAATCTGAAATTTCTCTTTGGGGTAGTTTTTTTCTAATATATTGCAGACGTGTCTCATAAAGCATTATAAATGGCCTGTTGACGTAAATACGGATGTTTTACTTTGCGCGGAGAAGAACGTTTTCGTTACGGTTTCCGTCTGCAACAAATATGTCTTTATCGTTTCCAGATATGTTGTTGCTTTTCTTACTTACACTCGCTTTTATTTTTGTCTAAGAATATAAAAAACTTCACACAGGTTATTTTAATTGCCTATGCATTTAAAACACTTCTAATGGATTTTCTCTTTGCGTGATAACTTACTTCTCAAATATTCATATTATGAAACGGTTTCAATTTCTTGTATTGTCTTATGTCTCTGTTAATTGTCATTTTCTTTAAGTGCAAGGAAATATAGGAATAATTTAAAATGAGCAGAGTAACGTTCCAAATAATTTTACCACTGGCTCTGTCGGTTACTATAATATTACAATTTTTATTGATCAATCAATGAATATACATATTTTTAATCTCGTAGATGTGGATTAATGACATTTCATCAGAAATAAAATATTTCTTATAAATCACACTTTTAATGTAAGCTTTGTATCAGTAAATAATAAGTTAGGATTTAAATCTAAATCCTGGTGAATCTAATAATCTTGATTAATCGGAGAATATCAATAGCAATTTAGATCTTAATCTGCATCTGAACTAATCATTATTATTTAAATCGTACTGAAAATTTTGTGTGTGGAGGTAATTTTTTTACAGCAACTTATCGTATTACTACAAACAAAACGAGGTGTATAATTACATGTTAAAATTATTGATCGCAACAGTAGATCATTATCAAATTAGTACGGCGAAGTAAAATACTAGAAACGCAAAGTCAGTCTTGCAGTGAACTGGAAAAACAAACAGAGAACACAATGTTTGTACAAAGCTGTGTAAACACTCGTCAGCAAAAGCTCGGAGTCGAAAAAAGTATAAAAAGTTACAATGGCGGGGCCGTATTTATTTTTGAAGGATCGAGATTCAAATAGAGGAAAATGGACTAGTTTAATGATGTTGACTTTTTGTATATTAAATTTTGATTTGTTTTCTTTCGCGGCGTTTACATATTTATGTATTTTTTTTCTCTGACGGCATTCGATGATCGTCGGGCACCTGTGCATCTTAAAATTTGTTTTATGAATCATAAAATGAAAAAAATAAAAATAAAGCTGTATGTTGTTCTTACGTACTTGCCACACACAAATAAATACATTGTAAACAAAGTCAGTATTGAATTAATTAAATTGCGTCCGACTGTACATACAGTAAACTCCGCATATAGTGACAAACCGCTTATTATGACGTACTTGTATGTACCCAGTGGTTTGGTTTTCATACAGAGTACTTTCATTCCACTTATAATGTTTGACGTCCGTTTAGTATGACTTAATTATTCTTTACCTTGAATGTCACTAGAAGGCGGACTCCACTGTACTTCGTATATGATTTTGTTGTTGCCAGAATGATAAGGGATGAACAAGAATTAATTTTATCAAAAAAAAACAGAAATAATGTTTTTATACCGAAAATGAATACCAAAATAATTGTATTATTGGCAAATGCATTATAAACGCTGCCATATTGCCAGGAATAAATTATGATGGATGGTTTTATCAGCTAGTGATTTACACAATGTCGGTGTGAGTTGCGTCGACGTCGAGGGGCGGTATGCATGTCTGCGGAACCGGCGGCGGACCGCTACACAGTGACGTCACGCGGTGGCCGGCCGACGGGATGCGGTCTGCGGTTACATTAACATTAACATATGTAGTTCCTCTGCACTTTGATGCGGTGCTTCTGTAAATGCGCCATTGCTGAATGCATGATTTATGGTTACTAATTAGAAAGGGCAGCAACGGGCAAAGGGCCCACGCATTTTCATAATACACTGCCGCACCGACGTGTAACAAAGAACAACGCCATGCATAATTCAAATCGCAAACCTATTTCACATCAGGATGACTTATACATTATTGCTCGTACTTGAATTGAATAAAACAAGCACACAGTACATACTAGTAAATCTCTGTTTACTCCTCTTAACGATTTAAGTTCATTGATCTTACTTTACATTGTTATTTTTTTCTTTCATTTCGTTATTAAAAACGTTACGTCATATAGAAACTAAACTTTTATTGAATAGGTTGTGTTTAAATAAATTATAATAACTTTCTTCTTTGACCGGGGAAATTTCTTGTTTACTTTTCAAGCTTTTGAAATTACAATTACATTTCCATTCGGTTCCAGACTTAAAATCTCAAAATGTTATTTCAGTTGCAAGTAGGACACACTATAAATGAAACGTTGCCTCGCTTGTTTTAAAAGTAACAAATGAGTTCCGAATAATTAATAATTCATTATACATACGAAGGATTGTCAGAAGAGAAAGTTGAAAGATTCGAGTAGGAATAAGAAATATCAACACTAAAAAATGTCTGTGTAACAAGTAATATTTCTACTGAAGGGCCCCAAGTTTTTACAGCTGTTTTCACATTGTCGATATATGTACAGAGAACAGATGATGTTTCAAAACAGAATAGTTCTACAAATTGCTGGAGCTTGAAGACCAGATTTCTCATATTTTCTAATAGAATTCTAGTGTGTGGTCTCTGGTCATTCGTTCGACTACATTTCTAACCTGTTGTCATGTCATTTCAATATTTCACTGTCTTCACTTACTGATCACAATTTCTCTAACACACATTTATTTTATGACCGTCGTACATGCCCATGTCGCATTTTTACGTATATCGCGTAACGTAACGCGTAACCTTTATTTATTACCGTTCGTCCTAACAAGGAATACTAGAGTTATAGATTACATTGAGAAAATGCCGACTATGACTACTACAATATGCAATGTCCTGGATGGTATTCGGAATTGTTTGTAAAAAACTTCTATTCTCTTATGAAAATACTATCCAGGATATACTGCAGTAAATTGTATGCATCGCGTTGTTCCTGACTCCCAAAATGACTGCAATAAGCTGTACAGTGTGTGCGCGGATTTTCTGCAATAGTAGATTGACATGGGATTTTGATATATTTTTTGTTTTTGGTGCTTGTTTTAATAAATAGTATATTGATTTACAAGTTTAAAAAAGTGACAGTTTTCCAGTGAATGTAAATGTTTGAATTCACGAGTGAGCGTCAGCTCATCAGTGGATCAAATTTACACGAACATGGAAATTCACTTTTCTAACGTGTAGATCATGCTATTTTTTCGTGTTGTTGACGAAAATAACTCTAAAATTATGCGAGTGTCGACAAATAATAATAATACATCAAGGTATGTCAAGCATTTGTTGACATAGTAATAAAACATCAATCTGTGACATCAATCAATCTTCGACCTCTGATACGTGAAAATGAATGAAAAAAAGTGTTGCTAACGGAAACGTGAAGAAACGTGTTGCTAACAAGACAAGTCCCACTTTTCTTCACGATTTATGATTAAACATTGTGTCACTTTTCTGTCAACTACACGAAAAAAATTTACACCACATTTAAATTGACCTTTTATACATTACACACTTCTTACTACGAAAATTTTTATTATTTTTAAATATGGGAAAAAATTCTCACCCTCCCCTGCGCACTTTTTCGCCCTGTATACTGCCCTATACACGTTTCTTAATGTTCCTATTTCTATTTCATTAATTACCGTTGGTATTTTTCCTTTTAAAATTTCTAAATTTGTGCCAAAATTACTTTCATACAGTTTTTGCTTAACGTATTCCCAAAAGTAAAAGTCCATAGGTTTTTAAATCAGGTGAACGAGCCGGCCAATGTATTGGTTCAAAATGTCCGATCCATCGTCCAGAAAAATGGTCATCAAGCCACCCTTTAATTAAATTTGTGGAATGTGCAGGACATCCATCCTGTTGAAAATAAATATTGATTGTCCATAACATTTTCTCCAACCCACAAGCAAAATTCTAATCTAAATCTTGAGCATCCAAAGTATGAATGAACTTAGGTTTGTATCGTATCTTATTTTCCTTGTAAATTTTTGTAACAAACTTTTGCTACCACCAACTTCTACAACTCCTTTACGCAGAGACAATTTTGGATTTCCATCTACTGATCCCATAGTTAGTAGAGTTGCCATATCATCCTCATTGTATTGCTTTCTTTTTTTCTTCCTTCTAGCTACAGAACCAGTTTCGTCAAACTTTTGTAAAATGTTTCTTAACGTATTAATTGCAATATGAATACCAGGATATTTTACATGAAATTTATGGTCGTTTGGTAAGTAGTTTCTCCGATTCCCTGACATTTTATTAAATAAATACACTGCTGCAACGTGAGCATAACTTAACTAAAGGTATTTTTTAAGGACATCCACTTAAGGAATAAGTTTGATTAGTCACCTTGACAATGCGGCTAAATGTGAATGAAATTTGAAATTTTTGTTAGTAAGTAAGCATGTTTTCTAAATTTGAAGCCATAAGCGATGCAGTTCGTGAATTTTTGTATCATTGTTCAACAAAGTGTATATTTCCGTATACTAAATAATAAGGTTTATGATATACGTGAAATAGTATTGGACACAATACGTATATACTTGGTGTAAATTATACGTATATTAAATGGCAATGAACGAACGTAGAATAAACATTTATGGTCTTTTATTTTGTACACTACAGGATGGTCCCGAAATAAGGTGCCAAAAATAAATCAGTTATAGGAGATGATGAATAAAACTCATATACAAAAATAATAAAAAAGTCTTTGCATTTTTCAGATAAATAATTGAAAATTTATTGAAAATTTGCTGTCTGCTAATGAGTTTAGATGCTACAGGTACCGTTGCTAAAAAAAATGCAAATATTGTTGCCATACAACCAGTATTATCTTTTCAATCCCGATTAACATTAGCGTACAGCAAATTTTCAATTTTTATTTCAAAAACGAAGACTTTTGTTAGTTTTACTCATCATCTCCTATAACTGATTTCTTTTTGGCACCTTATTTCGGGACCATCCTGTATAATTAGGAAAAAGGTACTTAATAAAATTTTCGAAAAAAATCTTTATTCATTTTAATATGAAATACATGTTAACATTTCCACAAAATTCCACCTACCAGGAGAAATCTGTCACAGAATTTAACTACAATATACATACATTACATTATAATAACTACAATCTGGCATATTGAAATCTGTGCATAGATTGTTTAAGCCAGTCTTGGCCAATTGCCTTGTCCGTCCACTCTCCCACAGATGTCTTCATTTCACAGGTTTGAAATGAAAACTTGATAACCTCTGTAAAGTTAATACAAATTAATACTATTGCTGAAAGCACAATAACATGATTATTTACCAATTCTGAATATTTCAACAATTTTTGTATTGAAAGACATATTTAAAATTATGTTCAACAATAATTTTTATTTAAAATCAATAAATAGTACGTTTATGTTTTTTTTTCATGTTTCGCGCAAACATCATCCTAAAATGATCTGGCAACCAAGCTATTAATTTGGTAATTAATTGCATTTAATTAGCTATGAATTTACTTTGATTGAATATATATATTGTTTAATGTCAATTGACAGAAACATAAACATATTTAAGGTAGAATTTTTTTAACATTTTCCTTTGCTCAGAGGGTGTCTCTGAGTAGTGCAGAATGGCGATGCTTCACCAATTTTGAAGCACCCTGTATAATATGTTGTCTCGTGTAAAGTCGTCCAAGTTCTGTATCGGTTTTATGATCTTGCTATAAAAAACAGTTTCAAAGAGACCGACCTGCGGTCGCCTTTCTGTCGCTTTTTTTGGCAAGGCCATAAAACCGCTAGCAAACTGGGACGACTATAGCACTATTTTTATTTGGGGCTCGCTACTAGTTAACAGAAAAAAAATTAAAAAGCATTGGTCTAAATGGCCATGTTTGTTTTACAATGACGTTGAGAAGGACAGAAAACTCGTGATGTTGATA
This sequence comes from Dorcus parallelipipedus, assembly GCA_958336345.1. Taxonomy (NCBI): domain Eukaryota; kingdom Metazoa; phylum Arthropoda; class Insecta; order Coleoptera; family Lucanidae; genus Dorcus; species Dorcus parallelipipedus. The sequence continues at coordinate 47,861,155 of OY284475.1, forward strand.
ATCACAAACCATTGGTTACAGAAGGACAATACAATTAATTACTAATTAAATTAAAAACGGCGTGTTTGCCCCAATTATTTTTTAGTGCATTTCACTCACAGTTAATTATAGAGCGTCACATCCAAAATTTACAATTTTTGATCCACTTTTAGCAATTGTAAATAATTACAATTAAAAAAAACGAATAGCGTAATTCTAACACTTCAATTCAATATGGCGAGAACCGTTAAAATATTAGACGGGGGCGAAGCGATGGACGTCAGGTGATGCTGTTGCTCAGCGGAGAGCAGGCGCAGGACGTAAGACGCTATTGGCTTAAGTAAACCCGAGGTGTAGCGAAGGTCTACGACATTCATAAAGTCGCGTATACGTTTACTCATAATGTAGGCGCACACATTAAAATGAGCGTTTATCGTATACCACAATTAAACACATGTACTGTAATAAAGGCCAATTAGTAACAATTTGTGGACGACTAATGTAATATAGCAATAAGAAACAATAATCTGGAATAAGTATTTAAAAAATAATAAAATTTGTATTCTATCTGTACCAAAGTGGTTTACCATATAGGCATATTCCATGGCTTAAAACATATACGTTGACCGTAAGCGTTTAATAAAATATACCAACACCAAAAAATTACCAAAATATGGTTCAATACACGCATATAAAACTATGCTGTACTTTGGCGTGTTGCTTGGGTTCGTGAATTATTTTCTCGGCTAGGCATTTATGTTCATTTTGCCGGGCTAGCCGTGGAAACGTTTGCTTTTTCCTCTCTGATGAGGCGGTAAAATTGAATTTTCTAATAGTGTAGGAAAAAAAAAGTTTTTCCTATATTTCAGACAATCCATGGACACAGTGTAGACTTGAAATTTCGATCTTAGTGTATAATTTAATGTTGATGATGACTTTAATTTTCCTTTTTTTTTCTGACAGTCCTTACATATAAGTATGATTGATTTTTTAAATTATTGAGTACTTGTCAGCTTTTATAGAATGTTTATATTTGTGAAAACATTTCAATTGTATTGTATTGTTTATTGTCCATTATAGAATACATAGTATATCCTAGGAAAATCAATAGTTAATATTAATACCTACATGGAGTACAGTTATCATTATTCTATTTTTGAATATATGTTAGAAAATTCTTCCACAGAATATAAACAGTTAGACAGTAAAAACATTTTTAGTTTGGAAGTAAATATTTTATAATCTAAATTTGTAATGTTAATTGGTAACTTATTAAAAAGTGTAATATCCAAATACTTGTTTTTTTGCAATCTGCTTTTAGGCAGAACCAAACAGTCTCTTCCTCTAATATAATAATTATGAACCTCTTTAAATTGTGTGTGTGGACCCATGTTTTATATATTTTAAAGTTACATGAACAATTAGTGAAAGCAGAGACATTATTTTAAGATTTATAAACAGGGGTTTACAAAGGTCGTCATATTTAGCACCATATATTGATCGCACTGCGGATTTTTGTAAAATAAAGATTTTATTTAAATGCAAGTGAGCAGCATTTCCCCATGCAATGAGTCCATAGGTCATATAAGAATGAAACAGACCATAGTATGTCAGAAGTGCAGCATCTTCTCCTGCCAAACGAGTTATTCTTCGTATCGCAAAGACATCTTTGGATAATTTTTCACTTAATTCAAGAGTATTGTGACGTTTGCGGTCCCAGCCCGTCTGATGCGTCAACAACGACGCGCCTTAGACGAGAAGCTTCGATATCACGTCAGCGATGATCCGAGACTTCCTGTCGAACGAGCGAGAATGTTCGCGAGAAACAACCCCGGCATATAAAAATGCACGCAGCCAAACGGGGGACAGTTCGACATTAATTAAGCAAGTGGACAGTTCGAAATTGAAGTCGCGTTATAAATATTCGCTCGGCTGTTAACATAAATTACTTATTAGTTTATAAATAAATTATTCTTAAGTTAGTGTTAATTAGTATTACTTTTAAATAAATTAGATTATTAACTATTTCGTGTTTTGATTAGAATAAAAAATAATAGAACCTGCAAAAATCGTTACATTGGTGCCAGGTGTGAGGTTCGTGAAAATAAATAAGCAATTAAAATTAAATTGAATTTAAACAAATTATTAAACAAAGATCAGTGTCAAAAACAAAAACAATGGCTTCAAAGAAAGTGCTGTTAAAAGACTTAAAAGTGAACGACTTAAAAACCGAATTAGAAGAGCGCGAATTGGAAATTTCCGGAAAGAAATCGATTTTGCAACAAAGACTTCACCAAGCGCTACTAGAAGCAGGAGAGGACCCGGAAAACTTTCTTTTCGAAATCTCGAGCGGACCTGCAGATTTAACTAAAATATTAGACGAGAAATTTCGAGAACAATCTGGAAACTTCAAAGATGAATTGCTGGAACAATCCAGAAGTTTGGACGAGAAATTTCGAGAACAATCTGGAAACTTCAAAGATGAATTGCTGGAACAATCCAGAAGTTTGGACGAGAAATTTCGAGAACAATCTGGAAATTTGGAAGATAAATTAAAGGAGCAATCCAGAAGTTTCAAAGATGAATTGCTCGAACAATCCGGAAATTTGAAAGACGATCTAGATAAACTAATGGAATATTCTAGAAACACGGAAGAAAATGTTAAAATTTTAGAGGAGAAACTTGAAAATAATTTAATACAACAATCGACAAATCTGGAAACTAAATTGCTGGAACAATCTAGAAATTTAGAAGACAAACTTCGGGAACAGTCTGGAAATTTGAAGGATGAATTTCTAGAACAATCAAAAGGGCTTGAAGATAAACTAGCGGTGAAAATATCAGAAGAGACAAGGAATCTGCAAGAAAATGTGGAAGAAATATTATTCCAGCAGGACAACAAAATTAAGAATCTCGAACAAATCATGACAGGGTTGCGAATGTTCGGGGATCCGTCACCAGCAGAAATACCAGAAAATAATGAGATCCAAACTGTGGTAGGACCAGCGGAAATTTCTAAATTGAAAATAAAACCACCGACGTTCGATGGGAAGTCTTCTTGGCCTAACTACTTCAAACAATTTGAAGCTGCGGCAAAAGCGAATGGATGGACGGCCAGTGAAAAAGCCACTTCGTTAATTGTGGCCTTGAGGGGGGACGCTATCGATGTGCTACAAATGATGCCGCTAGAGGAACAAGAAGACTTCAACAAGCTGGTGAACCGGCTGGAGATGCGTTACGGCCAGGCGCATCTGACCGACGTGTACCATGCGCAGCTGAGAAACCGTTACCAGAAATCCGGAGAGAGTCTTCAGGAATTCGAGGCTGATGTAGCGCGCCTAGCCCGGTTGGCATATCCTGCAGCTCCTGATGATTTCCTGCAATGTTTGACGCTGCAAACCTTCGTGGGTGGAATCCGTGATCCGGACAATCAGCAGGCATTAAGAATGGCCCACCCTAAGACATCCAAGAACGCATTGGCCTACGCCTTGGAATACGAGGCGACGAAGCAAGTTTCAAGAGGACACGTCAAGGTACGAGCTGCCATGGACTCCCAAGAAGAAGAACTCGCCAGCATCCAGGTGCGATCTGCTGCAGAGGAGCGGCCCAAGGACTATACCACCACGGAGGATGTTCACCGCATTGTGGAACAAGTCTTGAGGCAGAAGAATCCTCTGGTGTGTTGGAATTGCCAGGAAGAGGGACATGTTCGTAGGCGGTGTCCCAAGGCTAGGCAGGAACCTCCACGGAGGAAGCCACAGGGACACTAAGCCGGGTCGGTGCAGAGGGGCAAACGTCGACCCGTATTCAAAGGCCCCCAAAGACAAAAGCCACGAAAGTAATAGCCCTGCGGCGATTAACCAGCAGTGTCTTCGTGGATGCCACCATTGATGACATCCCTCACACCATGCTACTGGATACGGGTGCGACGAAGACTATCCTGAGGCCCGATGTGATCAAGTCATCAAAACGCACCGAGCCGACTAAATGGAGACTGAGGACAGCAACCGCAACATCAGCGACTGTCCATGGTGAAGTAGAGGTGACCATTACGATTGGAGCGACTCCCATCAAACACCGTGCGCTGGTAGCAGAAATAGAGGATGAGGCGATTCTGGGCATGGACATCATGTCTGCCCATGGGTTCCAATTGGATCTGAAGCGTGGCGTAATGGCGGTTAACAACGAGGAGTTGGTTCTACATCAGCGAGAGGACGTGGCCGCTCGAGTTGTTCTCGCAGAAGATGTCGTATTGCCTAGCAGAACCGAGGTTATAGTCGATGCAAACCTGAACGGCGCTTTCCAAGACGGGCAAGTCATTATGGTCGAACCTAACACTGACGATCAGAAGATTGGAAAAGGAGTTCTCGTTGGAAAAATGTTGTTGACAGCAAAGAAGGAAATACCAGTCCGCCTAATGAATGTGAACTGTTTCCCTGTCAACATCAAGAAAGGTACGATCCTGGGAAGCTGTGCCATGGTGTCCTCCATCTCCCGCCAAATAGAAGCAAACGTACAAGAGATGAAGGTCCCGAAGAAGTTGTTGGAAATGGTCATGTCGACGGCCCAGGAACTGACTCCAGAACATAAGACAAAAACGAAGAACCTGATCTGTCAGTATCAAGATGTGTTCGAGGGAGAAAATGGACCTAAGGGAAGAACCGACATAGTCAAACACAAGATAGAGACCGGGGAAGAAAGGCCCATCCGTCAAGCTCCAAGGAGGTTACCATTGGCGAAGCGTGAGGAGGCAGAACGCATTATTCGTGAGATGGAAAAGGACAATGTAATTGAGCCATCGAGCAGCCCATGGGCGTCACCGGTAGTGCTTGTGAAGAAAAAGGATGGATCCACACGGTTCTGCGTAGACTATCGATTGCTCAACAACGTCACCAAAAAGGATAGCTATCCTCTGCCACGGATTGATGACACCCTGGACACCCTGGCCGGTTCAAAGATCTTCTCGACCTTGGATCTAAAGAGTGGTTATTGGCAAGTGGAACTAGCGCCCGAAGATCGAGAAAAAACGGCGTTTTCCCTTGGTATGGGCCTATGGCAATTCACGGTGATGCCGTTCGGGTTATGTAATGCACCAGCGACATTCGAGAGGCTGATGGAGACGGTTCTGAAGGGTCTGTCCTGGACAACGTGCATGGTATACCTGGACGACATAATTGTGGTGGGGAAAACTTTCGACGACCACCTGAAGAATCTGGAAGGAGTGTTCCAGCGGCTTCGCGGAGCTGGACTAAAGCTTAGTCTCAAGAAGTGCCACCTTTTCCAGAAGGAAGTGAATTATCTAGGCCATATTGTTAATGGGAATGGAATCGCCGTGGACCCAGTAAAGATTCAGGTCGTGAAGGACTGGCCAACTCCCAAGAATAAACACCAGATAAGGAGGTTCCTAGGCCTATGCACTTACTATCGTCGCTATGTTCCCGGATTTGCAGACATCGCTAAACCGTTGACAAAACTCACTGAAGAAGGTCGTCCGTTTGAATGGGACCAACATTGCCAAATTAGTTTCGAACAACTAAAACAGTACTTGATAAGTGCTCCTATTCTAAGTTACCCTCTCCCAGAAGGCAAGTTCATCGTGGACACTGACGCTAGCAATGTTGGTATCGGTGGCGTACTGTCCCAGATCCAAGAAGGGCAAGAGAAGGTGATTGGCTACTTCAGTAAAGTCCTGTCAAAGCCGGAACGAAATTATTGCGTCACTAGAAGGGAATTGCTAGCCGTGGTAAAGTCCATAGAACATTTCTACAAGTACTTATATGGCAGGCACTTTCTCCTGAGGACGGGCCATGCCGCTTTAAAATGGCTCCTCCGATTCAAGAATCCTGAAGGACAAGTCGCACGATGGATCGAACGACTTCAGGAATACGATTTTGAAATCCAGCATCGGGCCGGAACTAGCCACAGAAATGCCGATGCTTTGTCGAGAAGACCTTGTGCCGAAGACTGTAAGCACTGTAGTCGGCTGGAGGAGAAAGTGGCCACGACTGCGAGGACGGCCATCGTAGACGACAAATGGCAAGGTGAAGAATTGCGACGAGACCAGGAGAACGATCAGGATTTGAAATTGGTGCTGGAATGGAAAAGTAGGGAGGCAAGACCTACTTGGGAAGAGATAGCACCGTGTGCACCATCCGTGAAATCGTACTGGGCTCAGTGGGACTCCATAGTGCTGGATCATGGTCTTCTGAAACGAACCATCGAGAACCAGGAAGGCACGGAACAGAAGACACAGTTATTGATCCCCAAGAATAGGGTGCCGGAAGTTCTGAGGGAACTTCACGATGGAACTTCGGGAGGGCATCTGGGAATCAAGAAGACTATGGAAAAGGTGCGCGAGCGATTCTATTGGGTGAACTGCAAGGAAGATGTAAAGGACTGGTGTAGGAAGTGCGTAGTCTGCGCAGCTAGTAACGGCCCCCACAGACGAGGCAAGGCTCCTATGAAACAGTATAACGTGGGAAGTCCTTTTGAGAGAGTTGCCATAGATGTAGCCGGCCCATTTCCACAAACGAATAGTGGAAATAAGTACATCGTCGTGGTGATGGACTACTTTAGCAAGTGGGTTGAAGCATACGCCCTACCAAACCAAGAGGCGATAACTATTGCTGAAGTCCTTGTCCGAGAATGGATCAGTCGGTATGGCGCGCCCATGGAGCTGCATTCAGATCAAGGGAGGAACTTTGAATCGGCTTTATTCAAGAACGTGTGTACTCTGCTCGGCGTCCGGAAAACTAGAACCACTGCACTTCACCCGCAGTCGGACGAAATGGTGGAAAGATTCAACAGAACCATCAACCGACATTTGTCCAAAGTTGTCTCCGATCATCAGAGAGACTGGGACACGTACATTCCCCTTTTTCTACTGGCATACCGTTCGTCCGTGCATGAGACAACAGGAGAGACACCAGCGAAAGTGGTATTTGGGCGAGAGCCAAGGCTGCCCTGCGACTTGAAGTTCGGCGTGAAGCCCGGTGAGGTCCCTGCCGACGAGAACTACGTTAGCGGCCTACGCAGGAAAATGGACGACATTCACAATCAAGTGCGTCGCAATATACAGACGGCCAGCGACCGAATGAAGGAGCATTATGACATCAACGCTCAGAATGGGGGATACGAACCTGGAGCGCTGGTCTGGCTTTATAATCCTCAAAGACGTCGAGGTCTATCGCCAAAACTGCAGACATCTTGGGAAGGTCCTTACAAAGTGATGAAACGGATCAACGATGTCATCTACCGCATCAGGAAGATTCCGCATGGCAAACCCAAGGTTATCCACTTCAACCGAATGGCTCCTTACAACGGAGAAGAAAATGAGGGGACAGTACAACGGACGCAAGGTTCCGAAGTAAACTTCGAAACCTTCATGTTTCATCACGCCACAGGAAGTAAGGCGCGATTCGGAGTGACCACAGAGAGACAGCAAGACCTTTTTCAAGTGTCACCAGAGTACAGTCTGGCCCACTGTGTGGCAGAAGACCTAAGGATGTCCAAGGGGATAGCCCAAGTCTTCCGGAAGAAATTTGGTCAGGTCGAGGAACTCCTAAGACAGCACCCCATGGTGGGCAAGAGCCTGCAGATCATCCACACGGAGGCGGAACGAAGACGACACGTGTACTACTTAGTCACCAAGAAGACATCAAGCGGTAAGCCTGACTATCGCAGTATTTGGAAAGCTTTATGGAGCCTGAAGAGACAGTTGGTGGAAGGCAAGGAGACGAAATTAGCCATTCCCAAGATAGGCTGCGGACTAGATGGGCTGGACTGGAGGGTCGTTCGCAGCATGATAGAAGTCATCTTCAACGGAACGGGAATTGAAGTTCTAGTCTGCAGTCACCACCCACAGGCAGCTGTTGGCAGTAGGAAAACCGTAGACTGCTATTTCTTCCAGACCGGATGTTGTAAAGAGGGACCAGCATGCCGATTTCGACATTTTTCTTCAAGGCATCACAAGGAACGTTCCGAGACGAAACGTTTTTAAGAAGGGGGCAGTGTGACGTTTGCGGTCCCAGCCCGTCTGATGCGTCAACAACGACGCGCCTTAGACGAGAAGCTTCGATATCACGTCAACGATGATACGAGACTTTCTGTCGAACGTCCGAGAATGTTCGCGAGAAACAACCCCGGCATATAAAAATGCACGCAGCCAAACGGGGGACAGTTCGACATTAATTAAGCAAGTGGACAGTTCGAAATTGAAGTCGCGTTATAAATATTCGCTCGGCTGTTAACATAAATTACTTATTAGTTTATAAATAAATTATTCTTAAGTTAGTGTTAATTAGTGTTACTTTTAAATAAATTAGATTATTAACTATTTCGTGTTTTGATTAAAATAAAAAATAATAGAACCTGCAAAAATCGTTACAGTATGATGTTGCCAATTCAATCTTGAGTCTATTGTGACACCAATTGACAATTGATACTGGCTTTATACAAGTTATACAGTTGCCTTTATACAAAAAGAATTTTTTTGTATTTTTGAACTGTGTGTTTTCTTAATCGGAGATGAGAAATCATCGATCTGCGAGGATTTGGTAGAATTAATAACGCCAGAATTTACATAATATACGATTTAGATGATCAGAACTTTTACTCTAAAAGTTCTTAGGTATATCAAAAACGTTCTTCCTCAATCAAATGTTTCTAAATCTAAACTTTTTTGAAAACTTTGAATATTATTATACCTCCAGTATCGCACTAACAATAGACATCTTCAATAACAGTGAAAATTAATTTGATATATGATGAAATGCCCTTTTGGTTTTTATATGTGCCTTAAGACACAGATTATTTTAAAAATAACTAGTTTGTCCATAGATTGCAAATTAATTCTAAAAATATCATGTACATAAAAATTTGGCAAACATTATAATATAATACATACAATACAATCTACAATTCATGTTTTCATAAATTTATGGCTCGTGTATGTATACAACGTACACATTTAAATGACAGAAATAATTTATCGCGTTAAAATTAATTTGTTGAATTGTGCTTGTGGTTAATTAGGTATTGTTTTTGTTCCAGACTGAAATAGCGAAGAGACTGAACGCCATAATTGCACAAATACTTCCATTCTTGTCTCAAGAGCATCAACAACAAGTTGCCAGCGCTGTTGAACGAGCCAAACAAGTTACCATGACAGAACTTAATGCCATAATTGGGGTAAGCAACGTCTGTTCTCTGTTAGTTAGGATTATCGTCATTATGGTAATTATCTCGGCCTTTTCACGATAATTGCATATATATTTGTTTGATTTGGTGATTCTCGAGTGGCCGCGTAAAAATATAGATATTTGCTTAAGAAATTGCTGATGAAAATTAGAAATACAAGCGAGCTATAAAAGCGAACGGTAAATAGAAAACACATTTCGAGCGAAGCCGTGTTTGTTTGTACTTAGACTTTACTACTTGTGTATGTTTGCCTTTCCATACATCCAAGCCTACATTTCCCAGAACTCGTATGTAAATACGGCTTATGTATATACAGCGTGTTTCGGTAGGACATAAAGTTTAATTGTTTTGATATCTTCATTTGTTTAAGTATACCTTTATAGTATTTATGCGTTCGCTCAAATTATAAACCTTCCAAATGAGCACAGCACATTCGGGATGTTAACGGCTATATTATTGTTTGCGAACGATTGTTTTCACACATTAATAAAGCAGAGTTGATAACATTTTTAACCTTTGATATATTTACTTCTCTAATTTACACTTCGTGTTAAGAAATTCGTAAGAATTAACAAATCTAATTTGGAAATAACCAGATTCGTTCTGATTGAATCAAAACGGGGATTCTCGCCCGCATCAAGTGCGTAAACACAAACTGCTTTTGAACCGGTTTATTATCGATAGGGTGTGAACTGGCGGGCATTATAGGGTGAGCAGGTAATTATATTCGTAAACACATGCTCGTACAGCCGGCCACTGACTGGTTCACTCCCCTGACCACTCATGACCGGTCCGGTAACGTTAAATTGCCGCCGAAGTGTCACAGGACGGTACCAATTTTTGTTCAATTAGCGTTTTATCGTTTTTACGAGTCACTTGCTAATGAAATTCATAACGCAATCATTATCGACAGTGTTTATTGTTGGGCGGAAATTTATGGCGTTGTTATTACGCCGGATTTGAAAACTATTTTCTACATAAACCGGTCGTGATTTATAACGTTCCTTTTTTTAAAACCGGACAACGATTCAATTTGTGTTCGATAATAAAACGGATATGATTAAAATGATACCTGAAAATGTAAATTGAAAATTTTGAAAAAAAATTTTTTCTCGTTTTCTTTTTTAAGAAGGAAAAGAATAAAAATAGAACAAAATGGTTTTCGACAAAAAAAAGCGTGCTAGTGAATTGAACAAATACAAAATTTGAAGATTTGTTTCAAACAAATTTCTTTTTTCTGACAATTAATAAAAAATTATATAGAATATCAATCTTCACTGTGCTTTGTGACGTTAAAGAAGAATAACAAAAAACGTTGCCTTGGTACTATTCACTACCGGAGACTAAAGACCAAAGTGTTCCAATCAATCAAAATGTTTAAATCGATGTTTGATCAAGCGCTGCAAGTGGTTTAATTTTAGAGTATTAGATTGTTACCTGTCTGCTAATTATATCAGGTATCAGTGTTGTAATTGCCGTTGTAATTTATAGTATGTTAATGCATTAGACGAGAGAACGTAGGTATTGATTGTCTACACAATCACAGCGTATAGGATTAGGTAGAACACAGTAGGTAAATGTTTCAAAGCTTAACCGCTAATTGTCTTAATTTGTTATGTTCATAGTAGGTTTCTCGACGCCGGGCAAGTTAGTAAACGCTGTTTGGATTACACGTAGGCGCTAAAATGGATGTTTAGCACATCGGCTATTATCCGTCTTCTGTTTGCGAAACAAATAATGTTCCTATTTCACAACTTTATGTTGTTTTTGTGCATAGTACTTACGTATTGTTTATTTTGCTTTTGTTAAACATTAGGATGTACTTTTACGAGCCGGTGTGAATTGTTGTGTAAACGGCGAGGCTGGATTTTTAACCGGACGCCCCGTTTATTTACGGAATAACTATATTTCGTACAATGCGTCTTTTAAATGTTTACTGGTTACCACTTTAAAATCGTTTTATTCAGGTTTTGTTTCCGTTCGCGCAGCCGAGACGAGTCCCATTAATTTTACTACTTACTTTACGCCGTTGATGATTAGGCAGATTATTTTTACTTTGTATAAAATCCGGTTTCACTGAATTATAAAATTTTACAACATAATAAGCTCGGAGATTTGTGATTTTATTTAAAAAGCACTTTTAAGTTAACAGTCACGCTTTTAGACTTATTTCAGCCGAATGGACTCTGAAATGTTTTTCTATTTGTGATAATTGCAGAGTTTTATTTAATAGAGATCACAGTAATTAGTTACAGTAAATCAAGATAAAAGATCACAATAATAAGTAAAGTAAAAAAAATTTTTTCTTACACACACAATATGACACACTCAAATGTATTTGTATATTTACATTTAACTTTCACAGTTTCACTTTGAAGATCATGCTTTAGAGGGTGTGAAACAATATTGAAAATATTTATCCAAATATTTCTTTGGACAGATTCTTTAAGAAAGTCTAGATCACTCGATCTTTATTGTATTCTATTAGAAAATGATACCAACCCATCTAAGATTTCTTCAACAGTCATCAGAAGAATAATCGCATCGTCCTGTTATTTCAGTCTAGAGAATTTTCAGTCATTTTCAAGAAAATTAGCCAATTTATTTTATATAATTACATAAAGTGAAATACCCAAGCGAAAAATTATTTTCCGGTAAAAGAAATGCCGTTTTTATTCGTAATCATTCTCAAAAAAATTAACTAGTTTTCAAACTAATTAGTCTTTCCAATGAGCAGCAGAAATGTTCCATTTTCAGATGGAACTAAAAGAATGGACATAACAAGATAATCTTTGCGAAATTGTTTTATACATTCAATATTAATCCGTAGCTTGCCAGCGGTTAATTAGAAATTCTGGCGGAATATTTGTTCGCTGAGCAAGCTATTTCACAATTCCCCGGAGTGTGTAAAATCCCAAGGCCTGGATAAGACGGTCGCGAAACCCGACCACGTGCAGTAAAGTTCCTCGGTGAGCTCTCAGATATCCCCAAGGGTGGAGCGAGCTTAAAGGACCGTGTTCGAACTTCACTGCAAGCATTCTACTTCCGTTCTTGTGCTTCTGCTGGCATTACCTACCACCTTAATGGACGCAGACTGATTGTTTCGCGCCCCCGAACCCGTAGCAAAGCGGAATGTTTTTTCGGACGCTCTCGAAAGTGTGAGAAATTGCTTTGAAGTTTTTATTTACTCGCCGCGTTTTTGCTAATTTATCGCCCGCATTTCACGCCCGGGCATAAATTGTTTTGTTTTGCTCTTTATTTTTTGTTCAGTTGTTTTAATCGATTTCCTAGGTGGGATCGCAACAGTCGTTATAATTCCGAAACGGTTTTATTTCAGCACGGAAAAGCACCGGTATAAATATTTCATGCATGCTCCGTATAGAGACTTTAACGATAAAATAAAAAAAGGGAAGAAAAGTGGATTGTTGGAAGCGAAGTGCGCGGACCGCAAACGGGTACGTGGTAAAGTAAGTGGATGTGAGCATTCGTGGGATGCGGGGGACCGGGCGAGTCGAATTGGGGAGTTAGAACGAGGGTTGAACGGCTCCTGTGCGACTCATCCCCTTGTAAGCTCTGATTCCGTATTCAGGCCGCACATTCCAAATTGTTTTACCCGTCCGACTCCGGAGATTGGACAAGAAAATTGGACAGGCATTGTAAAATATTTGTGGAGTAACTTTGGTTTGATTAACCCGCTCCGCGCTGCAGAATTTTCCAGCTGTTTTATTTCACATCGGGGCTGATTTGCGGATGGTAATTCTATAGAGATTCTAATCGCATTTGGTTAGGCTATTACTATTATTTTCCACATTTAATCTTTCTATTTAAAACTATTTAGATAATACATTTCCAACGTTGATTTCCAATTTACTTGATATTTGTAATGAAATTTTTTATACCGTGATTTTATTTTAATATGAAACATTGCTGTTCATATTACTATGGAAACTAGTTCGAATTTTTAAAAATGTCGTTGCATGATCGTCGTCGTTAGGGTTTCTAATGTCATATCAAATAAAATTTGTCCATTTTAATTTGGCACATCTGTCAGGCGAAGAAGGTTAGTGAAAATGTATCAGGAAGAATTACCCCTGAACAAGTAACTAATGCAATTAACAACTTTTATAATCGTTTAGGATATTGCATGGAGGTAAATAAAGAAATTTTTGAAAACTTGTTGTGGTGTTTGTTTTCAATTAAAGAATTTCTGTTTTCCTTATGTTTTAAGTTTACTTATTTTAAACAAGAATAAACTTGTCTAATGTAATTGAAAGAGTCGCTGGTATTTTGTAGTACAAGTATTCAAAATCACTAATAATAGAACAGATTCATGACAGCTGTCGTGTTCTATTTTAAAAAGGACAGTTTATAAAAATTGTAAATGTTGCTATGGATTCTCAGATTCGTACGTAACAGCAATGTTTTATGTTAAAATAAATTCACGGTATTATTTAACAATTAATACAAAGGAATACGCTAGGTATGATTTAATTAGTATTTAATCTTACACGAAAATAAAATTATTTTATAATTGCAACTTACTCCTTAAAAATTATGTACTCTAAAGAATCGAAAATATTAACAAAACAAGAAGAATGGAAGAAATAAAAAAAATAAATGAAATCTAACATTGCAGAAATATTGTGAAAAGAAATATCTGTGAATTGAATTGAATTTATATGTCAGAGCTAAAGTAAAATTTCTAAAAATAATAAATAACGTACATATTTGCTTTGCAAATATTCCTTACAATATGCAACCATAATTTTACCATTCAGTCATTTACTTATAAAGTGCAGGGTGTACAATTAGACGAGCAGATTTCGATTGTTTATGAAATAAACTCAAACAACTTATTACAAATCGTGTTTTTAACTCGACACACATTTAGCCACTAGTGTGGATTATAGTAACTGTTTGTACCGGCGTTTTATGAACTCATGCTACATGCAGTATTTTACAGAAAGATTAAATTTTGTGATATCTGATAGTCTACTTGTTGGTCACGTTAGCAAAATAGTACAAATTGCTAAAACATATTTACATCAAATTACACTGAGAAAAAAGAATCTTTGTATAGTTAAGAAATTTGTACCTTTGACATTTTGTATTTCAGTGAAATAAATAATGCTTCATTAAAATATATCTTATTTGAGTTAAAAAAGTTACTTATTCACATGAAAATAATATTTTATCCCCAAAGAAAATAATTTAACCCGAAAGAAATACATATGTATATCTTTGGTACTACTAAAAGAAACAGTTTCTTTAAATTAAAGCATATTCATTAACTACAAAGATTTATTTTTCTCACTTTAATATCATAATAATATAATATAAATGTCCATGCATCATGTATATGACAATTTGACTATATGTAGACGTATTGATTCTATTATGCGTCATTTGTTAACGACATGATCGCGTCAGAGCAAGTATGTGCAAGTATGTTGTTAATTCGTAGCTAACGTTAACCCATAGTCATTTATTAACGTCACATGCGGTCACTGAGACTCTCTTTATTTTAGGAATTCGCAATGGCATCAATGCGTCTTCTTCGATGTTTCTTATTTTGATTTTGTCAAAATATCTATGCAAGTATTCGAAAATAAAGCTTTCCTTTTTTGGAGTGTCTGCTTTCTGTAAGCAGTATACCTTACTTTGGGTAGTTCACACAACTAGAACTTAAAAAAGTATGTGATGTATACAAGCTATTTGATATAAGCTTGTTTCACAGAGGAATTTCTATTCAGAACTATGTATGTACTTATTAATACTTAAATTTGAAGTACGTATTAACATCTATTTTGTTGACCAGAGGACCACCTTCTTCCCTAGTTTCAAAATATAAGAAAGTGTAAAATATATTAAGGCCCACTTTTATAATTGTAAGGGCCGGTACTCTAGTGACTGGTTAAGTTTAATCTTTGGTTTATTCCTACAGAAACAATAGTTTCTACAATTGTAGGGAATAAACCAAAGATTAATGTTAATCAGTGACTAAAGTACCGGCCCTAAGTTAATTTTAAGATCTGATTTATTACAATAACAACAAATGTTACTACGGGAATAAACCGATAGTTAAAGTTAACTTTATAAAACCGAGCCTAAGCCAAATAGCAATAAAATTTATGAAAGTTGGAAAACACCTAATATAATAATGACCCTCAGCGCGGCTTATGAACGTATATTTGGAAATTTCATGCATAATTTATACGCCATTTAATTTGATGTAGTATCGGATGAGGATGAATTCATTTAATTTAAATTATCGTAGTTTATTAATGAATTGGTCATGAAATTATTAATTTTGCATATTGCAAGTCGAACTAATATATTTTGATTTATGTATTCCGCTAATTAAAATTATATGTTTGTATTTATTTAAAGTGGAAATTGTTGGCAAATTAAATAATGCAATATTCCACATTAATAGATTTTATTTATTATCGTGCTTGTTAACACTGACTAGCTTTTATGCCTTACATATTGATGCCGTGTGTGTGTCTTTCTCGTTGAATTAAAACTTCAGCTGAAATCAAGACAATTCCGATGCTTACTATAAAACATGAATGTCGGGTATTTTATAGCTGTCGCCTCCTAACACTTCCCTCGTGCTTCAACTTTATAAGACTTTTACGATAAACTTACGAAAGCTATAAAATATTAATATACTTTTTCTACCCCTACGCAGCGCGAATCCCCAGGACGTGTTCTCTTCTTTTCCTCCTCCACCTAATCAACATTCCAATCACCTTTAGACTTTATCGGGCGGAGGCCCGGCAATTCCCGACAGGAAAATTAAGTGGAGCCGAGAAATTTCATCCCCAGACACATAAGGGTTGGGAAATCTTATTTTATGCTGCAATCGATCGGAATATATTGCAAGCATGTGGAAAAGCTCCCGGAATTTTATAGAAAACTTCGCTACCTTGTAAACAACTACGTGCGGAGGACGGGACTAAAATAAAATAAACATTACGCAAACTTTTAACCCTCGTTTCTTACCGTCGAGGGTTGGTTATGAAATACGCATCGTTCCCATTCCAATATACAGATGATACCATCGAATTCATATTTAATTAGGAATAAAATGACATAAGATGAAAAAAATTGGAAACGCCCTGTTTTAATTACTGCTAATTATATTTCTAAAAGCAAAATTTTAATTAATTTTTTTTTAATTCCAGCTTTTTATACTCTCACGCTCTCCCTATCGATTTGGATTTGGGAACTGATTTTTGGCCTAACCCTTCTTTCTTCGTTTTTTGTTTCAAAAATTTCCGCTAGATTTAAATGTTTGAAGCATTTTTTATTTTGTAATTTGAATTTTTGTCTTAACTTTATGTACCATAACAGGTGACGAAAGTCCAGAAAAGGAACCACTTTACGTTATTCGTAGTTTTCTACTTTTGAAGACTATTTCATTTGTCTTACATCTGATTCATAAACAGCACTGGTCTTTAGATATGAGGTTTTTTGCTTACTTTAAAAGCTCTTACTTAGACAATCAACCATATTAATTACAAATGGTTAAGTTTCTTGTCTTATTTCCCAAATTCAATTGTAGTGAATGACATTAATGGCACCAGTATTAAATCGTACTGTAATACATATTTCATTTCTAAGCAATAGTGAAATTGAATAATTCCAAATAGTTCGAGTGGTTCGTTTTAGTTCTTTCTTGCAAAGAAAATCTAAAGATCATGATGTGTTTTTCTTTTGGAAAGAAATAAACTTCTCACAGTAACTACAGTTTTGCCGCAACGTATAAAACCAATGGAACACACGGCGATGTAATCCTACAAAACAAAAAGTCTACAAACCTGATATAGAAGATCTCTTCTGAATATCAATGTATCTTTCCAACCCCCCGGGAGATGAGGTAGCGAAGTGAAGCACTCGCTTGAGATGGCATCCGCGTAGCAAATAAAGATGTGTGTGGCTAAGCGCGGAAGACTTCCGTCCGTGCCAGATTTGCATCTCTGTCGCCCTCATTTTGTCATGTAAGTGTGACCGAGAACAAAGATAGGTCGGGGAGATTGTGTTATCTCTCAGGTTGTCATCTTCGATAACGTCGCTAGTCTGCTGCATCCAGACGTTTACATAATTGCATCATGTCTTGTCGAGGATATATCATTACTGGTGGATATGATCATGACTATATGAAAATATTTTAATTCATCTCAGCACTTTATCATTCTATAAAGTTTTTGAAATTAAAATTTATGTCGTTATAAAATTCAATTAGATATTTTCGTTGGGTATGCCTATCCATTAACTGGCATTAATCACGTTTTGAGAAAATTATTTTGATAAATTTGTGTTATTAAAATGCTGGCAGGATCGGTTTTACAATATAACGAGAGAATAAATAACAAACGATACGGCGATTAATAAAAGGCAACAGATTTATATTTAATAGAGGGTGTTATTTTGCACCCTATTTTGCAGATTAATTATTTAGTAGTAATTAAGAAGGCATCTCGAAAAGGAAGGGGGTTGGGGGTGTTGTCGCCCTCGCCATAGCGGTAATCCTTCTCATCGCGCAACTTCTTCGTTCGTTCGGGGAGTGAAGAACTCGCTAGCTGCAAATGTAGTGTAAACACAACTTCAACTTTAAATTGAGCAGAATGGATCCGAGACACGTGACAAGAAGTTATATTTTTATCGAGGGAAAAGTACGCTCGACCAAGCGTCGCTTGCGCTTTAGCGTCCCGACGCGCGCCAAATTTTTATCTGACTCGCTGCGGCAGCCATTATTTAAAATTCGCATTGCTGAGAGCTTGCAAATTGATTTCTTTGGCACCCCCACCCCTTTACCCTAAGAGTGAGCCGCGTCGGTCGGGGCTGATGGATTTCATTATAATTACATTTTTCCAGCGCTAGGAGCTGCCTGTTTAATTAACTGAAAAACGTTCTCGTTTTTTCCGTCAACGTTAATAATGTTACGCCCGTGCTATGTATGAATAAATAATTGTTATTTTTGTACTTCCGCTACGTTGCAGATTTTGTTGTAATTCGATTAAAATCTGTGCCGCTCTACCATTAACGTTTTCATTTACGAATGCGTTATTTTGTTCAATTTCAAGTCTATTTAAATTATTGCGCACTTAACCATTCATTAACTTTAACATTTTAATAATCTCTTTTATAATTTTATTATCTACTATCTTTTTTTTCAATTATATTCTCTGACGAAATTTTTAAGTAACTGTAATCTATCATAGATATTACAGGTATACATATACAGGGCACTCGCGCTAACGTGAACTAATTGAAACCAGCTGTGTTCATGTTTGCGCGATTGTTCATGTTTCCGAGATGCAGTCTTCATCTCTTAAAAACAACTAAAACACGAAACATCACTTTCAACCTTTATTTATGTCCTACATATTAGGTATTTTTGGAAAAAAATGAAGTAAGAAGTGATTCTTTGGACTTTGCGCGATTGTTCATGTTTCCGAAATGCAGTCTTCATCTCTTAAAAACAATTAAAAACATGACACATCATTTTCAGCCTTTATTTATGTACTACAAATTATGTATTTTTGGAAAAAAATGAAGTAAGAAGTGATTCTTTGGACTTATGTTGTAAATTTCTATAGTATATAAAGTACATGTTCATGTTAGCGAGGTGCACTGTTCACGTTAGACAGTGGCCAATGCTAAAATTCAGGTGTTCATGTTATACAGGAGTTCACGTTAAGCAGTGTTCACGTTAGCGCGAGTGCACTGTATATAAGTTTTAGCTTCGTTTCTCTAATGTGACATATATGGATACTGAAAGTATCCCTACAGTTTTTTGCCTTTAAATAATTTTTGTATAAAGAGCAAATTTTTCGTTGTTAAATATACTGCTCGACATGTTAATTCCTTTATTGCATTTTCATCACATTTTAAAAAAAATAAGGAAAAAATATCCGGAGATTATGTATATGAGGTTTCGTGGATAGGAAAATTCACAATTTAAAACAACCTTTTATTTATGAATCCTCATTAAAAAGAAAGAAAAATGAATCAGAGAATTTGTCGTATTGTCGTATGTTAACCTTGTTTTGTCAACAGTATTATTCGTCAAGAAACGAAAGGGTGCATGATAGTATTAACCTAATTTATTTTCCAAAAAAGAAATATACTGGTTTAATCATTTAATTCATTCATATTCTAGTCGGTTTCATCTTTGAAGGTGATATACAGGGTGTTACTGAACTTATGTCATTAATTAAAACCACAAATAGTACTCATTAGGCAAAGGTGAATAATAACCTTGATAAAACTTATTTGTCTTTCTCTTAGAAATCGTTTGAGGGGCACTGGATACGATTTAAATGCCCCAAGCTGAGTGTGTATACAGCTATTATCCGTCGTCTACGTAGTCATAAATTGCCCGATGATTTAAAAAACTATGACCTAGTCACATAGATGATTATACTTAAGGCGGGTCAGGATTTCGTGTTTAATTTAAAAGTAAATAGCTTTTGTAAATATTTAGGCCCAGTTGTACAGTCAGTTTAATTCTAAGCTGAAGCTTAAACCCATAACAACGACTATGTCAACAATTGTTGTTATTTAAGCTTTGGCCTAAAGTTAAGCTGGAATTGTACAACAGTTGTACGCCAGTTTTTTATGTCATGTAGGCATTGCAATTAATTTATTCGTCTATTTTGTATTGATTCTTACTTTATTATTAACATTACCCTAACAAAAAACATGTGTTTTGTGATCGATTGCGAACGCATAGTTGAGAGCTGTCGAACGATTTACTTTGAGGCAGCCTGTATGTCTATTAATTATTTTGTGTACAGACAGTTTAATTTGTTCAGACGTGTACGTTTTTAAAAATTGTTGTGTTTTAATTTCGTCGTAACTTTTACCATTTCATAACATGTACCGAGTCATTCGTCAATGGAAAAAATATCAAACGCAAGTTACTCGTAGTTACTGAAACATAATTATCAATTTCCAATAAATGAGATCGAACTGTCTTTGTTTGATAATTATTTAAAATACTAGCTGCCTCATTTATGCATCAATGTTATTGATGGTTCACCAAAGTACAGTAATTATTTATTAAAATAAATTGAACAATGTAATGAGCACCTGTTGAAGAGACGTGTAAACAATGTTCTTACCTCCCATATGTTGACAAAAACGGTACATAAATAAGTAAGTACACGCTGATTGACAGATCGGATTCATATTCGACAATTTCACATGTTCAATGAGACCTTAGCTCTTCTGAACGTAAATTAAAGTTCCACTCCTGCGGTTTATGACAATTTATTGGATGTGAATTGCTCAAGCAACTCATAACGAAGCAGAGATTTCAAAACAAAAGAACTCTCGCCGTCTTGTGTTGGGTCAGTTTTTCATTTTTGAAATCAGTGAAATTTGGGGAAGCACTTCTTATATAATGAAGAAGTTATAGTTTTAATTAATGAAATATGTTTAGTAACACCCTGTATGTGTATATTTTTACAATAATCAAAATGTTTAAAAAATTTGTCGCAGAATGTCTAAACTATAAATCAAAATTTTGAAAATTGAGATTATTGATTTTAACAGAAAATTAAAAATCATGTTGTTTTAAAGAAAATAAATGAAGTGCATAACTGATTGATAAACAGAGGCAAAATGTCGTCGGTTCCAAAGGCGCTTTCCGAAACAAAGGCGAAAACTCAAGTCCTTTTAGATAGACCTATGTAAAGTAGCGAGAGAAACGGGGATTGTAAGGGATGAAGATTCTTACAGGGGTTGAGGTAAGCGTAGCAACGCTTCGCCTTTTTATAAAGCCGGAGTAGAACGCGGCGCTGCATGAATAACAAAAGATTCTCCTTGGGGGAACCGACAATCCGCTTCCTGAGTTTTGCGCAAATTTTAACCATAAGTACACTAGAGGAAAATTCGCCTCAGGTACATTTTTAATGTTAATCTGACGCTTTATTATTTCATGCAGTTTTTGAAGGCCTTAACATCTTTCCGTTATTACGTTACATTCCCCACATCTTTGTATAATTACAACCGCATCGATGCAAATAATAAACAAAACCGTTGATAAAATCCTCGTGCAAATTTGCATTGGTAATGAGATAAAATTTATCTTGAATTAAATATTTGCGCTAATCAAATATATGTATATTTATTTATTTATTAACTTATCGCTCGGTGGGATTTTGTGTAGTTAATTCGTTCGTACGTGAGTTGTCAGAATTGTACGGACGTGGAACAACAATCCCATTAACATAGTCAGCTCGACCCTCCTCGCTGGAGGACTTTTAATTTAAAAAGTTCACTCCTGCCTGCGCGTCAGTCACATTGAATGCTAATTGGATTATGATGGTCCCACTGGTCGTCGCTTTTTACAGTGGCATCATCTGGCGCTCCCTTTGTGAATCAAACAAGCCAGACCAACCGGTCGACCGGATTAAAAAATTGAGTGGCACTTTTGTACATTTCCACGTTAGCCTTTAATGTGTTATTTGTTGCATGTAAAACCGTTTAAAAGTACAATTTCCCTGCATTGGACACAGATTTACGAGTGTTGATGTGCAAAATTTATTTAACAATTTTAGAAGAAAATATCGCTTTGAAATTTTCAATCTAACCTGTTCATTATCTTACATTATTTTGACTTCTGACTTTTCAATATATCAAAATTATACATACATATGTATGTATCTTCCATTCAGTTTTGGAAAATATATTTGCGAAAAACAGATCATTTCGTCGCTTGTTAGCGAAACTCATTTAACATTTTCAATTTATTTGTGCTTCGTCCGGAATCCTTTTGCCACCACCATACCGCCCCCGATAATAGTTTTTCTCTGCCTTCGTCGTCATTTCCCCAGCGTGCGAACTTCCCGCTTTCATCCGTCGGTGTATGTCCTTTTCTTACGTGACTCTAACCGCTTTATCCGCCAGATTTCAGACGCAGTCACCCGCAAAGTCGAGTGAACAGATAAGCCGATTTCTGATCCCTTCTGAATGTCACATCCTCGTGCGCAGAGACTTAGCAGTTCCTTTTGACGGCGAACCGACGGCGACGATACAGAAATATTTTGCGTTGTCGGGCTCATATTAAATTTACTTGCGTGTTTTCGTGTCAATTGGAAATAAAACACAAAAGAACTTTTATGAAACAGAAGGACTACGAGAACAATAATTTTTATTGATCATCTGAATAGTCATTTGGATAGTTAAATAGTACCTATTTAGACAACAACAATTACAATTTTAAGTTTATTGAATTTTCATATATTCTACACGGTATTCTAATCGATGTTTGACAGAAAATAAACTTCAAAATTTAATTTCGAAACATCAATCAAAGTGATAATTAAGATAGGTTTACATCAATGAATGTTTTCCACTCTTATGTCAGTTTGAAATTTTCTGGCCGCAACTGTATATAATTTTCACGTCCAAATTGTTTCTCGCTATGACATTATTTTTGGATGTAATTGTACATAGTCTGTAGATTTTGTTAAAAGTTATACAATCATTATTTACTTAAAATTTAATAGTTCAGTTTTATGTTTTGTGAAACATAAAACAAGAAAAACAATTTTTATGAAGTGAATTCGGCAAACTTACATTTTCATACTTGCGCAGAAAGACATACTCCTATCATTTAATAAAGAAAATAAGTACAGAAGCGTGTGTTTTTTTAATTGCTACTAGAAAAATGTAATTTAACGAAATAATATGACAAATTAGTTCAGACTGCAAGCCGATCAAAATTGACAATAAAGACTGATTTGCTCTAATTTCATTTCTAGTTCAGATGATGACGCCTTCTGAATGTTAGTTGTAAGCTTTGGTAATGGGATTTTGACTTATAATGTTTTCGATTCACTGCCATAGAGCGCTGTCAGAGTATTCTTATCTTGTTTTAAAGGCATGTAATAATAGAAGATTAAGATATTCTGAGAGTGCTTTAGAGGAGTGAATCGAGAACGCCTTTGGATTTATACATCAAGCAGTGGTTACGTAAAAATTATCTACCGATTTATACACGTCGTGTATTTTTAATTAGTTTTTAATTGCAGATAAAATTGGCCGCCAAAAAATGTACGTAATTCAATTTTTTTTTTGTTTTATAGAAAAAGTTTCCCGATTCTATGATTCACCACGTCATGTTTCAGGTTAGTCCGAGCTCTTGATTTAATACTTGTTTGGTTTAGATTTGGCTTACTAATAGTACACAGCGCGACTGTTCACCTTATGCGTGAAATTCTCTTTTGCAATGATTTTAGCGGCCATTTTCATCACATTCAATTACCAATCAGCGCAATTTAACGTAGGTGTCAGCACTGAAAGTTTATTTTTAATTTCGATTTCATTTCCGGTGTTTAGAGAAATTTTGAATGAAATCATTTTTTTATTTGTTGCAGCAACAACGGCCTGATCTACCGAGACTTTTGCAACAAATGCATGCACAGCAACTACCCGCACATGCAGCTCCCCCGATACCAATGATGCCTCATCCTGGATTAGCAGGTGCACCACCAAGTTCCGCAGCTAGTATACTGGGACTTTCTGGTGCTTTGGGCGCTCCCGGACAACATCCGCTATCGATGCTGGCATCGAAACCTGATCTACATCGACCGGACGATGTTAAATCTAATAGCGGTATGTTATTATCCTTCTCGAAATTAGAATGCATTCGATAAATTTCAGCAATTTTTTAAAAATATTTTCTGCACAGCATTTGTTTATATTTAGTTACACAGTCACGAGAAGAATACTTTATTGTTTGTATCCAATATTCTAAAACAAAGTTTTACGATTTTGCGAATCATATTTCAAGCAATAAAACATTTCTAGCAGCGTTGCGTTCGTCAAAAGCGGTGAAAACACAGAGAAAGCATAGCCTTTTCCAACAAGCTGACGTTATTCTTTTGTGCTTGACTTGTTCGCCTTTCCCGCTTCGCTGTAAGTCTGTCTATTTTATTGATTCGATCGTAAATATGATTTATCAAGCGACACAAATCGAGTTACGTACTCGGATACACTTCGAAAATTGCAAGTGCTGCAGCAAAGGGGATTCCCCGTGACTTAAAGTCGCATTAGAGTCGAGTTTTTTTGCTTCATGTCTCTTGTATAAGATAGATAACGAAGGCAGTGGGTTATCTGCATTTCGCGTCGAGCACTTTCGAACGGTGGTGAGGTGAATGCCTGCGATGAATCGTGAAACTGGAGACGACACATATCTACCCATCCACTTTTGTTTCGATTCGTATGCAGTTTCGCGCTCGTTCTATTCAGTAAGTTTTTTAATGAACTGGCTCGATGCTAAAGGGCCTTTGAAGTCTCCTGTTTTCCGCATTGAGAGGCAGCCTCTTCATTCCAGAGCGACTTGGAAATGGGTTTTAATATCAGGAAAGTCATCTCTTCTTTTTTCACTTCCATTGAATTTTTTACGCCACAGTTATTAAATTACTTTGATTTACACTGAGAACTTATTCGAAGTAAATCTTTCAAACGTGAAGTTTGTATAAATACTAAATCGCGTGGGTTTCAGAAATCATGCTCTTTTGAAAATTATTATAAATATTTATTGTATATCTAGTATAATACATAATTAGTAATGAAAAATGGACTGTTTTCAATTTTGAAAGATCAGACTTTTTACAAATAAAAGTATAGAGAGAAAAGCAGATTCAATCAATCAATGTTGCAAGTAACGAAAAAATGGTTAGAAATCTTGTAGCCATTACTAACAACACCTTGGAAGTATTTGGAGGAGTATTCGACGATTAAAATTCGATTAGAAAGAGAAAAATGCTTTTGATAAATTCAAAAATTTTTAAAACCGTCGTTAGCAACATTTTGTAGAATATACATTTTTGACGTTCAAATATTTTTATTCAAAAATTCAATTCCTTAAGATTAAAAAGAACTTTACGTCAGTTGATTTCTTACTAGTCATTAAGTATTCAGGATATTGGAGCTTCTCCAGGTAATGCCAGTAGTCAAGCATCTAATCAGGAGGTAGTACAATTCTTCCGTAATCCACCCCATCAGGGGCTTGTCTCGGGAAACTTCCTAATATCATAGTGCTTGTTATACCAAAGTTCTTCCTCGCCCTGTTACACAATTTCTTTTACTAAGGTTGAATTTTTGGTATTACTGCTTCTTTCAAAGTCGCAAAGTATCCGTAATTGTCTTTGCAATCAGACTAAGATTCTAGAGCTCGCTTGTACAAACCTTGCACTTGTCTCATGTGAGTGATGAGGCTTCGAATTGTGCATAATGATATCTGATTTTTCAAAAGTGGTTAAGTCAGCTATATTTGGTGTTAAATCAAGAACAATCCAGCACAAGTCTTTACAGAAACAATAACATCTTTAGGTGGCAAATTTAAGTATAAATATTTGGGATCTCGTGGAACAATGACGACACAAATTTTGAAATGTTTCTTTTTGATATACTTGCTATAGTTATTTAGTTAACGCTGAATAATTTGTCTTTGAAAATGAACGTAAACAAATTGAAAGTTCCAAGAAATGTTGGGTTAGTAAATGAAATAGAAGAAGTTCTAAAGCACTTGTAAGTTTTGTGAAATCGAAGTTGGACTTCATTAAAGTTAATATTAATTTTTCTCGTCGACGCTGACGAGGTAATCCGTTTAGAACAGGGCAAAAATAAAGTTTACTCATTTCCTGCAATCCGAAAGACAAACGATATCGATCGGAATCACTCAAGACGGAGGCGAGCGCGCTAGGCGAAGAACGTCAAACACATATTTGCCGAGTCGCGCCACCAAGTGGCCTCGTTGAGATGGAAATTAAAATCTCGAGAGCGCTCAGGCATCTCGCAAGAAAATTTCGAGGGACGGAAAAGCGTTTTATGGAGTATTTCCACGGGCGAGAGCGTTTCGGAAAGTCTGCTCCCTCCGGTATCTAATTACAGCGCCGGCGGAGGCGACTTGTGAAATAATGGAAAGCGACACCCTGCTGCGTTATAAAACATTTTTATTACCTCCGCTATTCGTTTACTTACTAATGAGATTGTGAAAGCTTTATTATATTATAACAATATACTAACTGCTTCTCGCTGAAACCCCTTTCGTTTAATAAACGTTATTAATAAATTTGTTAAACGTATTAAATCCAGCCTTCACTTTTCATTAATTTAAATACTGGATTCGATTGAGTTGGGTGGGTGGATTTAACTGATCTTCATTCACTTTGAATAATGTGAAATCAAATAATTAACACGTTCCGCCGTTACTTTGTGATATTCCATTATAACAAAAAGAAAACACACAGTTAATTACTTTGTTAATATCACATTTATTTGTCACACAGTGACTGCAGTTTCAACATTACAATGTCATTTTCAAGAGTTTGAAAATGACATTGTAATGTTGAAACTGCAGTCACTGTGTGACAAATAAATGTGATATTAACAAAGTAATTAACTGTGTGTTTTCTTTTTGTTATAATGTGAAATCATTATTATTCCCCTGCGTTCGTAGGAGAATCTCCGGTTACAACTAACATCTTGCTTCGCGAATTTATAAGAAGTAGGAAATAAAAAAGAGATACGAAAAATTTACAATTTAAGCAGATTCCTGTCCTTGAGATCAAAGACTAGATAAGTCATCTAACATACGGTGCTCGCACGAAAGTAATTTATTTGCATTGAAAAGCACCGCCCGCCTCTCCAGAGCGTTTGTGAACGGTAGTTAAGCACAATCCTCTATTACCGGCTCTCGACGAGCGAGCGAGTTTCTTCGGATCTTCTTTACTTTGAGCGGCATTGTGGAACGAAAGAAGCTGATTGAAGTGGTGCGGAATAGAGAGCGAGAGAGAGGCAGGGCGGCGGAGATCCGTTTTTATGACGAGGGTGGTTCGTTCGGCAGATCTTACGAGTCCCATTCAATCTTCACCCTGTGGGCTGAATAGCAGCGCGAAGACTCTCCTTAAGCTATGAACAAGCGGATTTCAAAGGCTCGTTCACACTTTATCCCACTTTTATGAGTTTCTCTTATGTTTCCTCTCTAATTAATTGTCCTAGATTGTTTTTCTCTCTTCCGCTGTAAAGCGACGCTAATTAATTGGTTTGTCGTTTGAATATAATAAATGAACATTAAAATCTTTGTGAAACTTTTTTCTTAAGACCTTAATTCTTTTCTCACTTTACTGTGTATTAAAAATTTTCACTATTGACTACTGTTTTCAAATATTTTTTCTTCGACTTCATTTCAGGAAGTTCATTTACACACTTTACTTCCATCTATTTAATAATAGTAAATACGGCTTAACATTAAATTTAAATAAAACTAAATATCTCTTATTCGAAAATCCCAATGAAACGGTAAATATTAAAATTGACGATACAACATTAAATAGAGCTGCAGATATTAAATTTTTCGGTTTACAAATGGATGAAAATTTGACATGGACAAAACAAATTCAAGACATTACATCTCTTTCTACTGCCTGTTTCGCTGTGCCTACTATTCGACTTAAAGTAGGTCCTGAAGCCGCTAGAGCAGTCGTCTTTTCATTCAACATAAAATTTCAACAGTATACGCATTGTTTCTTACAGAAGTATTAACATTCACCTTTAAAAATAAACGCGACCTGAAGGAAACACATAACTCCCGCAACAAAAAGACCTTGATTTACCTAAGCCAGAAACAGCATTAATTAAAAATTCACTATATTGTAATGGAAAACTCCTATACAATCGACTTCCTAAAGAATTTAAAAATTTACACGACGCAAAACTCTTTAAAAGAAAAGGGATTGTTTTTATCAAAAGCATTTTATAGCTTAGATGAGTTCCTAACATGTGATTTCAGTGTTTAGTGTTTTGTGTGTTGTATTTTTATTGTAGTACTTCTAGATTTTTAAATATGTGTGTTAAAAAAAACAACTGTCATGAGATGGATAAATAAATTTATTGTTGTAATACAGGCTGTAAAGTTAAATATTTTTCGAATTGTGTTTTAATACAAAAAGTTTAACATTGATGAAAATAACATGTTATATGTTTAAATTAGAAATCATAGTCACAAATTTGAGATTCTGTCGTTTAGATATTTAGTTAAATATTTCTAATTCGAAAACAAAACTTAGGCACAACGAAATAAACAAATTTCTGAAAACGAATTTATTTGTGGGAGAACCCAAAGCAAATCTGATGCTTTTAGAAGACATTTTTGAGTAGTGAGTATGTAAAGTAATCTCACAGCAAAATATGTACAATCATAACCAATGATACTGTCACAGGGAAGAATGAGGCTATAGCGAATCATCGCTCGCATCGGTTTTAAACACAATTTTTCGATGCCATTTTTTGTTGTTAAACCGTTTTTAAAAGTAATAAATGCGAAAACTCTCCCTCTCCTCTTGTTACACGAAAAAAGATTTTGGCTATACATCCCGATAAAAAAAAGTAAATTTTAAAATAAGATCGATTTTCAGAATCCATCTTTACAGGGAATAATGTTAATAAAATCTTATTAAGAAACAAACAGAATGCAGTAGAATTAATTACATAAAACAAAAAAGAAAAACGGTGATCACTAGAGTATACACTAGTAAAAGTGGTGGTAAAATTACATCATTTTTACATAAAAATTTCATCTTATTTTACTGTTATAAAGCAATAATACATAGAATTCTATGTAATACTAAAAATTTACTTAATATAATATTGAATTTTAATGTAAAAATAGTGTAAATTTACTACCATTTTTATCAGTGTATACTGAGAGGAAAAAAAAGTAAAAAGAACCAGTGAAAACAAGAATCAATAATTAAATAAATTGAAAAATATTGAAATCAAAAATGAGATACCCATTTTGCTTTGTTGAAAATGTTGAAATAACAAATTGAAATTCCTAAGAAATCAAAGAAAATAAATATTCTGTAAATTTGCTTAATTAAACAGTAACCAAATCGTACTTAAAATAGAAATTAAGAAGATTGCTCACGATCCTTCATTTCTTTGTTTAAAAAATTTCTAATATTACCTAAGTGGTAAAAAAGTAATAGAAATATGAAATGAAATAAAAGCTATGAAGGAGTAATAAACAAAATAGTTTTATTAAATAAGGAAGTGGTTCTAAGTTTCATGTAAAACTGTGGATATTTCGGCCGGATGATTTATGAATAACTCTATTGGGAAGGCAAAGAAGTGAAAAAGTTTAATTTTGTGAGGCGATTTATGTTCTCGGAAATCAGCTCTCAAGTCACCTAATACGACCATAAATTCCGCTCGTTCGACTCGTTCGCTCTTTTCCTCGATTTCCACAGATTCGGGATGCGAAACGAGAGGCATTTTGCATTATTTTTAGAATTTCCATCTCGGCTTACGAACGGGCGGCACGGCGGTTTCATACCGCCGGCGTTTCAACCCCAAATCAGACGGAATACATTATGGGATAAGGGTTGACGTTCGAGTTTTTAGCGGCGTGGGGGCGCCGGAAATGAAATTGGATTCGGGATTTAGTAACTGTGTTGAGTAGCGGTAAATATTGTCGATGTTTTATTGCTTTGTTTACACGATCATATACGAATTATGTTTTTATAAAATAGTGAATGTCTGGAAACTTTACTATGATGGACACAAAGTTCCAAGCTCTTGTTTTCCAAATTCCTCAACTTTACGATTAGGAGTAATCTTTTTTGTTAGCTTATTCGACAGAAATAGCTTTGTGATAAATACGAGGGATATATTTTTAAGAAAGCTATAAGGAAAAAAAATTATATAACATGTCTGTGAAATTGATGAAGATTGAGTTTGAATACTATTAGATTCCTATTTTCTTGCCTTAATTCACTTATGGTTTATACTTTTGAACTTCTAAAATAATTTTTTTAATCATCTTTTTTTTCATTCTATTCTGAACGAAGAAGACTAAGCTCCAGTATTTCATTCGGAGTTTAACTTTAAGCTTCGTTTTATTTCTACGGAAATTATTATTATTATTATTAATTATTAGTATGAATAAGAATAAAACGAAGCTTAAAGTTAAACTCTGAATTAAATACTGGGCCTAAGTTTATTTAATATAATGCTTAGTATTTCAATTTGTCAGATGAATTTTCAATTAAATAAAAACACAAGGAAAAAAAGAAAAAAAAATCCTCCTTTGCTTGCAGTGAACGAGCCATAATCGGTGCGGTACACTCGAGCAAGTGAAAAGAGATCTCCTCTGTTGTCATGCCAACGAGATATTGTAAGGAGCGTTTCATTCCACCCCAATGCATCGCTCTCGAAGAATAATCATGAAATACGAGGGTGCAGACGTATTCGTTCCTTATTTTGTTTCATACCCCGGTTCGAAGAAGAGCGAGCAAGCGAGCGAACGTATTTACTTATAGATTTGTCGGGCGTAACGGGCTTGTAATTGAGTAGTTTCGGCTTCTTTATTGCTACAGAACTACTAATTAATCTGAAGGGCACGTTGCTACGACGTTAACTTCTTTAAGAACTTACTGGTAGATTCTATTGGCAAGGAAAAGAACAATTAAATTAAAAGCTTTCGGTTTTTGTTCAAAATTTTTACTTTCTTAGGACAAACCAATTAATGTGGATTTGTGTCATGCATTTTCAACAGTTTATCAAAAGTTAATGTTCTTGAATTTCAGTTTCCCAATGTCAGCAGAAGTCCTTTACCACAATTACCAAATATTTTCAGATACTTAATATTTAGTCTATTCTATACTTCTTTCTTTATTCTACTCTTTTATATTCTATCTCTCTATTCATCAAATCAAATTGTATGTAATTCTAGTTAAATGTGAACGAATATTTCTTTTTTGCAAACACTTGCTTCATTTATATTTTTTAAATTTTTGTTAATGAAGTTAGCTTATCAAGTTTCTTCTTCGGTTGAATTTATAGGTAACCAAAAGAGAATATGTTGGGTGAAAATGATCCAAAATCGTGAATTTTGAAGAGTAATGAAGAAACCTGTCTATTTTTGTTATGTCTTCTAATTGTCC
Source organism: Dorcus parallelipipedus (assembly GCA_958336345.1). Taxonomy (NCBI): domain Eukaryota; kingdom Metazoa; phylum Arthropoda; class Insecta; order Coleoptera; family Lucanidae; genus Dorcus; species Dorcus parallelipipedus. The sequence continues at coordinate 47,892,303 of OY284475.1, forward strand.
TTGGACTTTGGATTGTATAAAAAAATTTCAAAAAAATAATTGATCTTTACTGGTATAGTTACAATTCTCTTGTAACTATTCTTTTCTAAGAATAAAGAGATGATTAGTATGACTAGACTGTTGGGTAATTTTGAGTTGTATTTCTTATTTTTAAATATACAGTGATTGATGACTTCAAGTTACAGATGATGTAATACCATGTATACAAACTGTTTTAACTTATAATTTATATTCTTGTTAGCATCTAAGTGTAATTGTTGTGTTACTAGGTCGAAGAGTAAAAGAATTTTTCTTAGGCAATCAATAAGTATTATCCAAATTTACGAGCGAGTTATTGATGAAGCACCAGCGTTGATGAATAGATTTACTTCGAAGTTTAACGCCGAGTTATTAATTATACAAAAAGTTGCGCGTTTTTGCTCCGAGCGTGAAATAACGCGGCGGCAATTTATAATTCATGATCGCGAGCAACTTTAATGTATTCTAATTTCGAAAGCTGCTTCGCTCGTCCCCCTTTCGCGGCGGTGCATTCGAAAGCTGGCGTCGGTGGCCGCCATGAAAAAAACTCCGCGTATTTTCCACGTCACGAACTTTTTGTACAAATCACAAAAGCATATATCCGACAAGCTCACAGATGCACCGCCATAAAAACGGCGACACGTTCTGTACATTTTATCTCAATTGTTTTCGTCTCGATTGTTCCATGTTGCTGGCGATTGGCTCGATGTCTGCTGTTGCCATGGATTCTGCAGGTATCAACTCGGCTGAAGAGCGTCACGTGAGTATCCATTGAATACGTAATTTGATTGTATTATACTTTTTAGTTTGTTCTTGCACCGTTTGCTACAGAGATATACGGACCACACGCAACCAAATCATATGCACATTTTCATACCACTCTTGTTAACGTAACATCTAATTGAGGATTTGTATAAAAAATACTCCCTCTAGTTTCTAAAATACCTTCGTACTTTTGTATAATCAGACTCGCGAACATTTCCAACAAATAATATTACATTTCCTTCGCCAATATTATGAAACATGCAAACACATACATCAACGTGAAAACAAACTTACACGAGTACGCGAATAAACAGTATATTTTCGCTTGCCAACTTTTTACTGTTGTCAAGTTTTATGTCCTGCAATATAAACATTTTATGTATTTTTAAACAGTTGAGACACGAACTTACTTTCAGGTAATACATTATGTATGTAGTTCAATTATGTCGTGTTCATTCTTTCAAAATTATTATAGTTTCATTTTAGAGATTAGCATTTTCCAAATGCTTTTTAAAAGTCTTCTAATGTTAATAAATAGTTTGGTGCTTTCCTGTAAGTTCGTCGTATTTGTAAACAAGTCAACTAAGGCGAAACATGCATCTTATTTATAAAATTTAAGTTGTTTGAAGCAAAAAATTAATGCGGAAGATACTGTCGACACACTTGGTTTATTAACGCAGGTTTTGATCTAAAAATTTGGCGTAGAATGCTTTTGTGTTTATTCACATGAATTAATTCATTTTTCAATAAATTACTGCATAGTTTCATCTATGGTTGATGTAAATACCTCAGATCCATTCTAAATCAATCCTTTTTATTATTTGCGTATATACATTGTTACTCTTTCTAAAAGATACACAAATAAACCCAAGAGTATATGAAAATTAGTTGAAGAAAGTGTCTATATGAATGGATCATACATATAATAACAAAGTGTAGAATCAAACTAACGTTAACATGAGTATGCGTTCTTACAAGACTATACTCAAATCATTTGTTATGCAGATTTATTTATACAGGGTGAAAGTGAAAGTCGTACAAAAAAAACTCAGTATTTGCATACGAAATGCTACCCTATGTAAGTATGTCGCTGGAGATTAAGTTTATTCAGAAATATTATCGGTTTGTGGTTATCGCCACTTGAAAAGGTTTATACATGAAACGAAACCGATTGTGGACAAAATTTAAAAAAAAATGATAGAAAGGACATCGCAGTTTCATTTTGGATAAACAATAGAACTTTCGTTATGTTAACAACGCGAACTAATACAAATTGTAGTGTATGCGTTTTAGTAATTTTAAAAATGATCCCATTTTAATCCAGGTGAAGTTTAGAATTCTTTCTAAAATTAGTAGAATTGCAATCGGTGAAATTAAGTTACGTAGTTCAAATCCAATAATTACAAAGCTGTATTAAAAGATTGTAACCCGTGAAACTCGTTAACGAAAGTTATGAGAGACGACAAGAGTTTTAATCTAAAATTATGAGGATCCGCTGGGGACAAATGTAAAAATAATTACAGCCCTCAATTTATTTTACAGCCGAACTTTTAAACTAATTTACTCGGAGAGCGCCTAAACGATGAGTAATAAGAGAGCTTTTTGTTGTTTTTCCGCTGATGGAATTTATAGCTCGAGTTAGCAAGCCCCGGTGGAAAGAGTTTTCTTTTCTTTGGAAGTTTTTGCGCCACTTTGAACAATTTACGGTAATGCTGTGTCTTATAACGTCGCGCTGTTATATTTCATCCCCGCGCTTTATGACAGATTCTTCCGCGTCCCTTTCCGCCTCACATAACAAATACCGACCGCCGTGAAACTTCGCTATTTCAATGGTGGAAACGTGAAGTGAAAATTCAACTAGCCTTAAGTATTGGCTTTCTTCTTAATCTCGGATTTGCTGACCGAGCCACTTCAATCTACTTCTACTACAAGGGTCATCTGTCGCTTACCCTGCGACAGCGCCTCCTTCGGCAGACACTTAAAGTTTCATTTATTGTTAAGGACCTCGGAGCAAACAACCTTTTATCGAAGTAGTTTTCCTTTGGGAAATGTGTTTAATTGGGCGTCCACTTTTAATTTTATTTTCCTTTATGAAAAGAAGATAATTGGTTTTGGTTTTGTAGTTATAAAACTAGTAAAATCCTCATCATAAAAATAAAATAGAGAGAAAAAAAATGTTACGTAAGATGAGATGAAACCTCAATTAATATTATATCTGCGTTGAGCTAATGCCTTTCACGTTTACAATTGTTTCACCATCTAACGAAACATAAAATTATAATGGTGAATTACTTTAATATTCAACTTGACATTTACAACTGCACCGCACGGCTGTTTATGTCTTTCGTGTTGAATCATTGATGACTCCTACCTTCTGCCGTGCTCTCAAACGTTCGTTAGCAGTAATGGTGCGGATACATAAAATGTTTCATGTCAGACGAGAGCAGAGCACGAAATCGAATTCGGTCGCGCCGTAATAAACTTATCGGCCGAAATCAATGTCTCGAATTCAATTAAATTGAAAAAGAAACCCCTTGGAAACAAGCCGGGAAAGTGTTTGAAGTCAATTGACAGTGCCACCAATCATACGTGTCCCGAGGGTAGGAAGCAGGGGACGCTTTAATAAGGGGTGACAAATCACGGCCCAACTTAAAGGGAAAACGCCACCGAGACTACACCAAACCATCCATATAAAATAAGTACAATGACTTCATGCAGACGAGGGCATAACAACTGAACGCACTCGCCCGCTCTCTACCTTCTCTCTCACCCTTATTTTTGATTTATGTGACTGCAAAGTGCCCTCTAAATTATTCCTTTCGTGAACGCGAGTTGTGATTTTTGTTTTACTGTTTTCGCGCTGTTATTGTTTCATTAAATTTCTGGGAAAAAATGAGGGTTTTATTTTTCGCCGTCGTTCGAAGCTCGTTAATTAGTAAAACGGCTATTGCGACTGCCCACGAAAAGTGATTTATTATTAATGCTTTGTTAAATTCATTTTTCTAGTATAAGGCTAATGTTTGCTTTTCATTATAAAAACTTTTGACAGAATAAGAACTTTTGGATTTGAGTTAACTTTTTGCTTTTTTTTTAATTTCAATACTTTATTTTTTGACTTTATCAAGTTTTTACGGTCAGTTAGGTAACGTCTATTAAAGCGGAAAATTCATCTTGGGGAGGGTCCCAAATCAAATTAGCCCGAGGGGAGTAAGACGCAGTGACAGATCGTAATATCCCATTCTTCAGTACGTCAACACGTGCAATCATACCCTCAGATCTCGATTACAACCCCGGGGCCTTACGGTCCTCTCTGTTCCCCTACGCACGTTCGCGGGAGCCCCACAACCTTGCCCTTAGGCGTTATCACCCGTCCCTCGTTTACGCCGCCGTCGCCGCCACCCCCGCGGCCCTTTTAACAGCCGCGGCTCGCAAAACTCTTTTATGGCCCCCCTTTTTCTCCGATATAGTTGAAGTGAATAAGGCTATTCTCGTTTTACGATGATTTGTATAGTATCAATATGGGGAATGCGACATATTGCCCGCTTTTGTGTTTTATGCGATTCGTGCCGCAGAACTCGCCGTTTTTATAGTTCATTATCTCCGTGTTAGTGAAAAATGAGAGTGGGATATCGATTGATGTTTTTATATTTCGTTTCGTCGATAACCAACACGTTTATTAGCCCATTAAAAGTTCTTTTTTATCATTTAAAATGGAAAGAAACATTATTCGAGGATACTCATAATATTTTTTTCTTTGGGTACAATACAAATACTGCAGGGTTATTTATTTGACAGTCGACAAGGTGAGGTAACTTCTATTTTAATCTTGGACGATGAGTGGAACCTATAAACCTATAAAAATCATAAATGCAAAATGTCTGAACTTGGAGAAAACAACAAAATCATGAAGATAAGCAATGAAAATTTGAGAATGATCAAAATATTTATGATAAAATTAAAAATACTTTTTAGACAGAAGTATAATCGCCCTTCGAGAAACTTACTTCTTATCTTGTACTATTATTTGATTTCTTTTATATCGAAAAACACGCCTATCTTGGGTAATATGTATACAGTTACCATAGTTATGCAATGACAAGATTTTATAGGTATATAAAATTACATTATACAGAAATATACACAGATAGAAAAGTATTTTCATAGATAAAATATAGATATGGTGTCTGCGATGTATGAATTTGAAACAAATTTCTTAGGGTTTGTTTCCTTTAGTATTGGTCCTTAAGGATATTCCCTATCTAATAGCATACATTCCTTTCGGATGCGAAACCAACCCGAACGATTTCCATCCAAGACGTATACATATTACATACATCTGTATGCTAAAACAAACCAATCTCCAGGCAACAAGGCATATCTACCCTCAAGAAATTGCCGTGGCGTTTCCTTCGTCTGCGCTTAACGGATTTGCGCGCCGACAAAGACAGCAGGAACGGATGTTTACGCGCGAGATTATTAACAATCCCGCCTGCTAGAGGGCGGATTTGTCTACGCAGAGTCGGGCGATGGTGTCTTGTTTCTCCCTCAGACCGCAACTCGACCACGGCGCTACACAAGTTTACATCGCAACCGCAGCTAGGGTTGTGCGCTGCGGTTTGGGGAGAGCCCCGCGTTCATTGCACCCACACTTACTTTGCTATGATCCGGTCCGCACAATAAGGGCTTGGTTTAACTAGGATCGCTTGCAAGCTTTAATCTTCGTTGAAAATCTCTTGTGATATCGATTATCACTTATAAAAACATTTTCGAATTAGCGAGACCAATTTGGCACAGTTCGCTGCACTGTTATTAGATGGAAATAGACTTTTTAGAACAAAAAATTTGAAAGATCGCCGTCAAAAAATCTTTACACTTGTAACCGTCTAAAAACCAATTAACATTTTTGTGATGCGAAATATTGAAACTGAAAAATTATTGATGACATTATTACCATCATCTACATTAAGACAAAATATTCAAGGTGGCAGTGTCTGATAAGTCAGGAATATGAAGTAAGCCAGTTTAATGGCTGTACTTATTATTAGTTTCTACTGACAACGCTCCTTATTACATTTAAACAGAACTTCATAATCACAAGCATTCCCTAAATAATTATGTATCATAGATTTTGTTCACTTTTGGACTAGTGATGTAAGGACTACCAACTTCGTCTTTATTTCGCCAAAATGAGCGAGTATACTTCCTAAAAGTACGCACTGAGCAGGTCGTTGTGGTACATTATTGCTATCAATCTCCAAAACTGATTATGTTCAATATATAAGAAGTCGTTAACCGGCTGAATGTGTCGTAAAGTGTCATATGTCGAACCTGGAATCTCTACTTAACAACTGTGTCTTCAGCGTACACCCATGGTGGAGGTCGAGAACGAGCCACAACCCATGCCCAAGACCATTTGATAGTCCTGACTGCAACAAGAAATCGAACATTCACGGCTTGAAGAATTAACAGCTTCTTCAGGCAAGCTACTAGAAGAGTGATTTCTTGTGAAACTGTCAAAAGAAGATTGCGTACACGCAATTTGCGCGCAAGAAGACTCGCTACATACCTACGGTTGACGGCGGATCAACGTGCATGCAGAGATCGTTGGGTAATAAAACATTATCATTGGAATTTTCAAAATTGGAGGCATTGTCTCTTTACCGACGAATCTAGATTGTGTTTGTATACGTCTGATGCTCGAACATTGATATGGAGAAAAAGAGGACAACGGTACAATGAAAATTTAATGACATCAACCACTCTTTTTGGCAGTTTATGAGATCAGTTTATGTCTGGGGAGGCATATGTTTTGATGGCCGCACTGACCTGCTGGTTGTATAATGAAACAGTGACTGCCATAAGATATCGCGACAGTGTTATAGAGCCGATATTAGTAATATTTGCTGCTGCAATAGGTGAAGGATTTGTTTTAATTGATGATAATGCAACGTCCTCATCCTACAAGAATTGTAAATGATCGTGGGATCATGGAATTACTGGAATGGAGTGGCCACCCTGCTCAATAGACTTGAATTGCATTGAACATGTTTGGGCCGACATGTTTAGGCAATTTAACCAGCTCCAACAGCCCCCCACACCTTGCAGCAATTGTCTAGGGCGTTGCAAGCAAATTGGGAAGTCATACCACAGGACTTTATCAATAATTTGATAAACAGTCTGCCCAATAGAGTAACAGTATTAAGGCGAACCACGGTATTAACTTTCTTTAATTCATCAATGAAAGGACTTTGTAAGTTGTTATTTTTCTATCATTTATACAATATTTCAATTACTCATTTCTTCCCATTGAAGGTCTGTTTCTTTTGATTTCTTTAATTGTATCGTAGAATCCATCAATGAATAAATTTGTATCCCATAGATCTGCATTTCTTTTTTTTAAATTTCTGCGTAAAAAAAATTAATCATTGTAAATACCCACTTCAATTCTTGAGCAGTCGCTGTGACATTTATACAAAGCAATAAAAAAAGTTTTATTTTTTAAAAATTAAAGCAGATGCATAAAATGCATCAACATACTTGTGAACTCTGCGAACAACTGCGTGACTAACGTTAAACAACATTTCCGGCGTGTTATTTATGTCACAATTGATTGACAATAAGTATTAATATGACGTTATCCAAGGCATGCATTTAAATTCCAACGCTTACTCTTAATTCGTTTTTATATTGATCACTAGTTATTATAAATAAGAAAATATAAATAATTAAAGTGAAATAAGTTTCAAAGAAACACTAACGCAATTTTTGGCAGAAAAATTTCCGCCGCATTCGAGATTTGAACTCGAGTCTTCTGGTTACATGTCAGTTGCTTTGCCATTAAACTATTGCGATGCCGAGTTTGATTATCATTTAATATAATTTAGAAACAGGATAGTGACAATGCTTTTAAGTAGTACGAACATTAATAATATTAAATATATGTATTACAGATATGTTAGCATATTAATAATAATTATTCCAGTTTAATTATTATTGATACACTAACATACCTTTAATATATATCGAAGGTCTCAAATCAATACCTCGTAAGTCAAAAAAAGCAATCAGTACTAGGTATACAATTACAGTCGAATACAATTAAAAATTAAGAAGTTTTTTGAAAAATACGTCGATAGAAGTTTTTTTGAAGACGTTTTATTATTATTATTATGTGATTTATTATTACCAACATCATTGCAGATAGTAATGAAACACTTTTATTTGCCTCCTCTAAAATGGTCATTTTTTTACACTTGCGTGGTATTGACTTGAGGCCATCGATATGTATGTATATTTATTTATAAGTAAATTTGACTTTGAGTTTCACTAGAAGTGCAGTACAGGTCACGAGGTGTTGCCAAAAGCAGCACAGTGATGTCATCACTCATCAGATAATCTATTATTAAATTCATCAGAATGTTTGAAATTTTTGGTTATTCAAACATGCAGTTTTCAAAAGGTTTTTTATTGGGAGGTTTACGTCATATTATTCATTAAAGAAATTGAACGTGGGTTGTTTCACGAAGATAATTTTTGCCACTTTCAACTGATGTATACTTTATGGTGATTTGTGCATGTTAACCTTTTGCTTTTATGAGGTATGACGTGTGTGAATTCCCCGACATAGGAAAAAAGCGTGTTATATTTACCATAAATGTCAGAAGATAAACTAATTAACGCCGACTGAAGTAATAAAATTGAAATGATCACGCGAAATGATCAGGTCGAGTTTTATGAGTTGTATATTAAAATTCTTCTGCTCGTTTAACGACGGCAACGCATCATCAATTTAATATGGTAATCTGGCGAAGACCTGACGTAAATCGAGTTATTAATTTTTTTGCAGTCGTTTGATTAGAGAGAAGTGAAATGTCATCGAAAATATGAAACTGGATTAAAGTGCATCGCATCACATTAAAATAAATCAAATTTACGTAGGATAATGTAACATAAACAATTCATAATAAACACTTGAGGCGAAGGAGAATCCTGCTCCTAGCAAATTTCGTTGAAGGAGCCGTCACAATCATTTCGAGCAGACGCGGCAACCGCAGAACCGCCGCACACCGACGCCAACGACTTGACAGAGCGACTGTGCACAATTTACCCACTTTGCAAGTTGAAATTAGGGCTGAGAAGTGCGACCTAACATGGCTCCTTCCATAAATTACACAATTACATCGACGAGGGTGTGAACATCTCGAATGGGGTAACGCAACGACACCCTCGAGGTGCAATTATACTCCAGATCCTTCAAACAAACCCTTCTGCAAATACGAGCAAGACAAAAGATCTCGTTACCGACAAAAATATTTTCCGGAATTCTGAACTCGAGGAGCAGTTTTCTTAATTTAATTAAGGCTGAGTTATGGCGGCGTTCGCGAAGAAGAGGTTTCGCAAAATTTAATTTAGGTAACTTAGTATTGTCGCAAGTTAAAATCGCATTCCTCCCCCATCTTCGCGACCGGGGATAATTTGGTAATTCACTACCAGAATGCATTAGATTCCAAACTTTGGAATTCATTATTCATTTTAACCAGCGTTTCTAATTTCCATAAATGCGTTTCTTGCTTAAAATTTTCACCTAATCAATTTTCATTTATTCACTTAGCTAAAGTTCACTTTATTTTTTTTTAACAATAAATCAAGCAAGTTGCTTCACATCAATAATTACATTAATTAAGAAGGAGCAAATATTTAATGTATTACCATAAAATTAACGATTTTCTTTCTTTTCAAAAATTTGAAAATCCCATGTCATTTTGATCTATCAATTTCACACTGAATCTGAAAGGTGTTTTATTTTAATTACCTGGTGAATTGAATATTTAAAAGTGAATTTGAAGAGTTCAGTAAAATTGTATTGTCATTCGCTCTGAACTTTTAACTTTTCCGTGTAAACAGTTGACTTGGCGATAAAATTTATTCGAAAAACAAGACGCAACATTTCATTGAACGCCGGGAGAGAAAAAGATTAAGATAGGAGATAAGGGCGTGATGAAAGTAAGCCGTCATATTTTATTGAAATCGATTCGAAATTAATTCCATTGAACCGACATCAAAAGTTTTAAATCTCAACTTCTCCCTCATTTCCATTGAAATTCTGTGGAATTTCATCTCGCCGAGCGCTTTATTTGTTCCAGCATATCTTAGCGCTAAATGCCGGATGTTTTAGGGATCGTAGGGCGGCGGATGTAGACGTTGGAAGGGGGAAACCGGGGCTTTCGAGACGTCTTGTGCAGCCGCGAGCACAGCAGAATGTAATTAAAGCACCACCACTCTCTCTCGAGGAAGTCACACATTTAATTAACCCGAGTTGGCGCGTAATCGCGATGTTAATGGAGACGAATATTTGACTGCATGGTTATTACTCTTGATGGATCCGTTTTATCGATTGGATAGATATCTGATTACTCATGCATTCAGTAACTATTCTATTACTCTAGTCATCTAATTTCCAATCCTTTCTTACAAACAACTTTTCTAAATATTCAATACTCTTTGGTAAAAGTTTCCATACTTTAAAACTTCAGTTTACTAAAGATAAAAATTGAAATAGGATATGTAGAATAGTATCAATCTATTTTGTTCTCCTCTCTTATTTACATTTCAATTTTATTCTTCAGCGGTGAATAGCCTCTACATCTTTATAATTAAGAAAGCACTTTGCTATGTGCTTTGGTGTGCTTAATTAATCATCACAGTTTACACTTTTGAATCAAGTATACAGTTATACCAATCCACAAAAAATTAGATACAACTAATATTGAGAATTACAGATCGATATCACAGTTAAGCTCTTTCTCTAAAACCATAGAAAAAGTCGTTTAGAGTAGATTATTTGATTATCTTAACCATCGCAAGCTTTTATCGAATTGTCAATATGGCTTCCGCGAAGATTTCTCCACTAAAACTGCTGCAATTAATATTGTACAATCCATACGCGACTTGCTTAATGCAAAACTTAAAGTAGCAGCCTTAGTCTTCGACCTCACTAAAACCTTTAATAGCTTAAATATTAAAAACATTCTTCATAAATTAAATAACTTGGGTTTTAGAGGCATAGTTAATAAATGGTTTGAATCAAGATATCTATCTAATCGTAAGCTAATGGTAAGGGTTGATTGTCATTCTAATAAATTTGATCTACCTCATGGCAGTGTTCTGGGCCTACTCATTTTCTTACTATTTATAAATGACATGCCACATTACATATTTGAGGGGCAAGTGTGCATATTTGCTGACGACACTACGAATCTAGTTGCTGCATCAAATCCTACTGGACTCCAACAAAAACTACATAAAGTAATGCAAGAATTTAACTCCTAATTACTTGGTGTACAAGAAATGGATTAATTATCAACTTTAATAAAACATCACAAAATCTTTTAACCGGACACTAAATCGCGCACAATACACTTAAAGTTTCACCGTCGTTCGACAGCTTCGTCAGAAGTGAAAAATATAAATTACAAATTTCATCGGACAAGAACCAACTTTAAATTTTGTGTAGATTTTTACTATAAGCAAGGCAAACTTCATAATAATATTTAAATATAATACGAAATTTCTAGGACTGATAATAGACAGGCATCTGAGCTGGATGGATCATACAGATAGCATTGCATCGAAATTAAATAGAAATTACTATTTAATACTTAATTTAAAGAGATCTTATGAATGTTTATTACAGCATAGTGTACCTATCCTCACATAAGTTATAACAGGTGATCAATATCTTTTCCAATCAAGTGACCTATGGAAATAAAATCATGTGTCTGTGATTAGTTCATTATTTCAAATGCCACTTGATTAGAAAAGATATTGATCACGCGTTATGATAAACGTATGGGGACAAGCAACTGAATGGAAGAGGATATTTATCATACAAAAAAGAATTCTAAGACTTGATATTCAACCTAAATCAATTAACATCATGCAGATAAACCTTTATAAAACAAAAAAAATTTACTATTCCTTCGATTTATTTATTTAAATTACTTAGATCTGTTAACAGTCATTACAAGGAATTTAATAAATCTATGTTTTTGAAATACTTGTAACAACAAATAAAGAATCAAATAAAACCGTCTTTTATCCCTTGTTCAAGTACGGAAATAATTGAACTCCATATGGGAGGAGGAATTGGAGTATAGATAATCATAAAGCCTTACCAATATTCCTCGGTAAATAAGGCTTTTATCATCTATGGTGTCACTTGTTATTATATCACTATTTTTAACCCACTTGTTGTTGCTATTATATTTAATATGGAAGTAAAATGACGGTTGCATTCTAAGGCAAGCAGTGAAAGCTCTCCATACGAACAGCTCTCATAACCGGACATCTCTCATGACCGGACAATTTTTCTGGAACCAAAATTTAATTTTATCTCGCTGAAAGCTGTCTTATAAGCGGACAAAAAAGTTGGAACCGTCGGCGTCCGCTTATGAGAGCTTTCACTGTACCACAGTTGGTAGGCATACACTAGTCATAACTTGTAATGAGAATATCAGTCACCTTCCCTCCTACAGCAGAATTTACCAATAATATCTTTACTGTATTTAAACAGGAGTTGAGCTTATCCTTGTTGGAGTAAAATTATTTCACCTTTTTTAACATTTACTTTTAAACGCATTTTAATCGGGAAAAGAGAACAATATCACTAAATTTGATAAGCTTTACAACTTTTCAGGTAAAACTCTTTCTGTATTTTAACACCGATTAGGAGGATAACAATTTATCCCAAAATTTTTTACGTGTGCAGTTTTGTACTTTTTAGACCGCAACTTTTGAATTTTGTATACATTGTATTCCTTAATACATATTTAACGCTTGTTTAGCAATATTCGTGTGGTGAATGTAGAATTCCCACATAATTTTGATGTTTAATACTCTGCCACCCCTATCGCAGTCTATATAAAATTATGTGGGTCAGGTTTTCGTGTTGCCTTACAATAAACGTGAAAATTTAATGGCCAACATAAATACAAAAGATAAGTCGAACCTATAATCCCTCTAACTGAAACCTAGTCGCCTATTAAAAGTTTTTATGCGGCGACCAGTAAAGAGACACATTAAACACGCGAGGCAGACATGAAAGTAGAGATTAGTAAGCAGGAAGGCAGTTTACGGAGACGCTCGCTCCCCCGTATTTGCGAAATAACCTAAACCGTTCATTTAAGCCGTGCGTGCTCCGTCATTAAGTTTAATATACCCCTACCGCATATAATTACGGGAAGTTGGCGTAGATAAACATAAATACACGGGGCGAATAAATATGTAATGAGGATAACGCACGACAACTAATTAATATAAATGATTAACTCCCGCCGCTTTAACTAACAGGAAAACGATGTGGCTGCCGCATTCTTTTAATTAATAACGCCGCGGGCTCTTATTACCATTAATTAATAAGACGCCTTTCACCAGCTCCCGTTAATTCTTTCCGCAGCTGTCGGAACAAAAAGTACGTGCTCTGCACTTCAAAAAACGTTTTCAAAGCTCGGCGTCTTTCCGCGAAGAGACTGCGCTGCCTCTGGCGGCGAGTAGGAGAAACGGGAAGTGTTAATTGGACTAATTAGCGTCGTAATTGCTGAAGCAGTGGTGGTCGCATGCTCCCAGTTAATGGGGGCGAGGGGGGCACTTGTTGAATTATTTGCTTCACTAAATTACTAATTTAAAGGACGGATATTATATGTTATCTCCATGTAATTTACTCATTTTTATAAATAAGTAGAAATTGCCTCCACAAAAGAATTATTTTAGAATACTTACTAGCGTTAGGTGCTGCTAATACCAGACAATAAAGAATTGTTTAGATTCTCTTTATGTTAACCCAGTATATTCCCGGACAATTTGGAGGATTACCACAATTTATCTTTATACCACCTATCAAAGGCAATAATGGCAAGCTACGAGGTTTGTCCAAAACAACACAAGCACATTATGCTTCCTCCTTCTTACTTCTGTTCCGTGAATATCTGAATTAGTGTTTTTCGCAGAAAAACTATTACAGATTTCATTCAACACTGACAAACAGCTTGGTAAAGCTAGCACCTTTCTTACAAATTTTTCAAGAAAATTGATTTCTTTGCTTTTGCTTTCCATATGGTGATCCGGGTAGTTGTTTAAAATCATACTTACAGTGAGTTTCACCGACAGCTTTTGAACTTAGCCAACTAAATTTTCATCATTCACCTCAGAATCGTTCGGAATGAAAAGTAGAGCTTACTTTGACAAATCTGAAGCGTTCAGCAAATCATCAGATCAGATGAAAAAGATCGCGCTCGCTCAGCTCGGAATATTTTGCAGGAGCTCTTAGATTTAGACATTGTTAAGTATAAGAATTAATGGACATTTAAGTAGCGACATCTTTCGATCGCTTGTTGACCTGAATTAATTAATTATAAGAATTAAGATGTCTGATTTAAACGTTTTTCTAAAAGTGAATTATTTTGCAACTGGCAGTTCTCAGGCATAGTTCAAATCAATTTAAGCAAATTTTTTTTTCGATTATTACCAAACATTAGATTTTTCAAAGATTAGATCACGACATCCTGTGATCACTTTCTGACCTAACATGATATAGGACAAGTTGGTTTGGTTTGCGGTGGATTTCTCGAGCTACACTTCTGCTGACGAAGGCCCAATTAGGCCTGAAACAGCGCTGTACAGAAGCTGTTCAAGGAATCCTCTGCAATCAAAACCGACTTGCAACAAAATTCTTTAAAAAAATAGATTTTTTGTTAGGTAATATGGATTAACTGTCAGAATCTACACTCCGACTGCTCGAAATCGTTCATCATTAAGTGTGCTCATGTGGAGCACTCTATGATCTGCTGATTAAAATCTCACCAGCTCTGTTTGAATCGCCGAGCGCATTGTCGAACTCAGCTTCAGATGTTCTTGCTTTTTTATAATTTTAAGTTGTGTTTTTCGTTGTCCCATTCCTATGGGAGTATCAATTTTTCTAGCAACAACTCTAGTAACTAGTTACACAACTTTTTTCCTAATTCTGGATATAATGGTCCATTTTCCATCCAATTTTCGGAAAATTCTGGTGTAGTGTTCCCTAAATTTTGTAATTACTTTCCCTAACACATTCATATGAAACTTATGCATTTTTTACTCCTGTACTTGTCCAAAAACTTTGACTCTGTCAGGGAAGCATCTTTATAGATAAATTCTCAAAAATGGTCTGCATCCTTTATAAGCTTACATTTTTAGTCCTTATAGAGTATGAAATCGTTTGCAGAAAAAGTATTTGACTTTTCATTCAAAAGTTATTTAAGTTTTAAATAAAAGAAATTAGGCAACAATATATGTACATGTTAGAAATGATGGGTTTATTAATTAACAAAAACAAGAATCAACAAATCTATGAGATACATAATTATAAAAATCGTTCAAAATTTCGAACTTATGCATTTAAGCAAACTTGAGCTCTTCTACGGGTGTTGTTATGTACATTTTCTAAGATTAATGGAACATCTCAAATTGCTTGTCATATCCTCCCTCTTAAAATATCGGGTGTTCTGTATGCAATGGATTTCACATGTCACCAAGAGAAAAAAAATCCAGGGAGGTCAGGTCAGGGGATCTGGCTGGCCAGTTCACAACACGACCTCGACCAATGCGTTTATTTGGAAAGTGTAACCACATATCCCTTATTTCAACCAAAGGAAGATCATCCAGCATGTCTTCTAAAGTGTTTAAAGGGAAATCTAGGAATGCTCACCATTTGATCTATTCGGTAAAAACCGAAAAACGATGTTGGTGTGGCTTTTCATAGTTGGAGGTTTCCTACTGAATAAAAATGCATATTATGCTGATTAATACAACCGCTCCTTCTTGTCATAAAACCTTCTTTTTTGTAAAATTATCCGGGCAGGCATTTGAAGATGAACAAAGTAAGGGACAGTTCAATAAGTTAATTTGCCGATTTAATTGGTCTGAACAAACAAGATTTTACTCCTATCATATGCCTGTTTTACACGGTCATATTTTTGTATCAAATTTGTTACGAAGTGAACGAGAAGTGTCAATTCAACCAATCAACATTCACTGTGGTAGCTTATCTCTCTCACTTTGTCACAAATTTGTACAAAAAATATGACCGTTTAAAACAGGCATTATGATTAAACTAACATGTTATCATAAAGTCCCGTGACCCTAGTAGGCCTTGGATGTGTAAGGGCACGTCTTCTCTTAGAAAATTGAATGACGTTTATAATTTGTATGTGTCACATTAGAATTAGAATTCGACAATATGAAGCGACGTGCAAATCTTTGCCGTCAGCAAAATGGGTACCATTTTCAACAACTTTTATGAATATGCTTTAACATTGGAATTTTTCATTAATATACACATTTCTTTAGACTGTAGCGTTTTGATATGTGTCGATTGATTAAATAGAAATGTCTTTCTAGTTAATTAATTACTAGTTAATTTTCTAGTTAATTAAGAAAAGACATGCGTTCACACTTCCAAAGACTACTGGGGCCACGGGACTTTATGATAACATGTTATAAGGTTTATATTTTTATAAACATTTTAATGAATTAAGTTTGAATTGAATAGGATTTCCAAAAGAAAAATAGTCAAACTAATAATTTGGTTAATAAAATAGTTTGGATAAGAAAGATTCTAGAAAGTACGTTTGAAATATTTGATATGTATCGTTTTCTTTTTTCTAAATTTTTAAATTGTTTAATTTTTGGGGAAGAAATATGCAGTTATTTGTTGCAGTGCATTATTTTTCCAACGAAAATACAAATACAAAATATTGTCAAACATAAATTACTAATGACGGGATAAATTCAAATAAAATTTCAGTGCAAGTTAAAATACAAAACCATTTTATTTAGGGCGATTAATTGATCGTATTTTGCCGTTTGAGTATTAAATGTTAGCGATGGAAATTCATAATTGTTATTAAAATTAACATGAATATGACATCATAATCGTAAAATTAATATAAATGTAACATGTTCAACACAGCGGCAACAAATGATGGGGGGGATCAGCGCAATAAAATCGATGGATTTTATGCTGAGTGCGGTCAATTATACATACACAGAATAATTAACGAATTTACACACAGATACCAGTGTAATAACATGTGGGCACGGAATGGTCAAATTGATTACTGCTTTTGTACCCGATCAGTGTTCCCTGTCCGCCGACGATTTATGATGCTGTAAATTAGAACCGAAGCTCTACACTAACATATGTTCATATTCTCCGTCTACGGAATTCGCGTTCACTGATTATCACTACGGTTACATGTCGGTAAAAGTAAAAGGGAAACACAACCGAAGCGAGTATTTCTTAACTAAATTTGAGTAAAACTTGTATTTGTAATGTATATGTCTTGAGAAATTTTGCAGTCTTCCATTAGGACATTTATTTTGTTTTTTTTTTCCTTTGTTTAAAAACATGTGTAAACGCTATTTATTTTGAAGAAATTTTGCAGTCTTCCATTAGGACATTTATTTTGTTTTTTTTTCCTTTGTTTAAAAACATGTGTAAACGCTATTTATTTTGAAGACATACCTATAAATAATCTTGTGTAATCCAAGTTTGGTCTTTCTCACCTTATACGTTTTTACTTTTCTAAACCTTGGTATACACCTTAGAAAAATGTTTAGCATCGTTCTCTTATTACAGTATTTCATCAAATAATTAATTAAACTTTTCTGTAAGAGTGTGTGTAAAGTCCATTTTGAGTAATAATATACAGCAAGATATCTTCGCAAAGTGTACAATGCAGAAAGAGGAGCTATAAGAGTATGATGTGGTAAGCTGAAATGCTACAAGTAAATAAAACATTTAACCTGAAGCAGTTCCTCCGCCATGAAATTTTATCGTGTTTTGTATTACAACAGCTCCGCCACCAATATAATACAAGAATGCCCTCCATAAAGCGTAGACATTTCAATCACAAAGTTATGACGTAAACGCTAATAACGCGTCGTTTTATAAGCCCTAAAGGTTTTACAAAGTATGTTGCAAGGTAACAGTGTTATAAACCAATAGGAGCGCTAAAGTATAATAATATGTTGCAATTTTTATTTCGCCCGTGCAGCTCGGCGTAAAAATCTCAAAGGAATATAAAAGCTCCGGCGATGCATAAATATTTGATGTCGGAGGAGCTAAGTCGAACGCCTAAGATGGAGGCACTCATGTGATACATACATGAATACGTTATGTGGCGAACACATCCCGAAATTCTTCACATATTTACAAGAATTGAGCGTGTCGTACAATGTTTATTTATTTTGGTTTTCCGCTAAATTTTCCCGCCATAAATTTCCAGTTTATATAAAATCTAATAACCTACATGAAAAATTTAATAGAAAACTAACTAGAAATATAAACGCACGTAATACTCTCTTCCTAACTGTGGTTAAATCTAAATTAATATTTAATTAAATAATTCCGACGTGAAGTTATAAAAGTAACAACAACAAGTTAGTAATAGCGGACAGCTATTACGGTGTCGTAGACAAATTGTGAGAAAGTTTGCAGGCAAGTTTTAAAATAAGCATATTCTTGGGAACTCGGTAGTATAAAGTGCAGGAGAAAATTAGTTCCGTAAATCGATATAAATGTGCTTGATAAGCCCTTTTAAATATTCAGGAGAAAACTACCCTCCGAGATCCTTATTAACAGGCTTCCCGCATTTCGCCGAGTTCTTTAATAGCTGAAAGGGCGCCGCCGCCGCCAGCCCACCAGAACAAATTCGGCGTGCTTTTTTTGAATAATTACCGAAAATTAAAAATGTACGGCGGCGGAAAGATTTTAGCCGGATTTCGCTGGCGTCAATTTAAAACTGCCGCACGACATATTAAGTGGAAAGTTTTGTACATTTTTAATATTTAATCAAATTGTGCTTTAATTTAATCTGCTCATTAAAGAGATAACTCCATTATTATTAAAAGGGGAAACGCTTTTAATGGGAATTTTTTTAACTTCTTTTACGACTTCATTATAATCGCTCTGGCATTTGGAAAAATACAGAAAAAGGAGATTAACAATAATAATCGATGAGATTATATATTATTTTATAATATTTTATATATTATATATATATTATGCACTAATAAAATAAATATTTTGGTCACTGTAAATCGATAGAATAACAGAGACAACATTGATAGTAGGGGTTGGTAAAGCTTTCTGTACTTTTTTTAAGTAATATAACAATAACAAAGAATAACAACACTGGTCGAGACAAATGTTAAAATTTCACTACATTTATATTAACTATTTATCAACAGAATTATATTACCTTCCTTCTGACATCATAACTGAAACATGTGCATTTGTAGCAATCAAGTCCATCCATCATGGCTCGTTATGTCAATTTCTTAAGCAATTTTTATGTGTATTAATCTAAAGCTGATGGATTTCTATAACTTCCAACTGAATTGTATAGAAACTGACCTATAAAAATGTTGGACATGTTCGATTTCAAGATAAGACAAGTGAGCAACCCCGCAAAATGGAACTCGATGTGATTTGTATGCATTTCTGACAAGAGTACTGCAAAGATCAAGATAAATTGGTTGACATAGGTGGAATACCTTCTCTTAATAATTCAAGCTGGAACAATGAAATTCACTCATCCAGTAATATGCAGTAGATGTAGAGAATGCATTAATCGGAATGACGGTGTTTTTCTAATAATTTTCCAGAAAGTTTAAAAGTGTTGTTACGTAAAAGTCATAATAATGTTCTAGATGATGCAATTTCATAATGATGTTTTCCTTAAACGATAAAAGTAGATGAGTTCCATTACAGAACACAATAACGTTGAATGTTTTCCGCAATTCATGCTCGTTATAAAAGCGCAAAGCAATAAGGATATTGGATTATCGCCGAAGCGCGAGTCAACCACGAGATTTTCAGGCGTCACAAAGCACTTGGCGTTCACGCCGCCAGAGGGCGTCGGAGGACCGACGCCTCTCGCCTGCGACGACGTGTGTCGGAGCGCGGCCGTCTTTTGACGCCCAAACACACTGCATTCTATTTACGTTGGCTGTGTGTTTCGGTGATCAAAGGCCTTTTGAAAAAGTCGCAGTTTTTTTCCTCACTTTTACAGCGCGCTTTTATCTTACAAAAAGTTATAACCCACGCAGCGAACAACGCCTCAATAAAACATATTTACCTTCTCTTTCTAAAAAGAGAAAAATTCTACTCTTTCTTTTTAAAGGAGGCAAATAAACTAGTAAAATATACGTACACGTACGCGTATGAAAATTTGTTTACAACTCTCCGTCGTGTTTTATGTTTAACTTATAAAAATAAAAATAAAAGAGTTTCTTTGTAACAAAGTTTAGAACGTTTCCATAAATCAATCCAGTGCCTACCTACGGCATTTTCCATTTTTGGTTTCAAATTATTCACTACTGTTTTTCTTATTAAGAATCTTATCAAAAAAATTATATCGTACGACTCTTTTACAGAATACTAAAAACATTTGCAAAGACGACACTGAACTAAAAGAATTATTAGGTTGGTTGATGGATAATTATCAGGCGTCTTTTAACCGGAACTGATGCAGCGGATTTCAGCGGACCGTTCATTTAACGTAGTCTTCATCAAATACACTTTATACACTTTTAATAAAACCTAAACAGTGAATTATCGAAAATAACACCACAAACTTCATTGTCAATTATCAAAATTTGTATTTAATTAAGGTACACCAATGCGCATGCGTTCGTACTAAAAATCTTTGTAGGTGTGAAACATACTGATCTTGAAAAATCGTATTACTAAATTGATAATAATTTTTAACAAATATGTTATCGTGTCAAACAGTCTTTAAAAAGAAATAACAGTAGGAATTTAAACGTAAGGAAACGCAGTTGGTAAAGTGTAACAAAAAAGAAAACTACAGTAAAGTGAAAAACCAACCGATTTGTAAAATCAAGAACCGAAATGAATTGAAGCGAAAATCAGACAGGACAAATTATTTATTAAAAAGATTATGAAAGAAGAAATAATAACCAGGCATATGAAACGTAAACTAATATTGGCCCTACCATGACAACTAAGATAATAAAAAAAAATTGTTAATGTAGAGAATTAGTTTTCTTTTGTAAAAATGTTATAAAACTGCTCAAAGCCAAAAATGGCAATGACTGCTTTTGCTGATTAATAGTTATTGTCCCCCTAAATATTTCTGATGACTGATGACTAAATACATACGTTTAGCTGTTGTAACAATAATAATAATATCCGTTCCATTATCTAGTTAAGTATTGCGAGAATTGAACATGACAACCGTACATTTGGGTTAGTTCCATTTCATTAGGAATTAATGTAATTATATTAATTAATTTCATTAGACTGTAGTAGAAAGACTTTTCGTTTAGCTATTTACTGCATAAATAAACCAACAGATATACACCAATAACTGCGATGAAGGCGATAAAACTCGCTCGGCCGTTCTCTTTGCATTCCTGTTTGTGAATTTAATTATGCGGCAAGAGAAAAGGAAGCCGTTGTTTGCATTCTGCTTCAAATTTAATGCTTCCTTTATCTTCCGCATCAAAGAAATCTTAATTATACATTCTGGCTACTTGATACACGGAACATTTAATTAGAAGTAATGTTTTACAAAGGTGTTATAATTTATGCATTAACTGTTACGGATTCAATTAATTCAAGACTGCGGCCGGCTAATAAGCAATATCCTTTCGCATAAATAATATTCAGGAAAGCGCGTTTTATTATTTAGCGCAGGACGGAGGACCTATTAAATAATATTCAAGGTGACAAGACCCGGAGATGATTTACGGCGTTGGCTCAAATCCTAAACGTTCTGGATATCGCATCCAGCTTAGCAAGGAATTACACTTGGATGTGGTCCAAAATAGATTGGAAATAAAATAAAATCTTCCACTCATATTTACAGCGTAAAAAGTTTACTACGGCTCTCCTAAACCTTGAGTATCATTTCATGGTAATTTGAATTATGTAAATCTCGATCTCATGCGAATGCATTGTTTTTCTGCATGCGAAGAACAATATGGCTATTTAATGGCGTATTATCTTGTTTTGCAAAACATTTTTGACTGTCATAATATTTTACTTCGGCCTTACTTCTTACTGGCGTTAATTACGTCGTAGAATATGTTGTTACATAATCGTTTTTCATTACATTCCATTTTTACTGGATTTTTTAAAAATATTGAGGACGATTATATCAGTTTGAAAAGCAGTAACTCCTGGATTAGTAGTTATTGCTTCTCAAAATTATACTCATCATCTGTAAACAATGTCTACTATTAATTACGTCTAGAAAAAGTTATTACGTCACCTTTCTCATTTTATTCCATTTTCATTTCATTCTTTTAGATATATTTATTTTTATTATCACTTTGAGAAGCAATATAACTTAGGATTTAATAGTTACTGCTCCTCAAAATGATAGTAATTATCAACATAGAACATATCTTAAAAACCCAATTCAATTATAAAAATGTATTTTTTTATGGAAATAAATCAAAAAAAGTAACAGTTACCATAATTAGGCAAGAGATCATATTTTGATTTAGTTTATTTTGGAACCATAATCTTGTTTATTGACACCCTTTTGTGGGCATAATTTGGCCTTGATTGGTCAAGTGCTTTAAAGTAAGCAAACCCGTAGTAACGTAAACAAATCCAAAGTAATGCAAACAATTTACATAATTATTTTATGGAAGCGACATCACACGCATACGATATAAAAATATTGAATCCATAAATTTTAGCCAAAATAAAATAAACCGTTGTATGTACCACGTGCATAATTGTAGATAATAGCCCTGGAGCATTTCAAAGCACTCCGCTTCGCGTCGGGCTATAATCTCCTAATTATGCCCTTGATATATAAATAACTATTATTACTTCTAAATATCAAAAATATCAAAAATATAAAAAAAAAATTAACAATTGCCTCCTTTACTATTCTTCAAAGCTTTCATAAAAATAAAAGTTTGTCTCTAAGAAAAGATTCATTAATTGAGGACTTAATTAATGATATTAAAGTAATAAAAAAAAACCGTACAAGTTGTGATAAAGAACACGGCATAGTGGGTTTAACATTTTAATGATATTAATTAATTTCAGGCAAGCAGACGTCTATCTAAAGCTGGCCGATAACGAATCTGCATTTTCATTCCTGCGAGTCTCAATTAGCCAGAGAATTAAAGAGCAGCTAATAGCCAGAGACACCGTGACTCGATATTAATTATTCAATGATCTCAAATTGAAAACTGATTTGTGCCGGCGAGGGTTGTGTTTATGCGGTGCGCCCGATCTCTTAATCTCTCTCAATTACCCCGAGCAAGCTCCGCTGCTCTCGGCGATGCCCTGCTCACCCACACCACCGCCCCCGCTACCTTTTCACCCGCAAATCCCCGTTTTAAACTGTTCTCCTGAAATTTACCCTTGCGTTTTCAGAACGATCTCATACTTTTATACATGTGTGGACAACAGCTTATCTGAACTTTTGGGAAATGTAAATTTATAATCCCTTGAAAATGCGAAATACTAATTATTGAAACATGCACATTTTAAGAGTACATACATCTTGTGGTTGGTCGACTTTGAACCACTTTGATATTCCTTAAGTCCCTACTCAAAAATACATATAAGTTGGAAATGCACGTTGTCGATAGGATTTATATGGCGACGTAAAATTTGCGGCGCCCCTTCAATAAACCGTATTAAATGCTCGCCGTTAAGACGCCGTAACATTTATACCCGACGTAATATGCAGAATATATCGAAGTGCATGTAGATGTTTTATGTTCTTCGTAGGTCATAAAACACGTTCACCGGCTTTTGCAGTTTATTGCTAGAATGTATCTCTATTTATTAGGCATATAGACATTTTCCCCAGGCTTATGCCTTTCGTTTCTGTATCTGTCAGCATTGAATTCTTTAACAAAATTTAACTGGGCGTTTCAAAAAATTCCCAACTGCTTCGGTTTTGTCATTGGATTTGACAAATAAGCAACACGTAACGCAAACCAATAAACGTTTTAATTTAACAAATTTAACAAATTTAAAAATCATATTACAGCAGTTGTTGGAAATGACCTCTACTCATTCTGAAAAATTTCGTCCCGATATCACTTTGGAGTAAGAACACCATTAAAAAAATGGAACCAATTTCATGGCAAGAGTTGATAAAAAAAATTTAAAAGATCAGTTGGTTTTACAGATACATTATAGTTCAAGTGGGTATAATAGGAAAAATAATCAAATTTTGAAAAAGATATCAAATGGAACATTTGGGAGTTTGGAATGTACTATTGGGAAAAAAACCTCTGTTCTGGTTTTGTCATAATAAAACATTTGTTATCGAGCTCCAGTGTTATTGTGGCTGTAAAATGCATAATAGTCAAGTCCGTAGCACGTGTGGGATGTTAAATTCGCAATGACGTCGGTAATAAAACCGGCAATTGCGCCAAGTGCTGCGAGGCGGATCATCTCTCGCATTGCCACGAGTTTCGCATATAACCTCAATTTATGCCACCCGGAATTTATGCATGCATTGAGGGCACCTTGTCACCCTATCGCCCCGGTTCAACGGTTCAAATTATTATTGCAGCATCGCAAATGAATTATAAGCCGCTGTGATTCACCTGATTCGCATCGGGAATAATATTTGGAATAGTATAAATTGCGCTTAATCAACCCGTTCGCTCTGCATCCAATAACTCCCCGCCTTGTACATAATTGATTTAAGGGGCGACCCATCAAATTATGCGGACGCGAATTGAATATATTGGGTTTATGTTTTGGAAATTTGGGCAGCCCCCGCAAATGCGGAGTGATCGTTTTGTGCATCGCTAATGTGTACTTTAAAGATTTAGAACGGGCATTATGAGTTGTCACTGTAACATATTTATTAGCACAAATGCGGGGATGGATCTCGCGGAATCTGCAAACCGTAATAACATCTGTAAATGTAATAGTTTAGAATAACTAATTCGCCAGATTTACTGCTTTCTACTGTTTACGCCACATGCCGGAATTAATTCGCTCGCACGTAATCGCTGTAATTTATATTTGTCTGTAACCGTAAGGATTAATTATATTTTCACATGCTTCCTTTTTAAATTCTGTTCTTTTTTTACTTACCAAGCATTAATCAAAAGACGGAAGAAGCCAACGTTAGCCAGTGTTGGCTATTGGGTAGTTTGCCATGCCGTGTGGACGAAATACACGTGGCCAATGAACGCCAACCAATCGCCAATGTTAGCATTGGAATGCATTCGCTATGAGGGCGGTTTCTTCGACACACATCAAAGAGTAACCAACGTTGGCCTTCATATGCCATCACGTTTGTTTTTACGTCCAGACAACTTGAACAGTTTGCACTCGATATTTCTAGAATATTATTTATTTTTGTATATTATGCGTATTGAGGTGTACTAACTTGGTGGCAAAGTGGGTCTGCTTTCGGTTTACTGTTTTTTAAATTTGACCAGAAAAATGTCGTCACCAGAGACCGAATGGAATAACCAGTAAATTTTGGAATTCCTCAGTCTTTATGGAAAATACCCAGTTATTTGGGATCCGAAAGAAAGCAACCATAATTTATTATAATTATTTCTTGCCAATAACAACTGTACACAAGAAAGGACTACACACGCACTTGCAACAACCGTATCTTATTGTTCATTCTCCATATCTTTTTAATTTAACAAATGTTGGTAGCTATTCGCTTTCCATTGGTCGAACTTTTTTATCTTTGAAGTTTGACAAGCAAATCCAATCATGTAGACAGGCAATGTGCAAATGGTAAACTTGCCCAACGTTGGTTAAAAATTTTGTTGCCAATGCATTCACCAACGTTGGCTGACGTTGGCCATGTCGTCTGGATGCGGCATTACACTAATCAGTTCAACTAACATATTTCTAAAATACTAATGCCCGGTTGTACGCTGAAGCTTAAACCCATAACAACGATTATTTCAACAATTATTGCTAAGGGTTTAAGGTTTGGCTTAAAGTTAAGCTGGAATTTTTACAACTGTGCCTTAATCGTATTAGTAAAAAAGAAAAAGTGCAAAAATCCTTTAATTTGCTGAAATTGAACTTTTTTACTCTCAGTACCAATCAGCGAAGAAAAACTTAATTAAAATTTTCTACATTTACTGTTAAGGGCCAGTTTCATAATAGAACTTAAAGGAGATTTTAAAATTAAAATCACATTCTGATATGTAAACAAATGTGTTTTCATATTTGTTTTGACATCTGAAAGTGACTTTAAATTTAAAGCCTCTATGAAACTGCCCCTAAATGATATTGGTAAATTAGAAAAGTGCTTCTGACTTAAAGAAACCTTATAAAGTTTCTGCTGATAGCTTTTTGACTGTGGAACCAAACGAGATAACTGATTACCTGAAGACCTAGATATATTATTAAAGAAAAACTGATGACATATAAGAGATGCGTGTATCCGTATGTGAAAAAAGGGGACAATGAATTTATAATAACGCAAGTTGAGCTAGTAGTATGCGCAGACCGAATACGGAAAGTCAACTTTATTGTAGGAACGAGGTACAATGGAGGGTATTCAAATGCTGGGCGCGTACAATGACGCGAGCTTTATTGTTTGTAGTGCCATCCTGTTCGCTCTCTCGAGAAAATAAAACTGCCACAAATCTCGCGTTATGCTGGCGGGCTTTAATATACGCTTCATGCCCCCACACATTATCGCGCTATATTGTGGATGAAACAACTGTTACTTCATTTACGAAAAATACGCTCGCCGGCGCCGCGCCGCTGCACATGCTTTTGTCAAAGGGAATAAAAATTTAGGACCTGCATCGTTGCAATTAATTAAACTCTGCTGTTTAATAATGGATCTTTGAAGTTGTAAATTTTGTTCAGCGTAACCTGCATATAAAACAAACTCTTTTTTTCTGTTCTGAGTTATAGCCAATACAAACCTTTCCGTTCAATTTTTTTATAACAATAGCCTCCTAAATATCTAGCTTTTACCAGATTAATTCAATTTCGGGTTGGAAACCTTCTCCTGTAAGCTATATAGGACGAGTATTATATTTTTCTTTGTCTTCGAACTTTCTTTTCTATCTTCGAGCCTGCTTAGTTTCTTCCTCAATTAACTAGCATTCGTGAAGAAAATCTACTTTATCTTTCAAAATCGCAGAACAATTTACCGCAAACTCTTGTAAACACCCTTTGGTTTTACTCAACAAACGTTATGTGTAGTAAGCCGCCGTTCATGTCTCCTCCTCTTGTTCTGCATACAATATGCGAAAAATTATATTCAGGATGTACAAGGGAGAATGAATTTGATACTGCCAACTTATGTCAACTTTATTACCTTTGAACTGAATTTTAATGTCTCGCATACTTCATCCTGAATATTCGTATTATCAGGACGATACCTGATCCTAGAATAGAAAACGAACATAATCACTGAATGGTATGCAAAAAACGTAGTACATGCTAATACTTCAAGCACCTACTTCGAAAGTGAAGTACTTACTATATTAGCATAGTACTTACTATTCGCATCTAGTAGATACTACTATGTACAAGAGTACATAGAAGTTTCTACTTTGGTATAGAAGCACCTACTAGAAATTTTGTAGTCTCTACGTCAAAAGCCTCATATTTCGGCTGCTCAGTTTAAGTGAAGCCGCTATTTAGTAAACTTCTCAGACACGCAGTAATAATTATAATAAAATATTATAGCTGCTTTTATGAATATATTATGATGATGTATATGCAAGTTATTCAGATAAAAGTGACATAATTTGTAATTATAAAGTGGTTAATTGATGTATCAATAAATTGCTGCAAAAATACAGAGAGAGATATGATAGATATTCAACAAACTGTATGATCGAATGAACGGACAAGTCGCTTGCTTTTTTTTGGCCACGTCTGTAGTAGATACTTTATTTTAATAGTTAGTACTACTACAGCGTGTTGTAGTATAAAGCTTGCTTTCATAGTATATGCTTCAGAGCTGTAGTAGATACTTTATGTAATAGAAGTTACTTCGAAGAAAATACTAATTAACTACTAATTACTAATTAATAACTAAAGTATTAGCATCTACTTCGTTTTATGCGTATCACCCAGTATCAGTAAGTAAGATATCATAAATATAAGTAAGCATGCCTTTTCTCTTCTGTCCTAAAGGTTTTCATTACAATCATTTATGTCCTCATATTTCCAGTAGATTGGTATGAGCTGTATACAAAAACCAATGTCATCTAATTTGACAATGAGTCTTAAATTACATATTAATCTGTAGTAGAAAATGTGAGAGGTGAGCAAACATGTTACTCGAAACTAAGCCTCATAAAGCATTTAGGAGTCAAAACAATAATTGAATGAAAAACAGGCCGGAATATAAAACCGAGTTCCGCGCGACCGCACAAAAGGTTCGTGATTTGAAGCGACGAATAATACGGAAAAGCACACAATATAAAAGGGTCGGATCCGGCCGAGCTTTAACAATAGATTAGGGCACGTCACTTTACAGGGCGGTCTGTTTCTGGCAGAAGAATGTGGTAGTTTTTCGGCCGGCTGTAAATTGATTAGGGGATGAAAGCAGGAGCGCAATTTTTCAGAGATGGCCCCGATTACTTTTCGCCGGTATTTAAATGGAAACCATTTATTATAATTCGTTTTATATGCCGCTCTCGAACAAAGACACGACGATTTTCAATCGTTCGTGTTTATGATTAATCGCAATTCGCAATTCCTGATAAATTTGGCTAAAAATTACCGGTAAACTGCAAATAAATTTGACCCCAAAACATGAAGTCATGAATGTTAACATTATGAGCACGCGTCAACAAAACAGCGGCTCCGCGAGCAAGAGAACATTATTAGTTATTACAAGGGGACAAGCTGAGCCATTAAGCAACATATTGTCCATTATGGGATATAACGTTTACGCTGTAAGCATGGAGAGTCACTTAGGGGTGATTCACATCCGAGAGTGCTTCAAGTTACCCTTCGTATTTCCCCTTATTGCTAATGTTCTCCTTACTCTTCATTTCACTATGTTTATACGACATCTAAGAACTTACTATAGTGATGAGCTAGACAAAACACAACTTTGAACTACTTCCTCAACCCCGATTTCTCTCCATAAACTCCTTGTTTTTGTTTCTTTTCCATTTTAAATTTTCTATCCACCTTATTTCGCTGAAAATAATCAATCATTTTTTTGCCCCATGATTCAGTAAAATTAGACTTTATAATTCCTTGAGCAAAATTAATTTACTACACATTCGCCCCAACGTTTTCACAAACGGAAGGCCGCCTAAAAGCGTTTTAATCCGTTGTTTTTATAGGTTAGAGTTACTGCATTGATCTGGTCGTTAGGAACGTCTAAGGTTCGTTCTTTTATTTACCCGCGCCGTGGGGGATGTCGGATGGAAATAAAGCGTGGTATTAAGCGTGGCTGACAGCCGGCAAGAGCGGATGGGGACGGTAAATGGATTAGATACAGACAGGGGGAATGAAAAAATATTACACAACTAGCGATGATAAAAAGGTGCGATTTTAATCCCCCGCACGAGGGTGGATCAACTCTGATTTCACCCGCTCACCCTAATGCAGGTTACGACTTAGAGGTTAATTCTTAATATTTAATATTGTTCTTTATGTCGGGGAGAAAGTACATCACAGATTTATTACACTCGTTTATCCTCGAATACTAACATAGTAATTTATAATAATAAATCAGTATTTATTTGACAATTTTGTTAATTACCTAATTAAGAAAGTATTTCTGAAATCGTTTTGACCTTTTCCTTTAATAAAAACAACTTCATGTTTTAATTCCGTCGGTGAACGTGTAAAAATAAATACGTATTGCGTGTGCACCAACACACAATTGTAAATAAATCATTTTCCAAGATACACATATCTGTGAATGCGGTGTCGGCGGACAAAACAGTAATTTATCGCAGCCAGACCTTGTTTTCCAACGATCTATTCCTATATATTTAAGGGTATTTACGGGGATGTAGTGATATAGGTGACAGTTGTGTGCTGTATAAAGCTCGTGTAAGGTGCGACTCCCCAGCGGGAGGG
This sequence comes from Dorcus parallelipipedus, assembly GCA_958336345.1. Classification (NCBI taxonomy): domain Eukaryota; kingdom Metazoa; phylum Arthropoda; class Insecta; order Coleoptera; family Lucanidae; genus Dorcus; species Dorcus parallelipipedus. The sequence goes on from OY284475.1 coordinate 47,922,190, forward strand.
TGTAAACTCTATGTTACGAGCAGGGTGTGAACCGAGTCCCATGACGGCGCTCACTACCGTCGCCATCTGATGATACCTTACACCACCAACAAGTTTCCCCAGTAAAGTCACGTGATAAAGACATTTATATAACTTTAGTCGACCTAGTTGATGTAACAGAGAAAAAAAACTTATCGTATTTATATGATATGGAACATACAGTAACGTTGAAAAGTTTGATTTCAATGTAAGATTTTAAATGAATTAAAAAAAAAATGAACGAAATTAGTTGAGAAATGTAGTTAATTATGATCTAGTAAGTGTGAATTTCGCAGAGACAACAAATGTATGAATCGTTAAAGTCATACATATCATTAGAACTTGTATGTAATACATATTACAAAGCGCTTTTAATGTCTAAAAGTGAATTGTTTATGGGATACGAATTGTATTCATTTCGAATTTTAAAAGGTTATACTCACTAGCCAATTGAAAGGAGAGTATAAATTGTTATGGATTAGAGATAAGAAGGTTGAATTCAGGCGATTATAAAAGCTTAGGATCAGTTCATTCGATTATCAGTAGCTAGTGTAGAGAGTAGTGAGAGTGAGATTGTAGAAGTAGTAGTGTCTACAAAATTGTGATTGTTGCATTTGTTTTCCCCACTGTGTTGTGGCTCGAAATAGCCAAAAACTGACATGGATGAAAAACACCAAAAGCTCTTGCCAAGTCAAGGAACGTCTGCTCACTGAGAAAGATGCCTTATTAACTCATCTCCAAATTCAAATAGATCAATTAACTGATAATATTTCGAGGTTGACCAACAAAATTCAGAACCTTTCGATCCAATTCAGATTAAAAAAACCTTCGATAAAGAAGGCTACTACTCTGAAAAATCGGTATCGCGACATTGAAGATGACGATTTCCCTCGTTTTACACCCCAAGTCTAAATCAAAACCAATCTGAACTGCTCAAACAACTCGTCCCTTGCTTGTCCCATGTTTCGGGCATGGAGGAAAAAGAAGACGATGAACAACAAAACTCGCAGCCACCTGTCAATGAGAAAGTTGCCAGCCAAAAAATCCCGCCAATTGTCATAAAGCAACAAAAAATCTGATCTGACCTAGTTACAAAATTGATTCGTTTTCTAAGAGTTAAAATCACGTCTTTGCGTTAGCCAAAAGGTAAAGAAAAACTTGAATATCACACATAACTTCTGAAAAGCTGCTATACGTCGTAATTAGGGGCGTCCCCGAACAAACAAACGTCGGTATTGTTGCTAAAGGTATGCAGGCAAAGGGCTTCCACCCTGAAGTCGCCCAAAGAATGAAGAGGAGTCCCGACCGCCATCCTATGCCGATGGTCCTGGTGCCGGATCCAGTGATCCAAAAGATGAAAAGCAGATTTACTAAATCAAGGACATTGAGTGAATAATCGTCACTAACGAACCCCTAAAGTCAAAATCGCGTATCAGTCAATGTCATCGGCGCCAGAAATATGGCCATTCTCAAAGAAGTAAAGTGCGCTAATGAACACTTAAAATCAGAGTGTGAAAAGCCCAAAACTACTCCGACCACGTGTGGAAATTGTGGAGGTCCACATCCTCCCAATTTAAAGGATGCGAAAAACATCCCAAATCCTTACCCCCCAACCAAATCTTCAGCCCTCTACCAGCAGGACGCATGCTCAAGCAACCCAGCACGACAGATCTAAATCTCAACCCAACACCACGAGCTGTCCTCCAGTCTCTTAGTTTTCTTGCAAATCCTAGAGTTTTATGTTTCACTTTAATGGGCGACAAACTCACATTGATTAGATGAGATGGCCTTGAAACGCCAAGTCAACACCAGGGTCAACACATTTGCAATATTCGTCAATTTCGATTTTTGATTCATGTGGTCTGTATGTTTTACATTTGCTAAGCCCGAATTATTGAGGTAATACTTCACCTGTTTCTGAGATATAATGGGATAGTAGGATTTTTTAATCGTTATTTCCCACTTTTCGATCTTTATTCCTATGATATCTTGGTTAGGTCACAAAATAGTCTGGTTGAGAAAGTCTTTTAACCTACACTGACTATTCTCACGTTACTGGAACCCACTTTAGGTTCAGAATAATTTTGTGTGGCCAGATTATTTAGTGATTGCATTTCCAAGTAGTTGAAGGCTTTAAACGCTACCTGACTGTCAGAAGTAATAAATATTATTTTGCATTTTTGTTAATACATACCTATTTGCAAGTATTTCAGCCTGCATGTTGATATCAAAAGATTTTTCGACGATAGTTTATATCCCATGTTGACGTAGTATACCGTGATTAATGGAAGAGAAACATTTTCAATTCCCTGCCGGATTCTCAACAACAATAATCCCACGGAGCCACGTTGTTTTCCCAGAGTCAGCTCAATTTCAAATTCAAGCTTACGTTATCGCATTTTATAGTAAATGCAGCCGGCGTCTTTGTTCGAGAAAATGCGAGCGTATCTTGTAATGTAATTCTCGTCGCGGGAAACGTCGAGCTCTCTAACTTACACGTAGCTCTATTACCGGAGCCCGCAACCGCAAAAGGAAACTTGCAACGAGTTGCGGACTGACCCACCCCTAAACGTTGTTTGTTTCGACCACTTAGCGGATTACGGGGATGTGTACGCTGCGGTAGTGAAGTGGTTTAACAAACTCCTTCTTAATTATCGCTTTGGAAATGTTACACCGAATTACGTCCGTTGTATTCACAGTTCTCGGGGCACGAATGTACTCAGTTCTCATCAGGGGGTCTTTATTAATTTCAAGTAATGCCAAACATTTTCGTGTAATGAAAATGAAATGTATTTTGAACAGCCTTTCACATCCAAGCTTGGCGTGAATTAAGTAATAAATTCAAGTATTTATTGTTTAAGAATTTACTTAAATCTCGTTCTTATTTCTTTTTATAACATTCCTGAGTTTTATTAAAGAATCATCTCTTTTTTGGGGGGAGCGCACATGAAATACATATAAATTTCTGTTCGAGAATGTAACGGCGAAAATATTGAGTTATAAAATACCGGGAGCTGTACGGGATGTGTACTTTTTATTAAAAAGCTACCGCACATAAATCAATACGATCCGAAGGAAATTCACATTTCGCGACATATTGAACGTACGCTTCCCGGCTTACTGGAGCGTACAATTCAGACATTCTGGTGACAAAAGACGTGTTTCGATTTCGTACAGTTTCATTCCCTAAGTTGGACAAATTCCCTCGGGGAAATAAAAGCTTCATCGAGTTGTAGCGCAAGGGAGAAATTGCCCGGAACACACGAAGAGGGGTTGTAAAACTCCGTGGCTTCCATGACCTATTTCATCGCGACGGTCGCCTCATTTACTGGATTATTAACAGTACATTCACGAGTTGGATTCCCGCTTACTTTAATGTCACTCCGTTAGAGAATTTCATATTAATTGAGATCTTCATTTATTAAATTACTTGCTGACTTTTCGAACTATTCGTAATGTCATTGCCAGTACATTATAATGCCTGTGACTCTCATTATAAAATAATTAATAGGAGATTTTGACCAAAATAATGTATTCGATTTGAAATCACTTCAAATGATAATTTTTTGATAAATCTGATCGGGGAATTTAACTACGTTTATATGATTGATCGCGAAAGTGTTACACAAAGAACCGATATACAAATATTAATGGGGCCGTGAAAGTTGTACAAAAAATGTTCCCCACAGAGCCTTTGTGTTCAACACGATGATTGCGCATTCGCCGACCACATTTACGCATAACAGCTTTCACAGTGCACACTAAAATGATTTGGTTCGGAAATATCTTAATCGGCATCAACAACAATGGCGCTCGTATTAACACATCTCATCGCATAATGAAAACACCTATTGCAACACGACATACAAAAAATAATCACATGATTCCGGGATCGGTGATTTAAAATTATTTACGACGAATTAGTTCCAACTAATCGGTTTATTGTTTGTTCACCGCTTACTTTAATGCCAGCTAGCAATGTAATTAAGCTTGCGTGCTTGGGCGTAATAACTGTGCGAGTTTCTTTTGTTTGCAGAGAAATTCGATATCGCCTGCTGAAAGGGAGAAGTACAGGCCCAGGACTCCGCAGGAGCCGGAACACAAAAAGGTGAAAAAAGAAGAGAAGGACCTTGGTCACGTAAGTATTAAAGTACGTAATATTCCTTTCCAGTTATGTGTTAAGTCATTATTTTGCACCTGTGTCAGTTTAAACGACCTTTCGTTGTTCTTGTCTTAATAATTTCCGCATAAATTAAAACAACGGCCTGAAATTCAATACCTAACCAATTCGGTAACAACAATTAGGTTTATATAAATTTCGAATTCGTTTCTCATTCTTGATTATCCTTGACACTTATACTAGGGATCAAACTGAGCTGATTTTAGACTGGGTAATGGTAAAAATATCTTTATACTCATCAACCAACTGGTCAATGCCTAGTAAAACTCGAACAACCTTTATTTAGTAAATTAAGACAGTATACAAATGCAGAACCAAAGAACAATGGTGTTATCATCTGACATAAAGGGGTAGCCAATGAAGATTATTAGTTGTAACTGTAAAAAATGCTGCGTTACTGATTGTAACACTGTAACAAAAGAGAGGGAATGTTGAGCGGAAGATACTTTCCATTACATTGAAGATATTAGGATTCCTGGCCAGAGAAAATCTTTGCCAACTTAAAATAAAAGAAAAAGGGGACGAAGCCCAAACCTTAGAGTCTGCTTTGGAAATTAGCGTATGTATAAGTTTCAAGAACCTAAAGCTCTTATAATTTCATCACAAGAAGCAATCGAACATTTCCTGTTTTGTATTATAATAAATACTTTTTGCAAATTTCCAAGAGGAAGAGGTAGATAGACACAATGTAAAGTCTCTCTACATTTCATTCCCCACTTTTATTGGCTTTGTCTTCAGATAGTCTCGCCCCCACTAGTATCAAGCGGTCCAGATCTACCCTTGGTTGGTACGTGACTTCAATTACGAAACATAAAAGTTCAGCAAATGGTAAAGCTAGAGAAAGACAATCTGTCATTGTAAATGGTAATACACGAAGGTGTTACGAATTTGTGCTGGTACGAAATTGAATGTAAATGTAGCTTAAATGTGCACCTTTTTACAGCTGCTAAATTACTTTCGAAAGTGTGACGAGTGAAGTACCCGTTTGTTGTTCTTCACTCCATTCAAATCATTCGAATTTATATACTTATGTGTATAGTCGTCATGAAGTAGTTCTAAATTTCGAGGAAATGTCGCAAAACAAAAAAGTTCCATCTAATTGAGTCGTATCTAGCTTCGTAAAATTAAAAGTACAATTTATATGGTTAAGTGGCGGAAAGATCTTTGCGCTTGAGTCATCTCTATTACATCTTCACGCTGGTTCAAGATTTCTATTCTAATTCTATTATACGTGTTTACAGTGACTTACATGTTAGTAAAACGGAAAAATTTAGTAGCAGTGACAGACCTTCAACGATTATTAATTAATTAATTAGGTAATCCAGTGTAAATGTATGTATAAGGAATTGCCGAAGTAATATGGAGAAACCACGAACACTGTGGATTTACTGACACCCCACGTACCAGGCAATTGAAAGATACAGAAAATTATTCTCAAACAGCTCTTTGAAATGATTGCCTCTCATCAGTGAAATGCAACTCCGGGACCTATCAACCTTCTGCTATATATTCTTCACAAAGCACTACGTACTACCTTTTTACAGTAAATAAGTAATGAAAAAAAAATGTTTCTGTGCAACACGTTTGTCTTAAGTCAAACTAGGTCGCAGAAATGTTCATTGGTCTTTGTGTGTCAGTTTAATATTCCATTTTATATTCAACTCTCATCTTAAAAATTGTATTGAGTGCTGTGCTGGATGTCTTCTATATCTGAATTATCAGATGATTCAGTTCTACTCTCCTTTTCAATTTCTCTGTTTCCATTTTCTCTGTCAACTCTCTCATTATCGTCGTCTTCATTGTTTCACTACTTGCAGCCACAAATACCTTTCAATTTACAACTCTTTTTCTGTTTTACTTTCGATTTCTTCTTCCACTCCTCTTCTCTTAGAGCACCATCGAATGCCTTTTGTGGAAACCTTGATACACGCCCTTTTTAAGACGACCAAAGAGTATTCTTCGATTCGAGCAAAAACCAGAGTTTTCTACTGTTTTCATATGTAAATAAATTATGCCCTTTTCTTCATCAACCGTTGCATATTAAATGACTGACAAAATGCAAGACGATCGAGTACGAAGCCCCAGTTATATTGTACTCATTTTGACAAAGCTCCTATGCTTAACATAGTCGGGTTACATTTTAAGTATATAATCTTTTCTGCATAATTGGAAGATACCGGCGTTTCATGAGAACCGTAAAATTTGCTCGTAATTATTCTGAATCTTTTAAATATGTCCAACTGACCTGGCATTTTATTTTTACTAGTAAGGACATTCCAAGGAGATTAATTAATTCTGGTGTTTTGACAAAAATTATTTTAAATAGATCACGTGTTAAGTGATACAGAAATACAAATTAATATACCGGTAATTGCTTTAAAATGAGAAGTGAAGCCAAGAAAGCGGTATAAGCATATAAAAGAAATGGAAGAGGCTTTTTACCTTCTAGCCCTACTTAAAACCTAATGCTATCACTATTGTATTTCATAAATTTCAATCTTCAGTTTAATATTATTTGTGCTATTTGCATTTCTATGATCTCAGTTTGATTCAACAACCAGTATAAAATAGCTTGCAGCTGTCAATCTTTGTTCGTATATGTCCATTACACAGCGGTTTAAATGAGTTTCGCAAGGAGGAATTACCTCTAAATTAAAAAAATATATATACATAATTTAAGCTTTATTTAAGACTTAAGTAATTCTAATATCTATATTTATATATATAGAGAAAACTTAAAAATGTATTAATTACCGTACATTTTTCTTTTCCTATCTGGTTGACTCCTAGCCTTTTAAATGGAGCCAGTATTTTTTCGCCTAAGGGAGTTTATCAAAATTTATTTAATTATATCTTGATAAAGCTGTCAACGAAGATCGAAACATCAATATTTTGAACGTTCTAAAAGTTGTTGGAAGATGATTAGAGTAGAAAACATTTCTTAAACTTTCTCGTTTTATTTTACTGTTTTGCATTTTCGTTTTTTAAATTAAATAAAGTTTATGAGCGTTGTTGAGCATATTTCCATTTACACCTTGTCATATAAATTATAGAGGATACAATATATGAGGAAAATTTATTTCACACATTTGTAAAGAAATATGTAAGCGACATACGACTACTTCAAAAGAAGTGTCACGCCGATGGAAAAATTTCGCAGGCCTTGGAGAGGATGTCTTATTCCGCAGCCTGTAGTAATGATAATAATAATAATAATACGCGACGTAGGAGATATAAGTCTGTGAATAATACGTTCCATTTAAAGATTTAGGTCATGTGGTTTTGTAATTCCGGGATGCACTTTCTTGAAGCACTTGTTAGACTAATGTCTCCTCTCAAGCGACATTTTACATTATAATAAAACATTCCCTACATTTACTGCCGCCTGTTTATTGCGCGTTACGTTTATGGCTCAAGCTGTGAACTGCACTTGGCGCGCATAAAAATATAAAACTTCAGTTTAGATCCTCCAGATTCAGAATGGCGGTTCTTATCGCAATAATAAGTTTTATGCACTCGTAAAATAAATTGTAAACCTGTAATTCATAAATTAATTGCTGTCGTTAACTTTACTATCAATTAACCCAGAAAGATCCGGGGATACCAGAATGGATTAGCAAAACAACCAGCCAATTCTTGGCTTATTAATTTTAGCCATTTTTATTAATTAAAACCTTAATTGTTACCTTGGGAACGAAAGCTCTTACCTTCTTTTATTTTTAATTCTCTTAAAACGCAGTGCTAGGCGTGCTTGAAGTTTCGTATGTTGAAACCAAGAGAAATGCAGTGCAAATGAATTGAATCAATTTATTTTTTTTTATGAAAGTTGACGCCCTTATTTTATATCTTTCGATTTCATCCTCTTTCAGACAGGGTTTATTTTCTTCGATTAAAAGACTCCGCAAAGTATCTCCATTCTTCAAGTTTCTTTTTTCTATCACTTCTTATTTCACCATTTGGTATGCTATTCATTGCACACTCAATCCTTAAATTATTTTTTATTCATTGTATATTTACTTCTATACTTAATTCCTAGTCACTGAGTATTTACTCTTAAACTTTATACAGACCAGAAAGAGCCTAGCATCTAGTAGTGGGCATGGCATAATAAGTTTAGAAGGAATTGTTAGCCCTTCTGAATATCTTTTCGCTTTATTTATTTTAGTTTTTTTTTTTCATGTTTATTATCGATTTATAAATTTTTGTAAGCGATAATAATAATAGTCTACATTAGCGACACAGTACTTACTAAAAAGAAAAGAAAATAGTTAAATAGGATATTTTTTTTATTAATAACCAAAAAAATCTGGTTTCATTCAGCCCACTTAAATTCAATAAAAAATTGCAAAAGATATGATTCTTCTGTTAATCTGCGTCGATTAGCTTGGATGAAATGAAATGAAATTTCGTTTTTGTGTAATTATTACTTAACATATACAGTGTGTGTACCGTCATCGAACACCTTGGTACGTCTGGAAGTACGCAATAAGTTTAAACTACGAACTCCCCAGCCTTGTTCGTGTGCGGTCGGATAATTGCTTACAATCTGTATACCTTGACATATGCAAACAAAATTGGTTCACTAAATTTGGGCGATTGCTCTTGTGGTTATTTTGTGGACACACTAGGATAGACTACATATTTACAGTTACATAACATTTCAGAAGTCTTTCCTAGAAAATATAAGAAGTGAAATCGTGTATTCGTAATTTGCTATCGCATTTACACACACATCTATGAAACGTTTCAGTTCCGCGTCACTTTTAAATTGCGAACCATAAACGTTTAGCATTCCAGTTTATTTATTGCACAATATCATATTTGGCGTTATTACAGCTCTAGCAGAGCATAAATCGAGAAAAAGATGGAATATTTACGGCGAAGCAAAAACCGATCAGATGCCATTAAGATTGACGACCTTTCATGAATCTGTTTCACATCAGGCCTTCTACAGCACGACTGATTAGTAATTAAAAACCAATCATTGCGAACAGACTTTAATCCTTTACTGTGAAAGATAAAACATCGAGTTTATGGTCAATCAAAGATGTTTAAGAAGTAATCGCAACTGCTGTCCGAGATCGACGTGACTACCTGTAATTAATCTTGATGTGCTTTAAATTCGCTTGACATTCAATCTTTCCTAACTGTCGACCTGCAGAAGTTTTAATATGTCTTGTATATGTTTATACGATTATTAATTACGTCCTCGTTTACCAGATTTACGAACTAATTTCACCAGTCACATTTATAAAATGACGAATGTGTTCTTGAAATTGGTTCGTAAAAGCAACTTTAAAATTGAACATTTGTATATGTTTTATACTGTTGAGACACGTTATTATTTGAGGGCTACATTTTCAGAGGGGCCATAGTCATCTTGGCCAACCTCTAGATTCTCCGGGGTTCCGAAAGATGTTCTGCAACGACACAAAGGTAACAACAACTCTTACTAATATTTCTTTAATGCAAAAAACTTCCAGAATTACTGAAAAATAGTTGTTTAGTTAAGTAAGATTCTTGACTGGTTTTAATTAAACTCTTGATACAGCAGCCAAATTTTTTTATTTTTCTTTTCCTAACTTTTACATTTACGTTTTCGACACTTTCAACTTTGTGCTGACTTCAGATATTACTACGACATTCTATTTTACTTAAAAAGTTGTTTAATTATTTGAAACTTATATTTAGTCAAGAAAAAGAATGACAAAACAGGAAGAAGTAATAATTAAGAATCAAAGGATCATAAATACAGGGCTTTAAGGGCGATCTAGATAATTGATAATTCTTACGTTAATGAACAAAACGTTAAAAAGTTGACTTTTGGAACGGAACGTTTTAATTACATTTAAAATATTATTAAGCCTGTTTGGATAGTCCGATTTTATTTCTGTTTGGCAAAAAATATCTACACCTGAAAGTCAATTCTAAATTTGAATGTAAATACAGGTATCCCAACTACATTGTATGTGTAGTTAGGCCTGTATTATCTTTGTAACAAATTGCAATAGACAAAATATTTTAGTTAAATTTAAAATAAGTACAATTTATAAAAAATATCTTGTTACTTTAAAGTTTTTTTTTATTTAACCATTGTATTACTGTTAAATTAAATTATGGAAACAGTCGTTGCAAGTACAGGACGTATAATTAATTAAAATTTAGTTTACGATGATCTAAAATCGGTTAACGGTAAATCAATCTAATTTCTATACAGGAAAGGGCAAAAGTATGGCTTAATATTTCGAAAACTTTTTGACATATTTGAATGTAATTTGGTATGTGCTTTAGAGTCAATAAGACCTACATTATTAATTTATATGATCTGTTTATCTCCCTTTATTTTTAAATGGACTTCTATATAAAGTAAAAAAAATAGGAGGTTGTGATTTAAAAAAACACATGTTGGCCTTGAATCTCAAAAATAAAAGTAGATAAACAGATGATGTAAATTATTGTGTTATTGACTCTAAAGCATATGTCCAATTACATTCAGATACGTCAAACAATTTCCGAGATATTAAACCGGCTCCATACTTCTGCCCTTTCCTGTATAGGTATGTTGATGCAAGTGCATTGCATTTAGTTTACTATGTTACCAGTTTTTTTGATATACAGGATGCTGCATTGATGAACGCAACATGGGAAATCCCATGTTAATTTAAAGGAGTTCAAATATTGGCTTCTCTAATTATTTTTGAAGTACTTTGTTTGTGCAGTTTGAAAATTTTTCATTTGCTCAATTTCAAAATATTTTAAATAGATTCAGTAACCAAATTCAATTTATATCAAACTAGCGGCACTGCCTTGATCATTGAATGTTAAAATAAAGTAAAGCAACTTACAAAATTTGACAGAAATAAAGCCAGGTTACTTTGATGATGTTTTCCAGTCATTTATTTTAACATTCAGTGATCAATGCCGTGCTGATAGTTTGATATAAATTGAATTTGGTTACTGAATCTTTTTAAAATATTTTGAAACTGAGCAAAGGAAAAATCTCAAACTGCACAGACAGATACATCTTGAAGAGTACTAAAAACCTAAATGGAATTTTGCTAATAATAATTAGGGAAGCCAATATTTGAACACCTCTAAGTTAACATGGGAGCATCTTGTATATACATATTTACTCAGATGAAACTTTGGATTTATTTTAAATTTTCAGAAGTGCAAAACACATTATGTTCGCAATTGTTAAAGTGACCGGTCTCGGAATGTTTCGATAAACCTCTGACAAATTAATACTTTAGTTTTCATGGCTGTGTTTTTGTTTCCTGACGATTTGTGATTTAACCGCTGCATTTCCCGTGCACTTCTGAAAACAGATGTCGTATAATTGCTGTGAAATTAAAAGTTACAGGTTACGATGCTGTTGCCTTGCGATGCGCATTCTGCATGTAATTTCTTCATCCGTATTATATTGCGAAATTACTCGGGTACGAAGTTTATTTCTTTGTGGTAATTACAAAAACCGATTCCGCGGACGTGTCGCCGTAACAGACGTTAATCGATGGCGAATTGAGATTTCAATGTTAAGTGTCTTAAGCTAAAGACTATTTCAGGCAAAAACAAGTTTTTTTTCTTTTCTTTTTTCATTTTAAATCGACATGCACAAAGCAAATCGGTTTATTTATTTATTCCTTCTACAATTGGCATAACTAAATTTAACAAATTTCTTTTAATTTTGCTGATACAGTGTATCTCTTAAGCGGACACCTATGGTCGCCCAAAATGTATTCGCTTAATAGAGGTGCCCGCTAAAGAGAAGAATGTGTTGATATGTGCATGCATGTATGTAGGTAATACGGTATGTCCAGGTAAAAAGTGAAATAACAATAATGTTTGTTTGATATAAAAATTCATAATCAAAACATAATGAAACTTCAAATACATTTCCACAAAAACAAAACAATTTTCTTGTCTATTTATTGTAAGAACTCGGTCATTATTTGGAAAGTCATTCATGAATTTTTATTGCACACGTTTTTGAGATTTATTTTTGAGAGACATTTTTACTTGCTGTCGAATGCAAGACAACTGCTTGTACCGCAGCGCTAACGGTTATAAATCCCACCTCGTTTTTATTGTAAAGACACGCTTTTGAGGAAGTCCCGATATTTCGAGAGCGTACTGTCCACTTAATAGAGAAAAAAACTGCGTAGGTCATCGCATTTATGTGTCCGTGTCCGGTTAATAGGGAGTCCGCTTAAAGGAGAAAACTTTATCATTTAAATCATATGATTTTTTTCTGTATCTAACAAAGTGCCCGTTTAAAGGAAGTGCTCGCTTATGAGAGAATACACTGTATACATATACTTCTACTTTTTGCATCTACATATACCCAGAGACAAGCACGTGGACTTGCTAAAATCTTCAAGTCGTAATACACGGACCACTTTTAGCAGCAGTCGAGGTATGCTTGGTAGTTGGTTGAAATGTATTTAGTGGTTGAACAGTGTCCAACACACTGACGACATGTGAACCTACTAAGTCAATACTAGAGAGCGGAAGACTTCGGGCGATTGAAGTTGTGGAGTGTGCTCCCTTTAGTCGTCATTACAACTGACATTACGTTCACTTGCAGTTAGACCAAACACAACGTAATCACAAGCAGTTGAAAGGAATTTAGTGTTAGCTAGCCTGGTTATTGAATACAACATATTTTTTAATTTACAATTTCGTTTTTAATTCGGACACTACATTCCGTGCATTCATATTATAATATGTACTGACAAATGACTCATGTTAATTTTTTTTTAATTAGCAATAGGAAAACGTACTCATTGTCAGTCATATTTATGTAATAAATGTTGATATCCAGAACAAAAGTATGTACTTTAACCTCATAATTAGTTTCATGCACATCGGTTTAAGTTAAAGGAAAATAAAATTAGACGAATAGTTTTATTATTTATTAAATATTGACAAATAAGTCGACGAGCAAATTTACGAATAGGTATAGCAGTGTAAATTTACATTTTTTTTGCATCTATTACATGTAGTACATTGTGAAAAATATAGAATGTATTCCGAGTGATCCAAAAAGCTCTTTAATCGAATTGCTCACAGTGGCGTTCACTGGACGCGATTTTATTGGATCAAAGCGGTGCTGTAAAGACCATTTATCCGCCAGTAAACGGTCCTTTAAATGGCGCACAACTAAACAAAAATCCGGACGAAGAATCTAATTGCCACTCGCAGCGCTTCCAAAAGGTTTTCACACGCGCCGCCGCACCAGCGCAAATTGCTCTTCGTAAATCGGTGCGAATTATCACACACACACAAAAAAAAATAATAATTAACTCGGTTGCAGTGCAGGAAACTAATTTGCGGATAATAATGGGGGAACGGTGCACGGTGAATTATAGAATGGGTGGGCCGCAAGAGTAACAACAGTGATGATAATAATTATGGAGATTTAAGTGAAGGAAATTATTGGTAGTATTAAGTTAATTCTTGTAAAAAGTACTTGGGCGAATTGAAGAAAACAAAGAAGCAAGATTGTTGGATTCAAGAATTTATGAACGCTTTCTATGGCAATTTTATGTATTACATATTTATTATTTATTGAAGAAATACAAATACGCTTTTACGTTCATTTTAATTTGTGACGATTATGAAGTACATTTTTTTTCTCATGAAAGGACAATTCAGACTATGCGATACGAATTATAAAAATTATAGAACGGGTGAAGCGGTGTCAAGCATTTCTTGAAATAATTGTGAACGTGATTCATGACGTTTTATTGAAAGTAGCATTATATCATAAAAGACGTGGTTTTGTAATCTAAAGCCGCGTAGGACCAAAACAACATTTTTAACGATCGTTATATTTTGTTTTAAATAATACATTTCCTCGCTTGGCCACTTAAAAAGAAAATTAGGAATTATTCAAATTTATATGTTCGTTTAATTTCAGTCACAGTGAAGAGAAATGAATCTCAAGATCAAATTCTTAAGAAACCATAAAATTTCACGACAACACTCAACATTCTGTTCGCTAAATATGCGCAAAACTACGAAACAAAACTGCTAGCAATTAAAATTCCTCTAACGGCAAAAAGGCGATAAAATCATAATATGCTGTATTTTTGTCATCCAAGGTTAAAACAAACAAATGGGTTTGTTAACATTCCGCTTGAAATAGTGCGACATAGCACATGCAAATCCAACTAGTTCCGCCGTAAAAATGTGGACACGTATATAGGTATGTAATATATCTGAATGCATATGTTCAAACATGCGCGGAACATGCAACTGATTTGCGATGGCGAGATAAAGACTTGTCCACAAGAAACTGGTCTGGTCCCGCTCCAGCTGCTCTCTTCATAAAGCACCGCACTGTGTGCGTAGGCTACTTTACATTATGTGACATTACTAAGGTCTATTTACCATATAATGGCCCGTTACGGCGTCTTTTTCACTCCTTCGAACGTGACCGTCGCAGCAAATCACCCTTTATTTCTATTTACGCGTTCTTTAACGATGCTTTTTGCGATAATCGAGTAACTCTGATTGTTTAACAAATGTCACCCTGGATGGTCGTGTCTGCTAATGTCCTCGTTAACTCTCTTCGCATCTATCATTAAGTTAAGCATTACTTTGATGATTAAAAGTGTTCTCAGAGATAAACACAGTAAACAGTAACTGAGATGATGATCGATTAAATTACTTTTTCGATTGCAGCACAGTGACGGTGAAAAAAGTGATCAAGACCTCGTAGTAGACGACGCATCTGAAGACCCTATATCACCCCCAAATGGCACGGCCTCTCCGAGAGAAAACGGAATCGACAAGCTCTCGACAAAAAAAGAACACCCAGGCCCACACAGTCCGAGATCTGGTACTTCAAGCAACGCTTCGACACCTTCCACGAAGAAACTGGACGGTGAAAAACCTACTACTCCAATTTCAAAATCGGTGACCCCTACGTCAGCAACACCGGGTTCCGCTGGAGGAAGTGGACTCAAACCCGTGGTTAAACCTCCTGCGTTGGGGCAGTATCCTCCATACCTCGCGGGTAAATAATAAATACGCGCCCAAGACAGTGTTGCCACCTGGGTTGTAAAAATTCCACTACATCTCCCTTCAATCAAAGCTGCGTTGACATTGGTCCCGTTCAACAGGGGCCTATTCCTGAAAAGTATGGAGTAGTAATTATTAGTTACAAGTTCCTTTTTTTTGAAATATGGTGCTTTAAAACTGTTTTCCTTTGGGGAAAACAATTTTAAAGGTCCATATTTCAAAACAAAAAGGAACTTGTAGCTAATAATAATTACTACTCCATACTTTTCAGGAATAGGCCCCTGGTGAACGATTACTTCGAATCGTGATTTATTTACGTGTTACCTTCTAATATAATTTATGCGTATCTTCCGTTTCGGTTACATTAATAAATTAGATTATTGTACAAATAAGACCGTGCACCTTTAAAGAAATCACGTTTGATGTTTTCAACACATTGCTGCTGGCGGCGCTAATTCAGCGTTAAAATTTTACGCTTAAAAAATGGCGTCTGATAGCAATCATACACCAAACATGTTTGCAATATAAACACCCGTTCATCAGAAAAGTTGCCAACAGTTGGCCAACCGTTTGCAAGCAATTACTTCTGGTGAACGCGACCATTGGCACGTTGCGTAAACCGTCAATTGCCGCAATTCCAATTTCTGTCGAATGAGGGTGTAGCGGGGAGTTGGCAACACTGGTCCAAGGTGGTATACTCGCAGGACTTAAAGTTTTTTTTTATTTTAGGGGCTGCTCCACATGAGTTACAGGCTGCTGCTGCGGCAGGAGCTTATGGAGCTATCCATAATAATTTGCCGCCGACTTTAAATAATTACCCAAGGCCACCCTTACAGGTTGGATATGATCCACATTCACAAATGAGAGCTCCTGGACTTCCAGGACTAGGAGGAATACCAGGTGGAAAACCGTAAGCATCTTTTAGTTTTACATACATGTCTTGCCTATGCTCTTACCGCGTTCCTTTCTTGGAAAATTTTGTCTCGTCTCTAAATCTTTTTTCCAGTCTTTTATACTTTCTTTCCTGCACTCCTTTTGTATTATCTTAGACTTTATTCTAGGTTTATGGTTTGGATTTTACATTTTTAAGTGACTCATCGACCGATTGTTTTATACGCATTGACTTTTGAGCTCTCTTTTCCCTGATAATGAAATTTTTGCTCTTTGATTTATTTCGTGCAATTACAAAACGAAGTTTAAAAAAAAATTCCACTTCTAGGGCTTATTCCTTTCATGTGAGCGCTGATGGTCAGATGCAGCCCGTTCCTTTTCCACCAGATGCTCTGATAGGTCCAGGAATTCCAAGACATGCTAGACAAATTAACACGCTCAGTCATGGAGAAGTAGTTTGTGCTGTCACAATATCCAATCCGACCAAGTATGTGTATACTGGAGGTAAGGGTTGCGTCAAAGTGTGGGATATTAGCCAGCCGGGCTCCAAAAGTCCAGTCTCCCAACTTGATTGTTTGGTGAGTGATGTCAGTCAACATCTAAGAGTGGTTGTTAATTTGACTCATTATTTTTTCTTTTGCAGCAACGAGATAACTACATACGATCTGTGAAACTTCTGCCCGATGGAAGAACATTAATAGTTGGAGGTGAAGCATCCAACCTTTCGATATGGGATCTAGTAAGTCCTACCCCCAGGATCAAAGCGGAATTGACATCCAGTGCTCCAGCATGTTACGCCCTGGCCATCAGTCCCGACTCCAAAGTGTGCTTCAGTTGTTGTTCGGACGGCAACATTGCAGTGTGGGACCTGCACAATCAAACACTCGTGAGACAGTTCCAGGGACACACGGACGGTGCTTCTTGTATAGACATTTCTCCGGACGGTACTAAGTTGTGGACGGGCGGTTTGGACAATACAGTTCGAAGTTGGGACCTGCGTGAAGGCCGGCAGTTGCAACAGCACGACTTCAGTTCGCAGATCTTTTCACTCGGATATTGTCCGTCAGGTGACTGGCTTGCTGTTGGAATGGAAAATTCGAATGTGGAAGTGCTCCATGCAGCTAAACCCGACAAATACCAACTCCATCTACATGAAAGCTGTGTTCTTAGTTTAAGGTTTGCTGCTTGTGGTAAATGGTTCGTATCAACGGGTAAGGATAATTTATTAAATGCTTGGAGAACACCATATGGAGCAAGTATATTCCAGGTAATTAAATGAACTCTTTCTTTGAAAAACTTACTACACACATAGTTATGGATTGTCCTAGGAAATATCATTTCAATTTGCTTGTTTGCAAAAGACAAATGCATTGACTTAGTTGTATTCTTAAGTCTTCGGATTCTTTACATAAACAAACTTGTCATGCATGTGTAGCTACATACATAATAACTTTTTAAATTTATTTACGAATGAACAGATTATAATAGAAATGTAATTTTTTCAGTCAAAAGAATCGTCAAGCGTGTTAAGCTGCGACATATCCACCGACGATAAATACATAGTGACAGGTTCAGGTGACAAGAAGGCAACAGTGTACGAGGTGATTTATTAATGCCTGCAAAAACATCTACGAGCATGCCTAGTGAAAATACTCCGAATCGAAACATTCAAAACACGTGTAATAATAAAAACGCTTAAAACGTGAAATTTTCTAATTAAGAAGAATGTGATAATTATTTCTAATAAACACTGCAGTGCTTAAAAATGAACTTGTGTCACGCAATGAGTAAAAAAAGTCGGTGATCTGATTAAAATTTAGGTTTTTAAATTTTATGATCTCCATGACATGTATGTTGCTTTGTATTTTTTAAATATCGATTGTAAATATATTTAGGGACATGAATTTATTTTTAAATTAAGCTCAATACTTGTAGATTTAACGCTACTGAAAAATATACTTAATTTTCTTTTTTTATTATTTTTTTTATTAATTAATGGAAATTTCAGTTTCATATTTAATATTGTAAATACCTTACAAGTCGTGCACTTTGTTTTATTAATTTTTTTTAAATTTGTTATTTAATATTTAGCACTAATTAGCTTGCAAGCATATTCTAGAACAGCAAGTTAATCGTTTATCATAAAAACGAACAGAAATACAGAAAGTCACAGATTTTGTCAATAAAGTAGCATAAATTTCTTTCCTCTGCCAATTACGTGCAACTTGAAAAACGATTAACGAGTGTAAGAGATATTTCTAGAGTATCCTTGAAGTACGGATAAAAATGAACACAAATGTATATTATCTTATATATTTGTAATTAATGATAGTAAATTTTAAAAGATATCTCAGTGTTGCCTACACAAATTGCTCCAATTTTGCATGTGCAAAACTTAGTACCTTTGTGTAAAATCAATGTGTTTGGTTTATTGAATATTTAGAAGCATTTAAAAATTTCTCGGATTTATGTTATAGAGTTGTAGATACATTTAAAAAAGAATATATTATTGTTTTCATTTTAATATTTAAAGTTCGATTGTTTATTTCGTTTCTTGCAAATTTTAACGTACACCTCACGCAATAATTATTTCGCGCAGTGCACGCGACAACGCAACGCTCCGCGCACCGTTTTCGCGCTCACTTCGCTCGAATTGTGTTCATTTTCGATACAAACAACAATAGACCAATATGAGAACATTGCATACCTCAACAAAAACGTTTACAATAGCCCAGACAAATGTATTTTTATCATACAACTGGAAAATAAATTTATGTTTATTCCATTTTATTTTCTTGTATATTTATTTGTTATCAACCCTCAAATTTATTAATCGCAAAATCAGATTAATTTAACAGTAACAGAACGTTAAATATTTGGTAAGTATATAAAGACCGATCTGTAATCTGATCGCTAAAAGATAGAATAATAGAAGTATACAATCTGTCGCCCGATTTCTGTGACAGTAATTTGATAATAAACAAGGCAAAGGAAGAAACTTATTGTAATAAGTGTATTAATAACAAAGACTTTTATGAGTGGAATCGAACTTGCGCATTGCACATCCTTATTGCAAGTCCTTGTCTTCATTTCCAATATATTTCTTCCTTTATTTTGACTATCATGCAAGTCGCTGTTACATAAATCTGTTTACATATCGTATGTACAATAAAAATATTGGAACATTATTGCGTACATTCGTGTGTTTTTGTTAATTTAACCTTAAGCTATAATTTGAATTGATATATTGAAGATACCGCCATTTTATCTGTTGTAAAGTGTACAGATTTATATTCGATATCTTTTGCAGATGTTAACCTTTTAGATAAAGTTATTTGCTAGATTATTTACGGAGCGTGTTACTTAACTTTAATTAGTTATTAAATTGTGCAAAAGAGTGCAGAAACGCAAAATTACAGTTTGATAAATTTTATCTCCGATAAATTATCATCTGTTAGTTAAATTAGTACCTACGAAGAAATAGTGCATTAGTAGTATACCAAACCGATAATTTGTAAATTGACAAGTGTTAAAGGAGCCGCCAGTTCATGAAAAATAATATTAGAATAGCTTATTTTTTGTGGGCCCTTTTATTATCTGTTCGACAGGCTAATTATTATAACTGTCGATGTCAACTTTCAACACTGTTCTAAAAAAATTATTTGCGATCAGGTAATTCTGGAAAATTTGGGACAATACGGCAACAAAACTGAATTTCATGTATTCAAAAGTTAACTTAAGTAAATTCTAATACTGTGAACAGAATATTGGAGTGCCCACATCATCGTCAGTCAACAAAATAATGCACAGCGTCTTTCAAAAAGAAAACACAGAGTTTCGGAACGCATTGAAATAATCACTCAGAATCAAATGAAACAATCTAGAAATAAGAACCGATTAAATTTAATGTTTTCCTATTCATATTATTTTGGCGGACACTTTAATCCAACCAGTATTTCTTAATGTAGTGCGTATAAAGAGTGGTTCACAATAAATTGTGATTCTTTTATTTTTGAGATAGAAGGCTGTAATTTCATATTTAGCCATAACTTTTAATTCTGAACAACTTATTCTTATGACATTTTGCTGTATCTTATAAAATAAGGTACTTTACTCTTAAGTCGTCTTCATTTATCGGTGTCCACGCTGTATACCGTTCAAAATAAATTTCATCTGACATTTTTCAATTTGACTTTAAGGGATGCAAAAGCGTTCTGCGTCAATACATTCTTATAAAAACCGATAATAAAAAAAATTCCTATTCGTAGCACACTTTTTGAAAGTCACTGTATAACTATTAGAGTTCAATAGGATATTGAACGGAATTGTTGGCTCATTGTTACTTATCATTTTATTATCTACTTTCCATTTGTTGAAATGAAATAAAAATCGAGCAACTGAGTGAACAAATTAATAGTGAATATTTTCATGAAAGTATTAGGTTTGTTTTAAATAATATTGGATCTATATTTATTGTCATGTAGTTATACCATATTTACAGAACGCTTATTGCCAGCATTCCAAAAGTGTTTAATTTTTTTTTAATTTCGTCTTTAATTGAGATATTTTGCATTCTATACAGCCCAACCCATTCGTTTTGCATATTTACACAGTGTATTATGTTCTGCTGATTCTATCTACATAGAAAGCTATCGACACGCCCCTCCCCTTTTCTCTTTGAAAATCGTCAATTTCTTAAATCATATTTATAAGATGACTGTTTAAATTTTTCAAAAAGTTGTAAATATCACACTTTCTACTCGTTTAAGTTTCGTTTAATAACATCACATCATCCAGATTTTAAGACATGTTAACATTTGAATTTGTTCAGTACTTCACTGTAAATTTTCTGTACCTACCGACATAACTAATCAGTAATCATAAGTAAACTTTAACCGGTGGTTTATTTCTATAGTAAATGATGCGGATTATTGAAAATAATCTAAGCGCACACTAGTGTAGTCAATCGACAATACTATTAGGTTAACGGCAAAGAAACATATCGTCGTTCTTACTGCAATAGGTCGTATGTCGAAAATAGCCGTTTTCAGCTTGAGATGCATTCGAACCTAAATAATCAAATTAAAGCAGGTTCTTGTCTGATGAAAATTGTATCACAAATTCTTTGAAATGGACACTAAATATACGCACTAAATAATCAAGTCTACCTGCTTGCAAAACCTCTTATTAAGAAGTTTTGTCAGTAGGTAGACAAGACGGCTATTTTTTGACATACGACCTATTGCAGTATCAACGACGATATCCCGCTCCTAAACAATGAATTTTGTAATATCGCAAAGCTTGTAATTATTATTAATCAGTTTGAAAAATCAAAATATGTAAATGTTTGCATTTAATAATTATTACAGTTTACATTCTTCTTTTTACTACTATTTATGTATGTGTTACGGGCAATGTCCGCAGAGTGTACAGAGTCAGTATTGTCCGGGCAATATTAACATTGCAGATCGCTGCTTGGTAAAGTCCGCAGAAGTAGTTAATTTGCGGATTTGCCCCGATTAGGGCAAAGCCGACACTGCCCGATCAGCAATGGACGATGTCAGTAACTATCATTTCTTTGCGAATTTCGCCAGGTTTTAAGTGGACATTGTTGACAATGCATGGGCAGAGCTATTTTATGCTGTTCTTGTAAAGGAAAATGAAATATATTATTTAATAAAATAGCTTGCACCAAGCTCATAATTTGTTTATTTAAAAAACAAACATGAGCATCAAGCCCAAGAATTTCTAATTTTAAACAGACATATTCTAGTGCAAAACTTTTTTCTTGATCGGCATTTGTTTCTCCGCTGTGACATCATTAATTTTTTTAAATGGTAACCCTAACTTTTATATGCAGATTTTGAGAGTCCTTGTCAGCAAAATGGTTGTGTAAAAAAGTTAGTAGGTACTTTCCATAACAAATTTTTGAAGATCAAATAATAGACATTAAAATTCAAAAATACAACGTTATTTTACTTTATTTTAATGATAATCTTGAAATTAGAAACAAAAACAAGTAAAAATTAACGAAGGCTGTTTTCCGGGAACCAATAATAATTGTTCAGATTTTCATTGCAGCATTCATTAAATTATTGACAAACCAGTGGAAATGCGCTAGGCGTCTGGGGTGATCTGCTGGCAAGAGGGCTTTATGATTGCATCTTATACACAGCGTGATTCAGAATAAGTGTCCGACGTTTGATAGGTTTTCTATGATCTTCTTCCATATGTTGACGAACATCATTAACAACTTCTTCTGTCCGAACGCTTGGCCTTCCAGCATCTTTTTTTTATGATTCACAGACCCAGTTTCTCGAAGCACATGAACACAATTTGGGAGGCACGCATAAAAATCCTTCGGTATTACAGCCAAGTCTGGGAAACGTTCTCGAAAACCATCTAAACATAAACCCTGCAGTATTTCCAAATTCCATTAACAAAAACACCAGTTCGGAAGTAGTATTCAATCATGTAAATCTTTTGCTCTGTGGTGAAAACCAGGGAAGGGAAGGGGACACATACATAGTACAATTGGAATACGCGGGAAAATGTATTTGAATTAGTTCCCGCCCGAAAAAGGGATAATTTGAGGGCACCGTTATTTATTATTTGTGCAAACAATTTTGTAACATCCAAGAAAATTTGGACAAACTTCTTAACTACCGTGTCTGTGAGGATTATTTTATAGTTAAGCTGCTAATCTGCTAACAATTTTGTCGCATTTTCCGTGTATAAAAAATAAATTAAGAATTTCTTGATTTGTATAAACATTATTTTCGTTGCTTTTATTCATTTTGCAACTTGAAATGAAACTTCGTAAAGGCACTCTATTAGTTAATGAGTTTCAATAACTTGACATTTGAAAAATTATTTTTTATAATGGTAAAATTTTCCGTTTTTTGGAAATAACTCTAAAACGGTTTGATTTAGGTATAGGAACATGTAATACCACTTTGTGCCAAATTTTATCACCAATTTGATTACGCAACGAAAAATCTGGCATTCCATTTGAAAAAATCTATCTTTTTACATTTTTAACTCTTGATGAAAAGTATAAATTTAAGAATTATTCTCAAGCAAAGATGTTTATTTTAAAGAATACCTACGATAAAGGGATCTTTAAACTACAAACTTAATTAGATTTCAATTTTCTATCTCGTTTGAAATAAGAGTTACAGCCCATTTTGAAAACGTCAACCACCTGCCATGATTTAGAAAAATAATTTTTATCTCAAAAACTGTAATAGATAGACATGGTATGGTTTGAGTAAAGATTCAAAATTATGATTCCCATCTAAAAGTGCAAAAATAAATAGGGTGTTCCATTTAAAATAACAAAGTAGATGGCGACTTCCGGTATAACCGGAAGTGCTAGACATCTGAAAATATTTTAGCTGAAGAGAATGCAATCACTTGTATCTAATTCTAAATGTTCAAGTTTCTATTTTGGCCAGAACCCCATAAACTTCTAATGAAAGGTCTCGCTGGGACAGCCTGTATATAGTAGTATCCCTTCCCTTCCCTGGTGAAAACCATAACGAAAAACTTAAAAACCCAAATTGCGAAACCAATAAACTCAAGAAACTATTGACAGCAAGTAAAACCAAGAAACTGCTTGACAAATTTTGACAATCAAAAAATGATTGATTCAATGCGCGCACCTAGCTCTAACAATAACTTTAAAATCCATAACTACCAAAATAATTTTTGATGTCATAGAATATACTCATTTATTACAACGTATACATATTATGCTCTGATATTGGTATTTGTGACTACCTACTTACATGTTTGTCACAAAATTTGTAATAATAATTGATCAGACAATTCAAAAAATCAGTATACCTAGATGTCGACGTTTCGCTGTACGTTTGCAAACTCCTTCAGAGTAAATAAATAATAAACAACTTGTCAAGGGAATCTAAACAAAAGAAACATAAGGTAAATATTTTTTTATCTAATGTAATTTTTTTATATTTATGTTTTAATTTTTTAAGCATATTTTTTTAATTCTTAACCTGAAATTGACAAAGAGTGTAAGCAAATTTATATTCTGTTTAAAGAATCCAAAACATTATGGAATATGTATATGTCATTTAAATTGAAAAAATGAGTGCGTTTACTAGCAGAATTTGATAAAAGTTAATTGATTTCATATACTACATTGGGCTGTTTTAGTTTCTAAATTTGTAAAAATAAATTAATTTCGGATTAAAATTTTTAAAGATATTTTTTAATGTTTCAAGTAATGGTGCAGTAATGTAATGAAATGTTTTTTTGTTAGATTTTTGTTTTTTATTATTCTGAATGTTTATGTTTTGTTTTGTAAATATTTAATACGATTTTCGATTTCATTAGTGATGTGTGCAAATAAACACATAAAACTAGTCGTACCACTTGATTATATGTAATAGTACCAACATATTTTGCATGATCAGAACAATGCTAACATATTGTAAAATGAATGTTACAAATTGATAATATTGATGATATTGTTTTTAGCCTCTAAATCTAAACCGACAGTACAACGTTGCCAAATTAATTTCTTCGGGGATTTCTGTATTTCTATATCTACATACATATACATATCTATAAACATTAAAGGAAACCAAACATTACTTACTATACATTAAGATTTTCATATTGCTTCAAGTTCTGAAATAAAAGACTGTTTAAAAAATAAATAAACATTATGTGTATGCTACAAGTAAGTTGTATTTATTATGACGCGTATAAGTATGATATGTTTACTGCAACCAGGATTGGGAAAACTACACGTAGTTTAAATATATATAAATATAAAAAATATTTTCTACATTACATTACGTCTGGACGTAATTTTTATTAAACGTAATTTTTACTCGACGTAGTTTATGCGAAATGTCACTTTTCTCATCTCAAAATGAATGTTCATTTTGACGTATTTGACGTATTTCGAATAAATACTTATTGCGTTTTTCATATTTTTTATTCTTGTATACAACTTTATCCATTTTAATTGATCGTAGCTTTTTAACTGCACCGCGTAAACCATTATTGAATTACATTTTTACATTACATTTTAATGTAGAATTACTATTAAAAAAAAAGATTTCCTTAATTATTCTAAGAAACCTAAACTTGAATGTACAGGGTTTTTGTTTATATTTTAAACGGTACCTACACATTTTGTTATTAGACATACAAAAAAATTCAAAAGTTTTAGGGATTTACCTAAACCACCAGAATTTGCTAAAAAAAGAAACAAATGACGTCCGGACACCTAACAAATGAGTATCAACTTTGTTATTTTAAATGGAACACCCAGTATATTTTCTCAAATTATGAAGGATATTTTTTTTGCTAATTCCAAAAATATGTAGTTTGTCTATATTTGGTTTTATACTTTTTGCTATATTTAAGTTTGAAATTAAAGAAAATTAATTTACTTTGATTAATAAAAATGTTATTATGTAACAAGTGATAATTATAATTAAAAGACTGCTCATCTGGGACATTTTATAAGACAAAACACTAACAGCTAAGGCAAATAAACGTGCTATATAAAATAAATTTATCAAAATATACCTAAACAATAATAATTTCAAACTTAAATATTGCAAAAAATATGAAACCAAATATAGATAAACTACATATGTTTAGAGTTAGGAGGAAAATATCTCTCTTAATTCGAGAAAATATAATGAGTATTCCATTTAAAATAACAAAGTTGATACTCATTTGTTAGGTTTCCGATCGTCATTTGTTTTTGTTTTTAGTAAATTCTGGCGGTTCTGGTAAATCTGTAAAACGTTTGTATTTAACGTTTTTTCGAACATATGTCTAATAATAAAATGTATAGGTACCGTTCAAAATATAAACAAAAACTCTGTGGCGAAATCGTTCTAAAATATTATGTTCCGCATAATTCGTACTAAAGAAGTTTCTCGTATGACGTTGTTTTGATTGACGTTAAATAGTCCGTACTCGTTAGATTTTTTTTTGTTCACAGTAACAGGTTATATTTGACAATAAAATGAGAATTTTAAAACTAAAATTTCAGAGAATTTAAAAAAATAAAATGTCTATTATGTATCTTTAAATATTTGCTTTTAGCAAATTATAATGTTTGGATACAGTCTGTGTTGATCAACTTCCTCTTATTTAGAAGAAATTAGAACTTTGCCACTTTCAATCAACGGCTGTCACATTGACATCAAAAGTGACAGTGACACGAACGAATTAAACAAGAGAAAATTAAGTGTACTCGATTTTTTTGAAGTCAACTGTACACCATAAGCAGAGATTCCCTTTAAAAAGTACCCATAACTTCAGTAACTTTCAGTAATTTTACAGATACTCTGTTTTATTAGAAATATATTTCAATTGTGAATATTTGCCTTCTTAATCAGTTATACACCCAAGAATTACTTCCGTGTTTGAGTTCTTAAATAAATTAATAAGTGACCAAATTCAGAACGAAATTATGGAAAATGTTTTAACCCTAGGATACGTAAGCAGTACAATACCGGCATTTACATGATCCAGGTTTCGGAGGTCCTACCTGTATAAAATATTAAGCCGACTCCAGACATGCCTGGACGGGTGTTTGTGCATTCGGTGAATGCTTGTGAGCGAATGATCGTGCGCGAATATTTGATAAAACTTCCTATCCACACATATTGCTGGAGATCCAATATTTGAATATACAAGTGAAGTAGGCGAAAACATTCGCGAACTTTTTTGTGTGTGAATGGGATCACGAACTCAGTTAAAGCGAATGTTTATAGCTTTGTTTTGGTTATTATTTCAGAACGATTCCCGAACTGTGCAGAACTGGTTGCGCTTGAGCGTTCAATTCTAGAACAGTTCTGTGATAGTTTTGGTACTGCATAAACCAAAACAGAAGTTAGAGTACATTTTACCTACTTGTAATAAACTACCTTGTAAATAAAAATACTATGTTAATTTTAACTCTACTCACATATATTGGATTAGTTATTGAATAATCCATATATAATCAGTGCCCAATTTAAAATTATATTTTAGGCAAAAGTATTTTATAAAAACATTTCCATTATTTTTTCTTAATTATATGAATAGTTAATTATATGAAGCTTGTTTTGATTAATATAATAGAGCAACACTGACTGTATAAGTAATTACCCAGTAAAAAAAAAGCAGCCATACTGTTTGATACCCTTATGGAAATGTAATTTGCAAATCGGTAGGTATTAAACAAAATGGCAAATGTGACAGTTATACTCGAGTGACGCTACTGTGTAGATTCTTATAGCATAAATACATACAACAGGTTCACTCTCCTTGGCGGAAAATTTCCCGCGCAAACTCAGTCGCCATATTCCAGATGGAAAATCTGTCATGTGATTTGTTAGAGCGTATTCGACTGGACGCACGGAGTGTTTCTTTTTCTCACTCTTACATGCACTGACACAGTCGCTCTCCCTCACACTTCTACTCATTGCGTGCATCGAGCATTATATCGAATGCTCCCTTAAATTGCACGAATACGATCAGTGGTGTCTCGTGTAATTAGCAGCATAATATGTGCTTTCGATTATGCATGCTGGGGTGCACTGAGTAAATTTAAAACTATACGCTTTCAAGTAGTGATCGGATAATTCAAAATAAAAATAATCTGTCATCCGATTATCAAAATAACCTAAATAATAA
Organism: Dorcus parallelipipedus; assembly: GCA_958336345.1. Lineage (NCBI taxonomy): Eukaryota > Metazoa > Arthropoda > Insecta > Coleoptera > Lucanidae > Dorcus > Dorcus parallelipipedus. The sequence goes on from OY284475.1 coordinate 47,949,983, forward strand.
CCAAAAATATTTTTGTTGCGGCACTGGTTTATACATCCGCAAAATGCCGCCAAGGTCAAAAAATTTTGCCCCGCCAGCAACAAACAAACAACATAAGAACAAATTGGATGTCAAAATCTTGCTGCTGCCTGTGACGTTTATACTTACTGCTCAGAAGAAATTTTTATTATGGCTGGAGAAGTTAGTAACTAGTTTAAAAAAAGTAGACCAATAGAAACTGATATTAATTTATTAATCTTCATATCATGCTTAAAGCAAAGCAATAAAAAGATAACAAACAAATTAGGCTACAAATCTGGTACTCTCAAATTTTTAATAACCTTGTCGAATTATAGGATTAATATTTTGTGGTCTTACTCTGCTATTATGAAGTAACTTTAAAAAATAGAAAATCTACCTTTGTCAGAATGGACAAAATACCCTTTTCGAAGTTATCAACAGGAGCCAATTGTTCAGTTTATTTTTCACTTATTTCTTTCTTTGAACATGGCAGTGTTGCCAACTCGTGGGGAAAGTCCCATAATGTGGGGAAAATAATCTAGAAAAATAACGAATGGGGAAAAGGGGGAGAGAAGCAAAAATATATAAATTTCTGAAGAAAATAGCAGAAGTAATAGAAAAATAATTTTATAGGAATAGTTATAGCATAACAGATATTTTACAGGGAAAATCGTTCTTGTTGTTCTTTTTTTACAGTTGGTACCTCAGAATAAATTTAAAAGATGTTAACGTGCCTTTTTTAAAATTTCTTCTCGTGGACCAAATTCGAGTTGAGACTCGGACTGCCCCGTTCGTCTCGAATATGGCCGTGGTTGGTCATTGACCGTGAATTGTTAGTTGTGAATCAGCTTTACTTGAAACTTTTAATAAATTGACATATATCATAACCACACTTTTCTTATTGAAGGAATTTGGTAATTCTACTTTTTACTCCGTGCTTGCACCGAGTGAAATGCCGAAGAGCTGAACTCAAAAAATGTCATAATATAAGGGCGATTCCAGCGTCAATCAGGCGACATACATAGCAGTTATTGAAGTAGTATATTTAAATTTTACACATATAATAAGAATTAATACTTTTTCTTTTAATCGCAGATAGAAGAGCATACCATGTACTTGTTAAAATGTTTTGTAATGTTTTAAAAAATTGTTTCTTTTCAATGAAATATTATGTACAAAGTAAGCGTCAATCAGGCGACAGGATTTATACGTCATGCTTCTAGATGTCACTATATATATATATATATTTCTCTAAATTTATAAATGTTATTCGAATTCTGTACAATAATTTGAAGATTGAAAGGTGCACTTCATCTAAATCTTTGTTGCAAATTTTTACTCCTGCAACGGCTCTTTTATAATATTTAGAAAACCGCGTCAATCAGACGACAGTATTCCTGTCAATCAGGCGACAGTGCAAAATGTTGTATTAAAAATGAGGCGAAACTGTAAATAATTTTAAAAAAAATTAAAACGTTTTGTAAACTGTTTGCTCGAAAATTAGGATATGTATCAATTAAACAAACTTTTCGCATTAACGTCAATCAAGCGACAAACATTTCTTAGTATAAATATTCACAATTTCTTTTTTAATACATTAAACATTTCAGATTATTTTGCTCAAAATGATAGTAAAAGAAAACCCTCTCCCAGCCATACTACCAATAATGATTTACTTCATTTTAAAATATTATTTTTTTATATGAATCATCTTGCAAACTTTTTACGATGTTCTACGTATAAATTTCGGTAAGCTTTAATAGACTTTTTTGATTGATAAAATAATTACAAGTAAAAAGTAAAGGTATACGAAACAAATTTATTACTCTCTTATGAAAAAAATATTTACTACTCCCATAAGAAAATCTTTACAAAACTAGAGTCAGGTTGACATTTTCGTGGAATCGCCCATTAAAGGTTTCACTAGTCTAGTTAGTGGAATTATGCTAAAGAGTGTCCTTTTAAATCTGGCGTTGAAGATGGCCATTGTGGACCATCGTCATTCATCGTAATGACGTTGTTAATTTGACGTTTGAACTTGCAATTCAACAGTACAGTAGGACGACACAACAATATACTCTATTTTAATAAATGAAAAACAACAATAAGAATGAGATCTGTTGTAACAATGAAAATTTATTACAAATAATCAAAATTGTCGTGCGTTCACAAAAGTATCTTGTCACGGCCACCTTCGACACCAAATTTTCGTTATGTCATACATCAGGTCGATTGAGGCTGGTGCACAACTAACAATTCATGGGCAATTAGAAGGAGGAATCAAAAAAAGGCACGTTATAAAATACGGTTGTACAAATATTTTGGCAACTAGCAGCAATTGTTTTTTGGTAAAATATTCAGAATCAGCATGAAAATTGGAGAATCTTTGCTAATTTAACCGAATTTCTATCTTAAAAAATTAAAAAATTAGCAATATTGAACGTTTCAAATTTAATACCCCGTATACATTAGTTTCCTTTATTTTTTTTGCGCAAAAAATTTATTTTTACTTCGATTGTGTTCAATTAAGTTCCTACAAGAACAATTTGTAAATTTTTAAAAATAAATAATCAAATCCTGGGGAAAACACGAGGAACTTTGTTTTTGCATGTGGGGGTAAAGGGAAACTTACAGTGATTTTGTCGGTTATTTCAGTCCAAAAGGTTGGCAACACGGGAACATGGTCTCTAGAAATAAGATATAAATTCAAACTGCTAATTTCTTCTATTTAATATTGAAATACCTTTCAAATTTCCTTTACCAAAAATGGAATGGTTACACACTTAAGTTCCAGAAATGAAATAATATTCTAAGTTTGGAAGGTTGGAACCAGGGTTGGGACGTAGAAAATGAGACGTATAAATACCTATTAATTACGCGTAGATTTTGTAATTATCTACATCATAAGAAATGAATTAACTACTTTAAAAATTACGTTGTTTTCTACTTCTTCATTTTAAGGTTATAATTAATTATTTATACACAAATTAATGTCTGTTTTGATGTAAAATAGCTAAAATTGTTGTATACTAGAATTAAAAACATGAAAAACGCAATATTTATTTATTTTACATGCCAAATTAACATTTATTTTGAGGTTAGAAATGTGACATTTCGCATAAACTACGTCGAGTAAAAATTACATTTAACTACGTTAAGACGTAATGTAATGTAGAAAATATTTTTTACACATAGTTTTCCCAACCCTGGTTGGAACCCTTAGATCAGAAAAATTTACTATAACACTTGGAAGAGCAGTGTTGAGTTGTCTACTCTACATTTTAAGAATTCTATCATGCTTTTTGATTCCATTAGTTGCACAAGCACTGACCAATAACTTCCGATGATAAATAGGGGTTGTATTCCCTTCTGCTGAGAGTCGTTTTAGTATATTGTCCTACAGACGTAATAGTATATTATTTTACAAATTTCACAAGAAGGCTTATTGTAACACGAGTGGGGTTAGGGTACGACGAGCGAAGCGAAGCAAGCTCGGAGTGCCCTAACAGAACGTGAAACGTGTAAAATATAGTATTTTTTCTACTTTGCGTCACTTATTGAACAAAAATATGAAAAGTTTTGTTAAAAATCGGATCTCCTTAGTATATGGGAAATTTTAGCTGTAATGCGTGGCAACACTGAAAACCCTTCGTTTTAAACAAAAATCACATTGACAAGTTATTAATTTTTCTTATCCAGCTTCATTGTGAGTATTCTGTTAAATAACAAATAAATAATGAATTATTTTGTAAAATCTATTAAATATTTTCAATTAGAAATTGACTAAAATTTCCCCAAAAACAGTTTCACAATGAGCTTCATTGTGAAACTGTTTTTGGTGTCACAATGAGCTCATTGTGAACGCAAAGTAGAAAAAATTCATTTCTGAAAAAGGATATTTGGAAACAAAATTATTTGTTGGGTACTAGAAAATTATCTAAGTGGTTTTGTCTTAGAACCAATATTTCTTGCTTTAAAATGTTGTGTTTTTTTATTAATAATTTAATTGCATTTAAACTTACCTCGATGTTTTCTTTTGTGTTCCACTCGAAATTTAATCTTCATATCATGTAACCTGTGAGTAACTAAAAATCAGATTAGAGTCGGTGGTGCAAAGAAAAAGTATGTCTGTTACTGACGCGGCGTTAGGCTGATCTGACAGTTCATGAATGTATTAGATTAATTAATTCAGTTAATCACATACATACATTTTCTTTGCACCGCCGACTCTAATCTGATTTTTAGTTGCTCACAGGTTATTTATTGTGTATAATTATTTATAATATTTTGACAGTTAAAGTCAATTTGTTGTCATTCGAAAGCATCGCCGCCAACCTAAATAATGTCAACCAAAAAAATTCTAATTCTCCAGTTTTCTGTGATAAAACAAATTCACGGTATAATGAACTACTTATGCAGTTTGCATATAATTAGCACTTCAATATAAATCACGTTTGGTTAAGGAAAATTTTATTATTTCGACTCTGATACTGTTAAAATTGCATGCACTCAGCAGTCCCTTTTCGTGTTTAAAAAAAAATGTGTATAACTTTAGAAATCTAAAAATTAACATTAGGTAATACGAAAACACTTAAATAGTACTTAATTTTTATGTCAATTATTTTTTAGGTAACTTTATTTTTCAACCTGTGTACCGCCAAGTTATCAAAACTCAGCAGTTCCGCATTCTTTTTTATTTTTCTGTAACATCATTTCAGCACAAAATTTTTTTTTAGCGCACTAAAATAACACCTAAAAAGCACTTTATTTTGATATAATTGTTTTAAAGATTCCTTATATTTGGATTGCTAAGTTTACGGAGTTTTATAAAATGTGTATGTAAACATAATTGTATACAAATTATATTTTAGAGTAACAAGTATTGGACAATCTAATACTAGGTACATTAGAAATATTATTTTTACATGTAACACTTACCTATCAATTTTTGACTGATACAAACACATAGATTAACATGTCTCTGATAAGTTATAAAAATTTAGTCAGTTTAGGACAAGATGAGATTTGTTTTATACAAGATTCTATTAGATGGATCTAGACGACGCGACGGTATATGTAAAATTGTAGATTAGCGATGAAAAAATTGTTTTTTTCAAATTCTGAAAAAATCTGAAAGGTTTTGGATTAGAAAAGAACTACACCTTTTCCAAGTGTACTTCAGAAAGTAATAGATTAATTTCAGATAGTGTCAAATGTTTTTCAGATGCAAAAAATGAATTTTAGAAAGGGTCAATTGTATTTCAGAATGTGTTAATTGTAGTTCAGAAAAGTGAAATCAATTTCAGAAAAGGTGAATTGTATTTCAGAAAATAATAATTATACATATATTTTTTCAGCATACCATAATAAATAAGTCTTACTATATCTTAGGAACCATCAACAGATTTTCGTGGAATAGTTACTGTTACGATTACATTGAAATAAAGTGAAGAATGAATTTAAATAATTGTGGAATTTGCATTAGAAATGCAAGAAATACTAAGAAATGCAGTTTTTCGCTGTTAACATGCAGGCACTTGCAAACTTAAAAAAAAAACATAATTACAAATGATTCCTGCTTTAAAAAAAATGCTTTCAGATATACAAATGAAGCTTTCTGATTTACAAATTATATTTTCTGAATTTCATATGACGTTTTCTGAAATACAATTTACTGATCTGAACTACAATTACTACTTTCTGAAATATAATTTACTAATCTGAACTACAATTGACGATTTCTTAAATGCAATTTACTAATCTGAAATACAACTGAAATTTTCTGAAATACAATTGGAAAAGGTGTAGACGAAAACGAGTTTAGAGCATATCTAAATTTGATTGAAAATATTTTAAACAAATTTTATAAGGAATGAAGTACCTTCGTGGGCCCGGGAGATTCGATTTATGCCATCCTAGGGTTAATTTCACAATCAGCATTTTATTTCCCCCAAAACTATTTGCACCTATGTATTTGAAATGCAAATCCTTTTATTCTACTACCTTGAGTGAAAAGTTTCCGTGTAGGTATTGGCAGTGATGCTCGAATATCATTCTAAGAGAAAGCTACAACAGATTTGAAAATTTTAATTCGTTATTTCATAAATTTAAAAAATGTTTCAAACTTACTGCTAACTCTTATTTACATATATTTTTAATATAAGGGACATCTATAAAGCAATATTATAATATATAGCTTTAGTTTAATAGTGCCAGTGTAGTTCTCTGTGCTCCCTCTTTACTTTTGCATTCATTTATAAGAGGGCAGCAGAAGTACCGTGCGCTCAACAATTATTACAAGCATGACTGCTATTATATTATTTACCAACTCAACTGTTATTATTAATTTCAATTTATTTATTATTATTGTATCAGGAAAGCAGTGAATCAAGCAGGACGTTGTTTACGTCGGCGTGAAGTGTATTATCACTTTGAACGTTCTTTAAGAACGCAACTTACGATTGTACAATTAAATACTCCGAATTTATTTATTAGGAACGCATAAGCAAAAGGAGTTGTTCGGAATTGTAAATACGTTTCCTTCAGTTATTGCGGTGAGCCGATGCGTTTTCTTGCAAGACGAGCCGCAGGACCTTTCATATTTTATGCTGGGGCAGCAGGACCTCAAGGAGTTTTGACGAAAATGTTTATGCAAAACTCGATGCGCAACAGAAAATGTAACAGTAAATTGTCAGTTATTATATCAGGAACGTATAATGATCCAAGAGATTTCTTATATTAGACTTGTTCGCATATGCGATAAGCCAGCGCGATTACTAGATATGCAAATGACTGCTCATATGAAATGCATGATTGCTGAATTTTTTGCTATGTAAATCGTCACTATATTATTACTATGTTGCACTTAGTAAGTAGACATGCTATCAGGACATTTTATTATTTGAATTAGATAATGATTTGCTAGGAATTTATTTCCTCAACACTTGAATGGTTAATATCCTCAAGTTGTTAGAAATATAAATACAGTGCACGAAAAATAAAAGTAATCATTATTTCTTGTTGTTGTAGGTATGTTCAGCACTCTGAATATTTTTAAATATAAGTTTGATTAAATGTAAATGAAAGTACGCCAAGAAAAAACAATAACTACTTTTATTTTTTGAGCAGTATATATATTTGCTCCTTATTTAACAATATCTCAGTTATTGAATTTTAATTTTAATGAATTTTAAAATATAGTTCCCTTTTGGGAACACACACGAAGATTGAAAAATAACAAACAGTTGTGAAGTTGTGAAGAAGAATTTTTAACTTTACATTTTCGGTTTAACAAATTTAAAAAGATGACGTCCTCTCCTAATTATTTATTTAATTTAGTTTCAGTTTCGGACGGAATTAATACATTTTCGCTTTTGGCAGAATATACGAAAAGAGATTTTCTTCTGTTTATCAATTCATATTTATTATTGCCGATGTTATACATTCAACTTCACTTCACTTAAATCAGATTTAAAGAAATAAAGCATTTGGTATTGTTTCACTGGAAATATAATTTAATACCAAATGCTTTATCTCTTTAAATCTACTTTACAATAATGTTTCACCAAGGGCCGACAGTTTCTGTAAAATCGTTCATTTCACTTAATTTATGAGCAATATTAATTCGGAGAAGTTTGAGCCTCTGGTTCATAACACGAAATAATGTTGTTCGATTTTAATACTCTGAATGACGGACTTATTTGAGTAGAAAATGTCCCATCAATCACTTATGGAATAACATAATATATAAGAGTAATAAATAACTGAAAATTTACAGGCAGGTATTATTTACTGCCCCCATGGTACCGCTAGTTTCCCAGGAACATAAATATCCCATTATTTGCAGATAGGGCAACGTTATAATGGAGTATAAGAGGATTATATCAATTAAAGGGATATCAAATTTAATATCTGGCCAGCAGATTTTCAATAATAAATCAAAACCAAATTAGTGCTTCCCATCTTTTTTTAACAATGATTATGGATTGCCAAGTAAAGTACCTTGAAAACGTAAACTATAAATGTCCAGGTGTTACAGCTTTCGTATTTCTCTGACAAAATAGAAAACTACGAACGCTTTGTTGATGGCAATACATTCAGGGTGTAGTTTTTGTATGTATGAAAGTTCAGGTAACAACCCTTAGGTAAAAAGAGGGTCTGAGGTGCACTAACGACGCAAAATGCGATACTTTCATAATCATAAAAACTAGAATACAATGAACTGTTGAATATTTTTTTTCTAAGTTATTATTTTACCTTTAGTACAATAGAAAACTGGATTGCTTTTACATTGTAGTAATTGTTAAGTGTCTAAATAAATTCATTTAGATATTCACATGAGGAAATAGTGTAGGCATTTGTTTGTTTCAGTATGTTTTCATTACACATATTTCCATTTATCCTTCGGTAGAATTTTCTTTGTTTCATGTACTTGCGATTATTTCTTCTTACGCGCATTCGAAATTTTGAGACTAGAAAGAAATACACGAAAGAATAAAACTCCAAATGAATCATAGATGAAGCCCCCCTTCCAAGACAAATTTCTGGGTGCGGCACTGGTACGGAATATGATGAAAACAAAAAGAGAGCAAAAGGAAGAGCAAGAGAAACAAATCACGATTGGGTGAAAAGGAAAAACGAAGAGCGAAATGAAAGAGATATCAAAGGTTGGAGGTTTAGAAGATCAAGGTGCAACCTCCCTCATCTTTTCTGTAAAAGGAGTTCAATTCATACACTTGCTTGTTTTTTTTTTAAATTTGTGAACCCATTTAATTATTCTGTCAAAAGTTTTTGATATTAATTTTTTTTAGAACAATTTACTTTTCATATTTATTTATTCATTAGTGCAATATTTCACCTCCAGTAAAATAAGATATTTAGTATGAGAGGGTTATGTGTGTATGTATTTAGTGTGAGAGGTTACTTGAAAAGCGGCAACGAAAATATAGGAGGAGGCCACCTCCAAATATCAAAATGTCATCAGTAACGCAAAGATCGAATTTTTGGCTAATCTTGTCTTCCAGTAAAGTCTGCTTGGACGACATCTTTCCGCAGATGTGGTGGAAGCGTTATATCGTGCTATAGGTTTTTCAGCGTTCAATCTCGCAACAAAATCGGATTTTTCCATGTTTTGACAGTTCATAGAAACAATTTTCTTTCTTATTTTTATTTATCTCTCTCTATTATTAATTATAACGTCACTCATTTCTTATAATTAGAGTTCGGCATAAGACGCAGTAAGCAATGAACGGAAATGTGAGAGACTTGTTTCCTGCGGTAGATATAACGTGTGTTCAACAATTATTGTAGTCCTAGGTGGCTGTAGAGTCAAACATTTTTAACTAATTATTGTTTCAAATGGCATTAAAACATTAAATACGTAAAGAAACATTTATTTGTTGTCTAAGAGTCAATATTTGAGACTTCAATTCAACGATACGAAGTAAAAATCGGCAATTATGCGTGATACCACAGCCACCCAGGACTACAATAATTGTTGGACGCATGATATTTATGTATCAGGCTTTACGTAAACTACAAGTTTCCTTTGCTGAAAAGAAAAGTTATACAGTAAAGTTTCGGTAATCCGGATGAATCAAAACCAAGTCCATCTAAATTAGTGAAAATTTCGGATTATTGGAACCTCTTTAAAATTGGTACATGATAAATAGAAAAAAAATTATAACACTAGCATAAACATAGCATCCTTCGAATTACTGTTCTTCAAAGAGTTGAAAATATCCCTGTCTTTAAAAGACAAGACATGTGACCAGAGGCTCTTGCGGTAATGAAGTTTAGTCAGGCAGTTGACATGAGAATTAATGTTTTGTGGGGCATGTTAGTTTTATAACGATTAGGGGATTCCCTGTTTTATACGCTGTTACAGCGAGGAATATAGAATGCGGATTACGGACACTTTAGTTAGTCCGGATTAAGGGATACAAAATATAAACATGTCATTTTATTTTTATTTTACTAGGAAGTTCGGATTTCTGGGAGTCAGGATATCGAAGCTGTATTGTATTTAGAAGTTTTGTACTTGCGCAAAAAGTACAAAATTCCAAGTCAAACCTTAGAAAACCTCTAAACAACGGAATACACATTCAAATTAATAAAGAACGAAATAAATTAGAAACATGATGCGGATCAACGAAAAATTAAAAGAAAATTAAATGTAAAAAAATGAGTTGTGTCATGACCTGGGAGCTTAGGAGTGGAGAAATGGGTTGTTTCATTCATCTCGTATCCTTGTTCACATAAATGAAATGTTTTAATCTATCATTATAAATTTAAACAATTTTCACAACTCGCTCGAACAGACGAATTAGACTTAATCGTACATATGCATATGTAATTTCCCAACACCATTTACAATTACAAGATGGTAATTAACCTGGATATCTATATTTTCAAAGATTTATTTCCTCCAGCACCAGTACGCATCTAACAATAAGACATAAACCAGGAAAGTTAGTGATATCTTACACAGTAAGGCAGATTAAAGATGTTTCAATAATCAAAACATTTTTTTCGTCTAACTTCTCGAGAAGATCACTGATTAATTTGTTAGATTAGCTTGTATTCCTTTTTCTGAAATCCAATATTTTTTTTAATTGTAAAAGATATTGAATTTACTTAAAGTTAATATAATAATTATCAATTGAACGTACGAAGTTATTTCAAGAATGTCAGGTTTGTCCTAAACGTTAAATAGAAGTACAAAGATTAATGAAAGAATGGAAAAGGTATAATATGTGCGGCATTCCGATGAAAGGAATGAAGGAAGACGTTCGGAGAGCAGAGAATCTTTCGCACTTGATATGTAACTATTGCGTGTGAGCTTTTGACTAGCGTAGGAAAACGTACCCTCGCCGCTTGTTCTTGCACTTACAATCGCCTTTAATTAAATATTTTCCGTTTAGTTTGTTGATACTTCTAATTAATAACTGTCGTCCAAGTATGTGGAGAATGTTTTAATTGAAGCAGACGTATTAGGCGAACGGTGAACGTAGTATAGGTATACGTAGTAGGTACCTAGGTATCTCCAGTAATTCCGTACGCAGTAAAAGCAAACTAGATTTAATACGAAATGGTCGAGCGTTAAGTAACGTTTTAAAGTTTCACCGCAATTACCCTAAGTAATAATTTTGAATTTAGTATGATTAGAAGTCAGTCACTTTTTGCCTTGCCTATACATTTTGCGTGTATTCAGATAGGAAAAGATTCTCAATTACTCTATTTACCTAAATAATGGGCATAAATCAAATCAAGAATTGTCAGTACGGTTGTTCTGCTATTTAAATTTAGAGGATGTTGAACTAAATTATGCAAGTACTAAATTGATCGCAATTAAGGATTTTGAATTAAGTGACACGAGTAGTAATACATACTTTAAAGGAAACGGTGGATCTGTTTTGTGAATTTATTATTTAAATGTTGTTTACTATCACGCGTGTATGCGGAAATATAGGATTTTGATTTTATCGTAGGCTTTCTTGTATGAAGAAATTCATTAGAAAGCTTACCTTTTTATGTGTAAAATTTTATAATTAGAAAATCATATTATGTAATCAGAGTAAAGACAACACTTAAATAAAATTTTGATTGCTTTGTTTTTTTCCTGAGAAAAGTATCAAAAGTATAGTGAAACGACAACCTTTTAAATAGTAATATTATTCAAGGATTAATTATTTCAAATTTGTTTGAGAAATTTTGGATGAACAAGAAGTTACAACATTATTTTTAACGTAGAAATTTTAGGTAATTTTTCTTACTGGTTTTGCAGATATTTTTTAGTCAAATTAGGACGCCTCAATTCACTAAACTGATATTAATATTATAATAATATTAGAACAAAAAACAAATATATTTTTTTATATTATTCCTGTCGTTTTAATCTAATAAGCAAAGAAATGGTAGCCATTGTAAGGGCTAGATTAACATGAAGGCTTCCTCGGCCCTTATCCATCTTCCAGCTTCCGGTGAAACCGCGTCAATATTCTCATGCTGACGTTTCGTCCTTTGTTATAAAAGCACTTCTTTATCGCTGTTGTTCCTGTTGATTCTTTCGCTATTTCGCTACTAACGACTACTAAATTCATTAAAGACAAAAAACTGACTAACTATTTAGTACTAAGGTGCAATTATACAGGGTGTCATCTATCTTGAGTTATCTTTTGTTATAGAATGATGGGATAGGTGAATTACAATCGATTTACAAAAAAAAAAACTATAATAAAAGTTTTTTAATATATGGACATATGATTTCTTTAATGTAGAGGAACACTTTTGGTCAACACTGGTTGACATTGAAAAAATATACGTAATCATGTCTTTTCTAATTGATGCACTTGCATACGAGCTCACTATCACTCTGTATGGAGATAATTACCAAAGTAGATGACATCCATCTCCCTTATTAAAAAACTTTTATTACATTTTCTTTTTGTAAATCGATTGTAATTTGCTCATAATGAGCGATCAATAAAAAACGACTAAGTAGACTGTAACACGCTTTTGTTGCCAGGAACGTATGTCGCGATTAATTTTTTTTAATTTTTTTATATTTCACCTTTGACAAGTTGACGCCGATAGCCGATTAACCTTGTGTCTTGTGTTCAAAGTCTTTTTGACAAATATTTTGTAAATTTCCGTGCAAAAACTGATGGAAATTGGACGTATTCTATGGTAAGGTGCTTTGAACAAGTTTTTGGAGATTATTAGTCATTCCTTGACCTCCGAGGTCCTGTGATTTAACCGTTTGTGATTTTTTCATGTGACTTTACATTAAAAAAGACTCTATATTTACCACATCAGTTGCTGATTTAAATGACCTAAGACAGTGGATTGCTAATAGAATTCAAGAACTGAAGGAATCTCCTCGTGTCCTAAAAAACCTGATGAACGCAATTAAGCATAAAACCTTGAAATGTTTTCATGAAGAAGGTAGACAGACACTTGTAGTATTTATTATAATTGTTGTAAAAAGTTACAGTAATAAATGTTTGTTTTTGAAATGTTTTCTTTGAGTTAAAGTGAGGTTAGAAATGCAGGTGGCACTAGTCGTATGAAGAACCCTACGCTATACGTTCAGAATAATTTCATGGCTATCTAATCAATTTTTTTAATTGAACACTCGTTACTATCGTTCTATATAAAAGAATCTCTCAAGACAGATGATACCCCAACTAATTCAATTTTTTTAAAGTCTGTATAAATAGTTAAAACTGTATAAACAGTTTTTACGAGGCAGCAGCAGCAAAAAAAAAAAAAACAGCAACAGCAGCTTAGAAGAAGTTATTTTATAACAAAAGGAGAATCGTTGGTAGAAGAAGAATACACAGTTTCACCCGAAGCCATAGAGAAAACTTTAGCGTCTCTTTGTGGATATCATAATGACATTAGAGATTAGTGTTTTACGAGTGTTGTTTTTCCTTTTTAATTATTTTTAAAATCAAATTGACGAATATTTTATTATCATTATCAAAGCACTCGATCAATTATTGGAAGATACGTATTGGTAATGTAATTACCAATTCCTCAACTGTACTACTTTTTTTGTTTATGTAATCGAATCGAATCAACTTAATTATTAAATTATACATTTTAGTTTGATTTTCTTAAGCAATAACCATGAGCACCGGTACTATCATCTTCATTCGATAAATAATACCCACGGAGAAATACCTAAGGAGCAGATGATACTTGTGCGTTGCTCACCTGGTGATTCAGATACAGTTTATAACTTATTCGAAGGTTCACAAATACCTGGCCAGGTAGACGCACAAACGGCAACCAGCGAACGAACACACCGACTTTAGTCTTGAACGTTTAGATCATAACGCACATTTCGTGCTCGTTTTCTAATAAATGCGTTAGGGAAGGTAAATTCAATGGTATTTATTGTTCCAATCGGTTTCTAACGGAAAAGAAATTGAGAAAATGAGTTGTAGAGAAACGACAACTTTTGATAAATTACTTGCTGAGAAGTAAAGAAAACAAAAAATACCTGTATGCTTTACAAAATATAGATTAGTAGAGTCTTTTTTAATAAAATAATAAATGAATGAACGTACACACTTGAACTAATACAAAATGGAAATTTATTTTTCATTTATATTAATAGGCGTTTTTTACACAATATTTAATATGAAAAACGCCTGATAATTATGCACCATAGTAATGATTTTAAAATTTCGAAGGTCAGGCATAAACTTAATTGCGGAAATCTTTAAATCAATTTATCTGTTAACAAATTAAATCGAATATTACAACGTTTGTGGTATAAGTATACTTCATTAGATAATAAAACTTTTATAGCTTTTGTATATATTTATGTACTTATATACAGAAAAGAAATATTATTAAGTAATGTCCTGCTGTTGTGCTAATTTATTTAATCATCAAATTTCATGACGAGAATAATTTTAATCTGTAATTGCGCTGCAAATATTTAAGTGCTGTCGTAATTAACTAAAATGCAGTGTGAAAAGCCGTAGTATTACATTTACATGTACCGGGAACATTAAAGCACCTGTATCTTTCGTTTTGCGTTTACTAATTTTTTGGCACTCTTTTAGTGACGGTTTTTCAATATTGATTTAAACTAAGTTCAGAGATTAAAGTAAAAGACGTTTTTTTTTAATTAAAGATCAATCAACAAATTCATTTGGCAGAGAACTAAGATCGAAAGATGATCTGAGTTCACTTGAACAGGAGTTTAAACCAGTATTGAAAAACCGGCCCTATTTCATTTGACTGTATTTTGTCAAAATTTTGCAAGATGAAAACGACGGAACGAGCTAGTATTATTAGTGAATTCTGGTAAAGATAAAATTTTATATGAAGAAGCACTAAAAGTATTAAGGCTTCAAGAGAATTCTTAGGTAGAATATTACAATCTCAAAATGAAATCACTCAGATTACTTTGGATAATATACAGTATGATTCAAAAATATCGCACCACCGATTAGGCAGTGATAGAGAACGTTAATAGGAGCACAAATGTACTTATAGAATATTTTTACGGTGCATACTTTTCTAAATATAATTGTTTAAAGATATCACAAACAGGCAACGCTGCATCTTACAACTGAATTTACACTGAATTGTTTGGAAATCAAATTTGACACAATAATAATATTGTCACTTCGTAATACCTTATTTTATTTAGCTATTTGATGTAGGAGTAGGTCGAGGTATGCCTGCTAAAACACGGTAAACTTTCAAAGAATTTAGAAAAATCGGAAATTTAAAGAAGCAACCGCTCTTTTAAGGTCACATGTCCGGTTATGCTAACCAATTTTTGCTGTACCGTTGCCGACCTTACATCTAAAGTATTTAGTTATCTTTAATAACAAGGAAAATTTTACATGTCTGTACCTACGGTTCTCATTAATAAAAATATAAAATTACATTATCTGATTAATACAAAATCAAAATCAAATTCGTATCTTTCAAGGTCTATCTACATATATCTTCGTAAAGAAAGCTGCTGGTAAAATTTTATTTACATTTTTGATAACAAATAAATGGTTCTTAAGGTAGCTCACGTGATGGTGTAGTCATTTTGAATGATAGGTACTGCATTTTCAGTAAAATTTGTCGATCTGAAGTTACTCTGTAAACAATTCAGGAGGATGATAATATGATACTATTCATAACACATCTATAATGAAGAATTTGATGTCTTGACTGGTAGTTCAATTAATGAAGAGTTTTATTATTGACTACATCCTCAATAAAACTCTTCATTCAGACATCTATAATTTTAAGTTTCAATTGTTTCTGTGCAAACACACGTGGAAGATGTTACTATTACTCATAGAGTTTATTCTAGGTATTTAGAATTAGTTATGCACAGTAAAACTATGTAATTCTTTTGACCGTTAATTATGAATAAAATACTACTACATTTGAGCTCTTTCATCCAATCCAGCTATAGATTGCTATATAACTATATATAGAACTATAGTTGTTTAATAAAAAATGTTTACTACTTTTAAGAGATCTTTCGAAATTTGAAATACATTTTTTTGTATTCCATTTAAAAAAGTTCAAGTTTGATGGATAACTCACTTAAGGGACATGCTGTGTATGTGAAAATAATTTACTAATACTAATTATAGTCGACAACTTTTATACAAGATACTTTCCTTTATAATCAATAGTTAAGGAGCTAATGAAGAAATCCATATCAATGATGTACGCTGTAAAAGATATTTTGTCACCTTTTTTACCTTTGTCACCTTCTTTTACTTCCAGTAGTTTGATATTTTTTCATCGCAAGACGATAATGACGGTGTGGTTTGCCATGAACCATAAATAGACATGTTACGATTTTGCCCATGTCAGAGTACATTTTTCAAAAGCCTTCTCTAGCATGAGCAACAAGACAACTGTATGTTATACATGTGTAGATTTCTGATCTAAAAATTCATTTGTGTTTTTATTAAGAGTTGATTTCTTAGAATATCTGTGTTTAGTTAAAGTTTTCAAGCAGACATGATTTTGATTTGATTATTCGTAATAAATAATATATTTTCATTAATTACATAGCTTCATTTGGAAACCAAAGTAACTGATTCATAGTTAATGGAGTACCTACCGTGTGGTACTTGTTGAACCATTTTCCGTTATTAAAAAAAGTATATTTACGGATAAAGTAACTGCATTAGTAAAATTTTCGTTACTTAGGTGAGTTGGGTAATAAGTCCTACAACAATCCACAGATCTTTCATGAGTAAGAAGCTAATAATTTAAAAATATGGGTATGCCCTATATGAGGCTTTTGAACAGTGTGAGACAAGACGAATATTTTTTATTCTTGTTTAATAAACCAAATTCTATATGTACCGCCTGTTTAAAATTGGGTGTGCACTGAAGGGATCTCCTAAACCGTTTAGAGTTACAGATTCGATTAAATGTAAGAAAAGTTGCACCAGTCATTGCTTAATTCATATCCATTAACAGAATCAATTTTCTCTTAATTGTTCTTGAGATATTGGTGAAAATGTAAAAATATCGATTTTCTTTTTTCTTCACTCCCTCATTAAAAATAATTTAGAAATTCTGTCTTAACTTTCTACAGACACTTTTGGATTCTGCTTCAAATAGCGGCAATAGAATTGTGGTCACACGTTTCGTCTCTCCGCGACCATCCTCAGTTTAAATTTTTTAAATACAACGTATACGTATATTGTCGTATTTGTTGGCATTTTTTCTCCTGATTGTAATTGTTGATATTGACGTTGACATTTAATTGTTGATATTAATTTGAAGCTTAAATAATATAGATTTTTATATGAAAATTTTATTTAATACATAATTTCAAATATATAGATATATATATATATATATATATATATATATATATATATATATATCACACAGATACAATTCAGCTTAAATGTTTGGTGTGGTATTTGGCATAATAGAATTATTGGTCCGATCATTTACGAAAATCATTTAACAGCTAAACGTTACATCCATTTTTTTAAGGACAGTATTGGAAAACATTCTAGATTAAATTCCTCTAAATCATATTAGGGAATTGTGATTTCAAAATAATGGAGCACCAGCACATAATGCTGAAATAACAACAAATGATTTGAACCAAACTTTTCCTGATAGATGGATAGGTACAAATGGACCTGTCGCATGGCCTCCAAGATCACCAGATTTTAGCCCTTTGATTTTTTATTGATTGATTGATTTATTTTATTGATTTTTCCTCTTCCGACATTTGAATGTTAGTTATTAATATTTAGTAAGCAAAAAAAGTACTAAAGAGTAAATTTGCTTATTAAGTAAATCATGACGAAACTGTATCAAGCTTTCTTTATCATATTTTAACTTTACTTGAAAAAAAGTATTAATTGTTATACAACACTGCAATCAGCAGAAAAATGTTATCGAATAGAATAATTAAAAGATATACGTTGTATTTAAAAAATCGAAACTGATGATGGTTGTGGAGAGACGAAACGTTTGACTTCAATTCTGCCACCTCTATTCGAATAGAAAAGTGCGAGATACGAGAGACACAGAGGAAAAAAGAAAATCGATATTTTTACATTTTGATCAATATCTCAAGAAGAAATAACAAAAAATTCATTGTGTGAATGAATACGAATTAGGCATGAATTCTTGCAACTTTTCTTCCATTTAATCAAATTTGTATCTCTTACGGTTTAGAAGATCCCTTCAGTGCACACTCAATTTGAAACAGCCGGTATATCTACCCATTTATTAGAGAGATAAGTTCCAGGATAGTCATAGATTTTGGGCGTAAACCTAAATTGTGGAAAATGGGTTGGAATTTTTTGATTTGAAGTTTCTTTTTTTCGGGTTCGGTTTTTGTTAGAATGGATTCGATGTTTGTTCTTTTCATAATTCCAAACGAAGACTGGACGTGTTCGAGGTGGAAATGGACACAGTGGCCTATTTAAAAAAAAAGTAAGTGCGTAAGTGTACCGAAAAGCCGGTTACGACGGTTAAAATACCTAGAGCACGTGTTCAGCCTTTGTTTGCGGTAGACATTCGTTTGCTGTCGTAGCCGTTCGATCGCTTGGAGGGGACATTTCGACCGTATGCGTACAATTCACGTCCAATGTGCATAAAGCTTTCAAAATTCCCGGCCCGGTGCTTTGGAGCACGCACCGGCGGTGAGGGTAATCCTGCGCACATGTTATGAGCTTGCCATGCTTTACAGAGATATTTAGTCAGTTTCAAGCAAGCGGTTAGAGTGCAGCTGCTTGACTAATAATAACATTTTTAGTACCCTAACTAGATATTTATATATTTTTGTACCAGTGAACCGTTTTTAATATTATCGTCGTTTTTATGCATTACAAACTTTGTTGCTTTTGAAGTTCAAAGGGGCTCGCGGTAGCCTTCATGTGTGCATTTTAACAGCGACAATCAGCCCTGTTCTCTATCACAACAAACTGTGGACTTCCGTGTTTTTTAAATCACCATTTAAAGCAGTGAAATGCCGGCTAGTTTTTTCACCGACATGGATCGCCCAAGCGGTATTGGCGAAGATCGCGCTTTCCAACTCGCGCTCGAGCTTACGAGGATGGGCCTCACTGATCCTTTGACGTCCGTTTCTGAGCCGGACAGTCCTGCCGACCTCGGCTCTTTTGTCAACCCGCTCACCACCGTGGGCCTCGACGAAGTCCGATCGAAGAAGTCTCAAAACATGACGGAATGTGTCCCGGTGCCAAGTTCCGAGCATGTAGCCGAAATCGTAGGCAGACAAGGTAGGATTTGGTTATCTTGTGATGCGATGGCATTCAACTTTTACTCTTTTTTTTCTTTTCATATTAGTAGGGCGGCACGGGTAAGCTGTTGAACTTGTTGTTTCATGTGTAGGCTTACATGTAAGAAGAGAGCCGGTCATATTTTGTAATACCCGTCAGTACTAAAATAGATTATTCATGTGATCGTTGTACGCGAATGGCTTATTAAAATAGCACATGAATGAGTCGCTTATCAGTACCGGCGAATTTTCCTGCGGTTGTTGCGTTCGATTTGATTTTAGCCTGTCAGGATAACAAACTCGGTTTGTAATAGGATACTCAGTTTGAGGTTATTCGATCGATATTCGATATTTTTCATCCGCAGGATGTTGAGAATCTACTCTTTGTCGCCCGTCCGTGCGTAGAAAATTTCGTATTCCGTCAGGTTTATTCTTTCATGACTCAGTCGCAGGAAGTTGTGAATTACTCTCAAGAATAAATATGATACCGCGTGTTACTTTCCGATAATAATACAACGCTGGCGCAAACAATGGTCCGGCGTGTACTTTCGAAACGTTCAAGGATTCCATTATGAATTTCAAGAGTTGGTGTTACTTTTTACCTGTCCGCTCCAACTACCTGGTCTGTAAATATTTAACCCAAGCCCTCGCCTAGGAGGCACAACACACATCCATCTGAAACGTTCCTGTCGGAGACGCTCATTTTATTGATTTCTTTCGGGCTTTCCTGATAAAACGCACGGTTTGATTGTGCGATGACGTAGTCGTCCTGCAAGGGGTGCTCCTGCAGGAACAAAGGGCCTGCGAAATGAGAATTTCTCTTTATTAAATATTAATAACGCGCCGGGCATTAATATTAATACAATTTCGTGTCGATTACGCATCTGCTACAACGATTGTTCACGCTCGTTTTCTTTTCATGTTTTCGTTGATATTAACATAAAATGAAATACGACCTGTGCCTACGTGCTTATATTTATTTTGATTTTATTTCACAACTGATACGTTAATAAAACATTCAAAATGCAAATTGTTTGTGTCGCAAATCGCACTTCCCTTCTCTCCACCTTATCAGAGTTGAAAACAAAATATCAACAAAAATGATTGCAAATACAATCGATAAGAACAGGTTTAATATTTTCTGTACACAAACAAATCTACGTTTTCTTTCTGGATTTATTTTCCTGTACAACCTACATGTAAAATGAAAATTATTCAAATATTTGACTTTTTTGATCCACTTACACTTTATGTATTATTATTTTTTCTAGTAAAAATATTTGAGTTCAAATATTACACTTTTTTAATTAATTAAAAAAATATTTGTTTTATAACGAATATAATATGGTAATTCTCGTATTTATAATTGTTCAGTAGGTATGTAAGTGAGAGATATTAAACGTTCACTTGAAATATGAACTTCAAGTACCTTCAAAAATTATTAATTTCATTAATTAGAAGATTAGATTAATAAATTAATTAATTAGGAGATTTGCCGTGAGCGACCCTGGCTGTAATTATATAATTACATTTTGTTTTCCTTTTATTTGCCTAAATTGTTCACAAAGTTTTCTCTGAAACGATTTTATGACAGTCTCAAAGTGAAATATGAAATATGTTTCATATTTTTTATATGCAGTTTATAATCGAAATAATTTTTATTTTAAAACTGCTAATTTGCCATTGTTATAGTGTAATACAGTGGAATAACTCTAAGACGGACACGGTTCGTTCTGGATATTGTGTCCGATTAAGATGAATGGGTCTGGCTTAGGGCCAGTTGTACAAAGTCGCACAGTGGTCTCACATAGTAAATTAGGAGAACTTTATTATTGAATCAACAACGAAAGATCAGTCTTTTTAAAAATTTACCAAGAAACGCATAATTCCGTATAATTATAATTTATTATTATAAAATGAAGAATATATTAAGAAATTATAGCTAAAAAAATATGCTATCTACAAAAATTACTAATTTAAATAGTTACATAATTTTGATGTTGTACTATCTTAGTAAAAATAAAAAAAAAATGTAAATAGAAGTTACAGTTAATTTTTTATACTTATTTATTGATAAGCTTTCTCTAACCGAATAATTACCAGCAAGAAACCGCGATGAGATTCGATTACATATTTTCCATTTTTCTTCTATAGTTTTAATAAAATATTCATTTTTTTTTCTATTTAAATGTTGTAAATCCGTCATTTTGTCTTTACTAAATACAAAAACTTTTAATTGTCCACATTCTTACATGAGTTAAATGTTTATGAGTTAACCACTCTTGGAATAAATTCTTGTATTTCGTTTTATCTATAACAAACAATAATTCAAAAAAGTCAGAAAAGGGGCAAATTCGGGCACGTATTTTGATATCAATAAAATACATGATTTTTTGAATAAAGTTCCCTAAATTATCTGTTTGAGCCCACTGTGAGTCGGTTTAAACTCAGGTTTTACTGAACCAGGTTCAAAGTAAACAAATTCGCATAGGATTTTAAGGACATATGGTAATTAATGCATTCATAAATAAAATTCGAGGCGATTTTGTTCACTTTGAACCTGGTTCATTTGAACGTCAGTTTAAACCTCCTTTGTACAACTGGTCCTTAAGGAGACTCAACGGTACTGTTAGGTATTTAATCGGTTTCCAGAAAGGTGTCTCCATAAAAGTGTTCATCTTAAAGTTACTGTATTGATAAGGTAGCGCAAATTCTCTATCTCACTCTCTTCTGTCTATTTTAATTTGCGGTTAATACCACTTGCGACCGCATTACAAACAATAAATTATGTATTATCTTTTTCTTCATAGCGTCCTTTTTCATTTGGGGGACGAAAAACGTAGAATAGAATGGCGGTACATTCTCAATACAGTAACCTTAGTCCATCTTAGAGAGATTTCATTGTATGTATTTGGAAATATGTATATGAAATAAAAATAATTTTCAAAATTTGTAGTTTTCATTAAAAAAAATATATTCTATGTACACTTTTAATAATAATTTTAAAAATAAAGAAAATACTTAATTGATATAAAACCAAGAAAAATTTCCTACTCAGAATTAGCTACGCAAAAAATAATAAAAAATGTGTTACATGGAAATTTGTAGTTTTTTCTAATTTTAATTTTTTTTAAACATTTTCAAAAGCATTATTATTTTGAAAGTCGCAATCACTCGCTAATTCCAGGCCGAAAATTAATAACGTTGTTTTCTTATGATCGAATTTGTTTTTAATTTTAATTTTTATTCATTAATACATATACAAGCATATTTAGTCGGGAAGTATTTTATTTATTTTTTATTATATGTAATTAAAGTCGGTCATTATTTTTGGCTTTTCCTAGTTTTTCAATGACTTTGCAGGAAGCTCCTGAGATATCTTGATTTCAATGATTATCAAACGTAATCGAAAAGTCATCAACTGAAAAACAAATAGGTATTATTTCATATAACAATGTTACAAAAATTGTTTTGTTTTAAAATTTGATGGTACAGTTCATTGATAGTTCTAATTTATGTACCTAGTTTATTTAAATATAATTTGCGTCATAAGCTGATGAATTCTTTCAATTAGCAAAGAGTTACTACTCTAAGGCCCGGTCTTTTCATCTGCCCATTAAAGTTATTCGGTGAATAACTTGATTTTTCTGAATGGTTGTTTGATTTTGTCAATTGTCTCCATGGTAATTATTCGTCGAATAACTATTACACAATTTAGGCCCGATCTTTCCACCTCCTAATAAAGTTCCTGATAACTTTATTTGGCAAATAACTTGATTTTTATGAATGGTTGCCATGGCGATTCGTGAAGTTATTTGTCGAATAAATTTATCAGGAGGTGGAAAGATCGGACCTTAGAGGTGGAAAGACCAGCCCTTAAACAGTAAGTAAAGTATCCTGAGAGGTGTAATTTTTTTGCAGGTAAGTTTAATCAAATTTTGACCTCTTTTATAGATTTACATACTCTCATGTTTTGTAGTAAACATTATTACAAGTGATTTATTGTGTTGTTCATTTTTGATTCTGTTTTGTGAGCTAGAAAAAAAATGACAGGCCGTTTTCTTCATTATGTTTATTTTCGCAGAGTTTTTATGACAGCTGCTAAATGAACATGAAGGAGAATTTTATGTAAATACCGACGGAATTCGCGTCTTGTGATTGCCGATTTATCAAACGCGCGGTACTGAATGAAGTCGACGACGTAAGCAAAATAAATACAAAACGAACAAGCTTTTGTGCGTTCACAGCGCAGCGCATTTATTTATGTACGCAATAAATCTCACTAATTAAAAATTTATATTTCACCTTTAACTCATGATTACTTTATATTGGGATATAAAATTTTATCTTATCTCCCCGCCAGAAACGCCACGACTAAATCACTGATTCTTCGAGGTGTATGCTTTGCGTTTGTGTATCGGAAAAGTTTTAACGATTAAAAAAAAATTACTCAATTTTATTCGTCTGTTGAACTTGTAAACGTACTGTTTTTATTACGAACTTACATAACAAAAAAAAATTCAATGCACTGAGCATAGAAGTTCACGGCCACTATAGTACATACAATTCCTTTCATTCATTATCCGTTTTAATTTCCTCAACGTCAGTTTATACCCAACTTTTATTTCATTACATTACGTTACGAATTTTAAGCATGAAATTGTTCTCAGATAATGAAGGTTTTTCTGTGAACGTTATTAAATCTGAACCTCGGTTTGAATTATTTTAATTACTTGCGTGTAAATTTGTTACGTTAATGCACGAACGGTTTAGTTTTTACTTCACGTCGGATCATTTTCGTTTTATCTAGCTTAAAATATGCATATCATATTATATTAATATTAAATTAATTAGAATGGATTCATATTAAATTTGAAGCAAATTAAATTGGCGTGTCACGTTAATACAAAATATAAAAATATGAAATAAGCATAAAATGCTAAGCGGTTCCAAAGATGTTGAAGGCTACATTTACATTCAATTTTGTGCCAGCACGAATTCGTAACACGAAAGTTTGACGTGTGCTTTCTTATGATACTATTTACATTGGCCAATGTAAATGAAGGGTCCAGGGGAAAAACGATGAGGTTCCAGTTTTAGTCGAATTCAAGAAAAATGCATAAAAAGTTTCCTGATTGCTTGTTTTACTTGATATGTTTGTCTCGGTGATTTTAATAAATAATAGAGGTCCTTATAAACAATTTAGATGCAAATAAAACCATTATAAACTAATTTTGGATCAGGCATTGAATAAAAACACCATGTAAGAGTAAAAATGGACCCTCATCGTTTTTCCCCTGGACCCTTCAAATGGTATCATAAGAAAGCACACGTCAAACTTTCGTGTTACGAATTAATGCTGGCACAAAATTGAATGTAAATGTAGCTTTATATGTTTGATGTAATGTTTGACGACTTGCTTGATGAGTGTCTAGAGCTCTAAAGAATAAACTTAAAAGCTTTGGCGCCTTTGTTTAGTTAAAATTGGTTGTTCAACATTCAGTAAAGCCTTGTCTACACGTAACGTTTTTTCGTCAGTCTTGCATAATCATGCCAGATTTGTCCAACAAAATACTACATGTAGACGGAAGTTGGACGTTTTGCATGAACTGAGGTTTGACAAAACTCGCATGTAGACATGCGTCTGTCTAATCGGACGACAAAACGTTACGTGTAGATCAGGCTTAAGTCATAGTGTAAGTGACGCTGAAAATTAAGTTAAGCCTGGGTGGTTGTTGGAAGTGGCCATAAATAAGTCTTCTGACGTTGGACATTCAATCTATTCAACGTCAATTCTTCTAAAGGGAATGGAAAGATGACCAAAGCTTTCTTAGTACGAATTGATTTACGAAATGAATGCATTAGAATAATATAAAATTAATTCTAAAATTGAGGTTTACACGTTGTTGTCGTACTTTTTCTTCAATATCTTGATGAGAATCATTTAAATGAATTTTTATGGAATGGAGAATTTTGTATTGTACTAAGTTTTTTTAGGATCGCTGATTTTCTTAAAGAAAATGGTTGCAATTTACATGTATTAGTTTAGTTCATATGATATACTGTATTATAAAGTTTAATGTTGATGTAAGTAGCATCATGGTCATATTTATTATGCAGTCTTCTCGTATTGAATAATGAAGGAGATATAAGTATGATGATGTATGTATTGATGTGTTTCTACGATTAAGCCGTGACTAAGGTATTTGCAAAATTAAATGTCATCTGTTGGCAAACCGAGAGGGAAACAAAAAAGAAAACAATTACAGTTGCTTTAATTGGTTGTAGGATAAAGCTTAAAAAAAAAATAGAACCGGTTCGTCCAGTGAAAGATTATGAAAATTTGGAACCATTTAAAGTATTTTAATTACCGCATGTCGTATTTTTTGTCGTTTTCGTGGGGTTGCGTGTTGAACCTTTCATTAAAATCTTAATTTACATCAAATGGGCTCGATGGCCCGGCAAATATTGTAACAAAAGACCGTCTGGCCTCACACAGTCTGAAATTCGACCGCAAATAAGAGCAACAAACAAACCGATCCCGCCGCCGCTGCCATTTTATTGCTTCACAATACACGAGACGCACAAAAAGCTCTCGGAATTGAAAGAATTTAGATAGAACTCCTCATACGTGCTACGATTTAAAACAACGCAACGCAATGCCTTTCAAACGACGCACGGCCATCCGGAGTTCTTTCTAATGCTAGGCACGACGTATAAGGCACTGAAAAGCGAGGGACGGATCTAAAAATTAAAAGAAGAGATAGTTTAGCTCGTCTGCGTTAGGTTATAGACCAAAGCAGACCTTGAATTATGAAGCAAGGTCAAGGAAACTGTTACGCTTACTTCACACTCTACGCATTTAAAACATATGGAATATCATCACGCTGTGAAATAATATTTAATAAATTTTTAACCGGATGGAACTCAAACAAAATTATCGACTTCCCGTCACCAATGCGAAGAAATTCTTAGGCGCTTGGTTAAATAGACGGACGGCAACGAACAAGACATAACCGTAACGCAGGCGTTTCTGACCTTATGAAAATTACAGAACGTAATTTTCCCACAGCCGCAACGGCGCGGCGTCGTAAACAATTTCAATTGCCGGTGTTTCACATAAACATGTGAATATATTTGCTTTTTAACGCGATTAAAAACCGTTTCGTGTATATTTAGATGTCAAACGCCCGGGATAAATAAACCCATTTTAATAAAAATCGTTCTCGTAGAGCTTCGGACGCCGCGAGGATGGCTATCGCCCTCGGACCAGGTATTAATTTAAGCGACCACTAATGTTACCCTTGTAGTTTTGTTTGTCGGCAGAAGCCTCTTAAAATTTCCGATCACAATGCCCTCTTTAATCTTCTAGAATGTTTTTTCTTTTTTTTTTCTTGGCCGCCTCGACAGCGACTTGTTGCACAAAACTTGTATACCAACTACCTACTTCTTTCTTTTGAATACCCGAAAAAAAGATTCGAGGAGCATAATTAACAGTCGAGAGATTTATGCTATCACAGTAATAACAGCAATCAATACGAACACTGTTGCACCTATTTACTTAATAATATCACAATTTAACTAATTTGAAGAAAAAACACGAGTAAAATGGAATTTAAAATGTCTTACGATTCAATAAAGGACAATAAAATAACTTAAAAAATTTAGAAATTAATTCTTACTTCATTCTTTTAATAGTTTATAATATCTTAGAATAAATTTAGAATTAGTCCTTATCTGACAATCAGTCATTTATTTCAATTTTCCCACAAAATCTTTTTTAAATGTTTAATAAGTTTTGGATATTGTTGGAATCTGTGAGCTGTAAGAAATTAAGCATTAAAAGTATTGTCTTCACAATAAAATTTGAAATCACGATCTAAAAGGTAAACAAACACATGGCGAATTTTATTTCATGTTTTTATTATGTGTTTGTTTACCTGCTTGCTCATTTGCTTGCCCATCATCTTATTAGTTTATTTATTTAACATTTATAGAGAAGACATTACTTTTGATTCTCAGCGTACACTGCATATTACAGCATCTACGCGTTCCTCTCGTTAACAAAAATAAACGTTTATTTAACTCCTTAAAAAAAGATGGATAAAGAATTTAATTTGTTAAGGATCTTCATACTTGATACCCTTTTGTTTTTCCAAGTAAAGAGTTGTGAGATGAAAGTCAAGTTTTTGTTTGATTATGCCAAAGAAGAAGGGAGCATTGCGCATACAGTTATTCAAAAAAAGTATGTTGAGCTTACAGTGAGTAGAGATTCTGCTACGAAATAGATCTTGAAACGTAGAGCAAATTTTACTTGTGGGCATTTTGAAATATGCAGAATTTATTGCAGCAAATAAATCGAGCATAAAGAATGTGGAGCATTTGAAAAATAATTCCAACTCGAATCATTATCTTTTAATAATTGACATGCTCTTGTTTGCACAATCAAGTGAATAATGTCTTTTTCCAATTTGTACATTCGCATTCCAATTTAACTGGAATTCGCGTCGAATAAAAAATCCATCTTTCGGTCTACATGTCACCGAGATAAAACAATGTGTTTCAATTGACTAATATGCACAACATGCTTGCTGCATGTGTAGCCTAGTATATGAGCAGATAAGCCCAACGGTAGTAATACATTAGATAGAAGGTAATTGAAATATACATATACTTTCCCTTCAATAGGAAATTCACGTGTTTGCCGGGTAAAAATTTTAAATTATTGTTCTCCAGTTGCGACATTAGTCTAGGGCTCGGCATTTCTAATCTTGTAATTGTCCCACATTTATCATTTTTTTAATAATGCCGCCTTGCTTCTCCCGTTTTAAAAACTTCTGATAAATTAACGCGCCGTTATTATATAACAGGCTCTTAACTGAATATCTTGGTGACGAAAGTTGTTCTTTGTTCGCTGGAATTTATTGTACTCGAGACCTCCGTAAGAAGTACTTTTTTTCATTCTTGGATAAGTGGCACATTATCTTTTATATTCAATTTGAAAGCTATGTTTGCAAACTTACGTAGTTCTAAAAATCGAAGTTAGCTTTTCTGTTGTAAAAGTCTAAAAATAAAGACGCTACATAAGACTGTCTTGAAGTTATTATTTTCTTTTTAACACTTCTAAAGTTGACGTTATTTTTCTATCATATTCAAAACAACATATTTCCTTTTTCATATCTTTTTTGGATCCATCATCTTACTGTATATTTTCCCAAGTGTATCGATCGCTGAATTTAGTAAAAATATAGTATTTTCCCCCAAAAATTTTGGCAAAATTTTCAACTATATTATTCTTTTCGTATTCATTTTGATCTAGTATTTTTAAGATGAAAAGTTTTTCTGCGTGAAATTACCATTTTCCTATATTTCTCAAATATAGTGGTTCTCTTAAATTTACGTTGAAAAGAATTTGTTCATTTCAAAAAAGTGTTGAAAATTTGATTTGGAATTAAAATATTGCTTTGCTACCACTTCAGGTTACGATATAAGATCATAAAAAAGGAATCCATATAGAATATCGACTGACTAGTTTTTTTTTTTCACGGGAACTTTTGTTTTAATGTATATAATTCGAGTTAATTAATGAATATTTGATAGAAGTACGATATTCTTATCGGCGTCGTGCCAATGGAACGTGCGCTGCGGGAAATTAACATACTTTCCATTCGAAAAAGAATCAATGAAGCAATGGACAATAAATTCATATTAGTTGCGTAAATTGCGACAGCGCCAGCGTATTACCGGATCGGCGGACAGGCATGAACAAATGTCACACATTAAAGTTGTTTGCACACACGGCATAATAATTTACTAAAATCTATTTAGCGCTCTTTGGTTTGGTAACCCAAGAACAGTGGACGCGTGCGAACAAATGAATTCGTAACACACTTTTTGTTTACAATTTGGACACATCAGTTACAAACTGATCGAGCCTTCTCATATTGAGAACAGGTCGGGTATGATATAACGTGTGTCTCTTGACATATATAAATTAATAAAATGTTATTGCATGAGCTCGTTATGTAAGTTCTTGTTCCAGTATTATTTCGAACGTTTGTTTTTACATATTCCCAAAAATTAACGCACATAAAGTGGAATATAATAGCATCATTTCATCAATTAGATTAAACTGCCCATATCAGTCTAACAATAAATAATGTTTAAAGTCTGGTATTTTGAAATGAGACAAGTTTATGCTCGGTAGAAATTGGCAAAAGAAACTTTCTTGCAGTAACAAACATCATGACTCTTCTCCTGCAGAGTTAGGTAATCATCAAATTGGAACGACGAGGCCGTATAAAAGTGATAATAATGAAAGTATTTGCTTTGAAATTCACTGACTGCATATCTAAGACTGAGTCTTCTATTTTTGAGTGAAAGTATTTTTTGTTATGAATCAACAAATTTTCAGTTGATCAAAACAAAGTATTTTGTCTTCATGAATTCAGTGTTTTTATTGTAGTAAATAGTAAACTGGTAACCGGATAATAATTTGATAAGTGAAAATAAGACTAATTTGTCCCGAAAATAAACAATGAACATGTAGTATTCTTAGTTTCAGAACTGTTTTAATAGAGAACTACATCAAATAGTTTTTCTTACTGCAAGAGAAGCCATAGGTTCAGGATGTTTAATATAATAGTTGTTTTTTATTTTTCTAATATGACAGAATTTCATTCCATTCCCAATCCTCTATCTGGCTCTTATATTTCGCCAACTGTTTTTCTTCTACCGTCTTCATCTTCTGGATGCTTTTTTCTTTGGTCTCCATATTCCTTCGACTTCTGCCACCGTTTTTGTTTCCTTTGCGTTTGTATTTTTCCTGGTACCACTCAACCGCTCTAGCTGACTTCTTCTAATTGTTTAATTATCGTTGTTTGCCTTCCTCTTACTTGATTCCCTCGTTACCATAGACATGTCCGATTTAATTTTATTTAATATTAATCTTAAATGTTTCGTATCCACTGCCCAGAATTGCCCTCTGTCTTAATTTTAGTGACCGTTTATTGTCTTAGGATTCTAAAATAGCCTATTTGTGAAGATTATTTTTATACTTACTTATAGGCCATACTTTCTATATACTGAAATGTCTTTTTTTAACCGTAACCTCCTTGCAAAAGGTATTTTTTAATTTTCATTTTATACCTGCAAATCTTGCTTTGTTAACCAGGTATCCTTACGAAAATATGTTATCTTGTTCAAATTTCCACAGATAATTGATTTATGTTAAAATTCATCAAATACACTCTATTTTTAAATTTGTGTTAGAAATAAAATGTAAGAATTCCTGACTTAAATTCAGATTGCGATGAGTTTGTATCAAAAAATTAAACTTTCAACCTTAGATGTAAAAATAACTTCAAAAATTATCTACGTCCCAGAGATTACTTAAAACCAGTGCACATTGTGTGGGGATTTTGTATTTAGTAACTTGATCCTTGAAAATCACATCGGTGCTCTAAAATCAAAAAGTCTGTCCGCGTAATGGAAGCCGAACGCCTTGAATAAGTTACGTGATAGCTTTTGGCACTCCAGAGGCGCTGTGCCATCTGTCACACCGTGCGTGGTCCACCTATATTAGCTTAATTAACATTTTTCCTCTGCTCGTAAACTCGTAATTAAATAAATTATTCCGCCGGCTCGAAAATTCATTGTGCAAGGTGCAAGAACAGCAATTACAATTAAGCATTTTAAGTGAATAACCTGCTACACTTGAAAGACTTATTTGAATGCGTATCTTCGAATATTTACCTTGAGCTTATGTTAAATACATTGTGCGCACCGGTTTGACTTGATACAGTTTAATTCTCATGTACAAAACGTGTGTAATTGAACGAATGCGATTAAATTACAGTCATTTACTTGTTAATTACTGCAGCAGAAATCAGCGTTCATTGAAATCTGCAATTTTCCATAGCGAGGGTACATACATATAGGATTATAGTCGCCGACCTCATGGGGGCTCTGGCAAAAGATATGGGTCTCCAAACTGTCCGTTTTCTATACATGATTTCTGATGCTTGTGTTGAATTATGAAAGGTAATTTGCCTTGCTTTCAATATGTTTCTTTCACTGAAGGCAAGTTTCTGTGCGGAAACACAGTTCACATTCGATTTCGTATAGATTTCTTCCAGCTTTTCCTAATTTATAAAATCAATGCCGAAGGAACGGAAAACATCTTTAGACCGGTCGCAGCCACGAAAGAAACTAAAAACTAGCCAGACATGTTTTCTTGACAAACTTACGAAAACAGTATGGGGAAACTTTGCGAAATTCAAATCGATCAATATAAGATGTGAGTGCAATGATTTAAATGTTGCATCGATCAAACTAACTGGTTCATACTTGTAGATTTACATTGTGTTGAAAAGGAGTACTTATTCATAAGTTCGAATTAATGAAATGAATTAATTCATGGGATAGCGGAAAATGGCGGAAAAAATTTAATGAAGAAATTCATGAGTGGACAGTGATGCTGAAGTGTGTCTTATAGATAGTATCTTATTTGCTAGAAGACCATTGAGTTTTGAGAACAGTCGCTGTACCATAGAACAGAATTATAGAATCTGAGCACAGACAGGGGGTATACATATGCGATTCAATTCTACTGCTAACTTGGTCTTCAGAAGGAAAATGTTTATCTTCAGTACATCACCAGAAATGAAAAGTATAAACTTCTGTAGTTAATTCTAGAAAGTATCATACTTCAAGAACTCAAGTAACTATGAAGTTCAGTTTGTTGTAAGTATTTACAACAAGTCACGGAAAGCTTCAATGATTTAGTATTTCAGCAAGGACAATGTTATTCATACCTCACTTAATCTTCAGATTTCTTCAGAATTTAATGTTTGGAATGTTTAGTGTTTGCAATTACCAAGCTCAACTTAAGCAAATAAGAACTGTAAGTGATAGGAGCAAAGCATAAAGACTTATGATGACTTATGATTCAAACGAAGGAGAAATGAAAATATAGTCTTCTGTAATTGCTTCTAAAAATATATAATAGAAGGTAGAAAAGGAAGAGAAAAGAAATAGGTGTCATGAATAAGATATTTAAGAGAATGAATTATAATAAGAACAGGGGGACGGAGAGATACAGAATTGTACTGGTTGGACAGTAGAACATGAACAAAATATTTCTATCCCAAGATATAAATGTTTGTGGAAAAAAGTATCAAAAGCAAATACGTTATCATTGAGTGTACGTAAGTTTCAAAGTGATGAAATAAAAATGCCAAAACAGAAGCGTAACTTAATTACCAAACATCAATTTATCTTATCTCATGCAAATAACGCTTATTTTAAAAAATGCGTTACTCATATGCCAGCACAACATACGCAGTCCGATACCAGGTAAGATTACCAAGTAATTCGCGGGGATCATAGGTTAGATACGCCTCGTTACAAATATGCCTTATTAATTGCGTTTTACGTCGATCGGATAACATAAGACCTGATGGAAAAAAAAGAAGCCGGTACGTACACTTATAAATTTAATTCAACAATGCAATACTCCTACGCGAAGTAAGCAAAATTCAACTTTCGCTCATTAATTATTATAAACGCGGGTCATACAGAATTACATAATCGGTTTGATATTTTGCGTGGACCCATTGGTCTGGTCTATCCGGCTGCATTATGTCGATTGTATTATTACGTAGGTAAGGCCGCAATTAATCTGTAATCGCGTTTACTTAACTCAACGTCCTAGGCCACTACGTGCTAAATTAGGATTTCAGCAAAGGTCAGCCTGACGCTTACTGTTTGCTTAGAAAACGTTGATTATTATCAGTAAGGTGGGATTAATGCAATATCATCTGTTAAGTAATTTGTAATTGGGCGGAGGAAAATTACACACCAGATACAAGCTGGAAATGCTGACCCGTAGAATCCTATTTTCTAATATCGATAGTATCTTAATTAATTTTCGTTTTCCTACGATACGATATGTACGATTATACATATTTATATGTACCATAAGATTGCTCAAATTTATTGTTATCGTGTTTCCTGTGTCCCTCTGCTGTTTATAACTGGAACGAAAAGTATGACTCTTTTATCAAGTTTAGGAAAGTGGAAGTATAACCATGACAATTATTTACATCTTTTTCCTAAAATTCTAACGGTTGGTGTAATATGTATAGCTACTATTGAACCTCAAAAGAGATAAAAGAAAATGAAACTTAATTTTATATTCGTTATGAGCTTGATATATTGTGTTATTAATATAGAATCAGAAATGTTTTTCTTAAAACACCGATTTCTGATGGTGTTTAATAAACACTGTCATTCTAATTGATTGAATCTGGAAGGATATTTATCCTCAAGCCTCTTGTTACCTGCCTGTCTGTTCTATACGTATAAACAAGAATCTTTTAGGTAGTAAGATTGAAAGAGAGCCTGCGAGTTTCAGCGACATTTTTTCAAGTACAATACCCCGGAAATTTTATTTCGGCAACAATTTGTTCGATTAGTCAGTCAGTCATAATAAAAATAAAGGAGGAGGCAAGAGCAGCCGCGCGCGTTCATGGACGTAAATAAAAAGTGTTAAACCGAAGTATGCAGAAAATAATATACTTTAAAGAGTACCTACCGCAGGTCATTTTACAGAAACAAAAGTGACATTTATGAGATTTTTATGGTCGCTGGTGAACTTGCAATGCAGCTTCGTATATTATTGCATTTGTACTTCAAAGAAGGCGAGAAGTAAAAAAGAACGCACCGTAAAGTAATACCGAATGAAAAAGAATCACGACGCATACATTTTATGGTTCGCACCGCAAAATCGAGTCTGCATTCGTGCAGTTTTGTTTAGAAGCCATTTATAAAAATTTCATGTTCTGATGTTTTACAGGTTGTTAAAAAAAGTCGATAAATAATAGACTAACGTCTACGTCAAATAGTCATAGAATAGATTTTTAGAATATATCATTGCATACTGTTGTCGATCTTTTTACCTTATCGCATAGTCGTCAATCGTTTGGTTTTCCAAACTATTTCTTGTTTCAAATTACGGAACAAACCAAAATATTAAGGGCTAAATAAGACACAGGAATCTTACATGGTCTTAACTGGAACAATAATAAGAAAAAAGGATTTTTGATAGTGTTTTATTTAGTGCAGAAACCTGATACCTCATAATCAATTTAATAGATGAAATTATATGCGAAGATCTTTCTAGTTAAGCAAGAGAGACAGAAATTTTAAGACACGTGAATGTTACCTATTCCATTAGAGCTCAACGAATAGAAAACATTAGATCGTTAAATCAATTGGAAGACAAAGAATTACAATTGGGGGACAGAGTGATATGGCATGAGTATACACTTACTGTGAATACACAAAAAGAGCCAGAATTTAGCGATTAAAATAAAATGAAGTCATAACACACTTAAACAATTCCAAAAGTTTCTTTCTTCAAGAAATACGAAATAAAAGCCTCTCTTATAACCTTTAGAACTTTGATAAAAAAAAATTGATACATATTAATGTGACACCTACAATTAATGTTTTTTTTTTTACTTCCTTCAGACTAATTATATATATTTTGTATAATGATCCGTCTAGAAGTAATTAAATAAATTCATAATGGTTTCGCCGCTCTAAAATAATATTAAAAAGGTGATTAATTCAAGAATTTTGTAAAGTGTCTGACCTTAAAACGGACCTGCCGTGCGGATAAATTTCCAAACGTACACTTTTGCTAACTCGCTGTTTACAATTAACATTTAAAAAGCGCGGGTTTCGTGTCAATAAATTAATATTTAAACTACGCAATAAAAACTTGGAAGGAGGAGAATGAAAACGGGAAAAAAAGTAACATTGAAAGTACATCGACTGTAGAACAGTGAACCCAAATTTTAAATTAAGATTTAAATGTCCCTGAACTCATTACAAAGGAAGTAAACGTAGATTCCCCTTGGTCGAAAATGTTCAGCTTTTTTTAATAATACACGTCAGAGGCTTTCATTGTTTGATGCAGGCAGGTAACGACGAGTCAGGCTGCGTTTCTTTAAATTGAGATGTGTGATGTTAAAAATAGGCGGAATTGTATGTGTGACACAGTAGAATTTTTAACCACAGTCGCATTAACCTTAATGAGTGATGGTATCGTGCCAAAAAATTTTGTGTTTCGCATCTCGAAATGAGAAAAAAAGAAGAAGAGTTAACGTCCGTTAATATTAAATCATTCTATTAAACACATGCGCCATGGGCAACGATCTAGGATCGTGATGGGAAAAGTGATGAATACAACAAAGTTATGTCAAGGTTATCGGTATACCCAGTAGAGAGACACAATTGAATAAAACTTGTTCGGTGATTCTTTACTTTCGAATGTGGATCATTGTACTGCTTTATGTTCTCTAATTCAATAGTACATTATAGGTTTTTTTTCCTCACTGCGACTAACAATATAATCAAACAACGATTTCTTCTTGATGGTACAAAGCCAAAACGCTCAAAACTTTGAGTATGATTAAGTTTTACTTTAACGATCGTAACTCGTGATAACATGTCTCAAAATGTAAGTACACTGATTTAAAAAGAGTAATTACATTTTGGAATATGAAAGTGAAACATGAAATAAATTTGAAAAAACTGTAACATCATTTATGACAAATAAAGGTAAAATTCATGTTTAGAAATATAAAGTATTTTATAGGTAATAATGAAGAAAATTTTAAACTGAAATTTATTGTCAGTATTGTTGCACATTGGAAATAAAGAAAAGTATTTGTTGTGAGCTTTCAACAACATTGTTGGCGGGGATTATTCAAATTCATCTGCATTTATAGTTATACCAGCTCTTTCAAACAGATATTGAGATAATTATTGTCAAATAGGACGATAGTTTCAGAAATGTGCGAAAAATTATTTATATTATTCATTACTTACTTCTAAAAACTTGTGCCACCAGATGATGGAGAGGCAAGATATTTATACTTCTTTTCTAATTCGACAACTATCAATTTTAATTTCTTGAAAATTTATTAGGAAAAATGGTAAAATGAAGTAAACTTACACATCAAAGTTGTTTCACTTTCTGAAATGTTTTAATCAACCAACAGTTATAAACTGTTCTACTGTTTTATACCTTGATTTTATTTAACAGTTTTGGAATACCAAGTGACTAGAACCTTTTGTTTTACATAAAAAAATTAATTAAAGATTGATTATTGAGAAATCCATCTTTAAGTATTGTGTGGGAACTTGAATCAAAATGAAAAAAATATTACAAAAATGTTGGAGACTATGGTTTTGTATTACAACACAATTCAAAACGTCTTCCCCAATGAAATAGGTACCTACCTATTTCGACAGATAATGCTTTTCAGTAGAATTCGAAATTAATCTGACTTCATTAATTTGAATGATTGGAAAATTATTCTGAAGTGCTTGTCTGATATTTGAAAGATCCAACTTTAACATCTTCTACATCAAATCTACAAACAAAAACATTTGAATTGTCTTAAGTATAATAAAAAAATTTCTGAATTAAATGACCAACTTATACAAACAATTTCGAAATATTTTATAAAATGGTTGCTGATTTGAATAAAAATTTCTCACGGACGTTCTGCTCCGAAGCTGTCAAAGGAAAGTGAAACGTTGACATTAGTTCGATATTTTTAGCTGTCTACGAGAAGATATTACTAAATTAGGTACACAATATTTTTAAACATTATAAAATCATCAAATGTGTATACATTGATATTCCACCTTCTTTCCAATAATGGTTGATTTCAATTTTAACAATTTTTTGACGGTAGCAGACCTGGTAAAGATAATACTGAAACCGATAGCTATATTAAAATTTATCACAACTTAGGAAGTATGTACATTTATTACCACGTTACAATTATAAAATCAGATAGTCAGTGTACCGGGTGTCCCACGCCATAAGCTCAACCTTCTAGAATTTTTATTTTTTAATCGATTTTTTTTCTGAGTACGCTGATACCAAATACTTCATACTTTCTTTGAAAGACATCTAAAACAGAGCGGGCATAAAACGTCAATAAATCATGTTCTGTTTTAAGTGACTTTCAAAGAAAGTATGAAGTATTTGGTATGAGCGTACTCAGAAAAAAGTTTTCTGTTGAACTAAGTTAAGAAGTACATGAGGTTCCAATAAAAAAATTGAGTTACGATCTAACGAAAATTTGAAATGCTGTAAAAATGTTAAAAATCAATAGTGATTTTCTCAAATTGCTTGATCGCATTAGAAGGAAAATTCGCGATTCATAGCTTCCTAGATTAAAAAGCTAAAGTTTTTTTTTTCGTTGTTATGGAAATCAAAATTACAAATGATACATATTCGGACTCGTAATGATCTGCAGATTCCAAATATGTAAATATATAGAAAAGGTGTTCCATTTAAAATAAGAAGGTGGACGTCACTTCCGGCGAAATCAGAAGTCCTACGGTGCTCAATATCGGAAATGTCGGAAAATGCATTTTTTTTGCTTAATTTTTATTTTCCAAATTTCATTTAAATGAATTAAAAAACTAATATTTTAGAAGGGTGAGCATATGGCGTGGGCCACCCGGTATATCCGTAGAGATACACGCACGCACTCACAATTTAAAAACTTTACCTTGTGAATGTCAGTTTACTGATTGATTTAGTATTACTAAACCACTCTCTCCTGTATTATTTTTAATTTAGATATTTGTATTAAAAGGATTTGTTCATTTCGAAACTTTTCGTTCCTCTTTTGTTTCAATTTCTGAGTAACGCCTGTATTACACTATAAAAGATCTTTGATAAAAGATAGCGTAATAAGCAATCTTTTATAAAATATTTCTTTTTTAAAAGATCTTTTATAAAAAGTAACAAGAGGTGATTACCTTTTATAAAAGATTTGATACTTTTAAAACAATATAGCGGAAGGTAAATTTCTGTGGTGCGTTTCCTGCAACGAAATTGTTAATTATATTCTATAAATATATGTAAACATTAAATTGAAATAAATTAAACATGCCCTATAAAACATTTTATGAAACATCTTTGTCAAAGATCTTTTATAGTGGCCTTAAAAAAAAGTAAAATATGTTGTTATCATCTATACGGCTATTTGATAAATTGCATTACATAAACTGACAAACAAATACTCAGTAGCTTCAAATAATACTTCTTCGTTTAAATCTAAAATACCCTGTAAAATGAATATCCAAAAAGTCTTTCAGTCTTGTGGCTAAGAATTTTGATACATTGATGATTTAAAATGATGTCCTTGGAAAAAGATGTTTTGGGTTTTGGTTTAATGTAAAACGAATTCTTAGTAAGACACTTTATTCGTTTTACTAAAATTACTTTATCAGAGTTGTTGAAACTGATTCCATTAAAAAATATTTTAAGCTAATTTTTGAAATTGTTTATGTCTGACTCAAACTGCGCTTACATCCAGGACAATAATAATTAACTACTTTGTACAAGGTGATACTAATTTTTTTTTATATGCTGCGTTTGTTAACTAATAAATATAATCAATGGATAAAGCAAATATTATTTTTTCATTAATTTGTTTCCATGATTTATCTTCTGTAAACTTAGCAAGGTGGGGTGGGGTTGTGTTCAGAAGCAGAAACAGAGTCGCACCTTTACAACTCGAAATTTTCTGTAAGTTGAAATTTACTGATATCCTGCACACTCTTATAACTGGAATCTCTTTCTTTAACTCGAAATTTCTGTAACTCGAAGTAATTTTCCGGTCCCTTGAGATTCGAGTTATGGAGGTTCGACTGTATATTAATTAAAATTTATTGTGTTTGAAAGAAAGTTTTTCCAGGTAAAATTACAATGTTTTTTTTTGTTCGAGGTTCTTGTTACATCCTGTATCTATTTTATTTTCAGGTTTTATAGTTGTGCACAGTTTTGAAATATGAGATTCATTAAAAAAAATTCCATTATCTAAAATCTCAGCGAATGGAAAACAACAAAAGGAACTGAACAAGTTGATAAACGTACACGTACTTAAAAATCAAAAACACCATCTTATAGAACCCAAGGAGAATAATAAGTTTATAGTCAGTGACACATGACCGCGGCGAGTGTAACGACTAGCATGTCCGGTGGTCAATGGCTGGTATAATCTAGCGTTAACAGGAAGAAGCGATAACTCTGGGAACGGAGCATGAAGTACTGAAGACCCGACGACCTGACGGCATGCTACACTTTTCTAACCTATAAACAGGCCATCGGAGTTAATTATAAGCGCTCGGTAATATTTTATACGCGTATACCTGTTTGAGAAAATTATATCGCAACAAAAAAAGTAAAAGAAGCGTACCGCAAAGGCCGCGGTAGTCGCCAGTCTGAACCATACTGGCGACTTGTTGGGACCGTACATTTTTACCGTCCGATCGGGCGATTATAGTACGAGGAAATTAATGTCTTGTTCATGAAACAAGACGAGAAAAATTTAATGATAACGTGCGCAGTTCGCATAACGAACGGGATTGGGGATTACATAAAAACTTGTATAAGCTATACCATGGAGGTAAATTATATATGAAAACGTTAATCAGTTACCAACGCAAGAGGCAAGCGGGTAGTTTGGGAGAAACAACCGACTGGTGGTGGTTGTGTTCTCGAGGCCAAAGGCATCAGCAGGGTAGCAGCTGCAAAACAGACCTCGGGCAAGGCCCGCTCTTTTACAGGCATCATATGGCAGCCTTCCGGCCAGCTGCCGTCGTCCCTAGACGTACAATTATGACCCCAATAACCTCCACCATACGATGGCAACGTTCCCACAAAAACCGTCTGCGATTTTTTCGGTCATTAACTCAAATATCACCTAAATTCGTTAAGGAATA
This sequence comes from Dorcus parallelipipedus, assembly GCA_958336345.1. Taxonomy (NCBI): domain Eukaryota; kingdom Metazoa; phylum Arthropoda; class Insecta; order Coleoptera; family Lucanidae; genus Dorcus; species Dorcus parallelipipedus. Next base: position 47,990,067 of record OY284475.1, read on the forward strand.
TCGAAAATCGTTAAATCGCAAACCTACGTACGAAGATTAACAAGCACTACCCCGGGATAATATCTCCAGTCTGCTTTGTTGGAGCAGTGATTGCTTTTTTGTCTGGGTAACGACGAACAAATAAAAAGTTATAATTAAGTCTCGTGGGAATTGGCGGAGTCCTTTATGTCTGTACCCAAGGAAAATAAAGGAAATGTGAAATATTTTAAGTATATTTTATCTGACTTCTACTTTACTTATTTATTTTCAACTTATTTTAAATCTTAATCATTCTAAACTATCTCGTGTACTTTAATCATAAAAGCAGGCAGACCAGTTCTATTGACTACAGACTTCTGATAAGTTACAATTAATATATCAAACGTTAATTGGTTCACTGCCTTTGTCATTGTAGGTCGTTATTATAATGAAATTTATTTAATTGAACACGTTCCCTCTATTTTTTTTTAAATAAAACATTGTGTTGTGAATATAGGTACTATAAAATGGAATTTTAATAAAAATTAATAAATAAATATGAATAAAACACGACATAAGCATTGCAGTTTATGAAATTATTTCGTGTCCATATTCGAGATGAATTTTTAAAATATATTAACACTTATAGATTTTGAGTGTTATATTACAGCATCAGACATACGTACTTCTGGTTTGCTGCTTGTGAAATCATAGACACCTCATGGTACTTATCGTTAATTAGTAATACGTGATGTATGTATGTCGTCAGTAATTGCAAACTTATAAATATACTTTACGCTCTGATTATTTAAATTTAATATGTAACGTATGGGTGTATAAAAACACTTCCGTTCCATATCTGTGATAATAATCCATATGTGCCGTTTTTTTTGTAAATTTAGTTCGGTTGGCAAAGTCACCATGGGGCGCCATTTGACATCAGCATGGCACTTACATAAGTTTACTCACATTTCAACGTATTTATTGGAGCCATCTGCTGAAGCGCGGTCCATATTTATTTAAGACGATAAGGAAAACATAATAATCTAAAATTATGAAATTAGAGGCGTATTTACTCGGCTACGTATATTAATTTTAAAATGGCCTGTAAACGCGTCGTTGGCATAATATACGTAAATTCTACGTTGTGCGCTGCTAAAATTTGTGATGTTATTTTAATTGGACCCTGGTCCTGGTAAATAATGGTTATTACCGAGATTACATCAATCCACACAGCCTCGCCGAGTCGCAGACTCGGCGCATATCTGCATTTGCAATTCTGATTCTTCATTGTACCGAAACCGAGGTCTGTGAATGCCGGGAACAAAAAACTTTCTTTTCGAATACGCGAGCGCCACAAAAAGACCCAAACGCTAGGAGGTACCTTCGTCGGTCCTTTTACCCTCCAGGTATTGGCGGTCTTCTACAAATAAAAACCTACCATTTTGAACATACCTACTTTGTCTACTGTAATTCATTATCCATTGCAGACTCAACTTTTTTATTTATTGTTAAACAAAATATGTATTCATTTAATTTTATTTATTTTTTATTTTTTGAAATTTGTGGTTATAGTTTTTCAAATGGTTATGTGTGCCAAATCTTTTTGTTAGTATTAAAAAAAATGAATCCAGCGTTTTTTTTTTATCTCAGAGCATTTGGGTTGGGTGATTATTTAGCAGGGGCGATTAGTCGGTAAACCCGTTATGTTGAAAAAATGCGATTAAAATTGATAACGAGGTGTATTTACATGAGGCTCGTACCCATTTAATATCGAATGGCGTCATTTTAATATTGTACTTTGATAAGATTCGCTGATGCTGAAGTTTTTTTTTTATTTATATTGCAAAAGCTTTATATAAACATGAAAAAAGCTGCAATAATTGTAATCTTAAAGTACCAACTTTAAAATTGGAAAATAAATTCATAATACATTGTATAAATAAATTTTAAATTATGTTGAATAACTTAATTTATGAAAGAGATTTGTTTCTCTGTAGGTTAACAGCTTTTTCAAAATTAAAATTTAATTCTATTAAAATTTATTCTTGAAAAAGCTATCAAACAAAAGCTATGCAAAGTACTATTTATAAATACAGCAAGTATACAGCGTGTCCACCTAGTGCCGCCGTCTTCTCTACCCTCTACAGTATATATTCGTTATGCGTACTTTCGAAATATGTAAAAATATACTGGGCGTTCCATTTAAAAAATTTAACTTTTGGTATGGCTCTCAGTTACTGAACACTGTATAGCCAAAAAATTTTATAAAATAGAGCTGAGTGAGTTACATCTTAGCTCGGTTGATTTTTTTTTCCTATCTTACATACTATACACGGTAGAGAAGACCGCGGCACTCGGTGGCAACCTGTATACAAGTCCAATAAAAATAAATATACTTAAATACAAGTACCTTTCATATAACTTAGCTAAAAACAAGTGCAATTCCATGAATCAGTACTTACTTGGAAGTACACTCAATTATTGTCATTAAGTACAGTAAGTATTTTATAAGTAAAGAGTGTTTTTTTTTAAATCTGGCGTCGAAGTTGGCCATGAAGATTTATTTAATTATTTATTTAATATTTAGTACATCACAGGTAGAACCCAAGTAGTACAAAGTAAGATAATAATACTAACTAACTAACTAACTAAAAGTAAAGTTGTTTTCTAAACCTAACCTATAACTAATTTTAATAAATGATTAAGTGAATAAATTTAAATAAATGATTATTATAAGGTCCTTAGTAATTTTTGTATTTGATGTTGACTTATGCTAAAAATATCTATATATATCATTACATAAGTAATTTAGATAATTTAGATGTCTACTCAAAGCGTCGATGGGCGAATGAACTCCATATAATTTTCTGTGTGAATCTATATTGAAGATGTTGGCGTTTCTAGAATTAATTCTGGGTACTCTGAATCCTATTTTCGATAAGTGTTGGGGAGACTTTATCGTAGTATTTTAAGTCCAAATTTTGTTCAAGCATTAGTCCTACGTTGTTCTAGAGATTGGAAACCAACTAAATAGAGGTGGTCTTTATATGAGATGTCAGATTTATTGATATGCAATTTAAATAACAAGTAGCTTACAAAACGTGATTGAACTTTTTCGATTCTGTCTATGTACAAATGATAGTACGGTGACCATAGTGTGGTGACGGTGACCATTCAACAATAGGTCTGACTATGCTTTGGTATAATTTGATAATAGCAAGGTAATTTTTAAAGTCAGTTTTTATGCGTTTGATAAAACCACACAACTTATTAGCTTTGGCTATTATGGTTTCGAGATGTGAGTTAAATTTATATGAACTATCATAGGTGATAACAAGATCAACAATTTCATTTACTCTCTGGAGAGTTTTGTTCATAAGCGTTTTAATGGTCCTTCTTTTTTTTGGAAAAGGATATAACTTTACATTTAGTAATATTAAGTGTCATTTCATTATCTGTAGCCCATTCAAGTTTGATGATTTGAAACAATTTTAGATCGTCTGCAAATAGAAGAAATTTACAATTAGATAGAACCAATTTGATGTCGTTAATAAACGGGAGAAATAATATGGGTCCTAAGTGACTACCTTGGGGAACACCCGAAGTTATAGGGATATTAGGTAGGAAGATTTCATTGTCAACCATCATCGTCATGACAGTTGTTAATTTGACGTTTGAACTTGCACTTCCTAACCTTGCTTTCGAAGTTTCGAACTCAACGGTACGATAGGACAACACAAGAATGTAATCTATTGTAATAAATGAAAAACTACAATAAGAAAAACTATAATAAGAATGAGATCTGTTGTCATAATGAAAACAGACAATAAGATTTAAAACAAATAATCAAAATTGTGGTGCGTTCGCAATAAGCACCTTGTCAAGACCAACTTCGACGCCAAATTAAAAAAAAAAAAAAACACTCGTTATAAATAATAGTGACGAGAAAAGTTCAATTTGAACATTCTTGTATTGTACTACAAAAATAAGAACGTATTTTTGTGAACTTTTGTTTATAAATTGCACTTACAGTCTATTGTCGTTATCCAAAACAAACGACATATAGGTACATTTATTTAATGAAATCTCGAGGAATATATTCAACAAACACTGTCATTATAATTATGCAAATTTCAATTAAATCACTACAAGTACGTAAATAAAGCACGTAATGATGTACTAATTATAACTCGCAACCACAAGTAAATGAAGTCAGAAGTAGTAAGGCTTAGACGGACGGTTTTTCCAATTCTTTCAATTTGGATTCTAGAATATTCTAGAAGCAGAAATATCAGGATTAAGCACAAAACAAAAAATACGACGATCTATTATGTGAACATGTTCGTTCTAGAACTTGTTTTCCCAAATATACTAAATAGTACTTATAAACGGTGAGCAAATAAAAATCAGATTAGAGTAGGCGGTGCAAAGAAAATGTATGTATGTGATTAAATAAAAAGTGAATAATGTATTACATTAATTAATTCAGAGATTACAGACATTGCACTGCCTACTCTAGTCTGATTATTATTTGCTCACTTTTTACTTGTACTTATTTTACAAGTACAATACTTCAAGTCTTTGAATATTTAAATACGAGTACAAGTACTATCGCCTGTTGTACTTAAACACAAGTTATAAGTCCCAAAAATGACTAAGTATGTACTTATACTTGTTACGAAGGTAATCGCCAGGGTTGGAAAGTTTAAAACAAACTGTTTAAAACATTGTGTTTAAAACACCCAATTAAAAACAAACCCTTTGTTTAAAACAAAGAGTTTGTTTTTAATTGGTTTTGAAACATGTTTTTTTACTTGATGTTTTAAATTCATTTTTGTGGTTTTAAGCGTAGAAGAAACACTTCTGATGTAAGTGTTTTGTATTATTGATACATATAATATGTATTTAATAATAAAAAATTAGTTGTCTTATTAAGGGCCAGTTTGATAATGGGACTTAAAAGAGACCTTAAAATTAAAGTCACATTCGTGTAAACATCTTTCAGCATTTATTATTTAATTATTATTGTAAATTAGATGTACAGTATATAAATATACTTGGTGGTCTAATAATCAAAATAAATAACTACAAAATTATTAACAATACATAAAATTTGCTTTTAGAAAGTTGCATCTTAACTTTTACTTTCTTTCCACATTTCCTATTAATTTTATCAAATTTATTTCATTTAAATTATTTCATTCTTGAATTGTTCTAGGAAAAAAGAAAATTTATGAATATTTGTTTTCGAAAATGGTATTTTATATGTAAATTTATGATATTTTCTAGTACTTGAATCATTTACTTTTTATTTATTTATTATTCATTCCATTATATTTTGAAACATATATGTCGTTTGCATTTATTAAATATCAACAGATCAACATAAAAAAATTTAGGCAGCCTGTAGAAAATTGCCTGCAGCAAATGGCAGTATGAGTTCGAATATTTGTATTTTGTATTTTTATTGTCGCAATAACACAATCAAGTGTTTTACAAAAGTCAGATATACAAATATGTACAACTAATTGAGAAAGTAGTAGGGTGACCATAAGAAAAAACATGCGTGTGTTTCAAAAATTCTGAAAATTCGTCAGTAGAACAGAATGCATAATCTTTTAAAAACCACATTAATTTCATTTTAAATGTTATGTAAGACCACTGTTTTACTATTATTGGTAATTGAATATAGAGTTTGGTCCGTTTCTCGATTTGCTTAACCTGAAAAATTGAGGACGTTTTTGAAACGTTATAGGTATAAAGAACATACCTTAGAACGTCTATTTAGTGCATTTCATTTTGTATATTCTAAATTAAAATATCAGTTAGAATATCATTAGAAGTAGAAAAGCTGGTAAACTAGTTACAATTTTCAAGGATGTAAATAAGAAATAAAAAATAAAATTGAAATTAGAAATTGCATATGTAGAAAACATTTTTAGACGAAAATTGAAAGCCCACAACTGTTTTCTACTTTTTTCTATTTTCAACCCTAAAAACTGCAAAATGAATCTCTAGAATTTTTATCGTAAATATTTTTAAACTTTTATCATTTCGCAATACAACTAATAACTACTTTTTCCTTTTTACTATGTAATTTATATTTTTTTTATTTTATTTGTTTATATTTTTCACTTCTGACGAAGCTGTCGAACGACTGCGAAACGTTAAGTGTTTATGCGCCATTTAATGTCCGTAAGAGTTTGTGATATGTAATTTAGGTTGTGAGAGTATTTGAATCAATTATAGAAGTGTAATAAATTTAAACAAAATATTTGTTTTATTTAATTTTAAACAGTTTTTTTTTGTTTAAAACATGATTAATTTTAAGTCAATTTTAAACATGTTTTAAACAAAAAAAACTGTTTAAAATCAAATAAAACAAATGTTTTGTTTAAAAAAAAAACTGTTTTTTTTCCAACCCTGGGAATCGCACAGCTTTGTAAGCATTGTAAAAATTGGCCAGAGACTAATGATTATTGCAAATAAAATTTGCCTTCCATCCAAATTTGTCCAAATAAGGACCGGCCTTTCAATCTCTTAATAAGTTGACTAATAGTTATTAGAACGAATAAATATCACGGAAACAATTCATAAAAATCAATCAGCCATTCAGAAAAATCAAGTTATTCGTTATTCGCCGAATAACTTTAATGGGCATATGGAAAGACATAAAACTAGAATGACAATGTGAGATTTTTGAATTTGCCAAGCATATTATGGAAGAAAATTATTGCCACTGTTTTTTTTTGTTACAATAAGTTCCTGCAATTATCCAATTAAATGCAATAAAACTATAAATTTTTGCTTAAATTTTACGACGTCGTTACCGTCACTTTCCTGAAATTAACGCGTTATAATCGAAGTCACATAAATTACCAACGACATAATAATATTTTTCGCGGGGAAACAAGAAGCCGCTTCTTTTATTATGTCACGAAAACGTAAAACGGTGTCGTAATTACTTAAACAGCGTTTTATTGCCTGAATATTACGTGTGTGTTTGCTTAAGAAGTAAGTTTGAGTCAATGTACCTAAAAAAGTTCAAGCAGTGTTTACCTTCGGTAGGTTCCTCTAAATATTTATCTTGTGTGTTACATACACACATACGTTCTCCCGACTGATATAACTTTTCAGGTTTTCTGTTCACATCGCTTTTTACCATTTTTAAACAGGAAATTTGTTGTGTACGTTGGTGTATTTCACTCAGAAAAAAAAAATCGGTGTTCATTTCGGGTGTGATATTCTCGAGAGATAAATGTTATTCATTAGCCGTTGGAAAAACAGTGGGTGAACACCTTGTTGATAAGATTGAGATAAAAATAAACAAGTATTGACCTAGTTCGCCTTTCGCGATTGTGATTCTTTAATATAGCAAAAATAAATATAATCAGATTTAAAAATACATATTTTATTCAATTCGACAATTATTGCTCCAATGTTCCTATTTAAGTCAATTCGAATTGAAAAAGAAAGTGCAAAATAGTTCCGGATTAGATAAAAAGAAAATAGAAGTTAGCTTTGGATCTCTTTTAAAGATTAATGCGTATAAATAAAGATTGTTTTTAATGAAACTGTATTAACTTGTATTTTGTAGGCGAAAGAATTTACTTGGCTTAAAGATAAAATTGACTTGATTTTTTTATGTTTTAATAAAACAAGTATCTAAATAAAAACCTGGTCAAGTGGGTTGTGATCGAGAATTTATCCATTGCATTTACATAGCAGAATTACTAAATGTAGCCTACTTGACCAGGTTTTTATTTAGACACGAGTTATAACCAAATTAATTGGCATTCTAAGGTATTTTTTTTAAATTTAACAGTCCTTGTAAATTGAATAAACCTTTTGCTGGAAATTATGTATCTATACGTATAATCTAACAGGTCATTCTTCTTTCCAGGTAAGAACTCAACATTGGAAGACTCTAATTACAAACCGTAAGTAATACCACTAAATCGTTTTAACAACTTTCTGCTGTCGTTCGTCACATTACAGATAAATTGTGTTGCTCGAGTGCTGCTGTGAAATTACATTTATCGTAATTGCCGGGGTTGTTCGTTTTGAAAGCGACGACGAGCCGCGTGTGTACCTTTCTGGGAATCTTAAACTTGCTCCTTGCGGGCTCGAGAGGACTACCTGTGCCTCACAAAAGCATGCCCCGTAATCTTGTGTTTGCCTGTCGGATTATTCGCATTCTTGGTTTTAGATGCTGGCTTATTTTCCTCCACGAAATTGAAATGACACTCTCTTTGGAGATAAGATAAGGTTTTCGTGAAAATCTTGTTTGTTCGAAGCAAAGGTGCGTTAGTAATAGTCATCACATTTTTTCTACTTTTCCAAATTTTACAGGCTTAAATTTTCTATAAAAATTTCTAATTCTAATTTTCAGAGTAGGTACTTTGTTTAAGTACATCTTCAGGATTCCGGTAGATTCAGATTTATTTCTTCTTTCAACTTCTTCAAAGCCGAATAATATGTTGATGATGTTTTATCACTTGTTTTCGATATGTAATTACTGGTTTTGTATATTCATTTTCTGTATTAAAATTGAAGCAGTTAAAATGCCTGATTTTATACTTTTTGTATTTGTTAAAAATAAAGTTAACTGAACTGGAAAATAAGGGAGGAGGAGGAGTGTAATTTAAATGAAATTAAGTTTTGGTTTAAGTATGTACACTTTTCACGAGGCTCTGTTGATATTAATAAACTTGATACTCACGTGGATAATGTGCAAGTCAGCTGATTTAATGAAGCGTTATGCGGGATGGGATGCCAGGAACTCTTGTAATTTCTTAGAAATTCAAACTAATTCTTGGATTATTATATCAAGTCTAGTTTTCTTTAAATTAAAAGTGAACGACATTTAAAAATTTCCTACGTCTTTTTTGGATTTATTGTTGCTTGCTTTTGGAACTGTATAAAATCTCATTAATCAGTTGCCCACCAAGGCTTACCGATTTTAAAGTGCACAACTTTGATGAATGCATACTTTTGAAGGTTTCGAACTAGTAACAAAATGCTATATTCCATTATAAATTAAAGGATGCAAGACATAAACTTAGGCTTAGCAGAACAAGGATCGAGGTAACTCCGAAGTCAAATTCATTGTCATTAGACCCAACTTTGCCAAAAAAATCTTTTCATGAATTTCCTTGTCGTAATTTTATTAAATTGACTTCTATTTTAGAATTAGACTTATTTTTCATTGCCAAAGTGAGGTACGACATTTAGATTGTCGTGCATAAAGAATTCGACTTGCTGAAAGCAACTAAATTTGGTCCTATGCATACATATATAACAAAATAAATCGTTATTACGTTATTATTAATCAGTAGCAGATAAATTCATCTAATAGACTCACCCTTATTATGTAAGAGATAAATGAATCTTACTTTCACTTATCATGCTTCTCTCTTCAAACAACATTTTAGTACATTGAGTGTAGGTGTATACGTAATTTACTTTCTTAATTAAAATCATCATGAATTATTTCTTTAAGTTTCATTCGTATAGTAAATCAGGGTGGGATTTTCATGCAAATTAATTTGTGATTTTACTAATTAGGATCTAGTCGAATCAGGAACTTGTTATTCGTAAATGATTTGATTTTTCTGGTTGTGTTTGAGTTTATTTTCGAATCATTAAATAACTCTGAGTATCTTGTTATTATTAATCAATGAAAAAGTTGGTTAAAAGACTGTTTTGTCTACAAGCTTGTGCATTAGCTTCTTAAAAAAAGTTATGCCTTCTTAATTTTCCAAGGCGATGCGATGGTACGGCATTCAATGCGTCCTGCAGAGCATTAATCTCAAGCAGCATACAACCTAAAGCGCAGGTTGACTGCATTCCACGCCATTTTTCGTCACTTTCTAGCACGCGTGGTGTATGCTAGAGTTTACGTACACGTCAGTCTCATGCAAAACGTTGACCCATTACTCCGCGGTCGTCGCGATTCCTCCACGCCGGGTCTCTCCAACACCATTGGTGGACGCAAGTCGACGGCCGAGACGTACGTCGCTGTTACATCGCTTCGTTATCCATGACCTAGGACATTGTTCAATGACTACTAGATGCACCCACGCATTTGTGTTTGTTTTTATTATTTGCATTTAGGAATAATATTTTCATACGCAGCCGCTTTTGCTCGCTGCGCGATGTTTTATGATCGTTTTTATTTTTAGCGCCGAACGATGAATACTTGTAAATATGAATTATGCCTTAACGCCTCCTATTAATTCTACGCACACGAGACAATGGCGAAAGTGAATTTTTGATTTATTTACAGCGACACTTAATGCTAATAAATTCATTAAGAAAGCAACAGACACAAATCTTACAGGCTACACGAAGGTATTAGAGAATGGCAATGTATTTTAATTAACCACTACAAAAAATACTTTTCGAACAATTATAGATAGAAATAGAGGGAAATTTTAGATCTTTCTGAAGAATGTTGAAATAATTTTAGAGAAAATCGAATCATTACCGAACATTAACTTAAAAGATTGCAGAAAATTAGAACTAAAGCTAAACGACGTAAGAGTATAAAATTTGATTTTGGAAAGAAATGTTAGATTTTGGCTGCTCTATTTATCAGATCAAATAAAAGCTTACAAAGTCGTTTAGTATCTTTCTCATATATTCAATTTTGATTTTGTTTAAAAGATTCATTTTGTTAGTCCAAACATGTTTATTTTTATAATTTTGGTTTTCATCACTTTGTTGTATGAAACATTTAACTTTAGAGATCCTTTAAGGATTATATGATAATTTATGAATTTTTTTAAGGAATTCATGAAACAATGAGGGTTTATCGGATATGACCATTAAGCAATGTTATGTAACATCTTTGTTGTATTCGTTTTGGTGATTTGGTTATTACAAGGATTCCATCCACACTTTCAGATTTTAGTGATTTTGTTTAGAATCCTCATTTTGATTCACTGATTGAATGAAGCATTCAAGTACATGGTTTGGTTTAAGAAGTTCTTTAAGACTTCTTCAGACTGTTTGATCCACACTTTGAAGAATTGTACACCTTTAATTGCAGAACAGTTGAAATGTACCCCATATTGATTTAAGAGATTCTTTAAGGAACACTACTTGTTAATTTATGGAATTCTTTAATAATTTCACAATCAGTAAAGATCAATAGGGTGTGACTGCCATATAATACCACTTAATATTTTTTTTGTAGTCCTTTTTTTGATTTGGGTATATTTTGATTTATTGAAATCTTTGAGGGTATTAGTAATTTCCTTTAATACATCCTTTAAAGATCTTAGAGTTGTTCAAACTAAAGCTTTAAGGACTCTAACGTTGATTTGAAAAATTTTTAAAATACCACATATCAGGTTTGATGCTTTAGGAGTGCCACAGATCAATAAGAGTTCTTATTACATGACTGCTCATTGGCTCGTTTTCCATAGACACTTCAAATCTTTTAAGTTTGCTAGTATATGATTGTTAGGATTAGTACGAATCTATGCGAAATATCTGTACAAACATTTGTAACTATCCTTATAGCACACACTAATCCAGCAATACAATAGTTTGTAACATGCGTTGGAGAATTGTGAGCAAATTAATGACGTGCACACCAACTTAAAACATTTCAAGTGTAAATTCGTATTAATTCAATATTCTAAACGTTCTCAACGAGTTGATTTGCCAGATTTTAATTCCTTTGGAACCTTATGAAAACAATGATCTTTCTAGGATTTCCAAGATTTCCAATGAACTATTAGAAAATATTTATTTTACAATTATTTTAGTGTCTTTGTGTTTATACATATTTAACATATTTTTTATGAAACATTTTGGTTATCTTTTAAACAAACTTATTACATTACAAATTTAATTTGTTGACTGGTGAACGAGTTATTATCAATTTCATTATTGAAAATAATTTTTTTCGGATTTCCGAGATTGATCTGTGTGGAGGGCGGTTTTTATTAGAAATCGAGTCGTCTCATTTTAGTAATTGCCTGAAAATTTTTTCATTCGCATTGAAAAAATAAATTGCTTTTACTTCATTCCCTTCTCAGATGAAATATTTTTTTGCGAACCCAGAGGTTTAATAAAATTTCGTATTTCGTTCATTCAAACGAAAAGTTGTTGCAAGAAGTTTTAATTTATAGAATGGCCCTAAACTTTTTATTATCTCTTGTCTCTTGTTTTATCAAAGCGAACTTATTTATGCTAGCTAAAAATGTTATTGTCAAATAATTAACAATTGTAGGAGTCAAGAATTATTGCACATGTGTTAAACAAGCCTTGTCGAATAATTTTGCGATGTTCAGTGCGGATGCATATGTATATGGTTTGCACATGTATCGGGAAGTATTAATCATCCACTTCAGGCTTAGGAAGCCGGAGGATCAAATGTTTGCTTCAAAGCTGTTAACATTTCCGGTGCTGTGTAGGTAATTCCTAAGCAAGTTTTATAGGAATGTTTACGGTCAGAAATGTTGATGAGTTTTTTTATTTATACTGATTCGTTATAATCACAATCGTCGAATTCAAAATCATTAAATTGTATACTTCAGTTAGAATAAATTGATCAGAAAATTTAATTATTGTGCTTGTCGCGTCTAGACTTTTACTCGTCCGTTTATTAACGTTGTGTTTGGTGGGATTCGACTGGCGTTTACAATAATAGATGACGCGCGATAAGGATTATCGTACGATGTATGAGTTTCGGCGTCTTTGTGTTTTCCTTTTTTTTCTCTAACGAGCATAATCGATGCAATTAAGGTTATGAGATGCATTGCCGAAGAAGATTGAATGAAAGTGAAATGAGTGAAACCGGCTGTACTCCTTCGGGCTGACACCGTGCGCGGATGTTGAACTAGGTCCGTCTCAAGGCCTCTCGCTTGAGACGGCAGGAAGTAGGAGAGAGAGGACCTGATGCACTGGAATGCTCTCCCGCGAACAAAGAACTACTGCCACTGCACTCTCAAATTACTCATTCGGGGCACCCCTATTAACAGCTAATTAATAAACGTCCATTGATGACGTAGATTCGTCTTGGATGAAGACCCAAGGTTTCTAAGCTGATCCTTTGAATTGTTGGAATTTTTTTCACAGCTTTGAACGACGTTTTGAAGGAGTTTCTCTTGAATATAAATTTGTTACTAATGCCTATAAATAAATTTGTTATTTACGAACTGTCTAGGAATGTCTCTTACTACCGATAGTGAAGATACTTTGTTAAGACAAACCTAGGTTAGTGGATTGATTCACCCGTTGCAATCTTTAAATGTTTTCTGGTTAATTAATTCCCACCTATCTTTTAAAGATATTTTTACTGTATTACAGCTTTAGATGTGTAAACTGTTATAAATAGCATCCATAAGTAACTAGATAATAACCGACATACTCATAATCATATTAGATGGTGTACATATTTGGTCATGCAAGTTTATGTGATATTCATGATCAAGTGAAATTATCACTTATTTATAATCCGACATTAATCGGTTTAATTGCGACTTAAAAGTTTATTCAAACGTAAAGTTTAACGGCCAGGCCAGTCAAATTGAAAAATTAATAAAAATGTAAAAATTTCTGCCAGGTTTTTTGTTTGTTTGTATTTTTTAACTGCGGTATAATACTGACTTCAAGTATGTATAGTAAACAGGATGATTCACGATTCTGTACTTTTCAAAATAACTCTTATTTTGAGAGATAGAGCAAGTCTTTTAAGATAAGTTGCATTGAATGTTAACGGCTACAAACCCTAAGGGACTCCTCGGATCTTCAATTGTTTCGAAACATCCACCCGTTCTTTAATTTTTTTTAATTAGCGTGTTGTATTTTTCTTGACGGTTTTTATTAGCTATTTAAAATCTGACTAAAAGTCTACCACAGAGTGATTCTTACTGGTTATACCTTTTTTTTTCTGCAATGTCGCAGCAAGCAAACTAAAATTACTATTTACAAGTCGCAGATGTCTACTTTTAAAAATCATAATCAAAGTAATTGTAAAATTTTTAAAAATCATCTTTGAATAATTTTTACTTAACAAAAGGTGTTTTAGAAAGAAATGTAAATCTTCACACTGTACATAATTGAGGACTGGAATGTAGTAAGTGCTTTGCAAGGGTATTAGCACTTATTACATTTTCCAATTCCAGTCCTCAATTAACTCTCGGTTTAGTGATTCTAGTTTGCTTGATTCAACATGGTAGAGACAACAGGTTTGTTCAAACAGCAATACATAACGGTTAGAAATTGTACTGAACATGTGATACTTTAGAGCTCTAGCAGTTCATATCTCAAGCTTCTTGTTACAGTTTTATGTTCTAGTGGATGCAATTTGCTGACTGTCCATATAATCCACAATTGTACCGTGACACACATTGAACCTTCACCGTTCGATAGAAATATTTATATTAATTAAAACGAGGGCATTTTCGACCTGTTTGTGTTGAATATGGAGTGATGGATATGCATGATGCATCTATTTATGAACTCCAGTGAAAATGACGAATTTTTTTAGGAGAATCAGAGACAAGAAAATAAAAATTATGAAGTGATTGTGCTTTCATGACGACACTGTTTTTATGGAACATTAGAAAAGCAGCGGCGGAAAATATTTATTACATATTTCTTAAGCAATTTATCAAATGAGATTATGACTTGGCCTAATGAACAGGAACAAATCGTAATTGAACAATTTAGAGCTACGGATTTAACTGACTTGGCTCGAAACGTTATATTGTACAATCAGGGAAACGCTTTGGCAAAGACAAGTTTGAAACTAATTTGACAACAATTATAGATTACGCATGCGTGTTGGGAAAGTACAAAAACTACAAAAAATTGTTTGCTAGAACAAACCTAAATAACAATCACCGCCTGGTAGACTGGTAGGCCATTCGACATCTAAGGTGTCTGACTATGACTTTCGAAATAAAAATAAATAAAACATCAATTTTTTTTTCTTGGGTTGAAAAAAAATTCTACTTCCAACTAACTATTGATCGTCCAAAAATTCTTGTCCACGAATTTTTTTCTTCAAAGCTTGTGCACTTTTTTTTTATAGAAAAGCAGAGATACATATTGCGCTGTCAATGAACAATATGTATTTCTTTGGAAATTTCTTTAACATAATAGTCCTTTTTCACGCTCAAGCAATTTGCACAAATGTGCTTGTGCACACAAGGAAGTCGTTGCATGAAAACGTATTTTTTTGCTTGCACAAGCTAAAAAGGTTGGCAAACTGCATGCATTTGCGCAAGCAAATTTGTATGCGTAAATGCTTGCACAAATCCGTTTGGGCAAATTGCTTGGGCGTGAAAACGAACCATAAGATAAAAAATTGAAGGAGCAAAAACAATTGACGTTCGAAGTCAGATGTTCTGAGAATTTGTAGTCTTTTACATCCAATGCAACTTTTCTTAAAGACTTTTTGCTCTAACTTTCAAAATAAAAAAATACAGAACTGTGAGTTATCCTGACATGGCGTAATGGTCCGTTTTCACGCTCAAGCAATTTGCACAAATGTGCTTGTGCACACAAGGAAGTGTGGACCATAATGGTCCATTTTCACGCTCAAGCAATTTGCGCAAATGTGCTTGTACACACAAGGAAGTCGTTGCATGAAAACGTATTTTTTGCTTGCACAAGCTAAAAAGATTGGCAAACTGCATGCATTTGCGCAAGCAAATTTGTATGCGCAAATGCTGGCACAAATCCATTTGCGCAAATTGCTTGAGCGTGAAAATGGACCTTAACAGTTTGTAGCATTATCTTCGAAATATTTATCCGTTATAAAAAATGCACCACACTATTAAAAAAGAAAACTGAAAAAGGAGTGTCCAGGTCCAAATATTCCTCGCTGATGCTTGTTTATAATGAGATTTGAGTAAACTAAATAAATTGTGTGACAAAGTCGAACCAAAAAGTACGCCATCAGTAAGCTCTAGAGGAGCACATTGCTCTCTACCTGGAGTACCTTTAACAAAAATTAAAAAAAAAACAATAAAAATAAAAATTATTTTAAAAGACGCATGGAGAGAGAAGGAAAAATAAAGGACTAAGTGAAGAAAGGGAAAGAAGCATATAACGATTAAGAATATGAAGAGAGACAAGAAGGGCGAAGGATAAAAGTAAATTAGAGAGAAGAATGAAAGAACTGAATGAAAAGATGCTAACGAGAAGAATAAGATGAGTAATAGTAAAGCAAAAAGAAAAGAACAGCAGTAAAATATACAACATGAAAGTTTTATTGAAAGTTCGTACACTAAACAGTCTTACTGCGCAGGACATACTTCAGTTTACATTTAAAAACCTGAGGCGTAATGTCTTCAAATCAGCATCAATATTATTTACACATTGAGCAGCAGCGTATGTAAAACGTCTTTTGAACAGAGATGGTGCAAAGGAATATCCAATATATTCCTGCGTCCTATGTCTACATTTTACAAGAAGGTATGGAGGGGTTTTTGAAAATAAAATTTTATGACTGAAGCATGCAAGATGAAGAAGTCGTCTGTCTTTCATTTGAAGCCAACCAGCAGCATTCAATTTATACGAAATATGTTCCCGTCTTGGAACACCGTAAATGAAACGCAAACAAGAATTCTGTACAACTTAAATGCGCCTGGAATCTTTAGCATCTAAACACGAGTTATATGTATATGACATCATAATAATTAAGGTGAGGTAGAACTAAGTTATAGTTGTTTTCATAAGAGAAGAGCTCTGCGTCATAAATAAAACGTGTTTAGTGACTTAAGAATCATCCCTTTTTCTCATTCACCGGTAACAAAGAAATAGTACTGAAATAATTGTCGGTGATTGATTACGCAGAGCTCAAGTTCCGTGATTTTCATATGATCACAAACAGCTATTTTTGTTTTAGTGGTAAGGATATGCTTACTGGGATATAACATTTTCAAATTACAGAATGCCTTGCTGATGTAGGAAATTATATGTTCTTTGAATCGTAGATTAGTGTCGATGATCAATCCCAAACTTTTAAAACTATCACGGTAAGTCAAATGTTAACACAATTTGAATTAGAGGGCATAGCAGCATTACGATCTTTAGTTCTACCGAATAGGGAAAAATAGGATTTACTAGGGTTAATTTTTAAGCAATGCTTAGACGATATGGTAAAAAGTTTAGCCAGGTAAATGTTCATCTTGTTCATGGTAAAAGGTTAAACAAGGCCTACAACTGTGTATCATCAGCGTATATATGATACTTACTAAAGACGTTCCAGAAAGTAAAAAAGTTAGATACGTAAATTGCAAACAGTAGCGGTCCGATTGTTGAACCTTGTGCAACAACTGACCGAATATAAACATCGTCAGAGTTGGAGTAATTAAGAAAAACCGATTGCGTGCGGTCCGTTAGATAGTTGCCAATCAAACCAACCGCTGTCACTTCCAGACCACAATAATGCAAAACTGCCAGCAGTAACTCATGATTGATCATATCGAAGATTTTGGAAAAATCAAGAAGAACGAGTACAGTAAGTTTATCATCATCTATACCTCTGATAATGTCATCCATTATAAGGGAAAGTGCAGTAGAACACCTATAAACAGGTCTAAAACCTGATTGTGACAAAGGCAATAAATTACATGAAGCCAGATGATTTCTTAATTGTTTATCCAATCTTTTTTTCCAAAACCTTAGATAAGACTGAAAGAATGCTAACTGGTCTAATATCATGCATATACGCAGGGTTTTTATTGTATGTAAAGGAATTACCGTTGCAAGTTTCCATTGACTGGAAAAAACACCTTTAGTTACACAAGCGTTAAAAATATGTATCAAAATGGATAACAAGTAGGGACAACAAAGTCTTATCACCACTGTCCACAATATTCGCATCGTCGTTTGTAACAATCACATCGATTAAAGTAGCAGTATTTCGGGCAAAGCGCGTCGGCACATCTGTCAACTGTTTTAGATTTAAACCTTCCAGAACTGAAAAAAAAGAAAAAACGTCATTGTTATAAGATAATAAATTAATATTAAAATCCCCGAGACATATCAATGTGTCACAAAGCACAGTATATTCTGCTAAAATATCTTGACAGCGACGAAGTTGTTCAAATACATGAAATATTGATCCAGAGTTGCTCCAAGTAATCACGATGCGATACTCAGAATGTATGATTGTGAACCTAATATTATGTTTTATGTACATGGCCACACCACCTCCTCTACCAGAACGATCTTGTCTTCTTAAGACATATTCAGGGATGTTTAGAGCTTCGTCAAAAACACTATCAGATAACCACGTTTCACTCAAAGTCATTATATCAGACCCGTAAGGTAAAAGCAGGTCTTTAAAAAGTCGAATTTGTTAGTTAGCGAGCGAACATTCAAATGAAGGATACTTAAGCTGAGGTGCTTTGAAGGCTTGAAATGATAAAGAGTAAAAAGTGACTCAAACAGCCATAAATAAAAGTGATATTAGGATATATTGAAGAAGCACAAAATAGATTTAAAAAGCTGCCCAACGAAAAATTACAAACTGTTCCATAAATTTCAACGGACGTATCGTGCTTTAATTATTGTTAATATGAACAACCTAATTAATGGATAAGCTAATCGTTTGAGATAATTTGCCTCACAATCAGTTTCACTCTTCAAATAGATGTTATCTTTTTAATAGTGATGTATTTTGATACATTGCATTTCAGTTGTGTTTACTTGTGTAATTATTTCCTTACGACGCGACATGTTAAAATAATTCATTTTGCACAATTTTTAATATTACTTATCACCTTTTGACATCAGCTTTTTATACAGTCAGGAGTTTTTGGAGTATTTGTAGATAGGAGAAAAATGTTAAACGGTCGGAAAATATTTATGATTCAACGTTTCCTAACATTTCCAAAGACATCATTAATAGTTATAATATAGTATGCCAAAGATACAACAACATATAAGATATTTAAAAATATGCCAAATTAAGGATGCGTTGCCTAAAAGACAGTCAGATTAAATTTAAGTCCAAGTTAGAATGTACAACTATGCTGTACGTCATTACGTGTGTCAATTTCTAACTTAAATCTTAATCTGACTTAAATCTTTTATGCAACGCAGCCTAAGAGTGTTATGAAAAGAGTTTATTAAATTTAATAATTTATAATAATATTACCTGAAGTTCTGTTTTATTATCTGTGTACCTTGTTTTATCATTTTTATCATATCATTCTTTTAAGAAATTAGGAAGTGCTTTTTCCTTCATACAATCAGTGAATTATTTAATAATTATTTTTTTAAGTTTCAACGATTCCCAGCATGAAGTTAGAAAGTTTCTGCTACTGTTTTCAAGTAATTACTTATCGATTTCTTTGCCACGTGTGTTACCTTTTTAGTTTTTTAGAGAAAATAACATCTCTTTGTTGATGATAACTCTATCACTAGATTCTCTTGATTGTTTAAGTCCATTATTTGTGAACATATTATGTTATTTTTAATGTCGGAGTCGACATTTGTTAATCGTATTTATAAACCTTAGTTGTGTTGCTAAAAAAATGTATTTAAGTATAATATCAATTTATATTATACATATTTCTCGCTGTCGTTGTCAGGCCCACGTTTCTCTACCAAATTTGCATTTTTTCAAAGTAACCTCTTATTTGCGTTCAAGTAAACAACCCTGATATTTTTGAAGCAGGATAATCACAGATCATTATTATTAACAAAATTTTTCCCTAACAAAATGTGACTAGGTTTCAATGAATGTATTGTGCGTTATACATTCGCTTCTGTAGGTATTGATTTCACCTCATTAATGATGAAAGTCTACTCAGAATTGATATGAACTGTAGGTACCAATAAAGGTTGGTTTTACTAATTAAACAAATAATTGTTTATAATACTAAATGTTAATAATAAATGTTTATGTTACGGAAAGTGTATATAGTCCAATTTTTTAAAGTTCTTATTTAGTTGTAGTTGAAAAAAGTTAATAACGATGACTGCATAACAAAATTCTGTCTGTATGTTAACAAGTTAGTTACAGTCTATTATGAAAGAAATGGTTTTGTTTCGCCGTTGTTGGACAGGTGCAGATATGATATCTGTTTTTTGCAACTTTGCATTCGCATTGAGGACAAAACATTGTTATGATAGACGACAAAATGCAGTCACTCAACTGCACGGTAGTTACGTATATTGCAGCTGAGTCGGTCAAATCCAAACGGTTAGAATTTCGATGCGGTCTAAGCAAATTTGAAATTTAAACACATTCGTAACTACTGTTACTATTCCTTGTTAGTCTTTAATTAGAAAACCATTATATGTACCTAGTTATTCCATCGCGTTTCAGACTCACATTTCTTTGAATCGGTCATCAATGGATCACGGTAACTTACGTGCACGTAAGTGCATACAATCGCGATTTACATCTTGGAAATAATCAAGATATGAACAAAAAGTAAACGCCTTCCAACTTGGATATGTAGGCTTAATGAAGGCTGAAATTTATTATCGGATCAATGATATAGTTTGGTATTTTATGCCTATTGTAAATTTAGACTACATCATAGAGGCCAAGTTTTGCAAATTAAATCTATTGAAAAAATGTACTGTTTAAATATAGTTTGTAATTTGGACACCTAATTAAAGAGCTGCTATGAATTATTCGTAAACTGTAAGACACAGATCTTTTTCATCATCAAATTTCAAATTTATGACAACTCTTTCAACAAATTTTTGAAATTGCGATTTTTCAATATTTGCAAAATAATTAAGAATTGAGTACATATTTTTATTAATCCAAAAATAAAGAGCGTACCTTTTTTTAAAATTTAACAATATTTCTATTTCCTAAAGTCTACGAGATACTCGTAGACCAACCTCAACTAGTTGTAACTCTGCATATTCAAAACAATTTTGCATTAGCTGTACTATCTACTAACTGCTGTCAAATACAGTTTATGGCAACAACTAGAGTTAGAACGAAATATTCTCAATTTAAAAGTAACGGAAAGTGTGGATAAAGTTTTTATGTTGAACTGAGTCCTAGTTATCTTTACAGTACACACTCACTTAACAACAACTAATTGAAACGTTATCAAACGTTAGAACGTTACACAAAACATTTACAAATGAAGATCTTGATGTAAAACAGACATACATAAGGTAACTCGACATTTTGAACATTACTATGTTTTCCAAATTATTCCGATTAGTGAGCGAGATGCAAAAACAATACATTTCCAGGTACACTACTTCTAACAAAATTTTAATGCAAAATAAAGGATACAAATGAAAACAAGTTTGATACAATTCGATTTTGTCCGCTACCAAGACATGTTTTAAATTTGGAACTGCTTCTTTGTTAGCACCGTTGCCTTCAACTAAAGGTCCTTTCGAGCAGATTTTTTTTCTGTTATTTTAAACTAGGTATTTGCAGGTAATAATCGCAAGCTTCTCGCTTTCTTTTCGTTTAATATACTAACGAGCGTCTAAATAAAAACCTGGTCAAGTGGGTTGTGATCGACAATTTATCCATTGCATTTACATAGCAGAATTACTAAATGTAGCCTACTTGACCAGGTTTTTATTTAGACACGAGTTAGATATTGTTATGTCAATTAACATGATCTTGACACATTTTAAAATGTATCTTATTATAAAGAGTCGAACTTCGGTAATATGTATGTACACTCATACGCAACATAAATGCACCGCTGCGCTGGTACACAAATCTGACCCTTATAGTTTTGTGGTGGGGAATCGGATTGTGAATAAATCCTTGAATTGCAACAAGGCTCATAGAATACCGGAATTGGAGCATTTATGTTGCATATCAGTGTACATGATTTAGGTCTGATCTTTCCACCTCCTAATAAAGTTCTCAATAACGTTATTTGGCAAATAACTTGATTTTTATGAATGGTTTCCAAGGTGATTCTTAAAGCTATTCGTCGAATAAATTTATCAGGAGGTGGAAAGATCGTGCCTTAGTTTGTCCAATAAAGATATTTTTACGACTTTCTCAATGCTTTTATTTCCATAAAGCTTAGGCATTTTATTTATTAAACGCAGTAGTAGTTTCGGTCGAAGTTTTTAGTAAAATCATACCTCGCCATTAATCTCTTAACTTAATCTTCAGACATTTAAGACCAAATTACCATTAATTTGCAGCTGAAATGTATTATGTTACGCAATTATTAATGGTGTTTATATGTACCGTTGAGAGACACACACACATAGGAATGAATATATGTATTTTTTAGGTAGGAATAATACGTTGGTAATTTCACCTAAGAGGTTTCCAGTGTAACTTAAAAATATCTTGCGGCCATTTTTGTAAGGAATTTAAGAAAAGGGGTTACACGTAGGTAGACTTATTAACTATTTATAAACGCTCTACATTTACGTTAAATTATCCTCGAATTTGGCCCACCTTTACACAAAAACAATAACGTAAAATCTGTGGGACAGCGCAAAAAATCAAGGTTGATGTCGTCAATATGTGTCATTAATAAAGGCAGGTAGCCATTATCGAATCGATACCTCTCTTGTGATCGGAAGCCGGAGTATAACAATACAAATATTACGTATTGCTAAGACATTAAACGTTTGTCGCACTCAGGAAGTATAGTATATTCATTGTCAACTGCGCCATTAATTTTAATGCGAACCTTGCTAGAATTTTTCATTCATAATTAATGTAAACTACTTTATGATGTATTTCTTGTGTGGCATGATTTATTATGCGGGTATTGCTTGATGACATACAACAATGAATTAGGGTTTCCAAGGCTAAAATTAAAGATATGAGCAGACGATTTCACTTTCAGTTCTATGTCTCTTCAACTTAATGAAATTGTCTGTTTCAGTCGCATACATTTTCAACCATCACTACTATCTAATCACCCACGCACTCTCTATAATGCAACGAGATGAAATACAATTTTTTTTAAATCAAGCACCTACAAGTGAGTTCAATTCACTTTCAGATGAGATTTGGCCAAATAAAGCAAGTGAAACATTATTTCCTTGGCTATCGGGGCTAGAATGAACGTTATGTAATGCAAGGCACTGCATAAATCGACGTCGTGTCGTAATTTATTGCAAAAATATGGTATCCCTTGTGCCAGTGTGGTTTACGAGCGTGGAATAAGAAGCTTATTATGTGGCTGTTTTCTATTTATATAAGTGTGAGCCCACTCGGAACGACCTGTCTGTAAAAACTCGGTCAGGGGATACCACCTACACGAAAATATGCCACGGGCCCGACGAAAGACAAGTAAGTCAAAAATGCACCTTCTTGAAGATGGGGAGACCGTCCGTCAACAAGATTAAACGGTTTTGATTCTCGTCCCAACTAAAAGGCGAAAATGACGAAAGCCGAAACTAGTTGAGACGAGAGTCAACAACCATGATCGACAGAACAAAGAAGAAATAACACAAGTGGTCAGTACATTATTTCTATAATATACGAGGGCAATTTGAAATGTTCGCGGCCTCACGTATAGATGGCGCTGAAATCTCTGTAATTCGTGGTTCATTGCAACAGTCTATATACGTATAACTGTCAAATATCAAATCGATCTGTTAAATAGTGTAGTGTCAGCAGCGATTTAAATGAAGTTATTTGTGTGAATTGGATAAAAATCGAACATCGTGCATTGATCACGTTCTCCGTTAAGAAAGGTTTAACACCTACGGAAATTTTCAATGAGATGAAAACTGTGTTAGGTGTAAGTGCGCCTTCATTTACAACAGTAAAGAAATGGTCTGCAGAATTTCGATGTGGTAGTATTAGCTTGGAAGATGATCCCCGTAGTGGACGACCAACAACAGCTACCACATCGGAAATCATCAATAAAGTCCCATGATATTGTTTTAAAGGACCGCCGATTGAAGGTGTCCGAAATTACTACAGCCGTGAGGATTTCAGATGAGCGCACATTTCATATTTTGACTGGCGATTTAGGTATGAAAAAACTGTCCGCCAGATGGGTGCCGCGTTTGTTCACAACGGACCACAAGCGCATTCGAATGCAAATTTCACAAGAATGTTTAGAACGGTTTAGAAAGAATTTGACTGATTTTGTCCGCCGATTTGTAACTACTGATGAAACTTGGGTCCACCACTACACGCCCGAGACGAAACAGCAATCTAAACAATGGAAGCACAGTGATTCTCCACCTCCGAAGAAAGCAAAAACAATTTTGTCGGCTGGAAAAGTCATGGCTTCCATTTTCTGGGATGCAAAGGGCATATTATTGATTGATTATCTTCTTAAGGGCAAAACGATAACTGAAGAATATTATGCTAATCTTCTAGACCAACTAAGCCAAAATATTCGTGAAAAAAGGCCGGGTTTGTCAAAGAAAAAAAAATTATTCTCCAACAGGACCGCACGACCGCATACAAGTGCGATTGCTATGGCCAAAATCGCCGAGCTAAAGTATGATTTGTTGCCCCATCCGGCTTATTCACCAGATTTGGCTACGTCAGACTTTCACCTCTTCTCGAAATTGAAAAAATTCCTTGGCGGTAAGCGCTTTTCGACAGATGATGAGCTGAAAGTAGCAGTTAACTGTTATTTTGAAGAGCTCGAAGAATCCCATTTCCGGGATGGGATAACGTCACTGGAGCATCGCTGGACCAAGTGTATAGAAGTTCAGGGAGACCATATTGAAAAATAAAAACTATTTCAAACCATAGAATACAGTCTTTCATTTCTTTTCAGTCTTTCTTTCGCGAGCATTTCAAATTGCTCTCGCATTTTTAGTTTTCAATTTTTATTGGATTTTCGATTTGCTTTTAGCAGACATTTAAAAAGAATCCCGTGAAGAAAAGCTTTATGTCTTTACATTATTATCAACCCAATGAAAGATAGTGGTTGAATTCTTTAACATTGGTAGAAAACTAGAATACAATCTTAGTTATGAATCTTCATTAGCTCTTGCGATTAATTTTGTTGACGGACGGTCTCCCCACCTTCAAGAAGGTGCATTTCAATTTCAATTTACACCAAACTATCAATGCAGCACCCTGTATATGTATTTACTAAATTATTATGTTTATTTAAAATTGTAACTGAGTGTTTTTTCTGAGTCATTTAAATATAGAAAGTCTGGCAATTGCTCAAGTCTTATTCAAAATTAATCCCCATTCTTAGAAACCAGCCAATAAAATGGAATGGCACTGGATTAAATTAAATTATAAATTAAATTTTGCACTGAATTAGTAATGCAATCATAAAATGCCACTGACTAATGTACATACGTATTTTACATTCTCTATGCGATCTTTGCCATTTATTTTATTTAATGGCTCACAAAATTTCATATATTAAAGTAAAATCTGATTCACAAGGTAATTTTCACAAAACAAAATCAAATTTATCGTCTAGTTTAATCGCGCTTTATTCAGACGCTGATATGATAAACCAAATCTTTAATACAGGTTGTTTTTGTTTCAGGTGGGTTGTACGGAATTGATCCCTTACTTACTGACAATAGGTTTACCATATATACGTGTAAGTAAGCTCTGATTTTAATATTGCGAGATAAAGGAATTCTCAAATTTTTCCAAGACAAGAAGCTATTTGAATTATTTGTTTCTGCAAAGAATTCATTTCGAATCGTTAGCGTACATTATGTATGTATGCAATGGCTCATGTTACAATGACGACGCCGCCGTTCACATAATTTCACGTTGCTTAATCTACTTGAGCTAAACAGAATAATACCGATAGTGTTCTTCAATGCTAAAGTGATAACAGTGCAACGCCAACTTCATATGACGATGTAATGTGCGTTCATTGATACAGGACTTATCTTCTGGAGTGTTGTTAACATACGAAATGAAGTAATGATGCATTATTCACGGTTGCTGACACTAATGTGTAGTTGCTTGCTTTTATCTATAATTTTCTTAATCTGTAGGTAATCTTTAAAGGCGCACCTACGCATTTTGTTGGTATTTTTATTTTTTGCAGTAATTGCCAAGCTAGGAAATTATTCTCCCTTTTTTGACTTTTCCGATATATTTTGAAAATTGCGATTTTTTTAGGTCGTTTACAATTTTGAATTTGCTTATTCTCTTGCAAATGAAAAAGTTCTTATTACATTTAAAAAAGTCATTGCTGCGATGTGTTTAAAACTGCTACTTCAGTTCGCATAAAAATAACCATAATTTGTTATGCTTGCTTGTATTTTATGGTGTTCGCTTAGATTATTTTAAGTACAGGTTTATGAACTTGATGTTTACGTCATTCCGCGTCCATTAATTGTGAAGGATGCGGATTATCGTCGTAAAAGAATTTGTAATTGCTTTTCTTTTATTGTTTGCCTCTTTTTTACATCGTACAACAGAAAAACAAAAAGTTGGCAGCCTGAAAAGTCGTGTGAATTTTATGGTTCAAGGTTGATTACATCACAACGCGATTTTTATTACGTGTCCTGGACTGGAGTGTATTCGCCTCGACATTATCGGGTACCACGCCCTTCCCGTTTTATACCCTGCATTGAGGGACAAATTTCAGGAATAGGAAGTGTGTGGCCCAGGACGATGGCAATGACTCTTATTGAACGTGAACTACCGGGGTCGACGGCTGCGTCGCGGCGCTGTGCCGGGACCTCGAACGCGGTCACGGCGGGACGCCGGGGGTGCACTGCATCGGGTCATGTGACGTCTGCAACCCCCACCGTTCGCTGCAGCAGTTACTATGACTACGGTCCGTCGCTCCCAACGCTTATTTATTACACATTTGGACCCTAGTTTCCCCCAGCTTTTGCCAACATTTATACAATAAAACGAAAATATATGCAAAGTGGAAAAGGGAGGAAAGCAAGAATAATTTAAGAGATTAAAAGTACGCAATAAAAGTAACGTTACAATTTAATCTCCGAATCTTATTAACCAGCAACGAAAATTTGGAAAAGCTTCTAAAATAATTATTCAATTTAATTACGTTGTATCTAAGAATTAAGTATGTACACCTTTTAATTTAAACTGAGTGACGTCCGTTCTATTTCTAATTCTTTTTGAACAGTTGAGGGAAAGGAATTTAAATTTGTAATTTCTTGGAAAAAATTAAGATGCTAAGATGCCTAAAATGTTGATGATGATGACATAAAATTGCCATTGAGTCTCCATCATACATACATAGTTCAAAGAATATCATAGACGGTTTTTTTTAAAAATAATTTTCTTGTTCATTGAAAATTATCCCAAAATAAATATCGCAGTATAAATGTTTCGCTGTACGTACAGCTTTTTCAAGGGGTATTATTTATCCTGAAGAAGCAGTCAAATATGCATACAGCGTACATCGACAACATTTGTATTGAACATTTTTCTTGAACTGCCAATCAATTATAATTACAATATTTGCGAATTTGTTTATATTATGATGAATGAATTTGAAGGCCTCATATCTGAAAAACCATTATAGTTACTATAATTTTTCTTCTGCTTTTGAGATATGTAGATATGTATTGACTTTCAAAGTGAGGGGGGTCAGAACTTTTTACTCTGATAGTAGTATCAAATCGCCATAATCTAGAGATTAGAGAATTCAAACAGAAAATAGCGTGTTTTGATCTAGATTGATAAATGATCGTGTTATCAACAAAATCAGTAGTCAAGTTAATTTTAAAAATAATAAACACGACAGAGCACACATATCTATGTGTGCACATATCTATGTGTGCTCCATCTAAATTTAATTTAAAAAAAATGTGTAGAAAGGGTGTTTTGATATAAGCAGATGTTTCTACACATTTTTTTAAAATTAATTTTAGTAAATAGGTAATAAAACTTGAGTAAGCAAAAATAAGAAATTTAAAGAGGTTTCGATGAAAAATAAATTAAATTAATTTTCAGTAAACAATTAAGAGTAAATAAATAAATAACAAATAATCATTTAAAATTTGCAATGTAAAGCGCTTTTTAAATTCCGATATCCCCCAGGGCTTTTAAATAAATATTTTTCTTTGGAAAGTAGTCTAGCTGAACGATTTTTTTATAAACGCAGGAGAGTTGGTCCTGACCTCTTTCTTTTGATTATTTCGACTAGGATGACCGTGCTACAGTCAGCATTGATCACACGGTAAAAGATGTTTATGATAATTGGAAATACCGCGAAGAGTTATTTTAGTTAAGAGATCTGCGATGGTTCGGTGTCATGTGACGGGGAAAAGAAACCTTTTTGGACCGGTTCAACGCTCCAACCCTCCAGAAGACCAGGGTATTCCTATTCTTTGACAAGTCCGATAAGAATGAGTTCACGAGTAATGCGTAAGATGGGCAAAGAGTTAACAAATTATGAACCGAAGCTCCTTGAATTAAGGCCTAGGCAATCATACAACGAGGCTAGGGAAATGAGAAAAATTAAGGGAGAATGCGTAAGGAAACTGTATTGATCTATATTTTCTGTAACAGTGGTAAGCAGATTTCCACCGAATGGAGGAGAGATCATTGTTTCTTGCCGAAGGAATAAAACTTCTCGAAGCAAATATCCCCTTTGGCCGAGATTGCGGTGCTGGATCGCTCTGCAATATCGCAAGTTATAGCGACCCTTCATAAAGCGAGTCAGCCCCGGCTGCACGAAACATTCTGCTATAGATAAAACACCGGGGTCGGGGAGCTTTTTTGTCGGCCTAACTATGTTAAGTGTGCTGATTTTACGGATGAAATCTTGCCTCTAATTTCGAAGTAGCATGTCTTTTCAGGCTAATTTTTTTAATGTATTTCTGGCCTAAAGTCGGTTAATAATACCACGCACGTGCCGGCATCGGCGGCGCTCTCAGGTGATTATTTTTTTTCGTGTGTCACAATAAAAGCTTTTTCAGCGGTGGGTTTCGAATAACGCCCACGTTAATGTCGGTGTAAGAGGGTGAGAGAGTACGCGGTGGATCGATACTATCGACCTTGTGCTCCTTGTCGTAGAGCGTGCGTGTGGAAAGGGGTGAATTTTTAAGTAGGTTTTCCATTTTTAGTCATGCGAGATTTGCATAAACGTTAGGTTAATCTCACATGCTCGTATTTTTATTACGTCGAAGACAGCACGCGTCCCCTGTGCGCTCTGCGCGAGTGGTTAGATACGCCCTTACAAGATAACGTAATCTTTTAATCGTTAAATTACTCTTGCTTGTCATTTACCGCAGTATTGATTCTCGATTAGCATATGTAATTTAAACTTTTTCTGTTTACAGAAATCAAATTGTCTACCACAACAACATATGTATTTTAATTATACCTATTTTTGCTTCAACAGAAATCCATTTGTTGTCGTAAAAACTCAGTCCACTCATAAAATCTAAAAAAAATAATAATAAATAATTTTTAAATTATTTAGTATGTGTTTACCTTAAAGACAACAAAACAATTTTAACATTTTTAGTGGAACTTCATTCACATTGTCGAGGGTTACACATTAGCCTTAAATCCTTAATGTCGTTGTCATAAAGAAGATTTAAGTTTTCCTATTCTAAGCCAAAGCTCTCATAAAAATAGGATTTTATTTTATTAACTGAGTTGTAATGTTAGGATAATTTGACTGCATAGGTAATAT
This sequence comes from Dorcus parallelipipedus, assembly GCA_958336345.1. Classification (NCBI taxonomy): domain Eukaryota; kingdom Metazoa; phylum Arthropoda; class Insecta; order Coleoptera; family Lucanidae; genus Dorcus; species Dorcus parallelipipedus. Next base: position 48,019,553 of record OY284475.1, read on the forward strand.
GATTGCTATTAGTCAAATTGTCGACAAGTTGACGCAATAATAAATTCATTATTCAGAGCAGGTAATTTAATAATTTTAATCTTCCATTCAGAAAAATATTAAAATGTGCTCAAATTTCTATAACTCATATTCAAAACTTAAACACTGAGATGATTTAAAACATGAAGAATTGGGATTCTCTGTTTCTCCTGGAATTATAATATGAAAGCTTCGTTTATTGCAGCATTCTCGTAGATTGCAGCATTCTCGATTCGATTTTGATTCTAATTGTATTAGTTTCTCGATCGGTCTCATTGCATAAAATTTAGTTAACATGTTCGCCGAAAGACAATGTCGAAAGTGACATTATAAGATAATTAGACATGACTCGCATTACATTCGCCTGCAAGAAAGTGAAAACAAGTCGCGTAAGCGATCGCGAGTAGGAAGAGGTTACGGTAGCCTAGAATTAGAGCCGACAGCGAGGAGATCTTCCCATATAAGCGGACAGCTCAATTTGGGAAGGATATGAGTTCTAGTTATGCGCATACCGGCCGACGTGATCCCAGTGACCCTGTTTTTTGTCACCGCGTATTTGCATACACTAAACCTCGTCTGGCAGGTAACGCACTCGTTTCGCCACCTAGTGTCCACATTTTGCATGCATATGATGATGCAACAACGACACTCTTGACATCGTTCGACACACAATACCGAATATTTAGGTTAGCTTGTCGCAAATACACTGACTATTTTGCGTGAGAGTATCGATTATTTCTTAAACGCGTACTATTATGTGCCGAGTTTCTAAAAACGTTCTAAACCGATAATCATTAATATCATTATATATTAAAAGATTAAATATCACATTTAGGAAGAATATGACTTCCGATGTTCATTTGCTTAAAATGAACTGGTTCACTTAATTCGTCTACATGCTTCAGATTGCTGAAAATTTTTAAATAAATTCAATCTTTCCTTATTGATCCAAATTATATAATACAATAATGGTGGATGCGCCAGTTGATGTACAATTCTTGAAAAATATACGTAGAAAAGTCATGTTCATTAAGAGATTTATTTATTTAGAGATTTCAGATAATCTTATCAGATGATCCAAAATAAGTATCAATTAGGTACATGAGTCACAGTGCACTCCTCAAATCGACGACTTTTTTAAGGAATTAAGTATTGTAATTTATTATTAAGCAAAACGTACTTCATTATGTACGATTATAAATATCGAATGATTTAGATTGGTGGTATTCGCATTTTTTTGAACCATGCCACAAACCAAAAATTCTATTGCTTTTAAGCATTGGTGTGAATGCATTTTACAGGTCTGCTAACTTAAAAGTAATTTCATGGTATAAATATGTAGATTTAATGTGGTTTGGATGGACTATATTTTTTATTATTTAGGCCCAATCGTGAAAGAAGAACAGAATAACTATTCTCCGAATAGGCTATAAGGAACCAGAATGACTGTAGAATTGAAAAATTTAACAAGCACTTCTTTCTATTAAAAAATATTACTTCCGCTTGAACTGGATGAAGTATAAATTAGATTTTTTTTGTTGATTAAAAGAAATTACAGAGATACGAATACCAACCTAAATCACTCGGCATATTATTATATAATCGCATCAATTGTTTATTATGCAAAGGCAGTTTTTTCTCAGTTTTGAAAACACAATTCTCTTTTCTTAACCCAGTTGTTTTCCAATGCAAACTTTTTTCTGAAGAATTTTAATTATGTTATCAACAATTAAAAAACGTATGAAATGTAGATGAAAAAGTTGTCATCTCAAATGATAATATTGAAAAGTCTCTTTAACTGTCAGATTTTTGAAGGATGCAATTTGGAGAGTCTCTTTAAGCATTAGATTTTTGAAAGATATACTCAAAAATTATAAGATTTTAATCTATTTGAAATTCTTAAACACTTCTTGAAGAAAAATCGTGTTCATTAAGTGCTTATTTAGAAACGGTCCCGCCAAGTTGTTCAAAATATACAGATTCGGAAATTTGTGTACTGGACATAACAAGTTTGCTTCGATTTGGTTCGCGGAGAACTGATTGCAACGGCCCGGCTGGGCGGCATCAAAAACAAGTGGTCGTGATTAGTCAAATTTCTCTTTTTCTTTTTGTAGTGCGTTCCCTGTCGCACGCATTATAACAAGATGCCCAGTTGAACATTTACCGAATCTGCATGTGCATTGCGGTATACTTCCTTTTAATTTCAGTGACCTTCCTGATTTTAATCGGTTATGTCCTGATCTAATTTTATTTCATTTACGTTGATCATAACGTACTTATTTAGTTTTGTATGAGAATCCTAGTGCATTCTTTAACTGACGTGGGAATCCGTATCTATTTAGTTTCTCAATTCGGCCCAGTCGCGACTGTAATTTACTACAAATTGAACATTTGTTCGACAAAAAAACATTTACGTTATTTCTTATAAAACAGTGATGTTCGTTGTCGATTTCGTTGTCTTTTTTTGTACCATTACATCTTGATTTTTTCAATGAAATAAATGGAATACGACATACTTATGTACATTTAATGTACATAAATGCATTCTTTGTTGCGTTAACGAAATTTCTTAGAGGCCACACACACTGCAGATTTTTTATCACCCGATAATTTATTCTGGATCGAGCTATAAGATGTATAATACGTGTCCTGTACATACATTAAATTATTTAGCTGAAGACAAATCGGTGTCGTAACTTGACCCATGGCCAATGAAAAAATCTACAGTGCGTGGGCTCTTAAAGAAACGAAGGTGACCAGCGTTGTCATCAAACTAAATTTCACTACACTTTATTTTTATTTTGGAAATATTAACAATAGAGTTTGAATAAATTACAAAAACATATTGAAATAAATAAAGAAATCGATATCAGGCGAAATAAATTTACATTTCTTATAGAAAGCGATTTCCTTAGGAACGAAACGAAGGTCTCAAAAATGTTCATTTATATGCCGGATCAAGTACGTGCTCCAATTACAAATCCGATCTACGAGCGTTTAAGCCCACAGGATCAATATTGTAATCTCTTCGGGCAAACTTTCAATTACCCCAAGCTGACTAATATGTTTTCGGCAGAACTTGCGTCAAATTCAATTTTGCGACGCCAGCGAAAGGTTCCAATCCCCATATTTCTTCGGCCCAATTATAATTTGATATCCACCTCCTGAAAGTCTAATCCATTATCCGGCAGATTTCACAGGTTAATTACAACGTGTTCCCTGTTTCGTATTTCATCTGTTGACTTTAATCACATCCAAGTTATATCTACCTTCGCTCTTATTGATTGTCAGAAAATTTAAGTCAATATTTACTTTTTTAACGTTAAACTCAAGGACATTACTTTTGAACTGGGGTGATATACAGAAAGAATCTTTCTTTCTTTTAAAGGATGGCGTTAGATTCGTTGCTTGCCAAATAATTTGTTGTGATACGCCGGTTAAATACCGGTGATTATTCTTCTAACACACACCGCTAATAGATGAACTAGTTTATTTTAGAAGTGCGAGATACATGCCCGCAGCCAATGACTAAGTGGATTTATTCTTATTCGCCGCGAATGCGCCGTATTAATTTAAGACTTCGTAAATAGACGGATCCAAGGATTGGACCTTGGAGAACACCTTTGTTAATGTGCATCTGTCATGTAAGCTTTGAACTTTATTGGACTGCAAGAACTGCAAATGCACAAATTTATTTGTTTGGTTAGTGCTTGCCTCGCCTTCAAATTTTGAAATATCGTTGCAGAAATAAAAGGCCTCTGCATAATTTATGCACATAAGTAGCCCACACAAGAAGCCATTAAAACATGTAATAAATAGAGGCGTTTAGATTATCTTGAATACCTAAATTCCATTTAAATATAAATACACATTTTGTGGTCAATATTTGTTGTTGTAAATGATGAAAATTTAGTATGGTATAGTCTTTGCTAAAGAAAGAGGTGAAACACTGATTTGTGGGATTGGAATTTCATAACGGAAAAGACTATTTTGCAGACTGCTATATCACATAAATCGGTTTCCGATCTGTATACATAGTTCGACGTTCAATATGAAACGGTGACTTCAATAGTGTATTAAAAAATAAATAATGAAGTGTCGATCGTATAAATTATTCGGTAACACTTGGGAAATTATGAGCAGTATTTCTTCACTTATCGACAATCGATGAAACCTGAATTGGTCGCGATTTTCCACCAAGGTTAATATTAATTTCGAATCGGCATTATAATCACGTACCCAATACACATTTAAGGCGACCGCCCGGGCCGTTCGCCCGCTCTTTTGTGCGTTATTGCTTACAATTCGTGTCATGGGAAACTCCTTCAATAAGGCATATCGATTTTGCCATGTCCTATGTATATAGGGTCTCCTATTTTTTCAGGCGTGTTTGATTGGACCCTTGTGTGAAATAAGTTCCGTCCTGGCGATCGATTCCTCCTGCGTTAATCAAGGATCTTATAATGGAGGCGGCCGTTATAAAATATTTATTGGCAAGTTTCGCTGACCTTGCGTAACACAATGTACAGGTTGTTAATTGTGAGATAATCGAGAAACTTTTATTTATACATATTGTGTAACGCTATTGTAAATACTAAGTTCGTTCCTACAACAATGCGGTTTACTTAATAATAGTAATAATTTAATAACGAAAGTTATTGTTATTAAGGTCGGTGGCACACATAAATACGATTTCAGTAAAGGTCACTGTTAAAAAGATAAATAATTATTATATATAGCAAATATAGCAATCAAATTTTACATTTCTTAAATTTTAAATCGACTTTTGTAATATGCAATTAAGTTGGTGGTGAAAAATAAAAGTTCAGACCTGTTTTGTGAGTGCAATAAAATTTTTGTTTTTCCTTTAGGTATTATTTATTGCCTGTCACTTTTATGTTATTAATTAGCGCCAATAAGTTGAACCTGCTTAATTGTGGGTGGTAAAAACTCAGAAAAATTCATCGAAAAAAATACTCATACAAAATCAAGTTTTTTCTTCTTTGATTGATATTTGATTCCTGCATCTTGCAGTGCACTTTAATACCATATGATCATAATTTTTTTATAGTGGATGGACAAATAATACAAATATATTGGGTGGTATGCATAAAACGTAGTACTTCAATACTACTTAATACTTCAAGCACCTACTTCGAAAGTGAAGTACCTACTATAGTAACGTAGACTTTACTATGCGATCTAGTAGATACTATTATATAGAAGTTTTTACTTCGCATAGAAGCACCTACTGTAGTATCTACTTCAAAGCCTCAGATTCATTTTAATAGTAAATACTACTGCAGCTAGTATTTACTACATGCTGTAGTATAAACTTCGCTTACGTAGTATATGCTTCAGAGCTGCAGTAGGTACTTTATGTAATAAAAGATACTTCGAAGAATATACTAATTTGAGAAGTATTAGCATCTACTTCTTTATGTATAACGCCCAATGTCTCTGAGGTCCGATTTTACAATCGTCGGATAAGCATTATTTTTAGTATAACGTGACGTAGGTGTGACGTAAATATGGAGGAACATTAAAGGATATTCAGCGAACAGTTATTCCGTCCTTATTCCACGATTGCAAAACTGGGCCTGAGTAGTTCATGCTGTAACTTTACGGATTAACTAATGATATACTTTTTAATTTAACTTAACCATGTTTGAATTGGCTTCCGGTAGGAACCGCGTCACGTTGACTTCTTCTACTGCCGACGTTTCATTCTCCATGCAGAAAAACGTCCTCAGGGCTGCTGCTTCTTGTTAGTTGAGACTAGCCAGTCTCAACGACTAACGAGGAGCAGCAGCAACACCCCCACCACCAGCAACCCTGAGGAAGTTCCTTCTGCATTGGAGAACGAATCGTCGACAGTAGAATCGTCGCGATTCCAACCGGAAGCCAATTCAAACAGATATACTTTTTGTTTTCCACGATCATATCATTAAAATAGTCACGAATGTATTATATCTGCTGATGTTAGTTTTTGACAGAACAAAATTTGAGGCAAAACTATCCTCATAAATAATGTATTGGAGCTTCAAAGCTCTCTGCGGTATTCTTATACTTTCCAGGAAAAGATGTTATGTGACATACCCTTATTAAGTTTCATCGTAAAAACGATGTATAGATAAAAATCTATAGTCATGACAGAACCGTTCAATCTTATGGGATAGTATCAGTATGATCTGTAATTATCACCTTGATCATCCTTTATATAAACATACATTTTGTCATTGTATTAAAATACGTGGTGATGAGCATTTGAAACCAAATATGACATTGGAAATTTGAACAGTGGCACTGTTGCTTTTTTTAACTTACGTCTTTTAATGGTCACATTCCAAGGAATCATTATATTCTGAAAATTTATAGTAATTGCGTTTATGTGCTCGCGCTGCACTAAAAGAAAGTGAAGTTAAACTCAACAACATGGTGGCATCTTTCCTCTGAAAAACGTATATAGAACACGTGATGGAGATAAGAAAAACGATAAGAAGCCCATTACAAAGGAAAAAATTGCGTCTGGTAAGCATCAGCTTACCGTGGAGTGTGTCGCACACGCTGAGACATATGCACCCACACGCGGCCGTCTACCTCAGCAGTGACTCTTTGACACGAATGCGCTGCTGTTGCTGCTTCTGCTTGTACTTGCTGCCTTCCGGAGTCTATTTTCAAACACATCACAGCGCTAAATGTGCACTTAAAAACCTCCGAATATCAACGCAAGCAAATGATGTAAGGCGCTCAAGCCTTACACTGATTCGAAATGTGGAAACAATGAATTTTTTGACTTTAAATAGAATACTGAAAATCAATGACTATAAGAAAAGTGATTGGACAATAAATATTCATATTCATGTTTGATCGGGAATTCAGTAGTTCTTTTCTTTAAGTTATCAAAATTTAATAACAAAACTAATTTTCATTCTTTGATCACCCTATATTTTGTAAAACATGCAAATAAAAAATAAGTGCCGATGTTAATATTATAGGATTTTGTATATTTTGACCTTAACAAAATAAAGATAGCGGTGTCTGTCTGTAATCAGGATCCCAGAAAATCTTATCGCCGGGTGAGGAAAACAGGATATAGCATTTGGTTTATACATAATCTCAGTAAATACATGTCACTGTATCTTCTAAAGATAACTCTTAGATAATCGACTTCCAAGAATCAGTGCTGCATGCTCGGATGCAAAAGCGTTGCCGGTTTCCTATGCATGATCCTATAAAATTTCCAGTGATTTTTACTGCCCTCACATGTGGCGGGTCTTAAATTCTGAATTTACGACCAAAGGCAGATAAATACTTGAGTACAGTTCCTACATTTGTGAAACTATGAAAAACACATGTAGACTCTTAATATTCGTACGCGAACGTAGACTTGAAGGTCTAATGGTCCGTTTTCACGCTCAAGCAATTTGCGCAAACGGATTTGTGCAAGCATTTGCGCATACAAATTTGCTTGCGCCAATGCATGCAGTTTGCCAACCTTTTTAGCTTGTGCAAGCAAAGAAATACGTTTTCATGCAACGACTTCGTTGTGTGCACAAGCACATTTGTGCAAATTGCTTGAGCGTCAAAACGGACCATAACTCCAGGAAGTTAGTTAGTGCATTCCATGTAAAGCAATTTTGGCAAAATACTCAAAATAACGTTGATTGAATTCACGCGCAACATGTCAATTTGAAGGTTGGCCTTCGTTTTCTGCATATTAAAATTCCAGTAGTCAAGAAGTGTTTGAGTTATTTTAAAGTTGGGACGTCTGTAGAATACCACGTCACTGTCGAGAATCTAAAGTGCTGTTTGTTGATTGCATTAGACAATATTCCAGAAAACGTGCTACATGTCACAGCTGATAATTCCATAAACAAACGGGTGCATCGTTATTACAATTTTTATAAAGATACTTGGAATAAAGTTGATAGTGTTTGCACATCTGAAGCAATTTTTTAAAAATATTTTAGAAATGAGAAACATAAGTAGACAAGAAGTTGAACTTTCATAATAGTTGAGGTGAATTTTATTTAGGCTTTGAAAATGAAACTAAAGTAAAATATGAAACCTATTATCCCATACCAGTTGTAACTCGGCGCTATTGTATTTTGATATAATTTTTTTTGTCAATTTTTTATCAATTCCCAGAAGAGCAAATTGGAAGTGATCAATTTGTTTTATTAACTCGTTAGTTTCATTGTTTTTTTCTTCTAAATATGTCTAATGGCCATTTGCACCAAACACTTAAGTTCAACTTAACTTTAAACGTCATTTAGAATATGACTTAAACAACGCTGTCTGTATAATAAAAAATGTCACATTAGAAACACCACTTAAATTTAAACACAGCTTAAGTGCTGCTTGGTTCCAATGGCCATTTTGAAAATCGGGACTATTTCGTAATTCTAAGTCCTCATTAATATTTTGATTTCCTGATGTATGGATTACTCGAAAGAAACACGTCGAGTTTCTGTATCGTTTTCAATAAAATGAGGATGTCATTGTTTTTAAACATTTTCAGTTTTTAGCCTTAACGTGTAAAATAAAAATTCGCCACACCCTTTTTTTATTTCACTTAAAGTGTGGACAGTAAATGACCGTAATAAATTCAACTGACAAAAGTAACAGTAAAAAGTAACATTTTGTTAACGGAGAGCAGTTTTTAAATTACCTAATTTCCAAGATTCAAGCTCTTCTTTTTCCAATTAATCTCAATTTTTTACGCATATTCTTCACAATGTTTCAATATTATTTCTTTTCAATTCTTGGTAAACCAGGTCTTGTTTTTAGCAGTATATTGTCGTTTTGTTTACTCTCTTTTACATGAAGCCAAAAATTTCAGTGGAGCATATTGTTTTTTTCCCCACAAAATTAATATTTTTAACTTCAATTCATAGACATGTTCGCCAAAGAAAAAACATCTCATTCAGAGATAAAGGAAATCAACCTTTTTTTTTTTAAATACATTCCTTCAAATAAGTATTTCCGTGGATTGTACACTAGTTTCAAAAATTCCTTTTAGGTTGCTCTTTTTTCAATGGCTATCGATAAGCCGTTTTGATTCTTGATTTTTGACCTTTTCCGATCTTGTGAAACTGACTTTCGTACGTAACCTTTAAAATTTGACCTTTTCACTTTTATGCGATGCCGGTATGTTTTCTAACTATCGCATTTAGCAGCCGCGTTCTTTTCTAAAACATCCCTTTTGTAAATCTTAGAAATACGGAAATTAATTGTTTGAATCTTTTCAATATACCATAATGTTGACTTTAATGTTCCTTCGTTGGGAAAGAGAGAAATCAATTTAAGTATATTTCGGTTCGCCATAATTTCATAATTTTGGTAAACAGTTATAGTAAGATGTCTCTTTTCTTATCGCGACACTATTACTAACTACTGTGAAAAATATTGTTAAAACAGACTATAAAAATAAGTTGTCTCCGTGACAAAATATTTTTACAGTATATCGATCACGCATTATTATTGTGTTATACGTTACTTATATTTTTGCTTCCCTCTGTTTTTAATTCAGCTTGGGGTTGGGTTGGATTGGGCACAAAAAAATCAACACTTCACTGCCCCTGCAAATGTTTTTTTCTTTTTCACTTTTTTTCTTGTATGTTATATTTAATTTCGTTCCTCTCCCCTCTGTTAAATGTTAGGGTTCGCCTGGGAATTACGACCTACAGCTTCAGAATAGAGATATTCAAAACAGTTAGGTGAATTCAGATGAATCGAATCAGTACAATCGATTCAATTTGAACATGTGGAACCGATTCGATTCAAAAAGTGAATCATTTTTTGTTAAATAAGCAATTTCTTTTCGTAGAATTTTACACATTTAAAAAATACTACAGTTATTCCATACTAACGCACCGAATAATTACCTATAAATATTTTATATTTATTATTTATTTTATTTATATTAGAAAAGTTTTGAGCATTTTACTATTTTATTTTTTAGCAGTTATTCTGATTTATCAACATTGTTTCGAAACAATAAATTCTAATTAGGTATGACATATTTTTCTACATTCAAGAGGTAAAAAATTTTACAAGGCAATTTTGACAGATGCAGGACCTATTACAATATCAACAAAAAATACTTGGTTCTCATTTAAAAAAATGCCGATGACATCATAACTTTTGCAAGTATCGCCCTGTATATTTAAGTTCAATGTCAAAAAGTATAATTTAATACAAAAATTGACCTGTTTTTGGATTTTTGTTAAAACTCAATAGTTTATTTTTTATCGAATTTGTTCCTTATTTTTTTCCCAACTTCAGAAGCGCCGTTCTAATGCTTTGTGCTTTATGCTAAATGCTTGTGCTTTATTGAAGAAACTTCAAAATGAAATAAATTATATGCAAATAATTTTTTAAAACATATTAGAAATTAAAAACCGAATAATTTTGTTATTTGCAACTAGTGGATTGAAACCAAATGGAAAACAACATATAAAATTTTACAAAACAAAATTTTTCATTTTATGAATTTGTAAGATACAAATTCAAAAATTATTGTAATTCAAAAGTAAAACTATGGATAGGCAATATTATTGGAATAAAAATATCCTTTTAACGTTCTGTTACAGCTTGTTCGAATTCTCGAAATGTAGCAAATACATAATTATATTGTTTTAGTACGAAGAACAACAGAATAAGAAAAAAAAGTTATGTTTATTTTCATTTTTTAGTTTTCTTTTTCTTTGTATATTCTCTTCTTGCCTACTTACAGATTCAGAAACTTCCCTCATAAATTGAATGGAAGTACTTAAACCTACGCGTAATATACAGGCTATCCCAAAAGGGATGCTTATATGATTGAATTTAAGAAGCCAAAACAAATCGAAACGAAAGAATTATAAAACTTGCGATTTGTTTGTGTTACGAGTAAATAAAGTTATTTATAACAAAATGAATAATAATAATAATAATAAAACATCCAATCTAATTTTTATGTCCAAATGCATTTTCTCTTACTTCAGTGCAAACACGCAGCACACAAATCGAAAGCTCTTTAGCACATTAATATGGTACAGCATTGTCACATTATGGTTCACGCATAAGAACGAAAACTTTCGTGGAAGGTAGGTTAAAAGGTCTCTAAATCACACAATCTAAATCTCTTAGATTTCCTTTTCTGGGGTTTTATTAAGGAAAAATTTATTTCACACTGCATTTATGCTTAATATTTGCACTGAATTAGGAGGAGATCTGTTTGGGAATTTCTTATTTTGTTATACTTAAATAAAAATTAATCTAGTTGTTTTCTTTTTTCTTGGTTAACCATTAATATCGGAACTTTTATACTCCTTTCATTTCGATTTGTTTCAGCTTTCTGAATCGAATCCCAAAAGCATGAACATTACTTTTGAGGTATTTGTACTTATTGATCTGAATACTGTTTCTATTTTTGTTGTTGGTAAACATTTCTGGCTTTATATATATATTTCCATCGAAGCTACTTACAAAATGCATATAAAATAATGTACCATCGTAATCAGAAAAACCGCTACACTCTAAATTTTAGTTAATTGAAGCGTGCTTCTAAATGAACTTGTCATTTTAACATTAAAATATATTGACAAAACATATAAAAATACCTCAATTAAATGCAATTCAGAAGGCAATAATTGAAATGCGATTTCCAGACGGAATTAGCATTCGAGCAATTGCAACTGATTAGCTGTTAGTGTTACTTATACATATATATAAATGTATATATTTCTTTGGAATCGAATGAGTTAGATGAGATTTTATAGGTTGACAAAGCATGTCAAACAATGTCAAAATTAATGTTACACAACTAAAATTTTTGAAAATGGAAGTCCGCTGTTTCGTTTTTTATGATCACGATGATACATATTAATCAAATTATTTTTTAAAAATTCGTATAAAATTAATATGTAATCTTTTTGAAGAATTTTATCATAATCATAAAAACAGGTCTTCACCAATCATTGAAATTTTAAATTGCCTAGTTTAGAAAACTTAGTTTAAAAGTAATTGTATCATATATTGAAACTTTGCTTTGAAATTAATAAAATAATTGAATTTTTCAAATTTCCTCGAAACCCTTGCATCTGTTTTCTGAAGCTCTAGTCCTTTATTATAAAATTCCGCAAAGAAAGTGACTTTCACGTATCGCTTAAAAAAACATTTTTTCCGCTAATTACAGTCAACTCAAACGATCAGATTATGTTTTGAATTATATTATAATAATATGAAACAGTGTTAGTTGTCACGCTATATTTTTACCTTCCGTCGTAGTAGCAGATACTTGGAAATCGCAACATTCTACTTGACCTTGTTTACTACTCACATAATTGAAAAAAAGTTGTAACAATCGAAACATTACTGCTGGCAGCGAGTGACCTTTGGGTTTAACATTGAAACGAATTTGCGTGGGTTAATAAACTTTTAAGTATGCAAATATTTAGAATAGTGCTTGTTTGTAGTTGCTTCCTTTTTTAGCTAACAAAGAGATGAGAGACGCATTTTCTCAATCTACGTCGTAATATTGATCCGTTTACAAGGAAGTATTTTTTTCAAGTACTCAAGTGGAGACTACCATTGCATCCCTTGGATAATACTTTTTTGTTTTGTTCGTATTCTGTTCTATTTCGTACGAGTGTATTTGAGAAGACTTATAAAAGAAGAAGCAGGAGTTAGCCCAAGATAGTCTACTATTATTATTAGGTGGCATTTACCCGAGATATTTCTAGACGCATACGCTAGACTAGAGGAATAAAACGAGGCGATGCAATGTTGTCGCCTGGAGCTCGGCCAGCTCGTTGACATTTTAAAGCGGGTGCATTCAAACATTCCCTCATGCTGAGCTCGACTCCATCTGATATGTTGTCTTTTTTTTCCCAATCCAATTCCAAGTATACACCTCGCTCCGGCGAATTTTTTCCTACCAAATTTTTACAGGATCACCTTCAGCAACCTGAACTTCATCAGACATGATTAGATAATTTCTTTATTGCAGGCGTTTAGTTCCCGAGCCGCCGTCTTTATTGTGTTTAATCGCCGAAGGACCATTACGTCTGACAAATTGAGTTTTACTGGCATCTCGCGGCTTTTCTTCTTTTTTCTCTCGTTTCAACGTCTAATAATAACTCGGCCATTACGCCGCAGTCAATGATCTGTATATTAACATGCGAGTTACATCCGTTTTAATTGGTTTACTACGAGGGATTCTTCTCGTATTGTATGACATCATTTCGTCGTTTACGTTTACGTGGTTCTCAAATTGATGGGGCAATTAAGCGTTTGTCTTGGTAGGAACTTGGGGGTTCATGAAATTAGTCGTGACAGAATGGATAAAATGGATGAAGAAAAACGCCTAAAGCAAAATATCTGCGAGTTGTAAGAAATATGATTTTAACGGGCGACGTCTTTTGTACAAGAAGAAATAAGATCAAGAAATTTAATTTGCATTTCTTAATTGTAAAAGAAGTCGTGAAATTCTGATGAAATTAAGGCCACCAAAAGAGATGTCATTTTTTGATAATACAACCTCTGAAAAAAAATACTAAAATTGGTAAAAAAAGTAGCTGTATTGATAAAAAAAAGAAACAAAAATCATGAGTTATTTTAGGAACACGGAATTATAAATATTAAGCTAAACGAAGCTTGTGTTACATTTCTATTTCTCTTTACTAATGTCACCTATAAGAGTTTTAAATTTATAAAAGCATCAAATTACTTAATTTTAACAATAGAAGATTAGAAGTTCTTATTGTTTCATGATAACAGCAATTTTGTGTAATGCAAAATTCCATGTAGCTGTGTCTGCCATGTAAAGGCTGATACGTGTATTGAAAGACAATTTATGTTTTTTTTTACACTCGCACGAAATGCAGAATATATTTTTGCAATCACAAATAAACAAATTAACAGGTTTAGCACTATGACATTTTTAGCTGACACAGTTTCACAATTACATAAACACGTTAACGAAACTCGATCAAATGACAAGATCTAAAAGTGCGGCGAAAGCAAGCGGTTGATTTTAACAATAACATAACGAATATATACGTTAATAATTTGCATAAAACTGACAAAATCTGCAGCTGGTTTGCTCTCTATCACGAAGTTTTAAATGTCAGACGTAACTTCATCCCGGTATTGCATAATTCGAGACAGAAATTTGTTGTTGACATTTGATAACGTGTAAATAATAATGTTTATTTATAAACACTTGCGTTGACGGTGCACGCACGGTTCTAGAAAAAAATACGACGTCGCTGTATTTACGTTGGGATTTGGTCCGAGCTGAATCGTTTACGTTTTTACTACTATTTCGGTGCGCCCAATGTATTTTTAGTTACGGAAGAATGCTCTTAATTTCGGTGTAACCGTTTCGTTTTGGAATAGTGTAGTGCCAAAGGAAACATGTTTTATCAGAGGAACATGCATACATCTTACGGTCAGTGTACTATATACAAATCATCGCTGATTAGTTTGCATTTATTACTTTCCACTTTATTTTTTATTTGTTCTAAAAAGAAATTCAATTTAGGTTTTGCTCAATAATTTGATCTGTACAACAGTTTGAAGAAATTATGTTATAGTTTTTTTTTAATTTTTGAACTAAAATGAAACTGGCAGAAATATAATTAACAGGTCAATGTTCTTGAATACTGACATTTATTAAGACCGAGTATAAATCGTTCGTATATTTTGTTTAGTTCAACTTTAAACGAACATTTAAATTTTTTTGAATTAATTAAATTTATTGCAGGAACACATGTTAATAAAGATCCTTTACATATAAGTACACGGATACAAAATATTGTTTAAATAAATCCTCATTAGAACTAAATTTAACTGAATTTAAAGATCTGCGATAGATCAATACCCTACCTACGATGTCCTACTAAGGATCCGGTTAATTTTAATTATAAATTGATATCGTTTAAGATCAAAAGAAACATACATATAGTTAGGCCGTCGTCTTAAAAATTTAATTTTGCATACCGTTCTTTTCTCGCAAAATAACAACAAATAATTTTTAAGGTCATGTGTTCCGTAAAAGTCGATTTAGCAATAAACTAAGAGAAATGTCAATGGAATTTACGGATATATTTATAATTTCTATTAGGTTACCTTCGATTTTATAATTATCTGACTCACAGGAGAAACTTAGGTACGATCTCATTAAAAATCGTTTTATCAACCTTTTACATTTATGAACGAAACTCATTCCATTTCTAAGAATAGAAATGTCCACAAAAACGAAAATTCGCTTCTTTATCCAGTGAATTTGAAATTTGGGATGATAACCATTGATTTTGGATTTGAATTATATATTGAAATTCCTAATGATTTAACCCATACCAGATTTACATGCATTAGGACATTTCAGGATTTAGGAGAACTATACCTAGGGTATTTGAGACGAATCACTTGAGGTTATTAATCTTTTTTTTTCCATCTTGATTTGGTACAGTGGAAATTTTAAATAAGTTATTTTCGTAACTTCATATTCCGTGTTTCGTTCAAATGCATTGTCATTTCAATCAATTAAAAACTAAACGTTTTCTTCAGCATTTCGAAAGAATTGCTGATCACATAAAAGCACATCGCAGATCAAATTATTAGATTTATTTAACTTCAATAATGCACGTGTTATCTTGCTCATCTCAAGTGTCTATTATGATTCAATGGTTTTAAAGTAATATTTCTACGATGAATCCGGTGCAAGTGTGAAAGAGATTTCAAATTTCACTGGAGCTTCGGAATAAGACTTGGACTTTCTATTATCACATCAGTTATAACTTCTACCCTAATGGTGAAAAATATTTATAAATGTAAGACCCTGTACATAAAAAAAATTTATTATATAAAAGTTTTGATTAATGAAAAATTACTTAGAGCATTTAGTAATAAATAATTTTCTTATTAACTTTATATTAGAGATGAACATTTTACTGGTCAAAATTTTTATGACTAAGGAAATAATTGGTTTGCTTTTTTGTAGGTTCTTACTAAGTATAGAATTATTGGTTAGGTGACATGTGGTTTCATGTCGACAATTTTCGTCCTCTGCCTAACTTGAAGATGCAACCCTTAGTGATTATGATATATTTAAAATTAAAAGGAGACGCGAACGTTGTCAACGGTTTACGAAGTGTATAAAATACCAATTAAGTACCGATGACAACCTTTTACGAAAATTTGTCTTCAGTATAACCCTTAGGTCGGTTGTACAATTCTAGCTTAACTTTAAGCCAAAGCTTAAACTCTTAACGACAATTGTTGAAATAATCATTGTTATAGGTTTATGCTTGGCTTAAATTTAAACTGGAATTGTACAAAAACTTGGGCCTCGAGAGTATGATTTCATCGTAACTGCAACTATCATCGTCGCTGCAATTTTTATGCGGCGGTGGTTGAACTGGTAGTGAGCAAAACGTGTCAACAGTTGCCTCATAAATTTTTACTGACTATTATGAGAGCCTAACGCAGTATGTATCAACATTATAAAATGTTTATTGTGGTGACTGACTTAACAGAGGACAGATTTTCAAAATTAGAAAATGTAAGAGATATTTTGGAGGAGGAACAATCAATGAATGTTTCTGAACAGACAAATGAAAATTTGTAAGGGAAGGAAACTCTTGCTCATAATAGGAGAATAATTACTAAATTTCTCATTGTAAACTTTGGCGTCGATAAAGAAGAGATTAAAGATCTTGTGCTTACAAGAAGATTTTTTCGAGGTGTGGGTCTCCCGTGAGATAATCTCTAGTTTCTAATTCGACATGTACGATCGAGTCTCTCCATACTCATCAAATTTAGTTTTCACAGACTTTTTACTCTTTCCAAAGCTGAATTGGACGTCGACACTTGAGTACTATGAAGAACATTTAACGCGAAGTAATGAATTGATCGAAGAACGTTCCACCGTGCGTTTGAACATTGTGTGGAGTTGGAGATATTTTATTTTTAATCTTTGTAATTAACAATTCCAAAAATAGTTCTTGGTCTTATTTAACGAGCACAGTAGGTACTTATACACATACATAAATCAAGTTGTTGAAGATGGAAGATTAGTAAAACAAAATAAACTCATTTTTAAACTAGCAAAGTAGATTTGCAAGATATCCAGCAATTTAATACAGTAAGAAAAGTCCAACTAACGCAGAATTATGCCTTACATCCTTTATTTTATATTTCTGTCCCACCAATACCTTTATACATATATGTATTTTTGAAACGATAGGTATATTTAAAATCGTCAGTTGCAACTATAAATACAACAAAAGATGAGGAGAAAAGAAGAATCAGGCAGTGCTAGAGGTGTCAAAAACAGGCAAGGGATTAGAACAAACCACAAACTTGGAAACTAATGATGTTGTTTAAAGAAAGGCCTTCAAGGATCTCATATTCCGAATAGCCAAAAGAAAAATGATGAAAGGCTTGGAATAAACATAAGAAAAGATGTTTTGTGTGTATGTGTCTATGTTTTCTTAGGACTAAAGTGAAAAAGTTAAATAATTTCGATATACCTGAACTTTTGTTTCTTTCTCATGACAGTAGTAACCTTTATTAAATTTTTTTCTTCAAATTAAACTTGCTCTTTAAATTCCTGACTAGACGTAATGTTATAATTTTATTATTATTATTATTAAGGACTTGTACAGTTCATTTGAAAAATTGTTCTAATTGAAACTAAAAGTTTAAATCAATAACACGCAGTTAGTGATGCAAGATTTAGTAACACATCGCCACCAGATGACAATGCCTAGCTTTGAGGAAGTGCGGCGGCAGAAAAGTGTTTTCTTTTGCATCGTTTCAACATCCAACTTCCATTATTTACGCCAACATAAACGTCTGGCAGCAACGTGCATGAAGAAACAACCGTAGGTAAATATTATAATTAGACCGTATTACACAAAACCTCCGCTTTCGTTTCTCTCGCTCGTATCGTTCTGACGAATTCAGTCGTTGCTTTTAACGTAATCATCAACTTTGTCCGTATTCGTGCAGCTCGAAGAAGGAACATAGTCCACATAAGGTAAATATGTTTTAATTGTCTGCGTATTCGATTTCTTCAAACCAGTTTCCTAGAAGTACAAAGAGTCCTGCCCTCCGCAATAACCGGCGAACGTGTAATTGTTTTTATTAATGATGTAATAAACAACATGAGGTAATTGTGAATTAAATCAATTTGTTTCCTCTCCCACATGAGCAGGCACTTATGTGAGGGCATCATACGTTTCCTGTGCGAACAATTACGTTCTGTTCGATCATAACGACTTTATGATAAAGAGCAGGTGTAGCCGGAATAGTCTCACATAGAACGAACGTTCACTTCGTGAGCGTTTTATTATTTTGTTACATTCCACCAAATTTGTATGGTAATTATTTTAAAAAGCTCCGCTTTTAGAACAAAAAGGTATTAGTCTAACCGTTTTGTTGTTAATTTATATTGCGTTAATAATGTATCTAATGAAGCTTTTTTGAGGAAAGTACTACCATAAAATTTTATACTTTCGGTGCACAATTTTTATTGGTGTAAAACTGTAAAACGGTTATATACCTCAAAGAAATACTAATACTCGATCGCCCCAACTTTTTAAGCAAAGCTTAACTTTAAGTTGTGTTTAGAATATATGGTTAGTATAATGACAATCACGTTCTGATTGACATTTAAACTTTAAACTTCAATTTAAGTGTCAATTAGAATGTGACTGACATTTTGTT
This sequence comes from Dorcus parallelipipedus, assembly GCA_958336345.1. Taxonomy (NCBI): domain Eukaryota; kingdom Metazoa; phylum Arthropoda; class Insecta; order Coleoptera; family Lucanidae; genus Dorcus; species Dorcus parallelipipedus. The sequence goes on from OY284475.1 coordinate 48,038,294, forward strand.
AAACCTGCAAAAAATATCATAATCTAAGCACATTTTAAATTTAAGCCCCGCTTAGAATATTGATGTAACCGGTCAGAATTAGATATCTATCAAGTTCTGTCTATCATATATCCAGAAGAAACAAATTTAGAAGTTGTTATTCCTAGAGAAATCTGCATATTGTGGTTTTTGATATGTCTAACAACAAGAAATAGATCGGCAATCAGGATACTATCAAAATACAAAACTTTCTCAACGAATTTTGAACAGACACGTCTTATTTACATCGGCTTTGTTGACAAAACCAATGCCCTTTACTTGATCAGAGCGAGCATATGATGCAACAGAATTTAAAAACTTATTTTGACTGTGAGAAAACTCAATATTTTCGATTTCTAATCTTTTTATTCACACAATATTTTAGCATTCCCTTGGCTTCATATGCAGAATTCATTCCTTTTTCTTTTAAAATGTAAATAAAATATTCCCAGAGGGAAAGATTGAGGACCGAGAAATGTAAGACGAGGTGCCAGAGTTATAAATATCTTGGAGCCATCACATTTGAGAAAGGATGGTGTTTCTACGAGGAAATAAAAAATAGAATTAAGGTAAATTTACATATTTTATTAAACACTAATTAAAAACATTAGTACATACGTCTTCAGCAGAGATAAGGGGTGAATGCTTAATAAATTTATAGTACTGAAATGGATTACTTACGTAATAAGATTAGATAGAATCAGGAATGAAGCACTAAATATACTAAATGTAACAGTAGGAAAGATCAGCTTGTAAGAAAAAGGAAAGGAGAGAGATCACAATTATCTTGAAAAGACTGTAAAAAGTTATAGAACACAGGAAATCACAGAATTAGGTCACAATCGAATGGTGCGACCTCACTGGTATATGTTTGTAAGTACAAAGGGAAACCAGTAAGTCACTTTTTGTTTATTAATACCGAAACTAAACAGCATAAAAAAGCCTATATCATTAATCAAATTCATAAACATGACATTCATAAACATAAACATTCATTAAACAAATTCATATTTCGTAATGCAAAATTATAATAAACTTCATACTTCCTATATTTTCAGAAAATATTTAAATTATGAAAAGTAATGCAACAAAATTGTAAATGGTATTGCAAGGACAACTTTTAGGAATCTACAACGAAACGTCCATGAGAAAATATTTTAAAATATAATTTTTATTATTTTGTTCCATAAGCTTTCAGTGGACAAGGAACTACGGAACTACGATTCTTCTCTTTTCAATCAAAGCTTGATTTAATTCTTCCACAGTTTTCAGGTTTCCCCGAAGAAAGCTTTTAAAACACAGTTTTGAAATTGTACGGATCCCATCCATTAAATTTTCAATTTAGTATTTTATGGAGACGGCAGAAACGTTTGAATTTAAAATCGTACAGTTTATTCCAAAATTATACGAGGGTAACTCACATAATTTACGTAAATATCGCTTTGTTGAAATCAAGTCTGCTAGAGATTGGAACTGTATACATTGTATTATTATCAAATAACGGACGGAAAGTCCGAATTGTAGCTGGTCGTCTTAATATCCCGAGCGTAAAATTTGTTGTTCGCATCACTACAGTTTAAATTCTAAATAAATATAGTAATCCTTTCAAAATAAGAAATTATAATTTACGGATTATAACTTTATGCTTGTTATAGCATATTAATCACTTTTCTGAAAGTAATGTATTAATACGTATATTGACCTGGCTCCTGCTCGGCGCTCATGGACTTGCTACTTTACGTGCGCGTTGAATCCTCGAGGCGAAGTGACCGTGAACAGCCATACAAATGTCCGTTGTTTGATTATTATTGAGCGGAAAGATTATATTTTTCAAGGTTTTTCGTCAGAGATGTACTGAATTGCATGTAGGAGAAGCGCATATTATTTTCATTACTATAAATTAGTTACGTTTTACTCGCATGCTAACGACTAATTTTTTGGACGCCGTTGACTAACTCGATGTATTGCACTTTTCCAGCATTTCGCTCACGGATAACTTGGAAAATATAATCGTTCCGCTATTTATTTATAATGGAGCGAGAAGTCAACATTACTTCAAGAGATAATTTAATACGGTTTTAAACACGATTTCATTTAAGGTGAATATCTGGAAGAGGCAAAAATCAAATTAAATCCAAAGCAGTTTCAAAAATCCTGAACATAGCTTCCACAATTCAATCGATTTCCAGAAAACAAATCAGTGAACAGATTCTGTAAATCTGTTTTGTGAAGTGAAAGTTGCAGAACATCTCCCTTATCAGTACAATTGGCTGTTTAAGTGCAAAGTTCATTCGATTAGGCCTCGTACAGATTTGAGCTACTTTTCGAATTGATTCTTGGTATGCCGAACAAAAAATAACTGACGAGAACTGAATTATGTTCCTGATCATCTTTCAGGATTGGTTAAAGCTTATTAGCATAGTACAGTCAAGGTATGGAAATAAAAATGGATAATCATTTGTCGTTGGTACTTATTTTCAAGGATCAAATAAATTAACGTCGTAAACTCCTTTGATTTTTTATATTTTTCTTCAATTTTGACTTGAAATAAAACTAGTCTCTTGTTTACCGCAGTGTTTATATCTTTTTATTTTGCAAAAGCAAGATATATTATATGTTGTTTTAAAAATGCGTTTGAAGGTAAACAGCAGAACGAAGTGGCGCCAATAAATAAGTAAAACAAACGCGTTAGGGGTTCAATGTGCTCATCTTCTCGCAGAAGATAATTTAAATTAAAATAATGCTTCAGTTCGAAGACATCGGTTGTATTTGTTGCTCGTACGCGAGAGACTAATGGCCTGTGTAGGACGGCCAACAACATAAGAAATCACATATTGCAGTTTATATGCAGCGTGGAGAGTGCATTCTAGGAATTGAACAATGTACCAGGTCGGCAATAATTACAAACAACGGACGGTGGAGCACAGAAATTTAATTATATGATAAGAATCCTGGGCGAATGTTTTTCGAACTCTCTGAAGGCAGCCGCTTGTTTTGTGGAAAAATAAGCGTCGTTTACTCCGCATCACGTATTTACTTATATTCGCTTTGCAAATATGTACATTAACCGTCAGGTTTGCGTCGAGTACGCAACCAATGTGCTGATAAGACGACCTATATTTACACGGAAGAGTCGCGAATATTTGGTTTTGGGTTTTATGAAAATGTTACCATTACATTAAAATGTAACACGTGCGTTATTAGCATAGCTGAATCGTGCTGCTCACGTAGCACAAAATTGTTTAAATTTGCATAATAAGTGATGACAAAGTTGCATGTAATTTAATTGAAAATTTTGTTCCACTTTAAGATTATTTATTAATAAATATTTCGACATCAAACAAAAAAAGAACAAAAATAGAATCTTCTTAGTAATTCATCTTGATAAACGTGATACCTTCTTTACGGTCAACTAAGATGGATTAATGCAATAACATGAAATTAAATTAAGCAAAATAAGCTGGGAGAATACTTACATAGATTTTCACGGAAAATTATTTTTCGTGTTCATGGGGAGAATTGTTAGAGGTTACTTAGATGACCCTGTGAAAGATAAACAATGCGAGTTTATGATGTTGACGTAATTAAGTGAGGTAATAAATTTACTTCTTTCTAATAATTTCTTGGCTGTAAATCATTTATTAAGATAAAACGTGTATCGTAAATACTTTAAATGAAAACAAATGAAGTCGTACGCTCAGTCTTTTTGTCTTTTATAGAAAGTTTCTGACACTGATTTATTACTGTCAACTTCTTACCGAATAGATTTTCTTTTTATACGAGGAAGATGGCATTTTCTTTTATGCCTTTTCCTCGGTGTCACAATTACTTGCATTGTTTTGGGTTGAACAGTGTTTAGTAGAAAGCTTGACACAGACGGATGTTCATGCTTGCGAAGATGGATGATATTAAGTGATCTTTTATTGCATTATCGATCAAAAAAACATTTCATTCAATCTATGGCATCTTTCTCAACGTACGTAGTTCATGAAAATTAAAAGGATCATGATAGACAGAAAAGTATTCTGCATAAATACACGAGGATGTTAAATTCTTGTTGCGTCTTCAACAGATTTTTCTACAGAATTATTTGAAAGACCTGCATTCCTTGTCAATAAATAAATTTATTTTATTAATCATAAGGCAAAGAGTTAGTTTTTTCTGAGGCTAGCTAATGCTGCAATGCAGTTTTTGGAGGCGGACCTTAAAAAAATAAGACCAACTATACATTTGGAAACTAATACGATTGTCACGATGTATATTTTGAGATACAAAAAAACTACAAGTCTTTTTAGGAAAATGATTTTATTTACGTTAAAAGTAATCACCATCTGCATCAATGCACTTTTGTAACCGAAGCTTCCACAAATGAAAAGCTTGAAGCCAGTCATCTTTTGGAAAGCTCTCAAAAAATTGATGAATTGCGTCATCTATCTCATCCTCCGTCGCAAAACGTCGACCACGTAAATGTTTCTTTAGGTGAAAGAACAACCAGAAATCACACTTTCCCAAATCATTCGAATTGGGTGGATGTTCAATGACTTACATTATTTTCACGTAAAAATTCAACTGTCTGCTGTGCAGTGTGTGACGATGCATTGTTGTGATGCAACATTAACTCAAAAACTGCATTTTGTTGTGTACCAGTTTGCTGTAAGTGTACGTTGATCTTCAAGCTTAATTGCTTTCACTAATCCTGTACTACGAAAGAAAACTGCGTACACAACTTTCTTGACAGCCCTTTGCTTTTCGGCCATTGTTGGTGTTGGCGCATCTTCGTGAATCCACACACGGCTCTCCAAGCGGGTAGGAATATCATAAAATGGTATGTATGTTTCATCACCTGTTACTATTTTAGACAGAATACGATGTCCACCATTATTTAACATTTCTATCGTTTCCCGAGCGATTCTTACTCGCTCTGTCTTTTGGAAATCGTTAAGCGTATGTGGCACCCAACGAGTAACAATTTTTTTCATATGAAGACGATCATGTAAAATTGAATTTACTGTTGAGGATCCAACACCAAGAGTTGCCTCAATCGCTTGATAGGTGCATCTTGGATCTTCTTCGATCATACGTCTAACTCTCTCAATGGTTCCAGCAGTAACTGAAGAACAGGGCCTAGCAGCACGTGTCTCATCACATAGCGATATCCGTCCTCTTTTAAATTCGCTATACCAACGAAACACAGTTGCTCGTGAAAGACTTTCATCACCAAATGCGAGTTGCAATCGTTCAAGACTTTGTTGTTCACTTAAACCGACCTTGAAATCGTAGTAGATCATAGCGCGAACATGTTCTCTTGAGATATCCATGTTTCGATGACAAATCGTATGTACCATATGTACTCTGTGACAGCAGCGACTCAACTAACAGTCTAAGCTTACTAATTAAAGATGGTGGTATTTAAAAATGCAGTGTTGCCAGCTCTAACTCCTCTAGTTTCGTGGCATCTCAAAATATACAGCATGGTCCTCGTATGTGATACATATCAGTTTATGTGATGGACAAAGTAGCAATACATGCAATAAGATATTTGTTGATAAAGTTTACGACTCGCGACTCACATTTTGTAGCACTTTTTGTCTTTACTACGTTTACTTCAATATATTTCTTCTTTCGTCTTGACCACTACGTGAATTGTTGTCTTGCCAAAAACAATTGCCCGGTTGCATGATATTATAAACAACAGGAATCAAGAAAGGATGAAAAACAGAAAGAAGGATAAAAACAGAATGAAAAACAGAAAGAAAGATTGATAGCAAAAAGAAAGAAATTAAAAATAGTAAAACATTGGGCGATGAAGTCAATATAGAAGAAACTGGAAAAAGCTGAATAAAATTAAGAACGAAGACGTAATAAAGGAAATGAAACAACAAAGCGAAAATGATTTGAGAGCAAGAAGAGAAAAATATGGAAGTAAAATAGCATACAATCTGGGGATAACCCATTACAGAATCGAATCTGGAGACTTCAAGAAGCGGCACAGCCTCACATGGAGTTTATATACCTACGTATAAAAGGTTGTAAAGTAGTCCCTTTACTCTATTTAATCATTTTCTATCACTAGGAAGATATGGTCTCTCAGATCTATTGGATCTTGTTTTATAAGATAAATTTTTATGAAAGTAGTTTCTTTTTATTGGCACGAGCAAATTTTAAAGACCTTGTTAGTAAAAATGATTTCGCTTTAAAAAAAAGCAAATAAAATGAAGTTTCCGTTACCTTGGACTACGTTGTGATTTTGCTTTTCTCTTTTAGTCTGCGTGCTAATTTTACGTTTGGCACGGCATGCTACTTAACAGAAGTAAATAAAACATATTTTGGAATAACAGTGTTTAAGCGTTTGACTGCTAGTGCATGCGGTACACGTTTTAACAACAAAGCAGATGCAATAAATAAATTCGAGCGAGTTTACAAAGCAAAAGCATGGAATTTTATCCAGAGAAACGGATTTACGCTCCTACGCAGTTCTAGAATTACCGTAATTACCATTGAAATCTTATCTGACAGTGAGCGTTTCTTCTTTCGTCGGTGCACTGTTCGCACTCGATTTGAACCATGCTTGAATAAAAATAATTTTCAATGGGCCATTACAGTGCGCGTCGTTTACGATATATGCAAATTTAACAAAGCGACGCGATTTTCTTTTTTCCCTTTCCGCTGGAACAAGACTATTCTGTAATAGGATAATTTTATGCATATGGAATGAGTGTCTGGGTTCGTGAACGTCTACAAAAGGCAGGCGATCTCTGCGGAGGTCAGAGACTATATTAAGCTCCAAGAGGTGCATTCTTCACGCAGCTTGTGTCATTGGCTGCAGAGCCGGGAACATACCGCTGAGAGGTGCCTCTTCTCCTCGGCGTAATCATGCAAAAGACTCACCGCAACAATTTACATTTTGTACATAGCAACTAATTACGCTAAATAAATTACAGGGAAAGGTCAATGTTATAAGGTTTTTGATTCGATACAACTTCATTCCTACGAAGATGCAACTTCTACACCGTTCCTTTACACCACTGCAATTATTTGAATCTGTTCACTTCACACGTATCATACACCATAAAATAACGTATGTAACATAAATGTAAAGCTCTTAAGCAAACAGAAACAATTTTTTTTATTGATCCATGAGTATTAGGGCTTGATCCTACATCCTAAAGTAATACGTAACTAATTTTACATAACTGCCAGAGGACCATTATCTTCAATGGCGCGCAGTTTTCTGCGAATATGTCTGATTTCTCGCTGGACAAAAGTAACGAATTTTCTGAAATATTCTTTTCCGCAACTGGTGTTCGTTTTGGGTTTCTCAACCATCATAAACTTTTCTAACGAAATGTGCCCAAAATTCTTCAATAAGTTTCACCTTAGGAACATTTGGGGAATTGTTTTCTTTGGGTACAAAATTAAAGTTATTTTCGTTTAAAAAATTCTTGGTTATTCTGGCATAATGACATGAAGCAAGATCGGACCAAAATATTCTTTCATCATTCTGATGGTGAATATTAACAAATCATTAAGTATTACTTTAGGATGTAGGAACAAGCCCTCTCAAGTACTCGTGGATCAATAAAAAAATTGCTACTGTTTACTTAAGAGCTTTAAATTTTTTCCCAAAACTTATGTTACATACGTTATATGTTTTCAAACATCTACAATTTTTTCACAAAAACAAGCTTCGTTGAAAACGGATATTAAAGAAGCGATTAAGAAAATTTTTCTCAGACATTTTTGCGTTAAGTAAGTTATTCTATAGTTTATCCACTGATCAATTCTCTGTATTTGGCAGCAGCGCTTTTCAACTTAGAGAAGCTCATAGCAATAGCAACGTACCCAGGAGATCACAGAAATGGTAAAGGGATGGTTCTATAATTTAAGTTTGAAAAAGTTGGGAGAGGAGACTAAACAATTAAAAAGCTTTCTTGAAACAAAAATTATTTATTACATAAGAATGGATTTAATAAAACAGGAACGAGAGAAACGTCCTCATCGCCTTTATACTATTATCGAACTCCTACATTCGTGAGAATTAAGTGTACTTTTTAAGATGCCTATCTTCTGCTAAAAATAGTAGAATATTTATGAACTTCTTACGAAGTAAGGCGGTATACGTACATACAAAAACAACTCGGTAATCATTTACTTATTTATAGTCGCTCTGCGCGATTTAGTAGACGTCCTCTCATGCAAACTCTCTTCGCTATTTATACACACGGACAAAAATGCTGTAAGATTGCAGTTGTTCCTCCGGAGAGACAGCGGATGTAATTAAATCTCCCAGACCTTTCATATAAATTAATATGCACAGGTTTGTTTCTGCTAATTACTTACTATTATTTCAAAGTACAATGCTGTGCGCTGTTAGCGCTCGTCCGAGGAATTTTAAAACCGAAATCACAATATAGTACTATTTATTACATAAGATGGGCATTGTACTTCGTAATAAAGTTGTTTCAACAATGACCAGTGGCTTTCTTTTAAAACGTTTCAACACACTGAGTGTTAATATGTAAGATCAATTGCAAGGATGAAAATATTTTTAACAAATTTAATAATTATTCTCGGTTTTACTTTAGTCAAGACCTTCAAATCAGATTAGGAGAATAATAAGATTCATCAAACTAATTTTTGTTTGGGAACCTGTTTTCTCATTAATTCTAGAAATAAATTTCGTCTATCAATTGAAGTACAAATGTAACAGCTATTTGTATAATTTGTTGTTTTTTTCAAACTGAAATCTGATAACAAGGGCTGCGTTATTGTGAGTTTAGGACAACAGAAGATGACATTAACGAGACTGTCGAAATTTGTTGTGTTTAAGTAACCCAAATGGAGTAAATAGCTCAAGCAACTGCAGTAGTATCTTACTTAACAGCATTCCATCAACAGCAGTTCGTTGTAAGTTTAAATTAAACAGGTCTTCCACCTACATATGACGGTAAAAGAGGGAGACTGAAACGTCGAATTTAAAGAATCTAAACAGTGAATGTTACTTGAACAATAATTTTAATCATTTATTGCTAATACTTTTTTGTTTTGCAAATTTCGTCGAGTCCAAATAACTGCATCCTAAGGACAAGTAAAATTAGTTGTGGATTATCAATTATTTACGAGATAGGTTTCTCTAAATAAACTAAAAATGCTAAATTCTTTAGGTTTCAAGAATAAACCAATACTGTACATAAATATTTCACCCCCTTCTCCTAAATAAAGGAGACAAAATAGTAAAGAATTGAAATATGAAACAATTTTTACATTTCTTGACAATACACTGAACATTGAGTTCTACTCCCATCCCTAGTTTTCCTCCTAGTAAGAAGAATAGGTAAGAAAGGGCCTGAGAATAAATTAATCGGTCTGTCCACTTTTATCTTCCAAAATTATCTATAGATGAGTCCCGGTAGATATAGCATTATTTAAATCAAAAACAAAACTAATGAGCAAGTGGAAAATCTGGAGAGTACAGGAAAGAACATATAAGCGTTATAATTACAGCAAATTTTTAGTAGCTATCATAACTTTTGAATAAGATTAGACAATGTAATCAGAAGTCAGTTTTTATATTAAAGTGTATGTGGCGAATTAAAGGTATACCTAAGGAGCAGACGGTTGACTCTCTGCCTGTTTGTTGACTTTCCGCATATAATAATAATTGGGGCGTAATTTTACTGATGTGACAATCTGAGAAATGAAAAATTGAAATGAAATATTACTTTTGATGATCCAGTCATGTTCTAATAATAATTGTTAATAAAACATGAAGAAGTTGGACATTCTCTTTGTAACTGTTCTTGCTGTGTAATGAGAACATATGAAATTTGCGTATGATTAATTGCAAACGTGAAAAAAGTTCCTGCGACAAGTGACTAGTCGCTTCTTTCTGCACAAAGTATCAAATCGCACGCAGTTAAATTTCCCATAGGATAGTTTGTTTCAACATTTAAATGCTAATGGGGCATTAACACGCATCAGCACGTCGCCCCGTAATTATGTTACTGGTTATATATAAACAAGAGGCAAAAAGGGAAACATGATAATTAAACGAAAAAATCAAAACAAAACCTGTATTTATAGAAGTTGAAATACTTGGAGCCTCGGTTGTGATTATTCCTTCGCACCATATGTTTTAAATAAATTACAGTCAACAACACATTTCTGGATTTTTCTGGCAACATTTCAGTCTCTTAATGCACGTAAATCATCGCAGTATCCGATTCGTTGCATTATTATTTATAGATGCTTTAATTGATAAAAACCTTCCGCGTTGAAACGCGTTTTCGCGTCTCTGGCGGTGCCGCCAATTAATATTTTCGATCCATTTATATACGAGGCAGAAACTCGCGAGCCGGGCTCTCTTTATAAGAAGAAAGGGAATTCTTTAAACGAAACCTGTCTTCCACCACCGAGAGTGGTCCATAATAAATCCCGACCTTACCTGGTCTGCTATTCCATTCTTGCGATCCAAGGTTATCGCCGTATATCTGGCCATCGCTCCCTCTGCGTCTTATTTATAAGACCAACACAACTTTTCTGCGGCTTGTACCACAAATAAAGAACCATAAACGCCGCAAGATCGTTCTATATTATTAATTTAGGTGTGATCTTTCCGAGATTAATTTCGTGGAAGAAAATGAAAGAGTAAACAACTCGCTTGCCGGCGAAAGCCGTTTACCATCCATGAAATGGCTGTCCTAGAGCCTTTCAGTTCATTTTCCACTAAATTTACGCTTTTGTTATTTTCAAGTAAAAGATCTTTATTTCGTCGACATTGTTAGTTGCATTTACTTTACTTTATGGTCATCAGATACATATTTTTTTTTTAATATTCTTATACTATATTACTTCAATATCATTTATAGTGATTTATTGTACATTTTTCCGAACAAGAAATAGTGTAACTCCACCTCACTGTATTTTTTTGTTGGAATTCTTGTAGCACCCCGAAGAGTTGTGGAGTTAAAATGTGAAAATTAAAAATAGTTCCTAAATGTAAAAAAGTGACTGAAAATTTGGTGTGCTAAGTTCAAAAAACGAGATTGGAATTGACTTCAGTATTAAAACTTTCTTTAGAACTCTTGAGGTGCTATTCAGAACTCTCAACAGAATCCCAAAAAATTAATGAAGTAACAGAAAAATACGAATTTTTTCTGTTGTCTTTTGGCGTTTCGATCTTCAACGATATAATCGTTAAAATTCATGAGGTGCTATCCAAAACTCTATACGTAACGAGAACATTTCAAAAAAAAATTTCATCCTACACTTGACACGAAAAATCGATAAGACTTTTTTTTATCTTTGATTTTAGCGTATGAAGGATAATCGTCAGAACTCGTGAGGAGCTGTCCAGAACTCAATTTTTCGATTTTTCGTATCTCGATTTGAAATTTTGTCAAAGTGTAAAATAGAATTTTTTGGGGAATTTTCACATTTTGCTTGGAGTTCTGGATAGCACCTCACGAGTTCTCACGATTATCCTTAACAACCGAAGCAGTAAAATCACAGGTAAAAATTTGTAACGATTATTCGTATCTCGATTTGAAGTTTTGTCAAAGTGCAAAATGGAGAATTTTCACGTTCTGCTTGGCGTTCTGGATAGCACCTCAAGTGTTCTCACGACTATCCTTCGAAACTGAAACGCGAAAATCAAAGGTAAAAAAGCTCCAGCGATTTCTCGTATTTCGATTTGAAATTTTATCGAAGTGCAAAATGTAAAAAGGTAAAAAAGTTCCAGCGATTTTTCGTGTTTTGATCTTTTGTTTGAATATGGGGGAGTTAATTTTTTCAAAATTTCGCGATTCTGTTGAGAGTTCTGAATAGCACCTCAAGAGTTCTAAAGAAAATCTTAATAGCGAAATTAAATATTTCCAACGGTTAAAATGTTATAGCCAATTGTCAAATCCTGTTTTGTGAACTTAGCATCCCAAATTTTTACATAGAACTCCAGAACTCTTCGGGGTGCGACCGGAATTCCAATAAAAAAATACTTTCTTCAAATATGAGGTGTCAACTTCACAGGGGTAACTTCATTTTCTATCAAGTTCCTGATGAAGAGCTATTGATTTACAAGATTTTTTCAAATTTGGACCATTTCGATTTCCTATTTCGAAGTTATGTCGTCGACACTTACACTTGGTGTAAAGATGAACTCTAAGCTATTGTCTATGATTAGATAAATTTGGTTGCTGTTGGGGCTAAAAAAAAATCTGATTTTTTTCAGACACCCGAGCAGGCAAAAATAACGACTTAAGAAGAAATGGATTATAACGAAATATGGCCTAGTTTTAAAGGTGCTTGCATGTTTGTCGATTTTTGTATTAAGGCTGTTTTAGACTACAAGATTTGGTTCAATTTCTATTTTTGGGTTGCAGATATGATTTGGAGAGAGAACACGTTCTATTTTTTTCAGATAGTTTTTGCAATAATTTAAATTGTTAAAAAAATTGAAGATCTTGTACAAAAAATAGGGTAGTGAAAAAAATTGGATGGGTTGGTAAAATATAACGTACCCATAAAAATTTGTCTCCAATTGTTTTCACCAAAGAAAAACAAATTAGAATAATTTCAGTATATGTTTATACATACATACAGGCGACGTAATGTGACCACTTTACCTACGTGATAGTCAATTCAAAGTAAGTAAAAACTCTAATAAAGTTTTGTTCTAAAGTAAACCGTTTAAAAAATACTGGGTGTTTAATGTTTTTATTTTTTTTTTAATTTTAAAGTTCACCTAATCATTTATCCGTTCACCTAATAATCAATTCAAACTAAAAAGAAAAAACTCTAATAAAGCAAACCATTATTTTTCAAGAGTACGACGTGTTTTGTAATTTTCAGAATTTTTAAACTTTATCTCAAAAAGTCTTCAAAGGCAACTACATCTCTTTTGAAGCATGCCAGAATGTGTTTAGCAAACAACGGGGGCTATTTTGAACACCTTTTGAGAGTTTAAAAATTCTGAAAATTACAAAACACGTCGTACTCTTGAAAAATAATGGTTTGCTTCATTAGAGTTTTTTTTTCTTGAATTGATTTTCTTTGAATTGATTATTAGGTGAATGGATAAATGATTAGATGAACTTTAAAATTTTAGAAAATAAAAAATGAAACATTAAACATCCATATTTCAATTCCAATATTTTTGAAACGGTTTACTTTAGAACAAAACTTTATTAGAGTTTTTTACTTAGTTTGAATTGATTATCACGTAGGTGAAGTGGTGACATTACTTCACTGGATATATATTGATATATTATAGGTAATTATTGACCTCAAAGAAATAAGTTACTTAGTATTACCTCAAATAATTTGTTTCTTCTGTTACACATAAACATACACTTATAAATAACTAGAGATCTCTATACATTAAACCAGGTAAAAATAATAAATTTTCTTCTTCTGTAATCGTTATCCTCAAGCACGTCATAAACATTTGAATCAAATCGCCTCGTTTCTACGTAAAACCTCGAGGCATCCTTAAGATTGGCATGTAATCAAAAATTTACAGCTGCTATATTAGTATCCATCCCGGACTCAAAAATGAACAGCAAATGCGTTATGCAGTTTCGAGTTTTACGCAGTTTATTAAAGTCGGCGGCCCGCAGATACTTTGCTACAAATTTGCAGTCCGGAATCATGATTAAAATCAGATGAGCACTACTACGCTGAATAGCTGTACCTAAAATTATGTCATAACAACAAAACTTGTTGTGCTGTTGCATTTCCTGCTGTGTAAATCTCACGTAATTATTTATGGAACCAATTCAAATAAATTTAAAACACCTATTATGTTGATCTAAATTTAAGCGAAAAAATTATTGATCGACTTATATTATCCCTAATTACAGGACACAAGTAATATTTCATATTTCAATAAATCACGTTTGAATTTTATAATGAAATATATAACTTTACAGATGATATGAATTTCTATTAATCGTTGTTGTAAAAGTATGAGTTACTAGATTTTTCAAATGCATTTACATCCTCTAGCGTTGTAGTGATTTATAACATGTTAACACAAATAGTTTGCAATGTGGTCAGAATTTAACTAAGATAAAAGATGTATCGTAGGTAAAAAATATGATACGTTTTGAATGAGGTGTCTCAACCATAGACAAAATAAACCTAGACTTACAACGGCAATGTATTTCTTTAGAACGTTTTGGTGCCATCTAGATTTTGTAAGAATACTAATGCACAAACCGTGGCAATTTTAAAATGCTTTCAGTTGATTTTAAAAATTGAAAATTTAGGTATCGTAATTTGAAACCAAATTGAAGCGAAAATGATTTTATTAGAAATTATAATACTAACCCTGTCTAATACAATAAAATAAGTGTTGTGTACAATGTGCACATTCGTATATGTTAATTATTTCAGCGTTTTTACAATGAAACCAGCCATGTATGTGTTTATAAAAGACGTTCTAGTAAAACCTTCATGTGGAGAACTTTCTTGTACAACACTGGAAATGATTCTTTCTGGAAAAAAATTTGAAATGAATAGTGGAGTTGCTAAATCATCTTCATGAAAAAAAGAAATTATTTAAATCGGGAAGAAATACTCCCCTTTATCATCCTCACAATCAAATGTGCGATTATAATTTGCAACTATTAATTATCGATTAATGGCCGATTTCTTCATCATGTTTTTCCTAAAGTTAATTTATCAGTCAATTGAAATGTGCCGAACATTTGGCTGTACACATACTTAAGTGTCACATTCTAACTGAGAGATAAATTCAACTTTAGGTAAAGGCGGTGACGAAATCGGGCATAAGATGGTTTTGAAAGCTCCTATGAAACCACTGCTTGTTAGATGGTTGTATCTCACTCCATTACTCTTAATTTGTCCAAATAAACTTTCTAGCGGGTCCTGATTGAATCTTCTACCAAGTACATATTGAAATCCTTGTGATTTTAAATATTTCCAACCGCACATAATATTTTTAACAGTTATTTTCCAAATTTTCTCTTTTCTGTCTCTGAAAATTTTCACAAAAGCCATAGAAGCTAACATTAGCGTTATTTACCCAAAAATTCATGACTGCTGCTGCCAGATATTCCAAAACGAAGTTCTTTGCCGCGCTGCGGTGATTTCATACTACGATTCAAAGAATTAAACGTTTTTCGCTCTAAATAAATGACAGAAAACAAATTCAGTTTTATGTCATTTACCGTTTTTATTTACACCTGCTGCCACCATGTTTTTGGAAGATAAACTAATTTCCGATTTCAAGGTCATGCATTTGCGTTAAATGTCTAGGTTTATTTTGTCTATGGTCTCAACTGTTTAGTATATACCTATTTTGATAACTTTCATCAGGGTTATTTTCTGACTAATCAAAACTAGAAAATAATTGCTATGATCGTGAAAACTGTTCCTATTTGATTAGATTTCGTTCATTTCTTAAAATATTGTTTTGATTTAATCGATGAGAGCAAATCAAAGTTAAACTGTCCTAGGGATGGATTGACGATTCGATAATGTTTGTTTTAAGTTTTGCGTGAGTTAAGTCAAGTCAATTGAAACAAGCTGGAGAAATATTTTAACCGTATTTTTTATTTTAATTCATGTAAATGTAATTCTGTTTACTGAAGCTAATGAAAATAAGTGATGTCTGTACCGTTAGTAGTTAAGCAAATTAGAAGTTTTTAATCCGATTCGGTAGAAATTAAACTTATAATCTACCGGAGAGCTTTTTTTACCTTATAGTCTAATATCAGTGTATTATTTCGAAGGACGTGCCATAGTAATTTTAGCGTTATAAGACGAAATTATTGATTTTATGAAAACCACATTAATGTATTGGTAGATCGTGATTACTGACGTGGTGGAAATAATCAACAAGAGCGCAGACAAAGCTAGCGAAGGAGACGCCCTTCAACCTGCCGACAGGTCAGCAGCATTCACCTTGTGCGCGGGCGCTCAACTACACTGCGTGCGAATGCCGCTGCAGTGTGCTGCACCCGGACAGCCTTCGATGACAGTCCGCAAGTTTTTATGCAGGTTGTACATATCAGCACTTGTAGTTTCTGCACCGAAATATCCTCCGCAATTCTCCCAAGTTTCTGTCTCCAACTGTTGCTCGATCACCATTAGATTCATTGGGCATTCGATTTTAATTCTAATCGAAATTTTTATGCACGCAGTTACTTATATGTACTAAACTTGCAGTTCAGTCTGTATATTCTTCTTTATAAATGTACTACATACGTCGTTCTTAAAATAATTCAAAACAGGTGCTAATATCCACTGCTCTGTCGTTTCAACCACTATGCATGATATCAAAGTTCCATCCACCAGAATTATGTATGTGTTTACGAGCTGCAAACTATCCGCGAGAAATAATTACTAACAAGCTCTTAAACTCGGGTTGATTGGATTGAATTCATGACCGTGCGGTTTTCTGCATGGCTGAACACCGCAGTACTCATACTAAATCCGTACAAAAGAAGCCAACCTGAAACGATATTATATCATTTTGTGGGACTTACGTACATTAGTTTAATGAAATGGGAAATACGTAGTCGATAATTGATGGCCTATCATAACGCTAAAATTTATCTGCGGCACGATGGTGTGCAAACAGCAAATTTTGCAAACGTTCCGCAGTTTAATGAGATTCAGATTCTTGAACCATTTCTTTGTGCAACATTGTGCGGAGTTAATTCCACGCTTGTGTAAAGCTCCTTCTCGCTGTTTACCCAATTGTACAAACGAAAACTGGGGACTTCCATCTCCGAGTGGCAACAAAATCATTTTTGATGCTGCAAACTTTCTAATTTGTACGTTCGTTTTGTGCTTATACGTATAGAAGGTTCCTTATATCCATTTATGAAAACTTGCTGCCTCGTTAATCGTTTTGAAATGTTTTTGTGATGAATTTGTTTTTGTTGCAATGTTTCAATATGATTTCTTTTTGTTTCAGGTTGTAAAATCAAGGCTCTCCGTGCGAAAACCAACACTTATATCAAGACGCCAGTTCGTGGTGAAGAACCGGTGTTCGTTGTGACAGGCCGTAAAGAAGACGTCGCAAAGGCAAAACGTGAGATCCTTTCAGCGGCCGAGCACTTTTCCCAAATACGTGCATCTCGCAAAAACAACTTGGCTGGATTGGGCTCTGGTGCCAGCACTCCTCCGGGCCCGCCAGCGAACATCCCGGGTCACGTTACGATCCAAGTGCGCGTTCCGTATCGAGTGGTAGGTCTGGTGGTTGGTCCAAAGGGTGCCACTATCAAGCGTATCCAGCACCAAACGCACACTTACATTGTGACGCCCAGCCGTGATAAGGAACCAGTCTTTGAGGTGACCGGTTTGCCGGAGAGCGTCGAAACAGCACGGAGAGAGATAGAGGCTCACATCGCCATGCGTACCGGTAACGGAACTTCCATTAACGGTCTGAGCGGATTGGGGTCCTTAGAGGACACGGATCTTTTAGCTTCTCTATATAAAACGGGGTTCAATTCGATTTTTAACTATCTGGAACCCGCTGCAGATACTTTTCCCACCATGACATCATCCACTGGCAGCACCGGTGCGTTTTCGAGCTCAGGATCGTGCTCAAGCAGTTCATCAAGTTCCGGAGGACGTGGAGACCTGGGTGCCATCTGGAGTTCCAGCGATCGGGACGAGGGTTTAGGTGACTCTCCGAGCTTCGACAGTTCAACAGCACTTTCAAGCATCTGGTCTTACCCCACGGTGGCCCCATCTCGCCCTTCGCCAGCTAACAGCACCAGTCCAGCAGATTCGTTGTTGGGCTCTGCAAAGTGCTTGGTATGCGTCGAAGCCAAGGTCACACACGCTTTGGTACCTTGCGGTCACAATTTCTTCTGTATGGAATGCGCCAATCGCGTTTGTGACGGTAGCGAAGCGCAGTGTCCCGTGTGCTCCTTGCCTGCTATTCAGGCCATCCGTATATACTCGCCCAACCCTTAAGCTGCCACACGATCGATCTCGCTCGAATCCTCACCGCGCCCATCCACATTCCCTGGGCCCGCGCCCTGTGTTCAGCCTCGGTTTGTTTCGCGCCGCAACGGCCACATGTCCTACAACGAACTCTAAATTATTAATATAAGTCTTATTTGAGCTGTTTTCTGTTTACGTATGAGGCCCATGGAGCGCGAGACTCGCCGAGGATAGTCATCGTATGCCAGTTCACAGATTTACTATTAATATTTTCTTAACACGTTATAGTATTAGAGCATATTGGTATATTTTATTTAATATATTATATCGCGAAGATTCTCTCCTATCCGTTAAACTTTAAAAGACATGACGCGGCGCATATTACACTTTTGTATTTTTAAATATTTCGTTATTTTTTTAATATATTTTTTTAAGTTAGCCATGTGACGTGTCACATATTTAAAGTCTGATACAGCAATTCTCAAAATATTATTTAAGTAATATAATAATTGAAGTTTAACTAATATATAATTGTATAAAAAGAAAAATATCGAAAAATAATCTTAAAAAAAGGTAAAAAAATATATTGTGCGGTGAGTTAGGGCAGGGGGTCATCGGCTGTGATTTGAACTGCCACAGACCGCGCCCGCGTCGGCCGGGGTTACACCTCTAATAACGACATACATATCCCTTATTGTTAGTTGATCACTCATTGTTACTATTGTTCTGTTATGTCATGTGATGTGATACATATATTTCTTATAGCCTATAAGTTATTGAGAGTATTTTATAAATATAATGAAATTATTTATATACGTGTGAACCCGTCGGCCGCCGCCGTCGCCGCCGCGATAGTTGCCACTGTCCACAGCCACTTAGGGATGTATTTTTGTACTGGACATCGCCGCAACACTTAGTCGTTAGCTCTGCGCGGCCCCCGCCCGCGCGTTCGTGCCTCGACCCTCAGTATTCACATCTACTTAAATCACCGCCATCCATCGAGCACGATCAGCATATTCATTTTTGCATTTCTATCTTTGATCCGGAAAAAATCTCTATTCACACTCACTCAAATTAATTTTTATTCTTCAAGTCGATAGTCAGCATCGATCTCATATAGGTAATGGCAGCATCAACTCCTCCAAACTAAATTACTTAATTCACAAACTACATGCCACTTTTTACTAGTATCAGAATTTCAAAAGAAATCGACATATTAGCTTTATTCTTTTGAAGATGAACATATATTTGACATACATTGTCATTGTACATTGTCACCTCACACACCCTCGTAATCATCTCGGAACCGCCCTTTGTTACAGTGATGTTCCAAAATTCATGAGAAGTTCAACATGTTGACACGTTTTCTAAAAAGACGAATGGTACAACTTTCTGAAATCAGGTGTTTCATTTATCTGTAAATAGAAATAAACCATTTTGTGTTACTCAGATTCCTCCAAATTTAAAAGAATCAGTATTTAAATCCTTTTTATGTTAGCTATACACTATTATAGGTATTAAGCTCTAAAGCTAAATTATGTAATCCTTAATTATTCGTGTACTAGATAAAAAATGAAATATTTTAAAATAATTTATTATGAAAAGATCTTACCAGAAATTATTCATTTGCAAATAATGATGGCTGGGTTGCGTAAAAGATTTAAGCCAGGATTAAATTTAAGCCTAAGTTGGAATGTCACATACATTATGGCCAGGTTTCCCAGTCGCAGTTTAACTTTAATCTTCTGTTTATTTCCATAGTAACGATTATAAAAACAATTGTTCGTTCATATGGAAATAAACTGAAGATTATAGCTAAACTGTGATTGAGAAACCGGGCCTACATACAGCACATTCTAACGTATCCTTAAATGTAATCCTGGCTTAAATGTTATGCAACCCAGCCGATATGACTAATTTGTACTTTTATATGACCATTGGGTTTAAAACTTCTCTAATATTAAACACAATCTTCATAATTCAAGGTTTTGGAACTCATTATTATACCTATAAGTGATGACTTAATTATTAATTATTTAATTATTAATGCTATCAATTCTATGATTCAAATTAAAAAAAGTCTGGGTATGAATGTGTATGCACCGATGTACAAACATGCGTATTTAATATAAACGTGAAGATAAAATGTTTACTAGGTATCGGTTTCAATAATTTCAGTGAGTACAATGTAAAACATTTTTTAAGAAACAAATAATATTCTTAAGAATTAAGTAATTTTTTCATGGTGTTGCCATAATTTACAATATGTTGAATACGTTGTATAAAGCGCAGCTATTTATTCGTCCAGCAATCCTACAGAAAACCTCAAGCAAACTTAATGATTTCTTCCTGGAACAAAGTATATTTCTTAATTTGTCAACAAGAGGAAAATGGGTTTTCCTAAGTTTTTGTTCTAGACCCTTGCGTCATGTCCTACAAAGAATTCGCCTTGTTTTTGTCCCAGTACTTATCCTAATTGTGAAAACTCCGATTTAATTGACAGGTTGTAAAATGAAGGAAAGTACGATTGAGTATAAAATGGAATAGAGATTTTCGCTGGGTTTATAGCGCCCCGCACTGTAGTGAATTCGGCAGTTCCGGCTGACGCAGACTGTATACTTACGACTTAGATTAATATATATTATTGAATGACTATTTTGTTTATTTATTATTATTTTTTTAATTTTAGTGCTTCGGATTATAATGTTATTGAATGGAATTTATATATATTTTATTGATGATGTATCCTATGGAAGTGTGCGTCAGCCGTGCGCGGGTCATCCCGCTGACTTAGTTTGTTTATACGTACGTATCTGTATATAAGTTGTTGTTTTATAGCTATTAATACCATTATATTATTATTATTAATTATTATTATTTTATTTTTTTACATATTTTTGTGAAGATATTTAAATATGAATGTTAGTACAAGTTCATGTCCACATTTGTGTGTGAATCGTGACTGTTTGAAATAGTTTAATTAGAATATTTTTGATTATATATTTATATTGATATTTTAATTTTATAAATCCTGTGGTAATTTCTTTTTTGAAATTTTGTAACTTTTCTATTGATTTTTGACTATTAAATGTATAAGTGTGTTTTCGATTAGAAAGTTTAAAATTAGATGAATTTTTTATGACGGCGGCTGACCAACGCTTATCACCGAGAATTCTTTTGCCCAAGGTCGTCGCCCGGAGTTGCTCAAGTTCCTGTGAAGTATTTAATTTATTTGAATGACTACTGCATAAGACTAAACTTCACTCGACACTTTAGCATCCTCTTAGGAATAAATATTAATAAGATTGACTTCTTTTTTTTTATAAATTTCTTGCTACCAAATATTGTCATAATAAATTACGTGATTTATATTTTCTTTCGTTTTTTTTTCTTTTGTTTATCGTTTTGTAACTGTAAGCCTTTGTGTTCCCGCATGAGCTGTGTGCTTCAGTTGGTCGACGTACGAATCATAAAACGTACATTCTTTGGAACGTACACTAAACTCAAACTCACAGCATTTAACAGGAAATTGTATTCCGTCTTTTCTTAGTAAATTTCTTGTCGATTTGCCGTCGAGTGATTACTGATGTGAATTGAAGTAAAATGCTGACACACTTGAACAATACTTACGTGCATTGCAACACCAACACACGGGACCAATGGCTTTAGTATTTTCCAAAGATTGCCTGACCACTTCAGGTAATCCCTTTGAGAATTTTCAGCCACCAAGGTTTAGAAACCAGCAGTACGAACAGATCTAGATATTTGTTTTTTGTTTCTTTTTCTTTTTAGTCATAGGCACATTTCGATCATATAAGAAATTACATTCATGTTAAATATTTTTTACTTGGTATATTTAAAATTTCGTAAATTGATTTGAAAAACTATTGAAATTATCTTCTACCTAATTACCTGAAAAGCAATTATAGTTACAGATGGTAAAATACTCGCTGTTAAAAAACTTTCTGAGATTTTCTGTTATGTACAGTGAGATTGATGCTGTGTAAAAAAAAACTATAAGCTCAAATAAAAAAATTTCAAAAAAAAAATAATTACTATTTCACCGAAAGTTCTTGAATATAATTCAATTACCATTTTTGTGAATCGAAAGAACGTTATCAGGTTTACATGCATTTTGTTTAAAGGTAAAGTATTTTATTTCAGAGAACATTAAAAGTATTATCTAATTAGTATTGAAATTAGTATCTATTTAAGTTGATTTGTAAGATCATGTAAAAACAAATTTGAATAGAATAATAACATCGTTAGAGCACAACTATAGTGTAACTTTGAAGCAAAGAAAGTCCATTGCTTTATATTAGCAAGTTTGAGGAACTATTTAAATTTTTATTCTGATAGTATCGCTAAAATCAGTTTTCTCTGTGTTTTGTAAATATAGATTTTTTACGATAAAAAAAATGTATAGACAGGCAAGAAATGTTGAAAAATTTATAAACAGTGGCAAGAGACTTGTATTTTAACTTTTTGGAAGTTAGAACTAATTGTACTGATTAAGCGAAGGCATTCAATTTGATTTCGTGATACTTTATTAGTTCCGCAAATGTGAATGATGAATCGAAATGTGAATGACGCACAGTAAAGCAAGTAGAAAGGTAATTTAAAAACAGAACGTAACACGTAACGGGATTTTTTTCTTAAATACAATTTCCTATTAACAAGTTAGAATCAGTGTGTTATTCCGATGAATGTACGTTTGAAACTAAAAATATGTATCGCCCTTGTTTTGTCGTTTGATGTTTCACTCATCTATGCATGTTAGTTGGGGTACTGTAGCAACTAGTGTAGCTCACGAGGCACAATTGAATACATATATAGAAAAAAATCGCGTTTTATATTTTAATATATTCCTATAATCGCATATAAAAATATTTTAGTACGCGTAAAATGTAGATGTAGCGACTTTTAAATGAACATTTATGGAGTGAACCCTAAATTTATTGTGTGGAAAACATTCTGCTCAAAAATAAACGGTTGATCGTGAAACAGGAGAAATATTTTCGGGGTTAAAGAGCGGTGTCACATAGGCAATATGAAAACTAGGTACGATTTTTTACACCGTTCGAATGGGCACGACTTTTAGAAAAAAAAATTAGGTGCTGACTGCGACCGCTGGATTTAATAAAAGTCTTCCCGCCCGGAAATCATTCCGTTATATGTATGTATAAGGAATCAATGTTTGGTTACTCGGAAAATTAATGTTATATTTCAAATATATAGGAATTTGGATTAATTAAATTTTAGATAGTCTAATTGGCATATTCATCGCTGTGTTTTGATGTATTTTGTGTCTATTTACATTTGAAGCTTACGTTTGGAAGTCGCAAATTTTCCGGACGGATGTACTAAATTCCAAACGTTCAAGCTTTGTGGCTGCAATAAATATTATTAAAAGCGTTCAGATACTCATCAGACCGCGCCGCTGTAACGCACGCAGTGGCTTCATCTCATAGAAATTGACTGCGACACGTCATTTTGCAAATCACACTGTATATTAGCATATTTTTAACACTTAATATACAGGCCTAACTATGATATTTAAGTAATAATATCTATATTTCATAATTAATATATATGAAAGTAATTTTTGAAATAGTATAAGAAAATAACATATAGATGTTTCTAGAAAAAAACTGTATTTATATTATAATAATGAAGTAAATGAAATATTTATATTAAGATATATCTTTTTGTAGCCTCCTGTATGACATTAAAGCTTAGGGTCGCAGGTTCATCTGCTACGTGATTTCATAGGGTTGATAAATAGTATCATTCAAAATTGTATTAATCAGTACACAGGCATAAGCAATCACGTCGGCACGCAAATAATAAAATTTTCTTCAGAAAATTTGTACTCTCAATTTATTTTCAAGATATTACAACTGTTTAGTTGATAAGTATGCATGTTGTTTACTGATGATACAATTTTTAATATACATATTTGCATTTGCTTCTTGAAATGTTTTAAACCGACTAATAGTTTGTTTACTTTAAATTGGCAGAAGATTTAAGGGTACTCTGGCTGAAAAAGGAGAATATAGAAAACGAGTGGAAGAAGCAGCCCCATGATATCAGGTGAACATCAAAATTTTGTCTTCTCATCGTAACTAAGAGCAATAAAGTAACGAAATAACTAACTTTAAATCGCTATCTATTTTCTACTTTTAATAAAATACGTAGACTAGCAAATTAAAAATAAACGGACGTATCAGGGGCAACCGACGACCCTGGCGAGTCGACCCGCTCAGCATTTATAATAAATATATAAACTATATACTAAATAATATTTAGCTGTTAAAAGTATTTCTATATTATTAAATGTGTGCGAGTCGTTTGAACGTACTATTATGGTTAGATTTGTCCTTTTCTAAGATTTATGTTATGAAAAACGCTTTATCGCTGTTGGCCACGACTGGAGAACCATCGAACGATGTAAAATTCAGCACAAAATCTATTTTTTTTATTTATTTTTTGACAATCTTTTGGAGATACGAGAATTGATGTGTATACATTTTTGTTCACTTTATTTTCAAATTTGTACACATTTGAGCATTTTTGATAAACAAACCACATTTAAGTAACAGCACTTAAAATAGTTTTAACTTTTGAGTAAAGCACTTCCTTGATAAATAATACTATTAAAAGTTAAAAGTTTAATAACGAAAATGAAATCTTTTTGTGGGTAATTTAATTTGAGTAACTTTTAACTTTCTTTTGAAATTGTAATTTTAAAATAAAATAATTTATATATATTATTTAAAAAAAGAAATAATAGGTGTAACTTTCAATTTAGGGCCCTCTCTGGAAATACACATACGCACACTTTAATACAAGTATGCTATTTAAAATGTTTCAAATTTTCTAAACTGGTATATTAATATACCTACATGGACAGTCTAATTCTTTTAATTTCTTCTTAAGAACCGGCCGAAGTTTATTTTTTTAAAGTTTTTTTTGTTGCTTTCCTATTAGTCACCTTATTCTTCTCGTTAGCTTCTTTTCATTTAGTTCTCTCTTCTCTCTAATTTACTTCTATCCTACTTCCTTCTTGCCTCTCTTCACATTCTTAATCGTTATTTTTTTTTCTCTTTCTTCATTTATTTCTTTATTTTTCCTTTTCTCTCCATGCTTCTTTTAGAATCATTTTTAGTTTTATGTTGTTTTGTTTTTTATTTTGTCAAAATTACGCCAGGTATAGGCAGTGTGTTCTTCAGGAGCTTACTAATGGCGTTTGTTACACGTTTCATTGTTTTTATTCATACTATTTATTTAGTTTGGATGTTACCCAAATTTGTTCTTTACCTGTCGAACCAATAAACGCATTATTATTACATCGAGGACGCCTTATACGCGAGACTTGGATAGGAGCCATGAATTAAAATAGACTTGAACTACAATTAACTATTAAATGTTAACTAAAATATTATTTGTAACTAATTATACAGGTTGTACACGAATTCAACCGACAAACTTCTAAGGTATGTTTCTTGCTTAAAGGTGTACCTAAATTGTTCATATGCTCTAATCTATCTTCTTTCATTTAGAAGTTACGACCTATTATTTTGTTTTTGTTTCCTAATCTGGCATTGAAGTCATTGAATGAATTTTGTTTACATTTTGAACTAAAGTTCACTGGCATCAAAGAAAACAGGCTACAGTTGACAAAAGAAATTTATTACTAATGTTGCAGCACTAGCAGATGAAGTTTATATGACTTTTTTAATATTTAATAAAAGGATTAATGAAAAATGCATGATAGTTTATTGAAAATGTTTTGTCTTGTGCAGACTTTATTCTTCATATAAAGACCAATCTTATCTAACCTTTTATGCTTTAGATTAGGAGAAGAATGTGCACTAGAAATTTGTCAGTCGAATTTGTGTGCAGCCTGTATATTCTGAAGTGAAATTTATTTACAGAGAGATAATATTTCTAGCTGATTGTTTAGCTATATCGTAATTAGATATTTGATTCGAGAAATTCCTTGCTCGAATTATAAATAAAAAATAAATAAAACATCTTTTAAAAATGCACTTTTAAAACTAAAATCTATTTGCTAACAATATTCTTATAATTGATATAAAAAAATGGATTTGAAAAATTGCGATTTTTATTTATCCTGATTTTTTTAAATTTTAAACTAAGTGAGAAATGAGAGGAATGAAATGAAACAAAGCCGACAAAAAATCGAACATTTAATTCAATAAAATATACAGATGTACAGATGGCTACAGATGTAAAGACAACATGATTGGTTTACAAATCAAAACAGTATATCTTAAGTCCTAAATATAACTAATTAAACTGATTTATACAAGGTGTTCCAAAACAACGTTTAAATACTTACAGGGAATATAGTTCGGTCGAAAACAAGTTAAAAAGTCTTAATGAACATAGGTCCTCAAATAAACCGTTTCCGAGATATGTATCAGCGATTCAGTAGCAACAGTATAATAATGTGTTTTATTGGTTTTTATTAAGGTTTTGTTGATTTTTTACAGTATTAATTTATTGTTCAAAATGTCGTCCTTCCATATTTACACAGGATATATATACATTCTTGTCTCTGATTTAAAAATAAATCTCCTAAAATTTCAGAAAGAATATTTTCCAAAATCGCTGTTATCTCAGGAAGAACAGTTGATTTGCGGACCTTTGTAAGTACATTAAGACTTTTTAGCTTGTTTTCGATCGTACTACATGCCCCTAAATATTTAAACTTCGTTTTGGAAACACCTGACAATAATTTCTATATTTACATAGATATTTTTTGTTTGAATTTTTAGGAATTTTTATTTATGCAAAATGTAAGTGGTTTGTATATTGAAATGCTCGAAGTTAGCTTTAAAAATCCATTCCTACATTCCATAAATGAAGGCTGCCAATGAATAAAAGAGTAAGATCTGGGCAGAGTAAACCGAAAACCGAGCACAATAATTTGATCATATCAAAGCTTCACTGTGATTCGTAAGACTGACTTAAATGTTATTTCGGAATAGTAAAATAAAGAAAATATTAAGTCCCTTCTAAAGTAAGCTTTTTGTATCTTACCAAAGTGCGTCAACAGCCCTAAAGTAACGAAAAAGCAACAAAAAAATAATAATGAATATATAGTTTAGGTGTGCAGTGTGTATATTTTTCCAGTTATTATACTAAATTATAGAAGAAAAATATTTAGATACGGTTTCTATCACGATATATTAATATATAATTATACGTATACTAACTATATACTTAGAAGAAGAGATGAGTAATAGTCAAAAAATTGCTGATATTGCTTTTTGTCAGTTGTATATCATTGTTGCTTCTTTTTGTTAAGCTTTTCATTGCCAGCGACGCTGCTATGTCGTCATGGGCTTCGCACAAGAACCGTCCTCTGCACAGACGGACGGATTTCGCTCGTATTGCGTAAAAACGAGCGTCTGGATTTGGGTAGTTAGGCATCGTAGTTAAATAAGAGTCCGGCAATGAAATGATTAAAGGAACCATTTTAAATCAGTAATCAGCATGAGTTTACGGTAAAAGTCGCACATTTGCATTCATTAACTATTTATATATTGGGGAACAGTCAACAATATACATCGATAAATTAAATGCATTCTAAAAAGTTTTATATTGTTAATACTCTGGTGCCAAAAAATGTAAAAGTTACTAAAATTCTCCAACGGTATTGTAACTTTAATTATGTTTTACAAAACTAACGAGAAACCTTAACACACTTTCATTCAGACGCAAAATGCGCACGGCGAAAGATAAATTAGTCATTGTGTGTTAAGGGCATTCCTATCTGATAATAATAATAAAAATACAATTACTCGGACTAAATATGAACACGCAAATTCATTCTTATGTGAGAAATTGTGAAAAGTAAATTATAAGTTGCAATCCGTTTGTATAAATAATGAGTACGGTGACCAATACTATTATACTACATACTTCTTATTCTTATTTCATCCTCAGTGACATAAATATTTTCCCTATTTCAATGAATACACTATAGTCTACAAAATTAGTTTTTAGAATTTGAATTTAGAATTCAAACTTTTTACTTTTTATTAGTTCTCATGTAATTTTTGTATCTACTTTTTTGATAGTACCTTGAAAATTTTGTTCATTTGTAATACAAAATTTTATTCATTTATTCAAGGAAGATCAGAAATTTTGTGAGGCTGTAATTAATGGCATTGTTATCTCTTTGTCTCTTTTGTAATATTTTACAGCTTAGTTGTATTCAATGAAATATTAATGTAAAAATGTATAATTGCGCAAATAGACCTTGGTATTTGTTACAGTATTTTCGTTTATTTTGCGTACCGTTGTAATAATATTATCGACAAAAAATGTAATAAAAAAAAACTAATGCGCACCATGTAATCACACCAATAATATACGTTTTACCCTGTAGAAGCTTGGAAAATTATATATTTTCATAACGTATATGTTTTTAAAAAGTGCGTCAAGATAATCTAAGAACAAAAACACACAAAACTTGAAAAAAATAATTTAGAAATATATTTTAAAAATTCGTCCTTTTATTCAGATTAGTATGTCGTGGAGACCTCTCTACTTATGTATGTAATTGTGTGTACACACGTTATTTTTTTACGTATGATTTCTAATCTGAATTACAGGACCTGCATGGCCTTTACGATATTTCAGAGTTCTTATTACGTGAAATGAAAATGGTATACTAAAAGTGAATATTTTTGCATTTTCTATGATTTATTAACATTCAGAATTCCACTGAACGTGTTCTCGATGTGAAATATTTTATATGTGAGTGTTCATGGTGTGTATTTCTATGCGTTGTACTTGTTCGAATTGCTTCCCCGCACGATTTCGGTGGAGGCGCCCGGCGGCCATCACGAAATGAAGCAATTCGGACCTTGATTGTTAACTGTGAGGATGTCAATAAGATTAAAAAGTGAATTCGTTGTACGAGTATGTATCCCGAAGTTAATCTCCCCATATATATTTTAATAACTAAATATACGTAGCGGACATGTTATGCAGTCAGTATTTTGTACGAGTACACGTTTTCCGGAAATATATATTCTCTACTTATCTTTCTACTAAATACATATATAAATGTTGCTATAATATTACATTATTTACTTTATTTTATCATACACCCATAAATATACATTATATTATAATAGGAATTATATATCTAGTAAAATATATTATTACAATAATAAAAATGTATTTGTACTGGATTTGTATTTTTATTTATTCCCACATTAAATCTTCCAGATCTAAATCCGACTCGCTGAGATTCTTAAGTAAAACCTGCAGAAGGTTTTACTATAAATAAATTTATTTTTGCATCTACAAAAAATATACTTATACAGTTCAATCACTAATATTGTACATAGATCACTTAAAATTGAGAATGATAGATTTGATTCATTACCCATAATACATTGAAACTCAAATAATATCAAATTCACGGAACTTGAGCTCTGCGTCATCAATCTCCGACGTTAGAACCGACAAATATTTCTTTGTCAACAGTGAATAAGAAAAAGGAATGGAGTCATGCTTCTTATGTCTGATGATGCAACGCCAGACGCGTTTTATTAATGACGCAGAGCTCTTCTCTTATGAAAGATTCTATACCAAACGCTTTACGTAGTTAAAACGTCAAAAATTTTCAGTTACCTTGTCCAGTTTTACGAGTCATGGTAAATTTCAATACGAAAATAGTTCTCGTAACAGATCAAGAAATAATTATAATCGAACTTTACTTTAGGAAGATAGATAACCGACATCTCCTAGACTGATACAAACTGTGGGTCTTTAAATATGAACTTTGCAACCACAAGCATCAACCTTCCACGCAACAATCCACAAAAGGAGGAAATGAAGAAGAAAACCATAATTTACCTCTTTTTTACCAAACAGGCTCAAATAATCCTCTTGGGACTACTAGAAATATTGATCAAATTCTACAACTCAACAAACAAGCATCAACGCCTATGATATTTCCTTTCTGTATCATTTAGTACCTTAGTTGAGAAATACGATTCAGGTTGTCCAAAATTTAGTGTTACATCCAATATGATCCTTAAATGATAAAAAAATTATTCAGGTTTCATTGAAAATGGCTTGTAATGCTCTACAAGATAGATAGTACTTAAAAGTAACCCCTAAATAGCAACCCCTCTTGTGGAGCAGTGCAAGTCATTTTCTACAAAACCTGAATAATTTTCTATCTTGTATAGTTCAGCTGTAATACTTCAGATTTTCTAGATCTACTATATATGACTCCCTACTGTCCAACAGTTCTGTAATGAAGCATTGCAAATAACTTCACTTTCTACTCAAGTGTGAAGTTATGAGTAAAAAAAAAGATGAAGAACACACCGAAATTTTAACTAACATTTTCGATCCAGACATTTGTAACTTGATTAACCAGTTCTATAAAATGAAGTATAATATAGGTAGTATTCCATTTTTAAAATAGTTTTATTTTTTCGTCGAAGTCAACTAATAGGTGCCTATTGGAAACGAAGGGTCGTACATAAAAATTCAACATTTCGAGATGATGTGACGGGCCCGTAATACAGAGACCATATCAGTTAAGATTATTATTTCGAAAGTTTGTGTGTTTCAGTTTTAGATTTGGAGGAGTTGCTTTGCCTCATAGTAATAAATTGAATTATGACAAGACGGTTTAGTATCCAGATGAGCATGTTAATAGTTGAAGTAATTTAATTACTGCTGCTTGACCATTAAAACCAATTTGAAAATGGAATACTCTACTCCTCCGTTTAATTGCCTCAAACATTTTTTGCGTTTCAGCCTATGACTTGGGCGGTTTTAGTCGAGTCTAATTATACAAGAGGTCATTATAGCTGGTTAAAGAAAGAACCTAAAAAAAAACATTTTTCTATTTTGGTGTCTTAACGACTACATTATGAAACCCATTTGGGTGTCATTATGAAACCCATTTGGGTGTCATAAAGTAGCTCATTAACGTCCGGTTGTACCAACTTTTTAAGCAGAGCTTAAATTTAAGTGATGTTTAGACCAGGACATTATTTATAGTGTAACAAAATGTTAGTCATATATACCTACCGCGACAGTTATTGAAATTTCAAATTACAAAAATAACCTCCAAACTGATTTTTGTTTGACATCTAAAATTGCAAAAATAACCTTCAAATTGACACTTGCTTGAAATTCTATTAAACATCAACCAATGTCACCAACAGAGATCGGTATTATTTCAAGTTAATTCATTTCAGATACCTAATTAAAATTCAAAATAATATTTTGTATTTATTATTTTAAATATACCACGTGTCCACCGACTGTGGTTTTTCTTTTCTGGTATCTAAACTATTTAATATAGAAAAAAATTTCAAGCGCTATCATCCTCTAATAAAAAAAAAACTGTATACGTTAAATTTATTTGCAGTTACACAGGGCGTTCATTTTAGAAATGTCAGCAAGTATCTTTAATATTTCAAATGGAATGTTTTATTAACATATTTCTATACCTAAACCTAGTATTTACCGAGGTTAAATGCAGTCAACGAAGAAACATCTTAAATGCAGGCCCTTATTAAATTGCTTTTAACTTGCTTAATCGAAGAGCCTTCATTATCCGTTATTAGCGTGTAATTACACATGCTTTAAGCTAAGCAACACTGTATTAACAAACCTGAAGACTACGCAGATTGTTGGTGGCTGGCAGTTCTTTCTGTTGAATTTAGAAGTGAAATATTTCAAGTTTTTCTTAAGGAACACCCCGTAAGTAAAATTATCGACCGATGTAGAATTAAATTTGCTATCTTTTTGCCAAACAAAGTCCTATACCTAAACCTAAGGTCTGTGAGATAATTCTGGTTTTCATTATGCTTCACGATTGTTGTCATTTTTAGGGTGCCGTGTAAGTTAATATTTTTAGAAATAACATTTGCAACAATGTCTGTTCTTTCAAAATTTCGGCTACTCAAACTTGCTACAGAATTTCATTCTAATTATAAAGAGTACTAGGGAAGACGTACCCGTATGTTTGAGCTACCCGAGTACCCGTATCGTGCTCAGGTAATCATATGAGCTCGGGTACCCGTATAAATTCGGATACCCGTACAAAACTAAAGTTCGGATCTGACACGAGTGCCCATATGTATTGAATATTTGTTTGAATATTTCAGCTTAAACGGATTCACGAATTGTACATGTGTATCCGAATGTTCAAAATAATCAAGTTTTTATCGAATTACATAGGTAATAACTGGTATCCGGATAAAAAAATGATACTCGAATAATAATCGCACGGGTAGTACTCGGATACCCGATGTGCCCAGGGCCCGATCTAGCTCTTCCGCCGCTCTGGGCAAAAATGATTTTTGCCGCCCTTTACATATACAGTATCTTTCAAAAAGTATGCCACAAATAAGATTTTTTTAAAATTATCTGTTTTTATAAAATTTTATTGATGCAGAACGCTTCTGCATTCTTTCAAATCAAATTGGGAAATGCCAGTTGAAATTTATTTTTTGCGGTACACAGCGTGAACATCGAAAAATGAAAACAGTTTAAAAGTAAAGTGCCCTTTTCTAAAGATACAGGAAAATGTCCTAAGAAATTGTGGCTTAAAATGAAAAGTCATAGTCAAATACACAATTACAGCCTCCTATCTCAAAAATAAAAAATTCTCCCTTTGTTATGATTCCCTCTTTATACGCAAAGATAACCTGAATGGAAAAAGACTAAATTTATTGTTGTTTCTCAAAAGTTACAACAAAAAAACTAAAAATAAGGTGTCCAACAATTATTGTAGTCCTGGGTGTCTGTGGAGTCAAATATTTTTAACTAATTATTGTTTCAAAAGGCAATAAAACATTAATACGTAAACAAGAATTTATTTGTTGTTTGAGACGTCAATTCAACGATACAAAGTAAGAATCTACATTTATGTTTGATTTCTCAGCCACCAGGACTACAATAATTGTTGGATACATGTTACTTATAGTTTTATAATAATAATAATAAAAGGCTATAGTTTATACCCATTTTTTGGCGTTACAATATTTTGCAATATTTTCAAACTTTCTAATTTTCGCGTTGGAACAATGATGTCGTATTGAAATTATTTGAACTTGTTTGAAACATTCTTGGGAGGATAGTTCGTGAAGAAAAAGTGACTTGTGCAACATCAATTTAAAATGTTTCTTTGCTACATGCTTGACAATTTACCCAAGCGATGCTGTTTAACGGATAATTGTCCGATTTAATTTACAATCATACGGTACATGAAACTTGACAGGCATTTGACAATAGTTGCAATCGTATTTGAAATGTATTTACATTTTAGCGTGTCATATTTTCATGACGTCAAATATTGGTTGAAAATATTGCAACGGCAAAAAAACGCCTTAATGTCATATAATTTTTCAGTTAATGAATGATGAATGAAACAAGAAAATACATTTTGGGAACGCATGGAAATAATTACTCAGAACCAAATGAAATAATTGAGAAACAACAATAAGATTAGTCTTTTTCCATTCATATTATCTTAGCGAATACTTTAATCCCACCAGTATTTGCTAATATACATAGTGTGTACGACGAATGATTCGTAATAATGAGTGAATTTTTAAGTTTTGAGATACATAGGAGGCTATAATTTTGTATTTAACTAAACTTTTAATTCTGAACATTTTCTTATGATATTTTCTTGTATCTTTGAAAATAAGGGTATTTTACTCTTAAACCGTCTTCATTTCTCGGTGTCCAAGCTGAATACCTTTCAGGATCAATTTTATCTGACATTTCCCAATTTGATTTGAAAGAATGCAAAAGCGTTCTGCGTCAATAAAAATGGATAATAAAGAAAAATTCCATTTGTCACATATCGTTTCAAAGACACTGTATGTAATTAATAATTATAAATAATTATTTTAAAATATTATTTTTTTATTATTTATTTATTAGTGAATATTTTTTGTTGGCATTCATTGAAACAACAAAATCCTTTTCAGACTCTTTCTTTATTTTTACCAACGGCATTGGCACCTAGGAAACCTTCCTTATTTTTCTTTATTACGTTTTTGTGTTGTTTATTCATTTTTGAGATTTAACGAATGAAACAAAATAAATATTTGAAAAAAAGATAAATTCAATATCTTCTTTATGTACTCACCTTTCCCTAATACCGTCTGTCTTACGAAAAACGCATCACTCTCTAACTGTTACTAATAATCCAATATCAGTAATTAAAAAATCACATAAGACTGATTTATAAATACTACAAAAGAGTATCTATCATTTTTGATTTTTTTAGTATGACATATTTGTCAAACAGTAATCAATTTTCTTTTTATAGCTTTTTCAAAATCTTTTATATTTTTTTGGTTTTTATTGATTTTAATTTTCTTTTTCTACCCAGTTTTGCTGCCCCCAAAATTTGCCGCTCTGGGCAGTTGCCCTGCTTGCGCCCCCCTAGATCGGGCCCTGGATGTACCCGGGTCATAACGGGTACCCGGATAAAGAAATGATACCCGGTAATAATAGCAGGGTAGTACTCGAGTACCCGGCTAAAAAAATGATACCCGGGTAACAATTATACGGGTATTATTCTGTTACCCGGGTACCCAATGTCTTCTCTAAAGAGTACTGTAATTAAAAAAAAATCTTTCCTTTAATTTACGAAAAGTCTTTGCATATGGCTGTCTTCTATCAGAAAATCGTTAAATAAAATTTTAGAAGCTAAAGGCAATTTTGTTGACATTCATAGTAGAAATGATAAAAATCATGAAGCAAAAAGAAAACCAGAATTACCTCACAAACCATACCTTTTAGGTATAGGACTTTGTTTGGCAAAAAGGTAGCAAATTTAATTCTACATCGGGCGATGATTTTACTTACGGGGTGTTCCATAAGAAAAACTTGAAATATTTCACTTCTAAATTCAGCAGAGAGAACTGCCAGCCACCAACAATCTGCGTAGTCTGCAGGTTGTTTAATATAGTATAGTCTGAATTTAAGATTTTCTCGTTGACGGCATTTATCTCGGTAAATACTAAGAAAAGACTGTAATTTTTTTTTTCTTTAAAGTTGTGGAGTTAACTCTACAAAGAATGTATTTTTTAAACCCTGAAATTTATCTATAGCTAATTCTAATTCTAAAATTTAGAATTTGCCTTAAGTATTAATTGTTTTTCAAAGATTCACATCCTTTCTGGATGTGAATGAAGGATAATTGTTTAAGTATTAATTATTTATTGTTATTACTATTTATTTAATAAAGTATAAAGCAAAAACTATTTTGCATTTCTATATCCATTTGAAATAAGTATTTTGTATTTTAAATAAAAACTCAAACTTGAATTTTAAATAAGGTGCGCCGACTTATTTTGTATTTTCTATTTAAAATAATTTCTTTCAACTATTTTACCCAGCTCTGGTCATCAACCGCCACATTTTCAAACAGAATTTTCCTATATTTACATTACAAAATTTTTTTACATCAACCAAAATAGAAAAAATAGAATAAAATACACGTTTCATAAGACATTTTAGCGCACTAGTCCATTAGAAAACTCGCCTTCGGTTCGTTTTCTAAACCTGGACGCGTGCGCTAAAATCATGCCTTATGAAGCTTGATTTTTAATACACTATTAAAGCCTTGCCTTTTCAGTGGTGCCATCATTCCGAATTAGACTTTTCTTTCTAGGATTGACTAACACTGAAAATAAATCTATTTGGAATTTTGACGTCCAAAATGATTAGTCAACACGCGGATTGTGTGTTAAAAGTTTTAATATAATTAGATCTATTCACGAATAAGAAATACTTAGTACCATGAATAGATTAAGGACTTATAAACTGCTCATTCTACTTTGACGTCAATGCAAAAATTGTAAATTATTATGTAATAAACGAAACAGAAAAGAAAATTTAAAATCCTGTTAACTCCCAACGTTTTTATTTTATTGAAACGAATTGGAAGTAAATTACATATCAGTAGACGCCTTTGTTCATCTAAATACATGATAAACGTTGAGTGCGAATAAATTTTTACCTTCAGGGAAGACGATCGGCCCCTACAAAGTATTCGAAATTTCTCGTGGAAAGGTAAATAATCGGCATAATATACTTCCTGAGCAGCTGTGCACCAATTTATGAATTCGCATGCTTGGCTTGGCTACGTATTATCGTTCTTTCTTTTGAAAGGCTCTTCGAATGGAAGATATATTGCCATTGTTGAATGCAAATAATCTTATTATCATCAACGAGAGCAAATCCTTTTAAAATAATACAATTTATTTCGAACCGCTAAACTCGTTCAGAAGCAAACGTATCAACGAGGAGCGCTCGCGAATTATAGTTTTCTCGACGCCTCGTGTGATGAAATTGGAATAAATATTGTGTTTCAGTTTTTGTTTCTTTTTTCTAACGGAAATTTCCCCCTTGTCTATCACATATACGAGTTTCAACTTCAGTTGAATAATTAATGTCAATCAAGTTAAAATTTGTAACGTCCAGCAAGTTCACTTTGTTTAGTTAACAGGGAAAAAAATTTTCGTTTACCTTTTTAACAATTATAACAGTCATTGGACCAACAGTCAAATATTGTTAAATGCTTTAAATTGAGTTTTTAACTATATCATTTTATCACAAAATCTTTTAACCGGACACTAAATTAGCGCACAAACACTTAACGTTTCGCCAACTTTAAAAATGTATCAATTTAGGCAAACATGTAAAGGAAGTTTGTGTAAAGACATCATGTATGTTGCTTCAATAAACAAAATGAACGACACAAAACTTCGAATTGTTAAAACAAATAAATATTATTCATCCTTGCGCCGTTATACAGTGACATTCATAAAGTTCGTAACAAACGGGAAATTTTTTTATTATTGATTTTTTGGAAAAGTTTTTATTGGGGTTAGTTTGTGCATCAATCAAAATGAAAATCAAGGTATTCACATCAACTTCATCATTCATAATTTGCTTGGAAACTTGAAAAATCTAAGTCGCCAAAAATGAAAAATTGCGGTAGTTCGAAAAGTATTCATGTCTTCTTCAAGATTTGTTGTACGCAAATAAAATTAAGTATAATTAACAAGCTGGACGCCTTAAAAAAGTATTTTACAAGAATTACAAGTAAAAATCACGTTTATTTGAAATTTTACTTTATTTTATCATAATATTAAGATTTTCTTACAAAGTAGTGAAAATTAAATGTTGTCTCATTCTTTGATCTGTGTTCATTAAAAAACATACCAATAACATAAAAATATTATTTCAGATAAGATGTGTTTTCAGGAAATATTGAAAATTCGCGTTAAAAAACACGTCTTTGTTACATTACACTTTAATAAATAAAAATAATGTTTATAATTATAAGTCGGAAAATAATTGTGCTGCGGCGCGATTATTTCACAATAATGTTTCCGTTTATTTTTGATGTAATTTAAAAGATAAAAGTGTAAGTGTGACTTTTTCGAGCAAAAATGTTGTCTATAGTAGATTAATTGCTTATTTTTGATCTTATTAAAACATGCAAATTTTAAGCCTA
Source organism: Dorcus parallelipipedus (assembly GCA_958336345.1). NCBI lineage: Eukaryota > Metazoa > Arthropoda > Insecta > Coleoptera > Lucanidae > Dorcus > Dorcus parallelipipedus. Next base: position 48,075,792 of record OY284475.1, read on the forward strand.
ATAAATGAAAAGTGGTGTTGCGTAATAACGGTAGCCATGAAATCTGCTGTTTGAAAAATTTTCCAATAAACGTCAACCAAGTATATCGGTTCGTTTGCTGCTATTTCTAACTTTTTAAAGTTAACGTTTTATGTTTCTGGTTAAAGATGCCAGTAAAATTGTCTCAGCAAGAAAAAATCGAGATAGTTTTGATTGTAGGAGACAATTATAAAACCTACAGAGATGCCGCTCAAATATTCAACAGAAGACATCCTGGTAAGTTAATTACGTACGTAACGGTAGGAAGAATTGTTTCTAAATTCAAAACAACCGGCTCTGTTGCAAACCTTTTTAAGAAGCCACATGAGCATTGGATGACTAATAATCAGACAGAATTTGAAGTTGTACAGAGTGTTATTGAAACTCCAAAAATTTCAATTTCCAAATTACGCCATAATTTGAATTTACCTGGTAGTTCTCTGCAAAGAATATTAAAGAAAAATAAATTCAAACCCTATAAACCGAAATTTGTCCATACACTTAAAGACAGAGACGGAGACTCCCGTATGTATTTTTCATTTTGGCTGCAGGGACAAATTGAAGAGGATCGTTCGTTTACAAAATTTATATTATTCAGTGATGAGTCGACTTTTAGTTCAAATGGAGTTATTTCATCGCAAAATTGTAGATGGTGGGCAGACAACAATCCCCATTTTACAATCGAGACAAACGATCAGTATTCATTTAAAGTAAACGTCTGGTGCGGCATTTTTAATAATAGGATTATTGGCCCGTTTTTCTTCAGAGAAAATTTAACAGCTGAAAGATATCTACACTTTTTAAATAATGAGTTTTTTAATGTGTTGGAAAATTTTACTTTAGAAGAAAGGCAAAAGATTTATTTTCAACAAGACGGAGCACCCTGTCATAGTACCTTGCCCGTAAGAAACTGACTGGATAGATTATTTCCAAATAGGTGGATAGGGCGGTTTTCGGAAATACCATGGCCTGCGCGCTCACCGGATCTTACCCCGTGTGATTTTTTTTATGGGGATTTTTGAAAAATAATGTTTATAAACACAGACCTTTTCGAGATATTCCGCACTTGGAAGACACTATCCGGCAGTGTGCAACTGAAATACCTCGAGAGTACCTCATAAACGTTCAAAGAGAATTATATGCAAGAACTATTTTATGCATAGAAAGGGGAAGTAGACACATTGAAATATAAAATTTACTCATTAATCTTTAATTTTCTTTCTTCTTTGTTGTTATTAAATAAAAAGTTATTTATTTATTTAAGACGAAAAGTGAAGTTTTAAAGAACGAACAAGTTGTTTACAATCGTGGCAATTAGCCGAGGCTGTAATTACTTGTTTCATGAAAATACATCTTATCTGAAATAAGATTTTTATGTTATTGGTATGTTTTTTAATGAACACAGATCAAAGAATGAGACAACATTTAATTTTCACTACTTTGTAAGAAAATCTTAATATTATCACAAGATAAAGTAAAATTTCAAATAAACGTGATTTTTGCTTGTAATTGTTGTAAAATACTTTTTTAAGGCGTCCAGCTTGTTAATTATACTTAATTTTATTTGCGTACAACAAATCTTGAAGAAGACATGAATACTTTTCGAACTACCGCAATTTTTCATTTTTGACGACTTAGATTTTTCAAGTTTCCAACCAAATTATGAATGATGAAGTTGATGTGAATACCTTGATTTTCATTTTGATTGATGCACAAACTAACCCCAATAAAAACGTTTCCAAAAAATCAATAATAAAAAAATTTCCCTTTGTTACGAACTTTATGAATGTCACTGTATATTGTTTTATATATTAATTGCTTCATTACCTTTACAATTACAGGATGTTCAGTTAAAATAATTTTTGTTAACAAAAGTTTATTCAAGTCAATGCAAAAAAGTTAACATTCTCAAAATTGTTGAATTAACTATTTCACTTTTTCAGTGTAGAAACACTTTTAGAATTTTAATTTTTAATTTAAATTTTGTATAATTTCATGAAAACATGGAGTATAAAGTCGGGACGCTCACGCACCACAAATTAAACGGCTTCTTTACAAAACTTGGCAAATTAAAATCATCCAGTTTCCTCTGAAAGCGGACAGAAACAAAGAAGTTTCTACCTGCATCACGTTACCGCACAAAAAACATAGAAGTTATTATGAACGTTTCATAACTACCCTTCGCGAAGCACGGGCACGTGCCCGTAAGTCCCTTTCATTCCTCCACGTTATTTATTATAATATTATACGGAATCAGATTATGTGAGGCCTAAGCAGTAAACCAGGTGGTGCAGGGAATCGGATTAAGGAAAACCAAATTGGTTACCGGTGGTTACCATGGGCATGGGAAGAAGTATTAAGGTTATTTATTTCCCATTTATTACAGCCTTTTATTTTTTTGGTAAACATACTTTAATTTTGACCATTTAGCGTTTAATCATTATGTTCTATATTAGTTGCTTTTCGGGATGTAATTTGTATTAAAAAAAAACAATTCACTTTTCACTGTGTGCCGATGTAATACAGAAATAATTTGCAGGTAACGATTAATTAGTTAGAGGAACTCAAGATTTTCAACGGTTTTTTTTTTTAATTTTGAGAAAAAATTGTTTTTTTTTTTAATTGGGAAGAAAATGATGACAAAGTTTCAGTATTAGAAACTATTGTAATATTCTCTTAGAATATTGCAAACATTACAATCTTCTGATATTCATTTAAATATATTTACTATAAAAGTAAAAACCAAAAACCATTGTAATCAAACTAGTTGCAGTTTAAAGAAAATTAATTTCTACATAAATACAAATATCTACATAATTTTTTGAATCGGCAATAATTTAATATGTTTTAAAAATTTGGTTTTCTCTGTGTATTTTTGAAAAGTTTGCATTCACGTTTGTATCAAGAGTTGGATTTGTGTAGTTGTAACTGTTGCGTGGCCTATTCGTTAGCTTTGAAGATATTTTCAACCCAACGTAGAACCGTTTAATATTCATGCCGCATAAACTAACACAACTCGAATTTTCACGAATCGCCTGCAATATGTTCGTGTGCGATCGGATAAGCGTTTACTGTCCTTAGGAGCAGTTCACATACGGTATATATACAAAAAGAATTGTTTCTGTCCCTAGCACACATTGCGAAATGTAATGACTCCCTGTCTATTAAATAATACTTAAGTCTTGTTTTTGAAATTTGTTTAATTTATTCAGAGGCCTTAATATTTATAATCACAGTAAATAAATTGTGTAACTTTACCGGAGGTATTCATGCGTCTTTATGAGGACGTGCTAATGCTAAATATTTTTGAATTTTGCAATGAATTAAGTATGCATATAAAAGCTGAAAATGCATTTACTGAATCCGTATAAAATATAAATTACTAACATGTATGTAGTCAATATTTTAAGTCACGCAAAGATATTTTCGTTGAGAAAATTACCTGCTCCTAGTCCATAAAAAATTGATATAATGATATACTAACTAAACCGAAACACGATCAATAATTTATAGCACTACATATTCCTTGTGCGTCAAAACATGTATAGACACATTTTTTCGTTTCTGCTTTCGCAATTACCGATGTATTTAATTTAAGTTGTCAATAACAGTAAGTACATATTTTTAACAATAAAAAGTGATGAATATTCTACTCTTAATATGCACGTGAAAGTGTATCACTCTTCAACTTTATTTGTAATTCTGGTCGAGTGATATCAGAATGCGATATGATATAAATTTGAAGATATGGTTTGTGAGATCTGATTTTGGAAATTATTTTTCTTTCAACAATAAATAAATGAATGTTCTGCAAGTTTGACTAATATGTTGGATCTGTTCCTTAGATGCACTGAGGACAGAAATCTTCGATTCGTTAATTCCCTTTATTTTTAAGTCACTAAAATTACAATTACATTAAAGAACTTTCAACTAGGTGTAAATATGCATGCAGATACGACTTTCACGTTGAGATCAGCTCAACAAAATGAGAAGGTGTATTAAAAAGTGCAATCAATTCGTGTTTCAATTGTCTTTTTAAATTTTATTATAAAAACCATAAGTTTGCACTGGTTATTATATTATTATAAATTTCACTATTATTAATTATTATTATTTAATTATTATAAACAATTTAAGTAGCGACATCTTGCAATCGCTTTTTGACCTAACATCGCAGTAGGATTTACAAATTGAAGCTAGTTCGCCACATAATAAGTCATCCCATGCGAGGCGGCCATGCAAGGTGTCGCTACTTAAATTGTTTATTACTTTCACATCGCAGGGCGAAGAACCTGAACAGATCGGTTTGGCTTGCAGTGGATTTCTCGAGCTACGGTTCTGCTGACGAAGGCCCAACTAGGCCTGAAACAGCTGTACAGAACATGCTCGAGGAATCTGCTGTAATCAAAACCGATTTGCACAAAATTTTTCTTTAATTATTATATAAAATATTTATTTCATATTTTGATTAAGAAATTTTAAACTTCTGCTTCTAAATAGGTACTCGTGAGGAAGTTTATTTAATATTCACTTTAACAATCATTTATTATGTAGGTATTCCCTAATAGTCATTTTAATAAAAATAAATTTATTTATTTATTTCTATAGAAAATACCGGGGTTGCTTTTTCCAAACTTACATTATTATTTTGCTATCATTGGAAAAGGAATTTTCAAATGGTAGAACATGAAACGAGAATGTTCATAATACTCTCCGTATTAAGCCCCGCAAGTGATGCATAAAATTGTCCCAGTTCTCTGAAAAGCATCATTATTTACAACAGAAAGTGTCCTCTTCCTGGGTGGCTGTACGATGCAAGGTCATAACTGCAACTGCATCTCCATGTTGCAAGCGTTTTCCTCGACGTAATGACTTCGCTTCGCGAAGGAACTTTAAAGCTTCTCGAAACTTCTGATGCGGCTCTTGCACACAATATTGAGCCTGAACTTTTTACAGGTCGCCGCTTTTCTAGAGTTACATTTATGCAAAATATAAACTGAAAGCTCGACGAGAATTCAATTTTCTGTTTCATCAGAATCCAAAGAACACGATTCATTGAAAGATACTTTTGATACTCGAATTTTAATTTCTATGTAAGTATAAATAAAAATGAAGAAATTTATTGCTTTTCATTGAAAGGCTAACATGAATTTGTTTATAATACCGGTGAAAAGTTCAAAATTTAAATTGTCTGCCAAAGCCATCCTAATTACCACAGAACTATAATTTTAACAGCATTGTAAAGATCATTAATTGTAGTTTACCTATCACAAGTCATAAAAAACGAAACTCAAATTATTGGCAATATTTAAATGCCCAGTACGTAGTTATAAATAACTCATTAAATAAAGTACCTACGTAATGATCAAATCTATCTGAAAGTTTTGGCCCATCAATTTTATTGATTACTGATCGATTGAAAATAGGCAGTTTCACGCACTTAAAACACGCCAATACAAACGCACATAACATTTTCTGCAAATGTTATACAAACGAAATCCTTGCAAAGTATGAAAGAGCACATTCAAATCTACCGACGTATTGACATACTACTTCTGAGTTTTGGCCCATCGATTTTATTTTTGTTGATATTAATTTTTATAATGCTGTTAAAATCAGGTCAAAATTATAGTTCTGTGATAATTAAGGGTGGCTTTTGAAGCCAATTTAAAATTTGAAGTTTTGTTGCCAACTTCTTACCGGTGCTTATATTATACCGTGAGTTTTTTTTTAACTCTGAACATACAATGTAAATATTCCTATGTTCAGTTTAAAAAAAAACGAGTCAATGCATTGCAAGGGTATACCGGTTACCTATGATGAAACAAAACTAGTTTCAGTAAAGTAATTTTAAGATTTATTTTAATAACAAAAACACTGTAATAAATGTTCGAAATGTTCTCCTTCACGTTTTAAACAATGTGCTAAGCAATTATCTTATACTTACAAAGATTTTCTTAAGATTTCGGGATATAAGTCATGACATTTCATAACTGACACTGACAGCACATTTATTTTGTTGAAGATTGCTTCCATATCCTGCAATACATTGACTCGTTTTTTTTTAAAACTGAACATAGGAATATTTTTGTATGTTCAGAGATTAAAAAAACTCACGGTATATTTCGAGCAAGTAAACTTATGTAAACAACTCTATATATCGATAAAAACCTTCCGATACAAAATGATCAAGGTGATGTGTTTTTGAGCGGTTGGGTATAGGTGAAATAAAAAGTAACGAGCGTAGTTACTGAAAATTATAGACGGCGCGAGTGTGGCGGGGCACGTTTTAATGCACATGTATGTATAAGCCATTGGATGCATCTGGGGTGGATTAAAATGCAAGGGTTGTTATTAATTACAAGTATGCTTGCGTCCATTAATTTCCTCGTGCCCGGCGCATAGCACATTAAGTTTTATACGAGGTACGTGATGGTTTTGTTTCATCGATTTAAAGCGCTTTCGCTAAGTGTTTTATGTAGCGGATTTGCATAATGGAATTTTTAAGTTTGCACCAGAGGCATTGCTTAAAAAACAGTACCTATTTAAAGAGTTACCTTAAATATGAACAGAAACATATTAATTATTCCAGCCCAAAAGTTTACACTTATAAATTTGAAAAAGATTTAAGGATTCAAAATGTACAAAAAAAGCATGCATATTGTTCATAAAGTTGTAACCTATAAACGTAACAAAAGTAATAAATTCTCGTAACTAGATTCTTCAAAAATTTTCAGAGAGAAAATTTCCAAACAAATTACCTAAGGTAATAGTGAATTACAAACAAAATTAAATACATTCGTAAATCTGATTTTCATAAAATTATAACAAAACAAAGTTCAGTAACAGATCACGAGGAAAATATAGCAATGGTTTTGGTGTACTTTATTTATTCTTCAATTTTGAACATAAAATGCTGGATTTATCCTTTTATAAGATTATCAAACTTTGCAAGACAAAGCTGATTAAGAGAAATTGCAGTTTGCGAGTTTACATTACTCACAATTACAGAAAAACCATTTTCTTTGCCTTAGTTTAAAATTTGTAATAATAGTAAATATCATTTTGTAAATACTTATCATTTTCATAGCTATTTAACAAAGTCTAAGAATATTCAACCTTTTAAAAAATTTAAAAAGTTAGCAATAGTGCGGCAGTAACTTTGATCACCCTGTATTACAGACAGATATAGTAAATGCTAATACAGATTGGTGCAACATTTAATGCCTTCTCGTATGATCGTGTGGTTTCATTTGAAAGAAACTACTTTTCGATGTTTGAATATCCTCAAATAGTAATACATTTTAGATATTCTTTAGCTTAGTACACAATGCTTATGGAACTTTTAAGAACCTTAAAACCTCAACTACAATTACAAATAAAATTGCTTCATTAATAGCGTATGCTTTAGTATATACCTTGAGTTTTTTTTAACTCTGAACATTCAATGTAAATATTCCTATGTTCAGTTTAAGAAAAACGAGGGTATACCAGCAAGGATATACCAGCAAGGATATACCAGCTACCTGTGATGAAAGAAAACGAGTTTCAGTAAAGCAATTTTAAAATTTATTTTACTAACAAAAACACTGTAATAAATGTTCGTAATGTTCTCCTTCACTTTTAAACAATGTGCTAAGCAATTATCTTATATTTACGAAGGTTTCCGTAAGATTTCGGGATTTAAAACATGACATTTCATAATTAACATTGGCAGCACATTTATTTTGTTAAAAATTGCTAGGAGATTACTTCCACTTTCTGCACTTTCTTTTTAAACTGAATATAGGAATATTTATGTATGTTCAGAGATATAAAAAACTCACAGTATATATATTTTTTTTGAAAATTAGGTTTCAGAATTCAGATTTTTAAGAAAATTTAAAATATCGATCTGTGCGGATGTGAATATTGCATTTGTTGTTACTTTATAACTTCTCTTAATATTTACAATATTTTGTTTCCTTAAATAATATTGAATTATTTTATTCTATTATTTTATTCCGTTATAAAATTTATCAGTTATCGTCACTTGAACAAAAAAATATATACACGGTGATAGAGTCCTTCATCAAGCTCATAATTTGTTTATTTAATGTTTTTTTGCAAAATCCTAAAGCAGGTGAATTTTTAATTTTAAAAAGACACATTTTAGTGCAAAAATCTTAGCTCCATCGGCATTTGTTCTTCCGCTGTGACGCCATCATTATTTTTTTTAAGCGGCAACCCTAACTTTTTCATGCAGATTTTGATCCTCCTTCTTGTCAGCAAAATGATGATGTAAAAGAATTTGTATTTTACACAACAATTTTTTCGAAAGAAATAGACATTACAATTCAAAAATACAATGTTATTGCATTGTAATCTTGAAACTGAAAACAAAACAAATAAAAATTAACTAAAATATTGAAGCTATTCCCCAGGAACCAATTGTTGAGATTTTCATTGCAGCATAACATAAATTCTTCACAAAAAATCCAGAGCATAGCCTGGACCATATCTTTTTTTTTTTCGAAAAAGTTGTGTAAGGTACTATTTCTTATATCATCATTTAACTGATAAGAAGGGCGATCAAAATTTGCATGAAAAAGTTAGAGTTGCCATTTAAAAAAAAATAATGATAATGAACAAATGCCGATCGAGCTAAGATTTTTGCATTAAAATGTGTCTCCTTAAAATTAAAAATTTACCTGTTTCAAGATTTTGTAAAAAAAAAACATTAAATAAACAAATTATGAGCTTGGTGAGGGACTTTATCACCACTCTGTACGTTGAGTGTCCATAATTAGGTATTGGAATAAATAAAAAGGTTGACGTACTTTTTAATTTAATTTAAATAGATTTAGCGACCGGTTTCGATAGTTACTTCATCAGGCCTAGAATACAATATGTCTGTAAGAGAAGCAATTTTAATAAATTATTGTAACGAATGTGAAATGTGTTATAAATACAAATAAAAATACAAAGTAAAGTTATTTTAATAGTTTAACTAGATATGGTCTATATGAATAATACTCAACACTATCTAAAAATTGAAAAATAAATTTGAAGAGGGATAATCATGGAAGAGAAAATGAAAGCATACTAAAACAAAAGTTGAGTGAACTTGGTAAAATGCAATTGACAGTTTGTAAAGTATAATGTGAAGTTGGAAAATAAAATAATTTTATAATAATAATAATATGCCTTTATTTTATTACACAAACACGCATTCATTACAATCATGTAACTATCTTAACCTGTCGCTAAATCTATTTAAAATTAATTTAGGAAGCACATCAACTTTTTAAAAAATATGTATTACCACCGTCGTAACTCAATCAGGAAAATGTACAAAAAACACAGTAGCAAAGGAAACAGTGCCGCGTTTTTTTTTAATTGCAACTGAGATAACAACGTAGCTTTTTACTTAAGCAATTTAAAAATGAAAATTTCAATAATGTAAAAATTTATTACTGTGTTTTCCTCAATTTAATGTTTACTTTCTGTATTCACATATTTGAGCTATTGTTCGCTTTATGATATTTTTCAACGCACAGAAATATACAGTGTGTTATGAAAGTTGTAGGTACAGATATTTTAACTGACGATAGTACTCTTTAAATAGATGCTAAATACCTAAACTTCCTTTGTACTTACAAAAGTTACTGGTTTCAGAGATACAAAATTTATTGTCGCCCCACCCTTTTCCGGGAGTCCCGTGCTGTAGCGGCGATCCGGATGGTCAGATCTTCAAACTCGCGGTGGCATCGCGTTCCTCGTCATTTTTTGACATACGATGACGTGCAGCTCAATTCGATCCGAACCCCCCAGGTACCGTAAAAAATTCCGAAAAAAATACTTACAAATTTCATAATTTTCAAAAAATCATATCTCGAAAAAACGCGTTTTCCTGGGATATAGGCCCCATAGGTTAGTACCCTGGGGGCTTAGCTTGCGTGTGAGAAAAAATGGTTCGATTCGGTCAGTAAATAAGGGCCGTGGAATTTTTTGCTTACGATTTAGTGTGGCTCTCAAACAAAAACAATAATTTGTGTATCTCTGAAACCAGTAACTTTTGTATAAAGGAAGTTTAGGTATTTAGCATCTATTTAAAGAGTACTATCGTCAGTTAAAATATCTGTACAACTTTCAATAACACCCAATATGCAGAGTGTTAGGTTATTGCTTGGACAAATTAAAACTGTAGATTAAGGGTGTTAAATGGGATCAGAAAGTATCTAGACATGATGGATTTTCGGGATATTTTGCAAACTATTGAGGACCGTTGATAGTACTTACGCAGCGAGCACCTATTAAAGCTGATGTACCTTGCAGTGCCTCTTGCCCGTTGCACAATTGCAATAATTGGTTGACGATTCGGTGTACGACGCAGGGGATACTGCCACCGATATCTACGCACTATAGCACGTGCATTGCACCTACATTCTACGTAGGTTAGAATAATGTCAACAATTTCGTTATTTGTGTAAGCTGACCCTGACCTAACACTGACCTTTACACTCCGAAATCTATTGAGACACTCAACGTGCGTTACTTACTTGTCGTAAAGCAATAAACCATCTGGGAATTTATGGTAAGGGATCGCCCGCCCGGATGACGTTCGGCTCGTGGGTGTAACAGTAAATAAGAAAATCAGTGATTTCCAAACAATTTTTATCGATTTTTGTTTGAATTTTTTCCCGGAAAACGAAAGCCACAACACCCTCGATTGTAAAGGCTTTTTTACTCTACACAGTGTTCTCAATACGTGGTTTGAAGGTGTCCAGTCAATTACCTAACATCCTGTATATATTTTTTTAATTAATTAGGCATTTCGGGATCTCGGCCCATATACTAACGAATGATAAACTATAAAACGTCAAATATATTAAACATTTAATAGTTATTTACGAACCGAGTGCGGGAACACATTTTTCCCGCGTGAGCGCAGCTTCTTACGCGCGACCGCGTGATAATGATTGCCGCAAGAGTTTCGTATTATATTTTTTGAAACGAATATAAAAATTTAATTGGAAATATTTTCATATAATTTCATGTCATGGCAAACCAAAAATGTAAAATTAAGCAAGCCATGCTTCAGTATTCAATAGATGATGCTGTCGAATTTATTGGAATTTTTTGACGATTTCTCCCTTTTCTGGGGCTGTTAAAGTTGTTGTAAAATGGTATTTTATAAACTAGATTTTATTATTATCAACACTGATTTATTTAAGAATCCTCCAAAGGGCCAGTGTTTTTGACGTTATTTCCTGGTCTACTCGACCGAAAAACAGTGTTTCCCGATTGACTATTTCGTGTGTGAAACAGTAACTAGAGGGCGATGAGTTCAAGAAATATTTTACGTAGGTATGAAATGTTTATTTTATTTTGCTTTAAGAAATTTACCACCGTTTGATAAACATCCTTATTATTTTTTCTTAAAATTAATGTACTATTTGTTGGCAACTCTACTCCTAACTTTATTAATTTCGAAATTTTCGTAGAATATCAAAATTTGGGCAACTAAATAAAATATGATTAATATCCGCTACTGATGCTCCACAATTACAATTCGGAGTATCAACAAGTCTTAATTTATATACATGAGCAGGCAATTTTCCATGTCTAAATTTTACTCTAGCGATGGTAGTGTAAAAAAAAACGAGATACTTGATAACACTTATGCCAAGGATTTATCTTAATAGTTGGATGAATTAACGCATATTGTGTCATTTTATTATTATAGATCCGATCTATTATAGGATCCGATCTAAAATTTGTTCCACGCATAATGAAGAATCTCGTATTTTACAACACTATTTAAATCTGACCTATATAATTTGGAATCAGTATCTTCACCTTCAGTTATTGCTAGTTTAGCTAACTTATCAATCTTTTTATTAGGTATAATGTTGGAATGGTCTTTGACCCAAAAGAGGATAACTTTTTCATGTCTTCCTTGTAAAATGAGATATTGTTCTAATATTTTTAAGATTTAAGGATGACTGTTACGAATGTTATGTTTTGATAACAAGCCTTGCAAAACACCTCTTGGGTCAATCATGATGCTAATATTGGTCTCAGAGATATGTGGGCGCATATTAAAGTTTGAAAAATAGCTTCCGCTTCCGCTGAGAATATGGATGATTTACTATTTAATTCAAATAGCTTGTAATCCCTGTTATGACTGTTATAGAAAGCATATCTACAACCATCAGTAGTTCTTGCTGCATCCGTGTAAATAAAATTATAATCTGAAAATTCGTTAATTATACCTGAAAAAATTTGACTATTATAATGTGTTTCAGAAGTGTAAGCAGGGAAATATATATTTATTTGCTGATAAAAATTAAAATAATTAATTTCCGGGATAAGAGAAGTCCCGATATCATCAAAATTTGCAATATATCTCGATGCAGATACTAAACCAGGTGTACCGAAATATTTAATGCTCGCGTTTTCACGAGCACTGTTCGTAAACGGTCGGGTAATCGTTTACTGACCTTAGGAGCCGTTCGCAACCTGTATATGAATTCCAACGATAATACAAAGACTCTAATTTAGAATTCAATTTCATTGTATCTATTTTAAATTTAATGTTTTTTATAATCACGTAAGTATGCAATATTTGGTGGTTGCGCCGGATTTTAACACAGCATACTCATTTCCCGTGTCTTGAAAAAACTTCAGTAATTTTTGAACGATAAAAATTGAATGATGATAATAATCCACAACCTTAAGACGATGTTGTGCTGCAGATTTAGTTTTATCAAGGAATACAAGAATAGAACAATAATGGAACGACCGTGATGCAGTATTTCGGTATACATGGCGCATGTAACCATGATCTTAAGGTTACGGGGTAAATTGCATGGAAGCGAATGATGGCTGGCGCTTCGGAGGAAATTGGATTTTAAAGAGTCAAGGACAGACATTCTGTGCATCTCTGCGATTTCTCCACAATACAAATTTGTTTGCGCGCTTAATGTTTGAGCAATAAATTTCCACCGTCTGTATCGCGTATCGATCGGATCCGAATGAGAATTAGCGTTGCTCGCCTGAAGCGGCGACATAAATTAAATTTCTGCTTGTTTGTTTCGAGTGTGCGGGATTTATGGCACGTGCAGGGAAATCGATTTTTATTTTTTCAGGATGAACGCGCGACGTATTTATTCTGACACCAACACTGGTGAAAACGTATATCGATTCGAATGGACGTGTATGATTTCCCTGAAGACACTATATTTTGTTTTGTGTCAAAAATATATTCGTTTCTTGCTCTTTTTATGACAATTGTTCTTGATGCTACCTAAATTTACTTTATCAGAGATTTTAGGTTTTATTATTAATTATTTTAATAATAATAATATATTTTATACCTTGAGATCATATTACATGATATGGTACATGTCAATATAAACACATAACAGAAAATGTGGACATAAATATACAAATAACATATGTCAGTTTACACAAGTTTAGATGAAGGTTCTGTTTAGGGATCGAAATATTCTGCCATTGAATAAAAACTCTTGCCGACTAGCCATGATTTTAAGCGGACTTTAAACGTAGATTATTGACAGATTTCAACTCAGTTAACTCAGCAACTTGTTAAAAATTCGAGTACAAGGGCTTCTTTCAAGGAGAGTCAGACTGTGTGACGGGAAATTTAAAGTTTGTGCATTTCGAGTAATGTATCGCTGTTTGTTTCTTTTGAATGAACCGGAGTTTTCCTTTACATAGACGCAGCATTCAAAGATCATTAAAGAGTAAGTGATTAATATCTTAAGACGGTGGAAAATAGGTCTACAATGTGTTTGTGTATTTAACTTTAACATTGTTCTGAGAATTCTTTTTTGCAGTATAAATACTCTCGACATTTGAGTAGATACTCCCCAAAACATTATACAATTTCTAATACGAGATTCTATACTCCCATATGTTGATTTTCTAAATCGATATTTGATCTAAGCTTAAATATTAAAACAATTAATGAGCTGAGTTGATTGCACAATTGATCAATATGTGTAGTCAACATGTAAGCCTAAAAATTTGGAGCAATCAACTTGATGCACAGATTTGCCCATAAGAATTGAACCCTGTGGAACATTTATTAAAGGACAGACGGAGGATGTAGTAGATTCAACGTAAACAATTTGAGATCGACCATTTATAGGCAGGACCACGAATTCCATAGCCATATAACTTTTAGAGCAGACTATTGTGGCAAATGTTGTCAAATGCTTTACTGTTATCAAAGAAAATTCCTATTGTAGGTTCTTTCTGATAAGACTATTATATACTGTATTGAGAAATTTTAAAATCGCGTCAATAGTTAATTTGCCTGGTGAAAACCCAAATTGACTCTCCGGTAGAAGATTATATTTAAGGAAGTATTTTAATAATCTATTGCATATACATTTTTCATAAATTTTTGAAAAAGCTGGAAGAGTTGATATAGGTTAATGATTAGAAGCCTCACCACTATCACCTTTTTTAAAGATAGGAATTACTCTTGCAGTTTTAAGTTCGGAGGAAAAATATCCTGATCTAAAACTCTCATTTAGAAGATATATAAGAAGAAGGGTTAATACATCAGCCATTTCCTTTAATAACGAACATGGAATTTCATCAATGCCGACTGAGTTTTTTGTAGGTATTTCAATAATTGTATTGAATATTTCAGCGTCCATTAAACAAATTTCATTGGTTTTACTTTGTTTTGAATTTTCATTAATTATATTCCAAGCCGTTTTAACTGTATTATTTGATTTGATAATTTTGTCGTTGTAGATTTGTAATTTTGTTTCAGCAATAATTTTCCTGTGTTCCTTTTTAAAATTTAAGTAATTAGTTTATCGGTTGACAAATTGGTCAGTTTGAATTTATGATATAAATTAGTAAGCCGAACAGAATTTTGTCTAATTTGATTTGTTAACCAATCCTTATTATTAGCAGTTTTTTACTCTCTTTAATGGAAATGCAGAATCATAATTTAAACGTATTATTTTTAAGAATGAATTATACTGATTTTCAACATTTGAAGCACTGTAAACAGCACTCCAGTCGGCTTGTCGCAATAAACTGCCAAATTTACTTTTGTTTTTACTATTAAATTTCCTGTAAAGTTTTTTGTTTATACCTAGTTTTGGGTATGTTTCAAAACCGAGACTTAATTTCACAGCAAAATAATCAGAAAGACCGGGCTCGATTATATTGCCAGTAGAATTGTCATGATAATTAGGTATTAATAAAAATATTGTCAGTAATTTTACTACTTTACTAGCCGTCACCCGAGTAGGCTGTTTAATTACAGGCATGAAATTAAAAGAGGCCATCAAGTCTAGAACATGTAAACAGTCTCCATGCAAATTTGCAAAATCAAAGTTGAAATCTCCAGCAATAATTACAATACAGTTTTTGATGTTGGTTAACTTAACAATCATTTAAGGCGTTTATAAAATTTTATCAATGTTTCCCGATGGAGATCTATAAACCATATAAATTAAAAATTTAAAATTATTTACAAAACATTGTAGCAGCAGACAATATAATAATAATAATAATAATAATAATAATGTCTTTTATTTACGTAAACAATTGTACACGAAAGGTAGGTGTACAAAAATTTTTTAAATAAAATCTTAACTAAAACGAGGCGAGATTCGCCGGAGGCGCTCTTCCACCTAGCCTCGGAGCTAATTAATTTAATTAAGATGCAATAGGAAAATTAAACTATAATGCGCTGAGTAAGTAAAAAAAGTAAATAAACCTTATCATAACTCTATATAATTCTACAACTAAAAGGCGAAAAGAACTCAAAACAAATCACGACGCTCTCTGCTCCAGTAATATTTCTCTTTTGTAATTCACTTTAAAAGCTGACAAAGACATGGCTTTTATATTTACAGCAATGGTATTGTACAAAGTTGATGCTGCATAAGAAAATGATCTTTTAAATAAAGTAGAAGTGTGATGAGGTATAGTTAAATAAATTGGTAGTATTGCGTAATTCACGATCATGTATCGGAAATCTTGGTATTAAAAGATCAGTTAAGTAGGATGGAGATCCCTTTATCAAGATTTTATGAGTTAAACAAGCCAAATTAAGCCGACGTCTATTTCGTATATTTAACGAATTTAAATTACATAAAGCAGGGGAAACATGATCATACTTACGCAAACCCTGGATGTATCGCACATACAATACATGGGCCATAGATGACGTCACATTAGTTAAAAAGAGAAAGAATTAAACTATCACATAGCATGGTTTTCAATCGCATATTTAAAAAATATTTGCCATTATACAAGCAACGTAAAATGCCATAAGAACGATTAATTAGTTTATTTACATGAGATATAAATCTAAGGTTATCATCCAATGTGAACTTTTTACTTCCTTCACAAAATTTATTTTAAAAGTGTTAACATAGACCCTAATGTCATCTATGGCCCTTTGGCAGTCTTTAGAGAGACCGAAGACTATTGCCAAAGATTTCAATGGGTTAATTGCTAAGCAGTGCGACTTAGAAAAAGATATTAGATTGGACAAGTCCTCGATTATTCGAGTCTCAAATATATGTCGGTTAGACAATTTAAAACTTGCATATAGCTGAGTGTCATCCGCATAAAAATGTGCCTTACATGTGATTAAATTCTTCTGAAAGTCGGAGGTATAAATGGTATATAGAAGAGGTCCCAGGATTGACCCCTGAGGAACTCCTGCGGTCAAATTACCTGTTAATGAAGATATCCCATCAACACCACCCTCTGAGTTCTACCTGTCAAAAAGGATTCAATTAATCTTAAAGCTTCAGGTTGTAGTCCGTAGTATTTTAACTTCGAATACAGGAGTTGCTGGTTGATGGTATCAAATGTTTTAGAAAAATCCAACAATGTAAGGATAGTTATATCTCCTTGATCAGTTGCTGTGAGTATGTAATTCGTAATTCCTAACAATGGTCTAAAGCCCGATTGAGTACAAGGCAATATATTAGCTACCAGCACATATTCTCGATCAACAAGTTGTTCATTCATAATTTTTTCTAATATTTTTGAAAGGCAGGGCAATATACTAATGGGGCGTAAATCACTAAACTTAGTTGGAGAAGATACTTCAGCTAACGGAGTGATTAACGCTTCCTTCCAAAGTGTAGGAAATTTTTCTAGAGTAAGACACTTATTTACAAAAAACTTTATATACACAGTGATATGTGGCGTGCATAAGAAAAGCATTTTTTTTGAAATTCTATCAACTCCTATAGCATTAGACTTTAAGGAAAGAATAATTCGTTCTACTTGTTCAAGTGTTACCTCATGAAACTTAAATTTAAAATGATCATGGAATTAATTGTTTTGGTAAAAAGCTCACAAATTGTCACAAGGACGGAGATCATTTTTAGAAGAATTTAAAAAATAGTTATTGATTTCATCAGGACTGCGTAAAAAGTTTGGGAGAGTGGTGTGCTCAGCCCTAGAGGTAATTCCCAATTCAGTAAGTGCTTTCCAAGTTTGTTTAATATTTCGTTGCGATTCAAGATACGCACGTTTTTCATTAGCAATTGCTCTATTAGTAAAATTTCTGGGACGACGATATTCATTTAAATGTTCAGTATTTTGAGTGTTTCTAAAACGCACTAAAGCTTGATCGCGCAAATTCATCATTTCTTTTAGGGTATCTGTCAGCCAAGGAGTGGTTTTCTTGGTAATACGCACTGTGCGCAATGGAGCATATATATTAAAAAGCATTAATATATTGTTTGATATAAAGCAAAGCATATCATCTACATCAACTAAGTCGTAAATGTTTTTCCAAGGTATAGACAATAAGGCATCCCGAAAAGAAGAATAAGAAAAATATTTAAAATCTCGATAAGTTAGTATTTTGGGATGTGTCTTTACGACAGTTAAATTTAATTCAGCGAGTATTAGTCTATGGTCAGTAAAGTGAAGGTCTTTGAATGAACTACCGATTATGTAAGAGGAATTATTTGTTATTATAACATCAATAATAGTACTCCTATGAGTGGTGACTCTGGTAGGAAAATTAACTATTTGAGAAAGACCGTATGAGTTCAATAAAATGTCCAATTGTTTGACTGAGAAATCAGAATTATTAAGAAAGTTTATGTTTAAATCTCCTGCACAAATAATAATGTCACATAAAGGTAAAATTTGCGTGATACTGTTCTCAAAAACTTCTAAAAATTCGCGAAGATCCGATTTTGATCTATAAAGTGACCCAAACGCGTATTTACATCTATTATATTTAAAGATCACCCAACACTGTTCTAAAATCTTGGGGCGATCATCCTCCAAAACAACTGATGAACAAGTAAGAAAATTTTTGTAATAAATAGCTACCCCTCCTCCTCTTTTGTAGGCCCGATCGTGTCTCATCAGACTATAACCATCGATTGCAACATTATGTGAATCCACATTTTCTCGGAGCCATGTCTCTGTAACAGCAATAAGGTCAAAAGATTCTTGTAAAACAGTTCTTTTAAAGTCATCAAAAATAGGGAGCAGAGAACGCACATTTATAGTAGCTATTTTGAAATGCATAATTTACATAATTTAACTACATATGGAGAACATAAAAAGTAAGAAAAGCATAGTGGCTAACAAAAAAAATAAAAGAAGAAAAAAAAGCTTATATATTTTTAACAAATAAAATAATTGTAGAAACTTAATACTTTCGAGTTTACGCAATTAAATGAAATACAACAAAACAAACAACAAAATCGCCTGTTAAGCAAATTAATGCAGAGTTAAGAAAAAAAGAAAAAAAAAATGTATATTATATTAAATAGCTTAATGGAAAGATTTGAAATGTGTGAACACTGCAAACAGTAGCAGTAACATTGCTCCCGCACGCAGAAAGAAAAAATAATGCTAACAAAAGAACAAAAGAAGTACCTTAATTGATTTGAGTAAACAATTATATGTATATACATATATAACGAACAATATAGTAGGAAGAAATACATACATAATTACTAATTTGTGGCAAGTTTCTCTAAATCTGACCGGCATTTTATTACATTTCTACCAGTACCTAATCTGACATGAATGTTGCCATCGTAGATCCAAGTGTTTTTGGGACCAAAATTTTGCCAAGGTTGTTCTGTATAATAAATATCGAGCAGAAGTAAGATCTTCAACAACTGAAATCCCCGAATTTTTCAAAAATTTTCTTCCAGCCAGAACCTGACGACGGTTTTTATAATTCATAAATTTGACAATGTAATTTTGCTTTTCATTTTTTATAGGGCCTAAAGGATGGCATCGGTCAATTTGATCGGCGGTAATAGTTACATTCATTTTGTCATGAAAAAGAGCGATAATACGTTCCTCAACTTTATCCTGGGGGATGACGTCCAGGCCGAGTACACGCAGATTGTTTCGTCTGGAGTATTGTTCGAGGGAATTGCATTTTTCAATTAACGTTTGATTTTCCGGTTTTAGTTCACGAAATTCACTTTCTAATACAGCAACTTTATCATTGACCACTTTTTCGATTTCGGCGATAAGTTTTTGAGCGAGAACGGTGATAAACATTTCTTCACTTAGCAATTCCGTTACACACTCCTTAATAAGATTCTTTTTCTCGGTATTTGAACGCGTATTGCTACCCATATTCACCATAACTTAATGCACAATAATATTAGCAAAGGACTGAGGTACAAAAATTTCCAGTAAGTGCAGTATAACTTAAGAAAAGTACCAGAATTGACGGAGTGATGTCACACACGTGCTTACTCAGTTGCGGAAGACATATAGATATACATATAGACATATATTCAAAATCTTTCTCAACACAGCGCACATCTACCATAATCTTTTTGACGCCAAGACCAGAATTCACAAATGTAGCAACCCCGTCGCCGCCCTTACTTTTTGACCTTTAGTATATACTGCACAATTTGTAATTGTCAAACAGGGGAAACTCATTATTATATTGCTAGTGTTCGGAAACGCAGAAAACATGAGGACTTCAATCAACCTTTCAACGCCGACTTTTTTTTAATTGCAATTTTAAGTAGATCATTTTCATAATAGGTTCAAAATCAATATCCTCAAGCAAAAATTTTATGTTTATCTTATGCAGATTTAGCAAAAATTAGTGTTACCATATGGCAACGCTAGGCGCCTGCACTACCATGTATTGATTTAAAAACAAAAAACGATAAATCACAACAATAACATATTTTATTGTGTATTTTACATGGAAGTTAGCAAAACAACTGATGCAAAGTCGTACGTCACATTTTTTGCACATCGTTCATGGACTTGCATCCCGCAACCCCCTTGCTTTATCCT
This sequence comes from Dorcus parallelipipedus, assembly GCA_958336345.1. Lineage (NCBI taxonomy): Eukaryota > Metazoa > Arthropoda > Insecta > Coleoptera > Lucanidae > Dorcus > Dorcus parallelipipedus. The sequence continues at coordinate 48,096,117 of OY284475.1, forward strand.
TAAATGTAGAACAGTTTTTTTTTCTCTACCTGTCAGTGTCAAAGTTTTAGAGTTTCTGTTGGAAGTCTGCTTATGGTCTGCTTTATCCTTAAATGTAGAACAGATTTTTTTGAAATTTCCTAACATTCAGGTAACAGGTATGTTACCAACATCAGAAACATTTAACAGGTATTACAAAAATCTGACTATAAAATATTTATACAGTCGCGGACAAAAAAGTGTTCAAAGTGTTTATTGACCTCAATTTTAGACACTAAAACTTTTGCTGGATATTTGCAATTATGAGCTGAAACTTATGGATGACAAACAGTAATATTTATTATTTGTCATCCGTAAGTATAAACTCATAATTACAACCACACAGCAAATGTTTTAGTATTTAAAATTGACGTCAAAAAAGTGTCAACTTTTTTGGCCGCGGTTATAGTTTTGTTTTTATTTGTGACTTATTTCTTTTTGTTTTTTGTTCTTATTAACAAATTCCTTAATTAAACAAAAATCATGTTAATCAAAATATCTAAACGAGTGCGATTAAAAAAAATATATATATAGCTTTGTCAACGTTGAGTCAGTTGGATTTAATAATAAGAATTTTTGCTAGTCTTGTTATTGTTTTATTTTTAAAGCTTTCTTTTGTGAAAATAAAACTTTTTTTCCATAAAATATTAAGCCATTTGAAGCTTGAAGCTTTTTGTTATTGTGCTTATAAATCCGCTCTCTATATCATAAGCTTCAAAAAATGATGTTATATTTATAACATTTTTTCTTCCGGAGTGGGATTACCGTATTTACACTAGAAGCACTATCAAAGCTGGTGTTGAGTTCATGTATAGATTCATTGTCATAATTTTTATCACTTTCATTAACAAGGTCGGAGTCAAAAAAGTCTTTTAGTCGCTTTATTAATTTATGTTTTTTACCTGAACAAGATATGCAAAATTTTTGAATTTCTTTTTATCAGCTCACGTTTCTTAAGTTCGCAGATTTTTTTAACACTCATTTTAGTTGTAATTAACTAGTTTTAATTAATTAGTAATAAACTATTTACTCAGATTAGCATTAGCACGTCCGTTTCGTACTCGAGATAACTGTGAACTGAACTGAACTGTCTGTAAACTTATGTACCTTAAACAAATTAGTTTGAACATCGAACAAATTTTAATTCAAAAGAATACAAGAGGAGTATATTATGTTCGAGTGAAAAACATGCAATTGTGTATGTTATCATAAATTGCAACCTCCAGACTTATTCGTGACTTGGGAGTAAACACATGTCAAAACGTCCTAAGTGTCACGATATAAGACCGAAAACAGGACTGCATAGATGCATTGCAGAAAGTTTGAGGAACTTTAGAAATAGACTGTTTGATTAGTGTAAAATCTGTTTGGTAAACAAGTAATCAAAAGCATGGATAATCTACATCCAATATATCTATAATTCGATTGCAAATAGAGAAACTTGCATTGTGCTCCAAGGAAACTTAACATTCTGTGGAGTGAAAAATAATTTTGTGTACTAATGGAACGTTCCTTTACTTTTGTTTTCTTTGAATTCATTAATATACTGAAAACCATAGACATCTATCTACACGTTGCAGAAATTGCTTGTTAAAAGCGAATTTCGCATAAATTTTCAGATGTTGAATTAGCGTGCACAATGGAACCATTAAGTAAATTACATCGAGCGTCAAAAACGCGTTAAACGTCCGTCAAAGCAGAATTATAATTCGCAGGAAGGAACGGTTGTTGAAGAGTGCGCGAGCGTGCACCACCGACAGCAGCAGTACCAGGCGAAAGTTCATTGGAAAGGATGATAAAGCGAAGCAGACTACAACAGATGACGATAGCTGCAAAGGAGGGTTTCCATGGTCACGCTTTCGACTACAGCGGACCAACGAAACACCCTCGGCGAAGAGCACAGAACGCTCGAAATATTACACTTGACCGATATTTCGAGGACGCGGCCCTTTTCAGGAAACAGTGTGCGGCCTGCTTAAAAAATGAGCGGTTTTCATGTGATATATTGTTAGCGGATAACACACTCGCGGGGTTGAGTTGCTTTGAATACAGGTTGAAAGCAATTAAGGCACCTTTTTTTCAGAGCGAAATAAAAAATTCTTTCAATTCTATTTCAGGTTATGTAATTCCATATTGCTGCCTGTTTCTTACAAAACATTCTTTGAAAAAAAAGGCAAAAGTTATATTGTTATTTTTTGAAAGACTTCGTGTTTGTTGTCACACAGGTTTACTCTGAAATGAGATTTTGCTTTAATTACTTTATACATTAAAGCAAGAAAAAGGATTTTTTTAAAACGATTACTCCAAAAATTGTATATTTTGTATAAACAATGTTTATATTTTGAAGGAGGGGACTTTGTTAATTTAAGAAAAGAAATTAATTTTAACTTGTTACTATAATCTGAAATCTACACAGCTATTACTAAAAGACCTTTTTTCAACATTGTCTGCTGTTTTGTTCGATTGTGAAACATAAATCGATGTTGAGATTTTTGAATCCAGCCGAACGCATTGCGGCGTGTAATGATTAGGGGAAGATCAAAAACACGCCTTCCTTCTAACGCGTACTACAGGAAAAGGAGCTAATTTGAGGGAAGCGAGTGGAAAGTTTAAGATTCTCTTTGCCGTGAAATTTCTCGTAAGTGTTTTCGGTTTAACAATTTGCGGAAACTTCCTCGCTTCAGTTAGAAAAATAAATCGACAGAAAATTTTTAAGTATGTAAATTTAAATAACCATAAATAATTTTGCTTTGTAACCTGACATATTTATTAAAATTTAAATTTCTTTTACAGAAAACTCATCGAACTCCTTCCATTACCTTAAACTGCTCTAAGATTAAAAAAAAATTTTTTTTTGAGACGAAATTACTAGATGTCTTCAGATCTTAATGCCATTAAGCTATTTGGATAAACTTTAAAAAATAGTTAATCACTAGAATCGAAGACCAAGAGCAGTCCACTTTTCCACAATTATTTCAATACATTTGCAGATTTGACATGGAACTAATGTTGTTATTAATTTCAATAGTGAATAGTTTCTGTTGCCAAAAAAAATATTTTTTCTGAAAAGTTCTTTTATAATTGTTGTCACAACTAGTCAAAAAATGTTTCCAAAATAATTACCTATACACAATATTATTATTTGATCGAAATAAACTGACTAGCCTACTTAATATGGTTAGGTGTAAGGAACTAAGTAGTTCAGATTTAGATTTTAATTGAATTTTCTTAAAAAACTTTGTTTCATGTCGCTTTAAACATAATACCTATGAAGACCTTCCCAGTTTGAAAACGCGACAATTAAATTCATTAAACGAAATTTATAATGCTCATATTTTATAGAAAAACACGCAGTTTAAGACAAATACTCGGCATCCGGTCGTAGTTATTAACAATAATTTCGTAGTCAGAAACTGAAGTGTGTAATTTCAACTCATACATATTCATCGCACATATTCACCACTTCTACTTCAAGGAATACTTTGAAACAATTCTACCAATAACAATGAAAATATAAAACGCGATATTTTGAAGCGCGATGCTTCTCACGTCTTGGGTCTTAAAAAATGCAGAGCAAAGCTGTAGCATCATTTTTTTTTCTCTGAGCGAGGCCTTATATATAATTTAACGTCATTCAACTCATTGTATTTCTTAATAGAACAAATTAAGGGTAGAGAAGTCCACTTGAATTTAAATTGCGTATATCGATTTCTTTTTAATTTACGATAAATCAAACGAAGCACTTCAAAAATAATGGGCGATTTCTTCGCGTGACTTAATTTATTCAAAAGAACGGCCGACGATTTAACATAATACATTCTTTGCGTTGGGGTCGCGAGAATAAAATTCGAGGTGTTTTGGAAAAGCAAAGACTACTGTTAAGTTGGTAAACTATTTTGCATAGGTGAGGAGGAACTGTAGAAAGCGAATAGACTGGATGCTTAAATGGCACTTTTCCAACATATAATTCAGACAACAGTTTAATGAAAAGTCTCGCCACGTTGCAGCAGGGGAAGCGTTCCCATGACGACGCTGCAGCCGGGTTTTGCTCTGGGGTTGCTCGGTCTAGGGCTGCTTGGGCTGGGGGGTGGTATATGCAGTAGGGTGGTACCGTCTGCTCTCATCCCCTGGTATCAACTTAATCGGACAATAACTTTTGTTTTTGCGATGCAGCAGGTAAGGAGAAATTTATGTGGAAATAACTTTGAACATGCCCAAAACGTATTGCCTAAAAAGGTTCGGGTTAATTACATACTAATCCAAGCCAATTACATTAATGAAATTGTTCTCGATATACGAGCCCTAACAACTAAATATTCGGACGAGAACTGATTTTATAAAAATTGTTCTGTAACTCATAAGAAAATGTTTAAAACTTTTAATATAAAAAAATAAACAAAAGACATTAACAGTAACTAATAATTTATTCAAAACAAGTTTCATTTGAATAATAAAAACAGAAAGCAGATTTTTAAATAAAAGCTATAAATTATGCCGACAATTTAATGTTCGCACAAATCTAACATTTAATAAATTAATATAGGTTATGCCACTTTTGGCTTTCATTGCACCCTGGATTCTTTCTGGGCATATTGTCCATTAAGGATTCATAATATTGTGGGGTGAAAGAATTACAATTTCTTGTATTTTAGCCTTTAGTCCGGGAATTGTTCGTTGGGGACTTTTTCCCAAGATCTTTTTCAAGTCATGTTGCAGGGTTTCAATGACATTTAAGTCGGAGCTATTTGAGGGCCGAGCCCACACTAATATCATTGTCCCCGAACAATTTTTTCGTAAATTTGGTCGCATAACTCGAAGCCTCGTCCTGTTGAAAAATAAAAGTTTTTATTCCGAACTGCAATCTTGCAAACTGCAAGAGATTTCTTTCTAAAATGTCTTAATATTTTTCAGCGTTTATAATACCATCGATAAACTCCAATTTGCCTAAACCTTTGCTGGACATGCATTCCCAAATCATAACCCCTTGTGGGATTTTATGGTTCGTTAAAACAGTTTTTATAGAAAGCTCCAAATTTTGTTCTAATCACTCTCTTCCGACTATTATCAATACAAACATCAAACCTCGATTCATTACTAAAAATTATTTAGCTTCACATTTCTTCGGTCCATATAACTTTACATCTTGCCCTATCCAGACGTTTTTCTTTTGTACTTCGGTAAGCAGTGGTTTCGCTTTTTTAAAATTAAAATGTATTAAAATTAGATTCTCAAATTTAAATGAGTATTAAGTGCAATAAATAATATTTACTTTATAAAAACCATAGCCGAATTTAGCTATGGCCGAATTGGGACTGAATTTCTTTTAAAGCAGCCTGTCATTTGCAAATTTCAGTGAAAATTCTTCGTTGTTTTTCTGTTACAGCGCTTTTTTTTCAGAACTTTTGCTACGAATATCAATATTTGTCGTTTCTCCACACTCGTTTTATTATATCGCCAATTACCAATTTCGATATTAACTAATTCACTAGCATTTTTTATGGTTTTTATGACATATTGTCGAATTATAATTCGGACGGACATATTATAAACGATTTAAAAGTTAATAGACGAAATATTACTTAGGAAGTATATGTCTTCAAATAAATCTATACAATAATTTTTTTATAATTATAACCAGAAAAAGTAACAGATAACTGTCTGTCCGAATATTTAGTTAGGGCGCGTAGAGTTTCTATATCATTCTTTTATTTTCCTCTTTAATGGATATTAAACAAATCCAACCCAAGCATGTATTTAACTGTTTTTTTCAGTCAAGTTTCTTTCCCAAAAAAATAATTTATGAAAAATATTCTAAAACGAAAAGACATTTAACATTTCTTTTTTAATAAAGTAAAACTCGTGGTCGTTATGTATTTGTAGAAGACCAGGTTTTCTTTCCGTAGTCTTATTTACAGGTTCTGAGATAATCTGTGGGAATAGACAAAAAGAAGAAGAACTAAACATAATATGACTGAATAAAAACAGCGTAGCAGGGAGTAAATTAGCAATTAAGGGCAATGAAGTAAGGAAAGTAAAAGTAAAAACCATCAACAATATTGTGTACTTGAAAGGGATACTACGTATATCAAAAAAAGTTGTAAGGACCCGAAAAATGCGTAAAGAAATTTTGAATTTTTTTTTAAGCTATACCTGCTATTCCTGAAAGAAATCAGAGAACAGGAAACACGTATCGCTTTATCAGAATTAGAACGTGCTTTCAAACCAGAGGTGATATTAAGTTGCGATGATAAAATTTCTCTTTCTCACTGATTCAGCGTTCAGTGATGAAAACTCTGTTTGGCCAGCCTCTCTGGCCTTGACCGCGCAACACGTGGTTAAAAATGGTGAAAGCAAGATGAGTACGCCATCTCGCGAAAAGCGGCTCACCGCTGGAAACTCAAATCAACCGCGAGTTTTGTTGGAATATTGTTGACTTTGAAAAATTAATCCCTCTCTGGTTTTAGAGTGGAGACGAAGGCTTAAATAGCCACCGCGAAGGAAAAATAGACAGTTCCCAGTTTCCTAAGTTTTGTCCGCGTTAATTCTCGTCGAAATTTTGATTTAATTAATTTTTGTTCTAAGTTCGGTTTTGTTTTAATTTAATATTAAAAAATTTCCAAAGATTGAAATTGTTTCGGGGTAGAAAAGCAGAAGCTTTTTTCTTGGAGCTTTTGTGTCAGTTATTTTAAAATAAATTCCCTCGCTAACGAAACAATTCTCGTAAATCTAAATCAATAGCGCCTTTTTCCTAAAATACGGATACGAAAAAATCATGTCAGATTCGTCGCCGGTAAGCTCAATGTCATTGTTGCTTGAAAAGTTAAATAATTATTAGCAAAAAGCACTTTTCTAAGTGTATTACACCAATCTCCCTTCTTGTCGAAGTTTTTGTTTTGTTTTGCTATATTTTTTTTAGGTTATTTTGCATTGTCTATGCTTTTTCTGTTTTATTATCAATTTTGTTTTCAAATTCTTTATAGTAAAGTCGGATTTTATTTTGTTCAGATGTCACAAAATTAAGACATCGTTAACTCTGTAATTTTACTTGATATTTGGTCTTGTAATTAGTTTCATGTGGTTTGTCGTAAAAATTGTTTTGGTTTGTGATATTAAAACTTGTGAAATTTTTCTCATATAAAATTCTATGTTCTCGTTAATTTACTTTAATATAAGTTTAATTGGTAAACCTTCCGAATTTTATTTAATACTCAAAGTAGAATTTAGTGAACCTTTTAATAAACAGTAAATCGAACAAGGAGAGGAGAGAGATTCAACAACCCCAAAATAGTAAGTCTGAGGGTAAGAAGGGCAAAAATTCATTCCAAGTCAGAAGAGAGCGGACGGAATGACTCCTGGCTATTTTTTTTTAGCTAATTTCAGAAACGCTACTGACAAAGAAATCACCTCCTGCGTCTCGATTCGGTTTGAGAAGTTTTGGGTAACAAAGGGTGGTAAAAGTCAAAGAATGTTCATTTTCATACGAGTCTAGTGGAAGTCAAAGTTGAGACATCCTAATTCTCGAACTTCCCATGCAAAATACATTTATCATAAAAATTTGGCTTTATGCGAAAAGCCATTTTATAAAAATATAAACCACCCTTTCCCGTACTCGCGGTCCTTATAAAGTGAACATGTTGTACAAGAAGCAATTAATGAGGAAATTATCGATTACAAAAGACTGTCCGGTTATAGAACCCATGACGAAAAAAGAAATCACATAATCAATAGAAAAAGTTAAAAAATACGAATATTCACGAAGTTTATAAATAAAGATAAGCATAACGAACAAAATACAAGATATTACAAGATGAATGATACGAACAAATTCTCAGTTTGGAAACAGTAATAATACCTTAAACATTTTGTTGCAATGTTAGGTCAAGAAATGATTGCAGGATGTCGCGATTTAAACTTTTCAGTAATAATACCGTTATTAAGAGAGCAAATTGTTACAAATTTGGGTTCAAAATAAATAATTGTTAATTAAAGAATAATCACCGAGCGTATCAAAACACTCAAAAACGAGTATTGTATTAATATACAACACAATACAATTTAATTTTATACTATGTTTCATGTTTCATATGAAGAATTTAATTTAATTTTAATTGATTTTATTAATCAATTTAATTTTAATTTACTTTATACTTATTTTTTGCTTAAAAATTAATTCTGTAATTGTCACTCTCGTTCGGTTCTTAAATGATTTTTATTGATCCTTATATCATTTTTTATTAGTCTTTTCATACACTGATTCTTCTTATTCGCTCTATTTCAAAAGTATTTCTTATACAAATGAATCCTTGTAAATATAATGTAAATAATTTTGTGTCCAAATTCGAGACATATCCTTTCACTTTGCTGTGTAAATTTTATTTCAATGTATTTTGAATTTATTATTCATTTTTTCTCTGCAGATCTATTGAATTGTATTCACATTTATTTATTTTCTGCATCGTTAGCATTAACCTTTTCAATTTTCTTTTAATTTTATCGTTTACCATTCAGTTCCTTGCACAAATTTCATTCTACCATTAGAATGAAACTTATTATAGATCTGGTTTCATTAATAAGAGGGCAAATAAACTAGTAAAAATATCGTAAATTACTTTTCTTCTTAACAGGTATTTAGAATTTCGTGTGCTTGCTGTCAATTTAAATTGTTTGTTACAGATGTTTATAATTACTGACGACGAAATAGTTAAAGACATAGGACATTATTGAAAACTGTTTCTTGGAATTTTTTAAAACTACTGAAATCATTTGAATTTCGTAAAATTAAAGGACAAAATAAAAAATGTGTTAGAAGGCACATATTGCTGTGGTTTTGAGCATATATCTTTTAGAAATAATTGAAATCTCAGGGCCTAGTAATTTTATTGTTAAACAAATTAGCACTGCACGGGGTTCGTACGCAGTGTCGCAGTTAAAATGGAAATGGAGACTCTAAAAGCATTTACTGAAATGTTATTGTGCAAATCTACGAGCAACGTGGTGAATGGGTAAGTAAAAATCAAATATCTTAGTAAAAAATTTATTAAAACGTAATAATACCAACATTAAACAGCAAACGTCAAAATTAGTATCAACATAACCAAAGATTTTCATCAGATGAAACATGTACCATTGCGAGATAAATAATTGGTACGGCAGATTTTCCCTATTTAAATAGGACTTTCTGGCTTATGCGATTTCGTAGTAAAAATATAAAATTTGAAATTGTTGCTGTCAAAAGTCAGTGTAAGTTATTTTGATGTCTTACAAGATTCTTTCCGAAGCAGAAAAAGCAACCGCCATTGCTAAGCTGGAAGAGGGATGGTCTTTGCAAAGAGTAGCAGATCATCTAGATTCAAAAAAATCCACTATTCAGAACCTCAAGAAGAAATGGGAGGAAACGCATTCGTTGGCCCGTATTCCTGGTGCGGGTCGTAAACGGAAGACAACACATGATGAAGACGATGATCTTGTTAATTATGTGAGAAACCAGCCCTTTTCTACGGCTGTAGAGGCCAAACAAAGAACTAATTTTCCTGTTGGAGAGCATACTGCTAGGAAACGTTTAAAAGATGTAGGTTTACGTAACTCGACAGCGGCGCAAAAACCTTTTCTAACAGAAGAAAATAAACTGAAGAGAATAGAGTTTTCAAATATGTTTGAAAACAGGAATCACGATTTTTGGAACACCGTTGTCTTCACGGATGAAAAGATCTTTCAATCCGCAAATAATGCCAGACAAAGGGTATACCGCCCTCGAAATCAGCGTTACAATCAGGAATACTTGCATCATAAAGAGCAGAGTGGTCGATTTTCTGTGCATGTATGGGGTTGGTTTCCGAGCGAGGGCCCTGGTATAATTCATTTTATAGATGGTCGTCTGAATGGTCAAAAATATGTTGAACTTTTGAATGATGTGATGCTTCCGTCTGTTAGAGAAAGATTTCATGAGGGTTTTGTGTATCAGCAGGTTGAGCATGACACTATGCGTGTTTTTTTTTTCTCAAATTTCGTTAAAAATGACTAAAGAATTCTATTTTCTAGGATAATTCTCCCGTGCATAAAGCTAGAATCGTGAAAGATTGGATAGCAGAAAATGAACTCGAAGTTCTTCCTTGGCCTTCAAGAAGTCCGGATATTAATCCGATTGAAAACATTTGGGGTTACATTGTTAAAAAAATTTACAGGAATGATTTTGGGCCGCAGAATAAGGATGAACTGATTCAGGCAATTCAACATGCATGGGAAACTCTCACTCCGCAATACACACGAACATTGGTAGAATCAATGAGACGAAGGCTTTCTGATGTGTTAGAACAGAATGGTGGTTCCATAAAATATTAATTTTTTTCATAAACGTTTCATAAATTCTAGCATTTAAGAACAATTCAATATGCTAAAATTTTGAAAATTCAGCCTACTTTAAAAAGCAACCGTACCAATTATTTATCTCGCAATAGTACATAAGTTACGATGTAACTTGCAACGGTGAATTGAAATCAGTAGATCTCGACCTCAAATTCATCGTAAACAAACAGGTAAATAATTTACAGAGACCGCTAAAGCAAAATGCCTTGATCCGAGTCCCTTAAAAATTCTGAAAATTGTTGAATGATTGTAAAACAGGTATGTTGTAAAATTGTTGAAATGTGGTTTGGAATTTAACTTTGCAATGGCAAAAACGTAATGTAATTATTCCGTTTCGTAAATGCCATAAACAAATTTGGATCGTATCAATTAAGAAAACCGATCTAATTTGAATACGATCAGTTAAATAAAATAGTGTGGCGTTCGTGTTAGAATTTAACATTGCAATGGCAAAAACGTAATGTAATTATTCCGTTTCGTAAATGCCATAAACAAATTTGGTCATACCGTTAAAGAAATCCAATCTAATACGAGTATGAACAGTTAAATTTATAAGTGTTGTGTGTGTTTTAATGTTTAGCTTTGAACATGCCATACAAGACTTGTAAATGCCAATAACAAATTTGTTGTTGAACCAATCAGAAAAACAGATTCTATCTGTATTCAACAAAGTTACATACAAGTGTGTTAAATCAAGACATGTCAAAAATTAACAACAATTAAAATAATATTATAAAATTTAAACAGTTTACCATTCTTGTAGAGATGCTAATACAAACACTGCCCAAGGAAGACTTAAAATCTAATGAAATTTTCCCCACTTATATAGGGAAACAATCCAACAAAAACTTGCCCCAAAAGAAAACCTAACCTTAAAATTCAAAATTAAAATCAAAAATTCTACAAAACTAAACTCAAAAACTTGCTTTTATATAAGCCAAAAATATATAAATTAATTTATCTTTTTGTAGGCCAACCAATTAACCCGAGACGGAGAGCCTCAACTTTATACATTTTCACCTTCGTCCCATCAGGAAGGTGTAACAGATATAAGCTTTTTAATGGCTTCCTCAAATTCAGCAGCCTCCATCTGCTGAGGAACAGGCGTTTCAGGATCAGGAGACCCAACCTCCCTGACCGAGACGTTTGTAACTTCAGGAACTGAAATTACAGGCCTTGAAGGTGCAGATGTGAAATCTGGCATGGCCTCTGTATCGGAGTCGTCTCCAAAAAACTCTTGAAACTTGGTTTTCAACCAATTGGTCGTCGTAGGAGAGTCAATGTTCAAGAGACCGTTCTTTAGAGAAGTTCTTTATTCGGGAGAATAAAAACCGCTTTCGGTTATTAGACCAATACTCATTTCCGTTTTATTTGATTTGCATTTTTGGTAGGTTTTGACTGTTAATATTATTGTGGGCGGAGATAATTTTCAATTATTTTTTAAACCACAGTCTCTCTTTTACTAATTTTTAGTGTTAATTTTGTTATTTTTAGATAGTTTTAGTAGTATAGATAATATGATCAGGTAGGTAGGTAGGTAGCTGTTAGATTTCAATGTAGTTTTATATAAATATTAAATTGTACTGAAGATGGCAGCTTAGCTGCCGAAATACGTATCTACGGATATAAAATTATTGTGGGCAGAGATAAATTTCAATTAAAAGCCAAAAGAAATGATCATTTTACAAAATAAAACAAATTCAAGGTGCGTGTCCTTTTTCTTTTATATTATTTATCCTAGAAAGCAATAGCACAGCATATAGTATAATACATAAGTAGGTGAACACCTATTTCTCAAACTCGCTTAAATTGTGAGAATAGCAAAATGAAAATGATATAGTAATGTTGAAACTGCAGTCACTGTGTGAAAAATAAATGTGATATTAACAAAGATGTTATTAAGTGTTTTTGTTATCATAAAATATCACAGTCACACACACAGTGAAACGTGTTAGTTATTTGACAAATTACTGTATTCACGAGAAATATTTTAAAAAATTTAGATTCTTTATTAAAAAATTTTTTTATATCAAATAAAAATAAACGCTAACATAAAATAATTTACAATATTTTACAATATTTTCTTACTGCTATTTTATATTAAAATAAAAGCGTTTTTTGGAATCAGATTGACTAAAAAAAAATAATTTGTATGTAATCGAATCTATCAAAATATTTTATGTATAATCTGATCAAGTGATAAGAAATATTGTATAAATTTATGAAATTGAATAGAATGTAGTAGATTGAAAGAAAAAAATTTAACTTTTCTATGCCCACAGGTATAGGAAAGTTAAATTTGATTTAGGGAAAGATACGAGCATGTGTTATTATTGAGGTGCTCTAATTTCATGGAGGATATCTGAAAAGGTGAGACATAAAAGAAAAATATTCCGTCCGCTCTTCCTGGTCCCACGATACCTCGAAGATGAGAAATCTGCCCCCGGATCCGTCTCATAACTTCCCATGCCGAGCCGGCAACGAACTTAAATAAAACTCTTTTCGTCATGTTAGGGGAGAGATGTTGCGCATATAATTTTATATGAAACTGCAAAAGCTTCCCAGAGCTGCGGGTAACCTAATCTTACAGTTAGTTTACACAAATGTAGAAGATTTTCACTGGAAGTTATAACTTGATGATACATATTTGAATGAAATATTTTACAGCTTCACATCTTCTGGAAAGAATATTTTGTGTTAGTTGTAAATTAATAAATAGAGTTTTTTTTTAATGTGCTTGGGTTTTGGTAAATGAAAAAAAAAGGACGTTTCCAATAATCTTTTACGCAACCGATCTACTCAAAGGAAGGCTTCAACGAATTAAGGAATGTGATTGACAAGTTTAATTTCGTGATCGCGGTAATCCCTAATTTAATTTCGTGAATGTTCGTGTCTCGCCTGTAGGCTCAGATTAAAAATTCAATCATTTTAATATTGACGGGTCGATGTCTTTGAGGATCATCGTATGCGGTAGATCCGTTCTATTTCAATGCACCCCTATTCGGTTCTAATCCTTTTGAAAGGGTGCAACTTGCGCAACAGCGTCTAATCCAGATAGATGTAGTACAACACGTCGCTCACAATCGCACAGATTACGATGTATTGTTAATTTTAAATAATAATGGAAAATGTCATTTCAAGATTTTCGTGCCTATTGTTGAAGGGCACGTCGTTGTCGAAAGGATGCACTCTAGTTTACATGAGAAAAACGAATGCTTTCATAAAGGTTAATTCACATACAATGCAGTATTATGTAAACAGTTAATAGTAATCACCTTTAAAATATGTGAATAATAAGAACAATTTTGTTACTCTATCGTATGATTATACATAACATGCTTGCCTCACTTGTCTTTCAAAAATAATTTCATTCCCTTGAAGTGCCGCTTCTCATGCCCTAATATCTCAAATACCACCAGCAGCATTCATGCTGTATCAGAAAGGGACACCATGGACATGACAGAAAACGACAAGAACAAGCGCAAATGTGCTTATCACAAAAATTTGCACAAAAAAGTCGTTGCATGAAAACGTAATTTTTTTGCTTGCACAAGCAGAAAGTTTGTCAAACTGCATGCATTGGCGCATGCAAAGTTGTATGCGCAAATGCTTGCACAAATCCATTTGCGCAAATTGCCTGAGCTTGAAAACGGACCATAAACATATCTGTTTTTCTTCTAGTCTTTCAAAACAACATTATTAATTCAGTTAGTGTAATATAATATGAGCGTGAAAAAGTCTTTTATTTAATACCAGTAGTTGTTACATAATAATAAAAAAAGGGAAGTAATACGTGCGAATATTACTTTAAAGTACATATAGTTTTAAGCAGGGACAAAAATATTATATTCTCTCACGTCAGCTGAAGAAGGGTTATTTTATTATTATTTCGCGAACAATGTTTTCCGCTCCGGAGCGCTGCCGCTAAAAAATCTATGTAGCATATTAAAAATTAAAATGACCGTAGTCCGAAATGTGGTAGCGCCGTTGAATAATTCGAGTATTTTTGCCGACGGCGACGAGGGTGACCGTGTTGTTTTGCGACCCCTGTGTTTCCTACGAACAACCGCTGTATCCGATGGGTTTACTTTGATCAATGCTGCAACGGGTTTTGTAATCATGGAATGAGTCGACGTCCCTTTATAATCCCCTCGTACGTTTTAGTTATCCAGCGCGGACTAGCGAAATTAAAGTTATTTGAATAAAATGACAAAGCCGAATCGGACAATAATGTATAGGTCCAGGTTGCTAACGCGTCGTATAAATTTACATAACATTTCACTGAAATCGTCTGTTTTGTACTTAACATTATACATTGTCTAGTTTACTGTTTCATATGTTTATACATAAAAAGTCAGCAAAAAAAACAGATTAGACGGTGTAGACGGTGCAATGTCTGTGATTAACTGAATTAATTAATGTAATACATTCATGGACTGTCAAATTTATTAACTTTTATTTAATCACAGACATACATTTTCTTTGCACCGACTACTCTAATCTGATTTTTATTTGCTCACCCTTTATAAACACTACAATGTTTTGTACAACATGTTTTGTGTCGTCAATTTTTTTCTTAGTGATTGGGATCTCTCCTATAAAGTCATTGACTAGTAGGTTTTCTCAATAAACGTACAATTCTTTTCCCAACAGCTGGTTGGTGATGGCCTAGAGTCAACCAAACGGTGAGTCCTCACCACAGCATTTTAAAAAAACTCGATTCCGGCAAACATGTGACTTAAGCCCAGTTGTACAATGCCAGTTTAAATTTAAGCTGAAGCTTGAACCCATAGCAACGCTTATTTCAACAATTGTTGTTAAGAGTTTAAGCTTCGCCTTAAAGTTAAGCTGGAATTGTACAACTGGATCTTAAGGGGTTTCTCAAATAACCGATTCAATTATAATTCCAATCCTAGAAAACTGTGATGTACGGATATAAAATTATGTAGAGGAGAGGAAGGTATTATGGTATACCATTTACATTTTTAAAAATAACTTTACTGGTATTTAATAAAAATCCCCAAAATATCATGAGTACATACTATAACTAATTGTAATGAACTGTCACTTGTAAAAAAATACTATTTATTTTGTTTCTATAAAGAAAATTATTTAAAAAAAAATACAAATGGAGGTTAATATGAAATAATCGGGTAATATGGAATAGGTGGTTTAGACCATTGAAAAACTAATTAGACATCATAAAACATAGTTACTTTTAACTATAAAAACCATATTTTTAAGATTATGTGCAAGTCATTTCTGCTTCGAATCTATTTACAAAAGTCACAGATATAATCTTTTTCTGCTCCGGTACAATCAAGGTGAGTCCACAGAGAACAGCTGAAGCATTGAATTCAAATTTTCTGTCGTTGACCTTCGGAGAACTTTCCGTTACGGAAGATACATTCAGCCTCTCTGTTTTCCGGTTCTTCAGTTGATGGCATGAAGTCCATTACAGATGATACATCAGAATGGAACGATTCATCGCTGCTAACATTGAAGCCATCTCTAGTAGGTTTAGGTCTAGAAGGTCGGTCTAAGTTTAATGTCTTAACAGGTGGTCTTTGAATGCGCGTTTTCGTTTGTTGTTTTGAAGCTTCTCGTTCCATCTTTTTGTCCT
Source organism: Dorcus parallelipipedus (assembly GCA_958336345.1). Lineage (NCBI taxonomy): Eukaryota > Metazoa > Arthropoda > Insecta > Coleoptera > Lucanidae > Dorcus > Dorcus parallelipipedus. The sequence goes on from OY284475.1 coordinate 48,112,120, forward strand.
TAAGTTTCAGTTCATCCTCTAACACTTTTTTATATGAGGAGTAGGTTATTATGGAAGAAGATCCAGCTTTCCTGCCTCTATTTGACTTCTGCTTTTTTGGAGGTTGTGGTGATATCTCTATGGGTGGCACAAAATTTGTTGACGTATCAGGGTCAACCACATCAGGACTCTTGGAAGAACAGGGTTGAGGTGAATCAGAGCTTGTAGAATTTGTTGGTCTCATAGTCTGAGGCCTAGGAACAGTGAGCGTAGAAGCAATAAAATCTTCACTGTTAAAAACATTTCTATTGACAGGATAAATACGAGTCACTTTAAAGCCGTTTACTGCAATGTCCCCACGTTGTACTTTAAGGTAGGCCCTACCAAACAGTTCCATCATATGAAAAATACTCAAGGGCCTTGAACTATGCCTTAAAAAAAATCTCACTTCCTCACTATAGTGAGACCTTAATGGATCCATAAAGGTTTTATCCAAGGGTTGGATTTTATGCGAACAGTGGGGAGGTAGACATAAAATCGTAACATGACTTTCTCTTGCTAAATTAATTACGTCAATGTTACGCTTGTGGGTTGTGTGCCCGTCAAGGAGAAGCAGGACATGTGACTCAGCTGAGGGTTTTGTTATAGCAATGAACTGTTTAAACTACTTAGTAAAAATGTTTGTCTGTATCCAACCGGGCGGGTGGCACGATGCGATGGTCCCTGGTGGAGCACCTCTAAGAAGTTGTTCATTCATGTTCTTCCTCGGGAATATCACAAGAGGTGGGACAAAGTCACCTCCTGCACTCATACAGGAAATGATGGTAACCTCTTTCAGCTGAAGTAAGGAACCCCATTTGTCTCTTTCTTTTTAGACCTACTACATGAGGAACTGTACTTTGAACCACAGACAAACCAGTTTCGTCTACATTAAATATCCTGTTAGGATAGTTGTGTTTTTTTTTAAAACAACATCGATCAGGTCACAAAACTTGTCTACTTCTTCTTTATTAAATAACCCTGGCTTTGGCAAAAGATGTACTCATGGGTTTACGGACTGAAAGTTTCGGGTTCCTTTTCATAAAAGCGTAGAATCAGTCTTTGTCAGCAGTTTCATCCTTAAATGGATGGGGTATGTTATTGCGAACCGCAAGTTGATAGGCAAGATTTCAGACATCCCTTTTTGTGAGCCCATAGAACATGGCCTCCATTTCAACTAAATATTTTTGTAACTCGTCTTCTAGTTCTATAGCAAAAACTGACTTACGGTCAAGAGTAGTTGAGGCTGTTACCTTTGCATTTTCTCCTTACTGTTGACAAGGCGGAAGAGAGACGCTCTGGGAACCTGGAATTCCTTGGACGCCTTAAGGTACCCCATCTTCTTCTCATGAACAGCTTCTATAGCCTTAGCCATCTGCGTCTGACACCAAAGCTTTCGCTTCTTTCCCTCATCTTCCTTCTTTCTAGGCATTACTATTTATATAATTAATAATTATTGTTTAGCTATCAATATTATACTCAAAACTCATTTCTTAACTTCATTTTTATTCAGTATATTTTGTCGGGTTATATGGAATACTATACTTTTACGTCGGGTATTATGAAATAGGTACCTAGTATTCCATAATACCCGACACGCCATCTTGTGTACTAGTAGGTTAAAATGTTTGAAAACTTACCTACAGAAACTCTTGAAAATCATAAAACACACTTTGTTCTGTAGCGAGTGGTACGACAACAACAAGCGGTCAACTCTCACTGCACTGCATCATGGGAGTCTTTCTTGAGTAGTTCATGGTATTCCCACGTGATAGCAGCACCAAACAGAGCCGAAGCCTCGGTATTCCATAATTCCCGAATATTCCATAATACCCTCCTCTCCTATACTTATAAATTTTAAAATACTTAATGTATATAAACCGACAATATAGTAAAGAAGTTGAACACTATGTGTGTATAGTAGGGTGTCCCAAAAAAATTAAAGTTGTTTCTTTTTATCGCATACCCTCTTAATTTTTTCGTATGATGTTAAAATATATGTAAATAAAATTTCGTGTACCTAGGACCACGGCAACCCGTGCCGACTTGCATCGAAACATCTCAGTACTTGCACACTAAGGCGAACTCAAGCGGCTTTGGAGATGCTCTTATCAATTTTTTCATAGGCCTTCATTGACTTCAAAAAACACAAATCCTGATAGGGCGCTTTTACTGCATAAATACATTGAAGCCATGGCTTGACGTAAGATGTCACAATGAATAAACTGACGTTAAATAGTGCTGCCTTATCCTTGCTCGTAATTTTTAATTGGCCGTTCAGTAATGATATTTTTAGGGAATAGATCGCTCTCGCCATCCATCGAGCTTGATGCATGGCACCTGGAGGTCGAATTTTAAATTTTCTCTATGCATCTCCGCCTAAAAATATTAAAGAAAGCTCTATCAATTCTCGATAGTCATCTCTGACTATTGTTTTGGTCAATTCAGTTCGGTAAAACTCAAGCAAATTGTCAATTTCGGAAACAGTCAAGTACGACGTGAGGTTTGTCTCTGTAGCACTGTATTTTATTGGGATCGACACTTTTCCAGTTATCTCGGAACTTCTTGAATAGTGGAATATCAGGGCTTGTAGTCACTTGACTGATTTTCACTTCGAACACGCTTTTTAACACCAATTCATACACGTGAAGGCGGCAAGCAAAAATTAGCATTTCTTTGTTCGAGAAGTACACAAGCACCATTGATACGACCTGTGTTTGAAGCTGTGGTATCACAGCAAAGAATTTGTACTTTATCTTCGAGATTCCAGTCTCTAGTAGCAATCCAAACAGCTTGCGCCTGTTCACTTCCTAAAGAGCTTTCCAACCTTGGCACAGCAATAAGTTGTTCCTTATTATTATATGAAATAACTATTGGAAGTCGTTCTTCTTTTGACTTCCTGGAATCTAAAGCAGGCAAGAGCTTACCATCCCAATGAACAGTCACAACATCTGGTACCTCGTTTTGAAAATCAACTTTTATGGCTTCTGCGCGTTCTTTCCGTTTTTTCGTACGAATTCTTTGAATTGATGACTTGCTTATCGGAAACTCGTCAATATTAAGTCCAATTGCAGAAAATTTAAACAATAATGTTTTGAAATTGATTTTAATATGCGCGAATTTTGTATTATTTTCCCAATAAACTCAGTACTAATTTCTCAGTCTTATTTTGGCATCAAGTCGGCACGGGTTATCATTATCCAATCGTAATAATATTTATTATTTGTGTTATTCAGGTCAAATAGAATGAAAATAGAGGATATGCGTATCTAAATCTCGAAAAGAAAATTCTCCTTTATGTCTTGGGACACCCTAGTGTATAATCTTCCAAAACGGAAGCTTTCTTAATTTTACGCCATTTTTGTCAATATTGGAATAGTGAATTAAATCAAACTACTCTATATCTTCTGAAAAGGAAAATACAAATTACAAAATTTATAAAAACACAAAAAATGTCAACGTGTCGTTGCATGGCTAACAGCTTCGCCAGAATATTTTTTTAGTAACTTTGGACAGTTTTTGACAGGTAAATTTTAAACTACTCCTAATAAAAAAAAATCAAAATCAAGTATAAAATTTAATTCAAAGGTTTAATTTCCGAAAAAAACTTGTAGTCCTTAGATTTCAGATTTTCATAAATAACGAAACGAATTTAGTACTGAAAATACATTAAATCAGGCAAAAGACATTTAACTCGAGACCATTTTGTCAATATTTACGTGTGATTAAACTTCTTATATGAGCCATAATCCTTGAGAAATCGGCCGTTATTACATCAAGGTTCAATTGAACGCGTTCTATTATTATGCTCGTAATATTTATAGCAGCTCGTATATTCAACAGGGTTAAGAAAGCACGGCCAATTTACAGCAAATAATTACTCTGAAAAATTCATGCGACCGAAAATAATAGACTATCCTTCAGAATAACGTCCGCCATAAAACTGTCAAATTCGTAATAAATGCGGTTATTAATGCGGAGTCAAGCTCAAAAGTTAACAGATAAAGCAGCTCAGTTCTGAGTGAATCAGATCTTCAGAAGTATTTCTGAAACGTTATTGGAAGTTTCGAGAGCTTTGCTGACGGATGCCCAGTTTTTTTAGTAATTTATACCGCATATGTTTATGGGCGGTACCTGCGGGTCTGCAGGTTCCTTTATGCTGCATTTGCAGACATACAATGACCTTTGCATGACATTTGCGCCCTATTTTAGGTATGCCATGAATGCCCTCAGTAATTCTACACTCATATTGACTATAACTTTCAGAGCAGTACGTAGGTACACATAATATAAACCTGTCAAGATGATATTTCATCTACACGGTTACTTCTGTTGTTATACATTCGTTACGTTCGAGTAATGGATTTACAAATTATGTTGTGTCAAGTGTGTTCGTGTTAGTTACACGATATTTTTTTTATGCTCGTTTCATTTACTTGTTTCCTTGTTTCTACGTAACTAAAAATCTCCTAAAATTTATTCAATTCTTATTTTAAATAAAATTTCAAGAAATGTCTTCTTCTATTATACGAAATAAACTGAAAGAACTGGAAAAGTCGCTAAGAATAAAATTATATACATATTTCTTGTGAATGAAGGTTTTATTGGAGATGAATTTAATTATGAATTATGAATGAATTAATTTTGTTTTTCTTTGAGGTCATTCTGTAATCAATTACAGTGTCCTGATGCAGGGAATAACCATACCCGAAAGCTCGACATAAATTAAAGAAGTTTTATTTAACCTTTTCTGACTGTATCCCCAATAAAACCTTCATTCATTGAATTACCAGTCAAGACATGAAAATTTCTTCATATTTCTTGTTACAATATCAAAAATGATTTTTTTTAATTCATCAGGCGAAACAGTTAAATAAAATTATGCCTTCGAATAGAAAATGAGGAAAGTTTAGAAAGAGTTTGTGTTTGAAAGATCGCTCCATTCTTCTTCCAACCGCACTTTCGATCGATGGACACAAAACCCCAAAATTGAGATTCCACATTAATCACTGGGCAGGGCTGTGGGAAACAATTTAGAATTTATAGCAAGTTCATGTTGTATAAATGTTAGTCTGCGACGAAGCCAGACAAGTCTGCTGGTATTGTTCGAAAGGGCCTGCTGCTCTTACGACTTCGATTCAAATTCAAAATAATAAATACCGGTCCTCGGTATATGAATAGGACAAAAGATTTGCATGTCGGACTAGTTTCTTCGGGGACGTGTAAAGAATGTGAGTACGCGAGACGGTTTTGCGCAGTTTTAACGTACAGGCGCGAAACGAATTTCAACATTCTAATTCTCAACCCTCGCCGAGTGTTCAAGGTAGTCTGGAAGGCTAATTTGTAGGTTACATACTCGTAATGATACGGCGTGTGTGATTGTATTAATAAGTACTGCGACAACGCCTCCTGCTTTATCGACCCTACTACTACCCTCACCCAGCACCTCTTCAGCTTTCAGGCGCTATTTAAATTGGATAACGCATAAATCACAGTTTGAAAAACAGATACCATCTTGTCATGAATCATTCCCAGCGTAAAACATAGACAACTTGTGAAACTTCCAGATAAAACGATAATGCCAAAACAAATGTTTCGCATTTGCATATTAATTGTTAATTTATTACTACTAGATCTGACTAAAATATTATGAAAATTTACTGCCTCGTTGGGTGTTAAACTGGAAACAGTTTACTTTTATGTGATTTCAGAACGCAGCAAGCTGCATTTAAGTGAATCGAACTCCGAGAGGTCTTCGTAATAAGAAGGAACCAATTGTGCGTACAATGTAACACAGTTATAGTCGTTTTGTATGTGTATAATATCCCTGGGAGGTAAAGATCTCGTTCTGCATCTGTTCTGTCCTGCTGGCTACTTGACCGGGTATTTTAGGACTACCTAACGTTCCCAAGAAATACTCAATGACGATGACCTCCATCCAAAGTTAAACGTAAATTTTAAATTTATATAACGTATTAAATGTAATACTAATTATACCGAGTGATTTTTAAAAATTTTTATCAACTCTTGCCATGGAATTTGAACGGCATGTCGTAGCGTTACTGTAAAAAGGCATAAAGGAGTGCAATGACGTACTTTTCACTTAAGCTAAGACATGCCGTCCAGATATCATAGTAAGAGTTGATAAAAAAATTAAAAAATCACTCAGTATGATGACCGAACGTGATCAAAACTAAAAAAATTCTTGCAAAATTTCAACAAGTTTTCATGAATATGTTCGAATACCAATTTGTAATAAATGTCTCACAATCTTTAACTATTCAATAATTTTTTTATTGAGGTGAGTTCCTACACCTTATAGTAATCCATTTTCAAATTAGTTTTATGGAGGAGCAATTGTAACTGTCAGAAAACTCACCTGTTTCTTAAATCACTTTGTTATAAATATTAGGTTGTTCGGAAAAAAATGTCGTATTATGTCTACAATTTTTTGATTCCAGAAAAGTTGGGTGATATCATCGTGGAATACAACTGCTAGCAGTAAGATGGCAAAAGGTCACTGATGCAAATAGTCATTATATAGTTTAATCAAAATTTTTTTAATTAAAAAGAAAACGACATTTTTTTCCGAACAACCTAATGATAAACTGGGAAGTTCAATTGTGTGTAGACAGTATTGTCTTAATAGTAGTAGTAATAATAATAATAATAATAGTAATCGTAGCGGACGAAAGTGATCATCAATTCTACATTCTATACTCCAGATGAGGTTCTTACATAAGAAAACCAAATAGAGGACAATCGCAAAAGAATTGTGAAAATGTAAATTGAAAAGTTAGAATCATAGAAGAACATGTCGCCATAATAAACAGTTGCCCGAATTAGTTCATAATGATACAGGGTGTGTTCCTAAGAATGAACGAATGTATTTGTAAATGGAAATTACTAAACTATAATAAAGGAATAGAAAATATCTTTGGGTTTAATTCTCATACGTATTTCGCCACTTTTAAAGTCTTGAGCACATGTGTATACGATAGGAAATGAGGAATGCGAAAAACAGGTTTTGGGGAAAAACAAATTATTTATGTTTATATTTCCTTTATTTGTGTTTATATTTATAATTCCTAATTGAAACAAACATTACACAAAGGTTCCAGAAAATCTGACAGGTTTTGGACATGAATTATCTTTAGTAAATCGTCGCGGAACATTTACAACAGAAACAGAAACTATTCGTGAATTCGCTTTCAAGTTAAGGTATGCCTCTTGAGCTTAAAGGAATTTACAATCAGAATTATGTACTTCCACAATCGTGAAATTCTAAACAATTTCGAAAACATCGACTCGGTGGAAGATTATCATCGCAGGCCGTGCCGAGAATTTTGCAGCTTTGTGGTACCTAGACAATGAAGAAAGGAATTTATCCACTCGGAGTCGTTTACAACAATATATATATATATAAGCCTATACATTTCTGGTGAAATAAGGTTGTTCCTTTTAGATGGAACTCTACGTATCCTCTCCTCGTGGCGGATAAATCCACTTATTTCTTCAAGTCTTCTGCATTACCGCTGTCGTTGAGTTTTGGCCTTCTCGACCATGTTTCTCCATTTTCTTCTGTCCGCAATCTGTTTTCTCCAACTTTCTACTTTCATTCTGTTAATGTCATCCTCTACTTGATCTTTCCATCTGATCTTAGGTCTTTCTTGTTATCTCGTCTGTGTTAGTTTCCATTCTGTAATTATTCTGATTGGCTCGTTCTTATTGCTTCTCATTACGTGTCCATACCATCTTATTCTTTGAGCTTTAATTGCATTAGCAATATTCTCCCGTTCCAATATCCTATCGATTTCAAAATTCATCAGCGGTCTGTATTCGTCTGTATTTCCTATTTTCTTCGAGCCCATTATTACTCTGATAATTTTTCGTTCAAAAATTCTTAATTTTTCTTCTCTGGCTATTAGTGTCATGGTTTCGGATCCGTATGTTACTATTGGTTTTATCATCAATTTGTAAATTCTCATCTTATTCTTATTGCTTAATTTCTTATCTTTTAAGAGTTTCTTGTTGCTGTAGAAAGCTTTATACCCTTGTTGTATTTTTCCACAAACTTCCGTTCTTTCATTTTTGCTATTTTCTTCTATTCCCAGATAATTATAAGACTTGACTTCTTCGAACTTGTATGCATCACATTCAAAGCTTGTTAATGTTTTATTTTCTCTGCTGCATCTCATATACTTGGTTTTATCAACATTAATTTGTAGGCCTCTTAATTTTGCTTCACTGTCTATGGTCATAATGGCTTGCTTCAACTCTTTTTGGTTTCTCCCGATAATTGTGACGTCATCCGCGTATGCAACGGTTTGTGACATATTTTTGTTCATAATTCCATTATTTTCAATTTTTTTATTATTGCATCAAGTGATATTATGAAAAGCAAGGCTGATAATGCATCTCCTTGTCTCGCGCCTTTTTGTATCCTTATGTTCTTTGTAATTTCTTCTTACAACAATAAATAGGTTTATTCAGGGTCCCAAAAATAAATAACTTAGATCTAAGACTGATTTCTTTCTTTGGTACTGTGCTAAGTTTACGCCAATAATTCACAAACAATTGAGCACCTCAAGAAACAACATGGACCCAGAGTCTAAATGATGCAAAATTGAAGAAGTTAAAGCATCCATGCCCTCAGGAAGAATCGAGGCAACCATCTCTTCGTTACGCTTGATATCGAAATAAAGATTTCAGATACTTTGCATAAATTGTAGTTACAATTTATCTTCATTTGTGCAACGTAAACAAGTTTCGATCCAATGAAATGGAACATCCATGTGGATAAGCCTATTGAGGACAGAATTGTGAATAAGAGAACGCGATGAAGTTAACCTTTTTTTTTTCTAAAAGATAGAATAGAAGCCTATGAGGAGGAAGCTAAAAGAAAAGTGAATTTGTCCAATTTAAATTTGCATTTACCAGATTTTTAAAGATTACGATAATCAAAATTGGTAGCTGGTCAATAAAAAAACCAATATTAGTACATAAAAAATGCATCCGTGACCTAGTGAAAATCACCAAGACATTAGAATGGTGTATTCTTTCTTTGGAAATAAAATCGAATTCCTACGAAATCAATATTATATTCAGTTGTGTTGTATGAAAGCGAAAGCTCGGTGATGATGAAAGCTACAAAGACTAAAATGCACGGCTGTTGGGAAGATATACTAAATAAGAAAAGAAAGAATGTCAAAAACAACAAGAAGAAAAGAAAAGCGAACTTGCTTTGTAATAATTACAAATTATAGGGTGTGCGAATTCTAGCAGAAAGTAAATTATTTAAATGTTACATTGATGTTTGAATTTGAAGGGGAATTCACTTGTCGAAGAGTTGTTAATAAGGCAAGGTTCATAATTTTTAGAGCTGTTTATTACAATTTTGTAACTGAAATTATCCAAAAAATTACGGTAATAATCTAAAGGCCCGTTTTACATTACGCAATTTATTGTACAAGATAGTGTACAATTTTTTAAACAATCTAAATTGGATAGCATCTTGAGTAGTCCCAAAATTTCTTATTTATAGTTAATAAACAGATATTTGGCTACATCCACATGTTGTCTGCGGTTTGTAAAAAAGTTGTTGCAAAGAAAACTAACAGTCGAAGAAAGTAAAGAAAGTCTAGAAGCAACGTGGTTACAAATTGAGACGAAATTGTGTGAAAAATAGGACAGATTCACACAATTCTTAAATCACAATTTAGATGATCTCAAAAATTGTACAATTCCTTATACAATAAATTGTGTAATGTTAAATGACCTTAAGGAACAATTCCTAAATGAAGCCAATTTATTTTGAATGTCAACTATTACATGAGGAGCTTCATAAATAAAAAACTGCGTCTGAGCACAATATTTATTTTATAGTCTAGGCAACGCAACGGTTAGGCAAATATTTAAATATAATTAATTTTAATTGACAATGACGCGGTTGTCGTCAATTTTGCAAACAAAATAACTTTTAAATTTAACTTGAAGGCTTCCGCGGCCGTCGTCCATGTTTGAATTGGCTTCCGGTTGGAACCGCGTCACGTTGACTTCTACTGCCGACGTTTCGTTCTTCATTGCAGAAGAACTTCTTCAGGGCTGCTGCTGCTGGTGGTGTTGCTGCGGCTTCGGGTTAGTCGTTGAGACTGAGTGGGTACGTTTGTTGTCGTGGTATTTATAGTGATCGGTGGGGGTAGTGAGTCGGAACGGTGACCGGGGATTGGTCTGTTGGGGCGTGACGAATCGTTAATGTTTCCAGGCATTGTGGAGGTAAAAGCCAGTATCACGGTTCAGATTATTGGGATGTTTGAGTATTTCTATGGATTCACGGATTTTACGATTGAAAAAATGAGATGAGCGGGCTAGAAGTTTTGTGTCGGAGAATAGGATTTGGTGACCGGTTTCTAGTTTGTGTTCAGCTAGGGCCGAGCCAGTTGTTTGTAGTAGTCTAGTACAGCGTTCATGTTCAGAAACACGAGTGCTAACAGACCGTTTTGTTTCACCGATGTACACACGTCCACAGGAACAAGGAATTCGGTACACACCTTCGGATTGTAAGGGGATGTGATCTTTTGTGGAGGGTAGGCAATCTGAAAGTTTCGTCAAGGGTAAGTAAATTGATTTGATGTTCTGTTGTTTGAGTATTTTGCCGATTCGATCTGTTATGGTGTGAATGTAAGGTAGGTAAGCTGTAGCGACTGGAGGTGTATCAGGTTCAGAACGTGGAGGAATTGGGGTGCGATGACGAGAAATGGATCTTTGGATGTCGTGCTTTTTGTAGTTGTTATTTAGAAGGACTTTTGTTACGTGGTTCAGTTCAGTTTGAAGTGAAGAGGGTTCTGATAGGGCAAAGGCACGGCTGACTAGTGAGTTAATGACTGACTGTTTTTGAGAAGGATGATGATGTGAATTTGCATTCAGATAGCGATCAGTATGGGTTGGTTTGCGATACACAAAGTGTCCTAATCTACCGTTAGGGAGGCGGCTTACTAAGATATCAAGGAAAGGTAAGTGGCCGTCAGTTTCATATTCCAAAGTGAAGCGAATGTCAGGATGTTGAGAATTTAGGTGTTCAAAGAAGTTGTTTAGGGATTCCTTACCGTGTGGCCAAATAGCAAAGACATCATCTACATATCTGAACCAACACTTGGGTTTAAGTGGGAAAGAAGTAAGGGCTTGTTGTTCGAATGCTTCCATAAAAATGTTGGCTACTATTGGGGAGAGAGGAGAGCCCATGGCTGTGCCTGAGACTTGTTCGTAATATTGATCACGGAACATGAAATAGGTTGAGGTTAAGCAACATTCTATTAAGGGAATTAAGTCTTCGGGTTGGTTATGGGCTGTGAACAGTTGTTGGATGATTGTGATGGTGTCGGGAATTGGCACTTTGGTGAAAAGAGATTCTACATCGAAGCTGACCAGAATGTCCTGAGGGTCTAAGGAAATCTCATGAATCTTTTGGACGAAGTGCTGAGAGTTGAGGATGAAGGTTTCACTTTTACCTGCAAACGGTTTGAGACTCTGTGCTAGATATTTGGAAACTTTGTAGGTTGGTGAGTTGATTGCGCTAACTATGGGACGTAAAGGTGTATCGGGTTTGTGGATTTTAGGGAGACCGTAAAGTCTGGGAATTCTGGAGTCACGGGGGATCAAGACTTTTTGTGTTTCTGGTGGGATAGAAGAAGCTTTTATTAAGGTCGTTACGGTACGTTCTAAGCGTGAGGTTGGATTCCGTCGTAAGGGTTGGTAGGCGGGGTCGTCTAATAGGGTGTTGATTTTCTGATCGTATTCTGCGCGGTCAAAAACTACAGTGGCATTCCCTTTGTCTGCGGAGATTATGACTATGTCTGGGTTATTTTTCAGGGTTTTGAGGGCTTGAAATTCAGATTGTGTACAATTTGGTTTAGGGGGTTTGGCTGCTTTTAAAATTTTGGAAGTTTCGTGGCGGATAGGGTCTGCAATGTGAGAAGGAAGTTTGATAAGGGCGGATTCAACTCCAGCTATGATGTTATCAGTGGGTATCGTTTTTGAGGTGATGGCGAAATTAGGGCCTTTGGAAAGAACGGAGATTTCGTTTTCAGATAAGGAATAATGAGATTTATTTATCACAGTATGTGTTAAAGAATGAGATTCATGATGACGATTGGGTAGTTGTTTGGAAGCTAACTGATTGAATTTACGGATGTGGGTATTAGTGATGTGTTCACGGGTGCGGGAGGCTTGTTCGTAGGTAAGTCTGTCTATTAGTTGCCAGTCCGTTGGTGTGAGGGTATTGGCAAGTTCTAGATGAAGATGAAATATTGTAGCCGAGAGATTGGAGAGTTGATGTCGGGTAAACTGGATACGTTCTCGAACTAAGGCCAAACTGGTGCGTCGAAGGATTTTGTTGGAAGTATAGGTTTTGATGTGGTGTTTGACGGTTAGGAAAGTAGGTATAACACTGCTATTACGACAACGAATAAGAAAAGTTAAAGAACAAATTAAACATACCAATTTTTGTCGAAGTTCCTGTGGACGTGTGTACATCGGTGAAACAAAACGGTCTGTTAGCACTCGTGTTTCTGAACATGAACGCTGTACTAGACTACTACAAACAACTGGCTCGGCCCTAGCTGAACACAAACTAGAAACCGGTCACCAAATCCTATTCTCCGACACAAAACTTCTAGCCCGCTCATCTCATTTTTTCAATCGTAAAATCCGTGAATCCATAGAAATACTCAAACATCCCAATAATCTGAACCGCGATACTGGCTTTTACCTCCACAATGCCTGGAAACATCTCATTAACGATCCGTCACGCCCCAACAGACCAATCCCCGGTCACCGTTCCGACTCACTACCCCCACCGATCACTATAAATACCACGACAACAAACGTACCCACTCAGTCTCAACGACTCACCCGAAGCCGCAGCAACACCACCAGCAGCAGCAGCCCTGAAGAAGTTCTTCTGCAATGAAGAACGAAACGTCGGCAGTAGAAGTCAACGTAACGCGGTTCCAACCGGAAGCCAATTCAAACAAAATAACTTTTTTTTAACAAGTAGTTATAAATATGAACATTAATAAGCTCAACTATTGATTTCAACCAATTTTTGCTATACAAGGTGTAATCTATTAAGTTTCACATACTGCAACCATTATTAATACACAAGAAAAGAAGCGCAAATATGACATACGTATGAGACAAAGGTCAATAATAACTCCGGAAATATCTACGGTTACTTTTTAGAAAAACGTTTGAGAAGCGCAGGATGTGATGCCTTGGCAGAGCGAAGTTTACTATTATGTGCAATTAATGATAAAACAGTAAACCCGCAGATGTAATACCATAAATGTCGAGGCATGAATGCGGACGTATAGGATATGTTTATAAAAACCGCAGACGCACTGACGAACGAGCAGAGGTTTCCAAACAAAATACGATGAGATGATAATTCCTTATGTGATGAAGAACTTACATTTAAGATTATTCGATTACACCCTGTATAATAAATTTTCGTTAATTTCATGTTATTATTATACTACACAATTATATTGAAACATCATGCAAAAAGGATGTGCAAAAAATGAAATTTGTTTATTCAGTCATTACAATTGCAGATTAACGATTTTTATGCACGAAAGCAAACAGGCGCAATTTGTCATTTGCTCAAAGGCATATTGTGTTTCAGTTTCACTGATTATTTTGCATTTTTTTTTGCTTTAAAGGGGGAGATAACTGTATCTAAAACAAAGCTTCACTTTGTCAAACAAGTACTCGTAATTGAAGAGTTTCTGTCTTCCTTTCGTTCTCAATTTTATTATTAAATGTCAGATATTAAAGGTGATGTGGTTCATTTAAATACAAATTCTAATAAGAAATTTTTTCCTCCACATTGTTTCCTCAAATGAAATCTTTTTTTTACATTCGCGATAAAAGCAGGACGAATCTCATCCGAACTTGGCAGAAAGAAATAAAGCCAAATAAGCTCAGTTATCTTCCAACAAAGTTCTGAAGATTAGTAAACTCTAAACACAGGCGTTTTATACGGGCATGTTAAGTTTGAGTTAGATAAGAGAGAAAATGCCAGCCGCAACAGGGGCGCTCCAAGAACTTCTTTTTCACCTTGAAGCGTACGTAATCTTATCTCCGGATAAATTTTTCCTTGCGCAGATAATAATTTGCCCAAGCAAAGCACAGCACGTAAAGGCTCACGGGGGAATATAAAACATGCAAGGCGTAAGATACCTTTATTAATTAGTCTTTCATGAAGGCTTAAGTACTCCTGCTACATACCGACTTCATTATTCATAACGCAGTTGCTCTTGCTTAATATATTTGTCTCGTCACGTAAACGTTACATTAATGTAAGTTGCTTCAAATTATTACATATGCTAATGTTTTAAGTATTTCATTGAATTTATTGCATTCCTAAGTTACGACGTTGTCAACGGAATCATTAATAAACGTTAATGGGTCTATAAATTGTTTTACTGTCGAGGCGGTTCATTCTGAAGAAAATTTGTGTATTTATGGAACTCATATTACTGCGGTTTCGTTTTCGAATTTTTTACACGAACTGAAATATTTGCCATTTAAAAAAATGTCAAACAACTGAAAGTATTTTCTAAATTTAATTATAGACAAAGAAAAGGAAGTCGGACTACCACAGTGAAGGGTGGTAATAATGCGCTATAGCAAAATTGAACCGCCAAGCCAATGTATTATTGTTAACCTCTACTCAGGAAACTGATATGGGAATAACCTACAGGAAAGTTTCGGTGGCTTAACTTAGATTAAATGTTGCCTTGGGAGAACAAGTCAAGACAGAAATTAATTGGCTGAATAAAACACATTTGTAGGAGAATTTGCTGGACTTACTTGACATTTTAAAGATATTCCTAGAAAACTACACATACGTTTAACCTGTTTCAAAGTAATTCATTTAAACGTAATTCATTATTTTGTAATAAAAGTATCAAGTTTTATAGAATTTGCTAAAGACATAATGGGATAAAAAAAAATTTCAGAAAAAATCACGAGAGCAAATTAAGTGGAAGTAACAAATAATTATAAAAGAAAATCAAAGAAACAGGACAATTTAGATTTTATCGAAAAACTTAATACTTTTTTTTCTCTAAATCAATTCAAAATTCTAAAGCAGTTTCATGAAATATCATTTCAAATTGAAAATCAGTAAACTTCTAATGAAGAGGTTGTCTGAATCATCCTATATAGTAGTAAATTCATTAAATCAATATAGCTCCAAAATTATATTGGGGTATAATAATTTCGTGACGTGTCGTTAGAGTTAATACCCTGACGATTATTCGTCGTTTGTACAGGAATGGATTTAAGGGATGATTCAATACATATAATAACAAAGGATGTAATGACTATCAGAGAATTTTATAAGCCACATGTTAAATTAAAAAGTAAAGTTTGCAATGACAGGAGTTTTCGTTTCATTATTTCTAATATTACAACCAACCAAATACTGTTTCCATAAGTTGTAGCAGACAGACATGCAATATCCTTTATATTCTCGCGACCTAAGACAAACAAATTTTCGCATTTAAACAAAAGTATTTTCAACGGAAAAATGTATTAATCGGAAAACTTTTATGAGAAATTTCCGTAGCGAGAAAATCCGTAAATCCTCGGTCTCATTTTTATTACAAATTACAAGGCATTGCCTGGTGCTTTGCAAATTGTTACTTGGGCTTTACAATTCGAATCTCGGCTCGTAACTCGTCGATAAAGCCGCGTGTTTCGAATATCCTCGCTATAAATTTATTTAAAAGTTTGTGCTGCGTTTATTAAATTCGTTATGGCGCAGGGGACGATCGTACCTGGTACTCTGAATACCACCTCGTACTAATTTTTTCATATCATTTTGATCTAAGTTATTGGGATATAATAATTTCGTGACATGTCGTTACGTTGCCTTAGGGTTAATACCCTGATGATTATTCGTTGTTTGTAAACGAATAGGTTTAAGGGATGAATTAATCTACCAACGGCTATCGTAATATTCTCAATGAAAGGAAAAAATCAAATTTCAATTTAGTAATCAGTTTTTTGACGATGAGAAAGTCATTGTTTGTAGGTTTTTATTTTCATTTAACGCCATGGATAAAATGAAAAACGCAACAATGACGTTAACGTTATTAATTTACGAAAATTACCACGGTTTTTCTTTAAAGCGTTTTATAAGCCGCATGTCTAATATGAACATAATAGACCAAAACAAAACAGCGAATGATTAATGTAAAACGAACGCACAATAATTAATTATGGTGGAAATTTTATGCGCCGAGCAACCCAGTTTTTATGCTGTTTTACCGTAAAATCAATACTCTGTGGGAATTTATGTTATGGATAACAGGGATGTCAGGGGACTAATTTCCATATCCTTGTGTTCCTGTCTCACCACACGTAATACGTCCAGGTCCTGCGGCTGACTCACCCTGCCCAGGGTTATTGGCCCCTTTTTATATCCCCCATTACGATTCTTTGATGATATCGACATGTCAATACGAGAGTGACGCAATTAAATATGAATAAGTAAAGTGGTGTGCTGTGTGCACAATGCAATAAATTTATTATGAACCATACTGTCTGCCTGACTGTCTGTATATATCAATTATACCTCGTTTGATATTGTATTTAATTAAATTCTCCGAACTATTGTGACAATACATACCTAAAAATCATCAGTTTCTCTATCTACAGATATTAGTTTATTTTAATAGCCATTTCTGAAGTACTAAACATCAAAACCATAGCTTTCTCAGTGTACCAAGGTAGAATTATTTTTAAAAATAATTTGGCAACAAAAATTCATTTTATAAATACTAAGAGTACAGAAGAACAGAAATTTTATGTAACTCTAGATCTATTTATTTAACACGGTGTTTTCAGAATTAAAGGGAATGGTTTGCTAGAGATTTTCAAAATTACAGACGCCCATTTTGTCGAGAAGAAAGAAATTCAGGGAGAACTGAAGAGGTTACTTTCTGTGAATATCCTTTCCGTCAAAACAAATTACTTCTCTAAAAGAATCGTGAATACAATAGTAATAATTTTTATCTAATTTTACCTAAACAACTGTTTTTGTAATAATCTCTGCGAGGTTTGGGAAAATTAGCTGGGAAAAAATCTAATGAAAGTAATAGAAACCCCCACCGTTGCGAATGTAAGAATCGTTTCTTCAAACAATATCATGAGTTGAAACCATGACAATTTTTTTCCTTCTGGAGTTTCTTCGCGCTACACTTTCAACCATCCAGAAAAGCGCTTCCATTTTTGGTCTCCAAATTCTTCAATGCTCTTTTTTTAAAGTGGATGTTAATGAATTATAAAGAAGACACCCCAATGGCATAAAGTGTAACGGTTTATGCTCTCTGAGTATTTTAATAGAATTAAAGCAAATGCGTAAAATGACCAGTGCCTACTGCATCAAGACACGTTTGAATTCTATGAATAACTGAGTGAGTAACGTTAAACAATATTCCCGGCTTGTTATTTGTGTTACAATTGATTGACAATTAGGATTAGTATGACGTTATCCAAGTCATACATACATATAAATTCCAACGCCTACCCTAACTCATTTTTATATCGCTTATTATATTGATCCACGAGGACAAAATAACACCAAAATACATTTAAAAATACATTTAGAGCACTAAATATCCAATAGGAAAGGTATAGAATAGAAAGAAAAATGATAAGAGAAAGGCATGATCTCATCAAATGAGCAAAATGAATGTGAATTAGAGGGCGTTTCAACTTTTAATTTTTGTTTGATATGGCGTCATATTGAAACTAAACGATAAATTTAAAGAAAAGTTTAAATCGCGACATCCTGCGATCACTTTTGGACCTAACATTGTATTAGGATTGACAAATTGCAGCTAGTTCGCTACTTAACAAGTCATCCCATACAAGGTGGCCAAGCGTGCTGTCAAATACGGCCGAAACAGCTGTACAGAAGATGCTCGAGGAATCCACTGCAATCAAAACCAATTTGTAACAAAATTTTTAGATAAATTTAAAGATATAAATAACATATCGAGGGTTGAAACACAAATTTTACAGGAGACACATAAAACATTGTAATTTTTTAAAATTTAACTCGTCTGACGCAGTTAAGAAGTACTTACTGTTTTTACATGATAGGAACATTCCTAATAAAAAACTACAACATTTCTTGCCATGAGTACATGGAGTATAAACATCTGAGTTGTTTGCTATGCATAACTCGGTTTAGAAAATTTCTTCACGGTCTTTGGTCACTTTATAAATATTAATTGAATTGCTCTGTTTACCTCATGTTTCATTGATTTGTCAAAATGCACTTGAATTAAATATAGATATGAATGTCGTTCGTTCTTTGTAAAGAAGTGAATTGAAAATAGAAGAGATTTCTTGAGAGTACCAAATGAAAAAGGAATGACTTTTTGTTTTAAGCTTTAAGACACCTGAAACTTTTATAAAAATACACTAAGGGCCAGTTGTACAAAGTAGGTTTAAACTGACGCTCAACTGAACCAGGTTCAAAGTGAACAAAATCGCATCAAATTTTATTTATGAATGCATTAATTGCCATATGTCATTAAGATCCTATGCGAATTCGTTTACTTTGAACCTGGTTCAGTTGAGCGTCAGTTTAAACCTACTTTGTACAACTGGCCCTATGGCATTTTAATGTTGTACACGAAACTCTTTAAAATTAGTTTATCTACGACCGCTACTGTAAATGACGAATTACGTACAACACATAAACTATGTAAGCCGGTGTTTACAAACGTCGTGCGTAAAGTAAGAAAAACGCACAACGCACCTACTTTACACACGCTTATACGAGCCCCGTCAACTATAAGTTCGGACACTACGATTTTACTTATTTCTTGGCTTCTTGCGAAATATGTATATGTATAAAAAGATGGTTTTTGCATTTATGTCATATAATTTGTTAGTGTATAAAATAAAATTCCAGAAATAAGCAAGAATATGTATTATAAACAACTAAAAATGACTAATTAACATTGAACTATTAAAAATTAAAATTGAGTAACATCGCCCTTTGCTCTTACAACAGCCTTTATTCTATCAGGCATGGTGTCAATTAATTGCTTGCATTTATTTGGGGTTATAAAGTTCCAAATTTCTTGAATTTTTTCTCGTAATTCGGGCAATGTACGTTGTGGTTCCGATCGCAACCTCCTTTTCATTATTCCCCATATCGTCTCGATAGGATTAAAATCGAGGCTACTCGAAGGCCATTCTAAAGTCTGTATGCTATGGTCTTGTAGCCATTGCTTGGTAGCTCTTGCCGAATGGCAACGTATATGTTTCACCGGTCGATAATAACTTTATGGACGAAAGCATACTTATTTCGAGGATCTGTATATATTTTTGGCTATTCACTAAACCGTTAATAAAATGTAGCTTCCTCAAACCTCTGCTAGACATGCAGCCCCATACCATCACACTTGCTGGAAATTTAACAGTTCTTTTGAGGCAATCTCTATGATATGCTTCATTCTTGTTTCGTATCACCCGTTTCCTCATATCACCCACACACACTTCAAATCTAGATTCATCACTGAAAATGATGTTTCCCCATTGCCTCTCCGTCCAAAATAGTCGCTCCTTAGCCCACTTTAAACTATTCTTTTTCTGCTTTATCGTTAATAATGGTTTTTCCTTTGCCTTTGAAAAACAAGTCTCTGCATTAGCATAATTAAGACAAAGTATTAAAAGATAGATACCTTATAAAACTTATAACCGTTTTTTCTTAAATATTTTCGGGTGGTTTCTAATGACACTGATTTTCCAAGTTTTTCAGGCCACAATTTACTTAGATCACGTAAATTTCTTCTTCGATTTTCTTTAACAACATTAATCAGTGCTCGAATATCACGTTGTGTAATTGTTGCTGGACGTCCTGGACTCTTTCCGCTATCTAACGATCTCGTTTTTTTATATTTCTTAATAATATCGGCAGCTGGCAGACACAAAGTTTTTGCAATTTTTCTCCCACTTTGTCCAGATTTATGCATATTTCTAATTATTTTACGAAT
Organism: Dorcus parallelipipedus; assembly: GCA_958336345.1. Taxonomy (NCBI): domain Eukaryota; kingdom Metazoa; phylum Arthropoda; class Insecta; order Coleoptera; family Lucanidae; genus Dorcus; species Dorcus parallelipipedus. The sequence goes on from OY284475.1 coordinate 48,132,219, forward strand.
TTCAAACGACAATGCTTTTCCACGCGCCATAGTTACAAAGTAACAAGAATTTGACGTTTATACCTGTTCTGTAAATACAAATAGGTGATATCGATACACTTTGTTAAATCAATGAGTACTTGATGTTATTATTTATTGAATAAATAGAAAGTGTCCGAAGATATAGTAGTCAGAATTTATTACAGGTAAAATTATATTGTAGAAACTGATAGAAAATGTAGTTATCTTATTAATATTTTTTCCGTTGTAACATACTTATATGATATATAATTCAAATAGTATGTAGTATTTTAATTTTATTAAGAAACTTGGAAAGTTATGTGAGACGAGAAGGTAAAAAGTAAAATGTCCGAACCTATAGTTGACGGGGCTCGTAGTTAGATCTACGTAGCCGCATCACATTAGATTGACCGTCGTCAAAATTACAAGTGTCACTGCTGATTTCTTTGAAGGTAATTTTTGAGGTCGTAGATAAAGTATAGTACAAAACTCGAGTTGTAAAGCAATTTACGCACTTGTGGAATTACTTGCATTCGCCGCTGCGCGGCTCATGCGCAACTTTTCCACCGTGCCTAATATGCTATTTAAACCTCTCGTTATGTAATATACTATTGTATTCTTTCTAACAAGAAAAGGCTAGGTTTCTAAGGCTGGGTTTCTTCAGTCCTAGTTTAACGTTAAACTCCTATTTATTCCCATGGCAGCAATTATAAAAACAATTGTTCTTATGGAAATAAGCAGGAGTTTAAAGTTAAACTAGGACTGAGAAACCCATCCTAAGAGACAGTTTTCAAAATCTTTGCATTATTGCAAAATTATTGTCTTTCAATAATAGAATTTTTTTCAATTTTATCCTTAATCAGTTCGGGTAACGACAAGTAAATACTTTAATATATATTTTTCCGATGTAAATTTCGTTTAATATGAAAGAAACAGGATAAATTAAGGAATTTCTTCTTCGATTTATCATTTTATAATGAATTTCAATAAATCAAATTAAGGTTAAATTAAATTATTAAAAAATCTCTTCATATTTATTGTATGCATAGGACTAGAAATTCTTTTAGATATTAGAAAAAGTATTGTATGACAGACAGCTTCAAAATAGCTCTCTCTCTAATTATGACCAAAGCTTTAGTGAATGAATATTCATATCTGAATCAATAAATTATACGAAATCATTTATAGCGATGAATAGCCAACATCAAGTTTATTTGCGTGGCTTCATCAAAGCCGAAATTAATTTCGTGCTATTTAACTGGCAACACGACATAATTAAGATACTTATCCGACAATACAGTCGGTAATTTGTGGTGCGTTAGTCCAGATAAACAGAACGTAAATGTTTATGTATACACTACTTATCGTTCCATAATGAATGTCCTTCCAGTTTTAACTTGAATTACACGCGCCACGAAATCAAAAATAAAACTTCATTTCAACGACACAAATAATCCGAATCCTGCGAAAAACCAGACCATCGACTTTGGAAATTCATGGCCACAATAAAACTTTGTTGGTACGCTCCACTTTGTAAAAATCGACCGTTAGCCTCGGCCATAAAGAACAATTCATTTTCAAAGTAACACCATTATTCTAGTCCGCAACCGTTCTCTTTATTCTCCTTTTTCGGTCGGCGCAGTTAAAATCAATTGGACGTAAAACTCACCGGGTCACAAATATCGTCCATGCTTAGATATATTCTGAGCTTTAATGCGTTTGAGCTTCAATGCGCAGTAAATATTTTGGATAATCATTTTATAAGGGCCCCGGAACGTTGAACGTCGGTTTGTTAGCAAAATTCGTTGGTAATCCTCAAAGGATGCTGTTTTAATACAAAGGGTGGAATATGATATTGAAGTTGGGAATAAACAAACTCCCAAAATACATAAATATAAATAACCTTAACACAAAATACAGGAGTCCGTAAAATTCTTGTTACATTTCATAACATTGAAGCAGTAAAGCGAGTTATTATTATTAATTCATTATTTATATTTGCGTTTTATTTTATCGCTTTAAAATTATTTCACTGTAGAAAAAGCAAAATCCATTTCAACCTTTGAGATATTTTCAACCGGAAAATTATGAGTGCGACGTCCGGATTCATCTCATCTGCCTTTACTACGGACACAGTTTTCTTTTCCTTCGAGAGAGAAAGATATAAATATGCCGTTGAGCCGCTCGAAAGGACACTTTAATAAGAAACAGCTGCGTTGTAATATATTGCTCGCTTTAATTAATTCTTCAGGACGGCACCTGTAACTCTCTTACACAAATTATATCATTTCACCGATTGATAATACTGCTTTTTGGGAGCTTTCGCTTAACTTGACGCAACGATAAAATCGAATTCCTACGTTCACTAGGAATCTTGAAACGTCCTTGTGTTAAAATTATTCAAATATGCAGACGGAATTTATGTGAGTTGACTTTTTAATTATTTTTCATGTTAAAGACCTAATTATTACGCACACGCTGCATATGTATGTCCGAAAATTTTATACTGAATGACAGCTTTTTTGTTGATGGAAGTGAGAAAATGTAATGTACAGAATATTTCATATCATTTGGAACTCATAAAATAGATTATCATAAACAGGCTTAATAATCTTAATAACCTTATAATCTGTATACTGGTATTCTAAAGCCTTAAAGGGCACCTTACACTTGGCGGCCAGATAATTCAGAGGTGTGACCGCCTTGTGTAGGGCGCCCCTAAGAAATTAACAGGTACTGACTCCTTATTATAAAGATTAAGGTCTAGTATTTTACGAGTTGTAAATTGAAACGTTCTATACGAAATCATTAGATACTCTTAGTACGACTGGAAAATTTTACTTCATATTAATTGTACAAAATGGAAAATAAACTTCTGGCAAAACGGAAACTATATTCGCTATACATAAAGATGACCAGCAGAAATACTGAAACGTACACAAATGTTTGCCCTAGCTTCCCTTGTCGTACATCGCGGTTCGTTAACCCTAACCCTCGAAGTTTGTAATCTCGCAGTGCGTCTGCTATGGTTACAAATTAGCTTAGGAGCACCAAAATCATTTCACGTGCTCAAACGGCAATCTACGGGAAATTATACACGTGCAAATTTTAATTATAATGCTACGTGTTTGCATTACTCCGCTTCTTGAATCTTTTCTTCGTTTCTAGACGCTGCACTCCAATTAGAATAATGGCTTTTGAAAATAGGAAATGTCAAGGAGGTTCACAAACGCGATCTTGTTCATAAGTGTACGAGAATATTAACATTTTCCAATTACTTCGACATAATAGGCATTTTATTTTTCGAACTTCAACCGTTTACGAAAGAATAAAATATACTGTCAGATGCAATGAAGGCTCATGTAAATAAATGCGTTTCAAATTTAATTTTTGTTTAATTAAGTGCTTGTTTTAAGACAATTTATAGCTGGAAATCAGCAATTTTCTCCATTTCTCATTGTCAAATGTCAATTTGTTAAACTTAAATTATACGTGATTTATCTAAAAACACCATTGATATGCATGTGTGTAAAACCTTTATTTGCTTTCTTTGTATCACCAACACGGTCACGTCCTATTATTTGATATGACAGCTGGAAAATTACCAGTTATATTTCACATTTTAAATTTAAATATACATAGAAATGCATTACAGTATTATATCTATAAACAAATGTCACGGCGCGGCGTATAAATAAAGAAGATAGAATGATTTACAAAATGTTCCAAAATTAGTTAGAGTAAGCGCGCAGATATCCACCTCTTAATAAATTGGCTAATAGTTAGTAGACGAAAAACTACCATGGAAACAATTCACAAAAAATCAATCAACAATTCAGAAAAATCAAGTTATTCGTCGAATAACTTTAATAGGAGATGGATATCTCGACCCTTTAGAGTTAGAGTTTTTGAAACTTCTGTCATCTTACAATTTCTTTGAGTTTTGAAATTAAAATTGTTTTTTTTCTAATAAAATGGATTTCGCACAAGAACAGAAAATGTTCATGATGGAGTCATATTTTCATAATGGTCACCGACTTGATGGTGAGAGGCAGTTTTCGATTCTAAGTTGTTTTGAAGAGTTTCGCGATTAATTGTCGGATGCAGTGTTGACGTACAATATTTACTTTCCATCATAATTTAACTCACTGCATTCAACTCTTTCGTGAGACTGGATCGGTTGATCGTAAAAAGGATAGTGGTCGTCCTAAAAAGAGGCCAGAGGAGGTACTTGCAAACGTGAAACAAATCATTCAAGAAGAACCACGAACTTCTGTGCGTCGACTGTCACAAGTTCAACTGTCAACCACCGCTTGCTATAGTATATTAGAAATCACATTTACTTGTATCCCTATTTGATCCCTATCGTCTGCAAACAGTACAGGAATTCCTTGAAGCCGATTATCCTGTATGTGACCTTCTAAACTCTTTGAATGAGAACTTGTTACACCTAAGTTTCTTTACGGATGAGGCTTGGTTTCATTTATACGGTTATTAATTCTCAAACAAAACGGTTGTATTCAGAAAAACCTAATTTCATTGAAGAAGTTCCACTACATTATTGGGCCAATTTTTTTTACGGTACAAGTAAACAGCACAAGAATGTTATTTCTAAATAAATTAACTATAAGATTAATTTAAGAACCTTAATTGAAGCGAGAATAATAATAATAATAATGACTTTCTTTCGGAACCAAATTAGAAAACATTAGGTAAAAAAATAACAAAATTATACCACTGAAAATCGCTAGGCGCTGTTCATTGAACAGCCAGTATATTATGTATAGATACAATATACCTACAAAGTAGATTATGTACAGTATATAATGTACATTGTATACTATATACCCCCAACACTGATGGGGATATATGCCTAAAACTAATAAATAATTCTGTGATGGTGTGTCAATTTTCAGGTAAGATGAGATATAGGGAACTACAATTATTTCAAATGTATGCTGCGGATTCTGAATTTAACGTTTTAGCAGGCCAACTAAGAAATGCTAAATTTTGTTACATTATTGATTTATCCATAAAATAAATAATAAGACAAAATTTTCAAATATGAGGGTAAAGTATTGTAAACGAAAGAAATCTGATAACTAAAAGAGCTTTCGAAAGGAGCTGTTTTATGCGTAGGTGGAGTAGTAATATTCTTTAATCTTATATTAATATTGCGAACATCTTCTCGAAATATTTTCCTGTAGAAATAAAGAGGCATTTGATCCATAATAATGCTGTGGTAAAGACAAGAACTAAGCAATACTCTTCTGTTCAGCATATTCAGCCAACCAGCATCGTATAGTTTATGAGATGTGCATTCAAGTTTGGTATTCCAAATATGAATCTCAGAGATTAATTCTGCATTCTTTCGATCTTATTAATAATTTCAGATGTTAAACAGGAAGAATAGATTTCAGAACGGTATTTAAATTCAGACAATACTAAACCATCGCAAACCATTGCAAAGCATCGTTTTGTTGTGAAAAAGTGTCGTTGTTAGTTTTAAGAATATTAATATTAGAATATTAATTATTATTAGAATATTAATTCCACCTATATTCAAATTAATGATATTCTGGAGAGCATTGTAATGAGCAGGTTTGCTAAACAACAATAAAGCTGATTTAGATGCATTGACAGTTAAATAATACTTACTACTATATATTTCGAACCTGGTTGTGAGATCATTTTCGATGTTTGATAATGCAAGCTGAGAGTTAATGAAGTTAGAAGAATAATAGAGCCGAGTGTCGTCAGCGTACATATGAAAATTATGAGACTTAATAAACCTGAAAAAATTTATAATATAATAATAAATTTTAAAAGATTTATAATGTAGATACAAAAATGTATTCATTACTTTATTACATAAATTTGCAACCTAATAAGAAAAACAATTTCGGAACATAGCTGTAGTATAGCGAGAAATATTGTAATCGTGAAGATTCCTTACTCCTTACAATACGTGAGTGAATCTCGGAACGTTTAACAAATTTTGGTGTATCATTTGTGAGTATTTTATAAGTAAGATTACAGAAGTTATATAACCTCCTACTTTTCATAGTTAACCAGTTAAGAGCAGGTCTTGTAGAAGAAATGTGGTCACATTTTCGCAAACCAAAAATGAAACGACAACATGCATTTTGAACTTTTTGAATACAATTTTGATCCAAAGAATTTAGATATGGTCCAAATGCAGCATCACCGTAGTCAAAAAGTGAAGTAAATACAATATACAATAGTGGTCCTAGTCCTACAATTGAACGTTGCGTTACACCACATATTACCGCCCTTTGGCCAAAAATACCAAGGTATAATACGACTAGCTGAGTCCTTTCGGAAAGGTAACTTTCTAAAAGAGAGAAAGTATCATGACTACGGCTAATATGTAACAAAGTAGCATAATTAATTGTGTCAAAGGCCTTACTGTAGTCAAGTAGAGCTAGAATGTTTGTCTTACCTTGATCTGTGGCAGTGATAATAAATCATCTGTAACACTAAGAAGAGCAGGGCTGTGTTCGTGAACTACACCCTCGAGTGCAAATTGGGCGTGTATCGCATCTTTCTCATGCGTGATTCATAACTCATTTTGCATCTCGCTTATCTGCTCCAAGAAGTCTTGTGTTTACATTATTTCCGTGACAACGGTCGCACCTTTCACGCTCTATTTAAAAGTGGGTTGTGGAAAGTGCATCCGTTGTTGTGGTAACAGTGCAAAGACAAGATGTATTGAAGTAGTGTAGCTGTATCCAACGCGAAAACCTGATTGATATGCACATAGAATATTATTATTCATTGAGAGATGGCCACGCAACTGCCTGTCCATAATTTTTTCGAGTATTTTAGATATTACTGGAAGAATATTGATAGGCCCCAGATCTTTGAATTCCGGGGGATTGGTAGTTTTAGGTATAGGAATAACGAGACCACCTTTGCAAGAAAGGGGAACATAAATGTCTAGTAGACATGAATTCACAATGTTCATCAAAAATGGGATTATGTGTGGACACAGTAGGAGATCATATTTAAACTAACTCCTTAGGAGCCTATGCTTTTGCGCTTATGATGACACAAATGCTCTAGAAATTCAGCTGAAAATTAAATTTAGACGAATTCTCAACTGAACAATTGTTATTATAACAAGTAACTAATACTTATATTATCCAAAAAATTAGATCCCATTTGCGTTCTGAAACCAATTAGGTATAGGCAAGTTAAATTTAGAATTGGCAGTTATATCTAAAGATTTCAATTATTCATTACAAAGAGTTTTACGATCGCGTTTTTTACACATGAAATGGAAGTATGCTTTTTTCTCCCTTATTGTAGCTTCGTTAGTAAGGTTACGCAAGGTTTTGTAATATTCCCATTTAGCAACAGATCTTTGTTTTACATAACTTGACCTGGCTTTATCCCGATTACTTTATTTCATTACTTTAATAGGGAGAACTCTTTTTAGAGATCTTGACGGGCACAAAGGAAGCATGCTTATTAAATAAATATCCAGAGGAGATCTTACAGCCATCTTTTGAACAATTTCATGATGATGAAAATGTGGACGGAGATTTTTTTGACGAATGGGTTATCAGCGGTAATACAGCCCTCCAGATCCTGTGATTTCACTCTGTGTGATTTCTTCTTATGACTCTATTTACAAAAATCTATTTTCTAACAACGAGTAAATAACCTAAACGAATTGTGTGAGAGTAAGCAGTAAGGATACAAAAATTGATGAAATTAATAATAATCCTGAAATGTTAGCGAATATTATTACTGCATTTGTGCAAGTAACGCAAAAATGTCTCGAAATCGGTGAAGAACATTTTGATTATTTGTTGTACATGTTATTTTCTTCTTGTCTTTTTTCATTTATTACAACAGATCACATTTTTGTTGTCTTTTCGTAAATGTTTCGCAAATTCTAAGAAATAGTTAGGTATGCCGTAGTGGTAAGTTCAAATGTCAAATTAACAACAGTCATTTTGATGATGGTTCACAATTAAATTTTCTTGCCCAACTTCAACACTCTTCATACATAAGTATGTAATTTCACTATGTGAGACATACTGGGTGATTGGTAGAGCGACTTATTTCTTTGAGGGCGCAATAGATTTATCCATAATATCAATTACACAAAACTCAATAGTTTCCGAGATATTTATTTTTGTCTATTTCTTAGAAATGCACTTTCTATTACCATTTATTGAAAATTATTCAGAAAGAATAAAATCGATGATAACTCACATATACAAAGAAAATATAATTTGTGATTTTATAGCTAAGTACAATTTAAGACCACTTTTTTTATTACTCAACGACTAGTAGATCTGCTAGAAGAGAAAATGTAATAAACCATTTGCATCTACCAGCTCACTTTCCAGACTTAAAGCAATTTAGCACGTATGGGTTAGAGCCCGCGCACACTGCAGACTTACTATCGGCCGATAGTTTGTTCTGAATCAAGTTACGAGAAGTTTGATTACGTGGCCCTCTAATAATTTAACGTACAGCCACATATCACGTTTCTCGTAGCTTGATGCAGAATAAACTATCGGCCGATAGTAAGTCTGCAGTGTGCGCGGGCTCTTAAAGAGATTCAGTCGTCACCTTGAAAACATCTTATCTCAACATGAACTAGAAGCTAGCTAATTTTATACCTCATTGTATTGAACTTTTATGTAATAGAGGAAGAGTTGTACGATATTAACAGTGCAAATAATTTTTAACAACATAAGATTCAAAATTGAAATTATTGATATTATTTACTTTATACTTTGACCATCTTCTCTTGATATACTTAACCTTTTTTTAATAGTAGTTTATTTTGTCTCCGAGAAACTTTACTGAAAAATTAACTCTGTGTAAACTTGCGGACATTGAAATTTAATGAAGTTTCGAATATATTTACGTACTAGGTCTGTTCGTTTGTTCTGCACTTTTCTACACTTTTTGCATCAACCGCTCCCGAGAGAATGAGATGTATATAATACAATGTAAGTAGGAGTGAGAAAAGTAGAGAAAAGAAGTTAAAAGTGTAGGAAGTGCAGAACAAACGAACAGACCTAATGTGTATATACCTAGTGACCTTGCAGTATTGAAAGTTATACTAAACATCGCGATAAATTTCTATTCTAGTCTTTCCTGTACCTTTTGTATTAGTGGCAATACGCACACGTTACACTACATTTAATTAGATTATTTATTCAAAGCAGCAAATTAAATGCGACACAATATGACAAATCCAATAATTTATTACTTTGACAGATCGAACACAGATTGAAAGCCAATTTACAATACAAAAAAGGAATGAGTCAGTTTTTTTGCCCGCAAGTTTACGGTTATATATCTTCTAAATTATTATCGTGACTTAGGCCAATATTACACCATAAAAGATCTTTGATAAAGATCTTTGATAAAAAAGACAAAAAGATCTTTGACAAAGATCTTTTATAAATGATATGTATTTTATAAAAAAATATGACAGTGTAATAGGCAATCTTTTATAAAATATTTTATAAAAACAGAAATATTTTATAAAAGACTGTTACACTGTCATATTTTTTTTATAAAATATCTTTTATAGTGTAATATTGGCCTTAGCAAACTACCAACTTTTAGAACGCTGTTATTCAACAAAATCTTCCTCAAGACCAGTTCTGATGGGGAACGTGATTCGAGGTGTTACGTTTCGCGTAATCTGTCGAAAGGGTAACGTTTAGATTCCCCTAAATTGCTAATTAAAAGTTTTTCAGGAAAATTCCACGCAAATTTAGCAACCGGCTACATCAAACTCTCGCTAATTAGAAGTTTTGAATTTAATACCTCGATTGTCGCAAACGGCTCGGAGTAAATTTATAACGAAGCGAGTTCTTCTTATTAAACACGCGCTTTTAAATTTCACTCCTTCGCAGAAATAAGACAAAAAAAATGGTAACCTTGTGTTATCAAACTTCAAAGCAATGATTACCTCTTTGTCTCATAAAGACTCTAAATCTTCGGCTTCTTTAATTTTTTGATTTTTTATTTATTCAAACATAAGAAATAATGAAAAAAATCTTTAGTTGTTTAATTGGGATTAAGTTCAATTACAGTTATAAACGCTTTTTAGAGATTTTTAAGCTGTTTTTTTTTTAATGTAATTTTTTTTCTTGTTATTAGATATAATTTTTGTTACACAGAAATCTGAACTAAAAGATTTCTTTCATGTGCTTTGAATCCTGTTGTTCATCTTTGTGGATAATGAAACGAATTTTCTTCGTTTGCTTTATAATAAGTCTGTCTTAGTTGTGCTATGTAACAACAATGTCGTAGTTCTGATTTTACTATCTCAAAATGACTTAATGAACTAAAACTGCATCGAGTGTTTTTGGATCTCCTTACGCAAATGGAGCTTTCAAATCAGAGAACTTTCATACATACTGTGGCGAATTTAAATTTTCTAAGAAAATATATCCCGAACGTTCTTCGAGAAACAAATAAAATCGAATATAAAATTATGTGAAAGCTGTAGCCATTATGCATCCACAGAAAGCACGTCGAATTGGTTACTCAGCATTCATTTTATGAAACGTGACCGTATCCCATATGTCAAATTTTATTGTATACATAAGTATATACGAAAAGTAACTGCCGTGCCGGTGGAATTACGCCGTAAGCCGTCGTTTTGGTGCGTTCTTTTGTGGTTTGCATAAGGAGGCCGTTAAGAAAAGAACATGGCACTGTTACATACATATTACTGGTAATTTAAGCAGTCAACAAGGAGTATCAGCCGTTGGGCTAAAACTTAGTTTTATTAGCAGGGTTTGAAAAAATCATGATTTTTATATAAAAATCAAGAAATCGGATTTTTATGATATATATCATGATATACAGGGTGTCCCGTGACGTAATGTCACCACTTCACCTACGTCTAAAGAGTAAAAACTCTAATAAAGTTTTGTTCTAAAGTAAACCGTTTAAAAAATACTGGGTGTTTAATGTTTAATGTTTTATTTTTTTAATTTTAAAGTTCACCTAATCATTTATCCGTTCACCTAATAATCAATTCAAACTAAAAAAAAAACTCTAATAAAGCAAACCATTATTTTTCAACAATACGACGTGTTTTGTAATTTTCAGAATTTTTAAACTTTATCTCAAAAGGTCTTCAAAGGCAACTACATCTCTTTTGAAGCATGCCAGAATGTGTTTAGCAAACAACGGGGGCTATTTTGAACACCTTTTGAGAGTTTAAAAATTCTGAAAATTACAAAACACATCGTACTCTTGAAAAATAATGGTTTGCTTCATTAGAGTTTTTTTTTTTTAGTTTGAATTGATTATTAGGTGAATGGATAAATGATTAGATGAATTTTAAAATTTTAGAAAATAAAAAATGAAACATTAAACATCCAGTATTTTTGAAACGGTTTACTTTAGAACAAAACTTTATTAGAGTTTTTTACTTAGTTTGAATTGATTATCACGTAGGTGAAGTGGTGACATTACGTCACGGGACATCCTGTATGTATATCAATATATATATATATATATCAATAATTCGATTTTTCAATTTGTAATTGTTTACAAATAAAGTTGTCCGTTCGTTTTATTACATATTTCTATCATGATAAAACACTATCAGGCTCAAGCAAAATTAATAAACAAGCTAAACTCAACTTAAATTCAGAATAATTCTTTTGGTCATCGCCAAAATGTTTGCCATCTTCCCACATACAGTTTAAATTTCGCTTTTTTGGAGCTTCTGAATTCATATATTTGAATATTACAGCTAATTTATTTTGCTTTTTTATAATATTTCATAATAGCTCTACTTGTACTTACTCTGTCAATTTTAAAATGTGAATAATAAATATCCTGATATATATTAAACATAAAAATCCTTATATATATCATGATATATATCAATTATATACAGGGATTTTTTCATAGTACCTATCTATACTTCTATAAAAAAAACAGGTCAACGCATTGCTTTACTGTAATCGTTGCAGCCTAGAAACATCAGCATTGTGTTAACTTTGATTTTAAGCTTCATTTTTTGGAAAAATCAAAGTTTGCATCTTATTTATCAAGATTTTTTAAGATAAAAATCTCTAGTTTGTGACAAGTAAAAAAGACTTTAATACCATCTAATATCATCTACATCTACAAAGTATCTAGTATTTTGCTAGTGTCCTAATCACCGAACCACAAACGGTTTCTCCAGTGCCGTATTTTTTGAATGCATTTAAATGACGTCTTTCTGACCTCAGAAAGGCACCCTTAATAACAAAACAAAGACATGTAGTAAGTAGAAGTTAGCTGCAATTGCGGCACTTTTAGGAAATCTTGCACCAAACAAAAAATATATTTAACAAGAAAATGGACTTAACACAACAATACCAAAAATGGAGCTAACCGCTTCTTGTTGCTGCAGGTCCTTCATTACTTTTTTCCGTCTTTACTGTACATATTGGTTTAAAGAAAAAGTTTTGATTCAAAAAATTAAAAATTAATTGCTCTAATTTGACATTAACTGACATTAATAACTTGATTTTTCACAGCTGACTTTCTTACCAAAAATTACACAACGCGTTGACTCGTTTTTTTTTAAGTATACATATGGGGTATGTATACAAAAAAGAAAAAATCCCTGTATATCATTGATATATATCTTCAAACCCTGTTTATTAGTTGTTAGGGCTTTCGATTTAAAACTCTTTTTAAAATGGAAACCTCTTTAATAATCGTTGCTCATCATATTGGTAACATCACAACTTTCTTTATATAAAACCTGACTAAATCGATTTTTTTATTTATTCAATCGTCACACATGGAATTCTATAGGATATATCATTATTCCTAAAATTTATATATTTAATTTAAAATTGATTTAATATTAGTAGTTTATAAATAGTCATCAAACTAAATTGGTATAAATTAACTAAGAATTATGAAAACTTTGAAGAAGAAAGAAGAGATATAAATTATCTCGAACGATAATCAGTTTCTTTAACCAAAATCTTTACATCTTAAGTCTAAAGCATAACTTCTTTTAATTTAATAATGATAAACAAAAGCTCTGGTTTTTGATATATTTTTTTTTAAGTCAGAATTATGATATAGTTACTAGCATACAATTAAAATAGAATGATTATTGAATTCCAAGGATTTAAACTTTTGTCTTGACTTTTGCAAACCTATTACTTAACAGAATAGGGAACCCATTTTAGAGAATAAAAGATCCATGTTTCAACTTTGTATTGAATTTTATATAAATAGTTTTCTTTTTAATTAAACAAAAAAGAACTTATCAAGTAAATATACGAAATAAATAAGTTGCTTTCAAATTTATAAGATTTTTTCTTTTATTTTACTTTTACCTCTCTTCACTCATTAATTTTAGTTTTATATACCGTATGCGAACTGCTCCCAAGGACAATAAGCGCTTATCTGATCGTAGACGAACATTGCTGATCACGACCTGTTGTAGTTACAAAGTTACGAATTGAATATTCAACAAATATGTATATTAAGTTTAGTTAGGCTTATATCTACATAATATTTTAATCGTTATCTTTAAACATATGTTAAAAAAATCTGGAAAGTTTATGTTGTTGGTCTCAATTTAAATATTTTTTTAGAAAAAAATGCATTTTATAAATTACGAGTAAAAGGTGCTCACAAGAAAACAGCTAGTAATTAACATTTTTATTCGAATTTTCGAGAAGTGGGTTAAATTAAGAAAAGTCTGAGATTTTCCTGGCTACATTTTATAATAATATCGAAAAATATATGAGAAATACTTAGTTTTAGAAAATTTTTATTGTTTAGATTTTAGATATACAAGATGGACCATATGTAACTGACTAATTTGAATTAGGCACTTGGCAACCAAGTGGTGATATAATAACAAATAACACCATAGACGATAAAAGCCTTATTTACCGGAGAATATTGGCAAGACCCTATGAATATCTATATTCCAATTCCTCCTGTAATAAGGAGTTTACTTATTTCCGCACAAAAGAACAAGGAATAAAAGACGGTTTTTATTTGATTCTTTATATTTTGTTGTTAAAATATTTCAAAAAAGATAACCAAATGCTTGCATATCTAACTTATATTTCGTAAAGTTTTACATCTTGTGGTATTGGTATAAGGAAATCTCTGTAATAGATGCAATATTGAAAATATTTGGGTTTGTTTTTGGGATTTTGGAAATTCAAAAATATGTAAGTTTATAATTTTAATTATTATCCTTTCAAAAAGTAATTTTTTAGTACATATCTCTGACGAGGTCCAATAAGGCCGAAATAATTCACGTGATTTATAAGATATTCTAATTCTCTAATACTGCCAATTAAACAAATCAATTTAATTGAAAATATTATAGTACATTCCTGTCTTTGGAGTAGTTAAAATACAAGTTAAGATACAAGCGAATGCCCTAACACTTTCTGTATAATAATAACTCCCTTAAAGACAGAAATGCATGACACTTTCTGATAATACTAACTCCTTTGGGGATACAAACTATTACTTCAGAAGTTAAGACTTCTCTCTTTTCCTGGATAATATTAATAAGATAGAAATAACTACCGCAAGGATTAAAAGGCCTCTTTTGAAGACAAACGTTAACACTTTTGAAAGTTAAGTGTCCCTAACTTCGTTTATTTTAACACCAGAAACAGATGGACGAGAGGGAACACTGAAAAGGAGTTGAAAAGTGTTGTAAACATCTGTTATCTATCAATTTCTTTGAGTTTTTAAATTAGAATTGTTTTTTTCGAATAGAATGTTTTTTTCGCAAGAATAGAAAATGTTCATGGTAAACTCATATTTTCGGCCACCGGGTTGATGGTGAGTGGCAGTATTCAATTCAAATGTTGTTTTGAAGAATTCCGTCAACAATTTCTGGATGCATTGTGGACAATTAACAACTGGTTAGCAATGGTTCACAATTAAAATTTTCATGGTCAACTTCAATACCAGATTTAAAAAAAACACTCTTTACCTGTTACGTTAAATTAAGTATATTTCATTGTAGCAGGAAACAGATACCATCTGTCCTCAAATATGTGAGACATCCGGAGACTGAGGCTGTTAAGAGCAGAACTACAGAAGAAAAGCACATGATCGAGCTAACAAGAATAAAGGTTGAACTTAGCGTCAATAATTTAAACACTAAATGTAAAAGTAGATTCCGGAAATGTATGATTTTATTTTATGAACCTATATCAAAGGAGGACTCAGGAGGACGACAAGATAGAGAAGGACATTTGTTGTAAAAGGAGGTCTGTCCTCCTCAAAGCAGGACGTCTAGTCACCTTACCTAGATCCCCCGACTTTTCTCTATGAGACTATTTAAAGGATAAGGTCTATGCGAACCAACCCACCAGACTTAAGGAACTGAAGCAAAATATACGGCAAGCCATCGGAAAAATTCCCCCAGACACCTTTCATAACGTAATGGAAAATGTTATTAAAACGGCACGCGTCTGTACGGCTTCTAGAGGAGGACATTTAGAACATATTATTGTGTTCCACACGTAATTATAAAGTGTAAATAAACTGTTAAGTAAAAAATTAGTAGAGTATTTTATTTTTGTCAAAAACTTTTTCAACAATAAATCAATCAGGTACCATCGCCGGCACTAAAAACGAAACGCTTTACCAAGACCATAGCCGTAAGTATGTAATAAATAAGATTCATTTTTCAACGAGTCACTAGCTTTTCGTTTCGTTTTTAGTGCCGGCGATGGTACCTTGTATTTTCTCAAAATGGGAATACATATATCGAATATCGATTCTGTTTTAAGTGAGATACTGACTTCAGTTTTTTTTTTGGTGCATACCTACTGTTTCTTATGTTAACGTATCTATATTTTTTTGAAGAAATTTAATAATTATTGCAGTGGCACAGTTTCATCTTAAAAAAAAATTAGAACCACTTTTCTCAAATTCAATTCTTTCAAACAAGTAATTAAACGTATCGAAATAGCATTAAAAACCCCTAAAAAAACATGGCTATTTTTGCTTTGAGGATCATTTTTGAGACGTGTAATTTATATTCGATAGTGAATAGCCAAAATTAGTAAAAGAAAAACCGCAATTAAAAAAATACTACGAATAAACTGCAAATAACTACATTTATAACAACATATCTCACACAAAGTGTAAAATTTATATTGCTTTTACAAATTAAGTTATTACGGTCAAATACAAATACAAGAGTTTCGGCGATAACTTTCAATTAAGAAAAAAAAGTGCTGTAATTTATAAGTTATTAACATGATATATTTATCGCAGCTGTACGTGAGATCAACCATTGACAAATTTATGTTTGTTTGCGAGTAAAACTGTAACTTTCCAATTACACAAATATGCATTGCGTTCCGAAGCAATCCCACCTTTCGTAAGTGTTTTGGTGCAAGCTGCTGCAATTTGGTCAAACGCCAGGTGAGTCTGTTGACCGCCGACACCTGCCATTTTTTATTGCGGCTGCCGAACCCAGTTCAGTCGGAGCACTCTAAAATGATAGCCGCTCCAATACAGACAGATTCATTTAAATACCAATTACTGTAAATACATCATTAAAACCGACTCGGAAATGCTATACTCCCTGTTTATTATCACTCAAGTAACTTATTAGGCATGGATAATTAATTTTTAAGTAAAACACACATCTTTGTTCATATAGGTACTTGCTGGTTGAGGCGCACGTAACGATTTCATTAGCATTAACATATGGAGCTTATACAACAAATTCTGTAGGCGTTCATGATCAATGAGAGTAAATGTCACAGGATTCCCGTATTAAAATAAAATGAGTTCAACAAATAATGATAATCCCAGACGATACGTTCTATTTTCCAAAGAACGTAATGAGAACATTAAACTTTAAGCACATAATAATGAGGTAGGTAACATGAAATACATATAACAAGGTAACCAAAACATTTTTTGCTATGCAATAAAATAATCTACTTTTCCGAGCGCTCTTTGAGTTAAAGAATTGAATTTTATTTATAGTGAAACCCAATATGTTAGAAGGATTAAAAATAGAATATGTTATAACTAAATAGTTGTTTAAACATACTACGGATTTTTTGTTCACGTTAGTGACACGTTTATTAAGTAAACGTTTAAACGAAAGTTTCACAAGTAATCACTTAGAAAACCGTTCTTCAAATGAGTCGAGGTTTTCTACGACTTCAGCAGGAAACCCTACTAATGAGACAAAAAAAGGTTATGTGCATTATTATTCAGGTCACAAGGAGAGTGCGCACATTTCATTCTTATATTATGCCGTCTTTGATTTGAGGCACGGCGTTAGACTAAAAGCTTCATTAAGAGAAGTGTCAGGACGAATTAAAATAATAGATTATTGCTGTTCATGAAAATTCACAAGTTAAAATCAGAGAGGGACATGGTTGAAGGAAGGATGATATAATTTAAAAACTTTTGTTTGCGTTTTTTAGTTCTCGGCAAAAAAATTATTCTCAAGTGATTGACCTAAAAGATCTTTTGTGTGGCTCTACTTTAGTTAAGACCGGCATACCTGAACCTCAGGTAGTTCAAGCGCCTCAGGATAGGTAAAGGACAAGAGGCTGGGAGAGTTTCTTAAGCAAGAGCGGCGTCTTGAGGTTGCGGCATGTGCCTGGGCCAGCTGCAAGTTATGTATTTACGTGGAAGAAACACATGCGACTTCCACCTGGCTCCTACGCCATCAATTTTAAATCCAAGGTGGCGAGAACTTCTTCGTCTTGCTCTCGATTCTCAACATCATCTGCAGATTATTCTAATACAGTTATTCCAGTGAAAGTCACTTAAAAAAAAAACTAATTAGGCTCCTTTTAATCGGTCTCGAATTCGGTTTGTATTTTTTTAACTCCAGGTGATGACATGTGAAAAGGTGACATATGAATTCCTTCTTCATATTTTTATCCACCTGGTTTGTTATAAAATTTCCGTAAAATACTCAGGCTAACGGATTTTGAACAATTTGCTAGTCCCACGTGACCCATTTAACTACCTTTCTTGATAAGTTTTTTTTCGCGCAGGTTGATTACCTAAAGAAGAAACCACAAGCGTGCGTGATCTTGATTGCTATTGGTTTTATTTATAAATTTTTCTTGTAACAAACATTAGATTATTTTATATTAATTAATTAATACTGTATTTCTTCAATTTCTGGCAAAATTAATTCTATTACATCACTGATTATTGTATAGTTGGGATATTTTATTTATAAATATTACCTACCATACGCGTCAGTCTGGTTGCATAATTTGGATGATCACGTGGGAAATTGTTGAAAACCCGGTACACCCGGTAACCTCTTATGCTTTACAAACTCATATTTTTTTTGCTTTTCCCAAATCGCTTTAATTAAAGCAAACTTTCGTTGTTGTTTTGTTTAT
This sequence comes from Dorcus parallelipipedus, assembly GCA_958336345.1. NCBI lineage: Eukaryota > Metazoa > Arthropoda > Insecta > Coleoptera > Lucanidae > Dorcus > Dorcus parallelipipedus. The sequence continues at coordinate 48,150,629 of OY284475.1, forward strand.
TGAACATTTTAACAGAAAAGAGAAGACTTATGTATCCTACCTTAAGTTCACGTCCATTTAGGGTTGCTTCTTTAAATCATATTAAAAATAATATGTACTTAATTATAAACTTTTCGTTATAAATGACTTGTTTAAAACAAATAATTATAATAGGTGCCCTTTGTTTTGATTGATGCTCTGCCATGCTACTCGTATTTTCAACAAAGCTCATTTTCGACGATTTCGTTTCTTATCAATCGAATTATGCAATTAGGTACTGAATAACGATCAGGAAGTTATCTGATTGATTTCGTTAGCAAATAATTAGATGTGTGATGCAACTTTTTCCAAAGTTAAATATTACCTTCTCTTGAGAAATAAGCCGAGGCAGAGGAACTCTAAGGTCAAGTACGTTCATGCGTAACGAAATGATTATTCAAAATATGCAATAATACGAGATTTAAATCTTACAACGAAGCTCAAGCTTTGAGACAAATGGTTCGATTAATTAGCACCTGTTCTATAAGAATATTTTAAAACTAATTTGGTAACTTATCCAAAAAAAAAAGAAATACTTAATATATTATTGATTTTAGCATTAATAAAATAAAAATGAAACATGTTTAACATTTTTTATAATAGTATATTAAAAAACAAGTTTCATAAGGTATGATTTTAGCTCACGCGTCCAGATTTAGAAAATGAGATGTAAGACGAGTTTTCTAATGGTGGTTCAAAGTGCGCTAAAATGACAAAACAAAATAAAATTTTGGATGCTTTAATGAGCTACTTTATGACACCCAAAGGGGTTTCATAATGTAATCGTTAAACCACCAAAATAGAAAAAAGTACATTTACGAGCGGATGTAGGTACACATTTTTTAATTTGTTTTCGTCTAAAATATATAAATATAAGGGATTTAATTTATTATATTTTGTTTGTCAACAATCAATCGAAGAACTAGTATTGCCTAAAGTTATTATCATTATATTACGAGAGAATTTTTAAAGAACCACTGCTTTAGAGAGCTTACTCCTCAAAGGAAAAGCAAAAAGGCAATTACTAACTTGCTAAAAGGAATTAGAATGGATTGTTCTGGTTCAATCCTAGATATAAAGAAGAACTATAACGTACTATTACTCTGACAGTTATACCTCAAAGTTTGGACTCTCATTATCTTCCCTTAAACCTTATGGGATCTACCTAATTCTTCTCAGAAATATTTTTATAATTACTCATTTCTTGGATATCTCGTTGATTTTAACATTTGTTATTTCACCAATACAAAGAAGAAGAAACACGATTGCTACTAAAAGGAATAGCATGATACCAATATATTAGATATATTTTTCACTTCTGACGAAGCTGTCGAACGAAGGTGAAACGTTAAATGTATAGTGCGCGATTTAGTGTCCGGTTAAAGGATTTTGTGATACAAATTTCATCGGACAAGAACCAACTTTAAATATTAGATACACTTTAAATACAAAGAAGACAATTTTCTCCAGAACAACTACTTGCAACTAGTACAAAGTTTGGACTCGCGTCATTTCTTTTCCGAGACTATGTGTACCTTAACCACTCATTCCAGCAATCAAAATTATTCCTAGCTACTATCTACCAAGTCGCTCAATTTGGATCGTGGTGAAATTGACAACGACTATAGAAATCGCCAATTTAACTTTATCGTTGAATATTATTATTAGTGTTTGAAATGTTTTATTGCATGCTAAAACACATTTACTAAAAGTGTTTGATTTTAGCTACTGCCTTGGTCTGAATTTAACTTATGATAATAATATTGAAACACAAACACTTAAGGTTTCGCCGTCGTTCAACACACGATACGAAAGTTTGATATGGTTGAAAAGAGGAAAGAATTATCATATCTGGCAAAAAAAATATTATCTTGCCATTTAAAAAAATTGTCGATGACGTCATCACTCGCGTACAGTGTAGACAAAAAAATATTGATATATTTCATTCTCTAGAGAACAACGTCCCATTTAAGAATGTATATACTTTATTGGGTGTTTGAACAAAAATAAATGAATTACAGCTTGGGGCCTTTATATCAGTCTGTATAGCATTTTTCCACTAAAATGTGTCTTTTCAAAATTAAAAATTCACAGTTTCAGAATTTTGCAAGAAACATTAAATAAACAAATTATGAGCTTGGCGCGGGACTTTATCACCACCGTGTATAATTAGACAGTCGTTTCAAGAGTGCACAAGGCACGATATCGATGCTGCCAAAATTTGTTTGATTTAAGTAGTTTCAATTTTGGATTTATTTACTTATTCTTACTAAAAAGAATTTTAAATAAAGTATAACTTCAAATATAGAAATCCTTAAAAAATTAAAAACACTTTAGGTAAACCCCAGGCTAAGTTCTCCAACTTTCACAAGTAAATGATTCAGATTACTAGAGAAGAGGTAAATGAAGTTAACAGACCGCTGGCGAAATGTCGCAAACTTTTTAAAGTAAAGAATTAATGGAAAAAGTTTCAGAAGAATTCAAATCTTTTTCTTTGGCATCATCGATCAAGAGGTAGGTATCTGCTTAGAGTTACGGAAGATTCATCGCGGAACAATACCGAAAGTGCTACGAATTCACCCCTTCTTTGTACAATTTACAAATAAAATTGCACCCGAAGAATTTCTTTATAAATCTGTGGTGCTATACGCTCCAACGCTTATCTGACATATGTGCCAGGCTACGTTTAATAAACTCAGTGACCCGTGTCCTACCCACGAGTAGTATTAAAATCACGCTAAACAGAGGGATGTATTGCAATAAATCTTTTAAATAACCATTACTCAAATATAACAAACTCGTTATTTTTGTAACAAACATATTGCGTACGGCGATTTTCGTTCTAGGTCGTATTTTTTTGTCTCCCCCAACTTTTGTTCGTCCAACAAAAATCATTATTTGTGTAAGTTTACCTGTAAAGAAAGATTAGTCGATCCTTTACGTCTTTGTTCCTTCAGCAATCGTTACTTAACAATCGGAAGGAAATCGCTTCACAAAAGATTCAATCCTCGTTCTCGGTTCTTTCAGATGTTCCATCGAATGGCCGTGCCGTGTTTTGCAGAAAATTTGGTTTGCTTAAACCTGGGCGTGCAACTTTCTCTCTGTTGGTTTAATTTAATTAATTTTGGGCCGGGACTTTCCTCGGGCATTTGTATTTCAACATAGTGCTTAGGCGTTTACTTTGTACATTCGATCTACTCCCGGTTTATAAATTTGTAACTGTGATTTTGTGTGCCATTGATGTGTTATTTGTGCCTTTGGATGGACAAATATGGAAATCTATTCAATACTTTTATAATTATATCAATTATTAAAGGCTGGTTTATACAACAAGAATAAGAAATACCTAAGGTTTAAGGCGTAACGCTTAAGCTAAAAGTTAATCTTACGGGTCTGTGTGTTTGCTTTTATAAACCGAATAAGGAATAAGGTATACCGCGTAAGATAACAAAAGTTGGTTAACATTGAACTTTTAGGCCTTATTCTTAGGCGATATAACATGCGCGCATGCGTACAAAGCATTGCTTTCTAAAATTATTTATAAAAAATATTACTATTTAGTTTTACCTGCTAATTTCTAAAACCACTTATTTTGTACGTTTATTTTTCACGAAATAACCGGTATACCCAACTCACGATTTTGACGATTGACAATAACAAACCTAACCACGCATGCGTGCTTTGGAGGAACACTAAATTTTATTGGTCAGTTTTAAAACGTATCTTATTCTTATTCTGTTGAATAAACACATACATTCTTATTCCTTAAGCTTTATCTATTAGGCGTTAGTCCTTATTTCTTATTCTTGTTGTATAAACCAGCCTAAATTTTATTGGTCAGTTTTAAAACGTATCTTATTGTTATTCTGTTGAATAAACACGTACATTCTTATTCCTTAAGCTTTATCTATTAGGCGTTAGTCCTTATTTCTTATTCTTGTTGTATAAACCAGCCTTAACAAAGCTATTCAGCTAATATATTACGAATAAGTCCATTAAAATACTAAATACATACAATTTTCCATGTTTTAATTAACAGGATATACATATTTGCATTATTTTTAATTATTAATCAATCAATCGACATATACTACATTATATAAATCAAATGGTGTGTATGCTATTATTGTTCGGAAAATAACATCTTGCAAATTTTGTACATTTTAGAGTTTATTAATCTTGAATATTATTTTATAATATGAATTTATATGTACCATGCAGAAAAATTCTCACTATATAATAAAAAAAATTATGACCGAAACATTCCAAGTTCTTTTCTTTTTGTATGTATGGATGAAATATGTATATGTAGGTCAGACTTGCAACCGTGTAAAATATTAGACCCTACGAACTGTGAAAAATGAGACGTAGAATTTTATTATAATATTACTACAATGAAGTTAAAACTCTCGAACCTTGTCGTTGCATTCTAGGACACAAACATATTTTATTATCACTATTCAAATGTAAATTTATTTTTCGCATAATAGTTGTGTCTCTGCACTTCTCCCTCCTCAGAAATAGTCAGCAAAATAGGAAATAAATCTCGCTTGGATGAGCTCATATTTTACTAATCTGTTACGGTCAATATTTTTGTATTTGCGAAGACCCTTTCGTACTTTTAATGTGAGAGTAATTTTTTTTTTTTTCATTTTTTAAATATAAGCGTCTGGTGAACGTTTTTTTTTTCTCTCTAGTATACCTGCACGTGCTGAAAACGTAAACGACATCCGGTGTTTTCAACGTAGTACATTCTCACAAATTCTGCCGGCAATTACCGATTTTTTTATTGAAATTTGCGGCGGTCTCTTTCGGAAATTACAGTTCGGTGTTTACCAAATGTTCAAAACGTAAAAAGGAACTGGAGGCAAAAAGAACCAACTCAGTGACAGCTGATGATTACAAGTTGTATTCGTGACGTAAGCGGCAGCTGGTGGCTGGTAAACCAAAGGGTTGGGTGGACGAGTTCGGTAACGAAGGGATTTCAGCTTGCCTATTACATAATATGTAAATACGAAAGAAAACATGCTGTATGTTTGTACAACTTTCCTAAATATGACGAAATCCGTACAAATTAAATGCGACAGCTGTTAAATTTGACAATGTGAATATGAGATTCGAATATATCATTATGTATTAACGGCGTGCTAATTACAGTTTTACGACAGAAAACACATGCTGCAACAACAATTAAACAATGATTTGTTGGCGTATCAGTTTTCGTGTATAATATGTACTTGAATGTGTTTATAAAATTAATTTGTCAAATCACATAAGTACTTACCTAGGAAATATTAAAAAAAATCTGTCATGGTCGGGATCACAATGTCAGGAAAAGCAGGGCTTTAAATCTGAAATAAAAAATTAAGGTCGTTTCAGTTGTATATCGCTGGGGTTGTATCAGACGAAGGATAACAAAAGAAACAGCATCTTTCTGAATAGAAAGTTTTTGTGCGACAGGATTACAATTTCTCACGGGACGTGGGATAAACACTCGATATAACTCGAAATTGTAGAAAAGTTTGGAGAAAGTAATCCCCGTGCAAAATCTGCACGACAACGACCTGAATAGACTGAGTGATATTAGATAATAGCGAACGCGAGGAGACTTTAATATCACAGAACTGAGTTCCAACGCACTAAATTCTAAGAGGCCAGGATCTAATTAATACCGGCTATAATGAAATTCCATTACACGGGATTCACAACAGAACTTTTGCTTACGAATGGGTGGAAATGCTTGAACAACACCCGTTCCCCAAACTTAATTTCCGAGTTAAACTAAACTGAACTAGTAGGAGCAAGCCGAAGTACAAAATACTGCCATATAATTAATTTTAAAATACAGAATACGAGAAGAGGCACGCAATTACAGTTGCAAAGATGTTTTTTTCTCCGGCAAAAAGAAGTTTGGATGTTGTTCGTGAAATACGCGAGTGAGGAGACGAATTGATGCTGCTTAATGCAAAAATTTACATATTTCATTGAATCAGCGAAAGCAAGGCCATTTATGAATTTTAATGAGCTCGAAGGACTGCACCCTAACAAACTGAATTGATTAAAGTCGGAATTTTGAAAAGTTAGTTTTAGGTCCTCACGAATTTTCTGAATTCAAAATTCATCAGTTTGTTTTGTTTAACATTAACATTCTACAAATAGTCATAATAAACGTGATTTAAAGCATAAATGGATACGATTGTGAAAAATAATCTATAACGTTACGTTTAAAACCATGGAAGGTAACTTGGTCGAACAGAACTTAGTCAGTGGCCGGTAATCAAAGTTTTTGTTTATGCTCAATAGTTTATAAGCTTGACTTTTGAGAGAAATTTAGAATTAATAAAATTGTGATCTAAGCACCTTTTATAGTATATTCATGTATGTCTGGCTGGAATGGTGACTGCCAAAAGCCAACTAAATTTAAGGAAGAAGAAGAGTAAATTGTGGAAAAATGCAAAAGCATTTTTGTTTATTCGTAATTGAAAACGAGTTCTAAGAAGAGCTTATACAGTGAAAAAAGTTTAAGAATAATTTCCAAAACTTAGTACCACGTGGAAACTGAGCAAATAAAAATCAGATTAGAGTAGGCGGCACAAAGAAAATGTATGTCTGTGATTAAATAAAAAGTCAATAAATTTGACAGTCCGTTAATTGATATTAATTAATTCAGACATACATTTTCTTTGCGCCGCCTACTCTAATCTGATTTTTAGTTGCTCACTTTTTATTTAACGTATTGCGTGTCTTATGCTCTTTGTTGCTCTTCATGAAACCACTATTGGCCAAAGTCAGTCTTCAATCTGTATGGACACGAAGCTCAATAAAGTATTGTATTGTATTGTATTGTATAAACTAACGAGTATTCAATGAAAATTTTCATCAAGTTGGTTTTGATTTTTTGATTGAAGAAGGTAGAGCGGAAAGAAAATGACTTCTTAAACTGAATGACGTTTGATGTAGAGTAGCTGTTACAGTGTTTTGCTTATAACCTAACATAACACATCTAAAATGACATCACTTTGATCTCACAAGTGTTATGAAAAATTCAAAGGCTATTTGATGAACATGTCAATTAAAAAACTGATGATTTTAGTTCGTTCTGTTTGGAAATTTGTAATAAAAAAATTAACTAAAGTAATTTCTTGCCTATTGAAAATTTATGTGACACTTTTTGACAACGACTCACATTAACTGTATAATCAACATTTCGCTGCATGTAAACAGCTTTCTCAAGATAATATAAGGTTAGACAAATTATCATTATTTAATTTTTTTTTAAAAAGTTATCATCGAACAATGGAATGTTATGGTGTTAATATAAAAAGTATAAGCTGCACGAGGAATAATTATTACGTAAATTTATCTCAGAAAAATTTTATGTAATAATTAAATAAACAATCTGTTTCAATCAAGAATTGTATTTTCAAAACCTGTACTTTCATTCTTCAAAATGTTTTTTAACATTTTCTCAAAAAAAAAATACTGCAGCTCAAATTACTTAAAGAAACTGTATTTCAGGAGGTTGGATCATTTTTCGATGATCGACGTTTCATCCTTTATTACTGAAGAATATCTTCAGAGACGATTTCTACGAATTAGCAACGGTAGTAACAGAAATGACAGCAGTAACAGCTTTGCAACAAAGGATCGCTGAAGCTTCGACAAATGGAGACATTGACGTTGGTTTAAAGACGTTAAAGAGTCTGGATGAAAACGCAAGGAGTCAACAAAAATGTTGCTGATATTATTACTGTACCATCAGCAATAGTTTTTATTGAAGTCAACTGACCATAACAATATTTAATAATGACAAACGCGAGTTCGTAAACAATCGTTTTAAAAATGATAGTTTGCAACCTAATCATTACCTCAGTTGAGTTTATTTCTTTACATTCTCTTCTCCTGTATGAATGCTTATGGAATTCAAATTATAGTGTATGTTATTTTACTATCTATGATGCAACACAATTCAAAACAATTCAAAAATGCAAAAAAGTGAATCAAATATAAAAAATTAGATAATTAATAAACGTCAAGAAACTGTTCTGCTAAAACTCAGTAAAATTAATCAAAACTTTAAATTTTCACAGAGTGTGTGCGGTTAATACAATTACCTAAGATTTTGAAGCAAATTTACCTGATTCTTTTTATTCTTTTTACTTTCTAAAATTATTAAAACGTGTCGACTGAACATATTTTTATTATTATTTTTTTTACAAAGCTATTCTCTTTTTATACATTTCCGAATTCTTTCTGACAACATCTCCGCGTCCTAAATTTTTCTGTGTTCTTAAAAGATTGTTCAAAGCAGGGACGTTCGATGCTGATGATGATGGCCTCGAATTACGCAGCTGTTTTTGTCTTTCCTCTCTTGGTTTTGTTTTTTCGATCATTAAATTCCTTCTGTATTGATCCAAGTAAATCAAAAACTCGCGATAAGTGAAGTAAGTTTTGTCCATTCCGCTCCAGTTTCTCGAACCCGGTGATTTCAAAGATAGTACGGAATTCCAATGGCTATAATCCTCATTGTCGTGACCGTACCAATATTTAATGATGACGAACGCGAGCCCGTCATCAATCATTTTACAAATGCTCGGGTCTCTGGCCAAATCTTTAAAATCGGGATTGTCTGGATTTCGTTTTATGTCAACTAATTGCCACGGACTAATGTTTCCGAATCTCACACACTCCATCAGAGCCACTTTGTGTTGATCCCTGGCGTTCCATTCATGTTTTAACCATCTAACGGCTGCCATAAATATCTCCATTTCACAATTAACGCAAATATAATTCGATTGCAAGAAATTTTGAACGTCTTCCAAATCAAGTTCCAGCCAATTTTGAGAACTTACAAGCATCAAGAAGAATTTTTGAATCCGAGGTAGCATGAGCTCTCTCACTTCCGGCAGATTTTTACTTTTAGAATCTATGTACAATAAGAACGCCGTATCTTCTGAGAACACTTCCGGATTATCGATGAGCGCCCAACATTGCTCAATCAAATCTGTGATCTTTAAATACTTAGCAGCCATAAACACCTCCAGAACGTTTTCTCTATTTAAATCTCTATACGAGGGCTCACCTGATATCATCCACTCGTAGATAAAAACGAAAGAAGAAGCACTACATTTATCCGAAGGCAGTTCAATTTTTTTAACCGAAACGTAAGTATGAAACACTTCAGAGTAGCACTGAAGAACTAACAAGTGACAGTTAAATTCTTCGTCGTCGATGAATACCTTACAGTCAGCGTTTGTGAAATTTGTTATGCGGGAATATAATTCTAGGTACAAGTTTGTCTTCTCGGGAAGCTTAATGTCGTCCCAATCAACTGCTTCGGCTGCATTGTACCCTAGACGACTTAGATTTAATTCCGGATCCAAAATTTCGCTCGTCTCTTTACCATCATATTCAGAAGCTTCCTTCTCCCTACGCAAAGGCGCGTGTACGAATTTGCTCATCAGAAACGATCCTAAACTAGAATTCAATCCTTGAGATACTAAGGTGTCCACAGTTGTCGATTCAGTTACGCAATCGCGATGCCTACTCATTTTGACGTTTCTATTTGGCAGGATCCTTAAAATGCTTGAATTGATAAATGGAGAATAACTTGCTTTTAAATAATACTAGATTATTATTAGACATCTGCTGAACTCGAAATACTTCTCAGTACCTTTCTTTGTAGAATAGATAGCACTGTGATCATTCCGTTGGTCTTGCAGTTCCAGGACGTGTGCCCTAAAGAAATTTTTTCATATTTTTCCACCTTCTCGAAATTACGGGCACTTAAATTTTATCTGAGAAAAGTTTAACGAAGAATAAAAATCGCCAATAAAAGTTAAAAACTAAATAATTTTCTCCGTCGAAAAGAGCCTCATTTCACTTCTCAAAATATTATGTAGTTGTTTAGTCCAATCACTTGGTAACGATTTCGCGATTGAATTTGACGAGAATGATTAAAAAGTGTGGTACGAATATGATCGGTTCGTGTTTTAATAATTTTTGAAGAATTATATTGATAGGTTCCTCTTCAAAGTCGCTACAAACAATGAAGTCTGATAACCCAATTTTAAATAAGAATAGTAAGGTTTGTTTGCTAAACGTGAGAGCTTTCAGGTAATAGTTGTAGTTGATCTGTCAAAATAAAAATATAAAATTTGAAGCCACTTTCCCCATAGATGAAGATTCAATGGAAATTAACACACCTACTGTGCATTGTAGCATTGCATTTATACATTTTTTGCTGATGTTTGCCATTACTATTAAATAACAGAAAATGGCAACAGTGTCTTTTGAAGTATCTCGTAAAAATAATTTTTGAAACAGAAATTATATACCAAACGATTCTACAAGATGAGGTACGGATGAACATAATTTTACAAGACTTATTGCACGAATTACTTCAATATTTCATATATTTTTCGTTTGATGTTGTCAACTGTCATAGTGAAACGCGAAAATCTGTCATTGCATTGGGATTGAAGCCAGTTTGGTACATAATAAGTCATCCAATACAAGGCGGCTATGCGTGTTGTCAAAGTACAATGAAAGTTTTAAAAATGTTGTTGTCAGGTCAAAAAGCGATCGCAGGATGTCGCTACTTAAACTTTTCATTACTTTTACCTCACAAATGCGAATAACTTAGGACAGATCGGTTTGGTTTGCAGTGGAATACTCGAGCTATGCTTCTGCTGACGAGGCCCCAAAGAGCGCCGAAATAGCTGTACAGAGGATGCTCGACAGAGAAAAGGAAAACAAGAACGGACAATCAATGCATTTCATTTTAATCATAAAGTACGGCAATACACAGTTTAGGACCAAATTTTAAAAACTAGCCCAAACATGGCGTCTGTGTCACGTGACACAAACAGACTTGTGTATTTGAGTCGAATAAACAAATATTTGTCATGGAGACGAAGAAGTTTTAAATTTTTTGGCAGTTGATAAATAAATGTGAGCTCCCAAAAGGAATTAGAAATACGAAATAAATCATATTAAAAACACCATAATAAATAAGCCATATTGATCTAAAGGCGTTGAAGATATGATTATTAAAACCCTTTTGCTTAAAATGTTGAATTTTGATAGAAAAAAAATGGAGTAGTTTTTGCAGGTAACGGAAATATTGCAGTTTTGAGTTGTGTAAAATATTTGTGCTTGCTCGAAACTCGAAGGTGCTCGTCCGTGCCCCGTGGTGCTCATGCTTTGTTCATTTGGACAACTTTCTGCAGAAAGGAATCAACCCACGTTATGGTCAAACTGAGAAAACAGTGATCTAAGTTTTGAACAATTCTAAAATTCCTAAACAATTTGAGGCCTATTGTATACTTGTGTAGTTTTAGACGCTGACGTTTAAGTGTCCCTACTGAGTATTTTCTTATACCCTGCCATTGATATATTATGTAGAAATGAGTCAACCCATATGGTTCTGTTCTGCAGATCTATTTATTTACCACTATTGAATGTAGGTTGATTCAGCGGCCAATACATGTTATTACCATTATTTTGGAGCTTCGATCTATTCTGCAGTAGAATTTTCAATGCTTAACACATTCATAGCCCGAAGAACTCAGATTTTGTGAATTTGTGTGTTGGTTCCTTTCTATATAAAGGCGTCCATGTGTGGTTTGTGACGGTTATTGGATTTTGTTTATTTTTATCGATTTACAATGGTTAATTGTGTTAAAGGGTTGCAAGGACGTTATTACAGTTTATTATGGGAGAATTTTACTAGTCGACAAACAGTACAGTTTACATGCTCATATTTACGCAATAAGGCTCTAAAAATTGACATTTACCTACGTTTATTTTCCGTTGTCATGAAAATCAACTAAAATTTTCATTTTAAAATTCCCGCGCATAATAGCCCGAAAATGGCTTCCCTATTGCCGTACTTTATACTATCTAGGGACTTGATTTAATCAAGTGCAGGCGCATCATCTCACGACAGCCCTCCAGAAAGAACCTGTTTTAGTCTCTGCTTAAAAAGACACAGCACATTCCTCTACTACCTATAAATACATTTTCTTTTTTAATTATAGATACATACAAATATTTCTCACAATACTCATATCGTGGTACACAAATTAATGCATTTCAGCACAACGTTTCCTTAAGAGCTTCGTACTTCCCTAAAGTATGAAGTACGAAGTTTTTAATTATTATAGGTATTACATGGAAAGTAAATAAAAGGCATATGTAAAACGAATGTAAATATAATTTCTTTTTCAGGAAATAAATGTCAAATTGACATCTTAAATTCTGTATGTCCTCATACATAATAAATTGTTAAATATTTACCCAACGGAACTTCACACAATGAAAATGTTTTTTGTTTCCTTTAAAACGCTTCTACGAACTTAAGTGCTGTGACTCACATTCCTTCGATTTCAGAAAAATCACGTGTGTTGCGAACATTTGTTTTTCGACGTTTTGCAACTACTTTCAGCAATCTTAAAATTTCTGAATGATATTCAACAGACATTACTTAAACTATCTACAATACTTTCACTAGAACCAGTTTGTTTCTGACCAATTTCTTATCGGAAAACTATCGCACCACTTGAAACTTGAAATTTCAATTTTTTTTAATTTTTGATGCGCAACCAATTTCGCCAGTGACAAATGACGACCAACACTATAAGTCATATTTGACAAAATTTTAATGCTGCCATCTGACGGCCATTCGTTGCCAGAAGATAAGTGTAACTTCTTAGGGGTGGCCGTCAGATGACCACTATAATTCGGATTTTTACTTCCCGTTTAGCTGTTCAGACCCTGATGCTTGAGGAATCTACTGCAATGAAAACCGACTTGCAATAAAATTTAAAAAAAAACTTTCATTATGCTTTGACAGCACGCATGGCCGCCTTGTATGGGATGATTTATTGTGACTTATTAGGTTTGTTCCAACAGCATTTTCTAACTAGTTCGGAACCATTAAAAATAGTTGCCCACCGAAGTAATGATCGGTTTCAACAGTGTCATCAAGTGTACAACTTTGATGACTGCATGCTTTTAATGGTTTCGAACTAGTTACGAACTATTGTTATAACAAATCTATCATTGTCTGTCTCAAAATTAAAAAAACCACCTGTTGAATTATGTTGCTAAAAAACAAAATTCCCAGATATACATATTTTAGTTGGTACTTCACGTGTCACTATAATTTATCCGCGTCAGTAATTTGCAGTCAACATTTAAAATATCATGTTATCATTTTATTTGCCTAAAACCTTACGATGCGATGTTGCAAAAACGCAGAAATCTTTTAAATTGTGCAGTTAAAATTTTTTTCCCCCTAAATTTGTCACTAACTGTAGCTGGTAACCTGCAGCAGCGTTGCCGGTTGTATGTACAGTTGCAGACAGAAAATTTCGGATGTCACTATCACTCATCTGACGTATACATATAGGAATTTCTTAACTTTTCCGTCAGTGAAATGACAGTGACATCCGAAATTTTCTGTCCGCAACTATACGAGGTAAACTGCGAGGTTGGTGGTTTTTAATTTTGAGACAGACAATATGTAACAAACTGGCTTCAATTTGTCAATCCTAATGCAATGTCAGGTCAAAAAGAGATCGCAGGATGTGGCAACTTAAACTTTTCATTAAAATTGCCGCTGGGCGTACTTGCATGTACTATCGCGGTCTTAAAATTTCGCGTGATTCCATTTTCTGCTGTAAATATATGCCTTTCTTTAACGCTTGTCAAACATAATTATTTGAAAAGTCAGATTTCAAATGTAATGGTGAAATATAGAATTACAATGCCAAATCACTTTCTTTCTGAAGGAGAGAAGGGTTTTGCAATGACAAAATTAGAAGATGGTTGGTCGCTACTTTTATTCTGTTATTTCAGTTCTAATTCTTTACTATGTTGCTGCTCTTAAAATATAACCAAACAATCTGAAAATCAAATAAATTTTATTTAAATATGGGCATACAACAAACAAATCGATTTATTACAATCATATTGAATCGATTTAAATCGATATTAGCTGTGCGGTTAAATTATTTCTGAAATAAATCCCTGAAATAAACAATATACTGTTATAAATAACTCGCGCACATGACACAAACTGCAACGCCATATTTAATCGCAGTTGAATCGTAAATTTTTACGATGGACAATTTCATGATCGATGTTGAATCGACTTAGATGCGTTGAACCATACGTTAAATGCTAAATCGTATGCAATCATAAATCGATTATGAATCGATTGCGTCCGTTGAATGCCCGTATTATCTGTAGTGTCAAAACTGTGGAAAAAGTCTGTTCTACAAAACTATAATTTAAAGAAATTCTGACTATTTTGTAACTTAAATATGTATAGCAAAATTATGTTTCGTTATTTGGCGGTTGGTAACATTGGCTGACGTTTATGGTATGTCACTTTGAGATTACTTTTGTCACCACCTACTAGATTTTCGAAACAGCGTCTCTTTATCCGGCAATTAGAAGAGAATAATTATATCTTCTTGCTCAAATATACAAAGCGGTCAAGAATAACTGTTTGAGTTGGCAATACAATTAAGAGCATTTTTTTATTCGGCTATTTGCAACACTGCAACCGGATATATGTTTTTGTTGGTTTATTTGACGTAACCTGAACAGCGACAAGATTATAGGTTATGTGAATGAAAATTAGCGTTTTAATTTGCATTTGAAATGTCAAATGACTTTTGTTAAGGGACGACTGTCAGTGTTAAACAGTCAACAACCGGAAGTTACTCCAGTTGTACCATTTAAAAATAAAATTCAGCACTGCCAACTCAAACAGTGATTCTTGACCACTTTGTAGTTTCCTTCTAGTAGGTCGTCGGGTAAAACAAGCAGACAAGTAGGTGCCTCCAGGGTGCCTAATCGTATTTGGTAACATAGTCAGATCAATGGTGTGGAAATTGTCATAATATTTTTCATGGCATCTATCAAAATTCATGCCAGCAACTTAATGAAACGAGAACATGGCCTGCTCTGACGAGGAAATCGAGTGAGTGAATTATATGTACAAAGTGGTCAAGAATCACTGTTTGAGTTGGCATTGCTGAATTTTATTTTTAAATGGTACAACTGGAGTAACTTCCGATTCTTGACGACTTGATACTGACAGCCGTCACTTTACAAGCGCTACTTTCAAATGCAAATTAAAACGCTTATTTTTATTTACATAACCTACAATCATATCGCTGTTCAGGTTACGTCAAATAAACCAACAAAACATATATCCGATTGCAGTGTTGCATACAGACGAATAAAAAAATGCTCTTATTGCCAACTCAAACAGTTATTCTTGACCACTTTGTATTTTGTAACTTAAATTTAAATATCGCAAATTCTGTTTCGTTATGGGGCGGTTGGTAACATTGTTTGACGTTAAAAATTATTTCAAACAAATGCCACTTTGAGATAATTTTTGCCACCACCTACTAGATTTTACGAAACAGCGTCTATTTATCCGGCAATCAGAAGAGAATAATTATCTCCGGAATGTCATTTCACAGCATTATTTTCAATTAATGTCAAGTTCAGCAGTTTATGGCAGGTACAGTTGTATTTTTTTGCTCAAATATAATTTCCTCGTTCTTTCTTCTTTCTTCTTTCGTTATTTATGGTCTTTCTTATTTAGGTAATCAGCGCCATAGCCAGGAAACTTTGCGTTAAATGAAATATTCCCCAGGCCGCTCGTGAAATCTAGTAGGTCGTAATTTCTATAATTTGAGATATCAACAGATACAGGTATTGTAAAGAATTTTAAACAAATGTCAGTTTAATTAATTTATGAGCTACATTATGAAACCCAAATGAGTTTCATAATGTAGTCGTTAATAAAACAAGAAAACAGAATAGTATATTATTTTACAAGTTTCACAAGAATGCCTCTTGTGAAATGTGTAATAGTAGATTATACCACGAGTCAATAATGATAGCTATTATTCCCGAGGAAAAGTATTTACGAACCGAGCGCGCAGCGCGAGGGAGTAACACTCCGAGGGAATAATAGCCATTATTGCGAGTAGTATACTCTACTTTATCTACGACTAAATTATTAAATTCACAAACACTACGCGTTTAACAATGACAGTTTTGAGTTTGTGTATTTTGTTGCCATGGTATTATTTGATTAGAGAAATTTTGTAATTGGTGAGCAAGAGGGAATAATGACTATTAATCCCTCGTCATTATTCCCTAAGAGAATATTGCATGGCATTATTGTTCACAAACCACACATATAATACTTCCATTATATTTTAGTCGTAGATAAAATATAGTATTTTTTCTACTTTGCGTCACTTATTGAAAATATGAAAAATACTGTCAAAAATTGGATCTCCTTAGTATATGGAGAATTTTAGTTGCAGTGCGTGGCAACACTGACAACCCATCGTTTTAAACAAAAATCACATTGACAAGGTATTAATTTTTCTTATCCAGCTTCATTGTAAGTACTCTGTTAAGTAACAAATAAATAATGAATTATTTTGTAAAATCTATTAAATATTTTCAATTAAAAATTGACTAAAATTTCCCCAAATGTCACAATGAATTCATTGTGAACGCAAAGTAGAAAAAATGTATTATGAAACGTGTATTTTATAATAATTTTTCTATTTTGGTTCTAAGGCCCGTGTGACACTATGATATTTCTTGTGCAAGATTTGTTACAAAGTGAGCGAGAAGTGCCAATTCAACCAACCAGAATTCACGGGCCTAAGATGTAAAAAAAGTATAAAAACCTGAATTATGTACATATTTCTTCTTCTTCTTCATTTTCCTTTTGCCCATGTGGGTGTCGGCTATTCTTGTTCATTCCTCCACCCATCTCTCCCAGTTATTCCGGTCATTGGCCAGTAGTTTCATTTCATTTAGTGTTTTTCCCTTACTTCTTCCTATCTCCTCTACCTGTTGTATCCATATCTTTCTCGGTCTCCCTCTCCTCTTCTTCTTTCCTGTCTTTGCTTCCATTACTTTTTTCGCCAGTCTGTTATTATCCATTGTTGTTATGTGTCCAAACCAGTTCAATATTATCTTGTTTTTCTTGCTTTCTGTTTCTTCTTGATTCAATTGTTTTCTGATATCGTCGTTTCTTATTCTATCCATCTTTGCCTTTCCTGCAATTTTTCTCAACTGTTTCAACTCTGCTGCTGTCACCATACTCTCGTGTTTGTTTGTATTCACCCAGGACTCACATCCGTATAGTAACGTTGGTACTATTAGTTTGTTGTATACCTGGGAGTTTTACTTTTATTTCTATCTCTTTTTTCCCAAATATTGTATTATTCAGAGCATAATAAATTTTTTTCTTTATTCTGTTTGCTATCTCTAGGTCTATCTTCCCATCTTCTGATATCATTACACCTAGGTATTCATATGCTGTTACTTGTTCTATTCGCTGTCCCTTACATTTTATCTCTTCTGCATCCAAAGGTGCTTTCTGATTTATTATCATATATATATAGTTTTTCCTATATTGACCTCCATTTTCATTTTTTCTATTTTTTCTGTCCATATGTCCATAAGTATCTTCATTTTTCTCCTTGTGTCCACGACTAGTACTATATCATCTGCGTATAGCATTCCATCGAATTGGATCGGTAGCATCTGCCTGTATCCTATGGTTGTCCGGAGTCTTGTTGTTCTTTTCCTTGTGTTTTTCAGTATTTTGTCCATTATTAATATAAACAGTAGTGGGCTCAGGCCCATCTCCCTGTTTTATTCCTCTTCTCATCTCAAATTTTTCAGATCTTTCACCGTTTAATATTACTATGCCGTACACTGTGTTGTAGATACTTTTGAGTATTCTAATCATTTTTCTTGGGTATCCCATCTCTTCCAGTATTCCCCATAATACTGACCTCTCTACAGTGTCGAACGCTGCTTTTAAGTCTATAAACGTAATAAACAGTTCTTCATTAGCTTCGTTCTTTTTTTCTATCAGGTTTCTTATTACAAAGATATTGTCCGCTGTCCGTCTCCCTCCTCTAATTGCTGCCTGTTCTTCACCTATTTTATGTTCCACGAATTTTCTGATTCTTCCTTCTATAATTTTTGTGTATACTTTAAAAGCTGAGGACGCCAGACAAATCGCTCTATAATTTTCGCATTCGAGTTCATTTCCTTTCTTGTGTATGGGTACTATTAGGTTCTCCTCCCGCTCTTTGGGAATGTCCTCATTATTCCATGCTGTTCTGCATATCTCCAAAAACCACTTTTTACCCTCCTCTCCTATCCATTTTAACATTTCCGGGTCTATTTCGTCTGATCCGCATGCTTTTCCTACTTTGATCTTTTGAAGTCCCTCTTCCAGTTCTTCTCTGGATATTTCTTCTTCTTGGTCCTCTGTCCGTTCCTCAGTTTGTACTATTGTGGCTTCGTCATCCTGTTTAAACTTTTCTTCATAGAAGTCTCTCCATATTTGTAATATCTTTGTTGTTGTGATCTTTATTTTTTGTGTTTTATCTCTCACGCCCCTCACTACTTTCTTCTTTTTTCCTCTCATTTTTCTTATCTTACTCCAGAAAATTCTATTGCCTTCATGTTGTTGGTTTAATTCTTCTCCAAATTTCTTTCAACTATTCCCTTTAGCTTCCCTCGTTCCTTTGCTTTGTCTCTCTGTTTGATGTATTCCTTCCTATCCTCCTCTGCTCTCGTTCTATTATAGTTTCTCCATGCCTCTTTCTTCTGTCTTATTATTGTTTTCAGTTCTTGGCTCCACCAATCTGTTCTTTTCTGTTTTTGGTTTATTTTCGTGTTTCCTCAGATCTGTTCTGCTTTCTTGCGTACTACTTGTTTAAATAGTTCCCACTGTTATTCTAATGTTATATCCGGATATTTCTCCTTCAGTTATCTAAAATTCTGGTCCGTTACTTCTTGATATCTCTTTCGATTATCCAAATGTCTTAATCTTTGGATTTTAATCCTCTTATAATTGGAATTACATATTTATTAATTTAAATATAGGAAAATTCTGTTTTATTATGTGGCGGGTTGGGGACGTTGTTTCGCGCTTAACTTATGCTTCAAACAAATTTGGATTTGGAGGTTAGCTTTATACGTAAGTACTAGAAGCCGGATTTTAGGTGAAATGTCTTTGTTTAGTTTTGAAAGATATTTTTAAAAATATCTCTTCCTTTCATTAGAAATAGAGTCAAATGACTATTTCTGTGACTCTAAAATCAGTGCAGATCAAAAGGTTGGCACAACAATAACCATAGTGAGCAATAAACTCTGGAACATTAAAGACGGAAAGAAAAATAAGACAAAGCAAAAAATGATAAGATATTGTATCAAAAGTAGAAGAAGAAATTACCACCCTAAATTGTACTAGAGGCTTTAGAGTTTAGTCATTATTTCTTAATAACTAAAGACTCCAACTTTCAAGCCCGAATGCATAGGCGCTTCGATGCACGCCTGACGCCGATCGAATTACGAAGCTGCGAGCATTATTTCTTTGATATAGCGAGAATATTTGGATCAATTTTGTCACATTTTAATTTGTTATTTGCTATATCTTGATGATCAATATATTAAAAAAAAAAGACGAAAATATTCGTTTAGTTAAAACACATTATACCTACGTATCATATAGCCGTAAACAGCACTGGCTAATTGGCCAGTCGACCGATTGGCATCAACGCGAGCGGTGAGTAACATACAACCATAGACAAAAGAAGAATAGATGTCTATCTCAAACGTTAATATAGACAACAGCAAAAGCGCCCTCACACAACTTGGGAAAAAGTTTCTTCAAGAATCGCGCGCAATTCAAATTCAAATGTGTAACTAAGCTCGGATTTTCGATCACTTAAGCCCGGTATTTCAGTCACAGTTTAACATTAATCTTCAGTTTATTCCTATAGGAACAATTATTTTCATAATTGTGGCTAAGGAAATAAACTAAAAGTTAAGTTAATCTGTGACTGAAATCCCGGGCCTATGAACCTCGCCGAATCTCTAGAGATTCGGCAAATTTTCGGTAGGTTTTGCACTTTGAAAACAAACTATAAATAACTGAAACGGTCATTTAATATTTTTCTATAAAAATAATGTATAAATGTAATTTACAAATATAGTTAATTGTACAAATAATTCGATTGTGTGCACCATAGTGTGTTCTACCTGACTAAATACATGTTTATGGATTAAAGAGGCATAGTTAATGATTGTGTTAAATAATGCTTAACGGACCAGTATCAGCTTGTTGATCTGACTCGAAAATCTAAAAAGACAAGATCATAGAGGCTAACCTTCTGACAGTTTCGGACTAGTCAGAAGCCGCTGTACGAACAAGCTAATTAATACTTACAAAATATCCAGGTTTAATAATAAAAACAACGAAATAGTTCAACTTTACACAAAACAAACGAAATGAACACGTGTTTTTAAAACTATTGTCCAACGTGTAACAATTTCTATACACCACAAAATCACCAATCGGTATTGTAAGTAATCTTTGACAACCACCACTTTTAGCAGCGCCTCCAAACGACTTGGGAAAAATCTTAATACTGTTTTAAACTCGCAATAACTGATGAACATCTATTTTGTCTATGCATACAACTGGGCGGATAAACGGATCTTTTAATTGGAGTCTTTATTAATAACCCTTCTTTAGTTCTTTTTACGAAAATAATTATTGAAATTTCCAGTTTTTCAAAATCTCCCATACCATTCATTGGTTTATGGATCAAGTGATACAATCTAAAGTCACCTCAGAATTAAATTATAAACCATGCCTCAGCTAGATTCGGAAAATTGAGACGCCTACAGGAATTATAAATCTACTCAAGTCATAATTTTTAATACCATGACCTTCTGAAAATGATTTTTGAAATTGCCTAACTTGATGTGTCTGTTTTGAAGATTTTATTATACATTGTAACCAAAAGTATTAGCTGAATTTAAAAAAGAAAGAGATTGAGAATTGAATTCATTGGAATGAGTAGTATGCACTCTCTAAAGACTTATGTATATCTATTTGCGTGCAATAAGCACAATTAAATTGTGAATAATATTTAAAATTTTATGGCTTATTTTCTTATAAAACAGATTATTGAAGATCATAAATCATGACATCGTTTTGTTTTATTTAATCACATCAACCTAATATTTTATGGTTTTGGGAGGGTCTCTTTTTATAATTCATTTAATTTTAAATGAAAAATTGAAATAATTATTGCGGAAATCTTTTAAAAATTTCCACGAAACAAAAATGTAGTCTGTAAAATTTTTCTAGGATCTCGATTTAACGTAGGTGACTCGGTTACTTCGTGTCAAGGCTGCAGCCCCGTATACCGGATCGTACGGAGGGTAGCGTGATGTGTATCATTCCCGAGTCGGGTCGATACGGCGCCCCAGCGAGCGCTGTTGCCATCTCAGCATCGCCATTCATGCATCACTGGCAGAATCTACCCTTGCCGCCGCCGCTGCTGCTGCTGCTGCCACCGTACCAATCCACCCCCCTATAGCAACGAAACCGCCGGCCTCCAGTGCGATACGATCCCTGAATTATAATACTTTATTATTTTCAGCAGACCTGAAACGCGAACGTCTGCGCCCCTGAAACGATCCTAAAAATATAACCACCACGCCACCTCCCTTATAAGAAATTAAATTTTTTCAAGATAAACGAAGGACTTGCGAAATTAATGGAAGTGAAGAGCAGTTGCGTAACATCAAGTTAATTGACGGATTTCATACCCAATAAAAGGTGGATTCAAAAGGGAAAAGAGGAAAATTAAGTTATACATCGACCGGTTTTATCTAGGAGTTGTTTTTATACTGCGATCCTCCCTTCGTGTGAAACTAAATAACGAAATTGATTTCTAAAAGGTATTGAAAACACTTACGTAGATCCCCTCTTCAAAATAAAAAATGATTCGAAACCCCCATATATCGGGTGAATTTAATAGTTGTGTAAATATTTTACACAAATTAAAAGGGTGCCAAATACTCAAGCTTATTATGTTTATCTTTATCTCCACTTATACTGGAGATTTGATGAGAATATCCTCCAGTTTTATCAGCCAAATTGAGTTGGGTTTATTCATCTTAGTGGTTCTAAAACTTTTTCTAAAATTATCTAATCCATTTTCTCGAAAACTATTAACTTTTGTATAAATTATTGAGGGACTGGTAATATTTTTTCGTTACCTAATATAAGTTCAAGTATTTGCATTTTGTATGCAGTTGTAACTAAACTGAAACTTAAATGTAAATCATTGGCAATAAGCAATTTCTCTTTGAAACTTAATTTAAAATTGTACTTTACTACTAAGAATTTGATAAATGAAGTTGTGATGTTATTAGTGAAATGGCAATTCCATTCATCTCGATTAAATCTCGAGAGTTCAAGGCAGATTTAATTTTTTTGTTGAAAAAAAAAATGGAAAAGTAATTTGAATCCCCTAATATAAAATACCGAAACACTTTAGTCCAATTCAAATCTTATCAGTTCACGAACGAGAGCACATTAAAGGAGGAAGCGAAGATTTGCAAGTGATTTCGAGTTTCCTTAAACATTCTTTGATAAAAAGCGATTTTCTCCAGGGCGGAGTGATCGATGCAGAGAAATCAATTTAACCGGCGATTTGAGAGACGTTTAAAATTCATATTCGCGGAGAATATGAAACGGCGGAGTTGAACGTCCCAGCCGGGCATCGGCGATTTGTTTTGACGAAGTAATTCCTTTGTGGAAGGTGGTGCGAAACTTAATTTCATGAAATGGGCACTTCATCATTTATATGGAGCCCTTTTTATTACATTTAAGATTGATTTGACAAACGTATGCGCGCGTATAATAATTCATCACGTTTTTCACACATTGCTTTTTTGTAACAACAATGTATAAAAAAAACTTAATTCAAATTATAAGATACTGTATACGTTTACTTATAATTGAAGCGTGGTATTCCCAAAGGGTCTAAAGTGCCAAATTTTACTAAATTCGTATTTTTCTATAAAAGGGATCTAAGTGTTTTGCTGCCCATATTAGAAAATATTCTAAGTGTTTATCTCATATGGAAATATTTTATATAATTATACATAGATGACTCTCTCTCTCTCTCTCGCGCGCTTTCAACAACAAAGATTATGTTCCTTAATTTTCAAATTACGTTTTTGTCACTTAGACCCTTTGGAAATATCATGCTTCAATTATGTAAAAAGATTGACCTATATTTATAATTAAAAAAATATAAATATTGTGTGAATATTGACAACTGAGAAACCATCTTCAGTATCAAAGGGACTACTGAATGGCGTCTCCGAGCAATCGTCTTTTCCCTCGCCTGAATGCTTTTGCAATATACGTCTTCCAACCCCCATATTGTGACACTCAGTTTGCTAGGAAATTCTTTTTTTTAGTTTCATTGCTATTCATTATCGTGATTTTCTGAGACAGATTCAGTGGAGAGGAACGCAGTTATCAAAGAAATCAACTGTAAAGTAATACTGACGTTTATTACTTTTTTAGAAACCGTTCAATCAATCGTATAAAGATACTGCGAGACTGCTGCTTTATTTATCATGACACTACTTCTATTAATTAATGTTTTCATTTATTTCACCATGTTTGATAAAAATGGTAGCTGAAGTAAAAGGAAGAGAAATTAAATGTTATAAATTTTCTTCGCCTTTTACTTATATCTTATGCACTCTCAGGGCGTTGGTTGGATTGATCCATATCTTCTTATCTTTGGATATAGTTTTCATTATCTTTGGTTATCGTTTTCACTACCTCCATTTACTGTTTCCTATATTTCCTTTATTCTGTTCATTCATTTGTTTTAAGTCTTGTCTTTTTTTTCTCCGTTTCTCCTATCATTAGTCTGTCCTTCTCTTTATGTGACCGAACCAATTTTTTTCGTGAAATGGTACCTACACTTTATCCATGGCACTTTTTATTCTTCTCAATAAAATAATAGCGTTTTCGATCGACTGCTCTTGAGCACTCTCAGAGTATTATTATCTTATTTTAACCTCGTGTAATAATAAGGGATGGAGTTTTGCAACATGCTACGATAACAATGTCGTTACATCAGAGACTATTTTGCTTAGCAATCTTATGTATCTAACCAATCAGAAATCGAGTTTTAACGTTTAAGATTAAATAAATTTTAACGGAACTCCCTATTCTGAGAGTGCCCTAAAGCAGTCAACTGAATACGCTATTAGTTATACAATATGCTCAATTTCACAATCAGAAACTAAATCATTATTCAAAAGTAAAGAACTTTCCCTATACTGATGAACAATAAATTCAACATATCTCCTTTTATTAGAAATACATACTTTTTCTATTTAAGATTAGTTCGTCGATGTTGTTCTTTTTGATTTTATTTTCCATTTTATAAACAATTTAAAATTACCATCTAAATAATTTTGAAAGAATCCGCGGCTGTCTTCTCATTAGTTTCCGGTCGAAATGTGCACCACCAGAAGCTATGAAAAAAATAGACAACGGACTGGAAGCCCTTAAGTTTATTTAAGGAATCTCTAGTTGGGGAGGATATCCAGAAGGAGACCAGGCAGAGGGGCTACTTCTTCGTCACAAAGAATAACATAGTACGCGGTTCCACCGGAACCATGGAATAGATTATTGTCTAAATAAAAAAGTTGATTGACGAAACGTCCTCCTAATTTCCTTTACTACTGCCTTTTCCTTTAGTATTGTCTTTTCTTTGTTTTTATTTAGGTATATGTTATTTTATCCATTATAGTTACTCCTTCAATATATAATTTCAGGTTTGTTTAATGCTCCTTCTTGTTTTTCTTGTATTGTCGATGAAATTCGTCTACATTAGTATACACTAGTTTTAGTCTTCTTATCAATTTCCTTTCTTCGTAAATACCTTACTTATAGTACTTTTGGTTGCCTTCTTTTATTTTGTTGTTTATTTGCAAAAATTGTTACTTCTTCCGACTTTTGTTTCTACTATTTTATTTTCATTCCTTCTTTTATAATTTTCTCTGTGATTCATTACCATAACCTTTTTCTTTGTATATCTTCTTGCTAAAATCTATTAATATTTTTAGTTTTTAGATCAATATTAGATCACCATTTAAATTGAAAAAAGTATAAATTCGATGCTAATACATATTTAATGTCTTTTTACTAACGATAGGTGAGGTTAATTAATGACCACGGACACGATCGCAGTCCTAAAGGGTTTTTCATTATGTGCAACGTATTTTGTTTGTAAAATAAAACACAGAAATCATGAAAAATTTAAGATCATTTTTAGTTCACTGTAAAGTACAGTTAATACCATTATTGGTGGAACCAAAACATCAATCAAATGAATCCGTTTAACCCAAGTTTTCATGACTTTTTCACATAAATTGGGTCGAAATATCAGCCAAAAAATATCTACTATAAGAACAAGAAGCGACACTTCCTATACTTTCTATGTTATTAATTTCAATGACCTTCAACAGAAATATCTTCTATTGGTTGGCTTTGCGCATGTTCGCCAGAAATCTCAATAGCACGTTTAGTGTAGTTGAGAGTCGCTTGCTGTTACGTTTTTAAATATAACCTAAGGGCCAGTTTACAGAAAATTTAATTGCAATCAAATTTTAATGACGTTGTTAATTTGACAGTTCGCAATGTAATTATTATGGCAACTTAATCGTGATTAGTTTAATTCGAAATTAAATATTTGATTTGCTTTCTGTAAACCCACCCTAAGTGTTCTACATTACCAGTAAATATTCTATTATTAAATATGAACAACAAACACTTCAATCAAGAATGTAACCTAACGATCACAGAGATTCAGGCCCACTGTTTTTGATCTTTGATACCTCTGGTAGGCATGCGCAATTAAATGGATTGCTCAAAGTACCTAGTCAAGTGCCGCTTCTTGTTCTTATAGTAGATATTCTTTGATATCAGCAATGACACGTTAACCTCATCGAAAGAAGTTTAGGGATGTTAAATCGCATGAGCGAGGAGAATAATTGACTGGTCCATTCCTGGAAATAATCGATTCACTAAACTTCTCTTTCAGTAAGCCAATTGTTTGATTGGCACTGTGGCAAGTTGTTGTTGTCTTGTTGAAACCACATGTCGTCCAAGTCAAGAGCATCCAATTCGGGCCAAAAAATTCACTCATGGAAACTTGGGTTAAACCATATTTAAACGGATTCATTCCTGTCAGCGGTTCCGTGGAAGACATTTGATGAATGATGTTGTGATTCCATCATGGTATTAACTGCACTTTATACCGAACTAAAAATTATCTTAAACTTCTCACGATATCTATCTATTCATATCTATTTATTTTACAAACAAAATACGTCGCTCTTAATGAAAAACCCTTTATAAGTGAATAATTCACATTTATTGTTAAAAATTCTCTTACTCAATTTGCATTGGTCTGCTCAATAACGACGCGGTTTCTGATTAACACAATTTACAGTCAATTACAAGAGATTACTCCTGGCGTTTTAATTTGCAAATCGCTGCGAATGCGTAATATCAACCCGACGTATTCAAATTTAATTAAAGCCACGTACATTTTATAGTATGTTTGCGAGAATTTAATTAACATTCTATTTACTCGTATTCTTTTTAACATGACACAATTACCATGCTAAAGTAATATTTTATTAAAAATAAAGTTTTTCGAATGAACTGAGAGCTTAGAACTATTAAGAACATGTTATTTATTGAACATTGTTAAAGCTTTTTGAGTAAGTTTTATTACCTAGTTTATCGAAAGGCAAAGGTGAACATTTCTTAGGGTCAGTTGCACAAACAACATTTTACCGTTGTTCAGCTCTGAACTTGATTCTATTACAATGGCAACAACTGTATAGGTATATGTTGCCATAGTAATAGAACCAAGCTCAGAGTTGAACTATGTTTACACAACTAGCCCTTGGGCCAGTTGTTATTTGAACCATGGTTCAGCTGTGAACTTGGTTCAATTGCCATGGCAACATTTATATTTATATTTCTTTTGTTATTTTATTTTCATATTATCCATATCCATTATAATGATTTGTATTTAGGAAAGTGATGTTTGAAACTCGAAAGCAAGGAAACAAATGAGGAAAAAAAACATTCTTACGATATTCTAGAAATAGAAGGAGACGTTTTATTCCCACACATAAAACATAATGTCTCATCACTAACCATTAAATAAAAGTTCTAGGAATAAAGATTCCGGTTTTTTATTCCTCATCGATCGTCCCGATACGTATCAATCAAGATAAAATCTGTTTTCTCATGAAACTGTTTATCCTGCACCGAGTATTGATCGAAAATGATTCCAAAGTGATAATTCGTATTGGATTGCATTAAAATCTGTAAAAAGTATTTCTCCTCGAACCAGCGACGTGTAATGATTTGCAGACACGTAGTCTTCAGTTTCGGGAGCTCGCAGGAATTCATGATGCGAGTCGACCTTGTATTCCTGCGGTGCCCCAGCTGGATTCCATGGCAACCCTGACTCGACGAGATAGCGTCAACCCAAACACTCGCCTTGAAAACGCTTATAAGAATGAATTGCCACTTATTACATTTACTACGTTTACTACATTATGGTTATGATGTCCTGGATTATGTTAAAAGCGTGAGAAATTTTGCAATTATTTCGCCTTTTCAAAGAGCAACAGAAAAGGAGACGACAACGCTAATGAAGAAATTTATATTCACGTATAAATCGAACCGATTATTCATTCATATTATCGAAACGGCGAGACGAACCGTTTAGTTTGCATGTAAGGGCGATTTAAGGGAAATTTAAATAAATTCTTAATTTAACACTTGCACTCGTATGTCATAGTAGTAATGACTGAATTCGAAGTTAACACCTACCTTGGCAAATGATAAAATTGCATTTACTATTCAACACCAGAAGGTGGCATTTAATTTTTTTCTTCTTCAATTTGGATTTACCTTTTTGTCTATTCTTGTACAACGTCAGACCTTGCTTCTTATTAAATCATTTAGTAGTACAGAGTTTTTGTTAGTATTTGTTTTCGTTTTAGATTTTTGCATAGGTATACATAACTATATGTACCATTGCACAGTGGGACCAAACTCCAAAAAGGTGGCCAAGTATCGATTTTATAAATGTGCTATAATATGATGGGCATTCGTTCACCTTTCTAAAAAATGTATCGGCTATCAATTGGTACAAATTCCATTACAATATTTTACCTGCAGTAATTAGATTAACCCACCCTTCACCTCATTAATTTGTTTTTGAGAGAGCGTCAGTGTTACTTGTATCAGTTTTCCTGTAAGGTTTTATAGTAGTAAATATTGAACAATTAAATCGCAATCTTGCAGGGAGGTTCCTTAAGGCAAGTGCTTTACTATTGGTTAAAATGATAAATTTTATACATCTTACAGGACATGTTTTATAAGGACTCGTTAGATTTACCGATCTTGATATATTTTACTACTTTATATTGAGTCCTCAACGTGCGGTTTTCATAAATAAATAGTCACCTTCTTTCTTAAATGAACAAAACAAATTTCATAATGCGCAACTTACAATAAATGTAATAATATACAATGTGTCCACGAATCGACTTAACGAGGAAAAACTTTTTTAATATCAATTGTACGTAAAAAAGTTATTCTTTACAAAATGTTCTACTTCTCAAGAAATTTCAGAAACAATGGTTAAATTTAAATTTTTAACTACAGTCTGTCTATAAAATTCAAATTTCTTAATTATTGCACATATCAAAGTAACGTTTTTATTATTGATTTTAGGCAAAAAATGTATTCTTTACAAAATATTCTACTGTTAATCATATTTTCGTTAACAAATTATCGAATTCTGTGCGAATTTGATATTTCAGAATTTATTTAGTTATTTCCACCCCTGAAAAACACCCCAATTTATCAATAGGATTTTTGTCATTATTTTTCCTGTAATCAGGAACTTATTTTGGACCAAATTCATTACTTCCAGAATTTTGTCCAAAAATTTCGTAATTGGTCCCACTGTGCATTGGTGCCTTAAAATTTCGGACGATTTTTATCAAGTAGCCAGAATTTCTCTAAATTATAGTTTCGTAAAACAGGCTCTTTTTTCCTCAATTTTTACACTAAAGACATTTAACTAAAAGTCATTTAGTTTTCAGATTGTTTCGTTATATTTTATGAACAGCAAGGTAGTAAAGTATTATAACTGAAATAGCAGAATCAAAGTAGCGATCAACCATCTTCTAATTTTGCGATTGCAAAACCCTCCTCTCCTTCAGAAAGCACGTGATTTGGGATTGAGCTGCTGTATTACATTTGAAATCTGATATTTCAAATGACTATTTTTGACAAGCCGTTACAACGAAAAATTGAATTGTGCGAAATTTTAAGGCAATTTAATCTATTCAATCTTTTTGTTAATAATACAGTTTCTCTGAGTGGAATAAGTGTCTACATACATCATTCTTTTTAATTTCAATCCTAAATATGACGAAAATCCCTCATCAGTAAGTTTCATGGATCTTATCGCTCAAGATTTGTTTCGTTGTTAAATTGAAATTTTTAGATTCACATTTAAACTAAGTACATACATCTCTGCATAATTCTTTTCCATCCTGGTCTTATATTTTAAATTTATATCCTTCTCTCATTCTATTAATAAATTTAATTTGTACGTTTCATTGTACACAGGTATATTCTGTGTCCTTTACAATTTAATACGAGCATGGTAGTTAATGCGATGTACACATTTACATTTGTTGTTTCAATAAATTGTTAAATA
The DNA here is from genome assembly GCA_958336345.1 of Dorcus parallelipipedus. Classification (NCBI taxonomy): domain Eukaryota; kingdom Metazoa; phylum Arthropoda; class Insecta; order Coleoptera; family Lucanidae; genus Dorcus; species Dorcus parallelipipedus. Next base: position 48,180,382 of record OY284475.1, read on the forward strand.
TAAAAAACTGTAAAACGCAATCTCGTTGCTTAGTTGCTTACCAAGTTTTCGTTTTCACAAAATGAATGAATAAATAAATCACGACGAGGTCACCTGAACTAACATTTCCCTTAAGAAACTTTTCTTTGCGTGTAAATGTCAGCTAAAAATTCGGCGGCCTGTATTAGCATAAAGACATCAAACTTTTCCTTCTGTAATAAATTCTCCTCAAGTAATTTAACCCAAATATCAGAGCCCTCGATGGTTGACGCGAACTTTGTTCACCTAAAGTTTCTTTTTAATTATATGGAACGTTTTCGATAAAATTCAAATTCGTCGAACGTCATAAGGCGCAGGAAAAATATGAAAAGTATCCCTTCGTTGGCGTTTAAGATTATTTTAGGACCAAACCAAGTTGTAGACTTTAATTAAATTAAATTTTGAAAAAGAATTTAGACGAACGTTTTAAATTTAATTTAGTTCAAAATTCTTTGAGCTAAAAACAGATTAAGTTGTAATTTATGAATTAATTTAGGTGTACGCGAATGCCAAACCTTCTTGATGTTTATTCTGTGTAAGTTTACATTTCAGCAATTTTACTCCATGTACACACTTGACTGAAGGTAACATTGCGTTTCTTTGTGACAGTCTTCCCGAATAATGCCCGGGAGACCAAGAAAACAAAACTGGCAGAAATATTTTAAATATTCATAAGGTTGCGAGGACTTGCCCTTTCAAGATGATCTTATTAAACATATATTCAGTGACTGCCTCGAAATACTCCACAAATTGCCTCATTAAAATTGTATAACTAATGTAAATAATAATGATTTATTTATGTATAAGTGATCTATTTACATTGTAGAAGTAGGTATAATAAACAGATTTGAAGAGGGAAAGCTTTAACTGGAGTTCCTAATTATTCTTTCCGGAAATTTTCCGTGGTGTCATGAACTAGCGTAATAAAAACCGGAGATGATTTTGGGGTTAGCGTCGCGCCGCCCTGTTCAGCCAAATTGGTTGTATGAAATGCAAACATCAAGCTCATTTCTATCCCTTGCGCCTTTTACATTGCGCGAATACATGATGATGAATAAACAGCATAAATTTTTATGCTCGCGCTCACATAAAATTCGAGTGGGGCCGCCCTTGGAATATGAGCAATATTTTAGAATTAACGGAGCGGAAAATTAAATAAGTCTCTGAAAATGAGGTGGTGCCCTAAGAATGCCGGCGGACGTCGTTGTTGTGTTCGAAATGAATTCGTTTTTCGCATTATTGGGCGAAATATTTTCATCGCGTCGATTATTTATGCATAAATATAATTCATAAGGACGTGCGCACGAGAGGGACGTTAATTTATTTATGATGTTTAATGGCTCTGTACTGAGTAAAATTTTCCGGATAATTAAAGCTACCCCAGTGAAATCATACATATTTCAAATTTTTACGCCGGCTTTTATTTATTCATCCGTAAGAGTGCGTAAATGATAAAATAAATTTGTAGGAAAACAAGCGATTACTTCAGGGTTGTTTCATTATAAAATTTACATTTACACCTTTAACATTGTAAATTATTTAATTCACTGGAAAAGCCGCCATTTTTTATAAAAATTTTACTACTCGGAAAGTGTTATAAAATTAGACATTCAAGAGATTATCTTGAAAAATAAATTTGCATAAAAATTCAAAATTTATTCACACATTAGTGGGTATCTATGTAAAATGTTAGAGCAGACTCATTTTAATCAAAATAGCAAACGAAAATTTATAGCAATTATAGTTCTCATAAAGATAAGTCGCTTCAAGCAAGGATTCCGTTTCGCTTGAATCATTCCATGACTCCGCTATATTCCGGGGAAAAGGTACTTAATCATTATTATAAAAGATGTAGTTCTTTTTGTCTTATAAAGTTAAAACATTTGAATATCGCAATTAAATTCAAGCTGCAGAATATATTGATCCGCTACAATCGTAGTTTCTAAATGTTTTCAAAACAATGTCCTTTTGCCAGAGAATTGTACCGAGTAAAGGTAATAGAAAAACTTTTCATGTGAAAAATTTTGTTTGATGTTACGCACTTGTAAAGTCATGCGACTGAAACATTCAGCTTGTTTAGTCCCAGTCCTTATTCAGTCCTGCACAAATTAGTTGCGTACTCTTTTGTTCCATTTTTATTAAAATCAAATCTAACTACATTTTATATTATTTCTGGCAGAATATTTTTATAAATGTCTATTAACCCAAACGAACACATTTAGATATCTGAATTTCCATTAATTTCTTTATTTTATTTTGTATTTAATTGGAAAATAAAACGCTACAGTTCTGGGAAGCTTCTTGATGATCAAAATTTGAAAGAAAACTTACTTCTTCATAATTTAACTTTTTTTATTTATATAAAGGACTTAGGATTAAAAAGGATAAAAAGGATTAGCACTTTAATGAATATTGTTACGACTTCCAGGTTCAAAGAAATAATTGTTTATTAAACAATGATTATTTGTTCACAATCACTTGACACATTAGGCGTGTTCGTTTGTTCTGATCTAGGATCTAGGATCACATCCTCAAATTTGATCGTTAAGACAATCCCAAGAGTAAACATAAAAAGATTGCCTCCTCAAGAATGAGATACAACTCTAATCGTCGGTGATTCGATTACACATTTTGACCAATGAGGCAGAGTTACCTCATCTCTGCTACGAAAAAGCTATATAAAAGCGAGAGCGCTGATCGCTTTAGCTTCAGTGCGTCCTGAGCAGCCATTGTCAGGAACACTCACCAACACCAGTGCATCCTGAGCAGCTAGTGTCGGGAACACTCACAATCAAAGCCTCCCGTGCAGAAAATTGTCAAGACCAACACACGAGCCTTCCGTGCAGCCTATTGTCGGTACTATGTCCAAAGTTAACCAGTATATTTTTGTTCAGTAAAGACACTGATTTAAATCTCTCACCCGGTTCTGCTTTTATAGAGTTTCCTTCTTTCGGTATTGCTGAAGAATATTCTCGTACAATTTTAATCTGGAGCACGCGAATATTCGCCAATCATCGAGTACTGTTGCAGCAAAAAAAGGGGAATTTATTTTGACGTAATTCCAAAATGTAAATTTTGTTGGGCGATTATAGCGTTTTGTGACACAGCTAATAATTATTTGATTGTACAGCTTTTCTTTCGTTTAGTTCAATCCATAATTACAGCCACTTAAGTCCGATTTCTCACTCACAGTTTAACTTTAATCTTGAGTTTATTTTCTTAGGAACAATTATTGTTTTTATAATAATTGTTACTATAGGAATAAACACGAGATTAAAGTTAAATTGCGACTTAGAAACCGGGACTTAATATTTTGTAGAAGACAATTATAATTATAAAACAGATTTGTTGGTGGCATAGGATGTAACAATACTTTCGCCTTTCTAATGCAACTTGACAGTGGGTTGTTATTGCCAAAACCTAAGAATAAATTTGCCCACAGTTTTGAAGCTGAAGGATTCTGTCACATGATAATGGAAATCGTACATTTTTAAATTAAAATCGTGTTGAAAGTTTGTGGTTCTTGTCTCCTCCTAGTTAAAAACAAGCTGTATTAAGCTTTTGTAAAAGAAGTTTCATGGTAAAATTTTGTGTTCAAGGGTATTAATTAAGTTCTTACTCAGGTGTTTTATCGGGTAACTAACGAGCTTTAAAAAAAGTCTTTCAACGCTGAATGACTGTAGATCGTGCAATGTGCGCCTTTATTATCTTGATACAAGTGTAATGTCAATCAAAACGTCATTTAAGAAAATTCATAAAAATATTTTACTTGTGGACTCAAATTAAGATGTGTAACTTTGCGTTTTTATTGTCGCACAGAATCGAAAGTCCTTTCGGACATTCACTATATTGTAAAAAATATTTTTTAATTAGAGAGTAACAGCAGAGAATAACCAGAATCGCATCTTTATGAAATTTAGTGTACATGCTAAAGATATATAGCATTAAAGGACTCTTGAGCCGAAATAATGACAGTCAATTTTACTCAAGTATACATACTTAGTAATAATATGAAAAATTTTATCGTTTTTTAATTATTCTATTCCAAAATAAATAAATAGTGTGTAAACGTAAAGTACCATCAACAGTAATACTTTTATCTATGAACCATTAAGACCAAATTCAAGGTCACCGAAAAGTGCTCGTTGTAGATCAGAAAGACTGACGGCCGTATTCACCTTTCACAAATTAACAGTCAGTTTACTAAGCTACAGTTAAAATTTATATCTCTGTTAAGTCAAAAATAAATTTAATTTAATTTAACAAAGCGTTAAATTCTATTAACTGCCAAATAATGCATAATTAATTTAAAAGAGTGAGTTTGACAGACCATTAGCTCTTAACAGTGGTTGGTGAATACAGCTTTTATATTTAACAGACTGTTAGCAGCTTAACTGACCTTTAAACATATAACTGAGGAATGGTGTGAGAGAAATGCGTTTCTTGCTATTATTTAGTAACACATAGTTCGTATTTATAAATTTTGATTGCTTTAAAGTACTTTTGCATTTCACCGAAGAATAATTTCAGTATTTCTATAAAATACAATGACTACTTTTATTTTCTAAGCAACATATTTTAACAGTTATTACTATACTTTAACGTCTGTATTCACCATTCACAAATTAACAGTCAGTTTACTAAGCTACCGTTAAAATTTAAATCTCAGTTAAGTCAAAAGTAAATTTAATTTAAATTAACTATATTTGTTGTGCTACACAAGTGTAATTACTTATAACAAAGCGATAAATTTTATTAACTGCCAAATAATGCATAATTAATTTAAAAGAGTTAGTTTGACACAACATTAGCTCTTAATAGTGGTTGGTGAATACAGCTTTTATATTTAACAGCCTGTTAACAGCTTAAGTGACCTTTAAACATGTAACTGAGGAATGGTCAATACGGCCATAAAACTTATTAAAAAATTAAAACTTCCATTTGTGCCATTTTCCGAGTGTTAGAAGCCAAAGAGGTGAAAAATTTTCGATGCACTCGCGAGAATAGCACGTTGTGGGCAGCTCCTTTTATTTCTCAATATTTAAGTGGTTTTTTAAAGTTTTTGTTGTGTGTTAGTAGCATTATGATATCAAGTGATTGACTTGTTCTGTTATAATTAGTTCTCCGGTGAAAAGTAACAGTGCACAGTCTAGAAAAACATAATTTAATGCTGCAACTGTTGTGTACGTGAACTCTGAACTCTTAAATTATAGATATTCCTAAATAAATCGAATTTGTTTACATCGGCTTATAATTATGGCTAAAAGTCTGCGGTCGAATAGTGTAACTCTGGATGACTCAACCATGCAGTCTTTAATTACCCAAATATCATCGTCTGTTACGAAGGCAATTCTTGCAGATATTGATCTAAAATTTTCTATTGTCAACGCTAAACTGACAGACTTGAATGATGCCAATGCAAGTAATGCTACTGAAATCAAAGATACAAATTACCGAATGGATCGGTTTAGAGCAATACACACGCCGAAATAATTTACGTTTATTCGGCGTTAAGGAAGAGTCCAAGGAAAACACGGATGCTTTAGTAACAACAGCGTTCGCTAACTTAGATGTTGATATTTCCCTGAATGATATAGAGCGAAGTCACAGAGTTGGTAGCGTTAACAAGTCCAGTGAAAATCCGCGGGCAATAATAGTCAAGTTTTGTTCGTATCGTAAGCGAGCAGAAGTTTATAACTTAAAAAAGAAATTAAAAGGCAGTGGTCTAGTTTTAAGAGAGGATCTCACTAATCGCCGACACAGAGCATTACGAAATATTGTAAAAAAATTTGGAACGGCACATGTCTGGACTGCTGACGGATCGATTTTCTGGAACTGCGACGGAAAAATACATAAGGCAAATGATGAAGATATTGATTTTTTCTCATCACATTGATTATTGACATTTTCATGCATGCAAATTAGAATCCTTATTCTTTTTTATGGTAATCACAAATAAGGCAAATGAAGACGATACTGATTTTTCTTTTTTCTCTCTCTCTTATCAGATTGATTTTTTTTTTTTTTTTTTAATTTTTTCATGCATGTAATCGAGTCTTTATTTATTTGATTTATTATTGCTCCGAATAAAGAAGTTATTTATTTAAAACAAACCACGTTTCTCCTACTCAGTTTCCCGTACAGGGCTACGCATCATGTTATTTTTTTATGTTTTTAAAATTAGCTGCGTTGAACGTACGGTCGTTATGCACTGGATTTGAGGAATTTTTGGATATAATCTTACATAACAGCTTTGATATTATTGCGGTGACAGAGACCTGGTTGAACGAGAACATTAATTCTGATATAGTTCACATACCTGGATACTATTTACTTCGTAAGGATAGAATTGGAAGAGGTGGTGGGGTAGGTTTTTACATTAAAACTCACATTTGCTACAAAATAATTAATTTAGAATCTAGTAACTCAATCGAGCAATGTTGGATAAGTCTTAAAATCTCTAATAAATCACTGGCACTTGGGGTAATATATCGTCCTCCTAATAATAGCATAAACGCATCCCTTCTTGATCTTGAAACGTCTATTACTTCCATTATAGGTACTGTAGACGAAGTAATATGTATGGGAGATTTAAATATTAATCTTTTTAATTTAAATAATGCTAATGTTAAGAACTTCATAACATTAATTAATTGTTATGGTCTCACTCAGATTATTGAAGAGCCGACAAGAGTTAGTAAGTATAGTAGTACATTATTAGATGTTATACTTGTTAGTAGTCCTGATTTAGTGATCGACAAGGGCATAACTGATGTGCACTTTACGGACCATAGATTGATATACTGTGATTGGAATTATAATGCTTCTATTCCGCGTGCTCGTTTTTATACATGTCGCAATTTACGAAATTTAGATTACCAGAAATTTTATGATGGCCTGCGTTCTATCCCCTGGAATAACATTTTCTATATTACTGATCTTAACGGCAAAGCAGAATTTTTAAGTAATAATATTTTGGCACTCTTTAATGCATACGCTCCCTTAAAAACTGTGAGAATAACTAAGACACCCGCCCCCTGGCTTACGGATGTTGTTCGTAATATTGTAACGTTTTTAAAGGTTCTATTATTTTTATTTTAATCAAAACACGAAATAGTTAATAATCTAATTTATTTAAAAGTAACACTAATTAACACTAACTTAAGAATAATTTATTTATAAACTAATAAGTAATTTATGTTAACAGCCGAGCGAATATTTATAACGCGACTTCAATTTCGAACTGTCCACTTGCTTAATTAATGTCGAACTGTCCCCCGTTTGGCTGCGTGCATTTTTATATGCCGGGGTTGTTTCTCGCGAACATTCTCGCTCGTTCGACAAAAAGTCTCGGATCATCGCTGACGTGATATCGAAGCTTCTCGTCTAAGGCGCGTCGTTGTTGACGCATCAGACGGGCTGGGACCGCAAACGTCACACTGCCCCCTTCTTAAAAACGTTTCGTCTCGGAACATTCCTTGTGATAGCCTTGAAGGAAAATGTCGAAATCGGCATGCTGGTCCCTCTTTACAACATCCGGTCCGGAAGAAATAGCAGTCTACGGTTTTCCTACTGCCAACAGCTGCCTGTGGGTGGTGACTGCAGACTACAACTTCAATTCCCGTTCCGTTGAAGATGACTTCTATCATGCTGCGAACGACCCTCCAGTCCAGCCCATCTAGTCCGCAGCCTATCTTGGGAATGGCTAATTTCGTCTCCTTGCCTTCCACCAACTGTCTCTTCAGGCTCCATAAAGCTCTCCAAATACTGCGATAGTCAGGCTTACCGCTTGATATCTTCTTGGTGACTAAGTAGTACACGTGTCGTCTTCGTTCCGCCTCCGTGTGGATGATCTGCAGGCTCTTGCCCACCATGGGGTGCTGTCTTAGGAGTTCCTCGACCTGACCAAATTTCTTCCGGAAGACTTGGGCTATCCCCTTGGACATCTTTAGGTCTTCTGCCACACAGTGGGCCAGACTGTACTCTGGTGACACTTGAAAAAGGTCTTGCTGTCTCTCTGTGGTCACTCCGAATCGCGCCTTACTTCCTGTGGCGTGATGAAACATGAAGGTTTCGAAGTTTACTTCGGAACCTTGCGTCCGTTGTACTGTCCCCTCATTTTCTTCTCCGTTGTAAGGAGCCATTCGGTTGAAGTGGATAACCTTGGGTTTGCCATGCGGAACCTTCCTGATGCGGTAGATGACATCGTTAATCCGTTTCATCACTCTATAAGGACCTTCCCAAGATGTCTGCAATTTTGGGGACAGACCTCTACGTCTTTGAGGATTGTAAAGCCAAACCAGTGCTCCAGGTTGGTATCCCCCATTCTGAGCATTGATGTCATAATGCTCCTTCATTCGGTCGCTGGCCGTCTGTATATTGCGACGCACTTGATTGTGAATGTCGTCCATTTTCCTGCGTAGGCCGCTAACGTAGTTCTCGTCGGCAGGGACCTCACCGGGCTTCACGCCGAACTTCAAGTCGCAGGGCAGCCTTAGCTCTCGCCCAAATACCACTTTCGCTGGTGTCTCTCCTGTTGTCTCATGCACGGACGAACGGTATGCCAGTAGAAAAAGGGGAATGTACGTGTCCCAGTCTCTCTGATGATCGGAGACGACTTTGGACAAATGTCGGTTGATGGTTCTGTTGAATCTTTCCACCATTCCGTCCGACTGCGGGTGAAGTGCAGTGGTTCTAGTTTTCCGGACGCCGAGCAGAGTACACACGTTCTTGAATAAAGCCGATTCAAAGTTCCTCCCTTGATCTGAATGCAGCTCCATGGGCGCGCCATACCGACTGATCCATTCTCGGATAAGGACTTCAGCAATAGTTATCGCCTCTTGGTTTGGTAGGGCGTATGCTTCAACCCACTTGCTAAAGTAGTCCATCACCACGACGATGTACTTATTTCCACTATTCGTTTGCGGAAATGGGCCGGCTACATCTATGGCAACTCTCTCAAAAGGACTTCCCACGTTATACTGTTTCATAGGAGCCTTGCCTCGTCTGTGGGGGCCGTTACTAGCTGCGCAGACTACGCACTTCCTACACCAGTCCTTTACATCTTCCTTGCAGTTCACCCAATAGAATCGCTCGTGCACCTTTTCCATAGTCTTCTTGATTCCCAGATGCCCTCCCGAAGTTCCATCGTGAAGTTCCCTCAGAACTTCCGGCACCCTATTCTTGGGGATCAGTAACTGTGTCTTCTGTTCCGTGCCTTCCTGGTTCTCGATGGTTCGTTTCAGAAGACCATGATCCAGCACTATGGAGTCCCACTGCGCCCAGTACGATTTCACGGATGGTGCACACGGTGCTATCTCTTCCCAAGTAGGCCTTGCCTCCCTACTTTTCCATTCCAGCACCAATTTCAAATCCTGATCGTTCTCCTGGTCTCGTCGCAATTCTTCACCTTGCCATTTGTCGTCTACGATGGCCGTCCTCGCAGTCGTAGCCACTTTCTCCTCCAGCCGACTACAGTGCTTACAGTCTTCGGCACAAGGTCTTCTCGACAAAGCATCGGCATTTCTGTGGCTAGTTCCGGCCCGATGCTGGATTTCAAAATCGTATTCCTGAAGTCGTTCGATCCATCGTGCGACTTGTCCTTCAGGATTCTTGAATCGGAGGAGCCATTTTAAAGCGGCATGGTCCGTCCTCAGGAGAAAGTGTCTGCCATATAAGTACTTGTAGAAATGTTCTATGGACTTTACCACAGCTAGCAATTCCCTTCTAGTGACGCAATAATTTCGTTCCGGCTTTGACAGGACTTTACTGAAGTAGCCAATCACCTTCTCTTGCCCTTCTTGGATCTGGGACAGTACGCCACCGATACCAACATTGCTAGCGTCAGTGTCCACGATGAACTTGCCTTCTGGGAGAGGGTAACTTAGAATAGGAGCACTTATCAAGTACTGTTTTAGTTGTTCGAAACTAATTTGGCAATGTTGGTCCCATTCAAACGGACGACCTTCTTCAGTGAGTTTTGTCAACGGTTTAGCGATGTCCGCAAATCCGGGAACATAGCGACGATAGTAAGTGCATAGGCCTAGGAAACTCCTTATCTGGTGTTTATTCTTGGGAGTTGGCCAGTCCTCCACGACCTGAATCTTTACTGGGTCCACGGCGATTCCATTCCCATTAACAATATGGCCTAGATAATTCACTTCCTTCTGGAACAGGTGGCACTTCTTGAGACTAAGCTTTAGTCCAGCTCCGCGAAGCCGCTGGAACACTCCTTCCAGATTCTTCAGGTGGTCGTCGAAAGTTTTCCCCACCACAATTATGTCGTCCAGGTATACCATGCACGTTGTCCAGGACAGACCCTTCAGAACCGTCTCCATCAGCCTCTCGAATGTCGCTGGAGCATTACATAAGCCGAACGGCATCACCGTGAATTGCCATAGACCCATACCAAGGGAAAACGCCGTTTTTTCTCGATCTTCGGGCGCTAGTTCCACTTGCCAAAAACCACTCTTTAGATCCAAGGTCGAGAAGATCTTTGAACCGGTCAGGGTGTCCAGGGAGTCACTTCACTTTACGGACCATAGATTGATATACTGTGATTGGAATTATAATGCTTCTATTCCGCGTGCTCGTTTTTATACATGTCGCAATTTACGAAATTTAGATTACCAGAAATTTTATGATGGCCTGCGTTCTATCCCCTGGAATAACATTTTCGATATTACTGATCTTAACGGCAAAGCAGAATTTTTAAGTAATAATATTTTGGCACTCTTTAATGCATACGCTCCCTTAAAAACTGTGAGAATAACTAAGACACCCGCCCCCTGGCTTACGGATGTTGTTCGTAATATTGTAACGTTTTTAAAGGTTCTATTATTTTTATTTTAATCAAAACACGAAATAGTTAATAATCTAATTTATTTAAAAGTAACACTAATTAACACTAACTTAAGAATAATTTATTTATAAACTAATAAGTAATTTATGTTAACAGCCGAGCGAATATTTATAACGCGACTTCAATTTCGAACTGTCCACTTGCTTAATTAATGTCGAACTGTCCCCCGTTTGGCTGCGTGCATTTTTATATGCCGGGGTTGTTTCTCGCGAACATTCTCGCTCGTTCGACAAAAAGTCTCGGATCATCGCTGACGTGATATCGAAGCTTCTCGTCTAAGGCGCGTCGTTGTTGACGCATCAGACGGGCTGGGACCGCAAACGTCACACTATGATGAAACTACGTGATAGTGCGCTTAACAGGTTTCGGCACTCCAAAACAAATGCAGATTGGAATTATTACAAACTGTTACGAAATACTGTTACCACTGCTATACGACAGGAAAAGAAAGCATATTTAGAATATGTTTGTAGACAAAAAAATCAAAAATTAACATGGCAAGTTTTGAAAGCATTAAATATCACTAATAGTCAATCTTACGAACCTCTGCCAGAAGCTTTTAATAATCCAGAAGATATTAATAATTTCTTTCTGAATACAGTGAATCAGATGAATAGTAATGCTGACGTTAACACTTTATTATATTATTTAAATAATCGTCTAAATGACGATCAACGGTTGTTTACGTTTAGTGCTATATCTGAAAGGGATGTAGAAAAGGCTATTAAATCCATCAAGTCGAATGCCAGTGGATATGATGGTATTTCCATGCAGATGATAAAACTATGCTTACCGTTGTTGACTAAATATATTACGCATGTTATAAACTATTCATTGTCACAGGGTGAATTCCCGAAAACCTGGAAACGCGCATTGGTCATGCCAGTTGCTAAAGTGAAACGCGTGAATACATTTAATGACCTTAGACCTATTTCATTATTGCCAGTTTTATCTAAAATATTGGAGAAACTTGCCGTTGATCAATTTAAGACGTATATACAAGCAAATCAATTGCTACCTTCTTCACAATCGGGATTTAGAGCCGGATATAGTACAAACACTGCGCTACTTAAAGTTACAAATGATATTATAAGAGCTACGGATAGAGGTGATCTTACTGCTGTTGTATTAATAGATTACTCGAAAGCTTTTGATACCATCAATCATGAATTGATGTGTGCAAAGCTTCATTATCTCGGCTTCAGTGACGTCACAGTGCGTTTCATGACGCGTTTCATGGAAAATAGGACGCAGGCTGTTTCAGTAAATAATGTAATATCTCCATTTCGAATTATACATTCGGGGGCGCCACAGGGGTCAATATTTGGTCCAATTCTGTATTCTTTGTACACATCAGACTTTCATAAAGAAATTAAATTTTGCTCTACTCATTGTTATGCAGATCATACTCAAATTTATTACAGTTTTAAACCAACCGATCTACACACAGCTTCTATTTTAATTAATGAGGATATTCAGCATTTAGTAACGATTTCAAATAACCATTCGTTAAATATCAATCCACACAAATCATCTGCAATCATTTTCGGTAGCACCAAAGACCGGCAATGGGCCATAGACAGTATAAATATCAGCATTGATAATACTAATATTTCAGTTACTGATACAATTAAAAGTTTAGGTATAATTATTGATAGTAACTTGAGATTTACGTTGCATATTAATAAGTTAATACAAAAATCGTTTTCGGTATTAAGACGTTTGTATATGAATCGGCAATCTCTTCCTACAGGATTAAGAATACAGCTATGCGATTCTTTGGTGTTGTCCTTTTTCAATTACTGTGATGCTGTCTATGGCCCCTGCTTAGACGTTTTAACGAGTCAGAGAGTACAGAGAGTGCAGAATTCCTGCCTTCGTTTTGTTTACGGACTCAGGAGAAGAGACCATGTGTCAATGAAATTGCAGGAAGCTGGTTGGCTTAATATGTCTAACAGAAGATTACTTCATACAGCATGTTTGATTCACAAAGTATTTATTACTTCATCTCCCTCGTATCTTAACTCATTATTAAATCCCAGGCACTTATTTCATGACAAATATTTACGACGCGTTAGTAGATTGCATATACCTTCCCATACAACCTCGGTTTTCGAAAGATCATTTTGAAGTACATAATTCCAAGGCAGTGTGTGTTAAGACAGTTTTGTTAATGCGTAGAACTAAATAAAGTTAATTGTAAATGATGAATACAACTTTCGCAATAACTTTATTCGTTTTAAGGAAAAATAGTAAAGAGTAATTTGTATTTATAATTTGACGTTCTTTCATTTGTCAACAAAAAATATAGGGTGTTCCATTAAAAAAAACTTTACACGTGCAATTATTTTGAGAATGCGATGCGCAATTGTTTTCTTCATAACACCATTATAATCCTGAGTGAAAACAGTTCATTTTTGCTAATTTGAACCACTTCGTAACTCCAATAATAACGAAGTTAGCAATAGTGCGGCAATAACTTTGATCACCCTGTATAGGAGGTCTTTTCTTCAAAATTTTAACTTATAATTTACGAAAGATGATAAGGCATTAGAGTTTCACTTTGGCGTGGAATTCTCGGTACAGAAAAGACAACCTTATTAAGAAAAGCAAAACATAAAATACAGGATCACATCATAATCAGCTATAATTAACACATGTCATTGAACAATCTAAGAAACATGATGCTACAGGCGTTTTAAATCCCACAAGCGAAGTGGTCATAATCTAATACAATGAGAAGACGATTTAATTGCAGTATAACCAACAAGTGTTCGTTTAGGAAAAATAAAGACGGTTAACTAATTTTGTGAAAGTCGTAAAATATATGAAATTACATATTTACATGTTCTGAAGTAGCTAACCAAATATTACTAGCAGTCTATTCTCTGAAATACTAGCCTCATTCCAAGTCTTTCGCGGACCATCTATTAAAATAATATAAAATATTATAAATACACATAATTTGAGCCTTTATGTATGGGCGATACTTAGGTAAATCAACACTTTTTAATTATTATGTGAGTCAAATTCTAAATTGTAGGAGTCTTGCAATCTCTATTACTGGAATCCTTTAATATATTCATCGAATAACCTGCAAGGATCGTTAGTGATTGCAAAATAATATTTGCTGAAGTTTCCGTTGATGGAATTCGTTCAAAGCTAGACAGAACAATTACTTATGTTATCGTCATGCACATCTACCCAGTTACAGTATCAGCATAGTGATGGATCACGTTAATGTCTCTTCTCTGAAAGTTGGATGTTTTACTTGCGATAAAATTTTTGCCCTTTTTTCTTTATATAATAAAATTCTTCACGATATTCATTGCTCATTTGACTGATATCTATAGAACAATACAAGCTGTAAAGTACATTTCTGTCCTATCTTAAGTTTCTTTCTCCACTCAACAAGGGAATTAACTTCCAACTGTTATTAAATTTATGTACTTTGAACACAACTCGAAAGTAAGAATCGATTCTTTCAAACTCCCTGATACATCATATAAATATGTAGCCCCGCATAAGATTGATTGTTCAAGTAGCAATATTTTAACGAAGCCATGTCTGCTTAGCAAACAGGAACGTGCGCAAAGCAGCATTTTCAAGAAGTTAGCCGCCGATATTTACGGATTTTCGTACGGAAGCTCGCCTGTTCCTGTAACCGACAGTGATGGATGCGCTCTGCGCAGCAATTTGCGAAGGGCCTCCATTTTAACTACGCTCTCATATATACGGTCGGTGAAATTCCGTTTCGCCGGGGTTTTCATATTTAAAGTAAATCGCGTAGTCGTTTACCTCTAACGTAAGCTACTTAGATTTCGGAATTCAGTCCCGAAATGCCGAGAATACACAAGCTTTATTTCGTCATAATAAATGAACGTTGAGCTTGTTGTTACTAAATTAAAATGTATTAAGGCATTAAATGTACTTTAGTTAAGATATTTTGACGCAGATGCAACAGTACCCACAGTATTTAATTCTCATAAAGTTGTTATTCTTTTGGATAAACTGAAATTTACAGAAAATATTTTATATTTGTTTACATTTACCACAATAAGTTTACCACGATAAGTTTTTCTGTAAGGCTTATGTCATGAATTATGATTCTGACGGTAGTGTTATTGAATTCGAATTTCAAGTTCAAAATACTGTCTAACAGTAGCTAAGTATAACAGAACATTCAACAAGCGTATTAATTAATATTTTTTCCTCTAAATTGATTTGCACACTTGGGGATTCCGAGGGGATTCCGAAGAATCTTAAAACTCTACATTCACTTCTACTTTTATCTTGAATGTCTTCAACTTGAACATTCGAGAGCTAATGACGAATCTACGAGAAGCTACTAAAACGTGCCGCTAGTAATAAACAAATGAATCCTTTTCGTTATGCTGTTGACCTATTAACTCCAATATTCTAATATGTAATGTAACATCGCAAACAAAACTAAAAAATGTTTCATCTGTAAAAATGTATTATAAAGCGGAATATGAATAAAAAAAAAATTAGACCCCTTAGAGAAATGAAAAGAGCTTTAAAGTTTAACGTATTTTTCATTTTTAATAATATACCGGAAATACTTTAATTATCTTTGCTTGTAGATAAATATTCAGACTGCAGAACATTTTCCGTTTCAGGACATGAAGCACTCCAACTCAACGTCAAGTGTCGGAATGTCCTTTTTAATGCTACTGGACATCAATGTCTAACATGCAGCTCAAAACAGCGAGTGTTGTATCGAAAGTAGCCAGTAATGTACCGGAAATTATTGCATGTCACAAGTCGTTATTCAGCGGGACATACCATTTATAAACGTCAGACCCGAGCAAACATGTTTTGAAGGCTAAATTTGTTGGTGTGATTGATTTATTAGAACACGATTTAAGACTCGATTAGAATGGCCGCAATTTATTACCGACGCTACACGAAGTTCACAGCATCTCAAATTTGACATAGGTACACATTGTTGAATGCTACTGTAAAATAACAACAACAATTACTTTTAAATAGATTGTTATATAAACACTGTGAGAGATTCTTATTTTCTAAAGCTTCTTAAATGGTAGACTTGCATTGGTGTTACATTACCGTAAAGTTTCGAACAAAACTGCACAAAACTTGGAAACAATTCTTCGGCAAAAAGTACAAACGATCTGATGGAGCAAAATCGTTTTATATCCTGTCAGGCAGACGCGATGTCTGATATTCCTGTGAGGCAAAAACCATGACGTTGGATAAAATAAAGAATATCGGAATTGTTTATTTGTTCAGATGTTATTTATTTGAAAGTTTTCTTTTGGAATAAATCGATAGAATAATGAAAATAATATAAACGAAATAGAAACTCCATATCTACTAACTTGACACCAAAGATTAATATTAACTTTAAACATTTTTTATTTACTTTGTCGAATAAAATACTTATTTGTATTTTGGAAATCTTCTTACTTTTAAAAATTCCTATATTTAATTAAAAAACATGTGACCTCTGACTGCGAGAAGCAAAACTGTTTCACGAAAGCTAAAAGGAGATAACTATATAAAAGTTCTTAATCGGCACATGTATATAAAAAAAGAAACGTGTAATTGAAATTCACGTGTACGATAACTTCATGCAATCAAACAATCAACTATGCATATACCTATTTCCTTTCAATACGAAATAGCAGCACATTTCATACCTGACACATCATTTCACATTAGGTAATTTACGGGCCAGTAAAGTCGGATTTGCTGTTGTTAAAGCATTATGCAAATACGTTAATTAAAGCGGAATGATAAAAAAGTCCCAATAAAATTGATGCTCCATCTGCCAACCCAAATCGCCCTCGGTGTGCCAAAACGTAAGCTATGGCATTGTTCTAATTGCCCAGCTTAATGTTTGCATACCGTAATTAAATCGGAGAGGGAGTGTGAATTATGTGCACATCACACCTGGTGTGCAGATGGAGCTGCCGCTTCCTTAATACGGTTTAAATCTTCTGCAGTCTGATTTATAAGGAAATTTTCGCCTTCGCGAAATTGCATTAATTATTTGGAGCTTCCATTGCACTGTGACAATTAGAGGAGGGATTTAACCGTATGCAGAAATCTAGCTCGGATAATGTCACAGAATGTCAGTTATTAGAACATTGCTAGTAAAAGACATTGGATATATCCTAATGGTACGTACATTCGGTAATTATTGTTCTCTTCCTTTAATATTTTTAACAAGATTTCTAATAAATTACTTGTCTTAAAACCGATCATAAATTTTATGTAATTTACATGTATATTAATTTGATAAAACGTAAATTTAAACAGGTATTGTAACAAAAAAGAATTTCATGAATTTTTGCCTGTCATATTTGAGACAAAGGAAATATTCCAAATTTCAAGATCATCAACTAGATTTTTTAGTAAATTTTAGTAATTTCGTTGTTTACAGTTTATCAAGGGGGTCTGTCTGTTACATGTTAAAATCACATAGAATAGCACTGACGACTGCTTCAAGTTAGTGAGCTACACTGAGAAAAATAAACTGTTCAGTCAACCAAAAACTCGTTCAGTTAACAATATTTTTCGTTTACCTATTAGCATTCAGGCGTGGTCATTGAACCAACAGCCAAAAAATGTTAAATATTTTAGATTGAATCAACTCAATATTTTATTTTAGGCAAGCATACAATGACGACATCTTTCTTGTTGCTTTAATCCACAAGAAGACTGATATCACAACTTTAGATTGTTAAAATTGCTAAATATTTTATTTGTCTGAATGCTGTTAGGGAATTAAAATTATATTTTTGATATATTTAAAGCAATTTTTCAGTACGGCTAATAAAAGCGTAAAGTCTAGACTATCGTTTCGCTAAATATCAATTAAATGTTCACTTCTTTGCGATACTATCAAAGAAAGGTAACCCTTCAACCTTTGGTGAGTTGGCAAAAGGAGCTGAACAAACCTCTCCACGAATTTTATAATATCACAAACTCTTTTAAACGGACACTAAATGGCGCAAAAACACTTTATGTTTCGCTATCGTTTGACAGCTTCTTCGGCGAAGAATGGAAATGGAAATTAAAAAAGAAAAATGGAAATATTATTTAATACATAAAACGGATAGGAACTACATGGAGTATAAACAGTAACGCATAAAAGTTAAAGAAATGGTGTTACAAGCCAAACAAAAAACATGGGAGGAGTTTGGTGAGAAAATGGAAGCAGACAATAAAGGAAATCAAAAATTATTCTACAAAGTACTAAAGGATCTAAGAAAAGATAAACAACATAGATTAAAACAAGTAAAAGCAAAAAATAATAGAATTCTAACTGAAGGGAAAGAAATCATGGAAAGATGGAGAGAATATTTTCAGGAACTTTATAACGAAAATGTTACAAATAATAAAACACATGAGAAACGAATTGAAAACAAACACGAAGGAAATGGGGAAAACATACAGCTAGAGGAAGTGGTAAAGGCAATAAAAGAAGTACAGAGAGGGAAATCAGCAGGCCACGATAACATTACTGGGGAAATGTTAAAAAACCTGGGAACAAAAGGGGTTATATTGTTGACAATGATCATTAATAAAGCGTGGAACACCGGAAGCATACCAAGGGACTGGAAGATAGGAATAACTTTGCCATTGTTCAAAAAAGAAGAATCCAGAGACTGTAAAAATTATAGAGGTATTACATTATTAAGTATTCCCTTCAAAGTATATGAACGTATACTAGAAAAACGATTCAGGCTCGAAGTAGAAGAACAACTAACAGAAACGCAAAGTGGATTTAGGAAAGGACGTAGCGTACAGGACCACATTTTCAGTATAAAACAAATTACAGAAAAGGTTAGACTACAAGAGACAGAATTATATATGGCATTCCTAGATATGGAAAAGGCGTCTGATAGAGTACCACAAAAAGAAGTTTGGGAAAGTATGGAAAGAAGAAACGTTAAAATTAAGAATAGCAATAAAAAGCTTGTATGACAATAATATAAACTATGTAAGAAAGGACAATATGGAATCAGAAACCTTTGAATTAAAAGATGGACTAAGACAGGGTGGAGTTATGAGTCCGATTTTATTTACATTGATAATGGATGATGTAATTAAAGCAACAAGGGACAAAACCAAAAAAGTACACGTAGGACATAACAGGTTAAAGCCGGTAAGGGTCTTAGAATGCGCATTCGCGGATGATGTTATGATATGTGCTGCCAAAGAAGAAGGACTCACAAGAAAACTTGAGAATATGGGAAGAAGAACTAACAAAAAGGAGAATGCAAATAAACACAAGGAAAACGAAAGTAATGGTAATAGGCAACACAAATAGAAAAGTGAGCATAGAAATAAACCAGGAGAAAATAGAACAGGTTAAGAGTTTCACATATCTAGGAGTATTAATAGAAAGGGACGGAAACATGGATAGTGAAGTGATGGAAAGAATTAACAGTGCTGCAAAACTATACCATAGTATAAGCAATAGGTTCCTAGGAAAAAAGGAAATTAGTGTAAAGACAAAAATGACAGTTTATAAGACAGTTTTTAGACCCGTCTTAACATACGGAAGTGAGAGTTGGATATTAACAAAAACCTTAAAAAATAAAATACAAGCCATAGAAATGAAATATCTGAGAAAGTGAAAGGATAACAAGGAGAGATAGAATACGTAATGATGCAGTGAGGGAAGAATTAGAAATTGAACCGGTTATAAATTACATAGAGAAACAACAACTAAAGTGGTTCGGACATATGTGTCGTATGGATAACACAAGACAGGTAAAAAGCATATGGGAAGCAGGAGTACAAAAGACTAGGCAAAGAGGACGTCCCAACGACGAAGTGACAGCAGTACTAAAAAAGAGGAAAAAGATATGGACAGAAGCAATGAAATTAGCACAAAATAGGAAAACTGGAAAAATTTTGTACATGGGTAGGGAGATCTGAAATGTAAATGAATCACCTTACACCTTAGGGTAAAAGGTTTATTGATTATATACAGGGTATCTTACAAAAAACGCCCCAAGCCATAACTCCTTTGTTTATGGACTAATTTTAAAAAACAAAGCGGCAAATGAAATGAGACTAAAAACACTATAAAGTGTGGTTAGTAAAAAATTTTTTTTTAATTACCTTCATGGTCAAACGACTATCAACTTTTATTTTTTAAATGGCTCTGAATATTTTTTATTATTGTATCTCGTAGAGCTACTTTTTTTAAATTCAATAATGTGCAACACTTTTAAGTTTTGACCAGCAAATATTGCAGAAAACATTAATGAAAGAATTGAGTGTGCAAAGCGCAAATGTAAGTTGCTATGTGAAAAAAATCGTCTTGTAGGCGTTCAGTCAAAAGATCATGGTACTTTTGTTGGTTTAAAGTACCATCTATGAAAAATGGTCCAATTAATCGCTCTCCTAAAATGCCACACCAAACATTTAGACTAAACCTTCGTTGAAAATTAGTTTCTACAAGAACTTTTGGATTTTCTTGATACCAATATCGATAATTTTTTTTGAAAAAAAAAAAAATTGGGTCCTCTTGTATTTTTTTTAAATAAAAATTACAAGAAACCTGTCTTCGCTCAGAATCATTTCTTTCTAAACCATGTACTTTCTATAGAGCCGCACTGCTTGACTTCTGTTCTTATTGCATTCAAAATAAACTTGCGATAAATCAGTCAACTGATTATTATCCATTGTAACAAACAATTTTGTACAACGTTTAAACTCTAATAAACCAAACTTCCCGATAAATCTGTTTTTTTAAGGAAACAATACGTCATAAGGCAAGAAGAACTTGACAGTTTTAAACAATAACTGCAATAAACAATAACACTCAATGATATTGTTTTCACGGCACACTTGTACATTTTTATAAAAAGCATGTTTCGCGTAATACTATTTTTTCTACAAACGCTATTAAAAATTGAATTTTTAACCATGGCATACTTCAATTAAAAATGTAAAATTATGACAAACACATATTAAAAGTGATTTACTTTTAACGCTAGTGTTAAAAAATAAAGTTGACAGTCGTTTGACTATGAAGACAATTAAAAAACAATTAAACTAGACACACATTATGGTGTTTTAAATAATCGAAATTGGTAGTTTGACTTGAATATCAAAAGTTACTGTGCAGAGTGTTTTCAAAAAGCACAAACTTCATCCGTACATTCCTCAGAAAGTACATGGTTTAGAAAGAAACGACGTGACTTTTTTTCACATAGCCAACTTACATTTGCACACTCAATTCTTTCATTAATGTTTTCTGCAATATTTGCTGGTCAAAACTTAAAAGTGTTGCACATTATTGAATTGAGAAAAAGTAGCTCTACGAGATACAATAATAAGAAATATACAGAGCCATTTAAAAAATAAAAGTTGACAGTCGTTTGACCATGAAGGTAATTTTAGAAAAAAATTTTACTAACCACACTTTATAGTGTCTTTAGTCTCATTTCATTTGTCTCTTTGTTTTTTAAAATTAGTCCATAAATAAAGGAGTTATGGCTTGGGGCGCTTTTTGTAAGACACTCTGTATATAATATGGGAATTAACCCTCGCTTTTACTTGACTTAACATTTATTCCGTTAAATAAAAAATCAAAACCGACACATAAAGGCAACAGCACTTTACGATCATTTTAAAATTTTAACTTTTTGATTTAACATTTTAAGCATATTCATTTTATTTTTCATTTCATTTACATCGTTCAGTCAAATGTAATAGTTTAACATTTTCTTGGTGTTATTTCAACAATTTCCAAGATGTTTAGTTAAGAATATTACTGTTGAAACAAGTAAATTTTATTTAAGTCAAAGCACAAAAACTTGACATTCAAAAAGTTGTTGACTTAACTATTTCATTTTTCTCAGAGAATGGTTCTCCAGATTTTAAAGGCCGTTTTAGACTACCATATTTCTTGTGCAAGATTTGGTTCAATTTCTACAATAAATATTTAAAACAAAAAATATTTGGGCTGCTGATAGGATTTGGACGTAGAACACGTTCTATTATCTCAGAGATAGTTTTTGATTCAATTTAAATTTTGATACAATTTAATGTAAAATTTAAATTGTTCAAGAGATTGAACAGATCATGAACAAGAAATAGGATACAGGACAAGATTTTATTTCATTTCTACAGATTCTATTTGGAATAAGAAATTTTTGGGCTACAGATATTGTTTGGGAAAAGAACATGTTCTACTATATTTTCTACTATATTTAATTCAATTTAATTTTTGATACAGTTTACTGGATAATTTAAATTTTTCAAGGAATTGAACCAAATCTTGGTCAAAAAATAGAGTAGTGTAAAACTTTAGAAAAGGTAGCAAATACCCTAACATTACCGTCCCTATGCATTTGTGGTCTGCAATGTGATCTTTTCACTATCGCGGCTCCATTAACGGTCAAATTAATATAGAATAATGTTTTTAAAAAGAGATTCGTATTCATATCGATTATGCAGGTCCGTTTCTGGATGCCATGTGGATGATAATAATTGGTGTTTATTCAAAATATCCATAAAAAAAACAATGCATACAACGACAATATTCTGAAAACGATTGTTTCTGATAACGGTCTGCAATTTACATCAAAAGAATTCCAACAATTTTGCAATGAAAATGGAATCGTTCATCGCTGCACCATTTCATCCGGCATCAAATGGTCAAGCAGAAAGATTCTTCAGAACGTTAAAAAACCCTACGAAAAAAATTATGTGGGGAGGAGAAAGTAATATAAAAAGCTCTTTCAAAACTTCTGTTCCGTTGAACTGTTGCATGGTCGTCGACCTCAAACTCTTTTATCTTTGATGAAACCCTCTGAAAATTACACTTAAAATCAGTAACACGTGCCAAGTATAGGTCTAATGACAACGTAACGCGCAAATTATTTCGGTCGATTGAACACTGGATAAACGGTACTGTAACTAAGCCCATCAGAAGCATGATGTATGTATCTTATTCATTCTGGTAATAATTTTCATCGAAGGCATCAAAACCAAATTGGAAAATTTGTTACTAATAACACTTATGGGTTAAGTATAATGATCAATAATCCTGAGGTCCAGTGCCATGATGCTTCCCAAGACCTACAACAACCAGAATGTTGTGTGTAAATGTGTTCTGGAATATTGTACAGCAACAAGTTCCATAGTAATATGTTATGAATAATAACAAATGTTTAAATAAGAAAAAATAAATACGTCAATCCGTTGAGTTCAGAATATTATTCCTAATTAGTTATTTTAACGAAAACATATCATCGAACGTTTTGGGTTTTAACTAAAAGGCAACTCAAAAGTCTAAATGTGCAGATATCAAAAGTGAAAAGGGAAAAAACAACCAGGAAGATGAAAAAGAGATGTTCAAAAGTTATTGCGAAGTGTAAAGTCGAGGGCTCCTCAATTTTAACATTTGTTTGTAATACTTTAAATACTTATTAAATAAGCTTTAATTACAATTCAGAATAAATCTTTCTAGAATCTTAAAGTTATTTTTTATACTTTAAATTTTGCTACTTTTTTCTGGATCACATTTTAATTACACCTAAAATTTTTGATCCTGTAAAATTACCAAGAAAATTAACCTTGATGATATTATAGTTTATTTTTAAATAGAATGAGTAACAGCTGTTATAGGTATATTGACACTGTAACGTTAACAGCAGGTCTTCCAGCTAAAGTTATCCGGCGAATAACTTGATTTTTATGAATGGATGATTGATTTTTATGAATTGTTTCCATGGTAGTTATCCGTCAGTTAGTTTATCAAGGCTGGGTTTCTCAGTCCTAGTTTAACTTTAAACCCCTGTTTATTCCCATGGTAGCAATTATAAAAACAATTGTTCCTATGGAAATAAACAGGAGTTTAAAGTTAAACTAGAACTGAGAAACTCAGTCCAGGAAGTTGAAAGATCGGCCCTAAATCAGAAATTAACTTGGCTTATTTAGGTTTCCAAATTCTTTAAATAGGTAATCAGTTTTAGCAACAGATTTGCATACAAGTTTAAAACTGACTGAAATTGAATTAATTATGAAAGACGTTAATTTTAGGTTTAACCAAAAACTTAAAAATTTTAAATTAAATTGATTTGTTTAATTGGCAGTATTAGAGAATTAGAATATCTTATAAATCACGTGAATTATTTCGGCCTTATTGGGCCTCGTCAGAGATATGCACTAAAAAATTACTTTTTGAAAGGATAACAATCAAAATTACAAACTTGCATATTTTTGAATTTCCAAAATCCCAAAAACAAACCCAGCTTTCATTAAAAATTTTACTATAATCAAAACAAAGTGAAATTACTAATGGTCATTCGCATTAAATACTTAAGCTGAGCTTAAATTGAAGTGGTATATATAATTTGACATTTTTATATTACACAGCATTGTGTAAATCATCTTCAAGTGACGTTTAAATTTAAGTTGAGCTTAAGTGTTTGGTACAACTGCCCATAAGAAAACCATTAATTTGTCTTTGTTTACAGGGAATTGGTAATATCTCGCAAAGATTGTGTAAAGTAAATGTATTGTTTGAGAACTGTAATTATTAAGCAAAGCTTTCTTTCTTTTGTCGGCTTCTGCCAATTTATGTATTATATTAATAATAAATTTATTGTTTGTTTCCTTTACTTTGAACAGAAACGAAAATCGAATCAACCCTATTTAACCAGCGACAGATATCCAATACATAAATTCAACGGCGAATGTCGAACGCCCTTCAAAAGCTCTCTCGCACTCTATGGGGCCTCGCCTGAAGATCACAAATAAATTACAATAAATCAGTGGTAAATTTACGCACTCGGATCCCCGAGGTTTTCTCGTAATTAAAAGCTCTGCGGTGTAGGCTCTCGCTGTGACCTAATTCCTGATTTTAGTTCGCAGGATATATGTAAGTCTTTTAGAAGATGAAGACTTGCTCTACACAAATTGCGCGCAATACATTTTATTTAATTACATTTTTTAAATAGTTCCTTTTTGTAAGATTTCATGATTAAGGTGTTTCAAGTAGAACACTTTCTATTCTCAACGTGAAAGAGGTATGTAATAATGTAAACGTGAACATTCGTGCAGCAAATGCAACGCCAAGGAAACACCCAACATGTAATCAAAGACGTTCGTCCTGTTTTCCTGCAACGTGGAACGCCGGAATCCTTGCCTTTTCCCGTCTGAGGGTTTAAAATGTCTGCACTAAATATTCCAGATGTAAGATGTATTTCGGCTGGCTCCTGCATTATTCAGCGACGTACAGTATTGGCATGAATGTTTTATGAGTCCACTCAAATAACGGTGAACGGTCAGGTTAGAATAGGTTTGGCTAATAATTTCGTGAATAAGATATGAACAACCTTACCAACATTATAAGGGTATCGCTACTTAATTATAATCGCGCTTAATCGGTACTTAATTTTAATTCAGTAAAGCGGAAAATTATTTCTATGGACATCATTCATGCAAGGATTTATTTTTACCTTTTAAATCTTGAATACATTGTTCTTCATATAATACAATAATTAATTCAATTCAATTAAATGTTCTCCAATAAATTAAAATATAATCGAATTATATTTATATATTTATATTTATATATTTATAACAACACAGTTGTTGTGTAAACAGTTTCAAATTATGTACTACAAATTAAATTATTCACGTGAAAAGCCAAACCTTACGCATGGAAATTTCATGGTGGTGAGTGAATTCACTTATGACTGGAAAACCAGTTTGATAGGTACGGTGCTCGTAATTTAGGGAAATTTATTCACGAATATAAAAACGTCATAGTCCATACGTAATTACGGCCTCAACGCCGTTCTAGTAAATTTCAAGTACGCGTAATGAATTTAATACTACACACAGGAAGCACCTGACGCGTGTCTACTAATGGGATAATTTGTTTATTTCCTGTAGGGGGTGCATGATATTGAATTGTATCGGTTTGGGGTTGCAATTGAAAGCCAATAAACATGTGGCAGATTCAGTTATATCATAAAATCGAAACAGAAAATGGAATATTGTAGGTACGTGAACAGCTCGTAAAAATAGTTTCAGTTGCTTTAGTCTATGCTTTCAGATCAAACAGGAAAACTGTTCTCTTAATACATTTTGTTCAAAGTATTTCGTTAAATGATCAATTTTAAGACAAGTTAATAATTGAAATAAAATGAAATTTAAAAGAACGAAGGGCGCTGAAAGTGGTTACTTAGTTGGAGCAAAATTAAATTATTGTGTTTGTAGGTATTGCATATATCTATATATCTATTTCTGTCAATTCTGAATAAATTTTGGAATATGTTATTTGCATTATGAATGAATTCTTCATGAATATGTTGCCTGACGGAAGGCTTGGCAATCAAAATTTAATGATTAATAGGCGCATTTTAAGGAAGTCAATATGGAGCAAACAATGCATGCATGCTATTTATTGCGATACAATCTCGCAGTGTAGAGGGTGGGTTTGGGGATGAAACAGGTGAACGACCTACAGCGACCCAGACCGACGACGGCAAGCATCGATCTGCAGTGCACCCGGCTTGCGCATTGCGTCCTCTTCTATTTTGCTTGTTGGAGAAAGGCATATCGCATTTCCACCCTGTTCCATTTAATCCGAATATTGTTTTTCAAAGCGGACTTAATTAATCGTGTGAATTTTTCGCAAACATTTTTGTTTCATCTCAGAGCCGCTGGCTTCAAGTTTACATTTTAAACAAACGCGCGAGTTATACGAAGCGAATTTCTATGGTAAACATGGTATCTATATAGCTCTACATTAATATAATTTAGTTAGACGAAAAAAAGGTAAAAAACCCTAACAAATATGCTGCATACTTAGGCATCTAAGAGAGATTTGGCTAAAAGCTAAAACTGGCCTTATTGTAGTGGTTCCGAATCTGGGAGAGTCATATTTTGAAAAATTATTAAAAAAAAAAACGGAAAAAAGACTACGACAAACCTTAGAAGAAACACTGGAAGACACACAGTTTGGATTCATACCGAAACGGGGGGTGACAGATGCGATTTTCATCATAAGGCAGTTAATCGAGAAATTAATGGAAAGAGGAGAGAAGCTTCACCTCTGTTTCATAGACATAAAGAAAGCTTTTGACAGAGTAAAAAGAGTCGACATATGGGCAACCTTACGGAAAAGAGGAGTTGAAGAAAGAACAATTAGTAGCGTAAAGTGTCGGTACAAAACAACGAGGAGCACGGATAGGATGCACCATGACCATGAGGAATCCAAACACTTTGTGACGACGCAAAGGGTAAGAAGACAGGGATGCATCCTAAGCCCCATATTGTTTACAGCAGTTCTTGACGAAGCAGTTAAGGAAGCGAAGAAGCAGGTGAAAGAGTACAACATAGGATATTGGAATATGGAAATGGTACAAATAGCGGAAATTGCCTACGCCGACGAAATTATCCTAGTGGCAAAATATGAAAAAACCCTTAATGAAAATGTGAACAGATACAGTGCAAGTCTGGAAAAAGCTAACATAAATATAAACAGGGAAAAGACAAAGACCATGAACAAAAACCACAAGATATACCTGAAAGAGAAAAAACTGGAGCAGGTGGAAAGTTTCAAATACTCAGAGATTATCCTGACGAAAGATGGGAGGTTCGATGAGGAGATAAAAAGAAGAAACAAAAAACAAAACATAAACATAAACAAAAAAGAGTTACCCAAACAAACCAAAACAAAGATCTTTAAAACGATAGCGGCCCCAATATTAATCAACGGGTCGGAAGTATGGTCAACGAAAAAGAAACAGAAAGAGAAAATACAAAGATCAGAAATGAGATTCCTCAGAAGAATAGGTAACAAGTCAAGATTGGATAAAGTAAGAAACAGTGAATTAAGACGAAATATTAAAGTAGGACACATACAATCTAGAATAGAAGAAGGGCAACTGAGATGGCTGGGGCCCGTTATGAGGATGGGGAAAGACAAGATGAGAAGAGTGTTTGAAGCCATATCAATAAAAAAAAAACAGAAAGGAAGACCTAGAAAATGTTGGATAGAGGAAGTACGAGAAGCGGCGGAAAAAAGAAACATAAACTGGGAAGGAATTAAAGGACAGGTGCAAGATAGAACGGTATGGAGAGAAGCATGGAAAAGAATTCCGTCACATACGTAGAAACTCAACTCTTGTTCCACCCGTCACCCGTGAGGGTCAGGATTAACTTAAGTTATTTAAAAAAAAAACATAAAAAATTTGTCAGCCGAATGTAAATTTTTGCTGCAATTATCTACTCAAAATGTAAAGAGACATCGTCCGATATACTTATCTTAGAAGTACCTCTTCGATTTTAGTATTTCATAAATAAAATGAAGGAGAATTATCAAACATAATCCATTTTATTATTAGTTGTTTAAGTAATTTTTTAGTAGAATGTTTTTCTTTATCGAGGAGACTTCAAGTTTTCAAACTTTTGGAGTCTCTACCTTATCGAATATTCACTTGCTTGATTTATCTCAGATTTATATTTTATATTTCTTTAATAAACCGCAAGAAAGAGGGAAAAACTATTTCATATATTATTTACGAGGAAAGCTCTATGATTCAAAATGTTTCACATCTCATATGAATGATCGTAGAAATACATAAAATGCCAATAATCGATTCTTCTGGTTTTAAGTGCCTCGAGATGTTTTTATTGCTATAACGTAGGGAATATGGAGAAAACAAAAATATAAATATGTACATACATAACTGTAATGATATATTGTCGACAAGGCTAAAAAAGAAACTTACCCACTACGTTTTGTAGCTGTAATATTTCACAAATAAAAAAATAATTTGTAGATCAATTCTCAATATGAAAACACAAAGACAAAGCTATTTCTGGTTTCAAACCGAAATTATCACCTCATTGTAAAGGTATTGATTATTCCATTGAAGTTTCTCAATTACCAAAACACATTTGTAATTCCTAGTTTTTCTATTGTTACTGATACAATTATAGTAGGGCAAAGCAAAAAGTAAGGGAAAACAAGGAAAAAAATTATGCATCATCATATGCTGTTTTCATTGTTTTGTATTCTTCCGCTCGTAGCGATATTTTGATTTCCATTACTTTCAGTTATTGCTTCTACGAATTTGAAGAGTCTTAGTTCCCCGTATTTTACCCCCTATTTATGTCCATTGCACCCTATTCCTTTTCATCATCAATACCTTGCTTCTTGTAATGATTTTTATTTCCTTCTTTGATAGTGTGTTGTGTTGTAGTCCTGTCTCTGACTCTATCAGAACTATCATATCATCAACAACTTATATAAAACATACAATAAATTAATTAACTACATAGGTAGTATTTTCATCTCCATCTACTCCTTTAAAGTTTACTTATATATAAATAAATGGAAAGGATGTTGAAAATGTATCCAGAAAACTTAGGGAACTACGTGGTATGAATATTTATGGCTAGCTAAAATACACCCCGTGCAATTTCTATATACTTCTTATTAATTCCATAATTTTGTGTAAGTATAGTGTAAGTACCATTAGCCGTCCTCCATTCACATTCACTTCGCCCAAAATCAAATCAATTTGATTTTTAACTGAACTGATTTTAAAGTGAACAGAGAGACTCTTAAAGGAATGATCTTTTGGAACTAAAATTAACATAACCTTAAAATACGTATGAAATCACATGAAACTTATAACTGATTTAGAAAACCAGCTTGATCAATACGGGGTGCGAGAGGAGAAACTCAATCACTTCCTCATCACTGATCGCCAAATGAATTTGAATCGATTCGCGTTCAAATAAGTTGTAAATGGAGGACGGCTATTGTATTCTTATTAACGACCTGTGTTAATTTTCACAGAAAAGTCAGTGTGTACCCGTTTTTAATAAAAATTTTAGCGTCTTAAATAAATTCAACCAAATATAGCCCTTTTAATTAAAATTTTAAATAACCCGTCTAGCACATAAAAGTAAACAGACACGTAACTGACACACGTCTATTTACATGTAATAAGAGTCCAATTAGTTCGCGCAGCTCTAGTGCCACATTGGTGGAATACGTATTCGTCTACCCGGATCTACAATTCCATAAACTCCGCAGCAAGGCTAAAATCCCACCCCTGTCATATAGCGCTGCACTACCCCGGCTTTATGATTTATTTATGCTGGAAGCTAATATTAACGTCCACTATTATTTTAGTTCGTGTGGCAGCTTTTTGCTCGTTTTAGTTTTACTACAGTTTTGGTTTTTGTTGTTATTTTTACCTCTTTATTTATTTCATAAAGGAAGACGGACGTGTAGAGGCGCAATATGTATTTTGCGCTGCTGCTGGAAAACTACTCTCCGAAATTGCAAACGTTAACTGATGTGGAAGTTTATTTTGATATGTAGGCGAGTATTTCTCGCAAATCTAGAGATTCGTGCACCAATAAGAGAATCGCACCTGTACGCTATCTATCAAATTACTAACAATTTATATCCCAGTAACAAATATATATGAAGATTACATTTTCAAAGAACTACTATATAACTTACAAATTTCGGTGAAACAGATTTATAGTAAAAATATAATAAATAATGAAATCAATAGCCAATAATTGACGATTATTTTTAATTACTAAATTATTTAGTAATTGTTTTTAATTACTAAATTATTTAGTAATTAAAAATAACAGGATAAATTTAATAAACAACTATTTTAAAAATAAAACAGAAACGATTTCAATGTATTAATTCGTGAAGATGAGAAAAGGTATTAAATTAACCATTAGAAAAATAGAAAAATATTAAAGTGCTGAAACCAAAACATCTATAACCTTTCTTACCTTCGAATAATACGTAAAGAAACTGAGTTAATGATGAAATAAAATATTGGTAAAAGATTAATTTAGTTTAAATAAAACGTACCTATTTTAAGCGGTTTTTGAAAGAGCAGAACAGAAGCAGAATAATATATGAATTAAGTATTGTAATAGTTAATCAATTTAATCGAATGTGTAGTTTTCATTAATTAAAATACTATTCAAATTAAGTGAGTTATAACCGTATTTAAGAAGAGCATTTTAATTTGTACCTAAACAAAACCTGTCTTAAAGAAATATTGTTTCTTGAGTTAAGAGTTGTCAGTTTTGTATAGCGTACGATTCAGAAAAGTTAATTTGTAAATACACTCACCGGAGTTGAAATTCTGGTTGAAATCATACAGCCCGCGCCACCTGTAGGAGACAAGCCAGTTTGTATTCCGCTTGCCTTAGGAACACTGCCATACTAAACGAGCATGAGGAATTACAGAAATCCTGAATTGTAAAGAAGGAAGTGATGAAATGCACAATTCTTTTCAAATAAAACTATAATCAGTGAATACAGAATTTACGGTTTTATTTAGAATAATTTTAGAATACTAATTACACGAACAAATTTCTCGATTAATCAGAATATATTTTGTATTTGATTTAAAAAGCGAATAAAGAAAACGTTTCTGAAAAAAATATGTACAAGTAGAAGCTAGAAAAACAACGTGGTCCACTGACCATACACAGATAAAAATGCGGAGTTAGAATTAACACAGTTTTTCTCTTGGTTGGTTGGTTGTTCCCTCACGTCCATTTGCACAAGTAGTTAAACACGATGACATTAAAATTTCAAGTAATAAAAGTAACTTCAAGAAGGAAATAAGTTTCCTCCGCAAAAGGTATGTTAGGATGTTAATTGTAATTCATATGTTTGTTACAATAACTTTTTTCAGAGTGGAACTTTTTAACACAGTTTTGTCGTTGAAATAATATTTATTTAAGTCTGTAACATGATCATCGGCTCGGAAACATTTAAACACACAGATATGTTCAATTCATTTTTAACAACGTGAAATGGTAATATTCGGTGCAACCGCAACCAAACTGCGGTCCGTTTTTCGAAAGTGACCGAATTGCGGTCAAAACATTTCTACGTACGTGGCAGCAGTGGCGGCTCTTGAAGATATGCAGAGGGTGGGCAACATTTGAAAAATTATTAAATTATTTTAAAGATTAAATTACATTGATAAACTTTAACAGGGTGGGCACTGCCCACTCTGCCCACCCCGACGAGCCGCCACTGCGTGGCAGGATGTAATGCTTGTCCGAACTGCGGTCAGAATTTCAACGTGGGCAACATTAAGGCTTAATAAAATTTAGGTAGAAATTTAATATAATTTAAATATTTGGTATCGATTAAAATATAATTTTGACGACAAAAATATTAAGGGATTAAGACCCCCGTCCCGGGATTTAGGGCCTGACCACAGTTCAGTCGTGAAAAATAACCTCCTTAATGACCTTCTTACCTGTTTCAATTTTGACCGCAGTTCGGATGACCCCGGTAATATTTCTCCGTTTCGTAGGTATATTTAAAATTTTTAACTACTGTACAAATTGTTAAATATAAATTGAAAATAATTACTTTGAAGAAATAAAAGAATAGTTTTTATTTATTTATATTAGGTGAAAATTAAACTTCTGTAGAAACATTCAACTACTTACTCCTTAAACCCCGTACAATTTTTATCTCTGTAAGATATTTTTTTACTTCGAAGTTGTTAACATAAATCGACGTACCTATATCATAGAATTTTTAAGTTGCTGTAAATTATTTTTTAAGCTGCATTCGATTCACCGATTTGGATCGATCTAAATCGATCCAAACAGCTTTTCTGCGTTCGTTTCCTGCCAGATCAGTTAACCCCCACCATAATTTCAAGTGATCCAAATCACTTCAAAGTGATCCTGCTTATTTAAAGAATCATTTAGATCATTAGATCGATAAACTAAGTTTATATGTCGGTTATGTGGCGACAACAGATAAACAAAACAGTTCAGATAAACTTGTTCGTTTCGCTATCAAGGATCACATTAATTTCACGATTCTGAACTGATCCAAACTGATCTAAACGAATTGATTCGACGTGTGAATCGAATGCAGCTTTAGTGTCCAAATATATCTTCTATTCCAGCAAAAACTTCATGTCTATAATACAATGGGATTCTATAGTTGAATTAGGTTATTCTAACTCCGTTCAATCTATCTTTCTTTTGATGTGACTGTAAAGAGATAAAATATCCACCGTCCTTTGTTTTGCCCTGGTGCGCAAGTCCCGCTTACGTTACCGTATGAACGCAACCGACACTGTTCGAATTATACATATTAGTAATTTCTTTACACTGTTTTCTCCAAATTTTAAGTTGGTACTACTAATTCGGATTGTGACGTTCCTTGAAAAAATATCTCGGGTTGTTTACTTTATAGTTGAAATTTTTACTTTAAAATCGTTCCTGATCGTTGTTCGAGATGTTTGTCCAATTCTTGTTCCTTGCTTATTAGATTTGCATCAAGTGCCTTTAAACTTTAATAATTTGAACTCAAAATATTTTAACCTAAAAATACAGTATTGGTTTCCTTATTAACAAAATTAAAATCATTCTTCCCTAAATTAAATTAACTCAAACTTTTTTAAAATAAACTAAATTAACTAAAATTTGGAATTCATAACGAAATTAATTTACTTTTCCTAAAATTGAATACAACTTCACTCTTGACTTTTTACTACACTTTCTTTCAGGTTCTCTTCAAGTAAACCCAGGTAGATAATCGACTTAGATCTCCGCTATTTTGGCTGCATTGAGCCTCACCCTGCGTCCATTTTCCAAGTAAACAAGACTCCTCTTCCCGGCTTGGCTCCGATTGAGACTTAACGGGCCAATACCTTGCGGTCAACGGGCCCCAGGCTTCTTATCGAACTTCTACATCATCGTGCAAAACTCGTCCCATACCGCCTCTCGCAAAACTGTCTCTGCCCAGTCCTTTTCCTGCTCCTATGTTAATCTTACATTTATATAACAAAACAAAAAGTGATAAAATTGGCTATGAGAAACAAAAAAATTTTATTGTGTGGTACATAAATTCGTAATTAATTTTGACAGTAGTTGAAAAATAGGCTATTGCTGTAGAGATGTAAATAATCATTAATCAAAGAGGATAACGACTTTGACAACTGTCAAATTAATTACATTAGGCATTTACGAAAATTCACCCGGTGGGTACACCAAATTTACCGATCGGTAATCAGCTGATACACCGATGCAGAGATCGGTTGACTGAATTTAAAAACGCTTCGGTAGATAAACTACGGTGAACTAACCAAACAAAACCTATAATAACATTTGAAAACAAGCATATTTTATGATATTTTCCATATCTGAAGCTGATGTTTTATTTTTGAACATCTTCTCAACTCCACATCCATTGCAACTAATAATTATTTCAATTTTACAAAACGCTGCCTACAACTAATAACTTTTTTTAGGTTATGTTTAATGTACTGACCGCATGGACCATTAATAGCGTTTTCGATTGACTGCACTAGTGCGCACTCAGAATATAATAATAATAATAATAATAATAATAATTATATTTCCAACAGACAGCACAAGTCTATAATGGACAATTAATAAATTTAAATCTAAGAGTATAGCATAATCACAATATACAAAAAAAAAGAAAAAATTAGACAATAAAACAATATAACAATATAGAATAAAACTAAGACAGGCATAATTACATTAAGCATTATTTTGCAAGTAGTTTCATTTTCGTTGTAGCACATCTGAACTTTTTATGGAATATGTTAAAAGCACGATCTGCACAAATGTCATTATAAAGTCTAAAGCAAGTCATCATAGGAGAATTTAAATGATGAAAAGTGTTAGGGATATCATAATAGAAGGTAACAGAACATCTGCTAGCTATTCGTGGAACAACCAACTTAATATCACTTAGTAATGAAGGACAAGAAATCTCCCCAAGCAAAAGATTTTGAAGAAATGTTAAGCAATTAAAATTTCTTCTAGACATTAAGGAGTTTTCATTAACTGCAGATAGCAGTATATTCTGGTCTTGGTGCCGAGGCGGATAACAATTATATAATTTATAATATAAGTATTTTGCTAATTTTCTAAGCACATTTTCCAGAAGAGTGATGTAAACTATATTATGAGGCATCCAAATAATCCAAATAATGCAACAGTATTCTAACCTAGATCTAATAATAGCATAGAAAAGAGACTTAACAGCTAAGACATTTGTGAAATCTTTCGTATTTCTAATAATGAAACCTAACAATTTTAGAGATATATTCGTAATGTGCAGAATATGTGGTATAAAAGTTAGGGAGGAGTCTTCTTAGGGAGGATGTTTCTTTACAAGAAGTCAGCAAGGTGCCATTTAAATTGTAGAAAAGTTAATAACATCATTCTTTCTAGTAAAGGACATTTTTTTACATTTACCAACGTTAATCTCCAGCTTGTTATGAATACATCACGTATGTAACTTGTCAATGCTATCCTGTAGATCAATACAGTCTGATTGGGAATTGATAACATTCGCAATTTTTAGATCGTCGGCATATATGAAGGTGTTAACATTTAATGTTAGAAACCACGTCATTATAAAATATGACGAAAAGAAGAGGACCTAAATTGGATCCTTGAATAACTCCACTGTACGCATAAAACATGTTTGAGATGAAACCAGCATATTCGACAAAGATAGACAAGGAGGGATTTAATTAATATTAACAAGTTGTCGCATAGACCAAAAGATCTTAATTTACTTAGGAGAACACAATGATCAACACGATCAAAAGCTTTGGATAGGTCCGTGTATATAACATCCACTTGCTGACGGTTATCCAACGCACGCGATACAAATTGTGTAAATTCACATAAATTAGTAACAGTCGAACGACCCTTAATAAACCCATGTTGCTCAGGTACAATTCTGTTTATTACATGAGAATAAATTACTTCAGAGAGGATGGATTCAAATATTTTCGCAAAATTGCATAACAATGATATGTGCCTGTAGTTCGTTACATGTGATCTGTCGCCGCACTTAAATACTGGAATTACTCGGCTTGATTTCCATATGACAGGATAGTGTGACGTGCGCAATATTAAATTAAATAAATAACATAACGGCATCAACAGACAACTAATACAATCAACAATAAAAAACGCAGGTACATTATCAGGACCACAGACGTAGTTTGATTTGAATTTTTTAACAGCCTTTGTAATATCACAATTTTCAATATTAAACATATTTAGGACTAGATTATAGTCAAGCGCGCCTTCACCATAATAGGCAGAACCACAATTTTTATCACAGAAATCACACGGCCCATTATTATCAGAGGCACTAGATTGATTATGGTTAAAAACACTTGAAAAATGGTCCACAAAAGCATTCACTATATCCTGTTGATTGTTGAGTGGATTATCTTGATACACCATTGCACCAGGTACACTGGACATGTTTTTCTTTTGGTTGACGAATTTCCAGAACTTTTTTGGTTCATTCTTCAGAGAGGATTCAGAATATCTTCGTCTCTTGTTATTACATAAGGTTAAAAGAAGATGCAAATACATTGAGTGCAACCAGTGCAAGTGAATCGAAAACGCTATAACTTTCCTCGGTGCACAAATTATGCACTAAGTGCATAAGTTCGATACACGTGGTAAATTATCGAACGCGGTAGAAAAGTAACCGGTTGAATTATCGAAAGCATTCGGTTTATGCGGTGTACACCCGGTGAATTTTCGTAAATGCCTATTGGGTTATTGTGATTAGTTAAACATTCTTGTAGTTTTTATCGCCAGTTCTTTATCTGATAATTTTATGTTCGTATTATACCTACGTTGCAAAAATTTTGGCTGCAAGTCGGCTGGTTCAGGTCAAAACCCAGTGGTGCGATGTCGCAACTATTTGGTATTATAAACATTCGTTTTATTATTTCAGAAATTTACATTTGTCTATAAAAATAAAATTGCGTTTTTAGAATTTATTTACTGCTTTTGTTAAATTTAATTGTCTGTTGAAAATAAGTATTGTTGCAATTTATAGAAACGTATATAACTAGGAGGTAAATCATTAAATCGTGTTAGACTAAAATGGAATTTGAGCTAATATTTCAAATAATGTAAAAAAATTAATTGCAATTAATAAATAATGGAATACAGTAATCCATAATTTTCAATGAATGTTATAATTCGCTGTATCATGTTTTACCTTAGAGCATTTTTGCTTTTTGGCGCAATTCGGCTACTTTTCGTAAAACGTTTGGCTTGTATTTTTCAAGAAAAATCTGGTAACCCTATGCCTCGTCATAGTCTTATTATAAGAAGACCTGTCAGGGTGTTCGCTTCAGTTGATTAAAGTCATCAGCGAAATGAAAATTTTATCAAAGGTACTAAGTCCACAATGAGCCTGGTTTTCTTTGAAATATCGTTAGCGTTCATGTTCATATTGAGCTGAGGTCTGACGTACAGATTCGGTAGGTACTGGACATAGCAAGTTTGCTTCGATTCGGTTTGCGGAGAACTAACTGCAACGGTCCGGCTGTGGCCGGCATCGAAAACAAGTGGACGTGATTAGTCAAATTTCTCTCTTTATTTTTCTAGTGCGTTCCCTGTCGCACGCATTATAACATGATGTCCAGTTGAACAATTACTGAATCTGTATGTACACTACAATATTATGAAGCATGCTGCGAGCGACAGTATCTGCAATTTTATGCAGCCTAAACTTGCCCCATTTACATTCTTTCTAAAGTTTGCAGCTAGCTCTCCAGTTTCTCATTTTGATAGTAACCGGATACAAGATTAGATCAAATAAATCCGATACATATGTTATGTGTTTATAGTACACGAGATAATGAAACTGATAAGAACCGTATGGCGTATGGTCATTTCTGATAAAGTTAATTTTCTTGAATGACGCAACGTTATCACATTAGCGCCAATGAAAGCGTCACTTTTAGAACAAGCCTCCAGTCACACCAGTTTGTGGCTAGCTTTCGTGTGGATAGTGCGTTCACGTATATTTCTCTCGTTGTTTTTTTCCATTATACGCTGCAGGATGACCTCGCAACAAATGGATCCGAATTGTATGACATTGACCCGATTCGTCCTGGCCGAGCAGAAAAAGATCCCTACAGCAACGGGAGATCTAACGCAATTGTTAAATTCCCTTCAAACTGCTGTTAAGGTCGTCAGCTGTGCTGTAAGAAAAGCCGGCCTTACACAATTGTAAGTTGATATTTTTATACTATGCATGTAAGACTGCATGGCATCGAAAAATTGATTAGGCCCGGAATGCATGGAAACAAGCAATTCTTACCAAAACCGCGCAAGGAATGTTGCTCTCAGGTCTTGAAGGTCAATGGCAATTGTTGACTTATCGAGTTCTTATAAAAAATATATGTATTTCAATTTACTCAGTAATTCCGATCATTATTTCTCTACGATAACATTTCATTTAGACTGCGTTTGTAGCCAACAACGGTCTAATTTAATGCTATTTTTATTTGTGTGCCTTATGTTCACGTGCGAAAATTACAACACGCTGATGAAAGTGTACAGATCTTGATTAAGAGATCACGTACCGTTTTAATCAGTTACTAAAGCCAGAACATGTATGTATGTAGTTTTTATCGATTGCAAAATTAAAATTGATTTATGTCGAAAAACCGTAGCCCATATCCTTTAAATATGATCCAACATAATTTGTAAGACAATATCTTGAAAACATTTGGATTTTATATTTCCAGAAATTTTTCACTGTCGTAAGTTTGTCTCATAATGTCATATTTTACAAAATATTTTTGTTTTCATGCAATTTTAATTGCAACGAAAATAAGTACATATGTATAAGTAATTTTTGTTAACCCAGAACACAAGTTCTTAAATTGTTACAAACATTAAAGAAGTGCTTTATTTATAAATAAAATATAAAATCCACTGGTGAAGGATGAACATGCAGAACAAAATTATTTAAAAATAATAAATTTCTAATTAATTGAAAGAACTGAAGAAATTTGTTGTAACACGTTACAGTCTTTTTTGATTGCAATCCTGTGGATATCTACTTTAGTCCCATTTAGGGCCTTATCGGCTGAAGAGAAACTCGTGAACTGCACCGCAATCACAACCTGTTCTGTTTATGCTCAGAATCGAGCAAACATAATTTAGGTCGCGACATCGCGCGGCCGATGTTTGACCTAAAATTATGTGAAAATAGGCAAATAGCAATCTATGGTCCGTCTAGAAAGTACCGGAAAAAGGAAAATAACACTGCGAAATAACACTTCCAGTTTTGATTTAAGAACGAAACAATTATAATAGAAGAAAACAATTCTAGTTATTTGTTGATGTAATTTCAGTGTAATCCCGAAAGTTATATGAAACGTTTAGGGAAAAAATCAAATCAACAGCATCCTCAGTGGATTTGATGTTTCATGCGTGTAAAATGTATGCTGTTATTTTATCTTCTTCTTACATTTTTTGGTAGAAACAGTTTTACAAATCCTTTTTCTTTAACTATGCACCCTTTGTTGAAAATATGTTCGATCAGTTTTCACTTTTCTCAAATTTGACACAATTACTCAAATTTTTCTGTTTGTTTAAAAGTGTTAACATTCAATATCTGTAGTCCCTTTTTTTTGTTAGATTCTTTGAAAAATATGATTTTGACAAAACACTGTGCTCCTAAAAATTTCGTAAATGTAATATAATATTTATAATAAGCAACATATTGATAGAAATTTCAAAATTCCGGATACTTTCTAAACGGTCTATAATTTGCTGTCCAATAAGCCATCAGTTATTACACATAAATTGGCCAAATAACGCCATTCAAACGCCTTCAAAATTAAAATTTCAAAGTTTATTCAAGTCGATTTTAATTACAATTGAATCATCAAGTGTTCTCTGCATAGCTGTTTGGGTCATGGACCGTGACATACACCGTGATGGGAATTTTCAATTTAATTACATCCACGAATTAGTTCGTCGATGTCGATGAATCTTGTGTTGCGACTGGAGTAGGTGTTTTTGAATATTTGCTTTAAACAACCCAAAAGGAACACCATCAAATCATAGCAGCCTCCGGTAAAAAAATTTACATGTAACAAAGTTAAGCCCTGTATCTAATAAATGCGTAGAAATCGGACATATGTTTATATGAAAAAAAAAAGTTTGAAATTCCATTCCCTATAACCCCTTTCATTTTGCGTCTCGACTTTTGAAACACCCTGTATAACGACCTAAACTTATTATTATTTAAGTAAATTCTCCCTTTAGTATTACTTGCCTGCCAAAGCAAAATAGTACATGTATATGCGAAAAAAATTGATTTTTGAATTTATGCATGTCTTTTAATTTACTTATTTTGGTTGTAAAAGTTATGGTAATGTATGTTCCAAATTTCGTTGATATATCTTTAAAAATGACTAAACGGCCCTGAAAAAAGATAAAAAGTTATTTTTCTCCAACCTCACTTTTCACATAATTCGTAAAATCACAAGTGCCAAACTGCAAATTTTGCAGGAAACACATAAAACTAAATTTTGTAAGTCATATTGATAGAAGATTTCAATTTGCACAATTGCATGATGAATATGATGATGATGATGATTATTATTATTATAAATTCTTAATATGCTTTGCAAGTATAAATTTAATTACGAAAAGACAATAAGAGAAGGCGTTTATAATCATGTTTTTTTTTTATAATAATAATAATAAATGACTTTATTGTTTGTAAATTGTACGTTATACATTCAAAAAATAAACAAATAAGGAAATTTAACAATCGCAAGGCGAAGTTGAGGAAGCGCTAGCTCCTCTGCTATTCCTTGATTTTGAATTAAAACAATTTCTTTGAAAAGGTTGCCTACATAACTAACTATCCGCTTGTAAATATCTATCAAATGATTTGAGTTTCAGATTAAGGCCTGGTTTTTTCACCTCCAGTTAACTTCTATTCCCATAGTAACAATTGTGATCACAATCGTTACTATGGGAATTAATCGCCAGATAAAGTTAACTGGAGGTGAAAAAATCGGGCCTTAGAGACGTTCTGTATTGTTGTAAAAATTGTTAAATGTTTAGTTTAATATGTGATGTATACCTATGTTAGATCCAAAGACCGAAAACGCTCATTGTGCGAAAAAACCGATCATATGCCCGTTTTACACGGTCATATTTTTGTATCAAATTTATTACGAAGTGAGTGAGAAGTGCCAATTCAACCAATCAACATTCACTGTGGTAGCTTATCTCTCTCACTTCTTAATAAATTTGATACAAAAATATGACCGTCTAAAACAGGTAATAGACGTTCTGGCTTTTCAATTTCAGCCACAACGCGAAATTCGTTCGTGGCACTTTCAAAAACTCTCATAACGCTTTTAGCAATATCAAAAAGGTGACAAAGCGAAATTCGTGTGTAGGTTCTTTTGATAAATAATCGATCAAAATGCGTAATGGTAATGTGAAGGTAATGTGAAAATGTCACAATACGTCTCTCCTCGTATACATATAACTGTGTTACTTTAAATTAAATTATTTTATCGAAGTCTTCTTTGTAAATTGGTACAAATTTTAATTCTACGTTTTGACGATGTCAATGCACAATGAAGTACGCCTCACTTGTATGAATGTTGTTATAAACAATACCAATATTTTCAAAGGTAGTTAATGTTTTATGTTACTAATTTAATATTTATTTCAAAGTCAATACAAACAAGTTTTTTCTTCAATGCTTTAGAGCACTCAAGAAACTTTCTTTTTGTTTTTCTATTACATATTAGCGCAATAGAAGTTAAAAAGTTTTATTATGATCTTCTGTTCTCCTGGTTCCATTATTTAAAGATTTTTTACTGCCGAAAAGTTATTAATGGAACATAATACCTTTCTTCGAATTTGCATTTACTGCAAACCATTTCTTTTTCTATTTCCAATAGAAATATGTTTCATTTTGGCACAAACTACAAACCCATTAGTCACAAACAAGAGGAAAGCAAAAGATTTATGTATGTAATCATGTTCATGTGATGACTTAATCATTGCCCGCTTGTTTTCCTAATAATTTTTGAAAGGAACATTGTTAATAAATACATGTGGTCTGTCCCAATTTCTTTTTCACTATTTATTTAGAAGCAAACTAAACAGTTTTGTTAGTTTTGAAAGTTGATTTTACGAGAATGAAATTTCAGATTCGGAACCGTTGGAGAAACCAATATTCAAGGCGAAGAAGTAAAAAAGTTAGATGTACTAGCAAACGAACTCTTCATTAATATGTTGAAGTCCTCCTTCACAACTTGCCTTCTAGTATCCGAAGAAAACGAACATATCATCGAAGTATAAACATTTAAATTGGTAACACATCACCCAGTTAAGCCAAAACTTGTTTTTAGGTTGAAACAGATAAGCAAGGAAAGTACATAGTTTGTTTTGACCCCTTGGATGGGTCTTCCAATATCGACTGCTTAGTATCGATAGGTTCGATTTTCGCCATTTTTAGAAAAGACGATGATGAACCGCCTTCTCTCAAACATGCTCTTCAAACGGGCAACAAGCTTGTAGCAGCAGGGTATGCTTTGTATGGAAGTGCAACCATGATGGTGTTATCGACTGGAAACGGAGTAGATGGTTTTATGCTTGATCCCTCCATAGGCGAATTCGTACTAACCGATCGCGATATGAAAATACCGAGCAGAGGTAAAATATACTCAATTAATGAAGCCTACACACACAAATGGGATGCAGCAATAAAAAATTACGTCGAGTCCAAAAAAGACCCTGCCAAAGGAAAAACATATGGTGCTAGGTATGTAGGATCCATGGTTGCTGATGTACATCGAACAATCAAATATGGAGGGATATTCATGTATCCTGCCACGAATGATGCACCTAAAGGAAAGGTAATAATTTCATTTCATAAACGAAGGTAATTATTTTGATTGCATACATTTTGCAGTTGCGATTATTATATGAATGTATTCCAATGGCTTACCTTGTAACTCAAGCTGGTGGCCTCGCTTCAAACGGAAAAATACCAATTCTAAATATAGAGCCGGAAAGTATACATCAGCGATCGCCTATTTTTCTTGGATCTAAAGAAGATGTTGAAGATGTACTCGAACTTATTAAGAATAATTCCTAAACCGGTTTTTATCTTAAAGTTGTTTTTCTAATAAAACTTTAGCAAAACATTTTCGAGCTTCCATTCGAGTTATCATCCAGACATAGTTCATAGTTCAGATTACAAAACATGGCGGTCATTCAACATTTGATAAATTTGTATATTGGATGTAATTTATGGGCGCGGGGAATAATTGAAGTAAATTGTGACGTCACTGGTCCACAATTGTTGCGTGTGATTTCATATAAAACAATGAAATTTTATAAATTTTTGCTAGGAAAACAAAATAATTTATAATTTAAAAAAGACGACGCAATAGAAATGTGCACATGCCCGAAAATTTAGGTAACCTTTATACTTTAGTAAGTTTGGCTGGGCTGTGTTTGACAACTACACCCTCGAGTGCACGTGGGTGTGTATCGCATCTCTTTCACACACGATTTCTAACTCATTTTTCATCTCGCTTATCTATTTCAAGAAGTCTTGTGTTTACATGATTTCCATGTCAACGATCGCACTTTTCACGCTCTACTTATAGCGTTTTTGATTCACTTGCACCAGTTGCACTCAGTGTATTTGCACTTTCTTTTAACCTCATGTAATAACACGAGATGAAGATACTCTGAGTGCGCACTAGTGCGGTCAATCGAAAACACTATTAAACGTGGGTTGTTAAAATGCGTCCGTTGTCATAGTAATAGTGTAAACACAAGACGTCTGGAAATAGTTGACCGAGATGCAAAATGAGTTGAAATCGTGTGTCAAAGAGATGCGATACACGCCCAACTTGCACTCGAGGGTGTAGTTGTCGAACACAGCCCTGCAATCGTTACTCCTTGTACTTTGAAATGTTTCTAGTTTCTCACCACACTATTGGCAACCACTGTGTTGCCACTTTAGTGATTTTGTCACTAGATCTGATTAAAAGATAAATACTTTGCCATATAATTTTAATTTTTATTTCTTCTATTGGTTGCCGCGTTACTCACAGAAAACCGAAATTTCAAATGTTTTTGCCTCCTTTTACCTTTGGGCAGGTAAAAAAAATTGTCCTGTGTTCACACTAGGGTGAGTTACTAACTCGCAAAGTTTCAGATTTTTTGAATATTTCGGGTTAGGAACCTCCCTTCCCTTGTTAGTACTGTTGTAAAAAATGGTATAATACGGTATAATATAATGTATAATATAATGTAGGGTGTGATAAATGAAGGTCTTGTATGTTGTTTTAATTAGTTTATTTAACAGGTAACACATTACACAGACATTGCATCATACAACGTGTATCTTATATGGTAGGTTGGTATGTACTGTATGCGCATGTTCATGAGGGTATCCATGTAGTAGGTGGCGTACACCGCAATATAGATTTAGTGGCGGGAACATTTAAACTATACTTATGACAAAATATTTTAAAATACCGAATTTTT
This sequence comes from Dorcus parallelipipedus, assembly GCA_958336345.1. NCBI lineage: Eukaryota > Metazoa > Arthropoda > Insecta > Coleoptera > Lucanidae > Dorcus > Dorcus parallelipipedus. Next base: position 48,224,681 of record OY284475.1, read on the forward strand.
ACATCACATCAATTTTTACAGTCACTACTAATGTCAATGTCACCACTGATGAAGCTTCATTATGGAATAAGGAACTCGAAGAAATAGAAAATGATGTTTTCTTTGATTAAACATACATGTATGTCTATGTATTATTTGCAAAGATTTAAATTCTGACAAGAATTTGTTATTTTGTTTTTAGATGTTTAAGTAGATAAATGTTTTACGTTTTTGATTTCACATTCGTTTCATAATAAATAAAAGTAATAAAACAAAAAAAACAATGGGCCAGATGAATAAAACGAAGCATATGCTTTTACTTCAAATTTTTCAATGAAAACCGCAAATATTTGAAGAAAAATGAAATTCTAAATAATTCTACCTGTAACGTAGTAAAAATTTTAATAAATAGAATCGTATAATGATTTGCATTCGAAATTTTTCCACGTACATAAAGTCCGCCGTTCGGCGGTATTATTACCTTTTAAGGAAAAAAATTAAAACAGAAGTAAAAGCACTTGCTTCGTTTTAGTCATTTGGCTCAATGTGTAATTGATTTAGAATGATTTAGAAGTATTTAATAGTTAGTACCAAAGAGGATATATACGAAAGGGATAACCTGTGCAGATAAACAAGGAGACTAGCGCTTACAGCGCCGCTAAGAGCAGCTGGCTGAACTAAACGTTTTAGGGCTTGCGTAGTTGCGTTTCATATTTAAATTTAGATTGTTTGGAATGTGAAATTGAGGTTATGTATGTGAAGTGCTGATTGTAGATGCTTGGTTTCATTTATTTTCTTTTTGTACGAAACTGTAATTTGAAAATTCTTAACAATCACAATTTACCAACTATATTAGAACCTTGAAATTAGTATCTATGGTATGGTAACACAAATAACAAACTTCTGTGATAAATTCAAGGACGATTCAAGGTAAGTATTCAAGTGGAAGCTTTTGTAAAATTGGTTCCTTGTTCCTTATAAATAAGGGAAACTGGTAATGTTTGTTAAATATACTCGGCAATACACATGTAAAAAAAACTAATAAGTGGAATTTTAAACACTACGTACCTTTACTGTTATTTAGATAATCTTAAGTTTTTGCTTTAAATTTAAAAGATGACCATGTCTTTTTAAAATGTTTATCACAAAATCATAAACACACACTATACAAGCTGCATTCGATTCGAAAAAATATGTTCTAGTGTAGCTACTTTGTTTCTTTCATACTGAATGTTACTCCTATATTTTAGTAGAGCATTTCTGGTTAATTTTAATAAATGTGGTGGGTCAAATAAAATAATAATGTTTTCATTGTTTACAGAAAAGTACGGACTTGGTCTGTCTTCTAATGCTTGCAGTTGATTTAATGCCGCTCCATTGGTGCTTCCTAAATCGCAAATAGTACATACCACCTTTAGACCTACTGCTTGTATACATTGTTCACGACCTATTTAGACTCTAGAGGGCCATGCTTTTTTTCGTCAAGTTACGTACATGGATTTTGATAGAACTCAAAATGTAACAAATGTAAAATTCTGACACTTTAACGTCAGTCCCATCGACTATATTGCTTCTTATACTCTACGTTGGCATGAAGAAAGTAAAATAATAGCATTAAAACAAATAAATTACTTGTGACTTTGTAATACTAAGTCAAAATGCTCAAAATCATCAATATTTTTTATTGTCAGTTTTCAAAAATATAACCATCAAATTAAAATGGAACATATTCACTTGGAGGTACCAACAAAAGTGTCACCCTAACATGGCCTACTCTGAGTCTAAAAAGATCGTGAATGGATTATAAAGATGCAATTAATTCTTTTATTATCACTTTCAAGTGTACTGTTTCAATAGTGTCCTTTGTAAAATAAAATGCAATAGGCTGTTTTTGTTAATTCTTTTTCTAACCGTTACATAATAAAAAGTTAAAACAAAAAATTGTAGGTGGTATTTTATTTCAACGTCACGATTATTTAATATTTTAAGGCCCGGTTTTTTCACCTCCAGTTAACTTCATCTGACGGTTTATTTCTATAGTAACAATTGTGATTACAATCGTTACTATGGAAATTAATCGCCAGATAAAGTTAACTGGAGGTGATAAAACCAGCTCTTAATTTCCAACAATTTGAAATATATATTTAAAATTGGCGCCGTTTCCTTGTTTATAATCTTAGTTCAGCCAGCTGCTCATCGAGGTGTTAGCGTATGCATGCCGCCAACTGTAAGCTAGGGAGTTTTACCTCTCCTTTATATCCTCTTTGGTTAGTACTTATTGTCAAGAATCTAGTATTTTTCTTGCTCGAATGTTAGTACAGTTTTTAGCAGTGTTGTGGCAACATTGTTTGACATCTTGACGTTGACGTTTGTGTTGACGTGTAATGTGAGGTTAATTGAAAACTAGTAAAACAATAAATTGAATAAAAATGGCCCGCCAACAGCAACAAGACGTAGACGAATTATTTGATATCAGAAACTATTTCTACATTGGTAATTATCAGCAATGCATAAACGAAGCACAGAAACTACGAAAGGTAACAACGTTAAATGTGCCTCTAATAACTGGGTTATATCTCTACGTTTTTAGCCGTCGTCTGCAGAAGTTGCAATAGAAAGAGATGTTTTCACATATAGGGCGTACATGGCTCAAAGTAAATACCTCGTTGTCCTTGATGAAATCAAAAGTAATTCCCCAGAAAAAATCCAACCTCTCAGGTTGCTCGCTGAATATCTCTCGAATAAACAGAAACGAGAATCCGTTGTATCTCAGATTGACCAGAAACTCTCTGCGGCCAACGCTAACATAGAGAATGAAATCTTCATCCTTGTGGCTGCGATTATTTATCAGAAGGAAGACAATTTAGATGCAGCTTACAGGATCTTGCATTCGTCAGAAAGCCTTGAAGCACAGGCCATGATTTTGGATATTTTATTGAAAATTAATCGTGTAGATCTTGCCAGAAAGAAATTGAAGGAAATGCAAGATAAAGATGATGACGCCACTTTGACACAATTAGCGCAAGCATGGGTTAATTGTGCAACCGTAAGTTTAAAAGAGAAATTAGTATTATCTAACTGTCATACTTTTACTATTTTAGGGAGGAGATAAATTACTAGATGCGTATTACATTTATCAAGAGATGGTTGACAAATATGGCGCAACACCTTTGCTATTAAACGGCCAGGCAGTTACATTTATAGCTCAAGCAAAGTACGAGGAAGCCGAAGCTGCTTTACAAGAAGCACTTGATAAAGATCCTAATTATGCAGATACTCTCGTTAACTTGATTGTGCTGTCACATCATACAGGGAAAGGGCCTGAGGTATTTTTTCATTTATAGCAAAAATGCAATGAGTCATAAATTTTTGTGTGTTTCAGGTTTCAAATAGATATTTAGCTCAACTTAAAGATTCATTTTCAGAACATTCCTTCATTAAGGGTTTAGAGCAAAAAGAGAGTGAATTTGAGCGTGCTTGCAGTCAGTATGTGGCCTCAAACCCAATCAAAGCTTAGATGTTTTCTTAATATGTGTGAAATAATTTGATAAAATTTAAGAAATAAAATTATTTACTCGCTTAGTATTTTTATGAAATAGAAAATTCAGTTCATTTTGGTAAAGAAGGTAGTAAAGAACTCCAATGTTTTTACTGAAATCTAGGTGATCTAATTCATTCACAAGTTAACTTTAACTTTCAGTTTATATCCATAGTAACAATTATGTTAATAGTTGTTCTTATGGCAATAAAGTGAAGGTTAAAGTTGACTTATGATTTAAAAACCAGGCTCTAATTTAAACTATTATATATCACTTTCAGTTGGTGTGCACATTTTGTCCTACATTGTTCATCAAGTTAAGTTATCGTAAGAGTTTATATGAATTGTTGCTCGAACAATTTAAATTTTTAGGTTTTAATAAAAGCATTAGTAACTATAGAAATACAATTTTATAAATTCAATTAGGGCCTGGTTTATTCATAATAAGTTAAACTTTATATTCATAATAACTTAAACTTTCGGTTTATTGCTATAATAATAATTATACAAATAATTATTAGGTACCATAGGAATAAACTAAAAGTTAAATTTGTGATGAATAAACCGCGCCTAAAATACAGGGTGTTAAAAAAAGTGTCACAAACCTTGAGGGGAGGCAGTATGGCCCAAGATATGCAGAAAAGTCATAATGAACATGGTCCGTAAATAGACGGTTTCGGAGATACGAAACATTTTGTAAAAAATCAAATGAGATGTTCAAAGTGCGGCAGAGATGTGGCTGCTATGAAATGGAGGGAGGGCACTTTGAACATCTTATTTGACTTTTTGCAATTGCTGTTTGTTCATAAATATTGTTAGTTTGTTTATTTGTACATAAATTTAAAAAAAGTTGTGTAAACGCAAAATGTTTCGTATCTCCGAAATCGTCCATTAATCGTCCATTTCTTTGCCTGTTTTGGGCCAAACTACCGCTCCCTCAAAGTTTGTAACACTTTTTTTAACACCCTGTATATTTAGTTTATAAGAACAGTATAACTATAATGAAGAAATTAGACCCAATTTTCAAGTCACACTAGTAAGTATACTGTTTAAAATAAATTGTATAACCAATATATATATAATATAAATTGTAGAAACCAACTGTACGGATAGCTTTCACTATATTAGACGTAACTGCAATTATAACGCGAATACAGAAAATCGAAGTTATGAATGTTTGATTTCTGTTTTCAGAGGCTTCAATAAAATAATGTATGTTCCCCTACATTATAGATGGCACTATAAGTATTGCTTTCAAGAACTCTTGGGCCTGGTATTATAAATGCAAGATAACTTTAATCCCCAGTTTATTACCATAACAACAATTGTGTTCACAATTATTGTTACCATGGGAATAAACACATAGTTAAAATTAACTTGCCATTATAATATCGGGCCTTAGAAAATAAACTTCAACCTTAACTGCTATAATAATTCAAACAGAAGTTGACGTATTATTTGTTATACGGGTGACTTTAAAAGTTGTAACAAGCTTGAAACCTGTAATGTATCACCATAAATGTAAACGAGTGAGCTAATAAGTCCTTAACCAAAAACTATTAGTTTTCGAGAAAATTGCAGTTGAAAATTGAAATGAAAATCACACAGATAAAAATGCGGAGTTAGATTTAACACCGTTTTTACTCTTTTCGGTTGTTCCCTCACGTCCATTTACACAAATAGTTAAACACGATGATGTTAAAATTTTAAGGAATAAAAGTAACACCAAGAAGGAAATAAATTTCCTTTGCAAAAGATATAAAAGCATGTTAATTGTAATTCATGTGTTTGTTACAATCCTTTTCTGCAGAGTTGGAGTAACATTAAAAGTGTGTTGACTCTAACTTTTTAACACAGTTTTGTTTTTGAAATAATATTTACCTCCTCAAATCTGTAACATGTTCATCGGTTCGGAAACATTTAAACACACAGATATATTAAATTTCATTTTTAACAACAATATTTCTCCATTTCGTATATTTAAAATTTTTAACTACTGTACAGATTCTTAATTATACAGGGTGTCTGAGACCACCCGTACACACCTTTTATTTCGGAAACAGAGCATTTTAGAGAAAAATGTTTCAGACAAAAGTTGTGTGATTTCGAGGGGGCCGTAAGATGGTACCATTTGTTTGACCTTAAATAGTCGTTTGAAGGTCATATGAAGGTAACCTTGAATTTTTTAAATTGGACACCCTACATATTTTTACATATTCTTATACCATATCTCGAGATCTTTTCAAAACATCATAATCAGATATTTTTTTATTAAATATTTTTCGAGTTATAAGACTTCAAAGTTGCAGTTTTTGATAAAAATACTTACAAAATATCTCTGGAACGGTTTAATACAGATGGTTGAAATTTGATATGTAAGACTACTGAAATACAAGGATGGATATGTCTTAGGCAAAATTGAATATTCTTCACCAGTGTAGTAGGTTATCATTTTAGTAAATAACTTTTTCATTGTCACTTTTTCGAAAAATTTGAAACAAAAACTGTTCAAAAAAGTTCAAATAAAATTATACAAGGAATGAACTAAATTCCATCTTCGTCAGATCAACCGTTATCGAGATATTCAGGTCGAAAGATTACATTACTTCAGAAATCCAATTTTTTTTTAAAATCAAATATGACTTGACAACGTTAGCTGCTATTTTGCATTTTAATACACAACTCTTGCATAGTTTTTTCTTAATTTATGATTTAAAAATGTACTCTAACTATGAAATAACGGGCATGATACCTCTTCATGAGGAAACTAAAGAAAACAATTTTTGGTATGCCCATTATTTCATTGCTAGAGTAAACTTTTAATTTATAACTTGAGAAAAAACTATGCAATAGCTGTGTATTGATATGTAAAATAGCAGGTAATGTTGTCAAGGCATATTTGATTTTTTTTTTAATTTTTAATTTCTGAAGTGATGTAATCTTTCGACTTGAATATCTCGAAAACGGTTAATCTGACGAAGATGGAACTATTCATTTCTTGTATAATTTTATTTGAACTTTTCAGTTTTTGTTTCAGATTTCTCGAAAAAGTGATAATAAAAAAGTTATTCATTAAAATGATAACCTACTACCCTGGTTCTACGCCATTGGAGAAGAATAATCAATTTTGCCCAAGACATATTCATCCTTGCATTTCAGTTATCTTACATATGAAATTTCAACTCTCTTTCTTAAATCGTTCTAGAGATATTTAAGAAAATATGCTTTCCAAGTTAACCCCTTTAGGAGGTTATATCTCAGAAACGAAAAACTTTTGGATATAGATAAATTAGGTTAATTCGCAATATTTTGATGTCCTCTCTACGTGGTATAATTATTGCCATCTTAATTGATAACACCCTGTATATTTAGTGATAAACGCAGGGTTCCAACAGAAACCCTAGAATTTTGACACTGACAAATATAGAAAAAAAAAACTATATCTAGTTTAAGATGATCATGATCAATTTGGAATAGAAAGTAATAATATACAATAATACACGCAATTTAATAAAAAGTTGAATGTCGGTTGTTCGTAATTTTTGATGGCATGTCAAAGACTAGCTTCAATGGTTTTTATAGAAAAAAATAAAAAGAAAATCGTGATTTGTACTTCTTTCGATGATCTTGAAAACCGTAAAAAATAAGTTAAATTTGTTTGGAGATTATTGATTGGAATAAAAATACACAACTTTGTTCTAATTTAACCAACTTAACGTATCTCTTAAGATAACCGAAGGTTAGGCTCGAAAAACAGACACCCTGTATACAATATATAACAGTACAAAAAGAATTCACGTCCGTGTCTCACTATTTACTTAGTTGTAAATTTATAAGCTTGAAATCATTAATACCTTACGCTTTAGTTAAAAAATAACAATAGGAAATAAGGAGAAACAATAAGAAACATTTAAAGTGATTTCACATCATATGCAAAAAAACCTCATAAATCAGATTATTATTATTATACTGGTTTTTGAGGAAACTCATCTTCAGTTTCACATAAGATAGGTACCTTTTCATGTATACTGAATGTTATCAATTAAGGTGGCAATAATTATACCACGTATAGAGGACATCAAAATATTGCGGTTTAACCTAATTTATCCATAAAGGGTAGTAGGTTATCATTTTAGTAATTAACTTTTTTATTATCATGTTTTCAAGAAATCTGAAATAAAAACTGAGAAGCTCAAATAAAATTATACAAGAAATGAACTAGGTTCCATCTTCGCCAGATTAACCATTTTCGATATATTCAGGCCTAAGATTACACAGGCCTACATATGAAAATTTTTTGAATATTGTTTTCGTTTTGATAGTTGTTCTTACCTAATTTACATGCTCTGATTTCAGTAGTATTCACAGATTTTCGCCATCACATCAGGTTTTTTCACAAAATAAAAAAAAATGTTTATTATTTTCACTAATTCATCATTGAACTAAAAATGGTTTTAAAGGTGTAAAATACTACATTTTATATTTTTTAATTTCACAGTAAAACTGTCCCTGCATAGTATTAGTAAATCGTTAAGTTAAATAAACGAGTTTTTTTACTCCAGCCTAAAAATTAAAAATTTAATATTCTGCATTGATCGTTTGTGATTTGGTAACCTTTCACTGAGAAAAGTAAAAGAATCATGAATTATGTAAGTAAGTTTATTTAAAATATTAACATGAACGAAACTTTTTTTTAACAAAAAATTGACAAGTGGAATCTTTGAAAAAGGCGAAATAATATTAATACAAATTATGTTTCTTATATTTTTAAGGTGCTCCCATCGTATCCAGTTTTCTTGTTTAAATTTTAACTAGGAGTTTAAATTAGGAAAGTTTTATTTTGTGATAATATTAGAAAAAGTATTCACCATCTACCTTTCGATATTTTCAGTTGGTTTAATATTTTTTAATAGTGTTTTTTTTTTAATCCCATTGCATTCAGTATGTTAAAAGAATTCAATTGTGTCAACGTCTCACCGTAGAATAAAGCGGGGAATATCCTGACCTGAAGTTATTTTAACGCACTTTGTTCAAGTAAAAAAGTAGCTATTGTAGCTGCTCTCCGCAAATACTTGTATTGAAAGTAAAAAACTAAAATATTCATAAATTTCTTGCCCAAAAGAATTCTGTAATTCATTTAATCGGAAATATTTTATTTATATTTATCTTATTTTATTTTATCTTTTATTTATTGGTTCTATGCTTGCCTGTTAATAGACACACGAAAAACGTTTGTTAGCTAAATGTGTTTTTCATTCATTGTTTTGTTTCCGTTTTGGAGTGCGACAACGTAAATTTTCTGCAATTTGAGGAATAAATTCAAATTCAAATAAGTCTCTTCTGATAATGTCAAAAAAGGAACTATTATAATGTGATCTTTCGAAAAATAATTTGGAAAACAGTTTGAAAAACATTTTGTTTATAGTCAAAATATTATACGTTGATAAGTTACAAAATAGGACGTTTTAAAAGAGAGAAAGAAACGCGCAAATAATTATGCATAAGAGTGCACGCCTTTTGTTGATTGCATGAGTGTTTCGACCATGGTGGTTTCGACTGAAAATAAGACTTCCCGATGACAAAGCAGTTAGCCTAGAATACATTTGGACAATTAAAGTATTTCTTACATTTAATAGTTTATCAAAAATACTACAATGTTTTGGCATTATTAAATAATTTAAGCTTGATCTGATAATTTTAAACAAATTTTCAAGTTCACTTATGGTTTATGATGTAATGATATTAATGAACGTGGAAAAATAAATTTAAAAGTTGTCATTCTTGGAATGCAAAATAATCCAAAATTGTACTTATATTTGGTGGATACGCCGGGCATACATTTCACCTGCATTTTGTTTAAATAAGATCGTGCCATTAATTTATATTTAAAATAACACACATAAATTATTACTAAAGAGTATGTATTGTACGTGTTAAGCGTCTTTAGTCAGCCACAAATTCGCGTTGACTGAGCTCACAGTACAAATGAAGACAAAAACAGAATTACTTTTTTTGTCGAATTTCAGCTAAAAAAAATATGGCTTTTTATTAATAAAAGACATCACGATCATGACACGCACTTTAACTAGAGGTCTAAGTGCAGGCGCGCACATGCGATTTTCTGTCGCGCGACTGAAAAATCGTAGTCGCAAAAAAATAACTGAAAAATATTTTTATGCGCGAACTTGCGACAGATTAATCGTTAAAATGTATAATAATAACTAGAACAACATGGATTTTACGGAAACTGCTTGCGGGATAGCTCAATTATTGCGTATGAGAGCCAAAAAACGGTATAAAAAACAGTACTGGGTACATCCAGTAATAAGTCAAAGATTATTAAAAGGGCAGTTTCATAAAAATAAAATTTATAACGACTCAGAGACCATCCTAATAAGTTTTTTCAGTACTACATCCAGTCGCGGCATACAATCAAACAAACTTCACCCCATAGTTTTTCTTTCACATTTCTGTCACTATACTCTTTTAATTGTTTATTATAAAGAGCTGGTCTTATTTCCACCTCTGCAATTAGCAGTTCTATGTCTAAGACACTATTTATGAGTGATTCGTCGTCAGACATTTTATTATAAAATTTATAACAATTTCTTTTAAAACGTTAAGTTACAGAACACCCTACACAGCAACTGAATAAATTGCGATTAATTAGTCGCAGTGCGTGCAGGTTCATTCTTGTCTGTATGATGTATTTTACCTTGCGACAGTCGCGTCGCTTGAAAAATAGGTCTGGTTGCATCTTTTTAATCGCGGCGATTATTTAGTCGTATGTGCGTGCATTGGTATTTAAAAACTATGCGTTTCATTTTTGCGATTAAACAGTCGCGCGACAGAAAATCGCATGTGCGCGCCTGCACTAAGGCCCGATCTTTCCATCTCCTGATAAATTTATTGGGCAAATAACTTTACGAATCACCATGGAAACCATTCATAAAAATCAAGTTATTTGCCAAATAACATTATCGGGAACTTTATTAGAAGGTGCAAAGATCGGGCCTAAAATTAACAACGCCGTCTCTTTTACACTTTAATGTAATTTGTTTCTTTCCTGAAATAATGTAAGTTTATGGTTCGATCGCATTTTATAATTTAATTTAAAAAGACTACATTCTTAGACTACTCCATTTCTTGTACTTACAAGATTTGATTCAATTTCCACAATAAATATTTGGAACAAGAAATTTTTGGACTACAGATATGGTTTGGAGATAAAGGACGTTCTATTTCTTCAGATAATGATTGATTCAATTTAATTTTTGATACAATTTACCATAAAATTTAAATTGTTCAGGAAATTGAACCAAATCTTGTAGATATAAGACAGGGTAGTGTAAAACGGTGGTCTTTAGAGAATTGCAAAAATTTTATTTGGATGTAAAATTTTAAACTGTTAAATCAAAATCTATTAACTTGCTGTACATACATTTTCTTTAATTGCGGATCGAATTTCTTAACAAGTCCTTAGAAATATTTGTTGCTACAGTTTTAACGGAGCTAATCATTAGTTAAATTTAATCAACGTTGGTGAATTCGACCCTTAAACCGACAAATTAAAAAAAAACATACATTTAATAAAAATAATATTTAATTTAGTTTCACTGACATTGACAGCAGGTGTTTTAGGTTGTTCGCTTATCAAAAGTGATAAAGCGAATAATCCAGTTCGCGAAACGACAAGTAATACTTTTGCTCGATCTAAAATTGTTTTCTTTTCCAGGTTAAATTAGTCTTGAGAAAGCTCAAACATAGAGTTCAAAAATTATGAAAAGTTGTTGTTGAAGAATAATAAGTATATTTCAACAAACAAGAAAGTATAAATATCAAATAATACAGTACATTTCTTCATAATCTGTCATTTCTTAACACTAAATTAATACTGTGAGTTGAGAAAGTAAATCACTAATCATCTACATAAGGCTTGGCCATGGAAAGTAAAAGTTATGCCATGCCCACAGCAAGCTGTTCTATTGTAATAGCAGCTTAATTGAATTTTCAAAATAAATTTATGGCGGTTAATGTATTTCAAAATTTGCAGTAGACATTACTTTTGCTTTCGAAGCACAATACTTACTTCATTACTATTTGAATACATAGTATATTTATACATATAGGTATCTTCATTTGGAGTAAAAAATTTCGTCTCATATTTCGATTAATCCCTTAAAGGAAAATTTGCTAAAAATTCATTTATTTACTGAATAATAATTAGATTTTCAAGCTCTTGATTGTAAAGTTATCATTGTTAAGCAACTAGATAAATTTTCTTGTAAAAGTGTTAGTTTTCAATTTCTCCTTGGTTATATAAGTTTTTGCGAATCTCAATTACTTACCAAAAATATGTTGTTTATCACGCATTGATCATTTGCCTAATGCTATCGTAAGATAGCACTAATTAAGACATCCGGTCCAGACCAAATACTGCTGTCTACGTGATCTACTTTAAAGTATTTCGCAATATGATGCAAGTCAATAAAAGAGAAATATTTAATTTTTTGGTAATTGCGTTTATTTTTTTCCAAAAATTTTAAAAGGAAAATAGTCCAATTATAAATATGCAAAAACAGGAAACGAAAACATCAGCGTTTTTAACTGTTTTCGAAAACTGACTTAAAGTGAAGCTGGATGTTTGACAACATTTTTGGTTTAATAATGTAGAAACAAGGTGTATTGTATGTTCACAGGAGGTGACGAAATTGAAATTAAAGTTGAAGTTGAAATTAAAAAAGTTTGCTCTCCAGTTTTTCTTTGTAAAAAAATTAGGGCGTGTTAAATTAGAAAAAAGTTTTTTATTGTTTATTATGTAGTTTCTTTTTCGTGATAGAACATAAATTTACATTGTCAAATCCGTTTAAAGTAACATTTCATTTTATTGGTTATATCGATCAACAATGTGGTTTGAAAATCGTACATATTAATTTTGACGCCAGCGCCATCGCCATTTTATTTATTGATTAACTGTTATCATATCACCGTTGATTTTGTTAAATGGGTGTGATATTAACTTATGTACAGTTTTAAGGTGCTCATGCTGCACATTAATAGTGTTTTCGATTGACTGCTCTAGAGCACTCTAAGAAATCTCCGTCCCTAAGGATAAAATAAGACGAGAATATTCCATTACATGATTCGTTTTATAGTTTTTAAGATGAAAATGAAATCGGTTGAATCATAAATAAGCGACCACATAATATGAAGGTTAGCACCACTTGAACGTATCTGTGGTATCGTAATTATTTCAAAAACTTTTTGGGGAAAAAGGAAGAAAAATTAGGCCCTATATTTTTTTATGACACTGTCACTGTCTTAAGGTGCAGATAGACATGCGAGAAAACTTGCGCGAGTTCTGTCCGACACTAATGTCTCTAATGGAAATAGGGTTGCAAGTCGATTCGCTGGAATGTCTGCAAGATCTCGCGCGAGATTCTTTCTTGCCAGTTTAAATAGGCGTAATTGTAGCTTCACGATTTATTGCTGAACTTCCAGTTTGTTTCGATATTTCAGCAACAACAGTGCGAGTTTAACATGTCGGACGAGAAGAATGTGTGACACATGCGGATATAAAAATTTTAATTTCACTCTATGAAGAAAATCCCGAACTGTGGAATATTCAGTCAGTAAATTACAGAATCTACAATTATGCGTGTTTAGACGAGCAAGAAAGAATCTAGCGCGAGATCTTGCAGACATTCCAACGAGTCGACTCGCAAACCTATTTACATTAGCGACATTAGAGTCGGACAGAACTTGCGCAAGTTTTCTCGCATGTCTATCTGCACCTTAACGATACCAGAAGCAGATTTTAGACACTCTTATAGGCCAGCTTCACGATGATGAGCCCCGTAATGAATATTTTCAACAAGAGGGAGCTATTGCCTATATTACTGTGACCAAAGTCAATTATTTACTGCAATCCACAATATCCTTCGAAGTCCTCGGGTTAGATTACACTGGATTATTTTGTTTTTTCCATCTAAAAAAACACAATTTTCAAGAATCCTGTTTATTACATCGATTAATTAAAAAGACAGGATTACAGAAGAATATGCTAATATTACACCAGAAATATGCCCGGAGGTCTCCGGATTTGACTACACTGGATTATTTTGTTTTTTCCATCTAAAAAGCACAATTTTCAAGAATCCTATTTGTAACATCGATGAACTAAAAGTCAGGATTACAAAAGAATGTGCTAATATTACACCGGAAATATTATAACGTGTTTTTGGCAATATGAAAAACCGAGTTATTTTGTGTTTACGAGAGCATGGTTGTCATTTTGAACATCTATTGGAGCTCTCTTTCCTTTTCTTATTTTCAATATTCACTTAAACAATTTTCAACTTGTTTCACATGAAATTATAAAATAAATTTGTATTAGTTCATTTACGCTGTACGTTTTGCTTTTCACAGTCACCTTTATAAAAAAAAATTAAAAATTATATGGTTTATATTATAGTTATAGCAAAAAGCAAAACCAAAACTTAGATTAAAATCCAAAAATGTTATATCGGAGCATAAATTTGATAAACGTTCAAATGTATGTTAATTTAAAAAGCTGCTCAAGAAAGGTATACTATAATAGCTGCTTTCTTCCGCTGAAAAGTTTGAATCGTGATTCGAATAATTTTTCGTTACCCTCTCTGGATCTGAATGCATTTTAATCCAAACGGATCGTAAAATTGGAAGATTGAAAGGAGAAATGGGATTACCGATAGGGATTGAAATTTTACGAAGATTCATTTGCAAGAGGGCATCAATCTTTGAATCTAAACGCGTTATGTTGCGTTTGGATCAAACGAAAGAAAGCAGCTATTAGGATGATAACAATAGGTTTGTTCCATTAGCAGGTTCTGAATAGTTCGAAACCGTTAAAAGCATGCATTCATCAAAGTCGTGCACTTAATGGAGTTGTCAAAATTAGTCATTAGGTCAGTACTTTGAACAACCAATTTTGACATTTCCGAACTAGTCAGAAACTGATTATGGAACAAACCTAATACTTAATGATAATGAGAATAGTAGAAACGTATATTTTCTTTAAGAATTGTCAACCGTTGATTCAATCATATTCAGTCAAAGACCAAGTCTTGTATTCCTGAGTATTATAAAAAACAATTATACTTTAAAAAACGTTGTGTCCATTGCCTTAGATGAGTCTTTGTTTTTGATATTTACCGGAAGTTCTTTGAATATTTTGATCACTAGGTAGTTAGTGCTTGTTCGTGAGCATTTAACTCGATGGTACGAAACTCAGAATTCTTCCCATGTCTTGTGCTGTATGTGTGGAAATCTTGTTTCCGAGCGTATTCTTTGTGCTTCCGATGAATAGCCTCATAGGGTGATGCCGTACTTGCTTACCCTACGTTAATTTGCGCGCTCCTTTTTGTTGTTATTTAATATGTAGTATTACAAATTATAGTTATAGTTTTATATATTGTCTTTCGTAATCAGTTACATAGTTTACCAATTATGTAACTGTTGATCGATATCTTGAGTAGTAGAATAAGTAAAGTTCAGAGCTTGGGGATGCAGTGAATTAGTAGCAAAGAAACTCTTTTTAATTTAAGTCAAGCTGTCTTTCTTCAATTTTGTCCTGAAGAAGGAAACAAACATTTCCGAAAGCTTGACTTAAAATAAAAACAGTTTTTTTTATCATCCAAGTTGACTGAACCCCAAGCATTTAAAGCTTACATATTACAATATACTTATTTGCTTGTAGTCTTTTATATCCATTTTTACCGCAAATAGACTGTCTGTTTATTGTCCTGGTGTACTTCTATTGAACACAAGAAATGCGTCCACTAAAAACCTCAAAAATCTGTTATAGGCACAACAGAGGAGTAATTTTAAATAGCGTTACAATTTATAATACTTTGATAAGGTTCAGAGACAGTTTGGTATTTTTAAATTACCAAAATTATTCTATCTGCACAAATATTCAAAATGCCTGCCGCCTTGATTAAAACGCATTTCTTGTATTGGACCTCCTCACTCTGTTGTGACTCATATGATTTCATACTGTTAAGCAAATCGCAGAGCTTCTGGATTTGCAGCTACATGTACAGTCCCGTGCACCCTAAATGCACTTCCCGCACGCAAACCTCACCCTTAAGACCATGTGATACAAGGCTCACAGAATTGTCAAATTGTAGCACTTAAACTTTTTGTTTTTTTTCTTACTTATAATGGTATATTTCTATTGATCTATGATTACTGATAACCACAAAGCAAAGTGTTTGTTTCTATCACGAATAAATAAATACTCTACTTTTTAAATATCCAGTTTTTGAATTAAATATTCCAAATAAATTTGAATATGTATTAACAACGTGCACAACATATATGCGGGACCCAAGATTTGTCCTGACGTCAAATTTCGAAACCAAAATAAGCGGTATACGCTTTTTCTATAAGTGGTATAATTTTCTTCCTGATGAATTGTACATTCACTAAATACACAGCACAAACTGTTTGGATAATTTACACGGGCTCGAGATATTTTGATAAGGTTTATAACTTATTCTGTTATATTTAATAAAAATGTCTTAATTTTTGTTGGCGGGGGTCAGCCTAAGCTGCTCTGCCACCCAACCAACGTTGATAATATTGACATGATACATTCATACAACTAAATCCAAAAGATTTATGCGAGACGGAGTATGTATATTATAAGTATATTATAAGTAGTCACTGTTGCGCAATTAGTAATTGATTCCGATAGGCTAGTTTAAAGGAGTGGAGCGGCAAAAGACGCAGCTCATGAGACATCTTGTTATAGATATACGACGAGTTATACGAGAAGGACCTTTCGAGGAGGACGGTTTTATGCAATGGTGTATATAAGGAACTAGTTCGTCGTAATACTCTATCGTGTAACATGTATCTGGGAACAAGTAAATCACTAAGGTAAGATGGGCAAGAGGTGATATATACCTTGTGTACTAAACATGCCATATGTAACTGTCTTCTATTAGACATATTTAACCATTTAGCCTCCACTAACTTACATGATATGTGATCTCTTCTTTTCAAACCGTAGACAAAACGTAGACAGGAGTTTTGGACTTTCTGTATTCTCATTGAGGATATGGAATCTAGACACGGGTCACAGTATCACAGTAATTAAAATGTGAAAGCACCAGAGACTCACACAATTGAATTTTTAATTTTATAGAAAGGAAGGGTCTGTTCATGTACAGTCGTTTTAATGAGGAATAAGATTTCTGAATTGATTTCCGTACATAAGACGAGAACCGTAAGTCGCTATCGAAAAGTACACCTAAATTTTTTACTGTTACACTGAATGGAATTTTAATATTGTCAACAAATATATTCATACCGTCTATGGCGGTCTATTGTCGATCTTTAGCATTGCCAAATACAATAACCGACGATTTTCGAGGGTTAATATGCAATGAATGAGAGGCAGATATCACACTTAATCGTGACATATCCTCATTAATTAGATTAGTAGCAATATTTAAGTCAGAGACCTTGAAACTATAATATAACTGCGTATCATCAGCTTAAAAATGCGCATTGCAAGAATTAATTTTAGTATAGAAATCTGCAGTATATAAAGAATATAAAAGGGGTCCAAATATTGATCCTTGAGGCGCTCCCGATTCAATACTTTGAAATGAGGAAAGAACACCATTTACCACCACTGTTATTTAAATAAGAAGAAATAAATTTGATTACATTATCACTAAAGCCAAAATAGTGTAATATAGCACACAATAGCTTATGATTGATAGTGTCAAATGCTTTAGAGAAATCAATCAAAATGAGTACAGTTAAATCACCACAATCGCAAGCTTTGAAAATATCGTCCGTGAGTTTTAATAAGGCTCGTACTATGTCCCCTTCTGAACCCCGATTGAGTGGGGGGTAATAATTTATATAAGCTTAAATATGTCCTAAGCTGATTCACGACAAGTTTTTCAAGAATTTTGGACAAGATAGGCAGCAAAGATATAGGTCGCAGATCACCAAAAAAGCTGACTTGCTTTTCTTTCGCAATCGGCACAACCAAGGCACGCTTCCAGTCTTCTGGAAAATTACCGCGGGTCAAGCATTCATTAATAATGTGAGTGATGTATTTGGTTAAAAAAGGTAGGCAAAATTTAACCATTTCAGTGGAGATTCCATCACATCCGGAAGCATTAGTCTTAATACTATGAATTACTTTCTCCACTGCACTTTCAGTAACTGTATGAAATACAAACAATTCTTGATTATCATCACAGCGGTTATTGGAATAAAACTGCAAAGTATCGGAATCGATAGTATGACTCATTGCCTTCACAGAATTTAAGAAGTACTGATTAATTTTATGAGGATCACTAAAAGCATCTGGCAACGGTTCTTGGGTATCGGAGTTAATAACATTTAGACATTTAAGTGCTTGCCAAGTAGATTTCTGGTTATTTTTTCTGCAGATGAAATTCAGATATGCCTTTTTTTCGCGTTTTATAGCAATATTAACAATATTACGAAGACGCTTGTAGTAATCTGTCACACATTTTGAATGTTTAAATTTATTGAGTGCATTATTACGTAGCTTTATCATATTTCGAATCACATCGGTTAACCATGGTGCAGGTGCTTTCATTAATCTTACAGTTTTTACGGGAGCAAAAGTATTAAACAATGTTAGTATTTATATTGTCTTCTAAAAAACTAACTTTATCATTTAGATCTACGCAGTCATATGTATTATTCCAAGGTATGGATCTTAAACCATCAAATCTAATTTCTGTAAATCACGATATGTATACAGGGATATTCACATAAACCGTTCGTTAAAAGTTTTCAAGGTTGCAGTTCACGTAGATATTTGAAATTTAAGGAGCAAGTGTTTTCCGTGGAGATCTCTTTAAATAAAATAAAATTGCCTTTATATCACTTCCGGTTGTACCGGAAGTCGCTATCAACTCGCTTATTTTAAATGGAATGCTATATTTTTTATCACGTTTTTGAATTCTACATGTAAAAATATGTTAAATTGCAATACATTTCCCTATCTCTAAAATGCATCATTTTTGAGATATTTTGAATTTTCTTAGAAATTTGGATTCTGCAATCTGATTTTCAAAAAATTATAACACAGCTGTTATTGAAGCAATTTTATTTGTAATAGCTAATATTGTATTTGAAGCTTTAAGGTTCTTAAAAATCCCATCAGCATAATCTATTAAGCTACAGGGTGTCTAAAACGCACCGCTCCACTCGAAGATATTCAAACACAGAAAAATACTTTTTTTCAAATGGAATGACCGATATTTTAATGCACCATTGCATGTGGAATCAAATGCTGCGTCGAACTGTACTAGCATTCCCTATACCTAACTTTAACAGTTTTTGAGTTATGAAACATTTTCGATTAATTCAAAGAAAATTACAATTTTAATAGGTCAAATATTTTTAATTTTATTAAGATAGCATGGAAATTATAACAACGATTACTGTTACTACAAATTTTGTAATGAACCAAAGAAAATAGAATTTGGCAAGTGGAAATTCACAAATTTTAATAGTTCTTTAATCATCCTTCTCTTAGGACGCTTGTGATCTTCTAAAACGAAAAAGTATGAATTTCATTACTTTAAATTGAAGAATAAAATAGCTGCTAGTTTGCAATTCTCTGGATTAGCGTGAAAGTATTTTAAAACCATTGTCTAATTATCTTCGTTATTTGTTACTGATCTTCGTACATTTTATTTTTCCAAATTGTATAAAGTTAGGTTCAAACTTTCCAAACTGTGTTTTATTCATAGGAGACAAGAGGAGTACATTTGATTGAACACACATTCTCTGCTCTGAACAATTTTAGATCATTCTTCATGAATTTAAAAAATAGATTTAAAATATCAGCGTTTGAGTAATTTTGATTTTGATTCTCAAATTTTTTTTGCTTTTGCTTAAAATTTGTAGTAACAGGAAACGTTAAATGCAATTGTTTGTTGTTTTCATAACTATATCAACAAAATTAGAAATATTTAACCTAATAAATGTCAATTTTTATGTATTAAACCAGAAATATCTTATAACTGAAAAACTGTTAAAGTTAGGTATAGGGGATGCTAGTACAGTTCGACGTAGCATTTGATTCCACACACAATGGTGCATTAAAATATCGGTCATTCCATTTGAAAAAAAGTATTTTTCTGTGTTTGAATATCTTCGAGTGGAGCGGTGCGTTTTAGACACCCTGTAGCTTAATAGATTATGCTGATGGAATTTTTAAGAACCTTAAAGCTTCAAATACAATATTAGCTATTACAAATAAAATTGCTTCAATAACAGCTGTGTTATAATTTTTTGAAAATCAGATTGCAGAATCCAAATTTCTAAGAAAATTCAAAATATCTCAAAAATGATGCATTTTAGAGATAGGGAAATGTATTGCAATTTAACATATTTTTACATGTAGAATTCAAAAACGTGATAAAAAATATAGCATTCCATTTAAAATAAGCGAGTTGATAGCGACTTCCGGTACAACCGGAAGTGATACAAAGGCCATTTTATTTTATTTAAAGAGATCTCCACGGAAAACCCTTGCTCCTTAAATTTCAAATATCTACGTGAACTGCAACCTTGAAAACTTTTAACGAACGGTTTATGTGAATATCCCTGTATACAGGGTGAGTTTTTTTCGATGTTTAGCATTGGGAGCCCAGTTTAATGTAGCTTTTCTTTTTTTCTTAAAGTTCATGGCTGGCTAGATATTTTGAAAAAACTGATTTTTTATAAATTCGTTAAATGCATATAGCTCGGTTATTCTTGATTTTAGAGAAAAGTTGCAAGACAAAAGTTGTACAGAATTATGTTCTTAATTAAACAGTCGAACTAAATTTTCCATATGAGCTCTTATTTTTCAGTTGTGACATAAACATCAGTTTTTTTAAATGGAAACCATAGTAGGCCATGAATGAAAAAGAAAGGCCTTTTTTTACCTTTTCAACGATGTAACATTTGATATGGTTATTTAAAAAAACGACGGGGATACGGCAGTTTTTCTTTGTTATTATTAATTGTTAATAAGGTTGGCCATGAAAACAAAAGTTTATTGACAAATGCAAGTTATAAAAGGTGAGCAAATAAGAATCAGATTAGAGTAGGCGCTGCAAAAAAAATGTATGTCTGTGATTAAATAAAAGGTCAATACATTTGACAGTCCATGAATGTATTACATTAATTAATTCAGTTAATCACAAACATTGCACAGTCCACTCTAATCTGATTTTTACTTGCTCACTTATATTAATTTGACGTTTTGTTCGCCGTTTCTTTTTTACATACGTTTCAGAATCAAAACTCTAATACCAACAATGGTTCAATATTTCAATAGCCTCCTAGGAGAACTTTCAACCTCAAAACATCAGTATCACTATAATTTCATGTTTTCTTCAATTTTGGAAATTTTTAACATTGATTTAATGTCAACTCTTTTTTGTACACTCTCTTTATGACCTCTTTTTGTTGAGATAGGGTTCATTTTCATCACCAACTCAAAATACTGTTAAATATCAAACAGCTATGTGAAACATTGAAATACAAAACCAATAATTCGTACGTATAAATTATTTTATAGTTTACAAACACGAAGCAGCGAAAGCTTGGAAGGTCATTGTTGTGGTTCTGAAAAGAACCTTTCAAAATTCACCGGATGAATAACTGCAAGTATACCAGGGTCGGAGAGTAGGACTTGACCTTCATATTGCTAATCCGAAGCCTTTTTATCAAATCTAAACTATCGAGAACAAAAATAAACTAAAAATATTTCTAAAGATGTTCGAAAAGACCACCATTATTTGCAATACATAAATTACACCTCTTTAAAATCGAATTTACTGCTTTCCTAGTAGAACGTCCGTCATCAGGGGCTATTCTGTAACTTATTAACAGGCTGTTAAAATTTAAGGGTACGTTAAAATTCAAAATAGAGTCTTGTGATTCGCTGTTACTACGATAAGTGTACTTTTTATTTAATCACAGATATACATTTTCTTTGCACCGCCTACTCTAATCTGATTCTTATTTGCTCATCGTTTATAATTCGCATTTGTCAATAAACTTTTGTTTCCATGGCCAACCATATTAACAATTTTGAAAGAGAAAAACTGCCGTATCTCCGTCGTTTTTTTAAATAACCATATCGAATGTTACATCGTTGAAAAGGTAAAAAAAGACCTTTCTTTTTCATTCATGGCCTACTATGGTTTCCATTTAAAAAAACTGACGTTTATGTCATAACTGAAAAATAAGAGCTTATATGGAAAATTTAGTTCGACTGTTTAGTTAAGAACATAATTCTGTACAACTTTTGTCTTGCAACTTTTCTCTAAAATCAAGAATAACCGAGCTATATGCATTTAACGAATTTATAAAAAATCAGTTTTTTCAAAATATCTAGCCAGCCATGAACTTTAAGAAAAAAACAAAAGTTGCATTAAACTGGGCTCCTAAAACTACAAATTTTTCCCCATTTAACCGTCACTCTAGCTCTGCTAGTTTCCGAGATCCCAATGCTAAACATCGAAAAAAACTCACCCTGTATATGTATACATGTATATTATAATTTATTTTACTTAATTTGACCTGTTATACAGTGACCGGTAGAATGTTGGACACATATGGGAAAATTGCGGGACATTGCGAATACAAAATACGTTTAACTAGTATTACTATCATAAATTAACTTAATTTGAGTTAAATAACCCATTTATAGGGTCTTGTAATATTCACATACGCACAAATCTATTAATTCCTTAATTTGATTGGTTCCAGAGAAAAAAGGGGAGTGATTTAAGGACTATGACGTAGAAATCAAGCCGGACATGTTAAATCCTGTTCGGACATGTTCGTTAGCATGATAACTTATCGATATTTTGTGTTAACTTACTAATAAAAGAAAGTACCTGTAGACATAGTAAAATTTAATATATTTTCAAAAAAAAACATTTCTCAAAAACCTGACGTATTCAATTTTTGAAAATATTTTCGGAATTAGAATGAAAAAGTACACACGTAACAGAATGCAAGAAGAAAAACTCTAAACCAATGTAATATACGGTATTCTTCCAGCGTCTGATAAGAATTAGTTCATTAGATCTGGAGATTGAGGTATCCATACCAAAATTTTGCTCGTAAAAGTTTGTACCGAGAAATAAATGACAGATGTTTCAGATTTTTTGATTGACTGCTCTAGAGCATTCTCAGAGCGTATTCATCTCTTATTATTATGTGAGTTTAAAATAAGATGAAAACACTATTTGTTTTTACTTTTCTTTTAAAATTATGTAGGCAAACATGATTTTCACAAATTAGGAAGTTTTTAACATGCTTATGGTATTAGACGAATGCCTACAAAATGACCGCTCTACAGAGCGTTTATACGCATCATTCCCGTCAGTTGGGAAATATTTTTGGGGTTATTGGTAATTCGGGTTTCAACGATTGGTTGGCTGCAATCAAGCCACAATTATTGTATTTGACAAATGTGATACGAAAAAACGAATCATAATTTAACTACCATTGCCATGAACTCTCGCGACTTTTCAGAAAAGTCCCATATAATTCTGGGATGAGTTATTGGATAGTTTGGCGAATTCCATCTCTGTTATCTAAACTTTTGTTTTAGTTACTAAACAAAAACGGGAACTTCCGTCTACAATTTTCTGGACCAGTGAGCCCATATATTCAAAAGTAACGCGCATCTTTTGTATCCCGAGAATCTTCGTTGGTTCAAAGAACTGGACAACCAGCATATCTAGAGTTTCAATAACAGGTGAGGACTTATTAAAGAAAAAAAATATTGAACCCCATTTGTATGATCAACCCCTTAATGGTTCCTTGTAACTGACTTCCTAAAGTACATCCTCTAACAGTTCTTTGAAAACTTTTCATTAGTGATGCGAGCTATATTGTGGCTGCAGCAGAATGGTTATCTGTCCCATTTTTCTCTGGTGATACGTCGCGTAGCAGATCTCCTCTTTCCTAATCGATTGTTTGGAAGCAGTTGGTCTGATTGCTTTTTCGATTCCCAAATGGAAACTCTATGAACTGCTTCTTATAGGGAATAAAGTATATCGTCCAACACGAAAATACATAGAAGAAAAGAAAAAATGTTTTACCCAAGGTAAACTTTCGAACATTATAAAAACGAACAATTTCAGAATATCAAACCTATGTCAATCTGTGATATTTACCGTTGTAACGTTATAAAAACAATTGTACGATTAAGATCATTGACAGTTTGTTAAGTTTTTAACTAAAAATTATTTGAGATATTAAAATAATGTTCAAGTAAAATTTGTTTCTATTAAAAGAATATTCAACTCGATATGTCAGTTCCTTTTTGAAATTTCAAAGTTGCTCACTTTTGCAAACTTCAAAAAAAAAATTGATCATTCCATTTTTGTATTATAAATTGGCTTTCGATTTGTCAAAGTAGTAAATTATTGGAGCTGTCGCATTATGTCTCATTTGAAATTAATGAAGTGCAATGTGTGCGCGTTGTGACTAAATAATATAGAAGGTGAAGGGAAAACTAGAAAGAAATGTAACACGGCATTTAGTATAACTTCTAAAACTACAAGGCTGGTATATCGCTTGTCCATTTGACAATGAGACATAGGGATTTAACATAGGAAAATAGAAATTATTTTATTTTATCTGCCTGAGTAAATTAATATGAATGTGTAGGTTGTAATCGGAAAGGTTTTGATTTTTAAAGCATTTTGGTATTAAACTTACGATATTTTAAGCATTAATTATTTACACATTAAAGGAAAATTAATTAAGTTTTTTTATTCATACTTAATAGCATATTTTAGCAACCATAATTAATAATTCTCGTGGGCACGGTTCTACAATCACAAGAAAACTTTATCTGAGGGTTTATACCCATAGTAAAAATTGTGATTACAGCTGTTACTATGGGAATAAACCGCGCCAATCATTTAATGTTCTTATTTATCAGGTATCTTTTCGTTTTGCCCGGTAATTCTAATGATGGAAATCCTCAGTTTAGGAAATAGAATTTTAGTTATTCGTTTGTACTTTCAAGGAAGTAGCTATCATCAAATTCATGCAACATTGATGGAAATGTTTCAAGATATTCAAATTCCTGCTGTGTGTAGTCTAAAGTAGCTTAAGAGCAACGCTATGAAAAGTCTGAGAAAATATAAATTAACATTTAAGAAAATGATTTCAAATCTAAATATAGAAAGAAAAAGAAAAAAAAAATACTGTCTTCACTCGGATTTGATCTTGTGACCCTACAGTTGTGAAACACGAGCAAATAATTTGGACCACGAAAACAATTTATAACATCCGTTAAATAGCTAATAAGCTTGTAGGAAAAAAATAATTACTTTTTTTCTTAATTTCTAAATAATTAACAACTAAAATAGCATAAATTTAATATCAAAACATTTTAAAGCCATAATCTCTCCGGCTATAACCTACAATTACATAAAAATTTACTCAGGCAGATAATAAAAAGCAATTTTTGTTTTCCCATGTTAAATCTGTCTCACTGTCAGAAGGACACCCGGTATGTAGAGTATGTAAATATGATGAAACCGTCAATAAATGTGATGGGTCACTTTCTTGACCGCAAGTTAACCTACTTCTGATTGAAAGTCAAAGCTAATTCGCTATCGCCATCCTTACAAATGGCGCTGTAATCGTAATTAATAGCGTTTTCGGTTCATCTGCACTGGTTGCACTCAGTGTATTTGCATCTTCTTCTAACCTCATGTAATAACACGAGATGAAGATATTCTCAGTGCGCACTAGTGCGGTCAATCGAAAACGCTGTAATTAGTAAAGTAAGCGTAACAAGTGTAGCGTATTTAACACAAGCAAAAATATTCTCTATCAGACTCTTAAACCCTACTTTGAGTAGTTCTGTTGTATCACGCTGGCTATCGCCATGAAATTTATTTATTTATATCCTTCGTTAGGTATTCATTTTTTGGTAATTTTCTAATACTTTATATTTTCAAGAAAAAGGGCTAATATGGGTGGTCTGAAATATCCGAATTTATTTATCACCTTTATCATTTCTTTTATAACCCAAGTACCTACTTCTTCTGAGCATTCTTTTTAATGCTGCTGGTGGACCATTTAAATACAAAATGAACAGAAGTCGAACCGAAATACATCCAATGGCACACCAAGGTAACATCTCACAAAAAAAAGATATCTGAATTCCATTAATAAGCAAGAATAATATTAGTTTCTAAACTTTGTTGAAACAAATAGAAAATTAGAAATTATGAGCGTAAACTTTTAACAAGAACACTGTTCTATCGCACTTTGAAAGTACCAAGATATGATATAATCATTCTAGGTAAGAGGAGTATAAACAATAGCAAACACTTACTACTCGATATTAAGTGATTCAAATAATCAGTATTCCAAAGTAAACTTTCAGGTCTAAAACGTGTCTTTAACGCAGCGTAACGGGTACTAAATATTTTATCTACGTTATCACTCAAATCTTCTCTGTATCGGAACTGCGAAATGACTCTATTGTTAGTTACATCGTTTATTGTTTAGTCGGTGAATGAATACCTTGACCAGACGGACGCATTTCGACAAACGGAAATGGGAGGAGTGAGTGAATATATTTCTTTTATTCGTATGAATTGTATATTTGCTTAAGTAAATATAAGGAATCAAAATTATTTCTTTTCAAACTACAACGTATGCAATTATTATCTGACAAATACACTTTTGATGACGATGCAAGGTGTAAATACTCATAAATAAATAAATTCAGGCTAAGTTTTATTAATTTTTGTTTAAATACATACATATTTCTTTTAAGTTTACTTTTAGTTTCAAGAATTGCTAAAATTGTTTTATTCTCTCTTTTTAGAAAGCCTTCGTTGATTTTCATTAGATGTTTAACTCCTTTTGGGTAATCAGAGTGTAAATTTCGATTTAGTTTCTATAAAAAAGGAAATAGTTCTTCAAATCCACCTAAATTTATTTTGTTTAATTTTTGTTCAAATTCGTATACTTACATATTTCTTTTAAGCTTACTTATTACCACTCTCAAAATCTACTATAAAGTGCTCTCACTTTCCTCAAGTTAAAGTTAAATAAGATATTTTATTTCTCATAGAATAAATTTCAAATTTGTTTTTTTTTGGGGGATAAAAACGTAAGGATTCTTCAAATCTGTCTATAGTAATTTAAATTTACAGTGTGATTATACTATAATGACATCAACATTCTTAATCAGTTTTAAATTAAACACGCATTTGATTTTTTTAATTGATTTGCCATGATACTTTTAATTTAGTTAATCACATAAGCTGTCAAAATCTGTCACCTTGTCTGTGTTTCTAATCCCAATTAATCCCTTAAAACTGATCATAGATACTGAAAATCTGTAAAGTTTTCATTTTATATTTTTTGCACGACTTCTGTATATGTATAATGAGCAATTTTACTCCCTAATTTGAGAGAGTAAAGAGGCTGTTTTACTCCCTTGAGTAAAAAAGCATGTCCAATTTAATATTCCATTTGCCATCCATTAGAACCGATGTGACTTTTTCGTAATACTGAATGTTATTTCATTATAACTGCACTGTCTCCATGGTTGTTATGCTATCCATAACGGCCTAGTGGCGGATTTCACAAACGTTACTTAAGTTTAATCATCCGTTAAAAGTAAACGTTGCCATGGTTACATGTGTTGAAGGTATAGGAATGATTATTCCTAATCGTTGATTAAAGTTAAGTGACGTTTGTGAAATCCAGCGCGAGCCTGTTAAATTTTAACGGCCGTCTATTTGCTCTGTATCTCATACGTTGCTATAGTTACAACTAAATCACACTCATAATTCTGCCTACTTATCGAAGTTTATTATTATGAATGTTTTTGCCAAAATAAATATTTATTTCATCATTTAGTATTACGAAAAGTATAAAACAACATACGGCCGATATGCATATAACAAACTCGGATAATTTATAGCCTCGGCTGGCGCCTCGGCCATAGAACTTATCCTCGTTCGTTATATCAAACATATCGGCCTAATACCGTTATATAACCTGTGAGCAACTAAGAATCAGTTTAGAGTCGGCGGTGCAAAAAAAAAGTATGTCTGTCACTAACACGGCGTTAGGCTGATCTGACAGTTCATGAATGTATTAGATTAATTAATTCAGTTAATTACAGACATACATTTTCTTTGCAGCGCCGACTCTAATCTGATTCTTAGTTGCTCACAGGTTACTATTGTGTTCGTAAAATAAAACTGGCACATTGACAGTTAAAAATAATTTAAAAGGAGTTGAACATCTTTACGTAACAATTTGTAACACGTTCCCATAGAAAGCACAATCTGTTGTGATAAACGGCAGATAGAGGTATGCAAAGCATTTTTCATTTTCTTGTAGTTTCGATTACCAGCAGCACTTTTCGAGGTTGACTCACTGTTTTTCTTCGGATAAGACCTCCAGTTTCACTAAACAACTGTGGACACCATTGCCGATTGTCTTTGAGTGTTTTGTGGTCAATAATACCATCGGGAAATTCAACTCTAAACTCTTCCAAGCAGTTTCGTATTCAGTATACAAATGCCCCATCGATTTTTGAACTATTACGAAAATAACTTTCAATCACAAATGTTTTCTGCCTTAATGTAAACACCATTTTGTAATAAACCAACAAACAACGCAAACAAACACGAAAACTTTTATTCGACAGTTGACAGGACGAATGACACTAATACATATTACAATTCTGTTCGCGGCGAACGAAAACAAAATATCTCCACAGCCAGTGCTACCGGAATATTAAATTAACACATGATATTAATATACAGTGTGGAAATGAAGTAGCGGATAAAATCTGCGTTATTGTTTGTGACAGAGCAAAGTTTTAAAAGGGGTACAGCGATTCAAATTACAGCGCATACGAAGAAGTCACTTTACACGTTGAATATTTAAAATTTTTCTTTGGCTTGACAATTACATATGTCTGATTCAAGGTAAAAAGGAAAAAACTATATTTAATTAACCTGGGTTACGTTCATAAAATATACCTTCGAGTGCACCTTGGGCATGTAATCGTATCTTTCTCACTCACGATTTTTCACTTATTTTGCATCTGTTGTCTGATGTTTACATTATTTCCATGACAACGAACGAACTTTTTGCAACCCACTTTTAAGAAGGGTGAGAAAATCTGTTTGTTGCTATTGTAACCACGTCTGATTTAGTTTTTTATTATTCTTAGATGAGAAACAAAATACATAAACTCATTTATGTGAGAGATTCTGCAATATTAACCGAGAGTAACTCTAGGGCGTTTTTTGTGAACACAACCCTGAGATTCAAAAAAACTTTGTTTTTTTTGTTTTTTTTTTTGAATCACAGGTTATTTTAAAACATATCGATTGTTTCAACGCAAAACTAGTTTTTCAGCATTCACTTGGACATTCTGTGATCACTGTACTTAGTGGGCGATTAGACTGTAGAACTCAGTTACTAAAAGATTAAAAATAAATGTTATAAATTAGTAAAATCTATTTTTTTTTTGTACAAACTTAATTTGCTGAATTTTATATACAAATTAACTTAGATCAAGTTTGAACTGCTAGCATTTCCATTTTTTATTTTGAAATTATCAACTTGAACATAAGTGCTATTTTAAATAAAAAAAAGACAAATAATTTTACATATTTATTTATTTTAAAAAGGAATTGCATATTAGATGGAAATTCTAAGCCATTTTAATATCATTTTGTTAAAAATAAATAATTAGTATTGAAAAATGACTTTCTGTAACTAATTTTAATTGTAAATACGATTAGCTTCTGCCTGTTGAGATTATGAATATACAGTGTGATTTATGACGTCGGGGAAAAACTTCACCGGGTGATTCCTATGAGTAATTCAAATAAGAAGCTTCAAATAAATATGTGTTCGTTAATGATTTTTAACGAAAGTGTAGGGCTTCAAAGTTTATTACATGTTGAATGTTTACAACTTTAAGACGGTGTTAGGGTACTAATTTTTTTTTTTTTTCAAAGGCAACAAATGAAATAAGAAATAAGCCTACCGCTATTGCTTTGATTGATTGACGTTATAAACTTTGAAGAGCTACGCTTCCGTTAGAAAGCATTAGCGGACACATGTTTATTTCGAGTTTTATATTTGAATTATTCATAGGAATCACACGGTGAAGTATTTCCCCGACGTCATAAATCATGCTGTACAAGTAAGAACAAGTGGAGATCAATTTTAAACCGAATGATAATTGCAAACGAAAGTATTTGTCTGATTGTAAATATTAATCAAGATGAGTAATATTAGCGTCAATAAAAATGAAGAATAGCAACGGTATTTGCTCGATTATCTCAACTTAGATAATTAAGTTAGGTATTCTCAAATAATATCGAAACACAAACGAAACAGACAAAAAGTGCATTCACAAATAATGATAACTTAATCTTTTCTGTGCCTTTCTGAAAACTGTTTTTAACACAATATCACTGAATTTCTTAGAATAATCGCAAACACTTCACAAGGTCGATTGAACTAAACATTTTTAAGTGCTATACAGCAATTTAGAATCCATTGGAATGTAATTGTGAAGGTATGGATTAAATAAGATGGGTCATGTGTCAGAAAAGAAAAAACATTTTAAAATGCAAAATTCGGATAGAAAAATATGGAAACATTTTAGTCCAACATTTTCTTATCAGTAATAAATTATAGGTGATAATCACGTACTAAATTTCATTATCTAACAAATAATAAAGCATGAATGGTATTACGGCTTTGGTAAACACGACACACAATATACTCGTATATTAACATTAAATATCTATCGTTAGCATATACATGGTGTTTATTTATTAAAATGGTATCGCCGTTATCTGCACGTCGCGTCTGCTGGTTAATAATGCATTCGGCGTTATTGCGCCTCAATTAAGCTTCGCGAGCGTTACCAACGGACAACTTTTATGAAGCAGAATGAATCCTTTATAATAATTGTGTTCGTCTGGCAGTAGCTTATCGGCTTTTCGCCGGATTTGCGTGTCAAATTATTAAATATTACTGCGGAAGATTACGTGAGCCAAGTACTCCCGAGCGCTACTTGTGTATTAATGAACTGCGACACATACATACAGTGGTCAACTCTCAGGAATTGGCAATTTAACAGGTTTTTTTACCACCAAATACAAGATCCGCAATTTCATTTCTTGATATAAATAATTTTCCATTAATCTCAGTGATGTCGTTAATCAGATAAGCTGTCGCAATCGTTAATAAAAAATAGCAGAAATGACAAGGTGAAACGTCTTATTCTAAAATTTTGTACTTCCTTGAAAATAACATATTATGTACTTATACCCGCAAATGCTAAGATATGGAATATTTGTACCTCATTTGATAAACATATTAAGCGGTATACAAAAAAGAGATTCAAGCATACCTGATAAAGAGATTTCCTGAAAAATAATGGCTTACAAAAATGTCTTGGCAAGATTAACTTGAAGTATCACTTAAATTTAAAACAGGTACATACTCGGTACATACCATACGTAAACTGCTACGTGTAACAACAGTCCGAGCCAATGTTAAGATAAAGGAAGAACTACATTGGAGCATATGTGGCAATGACAATGACTGCAACAACCAGCTGTGCGGGATACGTGATGAGCTAGCCGAGCCCCATTTCTTCAGTCTTTGTTATTAATATGTATAATAAAGTACATCTCCTCCTCTGTCTTACCAATTACACGGATTCTATATGTATCTCCATTAAAGTACATAGTTCAAAATTTTTGATTTTTTGAAGGACCATCATATTTATCTTATTTTTATTAAAGAAACCACAAATCATGTTCCTTCACTACCCAGGGTGAATGGGTGAGACCTCAAGAACGGTAAATGCTGTATCATAGATGAAGCTGGTTGTTACACTGATGTGACGTATACATATTGCAATCTAAGGAACACATTTTTACTGGAATCAATATCTTTTTGATTCAACAGATTGGAATGGCCTGTCGGGATTTTCCTGGTGTCTCACCTGGCCTATCCGTCTCTGGTTATTAAAACAAAAATATTAGAACATTCATTATGAAGCATTGTTAGTGCCCATTCACTATGGACGTAAGCTTAAGAAATACGCAAAGATTAGTAGATACTTAAATGTAAATTTTCGGTATGTTTGTCAATTCATACGTCAATCAGTTCTCTTATAATGGTTAAGGGTAATTTTAGACTGTTTCCAGTAGTAAAGCATAGTTGATAGGTTCACTTTTTTTTAAAAAGAAAGTAGTGGTAGTGAAAACGGAATTTGTAATTTTATTCCATAGAAAATAAAAGAAAAGGCGTACGAGCCCGGTCCCAATTCAATTGGCCCACTTACAAAATTCTCAATTATTATTAGCGCTCAATCAAGAGAATTGTTTTTTTTTTATTTTTTAGTAAACATTTTAGAGATTATTTACACAAACTAAAACCTAAAGTTATAAATATAAACCTAAGGTTATAAGTTGAACAAAAAAAGGAAAAATAAAGGAACTTTTAGCGCAAAACGGATTTGAAAAGTTACTATTGGGTAACATCACATAATGGTTTGTCATCCATCGTGGTCATGCCTTTGCATAGCCGCCTATACCAAATTTCATAATATAGTACCAGAAATATATGGACGCATAAAATGCGTTGCATTATTTTCACCAATTTCGTTTTATATTAAAAAATGAAATATGATTGAACATATCCTACTATATCTATGTAATTAAAAAAAGTCTTAAAATAACAGAAAGTGGCAGTTAGTTTTACATTTTGTGAATTTTTCAGAGAAATTGAAATTTTATTAGGTGGGACTGGGACTTAATAGTTCATTTAAAGTAAAGTGAATTTTCCTACACTGAATCTATTTGTTGGAATTTAAAAACTGCATGTTTGATGAAAAAGAGGATTATCCAGCGGAGATGCACTCAAAATAAAAACTTATGGACTTTTATAAATAGGCCTGTATGTTGTTTGTCCTAATGAGTAACATGTCTTTCTGTCCCGCTTTGAAAAAAAAAAAAAATTGACTCATGGCCGATACTTTCATCCATGATTAACTTTAACCTTAGGTTTATTCCCATGCCTACAATTATAAAGACAATTGTTTCTACAGCAATAAACCAAAGATTAAAGTTAATCAGTGATGAAAGTCCTGGTCCTAAATCATCATTTGTTTTAAATTTACTACTGTTCTTGATATTTGTATAGATTCTTTAAATACGGGTGTATTTATAATCGATTACGCCACATATCGACAAGTTTATTCTACAAGGTGTTTCAGAACAGCTTTCAGAGCATTTTTTTAAATAAATTAATTTCTGGAAATTCTTCGTTTTCAAAATACATACAAATACAGTTTTGAAATAAAATCAAAGCGAAAAGTAACGTTGTTGTTTATTTTTACTGACTATAATAATAATTACTATTATAAAAAAAAATAATTTTACATTTACGTAAAATTACAAGTACTATTTAAAGATGCTGCTGCCATTATCAACGAACAATGTGTACCGATGTATAATTCAGTGACGAATTTTTTGATATATCCACGGTCGGTTATGGATATTGTTAATCGCAAGAATGATTCGAACAACCAATTCTTCTTCCGTGTTAATGGGAGTCTCCTAACGATTGATTTAATTTGACCCCACATATAAAAATCATATCTGGTAAACGTGCAGCCTAATGAATAGGCCTTCCTTTCTCGATCTAACGACCTGGAAAGTGCTCATTCTATTACGTAGAGCTAACTTCCAATCCAAATATTAACAGGAAATTATGTGCATTTTCCACAGCGCAACGTGAGGATTATTGTCGCTCCAAATATTGATACTGTGATATATCTCTCGAAAAACATGTTTCATCTATCCATAATAGCAAATTAACATAATTAGCAAAAACAGGTTCATGATTAATTCTATTTAAAGACTACTTTCTGAATATGAAGCGAATGTTTTTGATAGTCTTTTCAAATTCCGCATACAGATACTTTAGTATTCATTGTAGGTATGAGCAATATATAGAGAACTAGTTCCAGGATTATTTTCAACTTGTTGCATTAAAGTCAATTGTTCGGAGAATTCGATTGGCTCATGAACTTGCTTTCTTAATTTAGAACTGACTAGTTTCTTGAAGTCGTAGTAAATTCAGCCTCAAAAACATTACATGATTAGGAATATGACGCTCCGCATAAATTGGACGTACGTACTTCGTTAGCATTATCGTATGCTGCTCCATAGACGACAAGCATGTCTGCTAATTCAACGAGAGTAAAACGATGCTTTCTTGAATGCTTTAAATTCAGTAAACAAAGATTACGAAAATAATATTTTGACAGACAACAAATATAATTCAGCATTATTTTTCCTATTTCCATAGTCATGGGAAACAAAAAATGAACAATGAAATATGATTATTTGAATATTTTAATATATTGAAAAGTTTTAACATTTTTCGCATTATTTCGTAAATAAAGAATTTCAGGAAATTGTTTTACTAGAAAAAATGCTTAATTCGATGTCCTCTATCATCTCCCAAAGTTAGGAATAGTTATTGTAAACACCCTGTATAATAATGGTTACTTGCTATATTTATTTAAGCGATGCGTTGTTTAAAATGATTAAATCGCTGTAAAAACCAGTGATTTTTAACAATAGTATAACAGAGTAATACTTTTATGTAAAGTATGTACGTTGACGAATCTAACGTATTTACTTACTTACTTAAGAACGAATTTAAACTAATTAAATTATGATATCACGCGATTATTTAATTTATAATTAGAGTAGGCTATGAATTTTGAATTAGATTGGCAGCACTAACTGTTGACAGCTTAATTTGAAAGTGAATTGTCAAAGTGACGCTTCAAAATATTTAATTAATTGCCGAGGGCGAACACTTTGAATATTTGCTATGGTTGCCACTAAAACTGTTTCACTTCCTTTCAATTAAAACGGTTGAACCCGATGAGAATCCTACAAAAGTCAAAATATTTACATAACCTTTAATCTACATAGCGAGTCGATTGGCAAGGTGCACAACCGTATAAAAAAAATTGTTAATTATAAATTAAATGATCGCGTGGTACAACATACAATGCTTTTAACAAATTATGCTTAATTATTTTTCAAAATAATTAATAAAATTTGAAAGTTTTAAGAAACCATTTGACAGCTAGAAGATTTAATGAATACAACAATAATTTGCTGAATTTGCAGGATTTAGCTTGTAGATAAGCAGATTTTTCATACATATACATAACTAGAACACATGATTTTCAATAAGAAATAAGTTTAGATAGTGTAATAGTAGTACATTATACACGATGTTATAATGAAGGCTATAATGGACGTAGTGAACGAGTTTTGCAATCCGAGGTAATAATAGCATTTCATTATAGCGAGTCGTATACTATACTTTGTCCACGACTACAAATATCCTATTTAATTATTCAAATGCAAATATTTATGTTAACGTAAATAAATAAGTAATTGTATTTTTTTTATTCACATGAATAATTAAGATTATTGAGAAGTTGTGGACAAATAATATTATATTCGCAATAATAATTTTAATTTGATTTTTCAGTCTACAGCGCCTGATCGTGCGAGCTGGAGCAAGCCAGTAGAATTTCTTCTATCTTGCCTTACGTATGCCGTAGGTCTGGGCAACGTTTGGAGGTTTCCTTATCTTTGTTATCGTAATGGAGGCGGTGAGTAATCTTAATACAAAAGAAAAAATTAAGATACCCGAGATACACTCGCAGTTTTACATTTTGTGTTTAATCAAGATAAATATTATGTTATTGTTTAACTAACCGACATTCAACTTTTTCCTCATTTATTCTAGAGATACGAAATGTGTTTTTAGATAAAAAGCTTAACATTCATACATGCATAACTGTTTTGACTTTCTCAAGTGTTACTCCAGATTTTATTGTTTTACGTATATGTAAATTTTGAGGGTTTCTAATAATGTGTTGTACTACAACAATTAGTCTAATATGTATGGGAGAAGTTTAAATTATAATTTCGAATATACAGTGCGGAACAAAATTATAACCGCACTTAGAGTTTAGTCCCACCGAAAAAAGTACATTTTTCAAATTTTCTCTCCACTTTTCATTTATTTTTGTAGTTGTGTTTGTTAACGTTGGAATGATAAGCTCTCTTAAAACTTTTTTTCAACAAAAAATTCACAGCTAAATTCTCCCAACATAAGGCAAATTATGACAATAATTTTAGTGCGGTTATAATTTTGTCCCGCACTGTATTACAAAATCATCAATATACTTAAGAGCAAGTATATTTTGAAAGTTTAATATTTCAGAATTGCAGTATCATAAAAAATTTGTGGTTTTTGACATGATTGTTTGATTGATGTTTTACCTTGTTATTTAATATTATTCCTTAAACAAACCAGAGTTGTTAATGTTACTTTCGAATCACCATACGAATTCATGTCGATGCAAAATAACAATTATTTTGGTGGAAGAAATAGCTTTTAGAATTAGGTAGTTTCCTTAGGTAATTAAAACAAAATTAGTCTTTAAAAGACAATTCAATTTCAAAGCCTTACAGAAATTCAAATTAGCTTAAGGGAAGCAAATGGAATTTCTAAACGAAATTGACAAGACGGAGATATGAGCAGTGTAGTGATGAACTAGTACATTATATAAACCACAAATATATGCGCAGAATAGGAGTCAGTTTATCCTAGTTATATCAAGTTATACGATTTTGCTATGCTCAGCAAATGTTTTAATAGCTAACTTAGGTCGTAAACCTTTATACGGACACATAAAATCGTGAGAATGTTTGGGCCGCATGTCTTTTGCAGAATAAAATATGAGCGTCTGCTCATCGCTGACGAGGAATTTATTAAACCATTTTTAACATCGAAAATCGAAGTTTTCTCTTCGTTTGTTTTTCAAACTCTTGCATATTGAAGGTATGTTTCGCAAAATTAAATTAGGGAATAAATTCCGGGCAACACACAAACCGTGAAATTTAATGTTTCGCCGGCGAAATCGTAAATCGGGTTTTATTTTCACAAGTTTTCTATATGTGCCCGGAAACTCTGATTTTAATTAACGTTATATGGGTTTGATAGTTTTAGGTTTCGCGAAAAAGATTTATGAGCTGGTGTTCATTATAGCTTCTTATCGGTCCATATGCGGAGTTATTAATTGCATTTGTCAAACGACATGATTGGCTCGAAATGGTGGCTAGAATTGAACAGTAAATCATTGTCGGGAATTGATTTACCGTCAGCAGTTTAGAATTAATCTAAGTGAAATACTCCGATCCTTCTCTAATCGCCAACCACATTATTTAACAAGTTTTACATTTTTTTTCTTCCATAGAAATTGTTAATTAATGTCGATGATTTCTTTAATTAAAAGAAATTTATTTATTGGAATTGATGAAATGTAGAATTTGTTTGTCTGAGCGAAAGTCAATATTTGTTGTTTTGTTATGTAAAGGCAGTTTAGACTAGCCTATTTCTTGTACAAGATTTGGTTTAATTTCTAAAAAAAAAAAAATTAGAACAAGAACTGCAGATACGATTTGGAGATAGAACACATTCTATTTTTAGAGATTCAATTCAAATCAAAATTTAAATTTACTAAATAAATGAAAAGGTTTAAGATATTGAACCAAATCTTGTACAAGAAATAGGGTAGTGTAAAACGGTCTTAATACAATCGATTTTTCTCAATCAGGTGCATTCATGGTAGTATATTTTCTAATGCTGTTCGTAATGGGAATGCCGATATTTCTTCTCGAGTTAGTTATTGGCCAATACACAGGACTGGGTCCCGATCAAGCGTTTCGTCGCATTGCCCCGATTTTCAGCGGCTTGGGGTATTGCACCCTGGTCGTTATAAGCCTCATTACTGTTTATTACATGGTAATAATAGCGTGGACGGTGTTTTATTTTTTCGCATCATTCACCAGCGAACTTGGATTTGGATCTTGTCATAACGACTTCAACACTCAAGGTAAGAAGTTTTCAAATTGTTTCTATAAAACTTTTTGTCATTTTTTTGTAAATGAAAGTATTTTTGTTACAAATTTATTAAAAACATGTGCTATTTATATGCTACACGGTATTTCTATTATCTCTCATCAGTATGAAGTTCAAAGAAATGAGAAATAGACTTACGCGCAAGTTGCAAGTAACAAATTATTTAGGATACGAGTATTGTCAATAAGTGGTCTAGTAAATTATGTTAAGAAACCAGTATTTGTAGTGATAATAGAAAAACCAACTTTATCATATGCATGTCATAAATTACGAAAAGTAGACATTTTTGCACTTGTTACATAAATAACTATTTTTAATTAATTTAATTTTCAATTTTATTACATTTCGAACAGTTTATTTTATTTTTTTACTTACCGATAATTTACATTACATACATACAATATTATTGTAACACCTCGTCTATAAATCATTAATTTTATCTGTGTTACGTTTTTAAAATCGTAAAGCATTTCAAAATTTTATACAACGAGGTTAACAATTTGTAATGACGAAATGAGGAGATAAGAATTTATCACAAAAATAATGGGTCTGTATCCAAATATTGTTTTTAGAGCCAGCTTTTAAAATCCACTTTGGTCATTGTAGTAGTAATCATAAACTTAATAGCACTATTTTATTTATACTGTCCTAACATGATTTTAGGATCAATTTCTCATTCATTGCAATTTATTAAATACAATTTTTTAAACATTTTACCCTCAATCTGCGATATTGATTCTCTTACTGTTGTTCTTGTTATTTCATTTCATTCGCTCTGAATTTCATGAAACATGAATTTGTGCAATTCCGCTAATTGAAAATCAGTTTTACTTTCCCTATGTAATTATTTAATAATTTAATCAAAATGAACGAGATTACATTTGGCATAAGAACCAAATGTTTAATATTTTTCCTCGCCAGTCACAATGTATACAGGGTTATTCACATGACATGTAACAGTTAATATACATATACAACCGAACAACTTGCACTTGTATTTACTGAGATATTAACTATTACATGTTATAAGGTACCACTCACCTTGTATTTAAACAAACAAAAAAAAACGAATAAAATTAAAAATATCGGTACTATGTAAAGCTCTAATCACATAAATTATGGCTTATACTGTAAAAGCCGTGATTATGACAAAAATAAATAAACTCTGGATAAATAGAGTAAAGAATTTTGTAACTTACACTGAGCCTAGTCAAAATTACGGAATTTATCCAAAAAAAAAAATATATATATGAAGGGCACAGGTGAAAACAACACCAATGACCTGAAGGCAGCAAAAGCATGAAACAAAGTGGAGTAAGATTTAGCAATGATTTGAATTCAGTGAAAAAACAATGGGCGCGTTCAGCGGACATCAGCTGCTGAGTTGATGTCACAGCGATGCCACTGAACGACTTCGCTGAGTGATCAAAGAGTGTCAGCAGCTGAGCATTATAAGCAACGGAACTTTTAGCCGCTGTCGTAGTAAGCGGTTTGACATTTTTGGAAATACTAACCTAATACGTTTACGTCCGTAAATTACTTGAATTTACGAAGTCTTGGAAGCATATTGTTTTTTAATAACTATCTTTGACGCATCATTATGAAAAAAAAAGTTTTATGTAACTAATTTATCCAGTGAACCTTTAATATGCAATTCTGATGGTAAGAAATTAAAAAATACTTATTAAAATAGATTCTTATCTGATGAAAATTGTATAACAAATTCTTTTTAAGCTTTTAACGGATAACGTAACGTTTTGACGATGGATGATCAGCTGCACGTCACTGGATTGACAGCTGCTGCTATACAGCGTACTCATCACGCTGATAGTTAACATACAGCAGCTGCTGTCCACTGAACGTGCCCAATATCTTGAACAGCTAAAGACTCATCATAATACAATTATTTGAAAAGCTGATACCTCGCAATGGGATCTCTAGTGTAACCAAACAAAATATTGAAAAAAATCAAGTTGGATAAACATATTGTTTGCGGCACATTCCCCGGATTAATATGGGTTTTAAACAAGACAAACGGAACGCAACAAGTGAATGAATCACAAAGAAGGGATATAAAAATAAGGTTCTATGATTGATGTGGGTATTAACGTCCGGGTTACCGCTAACTCTCACGTAGTCGTTACATAAATTCGGCTCAGACAGTATATGACGGGATTAGGACCATGCACGTCGGAATTAAGTCCGGTCGGTTCCGCAATTTTAATTCGTCCAAGCATTATTTTTGAGGTTTATAAACAACAGGAAATCTAACTCAATTATGTACTTAAAAGAATAATATGCACAAAACAGTTTAAAACAGTTTAAACAGTATTAAAACCATAGATAGGTTTCAATAGAATTAGGTAAAATATTTCTAATGTGAAATATGTAGGTACTCGGTATAAGCGTTATGGTTATAAGTTATAAATTTAAAAAAGCAATTAGGATGATATTTCATTAAAAAACTGGACTGGCGAATGAATAAGCAAAATTATGCGCGAGAACTGTAATATGAAATCAATTAAGCGATTATATGATAAGGAATGTTTACAAAAGCATAATGTTCAAAAGTCGGAATATTGTGTAAAAACACTTTAAGCTTTTAGCCGGTTTGAACCGGTACCGAGTTATGAATGCAATTAGGAAAGTAACTAGTCCACACATTTGGCTTAAAAATTATTAATTACATTCATTTTTAATTTATTAATCTCCGTTGGGCGAATTTGTATGAGATTAAGTGAATGTTTAGAATCTTTAGCTGTAATTAATGGAAATATACTTAATATACTTAAACCTTAATTTAATGTCCCGAGCAAACCTTTGCCATCGATTGGTACAAGATAAAACTAATCTTTTGGCTTTTCTAAATGATGAAATCCAATGTGAATTGACCTAATATGAAGTTATTTTGCGTCATCAGTAATTTCAACTGGAAGTTTCGTCATTTTATTTTTAAAAATCCTGTAATTTTATAATACCCAGTGATTTTTTTAAATTGAAATCAACTCTTGCCATGAAATTTGGAGTTGTTAAAAAATGTAAAAGTTCACTCGGTGTAGGAGAGAAGGGGGAATGAGAGCCACTTAAGGAA
Organism: Dorcus parallelipipedus; assembly: GCA_958336345.1. Lineage (NCBI taxonomy): Eukaryota > Metazoa > Arthropoda > Insecta > Coleoptera > Lucanidae > Dorcus > Dorcus parallelipipedus. The sequence continues at coordinate 48,265,405 of OY284475.1, forward strand.
AAATGAATATTAAACTTGAGAAATGAGAAGCCTTTTCACTACAAAATCTTTAATTATTTCTCAAATTTAATTAATAAACTACAAAACAGCATGGAGTACATAAATAATATGAAACATGAATATGTATATTTTGAAAAATATAAAGTGTATTCTCTTAACAATTTTATGGTGTCTCATATAAGGAACAACATTTAAAATGACGTAACTATATCATTGCTGTCATTAACAGAAATTATAATATATTCATTTAAAATAAAAATGGAATTGACTCTTATTGGCCACATGTTGGTGTAATGAGAACTATGAAAGAAGATAAAATAAACTTGTTTTAACAAATAACTGCTACAGTTAATAAAAGAAATAATATACTTTTCTATCATAACACAACATAAAATGTAATACTGAGAAAAATACGAAAACAATAATAAAAGTACTTTAACATACTTGGTGAAGTATTAGGTGCAAAAATCACATATCCAATTAGTTTACAGTGTTGTTCTTTTACGAGTCCTCGGCATCTTCAAGAACAAAACATACTTTTATAATATCAGGGATAATGAGAGTCACCTGTGGGTAATAATAACTTGGCTCTTATTACACCAGATAGCATTAATATTTTAGGTATGAAAATTAGAAAAAAAGCATAGATAAACGAGAAACCAATTATTGGAAATATACAGTGTATCCCAGAAATGAATATAAAGCTTCAGGTATTTTTTTTGTATAATACATACATAAGAGACCCAAAATTGCAAGAATTGATTGATTCTCTAACGCCAGTATTCATAGTCCTCTTTTAAGTTATACCTGCGTCAAGTTTTGCTTAAGTTCAAAGCGTAACTTATTGCTGAGTTCTGTTTTATAAACAACTTGTCGGTTATTCTCGGTTATTTTCTAGACTGAGATCAGTCTAGTTAAGATTATACCGATTCGAGTTGAAGCGCGCTATTTCGGGAAGCTTCGCCAGTAAATCTGCACACAAAAAGCCACTGATGCGATGGCGTCTATTAATATCATTAGGGGCGGACGGCTAATTTTGGGGGCCCTGGACTACTACTGTTTGGGGGTCTACCCAATTAACACAAATTAACCCAAGTTTGGGTTAATTGTGGCGATTCATTCTCCAATTTGCCGAAAAACTGTTTAAAGTCAAAGAAAAAATTTCGTATAATTTATATTTTCTTAAATTTTTAAGTTAAATTGTTTTCATTTTTATTTTTTTGACCGCGAAGGGGGCCATTTGATTGACGGGGCCCTGGGCTGCAGCCCATAAAGACCATGCCTAAATCAGCCCCTGGGCTACATAAACCAAAATTAATTAAAATTCCATAAAATGCAAAAGAAAAATCATTATCGTCGAATTAGGACAGAATAGTACCACAACTGAAAATAACTTGTTAGTACGACTTAAGACAAAGATGGGGCTGACTTAGCATAAAGTACAACTTAAGTTGTACTTCATTTAATTTGAAAGCTTCTGCGGCCGTCGTCCATGTTTGAATCGGCTTCCGGTTGGAACCGTGTTCATGTTGACTTCTTCTACTGCCGACATTTCGTTCTCCATTGCAGAAGAACTTTCTCAGGGCCGCTGCTGGTGGTGTTGCTGTGAAAAACGTTAAAAAAAGTTAATTAAACTTTTCCATTACCCCAACAAAATAAATCTCCCCGGTGGTGTTGCTGCTGCTTCTCGTTAGTCGTTCAGACTAACGACTAACGAGAAGCAGCAGCAGCCCTGAGGAAGTTCTTCTGCAATGGAGAGCGAAACGTCGGCAGTAGAAGAAGTCAACGCGACGCGGTTGCAACCGGAAGCCAATTCAAAATTAAGTTGTACTTGATCAACTATGAAATACGATTTTTACATTAAGTGAAACTTGAGGTTCAAGTTCAACTTAATATTTGTCTATGAATACAGGCATCAGTTAGTTAGTTGATATGTTTCACCACATGAGATAACAAGAAATTGTTAAACTTTGCTTTTATGTGCAGTTAATTGGATTGATAAAAGAGTTTCAGACTAAATAAACGATGAAAGTGTAATAGGAATTGGAAAAGTCTGCATCACTTGAGAATTTCCTGGTTCTCTGCCCAGACATAAGAGCGTACAGGGTATTTATTGCGAAAAGCGGAACCAAATATTACACATTAAGTTGCAAGCTGTAATGTTTTAACATAAGAAAAGTTAAGCTCACATCATTGCAATTCTTTGTAGTTCAGTTTTACACAGTTAATCTTGAAAAAAATTAATACGAACAAATGTCAACTTATTTTTACTAATTATGATGGATGTATGTCTTATCTGCAAAAGGTTCACTAACCGTAGGCACTTATCACAAAGATTTGCGAACGTATCGTTAATTGTGTTCGTTTCACCTAGATAACTGATTTTCTGAAAGCTAATAACACGCGATCGAAAATAAAATGATTTAAAGTGGGCCATAAATATTGAAAAAAAAAAAAGTTGGTAATACTATCTGTCGAATTTAATAACCATACCTAACAATGACATTTTAATTGTTTCAAAATGTTCCTTGTTGAAAGTTAATTCAGAAATGGTGAAAAACTGGATCATGGCCCACTCTGAATCATTTTATTATCAATCACGTGGCATTTAATTAAAGTAGTTTCTTGTTTATTTTAAAATGCCCTATGTTCGAAGTATCGCTGTAAGGTTTTTTCCCACCCAATTTTACAGCTTGTCGGGCAGGGATGTTGGCGGCTGCGGTCGACTTAGATGTTAATTTCTCCTTCGGCATTCACCTTACAAACTGGGGAAACACAGAAACCCCAGTTCGAAGGAATAGATATGAATCCTAAACACAAGTACTCTATCTCTCACATCCACATGCACCAGGAGGGAATTCGAACCCACACCTAATAATTGCCCGGCCAAGCGCCAAGCCCTTTGCCAGCGGACTCAACCAACTCGGCTAACAACTACCTCATTAATAGTATTAACATAAGTAGCGAAAATATTTTTGTCAATGGTTCTTAAAATATAGACCGTCTATATCGAAAGGACAACATTAAATAATGTTAGAAGCTGTAATTTCTTGAAACTTATAAAATTCGATCACTGTTTTAAATCTAGGGGACGCATTACGACATAGAACATAAAAACCTCTTTTTTCTATCGTATGCAGCCACCCCTTTAAATGTCCAATAATTGTACTTTTATTTTTGAAGAATGAGGCAATTATCACATTCTTGACACCTGAAATTTATAAAAATTTGATTATAGAAATAAAAAAAAGGTGTACATATTTAAAGTAAAATATCTACATTCAAATTCTTTTTTTGTTGTCACAGGGTATATTCTCTAAGAATGAATCGATAAGAGTAAAGTAACTTAGAAGGTTATGTAGAGAATCTAAAGACCTTTGGTCTATCACTTAAATCCTATTTCTGATAAAACGAAGGCACACCATTGTTCACCTTCATTAGGGATTCCGGTCTGAACTGCATCATTATTTTCTTCGTCTTTGAAGGCAATGTTTCATTCTTTTTTACTTCTTCAGAGCTACTGTACTATTTTTCAGAGACTTACCCAGTTTCTACAAACTGGCAGCAGCGAAAAGATTACTAACTTTCGTTTCCTCTGTAACGAAGGGGTAAATTTGGCAGACAAAGTAAAAGGTTATGCGGTTTATACCGGAAGCCCTAGTGGAAATGAAGACATAGTATCATATATTACGATAGCTTTTCATCATTTAAAGTTGTTGCCTTTAAATAATCCACTCGTTCATTCCATAAAGAACAATCAAACACACACTGGTATTTACTTTGTTAATATAACTTTTTAATTACACATTCATTGACTGCAGTTTCAACAATTTGAAACTAAATTTCCCTTTATCGTGGATAATTATTTCGGGTAACATTATTCTCAGAACTGTTTATTTTTTCCAAATTGATGATAATTGCATGTAAATTAATTAGCCAAGCCAAAATTTACGTATCAAAAATAGTTATTTATGTATCACTTCACATACTGTGCTTAATTGTAATTTGCTTTTAATAAAGTATCCGTTGTAGATTCTAGACATTTTTTGCTTCAAATATAAATACACACATGTTTTGTAACCTCGAGTATAAATTGCAGGTTGTTTCAGTGCAACGGAAGATGCTCTCTGTGGTGCTAACGAGACGTTCTATAATTTCACCTGCACTAACGTCAACGCGTTGTGTCAGTACCATGGATTTCTTGAGTCCGTCAACCGAACGTATTGCAGAGCGGAAAATGGAACAGAAGTTCACATAAGTTATTCCATAGATCGGGTATTAGCAACTTACGAATACTTCAACGAGTATGTACTGGGAATAGGTGGTGCAACTTGGGAGAATTTCGGAACGATTCGCTGGCAGATGGTTCTTTGTTTGTTGTTTTCTTGGCTAATTGGATACTTGTGTGTGGTAAAAGGAGTACGGACATCTGGAAAGGCGGTGTATTTTACCTCAGTATTTCCATATTTTGTTTTAACGGCTTTGGTTGTGCAGGGTGCTATTTTAGAAGGTGCCATAGATGGCGTACTCTTATTCATCACGCCGCAATGGGAAAGTTTATACGACGCCCAAGTTTGGGGAAATGCAGCATCTCAGACTTTCTATTCTCTCGGTATTGGTTGTGGTTCTCTGATAACGTTAGCCTCCTACAATGATTTTAAAAACAATTGCTTAAGAGATATGTTGTTCGTAAGTATAGCAAACGCTTTAACGTCAGTGTATGCTGGTTTCGCTGTTTTTTCCATGCTTGGATTTTTGGCTAAACAACTTGATATGCCAGTTGAGGATGTCGCAACTAGCGGACCTGGGTTGGCTTTCGTTGCTTATCCAGAAGCCATACTCAGACTTCCTCTTCCTACATTTTGGGCCATCGTCTTCTTCTTCATGTTGTTCATCCTGGGTTTGGGCAGTCAGTTTGCAGCCATTGAAACTATTAATACAGCTATCCTTGACAAGTGGCCGCATTTGCGTAGGCGCCAAATTTTTGTTACCGGTGGAATATGTCTCACGTGTTTCATCCTCGCTTTACCAATGTGTTTCCAAGGTGGGGTTTTCCTTTTCACACTTCTCGAATGGAACACTGCATCGTGGGCCATTATGTTGATTGGTTTAGCTGAAGTAACAGTGGTCGCGTGGTTCTATGGATGCCGAAGGTTCTTGGGTGACATGAAAAGCATGGCCATTAATCTCAGCAAAATTCCTTATTGGTACTGGTGGGTCTGCTGGATGATAATCACGCCACTGTCACTTATTGTAAGTAGTGTTTTTAGTACATTTTGTAATAATAAATTTACACTATTTTTAGGGCGTTTTTGTTTTTCAAATGGCTTTCTTCTCTTTGGCGTCATACGGAGACTATATTTTTCCTATCTGGGCTGACGCTCTTGGGTGGTTGATCGGCCTCACGACGTTAGTTCCTATGCCACTTTTTGCTATATACACATTATGGAAGAAGAAATATGTAAGTTTCATGAAGTAAAAGCAATTAGAGTTATGGCCACAATTCTTATTTCTAGACTGGGCGAGATCTGTTCCGACCAACACCTCAATGGGGACCTCAGACCAGCAAATCAGAAAGTCTTGTGAGTTTAGCCACCGCAGAAGAGAAATTATCGGATTCTCTTCCATCAGCACCGACACTTCATCTGTGATATTAATCGAAAGAAGATCTTAAGGTCTATTTAAGTTTACGTTAAGACAGCGTTTATTAATAGATACTTGTAAAATTTATATTATCGTATTGGATTGACTTGTTTTCTAAGTAATGATCTGCATGATTTCATGTATATGTGATATTACAAGGATTAGTGTACAGATAATAATAAAATTTTTATTGGAAATAAATAAATACATATAACATACATATACAATAGTAGAGCAAATATGATGTAGGATTCGTTTCTGAATCTTCTTTTAAACTTTCACTTTTAAATAACTTAAATATTATGGTTAATCTGAAAAACAGAGTTTTGTGTAAATATGATTCAGGATGTTTTTCGTTGATGAATCTTATGAGATATTAGAATATGCAGTGAAGTTAGATTTTAGGAAATGTTTCAAATAGGTATTGACCATCCGAAAATCGCATCATTCAAAGCTACTTTCTGTAATGCGAAATCACTTAAGTGGATATTTTTTGCACAAATCCACGTGAGAAATTCATTATTATTCATGGCGATCGCCGAGAATGCGTTGTGCACGGTTAAAAGGAGTCGAGAATCACTCGAAATCCTATTTCAAGCCCGCCAGCATACACAGCCCACTTGATATTTCCAGGCGAGATTCCGATTGCCTTACAAAAATATTCATGTGTGCATAAACTGGAACAAATAAATTCATCCTTCTGCACCGGAAACATCAAGACATTTCGGATGCTTCCGACAATTTTCAATCGAATTTACAACACACTGTTCGGGTAAATTGAATCTCGTGTTTAACACCGGTTAAGTGGGGCTAATGGGGCGTATGCTTCGCGTGCCTTTATTTAACGACTTTATAAATCATAGCTACAGAGCTTCTCTTCGATACATATTTCTAATACCACGATTTAAAGAGTAAAAAAATGTTGAGGCACTTAAACTAGCTTTTTTAGTTCGCTTTATAATTTTGAAGGATTTGGAATATTACGATTATCTCGGGTTTAGACTAATACTAAAAATTGGTATGACAAACCTACTTTAAAACAAAGTATTGAGGAAGTATCCGTACAAAGGAAAACTTTAATTTTAAAGCCTGAGGGAATAACAAACGAAAACAAGAAGAACGAAACAATGCTCGCCGGAAATTTGATACCATTAAATTCTTGCTAAAATGGCAGCACAAAGGATGCGACAGGAAATTGTACTGCAACATGCGCTTGAAACATAGTGCGGATGTCGGCGAGAAATCGAACTAGTCAAAGGCACGGTCTAAGGAAGTCGCAATTGTCATCCGAGCTCCAGGCTAAAGCGTACGATGGACGAAATTCAGTCGTCGAATAAGAAGACGAAGGAGCCGTTGACATCTCGTAATTCGCATACGAGCTCCTTTGTAGAACGATGTTGACAATTCTTTGTTTGTACGGTATTCGCAAGTGGAATTCTTTCCACGGAACGTCATATTTTACAAAAAGTCACACGTGCACTTCCTAAAAATATCTAAATCTTAGGCTGGAGGATCGCAAGTCCTTAAAGCAAGGGTCAGATTAACTCAAGGGGTTCGCTCGCTTCAATATCAAAACAAACCACAAGGGTCCGTGGATTATATCTGCTTCCAATCGAGGATGGAATAGCATATAACCGCGATGTGCCAGACAGAAAATTAAACATGGAACACTGCACCTGATCAGATTTTATACCTCCGGGATACATCCTACTTAATATTTCTCAGTGCGCACAAATCTGTTTTGCAAGCAAACTGAAACCGAGATAACAATATTAAACCAACATTAAAAATTCTGTTCCAGTAAAAGTCCAAATAAAAATTCGAACGTTGAAGTGGTAAGTCAATATTCGGAGAAATTATATATAGAAATTATTATTCCAAGATAATCTGTACAACTTGAGTAAATAATTGATTTATGGGGTTATCTTTATATTTTGATTACGTATGTAGATTTTAACAATACTAAAACATAACATGCTCACAAAGTTCAAAGATATTCTTTTTATTGTTTTTCACCATTACATACGTACAAATTTAACTGTAACACAAAATCTTTAAACCGGACACTAAATAGCACACAAATCACTTAACGTTTCGCCGTCGAAGCTGTCGAACGACGGCGAAACGTTAAGTGTTTTGTGCGCTATTTAGTGTCCGGTTTAAAGATTTTGTGATACAATTTTCATCGGACAAGAACCAACTTTAAATATAGCTGTAACATACCTACATAATATTTAGTCAATTCACTGTTACATACCTATGCAAGGAAATATAAAATAATTGACGTGTTGACGTGTATGTTTGAGAAGTTGGAAGTAAGTAAGTAAGTAAGTGCTTTATTGTGTTTTCTACTCGTACAACAGTAATTCACTTGTCAATACAATTTCATGTGTTAAATCATTTTACGTGATTGGTCATATAGTTAATACATATATTGATCTTAAATAGATTAAGATTTCGGAATGCACATAAACTTGTAATACACATTAAAATAAGATTCAAATGTTACATACACAGACTACAGTTTAAAAACTCATCGATATCATGGCAGGGTTGTACGTTACCATACCATACGTCACATAGGCTTGTATAACCTACTATTTATTACAGTTATTGTAACATTTGTCAGTTGTAAACAGTGGATGTAAAAATGAAACGAAGAAGAGTAATCGAGTTGTTCCTTGGAGAGGTTAAAATGTACCTATATGATGGCTACGTGAATAATATGCGCTGTGATGGTGAAACGAGAATCGAACACAAACCAAGAAGTCTGTCTATCAACTTTGGCCACAGAAGGCAATCGTTTGGGTTTAATGAATTCACCGCATTGATGTTAAAAAAATTGGTACCGCCTTTCATACGTCATTTGTCAACACAAACAATTATTAATCAGTTGGAGTTTAACAAAAGGGTGCCGGGGCAGTTCATACTAGGTTTATATCGTAGAAGGTTTCTCTATGCAGTAACAAGGCTTTATTTTTTAACGTAGTGACCAGTGATGACAGTGGGTTTACATACATGAATTAGTAATATATTATAGCAGTTTACCTCGATTTTAAAAAGTCACTTAATCACTAAATCTGTGTGGAAGGTCATACTAACAGAAATGTGGGATAAGTAAAAAATTTGAATGAAGCATGAACCTTTTTTGGTTGATTCATCAACTCTAGCCAAGCATAGTGACTTTGAATCACTCCTCCGGAGAACTTAATCCAAGATGTCGGAAGGGATCCATCGAAAAAATCCATTCGCCGCCTTTCTCCAGGCCCCGAAAATTAACCACAAATTTCATTCTACTTTCATCAGAACTTTCAATGCCCGCAAAAGCGTAGCACCCGACGGCCTAACAAACACCGCCCTAAAAAAAAAACTCCCAAAAGTCAAAATTATACACCTTCTGGCAAGTATAAATGCCTATCTCCGTCCAAATTACTTCCGGACATCATGGAAAGAAACATGATCTCAAATCAATACCTCGTAAGTCAAAAAAAGCAATCAGTACTACGTAAGTCGAATACAATTAAAAATTAAGAAGTTTTTTGAGAAAAACGTCGATAGAAGTTTATTTTTTGAAGACGTTTCATTATTATTGTGTGCTTTATTATTACCAATATCATTGCAGATAGTAATGAAACACTTTTATTTGCCTCCTCTAAAATGGTCATTTTTTACACTTACGTGGTATTGATTTGAAGCCATCGAAATGTAATATTTCTACCAAAACCTGGCAAAGATGCAAAATTTCCACAAAATCATCGACCAATCAATTAACTTACTTTTTGCATGGGAAAGTTGCTGGACAGCGTTATTTTGAAACGGCTAAACAACCACATAGTAGAATCTAAGTGCATACCAAACGAACAATTCGGCTTTAGACCAAATCACAGTCATCAAGTACTAAGAACAATCGAATACGCATATACAAACATGAATTGGCGACATCTCACAGGAGCGTGTTTTTAGATGTAAGCAAAGTATTCGACAAAGTTTGGCACTCGGACCTAATCTTCAAATTAATGATGTTCCATTTCTCCTCTCCTCACATTCAAATATTAATAAGTCGAATAGAATTTTCAAGGTAAAAATAGGCGATGCCCTTTCCACTCACAGACCACTCCGCGTCGAAGTTCCATAAGGCTCAGTTTTGTCCCCACACTTTTCAATATTTACATCTTTGATATATCTAAAGCGTCTGACACCCCTTCTCACTATATGTTGATGACACGCTTCTACTCGCACATTCCAAAATGATAAATATACTCACCCCAAAACTACAAAATGGACTAGACATCTTAGAAAGATTGTTCATGAAGTGGAGAATCGAATTAAATCTGGAAAAGAGCGCTATAATTATTTTCACCAAAAGGAAAGGACAAACCCCGACATTAATATTTCCTGGGAAGCCAAAACTAAGTAAGCAACATTTTCGCTTTACTGTGTAAAAGAAGCAAGGTATCACAATTTAACAAATTACTCTTATACAAAACAATCCTAAGACACATATGGCTCACCAGCCTGGTCCCATGCTACCGACATACACATTCACAAAATACAGCGGATATAAAACAAGTGCCTCAGACTAATTCTTGACGCCCTAAAGTATCATTCAGAATTGACTTAGTGCAGAAAATTAGTGCAAATCGGTACTGCACATTGGCCGTGTAAACGTTTGACAGATGTATTTTGATGTGTCTATTCACAATCAACTTAGTGCAAAACGTCTGTTGATTGTGAATAGACACATCAAAATTCATCTGTCAAACATTTACACGGCCAATGTGCAGTACCGATTTGCACTAATTTTCTGCACTAATTCAATTCTGACTGAGCCTTATTGCCCAAATTTACCGAGAAATCAAAGCTGACACTTTAAAGGGCTTACTGAAATGTTATGCTCAACATTTCAAAACATGACCGACAAGGATAACTCGCAAGTAAGTGAAGCAGTAAATTACAACGAGGACGCACCATCAAAAGTCAGAGACCCAAATATGTACTAACGACTTAGTACCACAAGTAACAGCTTTTAAGCAAAAATAACAAGCCAACTACGTCACAACAATGATGGGGCCCACAAAATAAAATTCTGGCCCATCAGCAAAGAAATGACAATCGACAATCGGGATCCATCTAATCGAAGTCTAAAGCATCCCTATCCAATTGACCCTTCCGTACTTGGTCATCGTCGTTCGGGTTTTAGATAGAACCCTTGCAAACTAGGTTTTCGGTATCGCGACCCGAAAGAGGGAAGTCTCAATCTTGACGGAGTTTAATTAATTAATAGCGATGTTTAGATTTCCACCTTGCCAAAATTAAAGGATCATAAGAAAAGAAAAATCAGTACAATCATCACTATGATACTGTTTCAAACAAGTCTCTGTCACAAGTCAGGCGATTGCGAGATTGTGTTAGATATAGGATACATTTAACTACGTCAGATTAGGTGCTCATGCACTGACAGTATTTCCGAGCGTCTTTGACTGTGAAAGGATTTGCCTGTCAATAATACTGCTGATTAATGCGTAAATGGGCGGTGTCTTTATCCCCTTGATCAGAAATCGGTTTAAAAACAACTTCGTGTTAACAAATGTATACGGTCCCAGTAGGATCGTAATGGATTGGCGTATGCTGCCGAGCACGTCAGACCACCTACCAAAATCATATAAATTTGTTTTTTTCAGACGTATTCGGCAGAATCATTCCAAACTCTCTAGTAGGATGTTTGATTCCTTCGAAAATGTATCCTAATATACACAGTTGGTCTGCCCAGGACTACGCATATGGTTTTTGTAAGTAAATGAAGGAGAGGCTCATTGAAACTTGTGTGGAAATGAAATAGAGATAATGGCCGGAGCACAGTATAAAGAATACCGTAGCGCAATTCGCTTGTCGGCACTTTGATCTCTTTACTGGATTTTCATTGACCTCGAGTGGATTAAAGGGGATGTGTCGAACTGCTTGTTCTGCTTTAAGTGTGAGCGATTTTGTTGTAAATTGTAAATTTACACGTGCTCACACACCAGGGCCGAATTGCAGTGTTTAGTGAACGTGGTAAAAAAAACAAGGCATAAATAATGTGAATTAACATAATTATAAAGATCCATTCGGCACCAGAGCCGTGAATGAATGAGCTCTGCATCCCGAGATTGTGACTCAGACCTTGCGCGGGATGTTATGCGCGAATTTAATATTTTCATGAGAGTCGCGCTACTGTGTAATCTTTATACTGTGGCCGGAGCGTGGCCCATAGATAAAAGAGTAATATAGATCGCCCTCTCTCGGTTATTATTTCAGACGCGGTTTTTAGTTCCGGTGCCAATCGCATGCGGCGCTGAAGTGTTTTAACGCGGCAGATTTAAAAAATTGAATTGCTAAACTGTACTTTTCAGAATACACTGTAATGCTAAATTAAAGTGACATATTACCATTATTTGTATAATAATTAATTAATTAACGTATACAAATTGTGGTAATAAGTCAAATTAATTTAGTATTACAGTGTATTCTCAACCGCATTTCTATATAATAATAAAGGAAACCGTAACACTAGAAATAAAACCAAAATGAACGTTATTAAATATAATAAATACAATACAAATAACACATACATACATACAAGTAAACTAAATAAAATCATTTAGCGTTTGTAACAATTTTTTGTGTTTTTATTTAATTTGACATTATGTTTATGATTCATGATTATAAAATATTAAATATGTTGAATCTAATATACAATACTACAGTGATTGATTTGGAATTGATATTAATCTCTGTAACAATTTGGCTTTTAATATAAAATTGAGACATATACATATTTTGGATACAATCAAAGAATTAATCAATTGAGAATGCAAATTACCTGACAATTTTTTCTAAGGATGCTTTTTATTCATATCTTTTTGACTAGTAAAATGATACTCTTAAGGAGGGAGCAAAACATAGACAATTTTGAATATGTCCATCAAGTTATTACAAAACTATAATATCTTAATATTCCTAAATAAGAAAAATACATAGGGATTTAATTTACAAAACATATTAAACGAGATTTTTTTATCTTTTTTAGTTTTTCCATTTTACACCGCTTTTTCAAATATTTTTTTCTGCAACAGTTTTCTTTTGCGAAGTATTGGAGGTTTCATAACTACTGTAGAAGAAGAACTTGGAATACTCCATTCAGTGTTTAAAGAGGTAACCTTGTATTCTCCTGTTGGAATCACAAGCTCCTCGATGAGTAAATCAGATGGATTCATTATTACTTCCCTCCGCTCTGATGTCTCGCTACTATAAAGAAGATATGTTAGACAGTTACACATATATTAATAATTTATAATGCTTATATACCTAACAACAATGTTGGACATGCTCCAACCTTAAGTTGAGCTCTTGAAAAGGATTGACTCGGATCAATTTTAACTTCGGCAGGAAAGTGCATGCAACAGACTTGATACTTCATATATACATTGATTGGATCCATTGTTTCTAGGTCCTGTCTGCCAATCAAAGAAATCCATCGTCGATAAATCTAAAATACCAATTTTAAGAAAGTTGAGGTAGAGATTGTGTTTAAAATAAATCAGTTTTGAGCTCTTATATTGCCAGTCAAATGTATTTTTAATTTTTATTATTCTGCTAAAGTATCCGGTTGTTAAATTTGAACAGTTCACCTTTGCTAACCATATTATTTTTAAAGATAGGCAATCGGTTAAATTAGCAAAGATTCTCTGATTTTCACATGCAGATTCTGAATTTCTAATCAAGAAAACAATAGCACTGCTGGTTTTAAAAAAAAGTGGTAATTTTTGTAATTAATTCGATACAGATTTTCTTTCCTTGTAAAAGACTCAGATTTGCTTACAAAATAATGAAAACATTTTTTAAAAAAACGTTTTCAGATCAGTAGGCCATGGTTATGTATAAAGTCAAGATGTCTAAGTAAACCGAGGAAAAAAGACAATCGTAGATATTCTGGCAATAAAATTTAAAATTTAACTAAAAAATGTTTGGCAGGCCAGTAGCCTATAAGAGCATAGGATTACTATTTTTTTACATAAATTTTCAGCAGTAAATTTATAAACGTAAATATTACTTTGCTCGCTTTGGAAAAGTTTTCATTATTACAAATTACCTGTTCATTTTTGTATGGAAACCGATGTAGCATCACATGGGCATCAGTATTTCCACAATTTCGAACACAGCACTTTTCAACACTTGTAAACGAATTAAAATAGTTTCGACAAAACGATTATTTTGCAGCTACGATGCAAATAAATACAAAGATTTATGACACGTCAAAATTTTCAAATTTATCAACAGTTATTTGCCAGTAGTGCCAACGGCTGCTGAAAAAGGAACTAATGACAGCGATAGAAGCGCCGCATGCGATTGGCACCTGTACTACTCAAACACTGTCTGACCTTCACCAACCAAGTGGACATAGCATGACGTGGCCCGCGTTATCAATCGGCAACGTCGATTGATGTAGCTATTTCGTTTACTCATGCGCTTTCTATTATTCTATCTTTCATTTACTCAGGATAAACGCATAGGCAGTGGTGGCCAGACCAAGTCGATATACTAAAATAATGGATTACGATAAACTCATCATACTATCATACTAGTATTTGACAGGCCGCCTCTTTGGCACATTTAATATAAAGTTACTAAAACAGGGATATGTCAAGAAAGCAGAGTTCTTCCGAATTCGGCAATACAATAATGAAGTATGAGCGTATTGTTCTGTTACTCTGCCGTACACGGCCGAACAAAAGTTCATGACCAAAGTTTTTTTTACATGCACGCCAGGCTTTTCCAAGCTGCTTATGATCGATGTTGGGCCAAGCCTGTCAGTAATCTCGTTAATGTATGGGCAGTTTTTTCCATGAAGAACGACTTATGTGGAAGAAGATTGGATAAATGGAGGGATTTTCTCTGGGCAATAAATATTATTATTATTATTATTAAAATAAAAATTTTCTCAGATTCCAACGATAGGCGCATGATAAGGACCTTTTAATTAATGCAGACAAAACCAAGTTAATGCACATTACATCATCTCATCAATCCAGACCTTTTGTGAATGGTTTAACAGTTCATTCCATGGATTGTCTGCATCAAAACCTGGGCACAGTTATCATGGCCTGCAGCTGTAAGAAAAAAACAGAAGTGGTAAATAAACACACATACTTGGGAATTATTATCGATAAGAATTTTCTTTGGAACGAACACATAAATTCTCTGTGCTCGCGGCTAAACTATTTTGCGTCAAAATTTTACTGCCTGTCTAAAATATTACCTGTGCACACTCTGAGACTGATCTATTGTTCGCTGGTGGAATCGGTGTGTCGATATGGAATTTTGGTCTGGGGGACGGCTTCCAACTGGTACCTAGAAAAAATTCAAAGAATATTGAATAAAATTGTACGTCATTTGGTGCGGGATTACAATATAAAAGGTGATAGCATGTTCAAAGTATGGAATCTGTTAAATATAAAAAACCTTTTTGTGTTTACTTACATAATGAAAAACTATTATAAGTCTGATGATAAAATATTGGTAAATCATAATTACAGGACAAGGTCCTGCGAGGCTGGGACATTTGTGGTACCGGTATCGAACAATAAGTACGGTGATAGGGTCCATGAGGTGCTTAATCCAAGAATCTTCAACCAACTGCCAGCTGATCTCCTGGAGCTACAATCTATAAGCAGAGTAAAACGGGAAGTTAAAGAATGGTTGATTCAAAAAACCTGTTTGCTGGCTTACATTTTAATCAATGTGTGATTGCATATTGCTGTCTTTGTTCTCTGTTGGATTGGGAACATTGTTATTTTTCAAATGAACTCGCAAGCGTTAATCAATAATCCATGTACATACATATATTGTATGTCACTAATAGCTTTTCTTTTTTTTAAGTTTTGAAATTTTGTTTTTTACAATTAAGCTTCAATTAAGTTTTTTATATGGATTAAAAAACAGGAGGTCGCTGACAAGTCATTTGACTCGTGACCAAACGTTATAAATTTCAGTTGTCATTCACAAATTTACAAATTTAAGTATTGAGTTATTATTATACTTTTGTTGGGTAGGTTAATGAGTAAGGAATTGTAATTTATACATTATTATTATTATTTAAATCGGCTGGAAAATGATCAGTCCGGTATCGTAAACAAGATTTTTTTCCTAGTTTTTGGAATATTAGTATAATTTGAAGCATACTTTTTGTAGATTACAAGAATTTGGATATTGATTAGTGTCATACAATTGGTAAACTCAAGTAAAATATTAAATTTAGATTAGTCGATATATTATTGCATCTACTCGTATTTGTTACAATATTGAAAACAAGTAGGACGTGGTGTTAATTTAAACTCATCTTAGCTTAGTCATCTCTAACTATGCAATTACTTTGCTTTTGAGATTAATTTATATTTGCGAGAGCTGCAGACATAACAAACCGGAATTCGATTACCACTGGTGAAACTTTTGTATTCTCATGAAAGCAGCCCTCCGCAAAAGAAAAACCTAAATAATATGCTTACATTTTCCAACTTCTGTTTTATTAATTTACCTCCCTCGATGTAATTAAGGTTCATCCGAATTTATACTGTGAGGGAAAGAGATAAAATTTACAACACTGTGTAGTATCATATTGGGTTAATTAGGCCGAGCTGTCAACGGTTTAGGGGCGGATTAAAGGGTGAGGACGCGGAAACAGTTAAACGAGCCGGCCAACGTTTGACGACGACGAACTCAAAGCTGACAGCTTAAGTTCGAACCACTGTACCACATTAGGGTTTATACAATAAATTCAACTGGCCTTTCACGTTTTCACAAATAACAAATTCTTTAAGTCAATAAGAATGATTTTCTAAATCGTGCGCAATAGCTAATAATAATAAAACTAACAAAAGACGTCCTAATGTAAAATTCCGCCATTCGTTCTCTTATCTCTTCGTGACAATATTCATTTCATGGTTTATTCAACAAAACGACGGGCAGCTTAAATGTCGTGTTGCACGTTTGACTATAAAAAGTTAAATTATCCTTTAAGAATAAGGTTAAATACGTTCCGATATATTATCAGGTTGAGGCAGAGGAAGCGCGATTCGAACATGGATGTGCTAGATCACGTGACAAGTGTACTGTAAAAGAGGTGCAGGGCAGTTTCCAATCCAATAACCACGACCAGCTTCGTCCGGCTCTGCACAACGTACAACCAGTACAACCAACGTTTCTCTCGGACGGCTCTTTCATTTTGTCCCGACTTTTTCTAACTATAAAGTACATTGCTTTTATTTATAGGGAAGAAATCTTGGCTGATAAAAGTAGGAGACTTATTAGTATTAAATCACTGGAAGGTTTACTTAAAGATAAGTCGACTTGTTCTTTTAGTGATCCAAGAAACTATAAATGAGAAAATATACTTAAATTTTAAACAATTTGACTGTACAGCTAGAATTTCAATAAGAACACTTTTTAGCAATCTAGTTTTGCTATTGTATGTTCGTTCTAAACTGTTATTAAGTTATTAAGGACGGCAGTTTTTAAATATGATGGAAAGGAAGTAATTTAAATTTTACAGTCGATCATATCAAAGTAGAAAAAACAAAGTAAAAAGTAACCTGATAATTGTAGACGGTAATTCTGTTTCTTTTCTGATAAACGAATTTGCGAGGGAATGGCTGAATCTAATTTGATGGATAAATGGACTGACTTGTATTCTCCGCTTCGAAGTACGTGTCACAATATTGTGCGTTCTATTTGGCGATTAAATTTACTTTGCCGCCAGCCGTTTGTCGAAGTGGTTTTCTGAATTGCTGCTATTTTTTCTTTGGAGGAAAAATCAGTTTTTGTTTCATTGAGATTCTAATTTTAAAATTAACATTTCATTTTACAAACTGAACTTAATTAACTTCATCTAAACTGGACGTGAGATTATTAACTTGAAGTCAGTCCTCTTGAATATGGTGATTTAGCATTTGTATTTATATTGTAAGCTCCTGAGGCAGTGATAGGACAATCCTCGCCCATAATAATTTGATCACCAGTTTTAACGTCCCTGGCAAAAAAATTAGTTGATGATACGCTTTCAATCCAAAGTCCAATACTCCGAATGTGACTGCAAAACACTACAACACAGCTAAACCCTAATGCAAAAATGGACGTTCGCAGACTTACATAATCGATTTACTGATTCGCAAGTTATTTCTCCAAGAAGCACCTCAAGGACAGACTTGCAACCCGGCTGGAAAATTCCACCGTTTACATAGAAGTCTGCATGAGCGAAATTCGCCTTGTATCCGAAGGCATATCCGTTGGTGTGGATCGCATCTACGAAATCTGCGTCTATCTTGTCTAATCGTAGATGGGGTGGATTGAAATTGAAAAGCGGTCCTGCAGCGTCCAAGCCGCTTATACGCGCTACAGTTACCCCTGTTTGCTTGAGAATGTATTTACCGGCGAAACCTGAAATCTGTGCTCCTGGAGCAACACATACTTTAGTATAAAAATAACAAAAAAGTATAAAGTGAAGATGGAACTTACTGGAACTTCAAAATTTAGTTGCTTAGATGAGTTTTATCAATGAACTCAATCGAGTAGTTTTTAGAATAATGATGATTTACAATTGAACATAATTGATTGATGTATGTACTCGTATATAAAAAACTATCTTTCTCTTTCCCCTTAGAAGGGTATTCTTGTTAGGCAGTTGCCTAACATGATACCATTTCTAAGGGGTCCCTTGTGAAAGAAAGGTTCAAGAAAGTACTAGAAAGACGAAATTACAGAAGTTAAATATACTAATGTAAAATAGGCTTAATACAAAAAAAAAAGATGAGGGCCAACAATACTAGTATTGCTGTGAGACTTGGACGAAAAATAAAAAAAAAACTACAAGGTAACATGGAAACATGAGAGAAGTAAATGCTACGGAGAATTTGTTAAGGCAAGAAGACAAGCCAAAAAATACCATCTTTATGACAAAGTAACTGTTCAAGAAGTGGTAACATCAAGGCGTTTACAGTGACTGGGCCACCTCCAAAACATGGACAATTCAAGGATGGCAAAAAAAGAGCATGAAAACTAACTATCACAAGGTAAAAAGAAGAGAGTAGACCAAGAAGAAAATGGAGAGAGACGGCAATAGAAGACACGGAGAAGGAATTACAAATTAGAAAAAAAAAGGAAAAAATTTAAATTTCCTCCAATTATATTGCTTAATCACACAATTGACTTGATCGAGTGGTTAACTACCTTTATGAAACTGGGCCCTAGTCTTCAACAAGGAATAGAAGAAAAATGAATGAAAATTAATAATAAATCAAATTTACTGGTGCCGGCGGATAACAATTTAAACATCTGTTTTCATTTGTAAATTCATTTTGTAAATTCATGTTTTTAAGCCTTTTTATGTTTGCATTGTTTAATCTGTGGCCTAATGATACTTAAGTGAAAGAATAAAAATAATCAATTGTAACGTTTTTGATGATTTTTTTTAGCTTTTGTAAATTATAATATAATAATTTTTTATTAAACAAATTTAATTCTATTCCAAGTATTATTTTAGAATCATAATTGCATTAAGTCAATTCAAAACAAATGGCTTTAGATTACATGTCATTAAACGGTAATTACTGTCTCTAATGCTATTGCTTTCAGCTTAGTAATTGCATTGTTTTCAAGCCACACGTTAGCAGAAATTATGTAATTGTATTAATTAGAATGTTAGAGAGTGTTTAGTTAAACTGACAATGGATAGTAGTAGGTCTATTGAAAATAAGAAGGCTTCAATAATAACTTTGCCAGAGAAGAAAGTAGTGGAATAATTAGACAGATTAAGTTTATAAGAGTGTTATGGAATGCTTGGGTAAACAGAAAATAGATAACATGATAAAGATAAGAAGAGTTTAATTGTTCGAAGAGAGAAAACTTCGCCAAAGGTGAAAGTAGAAAAATTAGACAAAGATTAATATTATTCGCCGGCAGAACGGACTAATAAAGCATCTGAAGTAACTGTACGTTGTCGTAATAATGTGAAAACATTTATAAAAATAAAACATTCCTTTCTTCTCCCTCGAATACCACCTAAATGAGGGTGATTCATTTTAAGCTTCGTTAATATTGTTTATTAATATTCTAATAAATTAATTTTTTACTTCTTTTTTATTGTTTTAAATTTTTTGGTCTGCATGAACCGAAATTAATTTCATTTAGTTATTGCGTATTAAAATATTTTCATTATGCAGGGTGTTGAAAAATTGACAGACCTTACTCTCCTTGGTAAGTTGTAGAGAATTAAATTTTGTATCTTAGAAAAATAATTAAAAAAAATCACTTTTCATTCATTTATTGGCTATGAAAGTTTTAATTTTATTACTTTTTTTTAGGAAGACACCTTTCTTAGACGGACAGTTTCTCTTTCCGTAAACAATGTTATTATAAAGCTTTGAATTTAGTGATTATTTACAAAAGATGTAAATAAAATTATTGAACATTTAATTTGTAGGTAACATTAATTTTTAAACCTTCTATTAGGCGGATAGTTTGCTTCTCACCGTGCGGTGGGTGTGGATGGGTGTCTGATTAAGAGAGGTTTGACTATATTTAGATACTTTAAAAGAATTTAAATAATGGCTTCAGCTTTCAATACAATAAATAAACATAAAATATTTGTACTAAATCTTTTGTAACTTAAAAATTTAATTAAAGCTGGTTCTTGTCCGATGAAAATTGTATCACAAACTCTTTTAAACGGACACTAAACACTTAACGTTTCGCAGTCGTTCGACAGCTTCTTCTTCTGACGAAGCTGTCGAACGACTGCGAAACGTTAAGTGTTTGTGCGCCATTTAGTGTCCGTTTAAAAGAGTTTGTGATATTAAATATTAAATACTTAAAGGCATGTAATTGTGTCAGTTTCCAGTGATTAAATGTATGCATGTGTAAGTTCATTAAACTGTCATTACGACTATCACATTTAGTTAATTTCTTTGTCTAGTTCGTTGTGAAAGTATTCGGAATACTAAAAGTATTTAAAGGGGTACCGAAATCGCTCGTTTAAAAAAAAACTCGAATTAGTCATATAATTCCAAAATCGTGTAACACAAAACAAGGGCGTCCAATTATGTGACACATACTCCGTTCCATTGTCGTGTAAAATATTGCGAAGCCGGTGGTAATTCTCGATTTAAATACCTTCAAAGTGCCAGTGCGAAAAACGAAACGGTCAGAGGACATCGCCCCAATTGTACGCGTTATTTGATTGACTGGATATGGCGGTGTAATTTAAAGAATGTCTGTTTTATCCGTTTTTACGTTATCTGGGGGCGATTTTATTGTCACTCTGCCAATGGGCGCTAGATTACATTTTGGGCAGAACGTATGGGCAATTAGCTAAATTTCAACTCGATAAAGCAACACATGAAATTCAGAACGAAATTAGCGTGATTAAATCTTTGTTATTGCCGGGAATGAAACCTAAATGAGTCGTCTTGAAATTTAAATTCGCCCCTTAGTTACAAATGAAATTCAAAACGAAATTAAGTCTTTGTTATTACCGAGTGAATGACCTATTAGATGTGTTTTCTTCAAATTTAAGTTCAACTTTATTATGAAGTTGCCGAGGTGGTGTCCTAAGCTTTCAGCCACGGAAACTGCGTAAATATATGGCACGTCTGAATAATAATCATATCCAAGTACTATAATATTGTAATAATCTCTGTCGAGGTAGGCATCCTTCATATTTGGGATCCAAGGTCTATTATGTCCTTCTAACCATCCGAATACAATAATTTTTGTTTCTAATTGCATATTCACTTCCACTAAATCAAAACCTTTCGTTAATAACAGTCCTTGTGGATTACTTTTCGTATATAAATAATAATTAAGTTTGTCCTCCAGGACGACTGCGTCTCGTGCATTAAACGTTAGTTGCTTTTGCAAGATTTTCGAGACGTCTCCATCGCAGCTTTCCCTTGTAAAATTGTAACCGTGTACTGGAACGAAAAGAATAAAATTAGTTTATGTAAATAGGATGGCTACTGCACTGTGTAATTTTAAATAAAACTCGTCGGTTTAAGTTAACAATGGGAGCGGTTTTGCATGTAAAATTTCTGCGATACTACTAATGAAACTTTATCGCTTTACAAAATGAAAACTTCTAAGAATTATTTTATTGGTCTACTATTGTCTAACAAATTTGGTTCTTTTTCTACCTATGTACATACCGCATACGTGCTTTATTACCAACGCAACGTGATGAAATGCTTTCAAACCTTTGAAGCTAATACATATTTATTGTTAATAATTACTATCCGTTAATGAATGAAGTCCAAATGTAATTCAGCTTTACTAAACCCTTAAAAAGGACGCAAGGATATTACTTTATTCAACAAAAGAGTGCTTTTATTTTTCATGGAAATACACCCCGTGAAAAGTGTGTGATTTGTATGAGGGCTATGCTTACTAATGGAAGGGTGTTATGACGGCGTATATCTCCTTTTTTCCGAACACGGAATAAAAATAATTCATAAAATATTGGGCACTGTAAGTCTGAATATCTGATATAACAGCTTATTTATTTTTGGTTTTTTTATGCGACGGAGAGATTTGTCAGGATATAAAACAGATCATTTCGAACAGGAGAAAATATAAATAGGGCTCCAAGAAGATGGCGCTTTTATACATGTTAAATTTTCATTCATATGCATTATTATTTTGAAATGATTGCTCAATATTTATCTTTGAAAACATTAACAAAATTATAGTGAATTTTTTAACTGCTTCTATAATGAATGAATATTAATGTAGAAGCAAAATGATTTGAAACGTAAAAACAGGACTTACTTTGAATTATACTAAATAATATACTGCACAAGATTCCTATCATGCTATTGGCATGAATAATATGTGCTGTACTCGTAACTATAACTCAGACACGAATGTTTTCTGTCATGACTAGTTTTTGCTAATCACCATGCGTCCTTCATTAATCAACAACTTGCAGCAGTAACGTCAGAAATTTATAAACGTTCGACATTTTTACCTTGACCAGGTTTGGCTTCGTAACATTTACCAAATCCAATTTACTTCGAATTTCGTAAGCAGTAGATTTTATTTTTGTTAACGGCGCCGTGATTTCGATAGACCGCAAAATTCATAAAAGAGCAGACACCCTCCACTCCGATTATCTCTATTCTAGTATACTTCTATACGCTTGGCACTAGTGCTCTCCTGCAGTTCAGTGTAATTGAATTGCAACAGTTACTCGGGCCAATCTCTTTAGCAAAATTGTTTGCACGACGTGTTGTAAGGAAGTGCCACATAAATATTCACCGTCCTTGTTGGACACTTTTTAAATGGATATCGCTAATGCAATTGCTTGTTTGAAGTGGAAGCATGTAAAGGAATAACAGATGAAAACTATAAATAAAGTTTGCATATATTAAAACTCAAACATAAACAGAATATTCGTTATTAATCGACACGATATTTCAAATTTATAATAATAAACATAGTATTACTCAGATAATTCATTGAATATTTATGTCAACAAAATGGAAATGTTATGGAGTGTAATAATGAATCAGGCTAATGTTACTAGTTTGTCTTTGTCAAAATCTACCTTTCAGTGTAGAGAATTTTGAATTAAATTTGGACTTTTTTTGACAACGTCTTTTCGTTTCTTTACGTCATTCCATGTATTATAAAATGTAGTGTCGTTAACACATGTTCATCGCAAGGTCTCCTCTTCCTCTTATCTTTCTCTTTACCATTTGTAAGTTTTGCTTTTCATATTCTTCACCATGTCTTTTATTCAATTATTTGTTTCATTGATTAAACCCTCAGTATCACTCAAATATTTCTATTACTTAATCTTTCTTAAACTCCATATCACCATATTACCTATCTATTTCACACACTATGTATCAGATCCAGGATTTGGCTCCATATATTAAAACATCGTTTTATAAATACCTAATTGTAGTTTCATAAAGCAGGAGTAATTTGAGTAGAGTAGCAAAAGGATTGCATTTAATTAAATGCAATCTTTTTACAGGACCTCAGAAAAATTATTGTGTGCCATGTCCTTTCTTAAAAAGAACATTTTGAATTAAAAGAAAATGATATATTAGATCTGTCATTATCATCATTAAACAAGAGGAATTTCTTCGGTGTATCAAAACCAACAGTAACTTCCGGAACAATGATCTCTCAGAAACTCGCGTTCATTTCGATTCCTTCTCGCTTCTGTTTTATTGTGTTACGGACCTGCAAATAGCATTTTTTTTTTAATTGTCATACATCTCTTTCGGCGGCCTGCCGAGTACATAAAAGCTGCGCGTCTGGCGATCTTTACTTGCTCCAATTCAATATTTGCAAAAGCTCCAGCTTATTTCCCATGGCTCCGAAGGACGTGTTTGTGCAGCTCAAACTGATTACCGAAAGTCATGAATATATGATGAAACATTGCTGCTGACCGATCGTGTCATTACTGTAACCGAAGAGCAGAAATTATACTGCAAATATTGTAAACGCTTCGCATGTATGTGTGTATACATAGAACGATGGGTGAGAGCATCGTCCAGTTTAATGTTGGTGTAAATTTTGAATATTCCAACGCACGTCTCTGTCCTAATGATTATTATTTGTTTGTGAGAAACTTTGAATGAATTTGAAATGTTAACTTCGATGTTTCAAATTTGTGATACAAAGAATTTGAAAAGCTTATATTGATTAATATAACGAGCGTCTAAATAGAAACCTGGTCAAGTGGGTTGTGATCGATAATTTATCCATTGCATTTACATAGCAGAATTACCAAATGTAGCCTACTTGACCAGGTTTTTATTTAGACACGAGTTACATATCTATAAATCAGTTCACTGAAACTCTTTAAAAACACATTTCAAACTAATAATGAATTCCATTCATGATATTTCCCGATTTCAAGGGATTTTCCACATGTACGAAAAGTTTACTTAATAGAAAACTAGTTTACATACATACATATGATCTGCGGAGCTTTCACGTAAAAGTTCAATTTATTTCTAAACTTATAAGAAGTGCTCAAACATGGAAGTCGTGCTTTTGATTACTGGATTCTGTTTTGGACAGGTAATTTCTGCAGTGAAAGGGCGATTGAGGGACTCATTATTTCTAATTTTAGATTTAGTGCCGGGAATTTCAGGGAGTAATAAGTGCAAACACGATTTTACGGCGGACGAACTATGTGAGAATCGCTTTTATTTCGCGTGATCTATAAAAGCTTTTCGAGTGCGAACTAATTTATTGCCGCAATAAAATATGAATTTAATGTATTAATGCGGCATTTTGTGAAAAGTATTAATACCATAACGTCTACAAATATAAAGTTTGAATTATAAATAGCGTAAATTTTTACTATTCGAAATGATCCCCGAACGAGAACGGTCAGTACATTTTCAATGAAAAATTAAAATTTTAATTAACACATGATGGAGGAGATTATCAACAAAATATAATTGTATTTGCTTGTATTTCATTTCACAAATAGTTTAAAATATTTATAAGCTGAAAATTGTTGACAGCTTTTATAATCAATCTAAAACTAAAAAAAAAACTTTTGTAATTTTCCAGTTTATTTTTCTGTGGGTAATTAAATTTTAATAAAATTACAAACAAATTAGTGTACGACACTATAGTTAGTTAATAAGAAACTGAATTAAATTTTGCAAATTAAAACTTGATGAAAACTTGTATTGTTCGGAGCTTTTTCTGGAGATAAATTTTAAACATCCCCACGATAAAAGTTTTTGAACTTCATTACCGTTTCAAATTCCAGAGTAAACGAGCTCGAAGTTAATAAGACGCTTTTTATTGTTATGATTGCATTAGTGACGGTGATTTATTGATGGAAAATGATGCCGAAAATTGCGAGTGGATGTATAGAAAGAAAACAAGTTGCTTTAATTAAAACCGGAAGCGGAATAAGCGGAACGCAAACATTTGGAGAAGGGAACGCTCAGACGAGTTAACATATGTAAACGAAGACTATACACTCGTTTCGGATAAGTTAATTTTATCAGTTATCAGAAACAATGTAATTAGTTAGCAAGGCTTACTACAGATAAGAGTTTTATCAACGCCCGGAGCACGCACTTTAACAAACGCAATTTAGAAACGAATACGAGTTTGCCTAACGGATATTTTAGTATTAGAGAAAAGCGAAATTTTACTTTAAATTATAATATCGTACTACCAAAATATCTGCTTTGCCTAATTAGTCTCTTGTATTACAAATTAAGGATGGCATTATTAAAATTAATACAATTTTCATTTAAAAATTAATTGTCGATTAATTGTGTAGGTATAACATTGTACAGGGTGGATCAATTTCGATGTCTCTTATGGGCGT
Source organism: Dorcus parallelipipedus (assembly GCA_958336345.1). NCBI lineage: Eukaryota > Metazoa > Arthropoda > Insecta > Coleoptera > Lucanidae > Dorcus > Dorcus parallelipipedus. Next base: position 48,291,446 of record OY284475.1, read on the forward strand.
CTCTGTAACTGTAAGAGATAGAAAAAGACTAGTGGCCAAGTCTCGATCTCTTTTTTAGAGATAAAGTCAATAGAGTAAACAAAAACTCTTCTTTTGTTTTCAAGTTATAAGCCAAAATTCAGATTTTCGACTTCTCGTCAATCACGCATTCTCGTTTATTTTTATAGATATTAAAAAACTGTTTTGACATTATTAGAACACTTTTTTGAATACAATTCAGTGGTGTAGTTGGTTTTTTGATATTTAATAAAAATTTCGAGTTATAACATAAAGTTATGTTTTCTTAAATGGAAATCATAGTAGGCAATGCCATCATTAAATAGAGAATTTTCAAAAATATATACTTTGTTGGGTTTATTTTTTACACCCCATACATATTGACTTTATCTCTAAAAAAAGAGATCTAGACTTGGTCACTAGTTTTTTTCTATCTCTTATAGTTACAGAGATGTCCATAAGAGACATCGGAATTGATCCACCATGCACATCTATCGGGGCCTTCAAATTTCGCACGATTTTTTTATCAAGTAACTAGAGTTTCTTTAAATTAAAGTTTTGTAGAACAGGTTCTTTCCTCAACTTTGACACTAAAGACATTTAACCAAAAGATTAACAACCAGATTGTTTGGTTATATCTTGGTTGAGGCAAATTAGATTGGAGATTTCGAGGAGCGGGCACTCTCGGGATTGAAATTTTTGAAAAATTTTCCTTAAGAACAGCAAGATAGTAAAGTACTAGAACTGAAATAACAGAATAAAAGTAGCGACCAACCATCTTCTCACTTTACGATTGCGAAACCCTTCTCTCCTTCAGAAAGCACATAATTTGGCATTGCGCTACTATAACTTTAGCATTACATTTGAAATCCGACGTTTAAAATGATTATTTTTGACAAGCCGTCAAAGAAAGCCATATTTACAGCGGAAAATCGAATCGTGCGAAATTATAAGGCCGCGATAGTAGGTACATAATACATAGTATATTATGATCATGTATAAGACAAAAATTATTTTTAGATAATATTTTTCCTGGCATTACGGTTCAAATTATTTACGTTATAATAATTTTTTTATTTTAGATATTGAGTCTTTAACATTGAAGCTAAAAATAACTCATTCTGTTTACCTTCTGCAAAGTGCGAAAGTTCATGTTTACCAGGTTTATTATCTTTACAAGTACTGCTAGGTTGCGGCGATATAATTTAATTATTAAAAATTAAGATTTAAGGTGACGATCGCCATAATCATTCGTTTAAAAGTAGCGCTTGATTATTGAAGGAGAAACTGTTACGCACGATTATTCTTAGAGTTATTTATTTTATAGCTGAACCCTACCACATGTTTCATTTTAAGTTGAAACTTATATCTAGAATGTACAATAAAGTAGTCACACTCTAGTGATCAAGCGAAGGTTTCGTTTTTTTTAATTTTTTACTTGTGTCTTATACTCTGCTCAAAAAAAGTAGTCATTCTTGTTTGTTGACGTACGTTTGATATGGCTGAAACATTTTTAAATTTTAACTTGATTAAAAGTAAATTGACTTTTGTACAAGTGCAAATTAAACAAGCAATAGATTTTTAGACATGCCAAGTCTTAAAAAAATTTAATCTTAAAGAAAATACGTCAAAAGTATTGTTTTTCAAGTTTTAGTGAAATAATCGGTATGTAGTTATACACTATTTATTTCAATGTTATTTTTTCAATTATAATTATAAATATTAATTATATTTCTCCAGGATTCAAAGATTTCTTATACTTTTAAAGTCTTTAATGCTTTTCTAGGTTAAAGATAATAATTTAATTTTCTAATTTCATTTTGTTTATGGTACGGTAATTTAAAAATATTCGTTTTTTGAAGAAAAGAAATCAAGTAATTCTTTGTTTTCGACTTTTACATTTTCAATGTTTATGGGCCCATTTTGTAAAAGTTGACATCATTTTAAGCTACATATATTTTATTTACATAAACCGCAAAATAAATAATAAAAAAAAACTAGTATTAATCGAATTTTAGACTTACGTCTACAACATGAATAACTTATTTTTATTTAGTTTTAAAGAGCCTATGAAAAAAGTATGTCATACGACCGACATTTTAATATTCCCCAGTAGAGAAAGTTCTTCTATATTACCTTTCGGCCATGATTCATAATTTCATATATGATTATAAATATAAATGATTATAAATGATTATAAATATAAACTAAATTCAGTTAAAAGACATTGATTTGAAAGTGTAATTTAATTAAGGACAAGAAAAGGTAACGTCAGAAGTCAAAGAAATGCTACAGTAATTTAAAAACGTTTTAGAGCGAAATTGTCCCAATTTACTTCTGATAATTGTACGCAGATAAGATGACGAAGGGCTTAACCAGATCACAATAGAAGTCAAAAGAGACTAAAAATGAAAGCAGAGACAACACCTGAAATACAAAAAGAAACTTTACAATAGGAAGAATCAAAAGCATATCACTTTGAAGCTGAGGACAGCTTCAAGCACTTAGGTGCAGTAGTGAAAGAAATGAATGATTATTCAAAGAGAAATAGTTAAGTAATAAAACTAAAATGGTAATGCGATCACTGGCAACATAAGTTGCGAAAACAATGTACCTTAAAGTGAAGAAGAAAAGAAACTTCAGAAATTTTAAATTCAGATAGTAAGAAAAAAATTCTTTAAAAAATAAGAAGGTAGTTCGGATTAGAACCTCTAAATAAAAAAAAAACATTCCTAACTTGGGACAGAGATTAATTTAAATCGTTTTAAAACCAAATTGCTGCGGTCGCAATGTTTTGAAAAATTTTAGAGGACATTATTATCGAAGTGGTAGTAAGCAGAGTATTTATAATAATCAGTACTCGGAGAGGAAGATTGTTCTCAGAAAATCTAAACGTCTTTTCGTGAGATGTGATAAAATAAATGAAAATTACTTAAATCAAGATCGAAAATTAAAATTGCGGCTTGGGTCACGAAGATCAAATCATAAATCCAGATCATGCAAAACTATAAGACAAAAAAGGAGTTAAGTGTCCAAAAAAAATTATGGTCCGGTAGGTTTTGTGGTATAAAGGGCAGTACAATGTGATTTAAAATTGCGTGAAATAATGTCTTACAAAATGACTTCTGCCTTTTTTATCAATATGCTATTGAGCCGTTTTCGTCGCAACCTGTTACTTAAGTACCAGGATAATAATGTTAATTATAATAATTACGTTTCAAAAGAAAACGAACGCGTCAGAAACATGACTAATCGAATAGCGTTGGTCGATTTTGAAAAAAATTGAATAAAAAGACGGTGAAATAAATATTTCCAACGTACATAAATGACGTCAAATACGAGCTTGTGAAAAAAATTCATAATACGAGTACGTAACACACCTCAGAATAATGTATTTTTGTTCTAACCCTTACTATAAAATGGGAACGTAAAATAAATAAGATTAATATTTTCATACCTCATTGATTTGCTTAGCGGAAAGTTTTCAGTGTGACTATTTTCGCGCATTCATACTTTAATAATAAAAGGAAAAATCCGTACGGTTTATAGAAACGAATTGGCTAAAATTATATGGGCACATGTTAGCTAGAAAACAAGAACAAGACAAAATTGTAAATAACGTACTTATTAATATAATTCCTTTTTGGAACTTTCGCCTCGGAAATCTGCAACGATAATATTCCGGCTTAAAGTTATAGGCATTGATAAACATCTCGTAAACCCTCATTATAATTTTCCTGACCCGAAACGACGATCTAATTTCCTGCCAGAATTTAACTTCAGATTCAAAACAAATACAATGTATCCAGATAAGATCGGGCATGTTCCATAAATGTACAAAGTGCCTGCCTGCATTGTCGTGCAGGAAAGGAGATATTTTCACAATGCCCAACCTGGAACATCGAGACATTTAATCGCATTGAAATTACTGAAACGTTTCTTTGAACGACGATAACATAGTAAATCCATAATGCGTTGTATTAACTTCATTATCATACAGAAGGTTTAATTTAAATCTGAAACATATGTAGATTTTATTTTTTGGTAGTTTTCGACATGTGTATAATGATAAATACTTTGGCTAAAATTCAGTACAATAATTTCTCGTAAATCTGACGAGTTTGACCTAAAATGGTATCAGTAACTTACCGACAATAACTGCGTTGACTGTACGGTTTTACGGCCGTTGGGGCACTTACAATCAATAGTAACGTGGATACGGTGATGTAATTTCCAGTTGATATTCTATCTGCTCGCATAATCCCAATCGTAAAATGATTGGTGCTTGCAAATCCGATAGAGTTTGATGACTAATTATTGCCGTAATGGTAAAGTCAGTACTTAAATGCTGTAAATCTATGGCCCAAATGCAACACATATCCTCTAAGGGGATCCTGTTCCCTCTGTTTTATTGCATAAACGTCATGCTTCGAAATGAATTACTGCAACCCCAAATCTTACTAATTTTATTGGAAGATTAAAGTAAGTTTGTTCAAAATTAGAATTTACGTAGGCGTCACTAAACACGCTGACAAATATTTGCGTCGCTCTTGAATATTGATTTTTAAGAAATTGAAGCTTCTGGTAAACATAAAACAACATCTGTGTTCAGTTATAATTTTTATATTCTCTTGTTCAGTTTAGATTTTTAATGTCAAAATATTCATTTGGTTGTAGAAAAGCACACATTATAGAATTCAAAGAATTAAAGCAACAAAATTTCAGAAAATTACAGATCGCGCTGAATGTTAAAAATTTCCATTTTTTCCATGTTTAGAATTATTGTTCCCCTTTCTCCTTTTATTAAAGTACAAATTTGTACAGAAGTGCAAGGATAATTGATGCAAGAGGTTGGATCGTAAGCCAGTAACTTAACATCTACGAAGCTAATAATAGCTTGCAGCCAAGTCTCTGGAAACATGTTCTTATATTTAGGCTTTACATTCCAATAGTTACTTAGCAAAATTAAAATAGGCAAAAGAATTGAATAAGTAATATATGGAAAAACGTGATCCCAAGAGGTTAAGGCAGCTACTCAGGTTCAATTCTTGCGACTTGCAATGAAACAGTTCTTTCTCCATTACTCCTTTTTAGCAATTTATAAAGTGTGAGTTTCTGCTTGATAGATATTTTTCTCGGTGATAAGAAATCTTTGAAGCAAAGAATGAGGAGATATCGAGGACGAATAAATTCTCACATGACAACTGATAAAACGAAATAGAAAGGAAACCATATAAAGGGAAAATCTTGTGATGGGACAACAGTTGTTGGAAAAAACTGTAATTAAGTAATTTTTTCTTGTTTTTATCGATTTTATAGTTTATTTTATTTATTGCTTCAAACAACAAATGTATTTTATAATTGTGAAAAATATGATATAATTAATAGAGGTATTTTTAATGAATATGTTTGTATGAGTAGGTATCTAGAAATTTTTTGCTTGTCAAAAATCGTTTGTATTTTAAAAAGTTCGTTTAAAAATTGGTAGTCGTTGTCGTGCTTCTTTGAAACACAAAGGGGAAAAAAGCATGTATATTGATGAGGAATGAGAATATTAATAGATGTTTATCTTCGGAGAAAGCAATTTCAGCGGAGTTTTATAAGAACTCCGGCGAGGTCGTAATGCAGAAGATTTTGCGTGGAAATAAATCCGGTCCTTTTATAATTCTCCTGTGATACATAGAAGTCATTAAAATGTAAATTTACGTTAGTTTGAAATTAATTCAGCGTAGAAAAATTTGCTCTAAGTCGGGTGCATGTTTTTCAAATTAGCAAAATTAATTTTTCTGCGGGGCTTTGCACCGGCGAAAATAATTCTGCGGCCCGGGACTAATTTATACAGAAACCAATTCCACATCGGTCCATATGACTATTCAGAGACTACACGACTTCGTTGTTACAGCCTGCAGAAAGTCTTCCGCAGACATGTTCTCGCCGACCGTGAATTTCCCCTCGGAGAGGCCGCAAGCCCATCGATTTTGTCCAAAGGGAAATTTGCCCGCTTTTGCACGCTGGACATTGAATTATAGAAATCCCAGAGCGCTCACGTTGCTCGCTATAATTACGTTTTCACGTTTATTTTTACTGAATATTACACCTCACCGTGTAAATTAATGAATTTACGCTTTTGGGGAACAATTTATACACGGATTGCGAAAGGATTTTATTAAAGTTGATTCTATTGATTCAAAATTTTGTTCTACAAATTCGAATATACATAGTTACTTAACATATCAAATAATTTAAACGATATTATTTGGATCAAAAAATAAATTCATGTTGAATTTTTTTCTGAAAAAAAATTGTTTAAAAGATTTTAATTTTAATTATTAAAATTAATGTTGATAATATACACTTATCTTAGGTCGGTGAAAAAGTTTGGGCAAATCATACACCTGCTAATTACCTAATATCGCAGTGTCATAAAGTCCCTGACAAAAGAAGGTCATTGCCCAAAACTTATAGTTGCTATGTATGGGGAAGATGCACGATTTTATTTTCAAATAAAATTTTGGTCTAAACTCATCCAATGTAGTAGAGGAGAATCTATTAACGATAACTCAAAGTCCGGAAGACCCAAGGAAACCCGAACTTAAGAAATTATGGAAAAATCGAGAATTTGATGCGGCAACATCGATGTATAAAGGTCTCTGTAATTGCAAATGAAGTCTGTATATCCGAAACAAATGTCCTGATAATTTTGCATGATGATTTTTGTATGAAGAAGGTGTCTGCATTGTGGATTCCCAACACCTGAACAAAAACTGGTCAGGAAAAAATATTCTCAAGAAAATTTTGCGAGCTGGAAAGGGACAGAAATTTTCTTTCTCGATTTTCACCGGGAATAACATTTGGTATATCATGGAACCCTCCCATTAAACATAAATCCATGCAGTGGGTTTATAAAGCTCTCCGCCACCAAAAAGAGCAAAACACAGTTTTCTAGAAAAGGGAACTGGGATGTTGAAGGAATGTTGCTTATCGAGTATAAGCGTTTTGCATCTAATGAAACACTTAAAGAAGCTGTTGAACAATATTTTGCAGTTGCGGAAAAATTTTTATCTGAGAACAATCGGAAAAAAGATGGAATAAGTGTCGAAGGAAATAAATAGAGGGTGATATGTATGTAAGTTAATTTAAAATGTAAAAACATTTTTGTTTTTGTATTCTTAAAGTGCCTTCAACTGAAAGTCTAGTTCTATTATGAAAACGGTCTTGAATATATTATTTTATTTATTTATTTATTTATTTACGGGTATGCCCATTTCAAATATTACATATGTGTTTAATAAGATGATGTGAAAGCACACATTTGACAAAGAAAGAAAAACAAATCACAATTTTGAGAGTTAGGTCACAGTATAAGAATCACACAGCAACGTCACTAGAGTATAACTGTCACATTTGCTCTTTAGTTTGATACCTATTGAGTTACAAATTAAATTACATTCCATAAGGGTATCAAATAGAATGGCGCTTTTTTGACACTGACGTTTATCTATGTGACGCTACTGGGTAATTACTTATACTGTGGTTAGGTTTAGTTTCTAATTCTACTTATAATCTATTCACTCTTTTTCTTCGTCCCAGTAGGCGAGTTAGGGTGACATTCTTGTTGGTATTACAATGAAATATAGACGTCAGATGAGGCGGTTATGTTTATTTTTAATTTCATGGTTATAATTTGAGTCCAGTGACGGAGACGTTGTCGCCAGCTCGACTGTAGTGCATATTTCACGGTGCCATAGTCGGTGCTCCTTCGTATAATATTTGGCAACATAGTCAGATTAATGGTGTGGAATTGTCATTAATATTTTTCATGTCAGATTCTGGCATCTATCAAACTTCAGGGCAGCAACTTAACGAAACGAGAACACGGTCTACTGAGACGAGGATAAAGAGTGAATAGATATTAGTACTGCACAGAAATTTGAGAATTTATGAAAAAAATCAAGACTGCTGTGACTATTGGCCGACTTTATAGTTCTAGTTAAGTAAGAGTGTTGACCATAGTTTGTTCTTTGAAATGGTTGATGAAAGGTTTGTGACGATCTGGTGTTTTTAATTGGTGTTAAAAGTCCAATTTTGTATAATAGTTCAGGGCTGTTAACCTGTCCGTTAACTATCTTGAAAAAAAGTTTTAGGTCTTTTTGAGAGCGTTTAGTGTTAAGTGAATTTAAACTGAGCTCTGATTCAAGTTCGGGGTAAGAAGGTTGAAGTTGAACTTAAAAGACATGTGGCTAAGGAATTTATGTTGAACATTTTCAATACGATGTTGGTGGCAAGCATATGAAGGGTTCCAGACGGAGAACGCATATTCCAAGTGAGGGCGTACTAAAGCACAGTAAAGTCGAAGTAGAGAATCTTTTGAGGTGAAATAAGTAGTGCATCTCTTAATGAAACCTAGCATTTTTAAGGCTTTGGAAATAATTTGAGATATGTGTTGCGAATAATTTATTAATGAGTGAGGAGTACCCCCAAATCATTTATAGAGGAAACCATTTCAAGCGGTAATCCATATACATATAGAGTAAACATAGACGATTGGAGTTCTGTGCCTATGAAATTTTATTGACTTACACTTTGATATATTTAAAACCAATCCGTTTTCAGTGCACCAGCGAAATAGGACATTAAGATCATGTTGTAAATAGAGACAGTCTTCTTCTGATTTAATTTTAGTGTAGATTTTAAGGTCATCGGCGAACAATAAATAATTACTGTTTGTAAAATTATTTTCCAAAGTCATTAAATAAGTTAAAAAGTAGGGGTCCCAGATACGAGCCCTGGGGAACACCGGAGATAACAGTAATTGGTTTAGACTGGAAGTGGTTGACTTTAACGATTTGAATACGGTTAGATAAGTAGCTTTCAATAAAGTGTAGTAGGACACCATTTATACCATAAAATTCTAGTTTCTGTAGAAGCCTCGTGTGATTAACTGTGTCGAATGCCTTGGAGAAATCAGTGTATAGGAGTGCACCTCAAACCCCTCCTGCAAGGCATCCGAAAGAAAATCAGTATAATTTAAGAGATTTAACTCAGCTCACCTAGTCTTCGCGAAACCGAACTGTTCGTCGATAATGTGAGTGTTTAAGAGGCTACTCAACTGTTTAGTAATGACTTTTTCAAATAATTTGGGAATAGCACTTAATATGCTTATAGGGCGATAATTAGTTATGTTAGCCTTATCTCCTGTTTTGTGTATGGGAATCATAAAGCTGACCTTCCAGAAGTCAGGGAAGATCCCTTTTTCCAGCTAGTTATTAAAAATGATGAGTAATGGCCTTGAAAGAATGCACAGTTTTTTTAAGAATAAAGGATGAACTCCATTAGGTCCGGGCCCTTTGTTGGTGTTTAAGTTATTTAGCTCTATAAGAACTTCGGATAGTGAAATGTCTAATTTGTTTAGGATAAGGGTATTGTGAGAATATTGACAATAGTCATCGCAAGCCTGATCACGATACACAGAACCAAAGTAATCGGCAAACAAATTTACAGCGCTTATTCCCATTTCGCAATGATTCTCATTAAAGTACAGCTCGCCTGGAAAATCATCTGATTTACGCTTATCATTAACATATTTCCAGAAACGTTTCAAATTTGTGTTCAATGACATTTCCGTATCACAAATATATGAATTAAAACAATCTCGTGAAACTTGTTTGCATATTTTACGCAAAGCTGCAAAATTTTGGTAATCCAATAAGTAGTCTGAGGATCTGTACCTTAAATGAGCATCTTTTTTAAGTAAAATATTATGCTTTAGTTCAGGAGTAAACCAACTTGGGAATTTTCTCATTGAAATTGTTTTCTTAGGAACAAATAGTTCAAAGGACTTACATAATACATTATAAAAGGAGTCAACCATTGAGTCCAAGGATTTGCCACCCAACAACTCGTCCCAAGAAAAATAGCCTAGGTATTCATTAATGCGATGATAATCTGCTGACTTAAAGACATAATAAAACCCACTGGCCTGTGGGGCTACAATGGCTACTACTGGCTAGCCTTTGAGCTAATTAACTCTATAGAGAGGGGAGGGTGATAATTATCTGCTATAACTAGAAATTCATGAGCATGGAATACTTTAGAGAGCTTATTACAAGAAAATACAAGGTCGAGCATCGATTCATTTGAGTTAGAAATACTGTTTATCTGGTAAAAGTTTGTAAAGGAACACAGGTCAGACAAGACTTCAATGCAATTAATTACATCTTGATGGACTGGAGCAATGGGTGATTTGGTTGAACTTCGGTCATCCTGTGCCCACTGAACTTGAGGAAGATTAAAGTCTCCTAATACACATCGTATTAGGGTATAATTCACTAAGTTCACTAACACTGTCACTTAGAGAGACATATTTCTCAACTGAAGATCTTGGCGGTAGGTAGATCGCACTCAATATAGTTCCTGAAGCACTATTCCCTATTAAAACTGAAATAAGTTCGAGGTTTGTAGACTGGGAAATCATTTTACTCCAGATGTTTTTCTTAACAGCTATCAGTACACCTCCGCCTCTTGAAAATTGGCTGGTATCTACGCTACGATCTCTTCTATACACCATATAACCATCAAGGCCAAGTTCGGAATTTAAGAAATTGTCGTTTAACCACGTTTCAGTAAGCGCTATTATGGGATAGTTAAGTAACACTGCATTTGTTGACACTATATTCAATTTAGTCCGTGAACCTCTTACACTTTGGTAGAAAATATTTAGGTATGTATATGAATGAATTAGTTGAATGTTTCTTTAGGGTATTTAGTTTTCTGAAACAATTAAAGGTTTTCCATTCTTGTATCTAATGTGGATGTCATTTTCACCATTTTCTTTGCGGATTTTTAAATCTTGGAAAGCTGCCTTTTCGTGGATTCTTTGTTCCTAAACTGACGTTCCTAAACTGACGTACACATGTTTACCCTTAAGTTTAGATTTGTTCTTAACAATATGCAATGTGTAAAATTCAATATGCAATATGTAAAATTCTCACATATTTAGTAAAGTAACTCGAAGAAATTTGAAACTCGGTTATCCTTATGCAAGAGCCTTTGATATTTGATTCATAGCGGAAGTATTTGTGCTATTCAATGAATTGTTTGGTGGCATCAAAAGTTTATTCTAGGAAGATTTATGGCAACAGTTTGTAAATAGTTTACATCGCTCGCGCCACCCGTTTTGCAACGTGTTGCTTTTTAGCCCGGTCTAGGCCGTGAAATTTACAAATCCAACCGGGACAAGGGGAATTATTCTAATATACTAACCGTGAAATGTTAGCAGCGTCGAATCCGTGCACCCCTCCTTCCTTCGGATTATCCCATAATAGATAATCAGTAACGAGATACGTGATTCGATTTTGTAATGAAGTTTGCTTTAGTTTCAGATTAGTCTTTTTATTTTTGCCTTTCATTTCCAGTTAGCCGGTATATGCTTCGCACCGCCAACTCCATACCACAACTTTTAATTGCGTGTGTAAATTTTCATAGCACGTGTGTGCCGTTATATTAGGGAGATAATGAAGGGAAAGTTTTATGCGCGAAATTTGCAGCTACCGAAGATATTTTTTTAAAAATCACCACCAGTAGTTTATTTTGATTTTGCAAGTCATTACCCCTTAAAAGCATAAACATGTAACCTTTATTAGTATGTATGTAAGTATTTATCTACACAGTTGCAATTTGTGCCTTTGTGCCTTTCAAAAGAATTCTTGATAAGACAAAAGTAAATGAAATGTATTTTAATAAAATCGCATCATTAATCAACTAATTAAAAATTGTTCAATTTATTTGTTGAAAAAAAAAAAACATCTCAGGAAAGATTTACGGCCCGATAAAGCCCATATTTACAATAATCGCTTTAAAACGAATTTCCTCCGGCACTCGACCGTTTGACCGGATAATATCGAGAAAAATTATTCGGGGAATGTCCACCGGGGCAGCGGTCAGCGCAAGCTGGGAGAAGGTCAGGCGATACAATTTGCATACAAATAAGATTAGCAGATACCTGGTGGAAATTCCTGCCATAATGGGCCCTAATGGAACGCGCCGTGCGTAGAAACGCATTCATCATGTGTTGTCGCTGTTTAATGCATGAAACCTCATTATTAATACTGAGCCAAACGCCTCGACTTTCACGTGGAGTGGACATGTAAAACACTTTGAAATTTCGATGAAAAAGCTTCTAACGAGTTCTTTTTAGCTAACTCAGAAAAAACAATAATAATAAAAATCCTTTCAACATAAAAAAATGTTTTAATCATTTACATGCTAGGCAATTTTAAGGGCAAACATTTCTATCAAAAGGAATTTTTGTATGACTTACTTTTTTGTAGTGGATGAATTTCATGTTCTACTATTCTCAGCCTCTAAGTTAACAACCAAAATGCCCATCTGAATAAATAAGGCAAAGAAATAACAGAAGTCTTTTTGAAAAAAGATCATTTATTGAACCAAAATCCCAGGAATTGATACAAGGACTCTTACTGGAGAAGTGTCATGCTCAAAGTATTGCAAAAGCTTTTAATACATAAATTATCTGGAAACTGAAACTCTAAACATACGAGTATAATGTTACGGCTGAAAAATCCAAAACCCATGCTGTTTATAACTAACCATGGCGCAGGCCTGAATGTATATTTGAACATATGTACATAGTTGTAATACGTTGACACACATGTTGTTAATAATTTCTTTGTACATTGCAATCGTTATTTGACAAGCATTACTTTCGAGATTATTTTTTGTATAAAGGTGACAAGCGTAGTGGTGTACAACAATGGCAGTTGACCCTTCTTTGTAAATATTTTTACTTGTATAGCATATATTAATTGCCAGATGCCGATAACTTTGTTCATAAGACTCAAAAGTAACATCTTTTGTATAAAAAATTTATTCAACTTTTCTAATTTGTTCTCAGTAAACTAGTAAACATCTATGGTAACTAAAGTTGCCATTGGGAAGAAATATAATCGTTATATGGTTTCTTTATAATTTCATAGATATTCTCGTGGAAATGACGGCAAAGGGTTATTACTTCATGAACTATTGGATTGGCCGTTGTAAGATATGCAGGCATCGTGCTATATATACACTGTGTCCACATTTCGATGCTCACTATTGGTATCTCGGTTATTAGAAGACATAGAGCAACGGCTAAATGGGGAATGTTTTGCAGAATTCAATACTCGTGACAGATCTCATTTCAAATTCACCATAACTTATTTAAATTTTAAGATAATTTTTAAAAACCAAAATTTGCCGATTTCAATGTTCCTCAATAACTCGATAACACCTAAAGTGATTTCTTCTAAAGCTTTACAATGTTCAGACACCTTTTTAAGACAAAGCTTTTGATATAAACAGAAACCCCCGATTGTCATTTGTTTTCAAGTTATTAGTGCTAACTTTTGTTTTTCATATGGCAGCCATATTGGATTTTTGCTTAGTTAGATAGTCTTTAAAAAGAGCTTTTCAAGGATGTATAACATACCCGGAAAAAATTTTAACAAAAATATAAATTAATATCTAATATGAAATTAGTAGGCTCTCAAATTAAGCAACAATAAGAAATGAAACATTAAAGATATGCTAAGTAATACTGAAAACGAAACATGAAACAATAAGAAAAGTCATAAAAGTAAAAAGTAAAGAAGGAGTACTAAAAGCTCAGATTTACAAAGAAACTGTTTCAATATGACGACCATTCTGTTCCATACACTTTTGGCATTTTATTCCACAGAATTACGAATTCCGTTTAATGATCTTAGTAGTACATCCACCATAAATAAAAGTCAAGGGGGGTAAGAACGGGTTACCTCGCAGGCCATTGCACTGGTCCATTATTTGAAAGCACTCTCTCATTAAAGTTTTCTCTCAAAAAATGTTTTACGTCGCGAGTGTTATGGGCCGGGCAACCATCTTGCTGGAACCAAATGTTTTGCATGTTCTCAGTTTAATAATTTCTCTCAAAGCAGGTATTATCTTCTTTATTAGTAGCTCCACATATCTGTTACCAGTTTAAACTGTAATCAAAGATGAAAGGACCTAGTAAGTGATTATCTAAAATGAAACTAAACTCAAAAACAAAAAAAATACATAAACAAAATTGCATACCAATTAAACCGCACCAGACATTAAAACCAAATCAAACTTGAAATCTTTGATTTACCAAATGTGGATTTTCAGTAGACCAATGATAATTATGCCTATTGAACACTCCGCAATTGGTAAATCGTGTTTTATCTGTCCAGGGCATTTTCCTAGGAAAATTAGGATCATCTTCACATTTTCGTAGGTCCCACCTACTAAACTGTAATCTTCATTGATAGTCATTATCGTTTAAACCTTGTATAATTAATTGTTGTAAGGGTGGTATTTGGTTTTCTTCAAGGTTTTGTGAACAGTCGATTTTAGAATTCCAGTTTCACGAGCCATTCATTATTTTACAGCATTACTTAGCATATCTTTAAGCTTTCATTCCTTATTGTTGTTTAATTTCATAGCCTACTAATTTCATATTAGAAATTAATTCATGTTTTTGTTAATATCTCCCCTACAAATAAAAATTTTTCGGGTATGTTATACATCGTTGAAAAGCTTTTTTTAAAGACTATCGAACTAACCAAAAATTCAATATGGCTGCCATATGAAAAACAAAAGTTAGCACTAATAACTTGAAAACAAATGACAATCGGGGGTTTCTGTTTATATCAAAATCTTTGTCTTAAAAAAGTGTCTCAACATTGCAAAACATTCGAAGAGATCACATTAGGTGTTATCGAGTTATTGAGGAACATTGAAATGGGCAAATTTTGATTTTTTAAAATTATCTTAAAATTTAAAAAAGTTATGGTGAATTTGAAATGAGATCTGTCACGAGTATTGAATTCTGCAAAACATTCCCCATTTAACCGTTGCTCTATGTTTTCTAATAACCGAGATACCAATGGTGAGCATCGAAATGTGGACACAGTATATATATGTATGTATAAAGCGCGACGTTCTATTGCATCCTGAATTTTATTTCAAAACATTTCATGAAAAATAATGTGTTAATAAAAAAATAATCTTGATAATGTAACGTTCTGTCGTAGTATGTAATATATACTAAAGCTGTTTTCAGGACCTTTAAGCCCATAACTGGGTTATGTTCTTCCACTGCCTTCTGTTTTTTTTTGCTGTATTTCTCCAGTTGTGAATATTTCTCTCCTTTAGATCCTCCATTACTGCTTTGGTCCATCTTCTCCTTGGCCTTCCCCTTTTCTTTTTGCCCTCCGGTTTCCTGTTTCCTACGGTGTTTACTGTTGTATTTACTCTTGTCGATTATCCTTTCTAAATGCCCTAACCATTGTAGTCTTCATACTTTTACTGTGTCACTTATTTTTCTTTTGTATGTAATACTTTGTTATGAGGGAATTATGGCAGGTTTGACGTTAAAATACACATTAAATAAACATTAGAGATTTTTTGCAAAACTTATGTTATTTACTAACGTTTACGTTAAGCTGTTGTTGCCTAGCAACTAAATTGTTTCGACGTATTAGAATCTCCTATCAGACGGTTTAACGTAACGTTACCCAAAACATGCGTCCTGCGAAAACTCACTGTTAAAATCACGTGATTTAAGCAAAATGTATTGGAATACGTTATTTTAACGTTTACCGTATTTTAACGTCATAACTGCGAATAACTCCCTATTTTCCCGTTGGCAACTAAAGTTACTAGTCGCAAAATCATAGAAATAAGCAAGAATCAACTCTGGATAAATTATACATTAATTACTTATGTTTTCAAGATGTTAAAAACAAATTTTCACAATAAAACAGGAATTATAGAATTATGGGCTTTAATGGGTTAAGTTATTTCATAGTAATTGGCAGCCACCCTGTATGTGTAACTTCCGTATGCGTACGGGATTTTGCCCCATGTTTTTTCCCCATGTTCGTTTGTAATACTCGGAGTTACTCTAAAAGTTGTCAGTCAAATTCGTTTCTCTCGCGCCGAAAAAACTTCGAATTTGACTGAAAACTTAATTTGACAGCTTTCAGAGTAACTCCGAGCAATACAAACGAACAGACCTATAGTTTCATAACCATATCATACGTTGTTATTTAGTCTTACAGTATAACTCCATTTCACTCTGCCGCCCGGCTAAATCTGAATTCATCTGTAACGACTTTCGTCGAAGCGATAGTGGAAGGGTACGTCGTGCTCGTCTCGCGGTCAGACTTGCATCAACACTCGAGCCGTGTGTATCGTTTATTTGTGTCTTCAATCTTTGTGTTTCTTTCATGAACATTTGTGATTGAAACCTGAAATGGATTTTCTCCGAGATTTATTAAAGCACGCTGAGTTACTTACATACTCGTTAAACAGCTTTCCGAAGGCCTGCCTTTGTGAAAAGGAACAGGTATGTTTTGTTGGCCATTTTGTGCAATTGATCCCCGTGAGTAACGCTTGTCTGTCTCTTTCATTAGGCTTCAAGTGGTAGTTCAAGTTCATCATTCCTTGGGTGGAGAGAAAAGGCCGGAATTGGAGTTTGAAACGTATAAAACCCCAGCCATCCCGGCCCACCCTTCGTTCGTGAAAGTGGATTCGACCGACCTGCAGAAACGACGCCGCTTGATGACGTAACACCTACGTCAAAATACGTCATTGACTGACTGCACTTACCGTCGTTGGAGGGCGCTCCCTTACTGTTGACAGCTGATTGTCATTACGCCGGATCCTGATTAGAAAGTCGGATTTGCTCTAATTATTTTTTTAATTACCCTACTGGGTTGATTCGCCTTCTGCGGCGTTGTAATCTTTATTCTCATTTAGTTGTTGATCAAGTAAATTTCTTTAATCATTTTAAACGTTAATTGTAAACGAAGAACAGATCTGTTAGTCGGAAAATTTTTAACTTGTCAGTTTACTTATTTACTTGCTTGTTCGTTTCACTGAACCCCCGTCTGGGTCATATTTAACTTTGTAAATTGAACAACTGTTTATTTTACCAAATCTTTGAGCATTTTAAATAACAACAAGTGTGCTCAGTTGGTGCTTTTTATTTTATCCACTTTGCCCACCTTTTGCCTTGGGGTTACGTCGAACCTCCCTTTTCCAAGAGCTTAGCCCAGCGGTGCTGGAGAAACGTCAGTTCCTCGCACAATTTGCTGGCCTCCAGGTAGGTAGTTGTTAGTTTCTAATAACATAACTAATTGGTAGTGAACGGAATTTTATATTTTGTTCGATTAAATACAAACAAAGTGGAAACTTATAACGCTACAGCGACAGGTTAATGTACACATGCTCGTTGCTGCCTTGTTCGAAATAAATCGAACAAAAAATAAAATTTACTTCACTACTAATTGGCAAATAAATTAATGTTCGCACACCAAACCATGGTTCTGGCTACAGAGAGACAGACTAAACTTGGAACTTAAGATCATACTAAGCCATTTGTCACTTCTGTCGATGACTTTACGGTCGTACGTCTTCTGATTATGTGATTCCGTTTTATAATAACCAGCTGTCTTTTATATGGTTTATACCGGAAATTCCGGTTACGAACAAAACCTTGCATGTGGAATCAAGTTGTAGCTTGATGCACATTTTTCCATAAGTCATCGAGGCATTCTATGGATCGACCGCACTTGGGCCTGTGATCACAATCGTTCCTATGGAAATAAACCGACAGATAAAGTTAATTGGCGATGAAAAGATCGTGCCTTAGGGCCACTTTCATAATCGAATTTAAAGGAGATTTTTAATTTAAAGTCACTTTCAAATGTCAAAACAAATATGAAAACACATTTGTTTATTCATCTGAATCTGACTTTATTTTAAAGTCTCCTTTAAATTTGATTATGAAACTGGCCCTTAGTCATGTTTTGTTAGATTTAAAATAAAATAAAAATAATAAATATTTAAAACAAACAAACTTCTTTTACATAATACCGGCTTTTTTATGATTCACCTCAGCGACTATTTGACGATGCAGTGTGCGGATGTTGTATTTGTCGGCCTTCTTTCGTGCAATATTAAGGTGCGTTTAGACTTGAGCACGCACGCACTGAGCATACGCGCACGGTATTCGTTCGCGCTCGCGAAGAGCGTTTAAATTAAAATTCATTTTCCAACGCATGGGCTGATCCAGTTGTTCGCAAACGTGCGTTGAAAATGAGCGACAAAATAGCAGCAGCCGCGTTTATTATAATATTTATATAATATAATATTTAATATTTAATATAAAAAAAAGAAATTCGAAAACGTAGACGTCGTCGGTGGCAAACGCCAATTTTTTGTAACAGACAAAATAATTTATTAAACAATTTAGTGTCAGAGTGTCATTATGACCAATTCAGAGACTTTACGAGAATGACTAAAACCGATTTCGAATATTTGCTCAGCTTGATAGCACCAAAGATTATCAAAAAAGATACAAGTTACCTCGAACATACGCCGCAAATTCAGTATTGTACAAATTGAGCATTCGCGAACCAATTAATTCTTTTGAGCGTGTACCCGAGACCGACACCAAGCGGATCGCGCTCGCTGCTGTTCGCGCATAGAAAAACACATAGTGAGCGTGCGCGCATAACCGTTTACACTTGAGCATTCGCGGTGGATCAGTGCGTGCGTGCTCAAGTCTAAACGCGCCTTTAGGTCAGCACTTTTCTACACTTTTTACACTAACCGCTCCTGAGAGAGTCAGATGTATATGTATAATTAATGCAAGTAGGAGTGAGAAAAATAGAATAAAGGTGTTAAAAGTGTAGAAAGTGCAGAGTTATAGAACAGATCTATTGTTGCAGTCTCATTATCATGACGGCAAAGCTGCCTTTGAAAAAGCACGTCGCTGTAACATTTGTTTCCATTCTAGGTGGCGGAGCTGTGCGAGTATTTACTGTTACAAATACAAGTCAATTACAAGCACAAGCACTTTTGGACTCGTACTTGTGCTTAAGCACAATTAATTACAATTGTGCTTAGTACTTGTACTTGTATTTATACTTGTGCTTATTACCGCAAGTACACTTCACAGCTGTGCGTATACTTATGGTTATACGTACAGTCGTACAAGTATTAAAATGTTAATGTTAACATTTACAAAATAACGCAAGATAAATAAAAATGAGATTGTCCAAAGTTGCAATTAGTTTTAGAATATAATGAGATTGTTTTTCCATAGTTAGGTACTTGCAATTAGTTTTAGAATCAACAAATGCACATAATATATCTATCGCTGAGTTATTTTTATTTTCCGCATATTCCTTGATGATGCGATACGTACATTATGTACATATCTAGAGACGCGGCCTATCTGCGCGACAAAATATTGATGCTTCATAGTCTGGCCGGCAGCAAGTCGTTCCCCCACTAATAAGTATTTATAAGCACGAGTCCAAATACAATTACTTTTGGATTTGTGCTTGTATTTAAGTGCAATTAAGCACTATTGTACTTGTGCTTGTTGTATTTATAAGTAGTACTTGGCACAGCTCTGCTAGGTGGGTATAATATGCGAAATAAATTTAATGATTTACAAAATGCCGATTTCTTACAGTATATTAAAAAGGATTCATCGATAAGTGAATAAGTAAGTCTAGCGCCGAGAGCAAGGAGTCAGAGAGTGTTACGGTTTCAAAATTCATTAAAATTATTATTAGTTTTCCGGATCACCCTGTATATTGCGAGAATCGAAAATACGTTACTGATTTTCCTAAATATCGCAAGATTGCAAAATATTGCACAACAAGACAAAGCAATAACCCCCGCGCTACTTGTATTGTTCTATTTCACTCAATTCTCTGCGTAGTTCATCCGTAACTTAACATCTCCTCTTGCAGTGCTTATTCGTCAATCCCCACTCGTGAATGACCGCGCTAATTCCGCTCAGTCTTGTTGCTCCTCGCTTAGCGTACGCCTTGTGTATTTGGGATCTTCTGCCATGTTGAGAAATTCACCAAACTGTTTTGTTTAAAGTGAAGTTTGAACGGAGGATTTTACTCCGACTTTTTAGAAGTGCATTATAAGCAACAAAAGGCTTTCTTCCAGGCCTTTCGATGATGTTTGCAGACAATCAGGTAGGATTTAATCAGGTAGGATATATTTGAATTGGCTTCCGGTTGGAACCGCGTCACGTTGACTTCTACTGCCGACGTTTCGTTCTTCATTGCAGAAGAACTTGAGACCAGTCTCAACTTGAGACCAGTCTCAACGACTAACCCGAAGCCGCAGCAACACCACCAGCAGCAGCAGCCCTGAAGAAGTTCTTCTGCAATGAAGAACGAAACGTCGGCAGTAGAAGTCAACGTGACGCGGTTCCAACCGGAAGCCAATTCAAACATGGACGACGGCCGCGGAAGCCTTCAAGTTAAATCAGGTAGGATATAAGCAATTTTGTGCGTAGTTCAGGCCATAACACGTGTTTTGTTCGATCATTATTCGATTTATGTAAGCTTTTTGTTTCGGACGTTTTACGGGAGGCTCTCAAACGGAAATTCGCTCCAGGACTTTTACCGAAGTTTTATTGGAGCCTTGACCTGGGATTATCTGGCTGTGCTGCCCTTGGGCCGTGATAGAATATTTCGGTGGCTTTCGTTGCGTTCATTTTCGGTCAACCGATTTAGCTATCGATAACCCCATTGCTTGGCAAAATTGTCGGAAGAGGGAACTGGATCTTTGGAATAGCAGAGTGACATACTGGACGTTACCTCCCGGACGTTCCATATTCGAAGGACGTTGGTGCAGCTGATGCACTTGCACCTTTGACCACTGAAGGTCGGAGCTTTTCTTTTATAATTTTAATTAAACGTTTGAGTTGATATTTATTTTTTGTTGTGAACGAAAAACGGATCCATACTTCGTATTTAATTTTAATTAAATTGTGGCGTTTTATCGTTCATTTAGTTTTGATCTGCGTTGATTTATTGTCTTTTACTATTTTAAAATTTAGATTCAAATAAAGACAAAAGTGTACATTACTGGTGACTTTTATTTTATTTTTAAATTCAACCTTTGTTTTGAGGGTTACGTATGACCCCGACCTATCCCACTGAGGTAGCCGTCAGTTGGGATTGTAACTTAATTTGCTTGTTTAACAAATTTGCAACCAGGTACGTAGTAGCAAGAGTACTGAAGAGAATAGAAAAAAAAAAAAAACTGGAGAATTGGAAGAATCAATTTAGCAAAGAGTCCAATACAGTCACTGAAAGAACGGAAAATTAGAAATTCAAGCAAAAATTATTATTGAAAGGCTTATATTTAAGGAAATAGACAGTTGTCTAAGTTTTAGTAACAATAAACGTCGCGGGAAGCTTAAAGCTGGTACGGAGCAATATGTACAAGTTTGATGCATAGAATCAAATAAATCTACTCTGGTCCACAAGAAAAGATAAGCAAAGCAGTTCTACTTTGTAGAAGTAAAAGTAAACAAAGAATAAGAAACAGCACCACAAAAGAGAATGGTGAGAAAAAAAAATTAAAAAGGAAATAAGTCAAGGGTGTAAAAGATACACCTTTAAAAAAATGAAGTTTTACAAGTGTCGTCGATTAACTAAGAAGACTGCATATGCTATTTACATAGATCAATAAAGAAAATAGCTTGGGAAGACGGAAAAAATAAACCAAGAAAATCGGTAAAGCGAGACATTAGAAAGAAAATAGAAAATTGAAGACACAAGAGAAATAGAAAGAAAGGTGAAGAAATGTAAAGACGATTCAAGGTTACGGGTCTCTAATTTCAGCACACTAAAAGTCTAAATAAAATATGATTTCAGAATGTTTTTATTAATTTCCGTTATAGTTTCATGTTTTATTTAAACCTTTCGAAGCTTGTTAGATCTCTGAATACGATTCTATCCAGCGATCGAAAAAATGAATCGGGAAAGCTCCTTCCTGCAATGTTTAATTTCATTCTCCGGCGAATTAGCGGCAGTTTCCATGCAATCGCGCTTCGACGAATTTAACGAACTGTTTTGCCTGCAGTTAATTTCTAAATTCTCGACATTCGGCTTTTGTACACCTTAAATGCGAGGGACATGTTTATCGTCAATTAAACCCCGGGGGGCAGAGACGCTGACTTCTAATTACTTTTCTCATCCTTTGTGTGCAAAAATAGTCTGCGAATGAGAAGATTTAATTCGAACCCAGTTCAAAATACTTTCTACATTTCAAGCGCCAGTTATTTTATTTTTTTTGTAGAAAAACACTTGTTAGTTCTTTTAAACTTTTAATCTTTTCACAGTTGAGAGACAGCAAAATATGGCTTTGATATAATACATATTTTGCTAAAGGCTGAAAACCATAATCGAATAGAGAGAATAGCACGTTTCTTTGATTATTGAAAACCTGCTCCACAAAGTAATATAATTTCGATATTTCCTTGTTTCTCTGATTTGCATCTGTCTATCTGTCTAAGAATTTTATAAATATGAATTCATATGATTCTTAGTAAAACATTTGCATAATATGTTGCACAAAGAACGTTAAGATATCTTTATTAATATTAAATGCGGAAAAATCAACAAAGAAAGTTTCCGCTGAAAATTTAATCAACCCCTCGGAGATAAAGTAAGAGAAGACGCTTTCACTGAATGGCGTCGGGTTATGGACGCCGACATGTGTAGCAGGGAGCAGCGTATCTACTTATAGATTCCTGCTGTTAGATAATATGCAGTATGATGGTGCAGAGTGAGTTGTCGGCGGAATATTGAGAGAGAAGTATACGTGACGAGTCCGTGGAGATACTCACCGTGTATTTCTTGTGCTGCTCAAAGTGTTTCGTTTTATTATGCACCGCCTTGAAAGTACGCTGACAACGACCTCGGTGATGCATTGCCTTAATACGAATCGCAATCGAATATTTATGTGAAAAGAAAAAAATTCGAACGCTATCGATTTTTTGACCGCTTGGAAATATAGAACATATTCTATTTTTTTCAGAAAATTTCTAATTCAATCTCATTTTTGATACAGCACAATTTGAATTGTTCAAAAAACTGAACCAAATCTTATACAAAAGAAAAGAGTCTGAGACGGCCTTAAGGTACCTCGACATCCCACTATAACTTTCGCAACTTTAATCAACTACATGTTTTGCAGTGTATCTACCTGTAGCCTGATCGTATTGTTAATTTGACTGCCAATAATAAAGCATCCTGGCAATTAGCGGTTAATTACGGGTGAATGATTGATAACTGAAAAATTGATCACAACAACGCTATTTATATCCGACAGTGACACGGTCACATCTCGAGCTTCAAAGGCTTTGATGCATCGTGACGCGTCGGGTGTTTAGTTGCGACAGGGGCACAATGCGCGGAATTTGCATGCAGTATGTGCCAAGACCTGACGCCTGCCGCCGCCGGGTAAACATCAATCATGGCGTACAATGATTGATCGCTTCGCATTTTTTTAAATGAAATAATACTTTCTAAACGAGCCGCCGACGTCTTCACGTTTACCCTAAATGAAACATTTTTTGGATATTTACTGGACCTGTCAAAATTTATGCACCTCATTCGTCTTTTCCCTTTCCCACTTATAAGTGACTTCGTCGTAAATATCTCTGGGAAAGTATTCCAAATATGCGGCGACTCCTTTAAGACCGTCACGTACAAGAAGCGGCAAGAGTACAAAAACGAACAGAATCGCTAGTTGCAGGAGTCAGTGAAAAATGGAATGTAATTAGAACCCATTTCAAAGACGGCAGTCTCTTTCTTGCAAATTCAACACCTCTGAATCATATTTGTGACGAATAGGAGGAAGTATAAAAAGTTCCTTTCCGTTTCAAAGAAACTAACGTGTAACACTTTCTTGCTGGAAATGACAGTAATAATAAACTAAATTGTTATTGTTGAAAAGACTATCTGTATATTAATCTTTAACCGACACTTTAAAAATTACTCAACGTTTCACTGTCGATTGATAACATCATCAGGATATTAAAAACATGATTGGAAAATAGCCGGGGAACAAAGAAAAGGACGTGCACGATCGACGACTTTTCCAAAAGAAAAACAAAGACTAAGTCTAAAATCCTTAATTTTGGTCTTTATTATTATTTATTTTGCTAGAAAAGAGAAAGAAATGGGAAAGAAAGAGTGATAAAAAGTTAGAGAACAAAAGCTAAGGATTTCCAACCTGCAATCAAAATTATTTACTTGTTCATTTAAGGTAGGTAAAAAAACGATCAAAATCTACTTAATATATGAATTATATTGTATTCGGTATTGTAAGAAAAAAATCGTTTAGAATCGGTACCTATCTTTGAAAGGAACTTTCTCAGATGTAAAGTCGCAGCCCTACTAAATAACAGCGGAAATCGATAAACTTTACCATAATAATACATCTTACCCCTTCCGTTATTCTAAACTGAAACTAATAGAATGGTAGTTGTAGCGGATGTCTTAAAATTTATTGGAATAGTTTCCCATTACGGCGAATCTTGTATTGTGATACCTGCAAGAGCCTGCTAACGTACATAAACATAAATTTAGTCGTCTCCTTCCGTCGATTACGACTTAACCCATTTAATTACCACTTATAAGGGGTTACAGTACATAATCAGTCATCAAAATGACGCGCAAACGATTAAGTTATTTAGAAATTCAAATCTTAATTTATGATTCAATAAAGTGATCATTATCATGATTTTGGGTATTGCATAGCGACTTTCACACGTTTATTATCCTGAGCTTTCATGGAATTCGAAGTTATTTGTGAGTGAGTTGATGATAAGGTAATTCTTCTTGTGGCTGACAGAAAGATTACCCATTTCGCATTTAAACGTCGTGTATGGTATGTGTCCTTCAGTATTTGACTTATGGCTTGTTGTCAATGAAAGACGGGCAATAAAGGACGTGTTTCGCGATCGCATCTCTATCCGTGAAAAGCCGTCAACTTAAATATGGGCGTCGCTTCCGAACAGAGACGTTATTGCAACCGCACGGTGATATAATGCTGGCGGTGTTCATTTCTCACGTTTAACTCGGCGAGTTTAGAGTTTACTGCACATTGTTCCAATGTGTGTTAATCATGTTGATACTTATGCAACTTAGAAACTTACTTTGCATACATTCTAACTTAATAAATTAACCTTCCCGTAACAGTAGCTCGCGCGTCTGAAGATATATTATCGCAAACACTTATTTGCATGCATTTCAAACTTTTGCACGTTCACCTCATATCATCGCAGGTTCATTCAGTTGCATATTTTTCCGCGTTGCTTACGCCGACTTTAACACTTAGCTCGATTAATTTACGTTACTGTCTAGTTTCAATTATGCTCAGCCTTTCAGCTAATTAATTTTCTTGCGGATATAACTTGGCATTCTAGGTATTTTCCGAGAGCAAACTACTTTCGCAATTAAGTTAGTCGTCTAATCTACACTTGCACGTTGAAATTCTCGTATCAAAATTAATAAACTCAAATGCAAATTCATAATAATAAATCATAATGACTCATACATAGAATGACGGGGCAAAAATACTTTTGATGAATCTAAAGGAAAAGCAAAGAGAATGGCTGAAGATTTGTTAATAAAATTTAGAAACAAGTAAAGATGTTCATATTCCAAAAGATCTTATTTTACAAAGTATTAATGATAGATGTTTAGAAATTAAACAATATATTTTAGCTGCAATTGCTCGTCCTTCCAATTCTCCTTTAATTATTCTTCTAACAAAAAGGTAAAGAGGGTAGTAGATAAAAATCTTATCTCAAATCCATCTATCGCTCTATCGGAGATTCTGCTCTCAGAAAATTCTCTGGAGGGCTCATTTTTTATTCCTGTAGGGAGGTATTACTATTTGCTTTATATTTGGGTCTCTTGGGCCTACAACAACAATTCTGATGCTGCAGTATTATTGGCATTGTGCACGTAGGTTTATGAGTGTAAAATTAATTTCCTCTTTTCAATAATGTATAAAAAAAAAGTTAGTCTAGCATCACCCATTTTTTAATCTTAATCCATACTACTCCTCTTCTTTTATGTCGCTCAGGTCTGTCAGAATTCTCATACAATTAAGAACTACTTAAACACATTGTGTGAAAACTGCGAAGTAATGTTGTAGCTGTTGGTTCATTTCTAAAAATAAAGTTGCTTAAATACTGTAACATTCATCGTAGTATTATCTCACATCTTAAATTGCTCGTTTTCAAGGTTTCTAAGTTGCAGTACTTGCCAACGTATATTCGGGGTTTTAGATAACCTAATAAGAAGTGATTTGGCGCTACTAAGTCTGGCAACTTCATAGAAAATTAATCGCACAGACATGTTTCTTAAAACGTTCTCGTGATGTGTGATAAATTGCTTCATCTTGTTGAAACTTTATTAGATTTTATCAAGCCATGAAAGCACGAACATTTTGGGTGTAATAAAACAAAATGTAGAAAGGGTTGCAGTTACTTTTTAATTTTGTTTGGTGCTATACTTTTAACGAAAAGTTTAAGTAACGACATCCTGCGAATGCTTTTTGACCTGACATTGCGTTAGGATTGACAAATTAAAGCCAGTCTGCTACATAATACGTCATCCCATACAAGGCAGCCATGCGTGCTATCAAAACATAGTGAAAGTTTTAAAAAATTTGTTACAAGTCGGTTTTGATTGCAGTAGATCCGTCGAGTATCTTCTGTACAGCTGTCTCGGCCCTATTTGGGACCTCATCAGCAGAAGCGTAGCTCGAGTATTCCACTTTTAGCCTTATGTCATCAATCGTAATGAAACTGCTAATAAAGACTAAATTCTCTTTGAAATCGAAAAGATTTAATTTAATTGTGAAAATAATAAAGTAGTAAAGTAAATAGTAAAGTGTGAGGGACGGGAGGTTAATATTGAATGATAACAGAAGAAAGGGGTTGAATTATCCTCTACTTTCAACTTTATCAATTTTAGTACAAGGTTTCGTCAAAATAGTATGTCCGTCTAGATATCTCGACGAGAGTAAGAGAGAAATTCTATTGTGATGCCCAAACTAGGTCACATCACAATAATCAACAATTTCTACTTCTTCTCCTCACTCTTTTACTGAAATTTGAATCAGACCGTAAAGGACACAACTAGCAATTTCTTTGCTTGTAGGTATCTGGTTTGAGCTTTTGAGCCAGATATTGCTATTACGTCCTCTTTAAACGGAATGGCATTTCAGCCCTTGCCCGCCACTACATACATATATTTTTCGGGATTGACTAAAAATTTACGTTCTCTCTTTTAAGAATGTCTTTGACTTGAAAATAAAGACAAAATTTATTTAAATAAATATATTAACATTAAGTAAACAATTATGAATTGATTAAGATAATTTTACGTACACGCAACCCAATTGGTAGAGATCAAATCTTAGACAAATGTGAAATTTAAACGCAATTTTAGATTACTTCAGAACAACACACAAGAGAACATAAAACACATTCAAAATAATTTTAGGACGAGAAAAACAGCATCTCATAATTAAAATAAGCAATGTTAGTTTATAAACATAAAAAAAATCAAATTATTAAAATTCTTACCCAACCATAGCACTAGATACAGAGACAACAGACTTTTGGAGAACAGCGACACCCATTATGACATTCTATAAACGCCTTCGGCTCTGGAGATGCACGCGACCAAACTGCTTGAAGCTGTCTCATTATTGTTCTTTGCCACGCCAGCTTTTATTTGGTTTTCCTTGATCACGTGGTCTTGCTTAAATGTGCGATATAGCACGAGGTCAGCGAACATCTCTACTGCAGAAGTTGCAGGTGCAGTTCTTAGAATTTTGCAATGTCCATCGTAAGTCATCTAGCGCAAGGTTTTTTTATAAAGCGAACACCTGCTACGGTTACGCAATTCTTTGATATGGGCTGATTTCGCGTTCTAGTTAGTTCATTTCATAATTATAATGATAATTATAAGATGCTTGGATTCTTACACTTTGTATTATTATCTACAGTTCCAGAATTGATATAAAAATTCCGCTTTGTAAGAGAAAAAAAGGTGCACAAAGTCTTTTAGGATTTTTTACTTTCAGAATATTCTTATCCTTTTTTAATCGCATGTAATAACAAGGGATGGAGATATTCTAAGAGGGCTCTAAAACATTCAATCGAAAACGCTAAAAGAGAAGGACATATCAGAAATGAGGAAGGTATACTTAAGAACATAATGCTATTACTAATAAATGTTATGAGATTATATCAAGATACTACAATCATAAACTATCTTTGTATTTGCTTAAATTATAAATATGTAGAAGATTTCTGAAATTAATATATTTCACGTATCTAGGTGAAAATATTTTGGACATTTTTAGTTAATAATATAAATAATTCAATAGATTCGGAGACAAGACAAATTTATACCAGAAACTAAGCACTTGAATGATTTATTAATATTTTTGGGCTTTCAAAACATCTACTTTGTAATAAATCTTCGAATGATTGATTGCTCTGTCGCAATTCCTGCTTGCCTGGAAATTTTAACGTGGACTTACGCCAAGATAAGTAATTTAACTGCACAAAATCATAGCTTATTTGCATGAAGTAAATAATCTGTATAAAAAAAATTGGTTCTTGATTTTATATACTACGTGAATCCGAAAGTTTTGAATAGTAGTAAGTCTTTAGGAACACTTCTAGAAATTAAACTTTAAGGAACTTTATCTCGCAATTTATTGTCGCTATAATTTGCCAGACACACAATGGATAATCAGGCCCTGTGCAAGGAAACTAAATGGAATTAATAATGCAATCGCCGTGGAACAGAAAAAGAATGAAACAGGGATTTAACTCTCTTTTTTACGTGCACTTTGTAATTAACTTTTGCAAGCCGAATTACAGTATTCCTCCCGGTATTTTAATTACAGGGACGTTGAATACTTTCAATAATTGATATTTGTTCCATTTGCTGTATTATTTTTTGAAAGCATTTTTTTTTTAATTCGAATGAATTGTTCTCTTTGTACGATTTACAGCTATCGTTGTATTGAATTAATTAAATATGAATTCGTATATGTGTATAATTTTTAAAAAGCGATTTCATCATAATGGAATTATTGAATTTTTTTTGCAAGCTAATCCGATATTACTCGTAAATAAAATATGTTTCTGTGTATTTGGAAAATTTATTATTTTTAATTATCGAAGTTTTAGCCCTACAAAAATGGTCATCGATTTTGTTTAGTTAAATTAGAGACTAGTTTTTTTTTGTTCTTTTTTTTACATGTAACTGTTCAACTGTGAAAATTTGTTTCTTAAAAATCAGCTTTTTGCTCGTACGTTTTATTTTTATCCCGACGTTTTAGATGAAATTCTCTGTGGCAATTATTGGCCAGTAAATCTAATTATTTTTCGGTTTAAACTGAAAAGCTGCGTTCTGTCCATCTGTATGCATGAAAAACGGCCTTGTTGCCCGTCGACATGTATCAAAAGACATATTAATTTTCATCGGCGTTCTCTTTCAGCGTCGCACGACCGCTTTAGCATAAAAACGAGCTATCATTTAGTTAGCTTATCGGACTGCTTTAATGTGCTGTGCACGTCTCCGTTGTTTATTATTTTCCGCTAAATGGCAGCCCCTCTGGCCTGTGCGACGCCCTTGCTAATGTTATAATACTACATTGTGAGCGATGTCACGATTTTACGGGGTTAGTGTGGCTTAATTGCGTTTTATATTATTAATATGAGCGAACGCAACCCAAAGCTCGAATTTCAGATTTTTTACAACCTTCATACTTATAACAGAAATAATATATAACTTATCTTGATTAAATATATATATGCAGGTATTTAGAACCCATAATCCATAAGTTTATAGAATTTTTTCAGATCGAACTAAATGCCCATAACCCTTAACATGAAAGTAATAGGTATTACTTGTATAATGTATCAATCAATCCAATATTAATTTGGAAATATTAGTAGATAAGACAGTTTACTGAAATTAATTCTAAACTAAACTGCAAGTGTTACCGTACGCTTAGTTAAGGCAAAGTGTTGCAAAATAAATGGAATTTTTATTCAAATCATCTTAACATGGCCTCGTATATTAAGATTAATTTCTTGGCGTCTCTAAGGTCATACTAAAGCGAGGGTGTAGAATAAATCATGCGTTAATGAGCTTCTTGTTAGTTACACAAAGAAAATCACCCACATCATGTGTTATACCATTATTTCGATTCTGTCAGTCGAATTTGATAATTGCGTTAATAGTAGTTCCATATATCATTAAAACGTCTGTGGTTCATTAATAATGTACAATGTATCGATCCGGTTGATTATGAAATAGTGGCGTAGAGTCTTCGGGTTTGTTTTAATTAATGCCACGGAGCGGCGATCAGTCAGAGGAAAATAGAAATTCGTGAATTGGAATTTTAATTATTAGTAACGTGTTGCAGGAATAAAGAAAATAATTAACTAGAGTACCCTCCACGCATCTAAACGAATAATTTCGTTAGGGTAAAATTAAGTTAGCGCTGACTACCAAACTTGCTCCCTTCGGTATAGAACTTTTAAATTAATAAAAATACAAGCTAAACTGCTATACGTGAGAAGTGATTCTAAGGCATCTCTTTTAGTTCATTTATTTGTGTGCATTTTACTTTCTAATTTGAGTAAATTTTTTTTGGATTTACAATATGAAACTGTATATTTATTTTTTCAAATTGACAAAGTATATCTTAATTGTTAGTTGACAACAGAAGTTACTTCCCATTAAATTATTTAGAAAAAACTGTCTGAAATTTTAAACATACTTGCAACACAGTGATACAATGATAAGTGCATGATTGGCGTAAAACGTTCAAAAATAGTATGCCATAAACTCCTTTCACTGTAAATGAAACCAAATGAAACATGAACAAAAAAAAGACAAAAAAGTACAGCAGAAGTATATTGAAAAAAAAAAGCAGATTGTACTTACCGATAAATAAAACTTAATGTTATTGTTTCCTTTCTTCTAGTAAAATAAATTCTGGTTGGAAGTTCAACATCCCTCTTATATTTCCTTGTTCATAAAAAAAATATTAACTCTAAGACTTTTTCCTTTAATTAAATCAAAATCGTAAGCTTGGAAAGACGTCACAGTAATAATCTCGTGGGTGTTGTTTGGCATAATTTCAAGGCTCAGTATAATTGACAAGATGGCAGTTTAATCTTACTTTTTAGCGCGACACAGTGTGGAGATTTTAAGATTCTTAAAGGCAGCTTATAGGCAGACAATTGCCTTGTTTGCGGAGCATTATCGCACCGACTTCAATCTGCGCTCCTTTCTTAAAGACAATGCACTTAGGATTACAAAGGAGATTACATACGCCGCGATAGAAAATTAAATGGGAAAGACGAATAGATTTACATAGAAACAATTATTGTTTAGTTGCATTTACTTCTAGAAGTAATTACATAGAATATGAAATTATTTTTCCGTTTCACATTTGCTAGTACGTGCGCAACAAAGCTTAGTTCTCTATTCCAGTTTCGTTTTTACAACAGAATCTACTATTTATTATAATAATTATACCATGATATTTAAAAAACAAAAGTTCACAGCTGTCATGCAGCTGTCCTAAATGTATTAAAAACGCAAGAAAAGGTATATTGTGGGTACTTTTTCTGCCTTTTTACCGTTCCAATCAGACAATAAACACCAACGCTTTCGTTCGGGCGTTTTTTGGACTCAACCAGTATATTGTTACTTAATTAGTAAAGAGATTCTCGGAAACACTTCTTCAATAATGCGTAATATATTTTACAATTTAACAGTTTTGAAACTCATAATAATAATATGTTAGCACAGAGGCAAGAAAGCAAAGTTTTGCCCTAATGGATTTTTAATGTAAGATTTTAGCGTGTACAAGACAGCTGGTTCAATAGTCTGTCAATTTCTCCATCGTAACACAATTTTAAAAGTAGCTTTTTATAAGTCCCTTTACAGACATACTTGAACGATCCTACTTGTATAGGAATATGACGAAATCTAATAATGGTGTTTTGTTTGTCTTCTCTATTTATTTCGATAATGGTTCTATTTGAGAAAAAGAGCTCCCTGATAATGTTAAAATAAACAAATACAAACTTGTGCTCCGCTTAGAGGCATTTTATATTCAACTTGAACAGATAAAAGTTTCCCATAAATTATTTCTCGTATATTTATTATATGCATTTGCGTATGAAATGTACAATAATGTTCTCCTTTCGAATCAAATATTAGTGAATTTTCATGTGGCTTAAGCTTTAACTTCAGCGGTTTGTAAAATTCGTCCAACTTCAACCGAAGCCTCCACCCAAGTAAATACCTCTTCGTAGAAAATTATTTAAAGGCATCGGTGTCGAGAATAAATTCCTGATATTGGACGGAGCTCGAGCGCTCTGCGGAGTAATGAAACTCCTCGCAACGTTAAAAGCTCCTATTATGGCGGCCGCTGAAAAGACGGAATGAAGTTGTAGTAATTTAAGTGGAAATAAATGAAACGAAATGGATGTTTAATTATGAAATTGAAGTATTTTAATTAAGGGCTCACGTACAATTAAGTAATTCAAATATTGCCGTAATTAAAAATTTCCCGAGGATGGGGTCGTTATTTTTAATGGCAACGGAGCGAAGATGGCCTGTCTGAAGTTGCTCGCGCGTTAATTGTGATAGTTCTTTTTTGTTTTACTGTCAGAGTTATATAATGAATAAAATTAAGTATTCTGTCTTTCGCAGCTAAAAGCAGCAATCACATTTATTCTTTCTTTTGGTTATTAATTTTCTCCTGCTAGTGACAGGCACTGTGATATCCTCTAAAAATGTTACCTCCATACCTCTCCTATTTCACACTTGCTAAAATTAACATCACTCTTATAATTACTTGAATAATTTTAATTTTTTTTTAATAATATTCTTTTACACGTAGGCTACTCAATTTCAAATTCCAAAGAGAAACAATGTTTGGTTTTTTGCTATCAAATCAAAAGACTTTTCATTTTCTTCTTTTTCATTTCTTTTTCATTTCTCGTTTTCTTTTCTCATTTCATTCTTATTTTTTCTTCCTCCATTACTTCTACTTTCAAAATGGAAGAACAAAGTCACTCTACTTTTAAACAAACTGCTAATAGAGTATATAACAAGAAGATATGGATAAACTGGGATTTAACGACTAAAGGTCAAAATAAAACGTAAGAAAACAAAGATATAAAAAAAAAGATATAAGTAAAGAGTTCCAGCTTATGATTTTCGTCTGAAGCCAATTGCTTTTTTTCTTAAATCTTCTTTCTTCTCATTTTTCTAGAGGTCTTCCTGACTTACTTAATAATATTCTTTGTACGTTCAACGCACTGTTCTAGACCCCTTCTTTACTTGTCTTGATTATTTTAATACCTCCTGTTTTAAATTTTCCGTTTTATCTGTACATATACGTATGGTATATATTTTTTTGGAAATTCCTTATTTTTGCTATTGCAAAACATTTTTTTACTTATTTTCAATACAGTAAAGTTGGTCTATAAATTATTGTGATATTAATAAATAATTAACTGTAGATGGGTATAACTGCTATGCAAAGAAAAGATATTATTTAAAACCTCTGGAATTAAGATTACTTCAACGTTTTAATCTTAATGCGAGTATCGTGGGCTTCAGTCGGCGGAAAGGGGTGGAAATTAAAATTTTAAGGTTCAGGCAGCGTGAAATGATATTTTAATCGAAGACCAGGGCAGATGTGTGAGGAAGGGCGTCATCGTCGTCGTCGGCGTTGCATGCAGAAAGACCTCGTCGGGATTACTCGAACCATTAAATTCTGGCCATCGTAAAATTAAATTATTTCTACGACTCCTGGCATCGGAGTGACTTCATATCTCGCGCTTCACCGACTCCCAATCCAGACTGGCGTGTTCTTGTTTTAAGGAGCTCGTATACAACAGAAATTCCATGCCCGTAGGAAGCTGTAAATTTTCCTTTTCATCGATTTTAGCTGTAGCACTTTTATTTTACGATTTTTATCAAGGACATTTATTTAGTTCCGAGTTACTGTTATGTTCGTGTTATGGGGTACAATAATTTTCCTTTCGTTTTAATGCCGTTGCTGTTAACGATGCTTTTATATTTTTATGACGCCCGGAGCTTTTTATTATGCTTTTGCCCATTGTAATACATAGAAACGATTTTATGAAATCTCGCTAACAAAATTAACCTCGACGTAAAGTCACAATATCCAACGATAACAGTAAATTTTACCAGTTATTTATTTGCC
Organism: Dorcus parallelipipedus; assembly: GCA_958336345.1. Taxonomy (NCBI): domain Eukaryota; kingdom Metazoa; phylum Arthropoda; class Insecta; order Coleoptera; family Lucanidae; genus Dorcus; species Dorcus parallelipipedus. The sequence continues at coordinate 48,325,637 of OY284475.1, forward strand.
TATGATTGATGTAATTGTGCAATCGAAAATAACTTTTTCTTTTGCTTCCATTTTGATCTATATCTCAGGTGTAAGGTACTAACGCTGCAGAAAGCGAGAAACTCGCGAAGGCAGAGATAATTCGAAATGCTATTGAGGTTCAACATAAGTGCGATGTCAATTTGATTGCAGTTTGCAATCGACGTGCTTTTGAGAGTTTGACGAGGCTTAGAACTTACCAGAAGCTAATTATAACTTGTCGATCAATTACTGTCAGTAGCAAAGGGCAGTCAACTTCAGCAGTGCCATTAGTAACGATCATAAGCTTACATATGAAGTTGTGAGCGTCGGACAGTGTATCTAGGCTCTTTCGTAAATTCCACCGAATGTAAAGCAAAAGGAAATTTTACGCGAGAAACCCTCATTTTGAAGTAAGATATCAGTCTTAAAGTCGAAAGTCGAAAGGGTGGGGGCGCATAATGCGCGGTAGAGACGTTTAGTACAAAAGCAAATTATCATATCCGCTGTGTAATGTGTTCTTTTGCATCTTCGTCCGGAGTATTCCGCCTGAATTATCCCCAGGATTCCGTTCATAATGTCAGAGAGGTGCGAGTCTGTAAGAAATGATTCCACAGCGCGCGCTTCGGCTCGATGCTGGAATGTTGCAGGAGAGCAAGAACGCCAGCACAACAGGCAGGTTAAACTCCCTTAATGTTTAATGTAAACTCCTTTTAAGATTATTAATAGGAGCTGGCTTTATTTATGAATATGTTTTGCTTACGTCTATTATTCAGGCAGGAGAACCAACTCTGAGCCGCTTGCTTTACTCTGCTTAGCTTCAGAATATGAAAGTGGATGTTTTAAATTAAGTTTTTTTTTACACGGGGAAAAAAATTCTAATCTTCACTTTAATTTCAGTTTTTCCAACGATTAATTTTTTTTCCACTGCTTATTAGTATTTCAATATTTTATTAAGCTTTGAATACAAAGTCGCCGGATTATTAATCAGTATTTAAAATCACGAACCGATCGTAAAAAAAACTCAATTTAAATAAAAAATTAATCGCTAAACTTTTATTGAATTACTTAGAAAAAAATTGTCTTTCAAGTAATCCGTTCTAATAAAGTAAATAAATGTACCTAATTTATTCCAAAAATATACTATTCAAAATGTTGTTGTTGTGAGCTATGCGCACTCGTGAATTCAAACATTTACATTCACTGGAAAACTATCACTTTTCTAAACTTATAAATCAATATACTATTTATCGAGATAATGACGAAAAACCTGTTCGGTGTGAAGTAAACATAGCATAGCATTTAATTTCTCTGTCAATAATAATCTCATTAGAAAAACCACATTTAGATTAGTGCCTTCTGCAAAAAATCAAAAATTCACAACACAAAAACTGCAATTTGAAAAACATTAAGATTCAAAACAAAACAAACGTATCTGTTTGGCCTTGTGATTTGAGATTTCAAACCTAGTTCGTTAGATTCAGTTTCGTTTTGCGAATGCAGAGAGCTTATTATTTTAAAAATTAAATTTGAATAAATAATTTATTTTAAACTTTAGTAATTTAGTCTGACCCGAGCGCAAGCTTTTCTGTGCTGGATTACTTAAAACAAACCGATTTAAACAAAATTTATTAATACAGAGGGAAAGCAAACGTGCAAACGAGCTCGACTTTCTCATAAACGAGGATACTAGCTTGTATCAAACAACGGAGGGAGTAATTTCTAGTTGTGCAAACGCAGGAAATTACTACGACCTTTCGGCACAAATCAATGGTCTTCAAAAAACTAAATAAATAAATGGAAAACAATATACAAAAGAGAAATAAGTAATGTAAAGAACCCAAGCTCTAGACATAAAAGTAAAACAAAATTCACAACAAAAATATAAAAAAATGAAGCCACACAATATTAAATTATGGCAATTCACAGCATCATTAATTAAGAAAATTGCTAAAAAATGGGACACAATTAACGAAGAAATTAAATAACAATAATTTAATTACATTATGCCCATAACATAGCAATATGTCTACATGATATTATCTCCTGCTTAACTTAGGTCCGTGTGACATCATGCAAGATTTGACATAAAATCTTGCACAAGTTTTGCATGTTTAAAAAATGTACCGACCATACATAACTTTGCTTATTTCTTGTGTAAGAAATAATATTAAATCTTTACTGTGTTTGCTAGTATCTCAATAAATTTTTATGTTAAACATGCGCATAACTATCTAATTTACAAATCTAATCAGCAACTAATTTTAAAATCTAATTAGTCTCAGTAACTCAATAAATACTGACATATGCATAACTTCAATAGCGAAGCAAAGATTTGGTATTTGGGGAAGATATCTTGCATGGCATTCATGGTCAATAAAATTTTTGGTTGTGCGCAGATTTGTTGTCACTTCTTGTAATTGTATTAAAAATATTTAGAACTTTTTCTAAATTTTCTCAAATCTTGCAACAAGTTTTGTTATTGTGTTTGATGGTCAGTACAATTTCTGAATATGTAAAACTTGTGCAAGATTTTATATCAAATCTTGCACGGTGTCACACGGGCCTTAGATTAATAATAAACTCCACTCAATTCAAGATTTTGTTATGTATTTTTGGATTGTGTAAAATTTTCTTTGTTGTATTCTTGCCCCTCACGTTGAGAGCCAATTTATGTTAAGTTTATGTATGATTGTTGACCTTTACTGGGCATCAATTTATGTAATGATACTTTTAGGGAATGTAAATTTTGGTTTTTCAACTTTGTTTAAAAATTCAACTTTGTAATGTTGAATTGGTTATTTTGTGTAAATTGTTTTGACTTTGATTTTGATTTTTCAAAGCGAAAAATTATTTTAGCCCTTTGGACAGAATATTCTCTTTCTTAAGTTTTTCTTTAATTTCTGATTTTCCTCGTGTGTATGTAGAATAATTCCTATTAACATATTGATTTTTTAATGCCCGACCCTCATAAATCCTGCAGAAACGCAATCTTGTTTGTTAACAGGAAAACTTTGCTTCTCTGTTGTCTCCTGTAAATAATTCGTATCAATAGATCTTGTTAATGCCGACTTTCACGAATCCTGCAGAAATGCAATTTTGTGTTTTTGTAAATAATTCGTGACCAATAATTGTGATCTGGTTAATACCGACTCTCTCTCACAAATCTTGCAGAAATACAGATTGTTTATTGATAGGAACATTTTGTTTTTTTATCGTCTCTTGTGAATAACTCGTATCAATAGTTGTGATCTTGCTAATGCCGACCGTCACAAGTCCTGCAGGAATGCAATCTTGTTGTATATTGATAGGAATATTTTGTGTTTTTGTCGTATTTTGCAAATAATTTGTGTTAATAATTGTGATCTTGTTAATACCGAACCTCACGAATCATACAGAAATGCGGCTTTATTACATTTTCCTTTATTTTTTGTTAGTATAGGCTGTGTTTGGTGAAATCTTACGACGCCAAATCTTATCAGGTCTCTAAATTTTTCACTATATTTCCCTTTTTGACTTAACTTGGCATGGTACGGGTATTTGTTATGATTATCTCTAAACATGCGATCTGCATTATTTGATGAATCATCGATTTTCAGCCTTGAATTCATATATCTTCTTCATATCACTGATTATTTATTATCATTGACCATTCTGCATCCGTTCTAATTTCCAGGATTATTTGTGGTTTTATCCCTTGTTAAATTGAATAAGTATGGGTATTTTTCTGATTCCTTTATTTCTTACCTTCGTTTACTCCCCCCTCCTTTTTTTTTCATCGACAATTTTCTTCCCTCATTCAGTTTAAAGTTGGATACGTTTGAAAAGTTGGAATTTTATTGAATCTCTTGAACGATTGTAATTTCTGAAATATGGAGTAGTTGTTCGGTATAACGACAAAACTTAATATGAAAGAATTGGTTTTATTCGTTCATTCGGCTGACACTTTCGGTACACTTTAGTGATCTTCTTCAGAGCCTACACTACACTAAAGTGTACCGAAACTGTCAGCTGAATGAATGAATAAACTAATTCTTTCATATTAAGTTTCGTCCTTATATCGAGCATATTTCAAAAATTTTGCTGAGGACACCTTTTTGGATCAGATTATAATTTCCTTGATTTTATGCTTAGACCATTTAGATAGTATATTTTTTGTACAGTTTAAACAGCAAGTGGTAATTTACTTGAAATTGCTGCCATTAGTGTTCCGGTGATATTAAAATTAGAAGTTGAGTTAATGGTGTTTTACGTGATAATCAACTTGAGCGGAGCTAAGTGACGTGGTTAATAAAATTTTATTTTTACATTTTTCCCCAGCGCTTTCGTGGAAAGCTTCGAATAGAGCCGGAAACGTCAATTTGTTGGAGTTGTTCACGTGAAGTAGCCCCGGACGTAGTGTGATATCAACGTCACGCATGTACGCACATTAAACTGGCACGAAACTGTCGTAATTTTAATTGCAAATTGTCACAACAGACAAATATGCATGCGGGTAACAACTGTGTGTGCGAACGTACGCGTTTGTGTGCGTGTGTGTGTCTCGTCATGTGATCACTTCTGTAATTAATTTAGGGCCTGTCGGCGCCCGCTCGAAATTGCATTACCAGATAAAAGCGTGTCGAATCGGTCGACAAATGCTAACCACGCAAACTGTAAATTACTATCGCAAATAGTTTGCATAAAAGAAATTGGACCGTTATCAACGGTATATTTATTACGTATTATCTTTTGTTAACGCTCTGCGGAATATACGCGATTCGAAAATTGTATTTTTCAGCGTCCCTGTTTCAGCACGGACGGAGAGGTTATTCGTTCTTTTGTGTGTAACACAATTTCACACGAAACTGATTTCAACACTTGTTTCCATAACTACCTTTTTTTTTCAACAGAAATGAGCATGTATGAACATGTTCTGATGATTTATACATTATAATGTTCATCAAAATTCAATACTATACAAAACAGACAACAAAATCGCACGGGAAACTGTCGCATTACTTCACGGACGGTTTATGAACTGGAGAATGACAACTGGCAGATCAAAATTCTCATATTCATAGTTTGACAGCATTTAGGCCCGGTTTATCAATCACAAGTTAACTCTAACTTTCAGTTTGTTCCCATAGTAAGTACTACGATGACAATTGTTGTTATGGTAATTAACTGATAGATAAATCAGGCCTTAATGTTCAGATGTTGGTGTTATACGAAAAGGAGATGTACTGAACTGCAACAGAGAATTTACGTATCCTTTGTTTATATTTACTTAAAAAATAAAGTAAAATGAAATTACATACATAGTTTCACATTAATAATCATCATCATATGTAGATTTGCTACAATAATAAAATGGGTTGTAGTTACTCCAATTAACTGAGAACATTTATTTTATGTTTTGAGAAAAAAAATGATACAAAAAGCTTTGTTTCGTTTACAAGCAAATTAAATACCAGGAAGCATTACTTCATAACCAAATCCAGTAATTATGAAGCGGAATGATTTTAAAGCGCAGGATATTTCTCTGCAATTAAAAATGCGTAGGCAGTTTGAACCTGCTGACGCAGTTCTTCGGACGGTCGGCCATTACAATGAATATCCAGTGAACCGTTTTCGAACGACGACTGCAAGTACTCACTGTGAATATTTTATCGCCTGTTTACCTTATATTCGGTCAGCCGACGTTATAACCTGGCGATATATATTTAAGCGCAAGTTTAAGCGAACGGCCGCAAAATTTAAATTTAAATAACGTATGAAAGAGAAATTGTGCCATAAAAAACCGAATTAGAAACGTTCACAGCGAATGAAAACATTTAAAAACTCGGAGGGTTAAAGCCGCTGTAAAAGTTGCGGGGAAAGCGGTGCTTAAATTGTTGGATCGTGAATATAAATGTTTGATTCGCCGTGGGCCGCAGGAATGCCGCGATAATTTATAAAGCCGTCTTATTACATAGTAAATTTAATTTCTAGTATTATTAATTTCATCTTTTTTATACCGCAGTTTCAAATCAAATACCCAAGTAAAACTGGCTAATAAGTTTTTATTGCCAGGCGGCAAATAAAGTGGAGTAATTTGGAGTACTTAAATGGGCTTGATTAAATTTCAAATTTCTTCTGTTAATGTTTTAACAGAATTACTATTACGAAATGGCCAAGTGTTCATTATTACTAAAAGGATTTCTAATTTTATTTTCACTTTTGTTGCCTTATTCATGTTCAGAGTTATCTAAGCTGTTTAGCTTATTTTAATGTTAATTTTATTCATGTTAAAGACAAATTAAGTGCCTATACCAGGCTATTAAATAAAAATAAACTAAACAATTTCAAATGTTCTATTCTATACTATTATAAAATCGCATATCATGTTAATGCAGTGACAGTACTTCTTTAGTTCTTTTACTATTCGATGCTGCCTAAACAATGACATATTGTTGTTTTCATATTTATAACTAAATCATTCATAATACCGAGTGACTTTTAATGATTGAAGCAAATTAGTATGTTGGGAACACTGAGGAATTGGCATTACTTGAAAGTTCGTTAATTTTGCGGGAATGCGTAGCTATAGGTTAGAGTTGATGTTTACATTGATGATGAAAACTGTTTAACAGATTATTATTATTATTCAAGACCTGGAAATGTTAGCCCCCTTTGCGTAAGCAGCACCGAATCCTTTGAGATAAGTTATTGAAGACATTATTAACGTTTTAGGTTGTCTGATATTTGCAATTGCCTCTTCAATTGCCAGCTGCACAATTCATCCAAATTGTTTAATACGTATTCTGAACATCACATTATTGAAATGAGGAAATAAGAAGTTCAAATTTAATTGAATATTAGAGCAAATCATCAAGCCCCATTTGCGTAAGCAGTACCGAATCCTTTGAGATATGTTATTGAAGACATTATTAACGTTTTAGGTTGTCCGATATTTGCAGTTGCCTGCTGCAATTCTTCCAAATTGTTTAATACGTATTCTGAATACCAAATTATTGAAATAAGGAAATAAGAAGTCCGGATTTAATTGAATATTAGAGCAATTAGGCCACCAACCAGCACTGATTAAACATCCTGGGAAAAACTCCTCTAAATAATTTATTGTGGTTCGTGCTGTGTGAACAGTGGCGGAATCTTGTTGAAAGTAGCCATTTGCTAATTCAGTGTCGTCTAACTGGTTTATAAATGTATCCAATATAAGTCTCTGATATCTGTAGGGGTTGTTTCCCGGAAGAATATTGGTCCAATAATTCTCCAAGACATTGCCACCCAAACACCAATTTTAAGTGGATGTAGTGCCTTTACATCAATCACATTAAAGGGTTATGTTCCGACCAAGTCCTGAAATTTTGTGAATTGATAAACCCAGAGAGATGAACCCAGGCTTTATCAGCAAAGAAAGTTGTATCTTGTTGGTCACTATTATTTAGCAGATTATTGTTATACCACTGACAAAACTGAATTTATTGAAGAAAATCGAGTGGGTGAAGTTGTCGAACCATTGAAAATTTGTATGATTGGAAATGAAGGTGTTTTTTCAAGATCTTCCGAGTGGATTCGTATAGGAAACATGAGGATTCTGTTATGCAGTATCATTAACATTTTGTACAATATCGAGTGTTATTATAGTGGGGCGATCAGTGAATTTTCCTTTTTTTACATTACCGGTTTGCAAGAAACGTTCATTTATTAACCGATTTTGAACTGAACTGACTTTAAAGTGAATAGAGAGACTCATAAAAGGAATGATGTTTTGGAACTAAAATTAACATAACCTCAAAATACGTATGAAATCACATGAAACTGATAACTGATTTAGAAAACCAGCTTGATCAGTACGGTGTGCGGGAGGGGAAATTCAATCACTTCCTTATCACTGGTCGCCAACTGAATAACTAAATGGAATGCAATCAATGATTTTTAAGTGAATTTGAATCGATTCGTGTTTGTTGTAAATGGAGGACGGCTATTCTAAAACAGTGTTGTGAAAAAAGACTAAACTCAATTTGTTGTTCAGGGTATATTTCAATGAAATCGTCATAGGCATGCTGCTGTGAATAAATTCAATTACTATTGGGCTGATTCAGCAGAACATATCAGTAACAGTTCCTGATCCAACAGTTGAGACTGAACACTTATTTCTGCTGAATGAAGTTCACTCATCGTAACATGTTCCAGTCAGGTAGCGGAGAAGTTACGCTACAAAAAATGGCGAACCCTCCAACTCATCAACCTCATGAGGTCGCATTCAGCAGAAATTTGTTCAACAGTTGCACAACTTTCGGGTCTGCTGAATGTGCCCATTTTCATTTTGTACTCCGCTTCAAAAATAAGCCATTACTAAAAATGTATTTTATTCTGTGCTCAAAACAATTTTGGTAATAAATTGTGATAATTAAATATCTTATTTATTTGGTTTTCTTGATTCGACAATAAACGAATTTATTTGAGTTTGACAATCTAGTGCACTAACCTAAATCTATATTTTGAATTTGAAAATCCAGCACACCAACATAAAAATTGAAAAGTGTTGCCAATCTAATAAAATAAGTCTCAATCATTAAAAGTCACTCGGTACTTATTAAATCATTTTCGATAATACGTTCTAGAAGTCGATGTAATAAATTTAAGAATCAAGATATTTAAATAATTATTTTTTGAAGAGTATTGGCAAATATGTCGATGTATTTATCACAACTGATAACTTCGTTTTATTCTTTTTGTATAAAAGACGTAAAATAATATTCTGCAATCGGGGTGTCTGATTCTTATTTACGAATGCGGTATAAAATATTCAGCAAGTAAATTTACACATTTATTCTTGCGTACGTTATTATTGGAAATGCTTGAAGATCTGTAATGTAGACGAGCAATAATAACATACCAGTTTTGCATTGCAAAATATGTGGAGAATGCCTTGAAACCAGCAATAAAAGAGGATTTGTACCATAACAACGTATTAGGTACAACGATGTAAATATCTGCCTGTAATATTTTTGGATCTACTTTCATACATGTAGATATAATAGTATTTCGAATTTCAAGCAGGAGCAACTAATGAGCCGGCAAAACGTACATATACTCCGGACACAAAACGAAAAAGAAAGTTTTACTTTGGCGGTGTCAAGTTTGATTGATGCGTTATGCAGAATTGCCTAAGGCTCCGAATTATTCGTGTCAATCTATTAGGTACAACATTTTCTGAACGATTTGACTGTAATTTTGTCTTCTTTTCCTTATTTATGTGCTTACGTCGCGTCGTTTCTAATTTCACTTTTTAGTTTATATTTAAAACATAAATGACTAAGGCCCAGTTGTACAATGCCAGTTTAAATTTACGCTGAAACTTAAACCAATAAAATTGTTAGCGAGGGTAATTTCTTCTGGAAAGTAAGGGAAATTGTTTTCATTATAATTTCCCCCTAAATTTCTGGAATTAAAGCATGAAATTTTCTCATAAATTTCATTTTTTTAATGTAGCCATTTTGAAGCACTGAAAAAAATAATTTATACTCAGTTCTTACTTCTGAGAAATAAATGCGGGTGCAATTCGAAATTCTGCTTATCTCTCGATGGTCTTATTTTGCATTAAGGTTCCAATAAACTAACTGCAGTTTTGTATTTTACATTCGGTTTTAAACAAGGAGTACTCTCACAGAATTTTGATCAGATTAATGTTACACATAATTTTCAATATACTTAGCAGCACATGCTCGCTTACTTTAACCATTTCTCGGCATACTCGGAGTTATAAGTTCAATATATTAAGTGCAGTTTTGGATTCTACACTCAATTTTAAACTCAGCGTGCTTACAAAGAATTCTGATTGTAAAATTAAAATAATAGCTATTCTGGTCAGTCTTCTTAAGTCAACATGATTTAAACTTTTTTCTTGTTTCTTTTAACAATTTATATTTACTTTCAGTTTTATGGATAAATGTCATGAGTCATGACGTCATGAGCATTTAATGTAATTCAACTTACTGTAGAATTAACCAGGTTTTATTTTTCATTTATCGCTTCCTTAATTGTAAGATTAAATTTTCTCTTTATCGTAAAAACAAACGTTGCGCTGGTGAAATACATTGGGTGTAAAGTACCTCAGGCTGATAAAACATACAAGTAAAGTTCAATAAGCTTCAGCAAACGTTTCAGCCGGGTTGTAGTGTGTAATCGGTTTAGAATACATGACTGAAACTTGGAGTGTATTGCCGTGACCTTGGAATGAATTGTTCCTTTGTGATAATAATGGGAACGAACGCTAATTAACATGATCTGTCTGACGTAATTAACGTGAAATTAATTTACTCTACTCGCTATGATAATACTGTATGCAATTATCGTACGCAAACGTTGAATGTTCTCAGGCGCACTTAGACTTGATTTATCTTTCTCTGCGAGTGACTGTATCGATGTTGAGAGACGGATCAATTGCTTCATTTTCAGCAAGGAAGAATTCTTGATGAAGCAAATTATTCTATTCTATCAATTTATTTCATTTAAGATTCAGTTAAATAAAGGGTTGGGATTTGAATATGGAAGTTTATATCAGAGTTTCGAATACCTGTATTCCGGCATTCCAAACATCCAAGCCCAGAATTTCAGTATTAATTCAGAAAATAGGAAATAATATACTAAGTTCATATAATATTCAGTTAATCCACAGAAATTCGATGATGATGATTATAATAATAAAAAATACGTTTGTTTAAATACTTATTTAAAAACAAAAAAAAGTGTGTATCTGCGAGGATGAATAAATTTCCCTACTGTCCGATTAATCTTAACAGGAAAGCTCTCGTTTCGCATATAAGTTCTTAATAGATAAACATGTATTCGTATGTAAAGTTCTTCGGTACATACGGTCAAAATGGCGTCATTAATTATAGAGGAACCGTTCCCCAGGTGCACGTATCCGCAGCTTTACTTAATCGTCCATGCGTCTTGATCATTGTAGAGGTGGAATGTTCGCATCCCCGCTACCTATAGCTCGTCCCCTAACACAACCGTAACCCCAATACCTATGCCAATACCACCCGCACGACCCAATAGCTCCGCCGGGAATTGCTAAATGCTAGTTCGCGCTCGGATGCAGTTTTACCTGTGGCACCCCGCAAACCTTAGGGATATTTTGAAGTTTTGAGGTTTGCTCAGATTTAATTTGTTTAACGAGTTTCAGTAATTACGCCGAATTCTTGGGACTTCCGTCGCCGGCTCAAATTGAAATCTTTAAAGCGGATTTCATTAAAATTTTATATTGATATTCACACCGTTCGCGAAATTGAATTTGAATTTTCACTTTTAATTAAACAGAGACTTATGAATTCCTAAAATGTTTGAGAATAAATAATGCAAATATAATTTCCGTTGACTTTCTGTAATTACCAGAAACTTTTAAAAACAATTAAAACTTAATCATAAAAAATATTATTTTTGTTTGCATCAGGACTCAAGAAAATTATAAAAGAAGTACCGCAGGGTGTTCTATATGGCCATTATTATTTGTATAATTCATAAATGAAACATGTGATTTAAAGAAAAACATAATTATAAAAATACCTAAGCACATAAAGAGTTCTCGGAAAAGCACACATTGGGTTGCGCGTTACATAAAAGCGATACAAAACCAATTTACATACTATTCAAAACCATAAATTTTTGTGACATAGAGTATCATATCTTTAAATAATGAAAATATATATACAGGGTGATTGTTATTTAACCGGTCAAAAGTGGAATATACCAGCTGCTTCGTCCACAAAAAAAAATCGCAGGGATTTAAATCTGGTCATCGCAGAGGTCAATGCACGGGCCGACAGGCATCGTAACATTTTCGTCTAGTTATCGCGTAGATATAATAAAACTATTATGATACAATTGTTTTAAACGTGTCTCAAATTACGTGACTGCTTGTCGTCACAGATTACGAGAAAATGTATAAGAGATTCTGTCGAACAGTTTGTAATTAATTAGTTATAAATTTACCCGAAAAAGTAGGTATGTTTAGACTAAAACGCCAAATTCACAGCGTACGTTAACGTGTCATAACCGTTTTATGATATTTACTCAGAATAAAACTTGTAAAACTTCATCTTCCATAATACACGTGTTAAGCTGCATTCAGACACCACACCTAAGGAAGTGCGGCGTACGGCCGAATGTTGTCGGTACTTAGTGTGGGCGTAAAATTTACTTCCATATTTGTTTACTAACGGCTTGAAACAACTGTATCAATAAGGCGAATAAGTGCGCTAAAAACACAGGTAGAAAGTTGCAAATGCATCTTGAATTTGTTAAACTTTTAATAGTTTTGCGTTAATAATTCGTTACATACAAAACGAAATGATAATAATTAACAGTCGAAATAGATTACGAATGGGTTTACTAATTATAACGTTTTAAATTTTGATGATGAAGGACGCTTGTGGAAATAAAGATTTAAATTGTTTTTCGTTTTTGTTGTTTATTTGTTTGCCTGTCAAAGTATGTGTTCAAAGTGGGGCCGCTGTTATCCTTTGTATGGAATAATCTACTTCAGGTAATTTTCATGCATTTGTCCAGTAAATATTTTATAGTTCGTATTTCACGGAGTCGGGCATTGACCTAAAAACGAAATCGACGTAAAAGGTCAAGTTCACTATGCGATGCCGTCGCACCTATCATAAAACTATAAAACACTCTTATGAAGATATTTATTTCGTTCATCTGTTCCTCTGCGCATCGTGGTTTTGGGGCTAATTTTTGATTAACTATTCTCGAAAAAGTAGAAAGAATTTTTTTAAAACATTTCCCATACTCTCGGACATCGCTTCTTGTCGTGGTTTCATTTTGAACGACTAATTAACAGTCATCCTGTATATGAAAGGCAGCGTTCGTTATTTGTGCACACAGTTGGACAAAAATTTTACATGAATTTAAGTGAACATTAGGCTTTTCTGAAATTGTCATTATTTGAAGAATAAACGTATAACACTCTATATTTTTAAAACGGTTTACTTTATTATCATTTTTTACTATATTTAATCTAAAGATTAAGTGCACGAAGTAGTAACCCTCACATTATCGGCCACCCTGTAAACTGATGAATAGACTTAAGCTGCGGAAAATCCTAACTAACAAAAATTCGTTAGAAAATGAACAAAATTCGATTATCTACTCGTTAATCGCTAGTTGCGCAAAAACTATTTTTTGCTCCAGTGAATATCAGAGAATGCGGACGCTGGTCGTGCGGAATCACGCAATCTCAGACGCTTATCGCATTGTTTATACCCCATACCTCACCCCCCAGTTACGTAATAGCATGTACGTAAACTCTATGAGAATTTTCACAGATTTGGAAAGCCCGGAAATATTGTATTTTCCTAGGATTTTCTTATTGTTATAACATGTTTTCGGCTGATGGAAACTAGAACTACTACGAAGATAAAGTTTCAAAATGTCATTGTGCCTTGATAAAAGTTTACTCTGTTTACAGTTACTTCCTGTGTATAAATTATGCAGATGTGAATAATGTCTACGGAAGTTTTAATTAGGATGAGACTTGCCAAAGCAGACTTTTAGCAGAGAAGACGTGATTGCTAAAATATTTTCGGGATTTGTGAAAATGAATTTTCTCTGTCAATGAGTATATGCAGAAACGAATAGTGTGCAAATAGCGGTTTTTTTTTAGATTTTTTTATATACGTACTACAGATACTTTAGTTTTAATTATTACAATGCTTTTAATATCGGGACATCAGAGGAATATATTTTACTTAAAAATTTTCCCTCGGAGACATGAACTGATGACGTATTTCCTCAATTAGCAGTAATAATCTAAAAAGTGAAACTGTCCCATAAATAAACACAATATTAAATTTGCGTACTGCTCACAGCCGGCCATAAAAATAATTTTTTTACCAGAGACCATTCCAAAATTTTTAAATTTGGTAATTACGCAATAAATTCTAATTAAACCGTTAAGCTAATTTGAATATGAACGTCCGTAACGGCAGTGCAGTGGGCAAATTAACATCGTTATAATTCTTTAATGTCATCGTAAAGGGACGATGGATGGCTGAAGTACCTGAAATAAAGCGATAATCCTCCGCGGATTCATATTCTGGGAATACAGGACATAATTCAAACGGGAAAGTATATTAAAACGCCCGGGATCTAATGCAGCGGACGTAAGTCTCCGTATACTTTCGTTTTCCTGTTAAATCGCACCGATTCCCGTAATTATGTTCATCCCTTTAATGGTTTTACATAAATAATTCTTAGTTGCTTGAGTCACTTCTTTGTACAGGGCTGACGTTGTTAAATTTACCTTATTTTTATCTGACAGTTTAGTACAAAAACGCAATATTCTTTATTACGTTAAAGAAGTAGTGTTCACGTATTAATATGAATTCAGAACCCACTTTTATGATATATGAATTTTGTAGAAGCCTTAGCTACATACTCTCCTCGTTTTTTAATATGTGTCTTCACATGCCTCCACTCTTTACAAACTTTATATTATAAAATGTAAAGTATAATGAAAAGGGACTTTCTGTTATAACGCTTCTCAAAAGCTAGAAATTTTTTTACCACGTGATGGTTACACATTAACGGCACTTATTTTTAATTAACTGTATATAATTACGAGTGGAGAACTCAAATCGATTAAGTACTACTAAGAAACGAGTTTCAGCAATCCAGAACTCGATTCAACATATTATCCTGATACTGAAGTCTCTATGTATTCTACAGACTCTCTGATTCATATGATATTCGATCCGCGTAAATAATAAGTGAAATTATACATATAATAGATTTAATCAGTGGCGGCTCTTCAAGATATGCAGAGGGTGGGCAACATTTGAAAAACTATTAAATTATTAAATTATTTTAAAGATTAAATTGCATTGATAAACTTTAACGCCCTGCCCACCCCGACGAGCCGCCACTGGATTTAATTGATACTAATAATATGTTTTCTGTATATTTTTGATGGATCCCGCATTAGAGTAGAATAATAAGACGTCGCAATAATACTCGAGCAATAAGATGAGCCTGTGGGCATTCATGGCCCTGAATACTAAAGAACCGTAGGAATAAAACGTTTGAAAGAAGAGACAGTTCGTGTGGAAGGAAACGTGACCAATAACAACGCGTCTTTATTGTTACGGCTTACAAATTGCCCGGGACCAGCTACTTATAATTATGTGGTTGCCAGAATCTCCAATAATGCGCCCCGAGTGCCCACAATACCAACTTCCACAAATATTGAGTGCCTTGTTCGTTTTCTTCTGTCGATTTATCCTCGCGAGCTCATTTGATGAGATTGGGGGACTTCAAAGATTCATCTGTACAGTTGCTGAGAATTATTATTTTACATTGCAAGCTCTACACAAAAGCTACTGAGTCGATGTTTATTTGCTTAATTATCTGTTGTAATCATGTACGCTTTGGTTGATTTACTGGGTGTTGACCATTTGCGCGCCGCGGTCAAAACAACCCACGCCGAGAAGTTTTATCACCCAAATTTCTATACCATTTGCGCGCAACTAAGGGATTATGCTAATGATGCCATTTTCGGGGTAAAATGAAAATCTTAAATCCTAGATGTACCCTACCCTATTTCTAGGTGGGTGAAAGCGACCCGGATGGTATAAATCTTATGTCTTTTGGTGTCATTTTAATTATTTCGATCATGGAGTCGATGTTAAGTTCTCGTGGTAAAAAGTTATTGGTAGTTGAAGGTTTTACCTTTAGAAAAGATAAAATAACATCTGTGGGTGTAAGTTACCGGTGCACAAAAAGAAGTTGCAGTGCTACAATTTCTACAGATCACAGTGAGTTAACAGTGTTATCATCAAAATGCACACATAATCATGAAAAAGACGAACATTTACATGTTAAGGTGAGTAAATTATAGTGTTATTTAATTAATAGACGGTAAAAAAAGACATGAAAACTGAGGCGGCTGCCAAAAATAACTTCTAAATCTATAACTCTTTCTTCTCTTTCAGAGAATACAAAACGGTGTCAAGCGGAAGGCTACCGAAGACTTTTCCCAACCACCAAATAAACTAATTTCTTCGGCTATTTCTAATGACTGTGAACGCATTAATTCACAAGATGTCACAAATATCCGAAGGAGTATATATAGATCAAGAAGAAGTGTACTGCCACCTTTACCAAAAAGTTTAAAAGAAGTTCACGACGCCTTAGACGCTGTAACTGTGGAGACTAATATGGGAGAACAATTTCTCCTTCTAAACAACCGCGAACATAATGTTGTTGTGTTTTCTTCCAATCGGAATTTAGAAATTTTGAGTAAACATAAAAAAATATATGTAGACGGCACCTTCAATTACAGTCCAAATTTTTTTCTGCAGATGTTTACGTTACATATTGTAGACAATGGTCATTACATACCATTAGTTTTTGCATTACTACCAAATAAATGGGCTGATACATATTTTTACATATTTAAATTCATCAGGGACATTCTAAAAAACAAAAATTTGGACTGTAACCCTAATGAAATTGTTTGTGATTTTGAAGAAGCAATCCACAGCGGGGCGAAACAAACTTGGCCTCATATTAATGTGACGGGTTGTAGATTTCACATTACACAAGCCTGGTACAGAAAAATTCAAAATTTAGGATTAGTTAATGAGTACAAAGATAAACAATCGGAAATAGGAAATTGGTTACATTGGACTTTTGGTTTGTTGTTTTTAAACCCAGAAGAAGTTGCAGATTGTTTTATTGAAGACTTTATATCTTGTGCGCCTGATGACCCCCGAGTTACTCAATACTGTGATTATTTAGTAGATTATTATATTTCAGAGAATTCAAAATTTCCACCATTTTTATGGGCAGCTTGTTCTGCAAGTAGGGAACGAAGCACAAACGCGTGCGAATCTTTTCATAGCGTTTTTAATAGTAATTTTAATAGTACAAAACCAAACATTTTTGTATTTTTGGATGTTTTAAAACGTATGCAATTAAATACTTACATAAAGATAAATAGTGTCCATTTAGAATGTAAAATAAAAAGTACTGCTTACAAAAAGCGCTATATGTACCTTCAAAATTTAGTTAAGTCCTATCTAATGTGTAAAATTGATCGTTTCAATTTTGTAAAAGCGGTATCTTTTAAATTCAACAAAAATTAATATTATTTTTCTAAATTCATATAATAATAAATAAGTAGGTATGTATAATAAATTACAAATCAGAATTCCTTCGTTTTCTTTTTTCCTTTTATTTCTTACAATGACGGGTGCCCAGAATGACCGCCGCGCGCAAATGGTACGTAATTTTTCGGATCGGGGATTATAGAATTTGGATACCCCGCTAGGTCTTCTGACCGCCGCGCGCTAAAGGTATATGCCCGATTTACTATACACAGGACCAATTTATGTCACATATATAATATGTGATTCCTCGTCAAGATTGAGTGTACATAATTATCGATGTTGTACATCTAAATCACTATCTCTGTAAATGTATGCAATTAATTGATAGTGTTTCCATTATTATTAATTATTTTCAATTTTTAATTACAGATTATAACATAAAAAATTGCTTACTCTCGTCTATTCCATCTTGTTGATTAACTTAATTAAAACTAATTAATCTGATATATTTCATGAGAATTTAATAAATGGAGAAGACAAAGATTCGGCGCCAGTAAAAAGAAGGTTCACATGAAAGCATTCAATTTTACCGAATTACATTACTGCTATGTCCTATTCAACGTGGGTCTTTGATGCTTTCTCAGGTTCACAGCAAGATGAAAATTAATATTGTCCGGAAATATATATTTCACTTTTCGCCTTGAAGCAATGTAAATTAGCTCTATTCTCCGTTTAATAAGAACGAGCAAATAAGACTTTTAGTTTCTGTCCTTAAAGCGTAATAACATTGTAATAGTTTGAAGAGAAAGAAAATGGGTGCAATGTAACGTTTTATAAATAATGGAAAATGAATGCACGAATGATTTTTAAAAGAAAAATAAACTTTTAGCATCAGTTTTGCGCAGCCCCTGTGAGATGGTTTTTATAGGTCTAAACAAAGAAAAAAATAACGTTGGAATAAGGAGCGCAGCTCGACGACAGTACTATATTCCGAAAGTATCGGTAATTTGTCATTTTTATATTTTTTTATTGAGCATTACGGAACAAACGTAAGCACATTTTTCCATTAACGAAATCCGATATCGGGCATAAATCTTATGTATTATCTGTTTTCTACGTCGGCGGCTTTCTTTTGCACTTTGTGGGGGTATATAATCATCTATAGCGGGATTAGACTTCGAGCACAGGGAGGGCTGAGGCAACTTTCTTCGTTCGTTCGAAAAGTCCCCATCTAAATCGGCGACCCTACTACTATCATTATCACGAGGCATTCATGACCTGATTACATTAAAACTTCGTCGTTCTTATGTCGTCACTCCTCTCTTTTATAAATATTGAGGAGTTCAGGCCGAACTAGTTACCGAAGATTTATTTGCCCGTTATCTAGCACGGAATTGCCTGAAAAACAAATTGCGGAAGCAAATTATGACAGCGGGTATAAATAATGTCACCTTCCGAACTCGGTGTTGTTAAGTCTCAGAAAATTTAATTAATACCTTTTTAAGGTTGACACATTTCTCTTATCAAGCCTGTATATCGACTTCTCATTGCCCTCGTTCTTCTAAATCTAGATCTAAGGTGATGAAGAATATTCAAATTTGTTGCGAGCTTTAGCGTGTCAGCATTCTAATTAGAGAGAAAATGTTAATAAATTTTAACATTTTAAATTCAAAATAAAATTTCAGTTGTTTTAAACGTAAAAACTCCCTGCTAGTAATTTTGTCGCACTATTTTTATTCTTTTTCTCTGTTATTCACAGTTCACACTGGACAACAAGGTTTTCCAGGAAAGCTATTTGCATTCTCATTTGTTTCGTAATTTATATTGGCAGCTTTTATTTATTAATTTCAGCGCACGGCAGTATCTGATTGTCGGTCGATGTCGAAAAATAGTAATTTGAATTTTAATTTCGTTCGGATTTCACCCTGTTTATGTGTACAACAGACGCCGTATCGAATTTAGTGCGGCGTGCAATCGAAATATTTATTAAAACCTGTACACGTACATGTAACAAGTGTTCAATTAAAAAGTTCATCAAGTAGCCTTTGAATTTTTTGTAACATTGTGAAGCAGGTCTTGAATTAGATAAGTTTCGATTTGAAAAGTCTTATGTTCAACAGCGAAAGCCATCGTTAAACATATTTATTTACTTGCTAACGGTTTCGACATTCTTCTTCAGGCAGTTAGTAGTTAAAAATAATAATGATAAACACCATAACAATAAAATTATTGGAAAAAAAATTGATTATTGAACTGTTACGGCTGAAGGTGGGGTTAATTAAGAAGACATTATAATGTCGAAACCGGTAAATAAACATTTAAATAAGGAATTATTATTTTTCAACATCACCTTCAAAAATTGTTGTATTTGATCCCTACTTCAACGATTAGTTGATTATATTCTTTTACCTTTATTTTATAATCTATTAGCTACACTTTTTCTTTCTAACTGTAGCAACAAGTTCATGGTTGTTTGATTAAATATTTAGCGCACCAAACAAAGTGGGTTAATTAACTTGACCTTCCCCTCTCCATAACGTTTTTAAAAGTTACTCTTTGCCAAACTATTGTACTCTAATATACTGCAGACAAGTTTGCACGCTTTCAGACGTGAAATTGTGGGGGTAATGTTACCCGGAGGGTTTATGTTAATAACTTAATCGTAGCCCCCGTCCCCAGTAATTTCTTTCAAAGTTTCTTTTTTGCATTCGCTATGCACGATTATGCATTACTGTTTTTAACTTTTTCTCACTCCTCACGTATCAGAGGAAAAAGTTTATTTAGAATTGGAATAGTTAACAATTTAACTTTTAACTTTAACAGTGAAAGAAAAAATAAAGCAAAATGAAACGCTAAAAGGTTTATTCAGTATTCACTCACTATCAATTAAAAGTTATTCAGACACGTTCAATCGATATTTCACACTTATCTACAGTAATCACTTATTTTTGTTTCGCTTAAAAAGTAAGCTTCAAATACACCGAAACAAAACTTAGTGTTGAATTGAAAGTTTTAATTTTTTAAAATTTTGATTACATTATTTATACAGTAACACGTGTGCATCAGTAACTGGTTGAAATGTTAAGGCCGATATATCATGAACAGTAATTCCTGGCTTTGGCAGAACGGAAGAGTTCTTTTTGTTTGTTTCCAAAGTAAAATAATAAATCAAGGAGTCAAACTTGTGCCACTATTACATTTAAACAGAACATATATCAAAGTGTTGGTCGGTTCCACGATACGCTGTTCTGTATGATAATAAATCCGTATTACTCCACGATGCCACACATATTTGGCCACCAGAGGGCATTATCTCATTGCAAAATCCTGTTACGAAATAACAAATATACTCCGCTTGCCGTATTACTCCGCATGAATTGCGTTCTTACATTATTCACATTAGGTTTATATTAATGTTTGTTACGTAAAACTGGTAATGAATGGACTCGCGTATATTGTTAACTTTGCTTGTACGAACTTCATTTTAACAAAACATGCATGCCTCGAACAATGCAGCGATTATGGCTCTAAACTTAGCAAAGCTCTTTGCCTAAAAACATGAATCGTAAATACCGCTTTGTCATAAATTACTGGTACGTGTTTATGCAACAATAATCATTTTACTTTATCAAAATTAAGCTTTCAATTTATACATATTTTTTTTAATATTGAAATTCGAGGGAAGAGTCAGAATAAATTGATTATAATTTCATTTAACAAAACTATGATTTAAAATATTAACTGGACGTTTTTTAAAAAAAATTTGCAAGTCAATTTTGATTGCAGAGGATTCCTCGAGCAGCCTCTGTACAGCGCTGTTACAGGCCTAATTGGGCCTTCGACAGCAGAAGCGTAGCTCGAGAATTCCACCGCAAACCAAACCATCCTGTCCTATTTATTCGCCATTGCGATGTAATAGTAAAGAAAAGTTTAGATGACGACATCCTGTTAGGTTAAAAAGTGATCACAGGACGTTGTTATCTAAACTTTTCATTAACTGGATGGTTACAATGACAAACGTTTCGATTATATGAGCTAATTCGGGCTAGTGTATAGTTAGGTTAAACCGTGTGATGCAAGCTGAATCTGCAATGCCTGATTTCATAATTATATCAGATAAATCGACAGTTCTGGACGTTGGCTTGATTGAATGTTTGATTAGCAAGAACGAAATTTACTTTGCACCAAGATCAACTGAGATTAATCAAAATTTGAACTGTTAATTATATTTGTGTTAGCCGCATGTCGTGGATATCAGATCATCGACATGTGACCATAAAGAGCAGCTTCGTACTCGCCGTTTATTATCTAGTACGTACACAGGGCTAATATCAGTGTAATTAAATGCACTGCAAGTGCGGTTTTAATAACGTAATTAATATTCAACGGAACTTGTGCGAATTAACAGAAACTTGTAACTAATACACCAAATGCGACTCTAATTTCGTACGATCATTCGAAATAACTGATAGTCCATTTAATTCCACAACTTGCTCGAAACTGTAATGAAAAGTTATATATAAATAATCCTGATTATCATACAATACAAATTATATCAGACTTCGTTATATATAAATATTAAAAAAAAGGATATGAAAATTCTCTTAAATTTGATGTTGAGTAATATTCCTAAAGTATTCTTTTTATACTTGGTATCAGTTAAAAGCAAAAATTGTTTAAATATATTTTTTTGTTTCAAAACTGAAATACTCGTATAGTAATGGGAATTACTAATGCATGGGAATTGAGAAAAGGAAGTAACTTCACCTAATTTTTACAAGACCTAAGTATACCAGAAAAACTATTACAAGTAAAAGATAGAATAAATAACTGAAGAAAGATCAGATGAGCTTAATAAGAATTAAATTAATAGATAAATAGAATGAAGAAAAGAATGAAACAATACTAAACGATGACAGGATATAAACAAGTTAATTAAAGCAGACGCTTGATATATGCAAACAGCCATTTAATTACACAACTATTAGACGTATGCACGAGTAGAAGAAATAGAGAGACTAGAAACGAAATTAATATACTCGTATATATAGGGTACTTATAAAACGCTTGGCAATCGATAAATCAGTTAATGGAGACATTCAAGTAAAATAAGCTTGAATATTTTCATTACTAACGGCCGGTATTACCAACGCTTTAAGGAGACCTTAAATTTAATTCGTATTTAGAATGTGATTGATCTTATACAAATCAAGCAGAAATGTCACAATCTAAACACGACTTAAATTTAAGGTCTCCTTAAATCGTTGGTAATACCGGCCGTAAGTGATTTATCCACCTCCTACCGTTGTAACAAACACTCACTATTAGCTGGGGCTAATAAAGGGGTTTAAGTGAACTTGCCGTTTTCATTAGTACATCTCCTCAACTACTTCCCACAGCAGACTGAAGGAGAAGGTAAGCCCAACCATTCCGTACTCGAACATGGTACCTCGAGTTAGCAAGTACTCTTCCGGGAAGGATACGAATCCTCTCGAGGGTACGTAATAATATAAACGACTTAATTTGCTGGAACATACTTTTGTTTACCGATTTTCTAAGTACATTTGTTTTTTTTTTTAATTATTTTTATTATTTTCTTAATATATTTAATTTTAGTAACTTGTAATTTATTACCAAATTAATAATTAAGCTGAAGTTCCATCCATTTAAAATAGATTGCATGTTTGTAGCTTTATGTGTAAACATACCGCATATTATTTAAAAATAATTCAAATGTTGTAAACATGACTTTTACTAACAAAATTTTCTTTTGAAACGAGAAGAAGAAATAACTTAGGGGTATATCATGTATAACCGCAACTGCTGGCACAAGATTTGTCTATATTCAAACTAGCAAGAAAAAGGCAATTGAAATGGCTTGGATACATTTTAAGAAGGAAATTGAATGGAAATATGGAAAAAGTGTTCAAGGTGAGATAGCTCAAAGGTTGGCGGAAAGAAAGAGAAGAATAAAAGAAAACTCTCGAAGAGTGGTTAGAAAAAAACAGATAAGTAGAAACTAAAACCAACGCATACAGCCTGTTATGAGAAAGACAAAACGAGGATTATTGTGGATCTCGTTTAAGGATTGTTTGAGGTTAGTCTAGTATGTACAATGGTGGGCAATCTCCGGCCAGCGGAGAATGTGAAATGTGAATGTGAAATATTAAGAAAGTGTACGTTAACCCATTAATAGCTAGTAACTAACTGATAATCTTATTTAAAAAAGGTTGCCCACCGTTGATCTAGTTCACTCTGACATAGTTTTAATGGCAACTGTCTTTTTTAAACCATGTTATTAGCACCTATTTGTTAATTTTGATTTTCCATTGTTTTCCATTTTTTACTTAAACTCTCCTTAAGTCGCTTTCAGTTATCGCAAAGGAAGTGAAGACGTCTATCTAGTTCACTTACTATAAAACATGCTTTAAATAATTTTGAAACACATTCTTTAAAAGATAAATAAGAAAGCGAAGAAGATACTAGGTATTTTAGAAAATAAGTTCTTGAAGTGAAGAAATAAAAAAAAAGGATTTATCAATTTTATTGCGATCGCAGGATGTCACGATTTAAACTTTTCAAAGAATTTATTCTAAGAGATAAAGCAGAAAAACAGAAACTAATAGAAGACATATAGATAAGTTTAAAAAGAATTGGCATAAAAAGTTTTAAAAAAACAAAAAGATGACATTCTCACCGAATAGAATGGGCTTGAAAGTGATACAATTTTGAAGTGACAATAAAAGTGTTTGTTTAATAATTGTGGACGACGAATCATATTTCAACAAGATTTTTCGAACTTCCTTGGCTTTCAATTTAATTTTATCCATAATAAAAAAGAAATCACTGGACTATTTAGATTTGTGGCAGACAATACCGGGTGTCCCGGGAGGAAACGTCAATACTTCGTGGCGGTTTAGAGTGGGTTAATATAAGTCAAAAAGTTTATATGTATAAACAGGTAGTCTTTTATTAATAGTTTCTGAGATAGAGCTTTTTGAAATAAAAAATATGAAGTTATTAAATAACTTTCATTTTATAGTATTAAACATATGTCAAAAAGAGCTCTACATTATGGTGAAGAATTAAATCAACATGAAGCGCCAAATTATTTCGGAACGGCCTAGTGGTAAAATTGTCCAACATCAATAATCAATATTTAACTCAGAATTCATTAATAAGAGACCTGTTTATATAAAATTTTTGACTAATAACCCAATCTAGACGCCCACGAAATATTGATCTTTCTTCTCGGGACACTCTGTCCTGTGCCCAGTGGGGTATATGAAGGTATCATAAATACTGAAATATACATAAGAGAGTGTTCAGAGGAGCATCTCTGGTTGTTTGTAAGGCTACCCACCAACACCAACTACACATTCTGGCCGGATCTTGTTGCAGCACACTAGTTGAGACTTACAACAAATTGGTGTACATCCAAAGGAATAAGTTTCATACAAAACAATATGTGAATCCACATAGCTTAGATCGACTGAAGAATATCGGGCTTAATTTTGTTTGTTTAATAAGGTAGTTGGCAAAATTAAATACAATTTAAGCCGTATACAATAAAAATTTAAATTTGTTAATAGTCGAATTTGTTGCAAGGCTTTTGGGAGGATACTTAATAAAGATATGATATAAAAGTGTCAAGATATAATACAGTAAAATCTCCTTTAGGCGTGCCAACCGGCCAAGCAAATTTTCCGCCTGATAGCGGGTTTAAAAATTAATGTTAAATAAAAACTAAAAGAACTGTTGAAATGTTAATTAATTTTACTTACGTACTTTGAAAGTAATCGCCAATTTAGTTGATGAAAACCATATAGTACAGTGTAATTTTTTAAAAATACATTTGCATAATGATCAGAAAAAATTACAATGTACATAGGTAACAACACGATTTTTAAAAAGCTAATTATTTAAAAAAAAATGTTTTATTATACTGGGCGGTAAGGACTTTGTATTGTTTAAAGTAATTACTGTCCTTAAAATATTTCACGCTTTTTATTCGTCCGACTCTTTTTGTTTTCGATTTGTTTCACATTCTCGGTCGGAATAAAATTGTTTAAATTCCAGTTTGTACGTTTCTTAATTGGATGCCTTTGGCTTGAACATTTGAGAGCTAACAATGAATCTACAAGAATGTCTGCGAAGCTACTAGAATGTAGTCGTAATTATAAACACGTCAATCCTCCATGTTTTGCTTGTGGCTTATTGACTAGGATTTAATAGTATCGCAAGACACTTTTATTCGTTACAAAACTAATCTAAAATCGCACTTAGTACTACTTTTTAGTTTTAATTTTCACATGTACGTTCGCAATGAAACAGCAGGCTTCAATTTATCTAATACAAAAGCTTCAATTTGCAACAGTTAAATTAAATTACAAAAGCGCGACTGCATAGAAATCATAAAGTAGAATTTCCGCTAATACAATGGCCGCTAGCATTGCTTTTATTCCCTTAATATCTAATGGCAGGGTAATTCGTTTAATTCCAACATTTTCACTACATAAACTAGCGCCACAATTCGAAACTAAATTACTAGTTTCACGAAACTAAATGTACCGAACAATCTGCGAAATTTTAATTAAAATATCAGACGGGAGGAGGCGCGACGCTCTTCCGGCGAACGCAACGCGGTTGCTTTCCTTATTCCGTTTCAGTTTTCATGCGTCTAAAGCTCCTCGTGCAAGGTTAATCGGGTGGGCGTTCTATGAACCTGAACCCAACGCGAGCTATTACGTTCTTGCACCGCTAATTACGTTATGACTGAAGACGATGCTTGCAAATGATTGCATGCATCGCTTGCAAGCGCTTCTGGATAAATTAATTACAGCAGTCCATTAGTCAGTCTATGTTTGTCTACTCTTAAAATTCTTGGCAGCTTTTGTGCTTCGTTTTCTTTATGAGAAAGTACCCTCGGTTTGTACATTTTGAGGGTTAATTAATAAATTACCTAGACGCGCACAAGTAGTAATTAAAATTTGAAACGCATTTTCTTATTCTTCTTCGTTATAATTCTATTTGATTGGAGCATTGGCGCATTTACAAACAAAAATAAATAAGAGCGTGATCACGAGAAAGAACTTTTTCTTTTGCCTCCGTTTTCAATATAAGTTCTGAACGAAACAAAATTGTTTAAAATCTTTTGCTCGTCGCGGTGGCTCAATTTTTCTGCGACGGTAATTGTTATAAAGTTATTCGCATAAAAGTTAATACAAGTCGTCTCCCAAATCGAATTTCCGGTTCCAATCAATCGACATTTCGTGATGCACGATAAACCTGCCGCCGGTGCTGAAAGAGTACGACACGAGACGTTTCAGAACCACGGTCGCATTGTAGTGCTTTCAGGAGCTTTCACACACCGGAGTCAGGGTATCACGTATCGCCTGAGCGGCAATTGTTTCCTCGGAGCCGCTGTGCAGGAAGTAGGCCATGCTCTACTGCATGCAGATTTTGAATCGATAATACTAAACGACGTAGCAGTACTCTAAAACAAGAAGTCCTTTAATGTGCAAGAGAATAGGAGCAGCATTGGCCAACACTATTGAATCAGCCTGAAACGGTTTAGGTCTACTGAACTTGACTAACTTGTATTTACATCCTAGATTATTGCGGTGCATTAAGGAGACGAGTGTAAGGAAAAGCTAAAGAAATATTACGAATTCAGTAAGAGCTGTAGTTGTAAATTGAAGATTTTAGTTTTTATTTCACTCATTAAATAGATTCCACGTGCGTGATAAAAATTCTGTTGCGTTAGATTTAATATAACTTGTATATCTTTTGTAAATAAAGTTTGTAATTTACATTGATGAAATCAATAACAAATAATTTGTGGAATTGCAGTTCGTCTGAATTGAAAAGGTAAAAAAAAAATAATTTCCCGGCGAACTCATGTTTTAATTAAAGCTAATCGAAACCAATTACATTTCCGTTTAGTTCAACTTTAATTGCGGCAACAACATGAAAATGTAATAAAATCCAACATTTAATTATGAATCCATCGATTACAGAAATTGTATTTCACTGTATGTACGCAGTGTAAGTGCCCCCATAAAACGAGTTCTGTGTTGCAACCGTGTCGAATAAATGCAATAACTTGTAGGATAGAATTATTTATGAACGTCCGGCAGTCGTTGCAGAAGGCATGGACTTGCTTTTGATATGTAAATCACTACGACGTCGACGAGTTCATGTGTCCATAATGAATTAGTATTTCCAATAAGGCGCACATCCATGTAGGAATATTTCAGACAAATAAATTGGCGTGAATTTTTTAATTGTTTTAATAATTTGTAGACAAGAAAATACGAACATAATAGACTGAGAGTAAACAAACTGGAAAGCACTCTAAAAGAACCTCTCCTTGGCAAATTAACTTTTGCAAACTTGTTCCGGCAGTACCAGATTAATTCCAGTAAAATTTCATCGCTTGTTTGAATATACGAGTAGAAGTTACCATCGCACCGCGATAATTCGAACGCGTTTCGTTGTTTGTTTTCGTTATAATCTATGATAATAAACACATTAAACTGTAGAATTATACACTCCAGTGGAATGCTAAATTTTGTATGATGTTGACTGTTCAAATCCAAACACAATGCCGAATTATAATGCCTCCCGCTGAAGCTTCAGAAAATGAACGCGAAGCTCGAACATAACGCTGTACATAAGTAGTTTATTTATTGTGCAGTTTTGTTTACTTTGCTTTGAATGTCTTAGCTTGCGAGAGTTAATTTTTATGGCAGAATGCGGTTCACGTTGATTAAAGTGTAATTTAATATTTGTTTAAAGTACATCAGTAAAATAATTATCGTCTTCATTGCATCAAAATATCATTCATCACTTATTTTTAAATATAAACTAAACACAAAATTTCTAGCAATTTTCTCGTGAATATGGACTGGTAATATAATAATGTTATATATATAATAATAATGTTGAGGGATTAGGGAAATCACGAAATAAATTTTGCGAAAAGCAGATATTAGTAAATCGTTAATTAATTTTGCTAATATTATAATCATACATCAAAAGCGCTAATAAATGGAAAATATAATTAACTTCAATTTTCCGTATTGCATGGAATTTAGCACATAAAACTGAAGTAAATTTATTTATGTATCATATTATTTTAACTATAAAATTGTTTTCATCATAAATTCCTTTGATACCTTTTGTTAATGAAAATATTCAATAGAAACTATAGTAGATGTATCAATTCAAGAAATGACAATGATTATATAATGTATTAATAAATTTAATGTGCCTAAAGTAATATTCATTCAAATATAATACGAAAATAGAGAAACCGTCTACAAAAAAAAGAAATAATAATTATTTGTTTTGCTTTATCCTTCAATTTTGCCCGGATTTATTTCATTAGCCTTGTGTTGCGAAAGTTACTTTGGCAAATTGAATTGTGTCATAAGTTGTCAATTTAGGTTTGACGAAAGGATGAATATGTAGTTGAATATGATAGATTATTATATTGAAATTGTCGGCTTTTTGCTTTCTTTTGCAGTTTTACTAAATTTAAAAATGTTGACAAGTAAATAAATCCCCAAAACTTTTAATGATACAAGTTATAACGCTTTATAAAAATTGAAAATTGTTAACAAACTTGGTACTTGAGATTACATACAATTTATTGAAAGGACGAATAAAAGTTGTTAGACCAAGTGTACACAGTCTACATATACATGGGGTCCGTAACCCAAAATAAATAAACCTAAAAAATTACACGAGAGCGATACTTGTTAGTTTCATTTAGCCGTTGCATAAAACTCAAATAATGAAAGTTTGCAAGTCTAGCGACTTTTCAATGAAAGTTCAGACGGGTAGTTGTTCTGGCATATGCCGTATCCTGGCAAAGTACAGTAAACTTTTTATTAGACGGAGTCGACATCCCTGTTTTCAGAAGTTATCCTTGAAAATTCCGCCGGAAATTGTTATTTCGACCTATAAAACTTTAAGCGCCGTTTTTTTTTCGGCTGCAAAATTTATTTGCTGTGTACGTGATTTTTAAACGCTCGGAATAATTTAGTATTTGCTTGTTTGGTGATACTAAGAATTCCTTAGCTGACAATTTCTAATTATTTTCCTGCATCTATGAAGAGCACTTTTAATTATGAATAAAAACATAATCAAAGAATAAGGTTGAAATTGATGGGAGACCTCACTTTTGTTGTTGTATCACCTTCCATTATATTTCAATTTGTACTTTTACATTAACAACATACTGCGCGAAATTCAGATACAGCCGACAATTTTAAAAGAATTTACTTCAGTAAGCTTGTCCAAGAATAACAAATAATAAAAGCATATCCAACAAGTGGAATACTCATTTTATTTGTAATTACATTTAGCCGACTAGATAGTATTTCTGTGACACGAACATATTGTCACGCCACGGGCGTCAACAAAGCGTTTCACACTGGCTTTCGTCATTAACATCTGAATTAAAAACACATTTCTGTAATTCACTTTGTGTGGACTACACTTTGAAAATATAAATGTTCTGCTCTCTCTTATTCTACCATGAAAAAAAAACAGTGTTTCTTAGTCGTTTGAGTTACACAAAGTTTTTTTTTTATACAAGAAGTGAATTGGAAGTCGCAATAATACTATTTTTCAATTTTAAACGTATTAACTACACGCTTTCCTATACAAGAGGCTCATAAGCACTTTATTTTTAAGCGTCTGTCCTTTAGACTATTAAAGACGCCTTTCTTAAAATCTTCTAAAGCAAGGAGATAATCAGCATTGCCTCTGTAACTCCGCATAGATGAGAGCGTAGAGATAAAATTAGCATAATGTTCGTGATATAGCAAATAGCAAAACAAGGAATTTACTTAATGCGGTATAAACTCATGTTCCAAACCCAATTTATCCTTCAAAGGAAATTAGTATAATAGACTATTAAAGTAAATAAGCGGCGCAGGGGGGCGGGAATATGGGAACGAATGCGGAGCAACAACGGCAAGATCCCGGCGCGACTGACAGATAATCGTAGACTTACGTAGCAGGAAACTCCGACGGTGGTGAACCACCACCGTGTCCAACCAAACCCGATCTAACTTTCTGACTGACTGCCTTATCCGTTCCATGTCCGCACGGAGTAGTTGCCAAACTATTTGTATAGCTAACAATCATACGGGCCAAAACCTATGTCGGTAATTAGTCTCGGCTTTACAATAATTACCCAGAGATGACTTCCAGTTTAACAGTGCAAAACAAGGACTCTAGCGAATTTACTTCTCACTGTTTACTTTCGTTGAAATAAAGACCTTCGAATAACATGGGATTAATGAAACTGTGCAATTGTGTACACGAGCGCTACAAATATTAGTTCACCAAAATGCAGTAGTGCAATATTACAAGATATGAACTTTATAAGCACGAGGAAGATTTGCTTACAATTTAAATCAGCGACATAAAATGAGTGGAGTTTTCCTTAGCCTTTTTCCCTTTTTTAAGAAGGATTCTATTTTTTAGATACGTTCCGGTAAAGATAGAAATGAAATGAAGTTTGCATTCACGCCATCGTTTCATTGGTTTCACTTAACTGGAAGAAGTAAGAATCCAGCATCTCATAAATTAAACTCAATACGTATATTAAAGCTGCTTTCGTTCAGAATCATATGATCACTCAATATTGTTCAAAACACATGAAACCGGTAATGTTTCTAGGTTACGTTTTTGTGATCAAATAATACATAATCACATGTAACTTGTGATTATCCAAATTGTAATCATGATCGCTTAATCGGAGGTAGGGGAGAAAGTAATCACAGAGAACGAACACGCAGAATTGTGATCACGATTACATGATTAGTAATCACGGGTATAAAGGAAAGCAGCTTAAATTTGATACAACGTCGCCTACGCGACCGCGGAAAATATGCTCACCTAAAAATTATGTAAGCAAACGTTGCAGCGACTCGCTTTATCGTGAGTCATGGCTGACCTTTGTAAATTGAATTCGAAAAATTTCAGCTGTATAGGCGACTCATCGAAAAAGCTAGCCATTGCGCAAGCTTATAAATCATAGGTCAACTGGCCCACACGTAAAGTGTTACGTAATCGGAATTTCCGCTATAAAACCATATAAAAGGAGAGTGTTTTCCACGATAGATATCATACAGCAAGTAGCTGTATCGTCGTGAACATCTCGGAAAGTCTGAAACCAAAAGTAGTATTCATAGTGTGTCAAACTCCGAATATCTGTCTGTCTCTCCGTATCCAGTGCCCATGGTTTGGGTGAGAAAACATTAGTTTGTTTGCCAATTAGTTATGTTATTAAAAACTTACAACTGTTTAATTGATCTATGAAATGCTGTTTTTCTCGTTATAAAATCATTTTGAATTTATTTTGCATTGTCTCCTATGATATCATTTTGACTTTGTATGATAACGTTCTAAAGTAATCTGTAATTACATTTAAATTTTACATTTATCTAAATTGTGATTTCCAATAATTTGACTATGGATGTAATCATTTTTAAAAGTGTTTAAATCGATTTGTAATTGTTTTCACTTGTTCTGAATATATAGGTACATTTATATAAATTTTCTCTTTATTTTTAATTAAATTTCATTTTAAAAGATAAACGTAATTTCGACATTCCCAAAAATTATATGTCGTGGCGGCTAAGGGCTAAAATTTCATTCCAAAAAAAGGGAACATTGAGAGCAATCTGGTTAAATAAAGCTCAAACCAGATTTCTACAAACAAAGAAATTGCTGCTTAGGTCCTTTATGGTTTAATTTAAATTTTGGTGAAGGAGTGAGGAGAAGAAGTGGAAATTGTTGATTATTTTATGTGGTAATATAATAACTTCTCTCTCACTCTCGCCGTGATATCTAGAGGAGCATAATGTCTCGACGAGGCCTTGTAAAGTTGATGAAGTTGAAAGGATAATTCATCCCCTTTCTGTTATCATTTTCTTACCTATCCGTCCCTCACAAAACAAAAAAATGAGAATTATATTATCTCGAAGACATTTTATACGATTGGATTACAAACAAAAAAGCTCTTGCTCTTTGAAATATTGACATTCAGATTGTTTATGGTGAACATTGCACTTTGTGTAAGATCGGGCCTTGCTAGTGATAACAATCCGCTCTTTACTGTTATTTCTTGGGCCAGAAAAAGGCTTCGAAGGACTGGGGCTCTTTGGCAGGTTGTACTCAGAAGACTTTCTTGGCCACATGGTCTTCTCCAGTCAAGATTTTCTAGGCGGACTGTGCAGCTTCATACACATTTGCGATCGTAATGACTTCTTTCAGGGTGACTTTGCTTTTCTGCAGTGTCAATTAGCGAACTTGCCAATGCGGTGTGTACGAAAAGATTATGTCGCTGATGTGTTCATCAACGCTACAGCGCTTGCAGACTTCATTTTTGTAGACGAAACTGCACTTGGTGTTCTTGACGCATTCGATCTTTTTGAGCTTCTCATTCTTGACGTTCTGCTTCTAGCTCTTTACGCATTTCAAGCATTATGTACAGTCATCCAGAAAAAAGACGTATTTTCTATCGAGTGCGATATCACTCTGCCGAGTAGGCGGACAAACAAGTGGAAGGAGTTTAACATTTTAGGGGGGAGACATCTCTTTATTGGGGCACTGTACTTCAATGCTTCAACTTGAAAGTTGAATTATCTGACATGACATCAAAAAATTTTCCTGTCAGGTTAGAATCAATGCCGTAAAATTCGTCCGTGTATAATATAGTGCGGAGCAACAAATAAATTATAGTAATGATCGATATGTCCAAGCGTTTTTGCAAAAAAGCAATATTTTAGGAAATACTTAAGGTGTTCCAAACTTTTGTATCCACACTATGTAAACTGTATTAGTTTTTCCATGTTTCACTTGGAATCTGCTTTAATAATGTGTTAATTATTGTAAATTTAAATAAATTACATGCTAAATAATCCTCAAATTTTGAAACACACATAATTCAATACACCTAAATACATTTCCGTATGGGGTTTAGAGTTAAAAAAGTGTTGAAATATGTATTCCACATCAAATATTTACCTTAGAACTGCAAATTTTCCAGCTGTAGTTTGCACAGAGTGTTATTTTGCTTGCATTTATTTACCTTTTCTCGATAGCAACTGTACATAAACGCAAAACGCGAACTTTCTCCTTTATTTTGCTAAGCGAATGCATTCAGAACAGAAATAGTCTGCAGTCGTGTGCTCTCATATAAATTCCCCGAAGCATGTTTCACCGATCACATTAACATTATAATGAAATTCGACGTTACTGATATAGCATTACGTCAAATTTTATTTCGGCGGTTGTGATCCGAATTTTAAACAACTCCTGCAGAAGACTATCCGTAAAGAATAAAATATCGCTTTTTGCTCTGCAGTTTTTAGGACTTTCGCAATTTATCTTGTAAGCATAGCAATTTCTCATCGAACATAGTAATATACTAAGTCGGAGAAAAAATATCGTACGCCGTCGTCTTATTTTGTCAAGCGGAAGTTTTTAGTGCTATTCATCAGCGGCCATGACACGTCGAAAATATTTCAGATGACAGAGCTTCAGTTTTTAATAAATAGAAGTGGCGCGTGGATTATCAAGTCTGACGGGGTAGAACGGATTACGAGAAACGTTTGATTATTGCCAGCTCGAATAATGTATGTAAACACATAATTAATAAACTTGTTAACGTTCTGAAACCAACGAACGTGTGCATTCAATTAGTTCGGCACCGGGTGAGAGTGCTGCACGTTTCCGTGGGTTATATGAGCAATTTACGTTACGGCTTCTTGCCCAGAGAATTCACTCACGTGTTTATACATGCCATCATAATAACACCCTTTCAACTAACTTCAAACTTTTTTTTAAACAGGTTAATTAATTCGAAAAGAAAACTTGATATTTTAAGAGAACTCTTGATATTTTAAGAAAACGATTTACTTGGTTACTTTGAGACAGGATCACCGACAAACGTCGCCGCACTGTCGCCGGGCTAGGTGGAAAATATTACTTGGGTTCTAAATTATCCTGAACCTAAAAAATGTTACCCCATCATCCCCTCTCTCATCAGCCCTGCTCTAAGCCATAGATGTTACAAATTTTAGCTAATATAATAATAATAACTTCTTATTAAATGTTATCAGATACAATAACTTTTTGCCAATACGAAGACAAAGCTAAATATAAAGGATTAAATGATAATGAGAAAAATAAAAGCTCTTAGGCCCAGTTTTACAATCGCGGAATAAGGATGGAATAACTGGTCGCCGAATATCCTTTAATGTTCCTCCATATCTACGTCACACCTACGTCACGTTATTCTAAGAATAATGCTGATCCGACGATTGTAAAATCGAGCCTTAATGGTCACATGAACTGCTGCTCACTTGCTCAAATTCACGATACACATAAACCGGTATGACAGCGAGTACGCATAGCTCTATCTGCAAGTTCGATGACTTCGTTTAGCCAAACGAAGGCCAACATTTAGGTATTAAGATATTTAACTCAGAACTGTCCAAAGAATAACACTAATAGAAGTTTTAACAATAATTCATCTACACCCTGTATATTCACATTAAAACCTCTATTTTCTTTGACTAATGATACATAAAACAGGTACCAAAACGTGATACAAGAAAGGAAAGGAAACTATAAGTCGTTATGCAGTTTCTCCAGGTTTTCAGTTTATTTCGCGAATTTCAGAGAACTAAAATGTGGTAATAAATGTATCCAGTAAAAACTAGTGCTGACAAAAACCGGTTAATCGATTTCTTTAAAAACCTGTTTCGGATATAACCGGTTATCCAAATAATGGTAAAAACCGACTATTCGAATATCCAAAAATCGACTATCCGGATAACCGGTTTTCGGTTTTCTTCAAAACCGTGAATATCCAAAACCGGTGAACCGATTATCTAAAAAACCAGTTTCGGTTGCCAGCACTAGTAAAAACATATTGTGTTCACGTTTTGTGAAAGAATGAAACACGTGTAATTAATATTTTTGTCTTTATGATCCATCATCTATTGTTTTCATGTTTATGAATATCAAATACAGTGTAATGATAATTAATTAGTAAATAAAATGTTGTGTAACGGAATGTATGGTAACCGAACCGTAATATAAATTATTATTACAGTTCGTTCAACAGATATAACTCTCACAAATATTAAATATTTTAATACGAGCAAAGTTTTGTGGTCTTCCGACCCACATAAATTACCTTTATGCGCTCGAGTGATAATATTAATAATAAAAGCATTTATAAGATACTAACTGAGAGATAATACTGGCGAGTTATTAATTAGTATAATGTTTGCTGTTAAATTTCTAACGTATATTTTATAGATATCCCTCAGTATTTGCAATTAATATTCCGCTTACCCTACCACGTAATTTCATTATCGCTACAAGAATTATGTTACCTTATTAATATACTACAGGTACACACCTGGTTGTCGTGGCCGTAATTTAAATTTAAACTTTAATATAACTTAGTTAATCATAGAGGCCACGCGGGGTGCAAGTTCGTTTTTCTTTCCTAAATTTACACAATTATTGTGGAGGATACACATAACGAACTTTGCAGTTTACAGCCAAGTTGTAATTTAATTAACGGAACAACTTATTTTGCTTCTCGTATTACAAGAGTTAAAACGGAAAATACATTAGCAATAAACGGGAAACGTATTAACTTAATTGCGCAGTGATACAAAGGACCCGATTCTTTACGGTTATCGGGTTAAATTTTCAGCGGTAGCGCCACCGTAATACGATTTTGATAAAACGAAACTGCAATAAAGCTCACCCCCCTTAGAACATTTTATTCAACATCGCGGCGAGAATTGGCGTAGAATAAACAAGAATGGGACGCCAGCACATTACGGTTGAAACGTAAATTATGAGTGTAATTCAGCATTCACCTGTTGTAGTCTTCCCCTTGGATAAATAGCTCTTGCATGTCTCCTTTTTAAATCAGATTGTTGTTTGGACAACTGCCAGCAAAAATCACTGCTGGGACTTGTCGCACTGGCGGCCTCTGTGTCTCGAATATCACCACCAAGTCCTCTACAATCCCGGCGAGTAGGAGATTATAAATTTATGAGACCTCGGTTACTGAAAAGCGAGTTTTCATTCTAATATTACTACTCAAATTTAGATTAGCTTCACGAATATAAACGCGAAACGTTACATTCCTTACAGTTACAATTTCTAAACAATTTTCTCCTTTTACTATTCTTAGTGAAGCATGCAATCGAATTAAAAAAAGGACTGAAAATTATCTGAAGACAATGACGGTTATACTTACATACAGAAAAGAAAATTAAAATCAGTAAAGGCTTATTCATAATCATAAGGAAGGAGTATGAGCATTAAGAACATAACGAAAATTTAATAAAAAGTTAAGCTAATTTTAACAACAATAATAGTGTAAGTGAAGTGATTTAAGGTAAAATTCTGTTTTCCTGTAAAAATTGGGATATGTAAAATCTACAAACAACTTTTCAAAGTGAACACAGTTAACTCATAACTATAAAACTTGGGATCGCAGATTATGTTCTCCGAGAACTTTTAGAAATTGTAAACAAGCTGTAACACTTACAGGACTTATGACATTATCGTTTTATGGATGTCGGCGTTATCAGACGCCATCCATCCGAATTTTGAACGACGGTCGCTCATTGGATGTCGAAAAAGCGGTAGTTTCATCCGTAAATGCATAAGTTAGAGATCGCATTCCGGCGGAGTGTAAATAAAAGTTGTGGCCAATAAATCTGTTTCCCGCAAAACACACGTAACGAACGTAACTGGGATGGCCCAGA
The DNA here is from genome assembly GCA_958336345.1 of Dorcus parallelipipedus. Taxonomy (NCBI): domain Eukaryota; kingdom Metazoa; phylum Arthropoda; class Insecta; order Coleoptera; family Lucanidae; genus Dorcus; species Dorcus parallelipipedus. Next base: position 48,362,577 of record OY284475.1, read on the forward strand.
TACTAACTTTGAGCAGTAAAAACGCAAGGATACTCATTTTTCATATGAAATAAAAGTACCTGAATTAGAAGGGAAGAGATATAAATTTAATCGCTTTTAGTTTGCAGGATTCTTTTATTATTCTTTATTTCACCATTCCTCACATTTTGGTCTTAGAACATTCTGAAGTAGAGCGTTTTTGTGTGTCATATTCTTTCTCACATATTTTTTATACACTAAAAATTATATTTGTGGAGTTTTAAGTTAGTTCTTTGAATTTTTTTTTGAGAATTATAAAATAAGGTTATTAACTTAATTAATCCTGACATGCTAAAACTACAGATACGAGGGGAGTGTTGATTTGACTTAGACCCTTACATTTCTGGTTGATAACAATGAACAATGTCCAAATTTATTTCATAATATCCAGACACTTATATAGTTGATAAATATTATAAATATTGACAATTGTATCAAACATGTTTGCTGGTGATGTACTATGATGCTCAAAAAAAAACGATACCCCTGCAAGCAAACTGCACCCTTATGAACATTGGACGGAGCCAACGCGGGCATTTAAATTGGTACGTCGAGTCTGGCCCGCTGTAATTTTATTGGTTCGGTTAAACCTTGGGTCGGCAATAATGTAGTGTTCGTAAATTTATTGATGCGTAAATATAACTTTGATTAGAATATATTTTTTACAGCGAGCCTATCTAATAAAAAACATTTGACGTTATAATTTTCTTAAAATAATTGTTTATTACAAATTTCTAGATGCTGAAAACTTAAGAATGCTGCATTAAGGCGAATCCGGTTGTATTTTAAAATAAATTTTGTGCCAGCGCAATTTTGATTTACAGTAAAAAAGGATAGACGATAAACGCTATACCAATATTAATAACATATACTCATTCTGTTCAAATTTTTAGAAAATAAATATAATTTAAAATAAGTTTATTGCCACGTTACCAAATATTATTATATGCAACAAATTATTAGTTGCTTCTAAGAGCCTTATGACACGATGATAATTTTTGTCAAAAATTTACATAAATTTGTTACAAAGTGACACTACATTAGCTTGAATATCCACGGCAAGAGTAAAATCAGTAATTGTCATGTCTTCTTACGTAAGAGACCTTCTCAAAGACTAATTTTAACTTTTTGAATGCCGCATAATACTTAAAAATCTTAGGGTGAAGATAAACAAACAGTTTGTTTGTTCTGTAACCATAGCAACTAGCAAATGTCATATTATTTCGCGTATTTTTAAAAATCATAAAGAAAAATCTAAATCGGAAAATGTTAAAATATAAATATATAAAATATAATGTTAAGAGTGTTCCATTTAAAATAACGAAGTGACGTAACACCCAGACGAAACAGAGCACTCTGTATACATCAATATTTATGCAATTTTATATTCTAATTTTCAAAACTTGTATGCTTTTTAATTGCTAATTTTGTTCTTTTTTATGCCTAAAAATGATGAATTCATGATTTAAAGAAAAACGGACGTGTACGCGAATTTTATTACCACAAAAAACGTGTCCATGAATTTCGTTGCCGCAAATACGCTTTAACTTTATTAAACTCAAAATACAGAAGTTGCACAATATTAATCGAGTAAAGCTCTAAAAAAAATACCTACCGACAGCGCAGCTTTACAAAGTTCAATTATAAAATTTTAACAGTATTGAGTATTCTTGAATAATCTTTGCATAATATTTGTTATTTGTTGACAATAATAATCCCCTGGATCACGGTCGCATCTGGGCCGCAGGTACCAGAGCCTGACCGTAGTCGACCAATTAGTTATTTCACACAGCAGTTTCAGGCCTTTGCCTCTGTGTATTGCCGTAAAGGCCAGCAAATTGCCGAGTCGTATCGTTTTTGGTGAGCACCATAGTACCTAGTTCTGTTGCACCGCGAATTATCAGAGTAACATTTTGAAGTGCTGAGGTTGAGAAACCTGGAACGAATCATGTATTACCATTGATAAATCTTGGATGCACAATTAAATCCCAGAAAGCACATAGGGTGGTATGAAATAGCGCCACTCAAATTCATCGCTGCCAAAGAAAGTCAAAGCTGTACCGTCAGCAAGCAACGTGTTGGTTACGGTATTTTCACGGTCCAATTTTAACAGATTTCCTAATTAATCGAAAGACTATAAATTCAGAGTTTAGGCCTCTTAGCAGATACTTGGAACGCAAGAAATTTATGTCAAATGAGTAAGTAATAGAAGCGGTGCAAAATTGGCTTCGCAGACAACCAAAAGAATTTTTCTCTGTCGATTTTTGCAAATTTCCTGATCGGATAAATTTATATTAAAAGAAAGACATTATATAAAAAATAAAATTTGTTTCATTAACTTTGTGTTATTATTGTTATCGCTGTATAAGAAAGTCCAGGTTAAATCTATACTCCTCCTCGTTTAATGAAATACCACCCACATTAGAATATTTTATTATTGGCCATGTCACTAAGACATATGTTCTTAAATAGTTGTATACATCGCACGGCTGCGATTTATTTTATAATTCGAGAATTTACAGTTACACAAACAGTTCAAAATTTAAAAAAATGGCATTTCAAACAATAACGCAAATAAGTGGAACTGCACGCATACGGAACAACAACAAAAAAATAATAACAAATGAAACTGCTATGCCGGGAAAAAATATGTGCTGCTTCAACGTTATATTTTTATTTAGGGGCTTAATACATTTGCGGAATTTATGGCGCTGTGGAGATCAATGCATCATTTCATTACGCGTTTTTTTCCGGATTCTTTTTTGATGGACCGAAACAATTTTATTTTACAACGATATTTTTTTCGCCTATTAACCGCCTGATTTACTGCCCGTATTGTACGCTTGAATTTATCGCCAAATATTTCATTAGCAAATTAGTAGTTTTATCGACGTGAAAGTTAATTACAAAAAACGCTGATTATTTCAAACAATTTTTGCACGTTTTTCCAACATAATTTTCATTTCGACAATTGTGTGTTCATAGAAACCAGACCAAAACGTGTAGTTTTATTTCACAATAACATTTTTTTAATATAGACGATTATAGAGCATTTTTACGTTTCCTTGGTATATTGCCTATGCGCATCGCCTACAACAGTCACGGGGAAACGCGAAATTAAGTAAAATTTTTGAGTATCGTACAGTATCTACAAAAACCACATACATATTGCTGTGTTATTTCCTTTCTAAGATAAAATAAAAACTTAAATGAAAAGGATACGCACTTTGAATTTGTTTCATTTTATAAAATGTTCATTTCTTTTGGCTTTTCTATTTTGTTAAATGTAGAGTCTGCCTAACCTCGAAGATGGTCTTCTGAGTATCGACTCGGCAACTACTGCCAATTGGTTGAAAAACAAGTTCAGAGAACTTTTTGGTGACGACTCTGATACCGAGGTTGATACTGAGTTCCTAAAGGACCGCCGTGGGAACAAGCGCCGATATCTGCTCCACCTTCCTGATGGGGCGAAGGTGAAGATGCTGAAAGTTGAGGCTCTTCGTTTGGGATTAATAGGCTGGCCTACAAAGAGTTAAATTAATTGTTATGTTTTTGGATTTTATAGAATCGCATTTTTGAGTTTAATTTTGTTGAATTTTTAATTTTAATTTTGTATTTTGAGGTTAGTTTTTCTTTTGGGGCAAGTTTCTGTTGGCTTGTTTCCCTATATAAGTGGGGCAAATTTTCTGTAAAATTAAGTCTTCCTTGGGCAGTGTTGGTGAGACAATCTCTTCTAGAATGGTAAACAGTTTAAAATTATTAATATTATTGTTGTTAATTTTTGATTCGGCTCACATACTTATATTTAACCGATCGTATACAGATTAAATGTTTTATCTTAACTGATATGATTAGAATTTGTTAGTAGCAAAGACGTCATAGAATAATTATATTGCGATTTGCTATAACGAAGTTAACCTTCAATATACTACTCGCGCGAAATTTTCTAACATTAGTACTCGCGCCGGTCTACAAGACCGGAACCCCAAAAATTGCATTGTAATTTATAAATGTGAATATTATTAAGAAATGATAATATTTACAGTTTTTGGTAAGGTTTGTAAAGTTATTTTTCCCATTTTTCAATGTTCATCTTCGTCATTATATAGACTCATCATATAGACTCCATCATATAATTCCTGCAGTTTTGTAATTTCACGTTTACATTCGCCCATTATGAAGTCTTGGTAAAATAAATGAGATAATTTAGCACAATTGCAATGTCAAACAAGCATTTTACTAATTGTTTTCTACAAAAGTTCCCGATCGAAAAGCGATTGCAAAAATAACGAGAGTGCTCGCACCCTATCTCACAGACCGTGTTTACCTATAATGTTTCAAATTACAGCGCGAATTGAACTAACCGTCGAAGGGACCATTCCTTGGATGAATATGGAAAGGTACTTAGAGGGACATGACATTCAAAAATATTTATAAATTTGTAATGGAACGGTCTGTGAGACAGGGGTGCGAGTACTGGAAAGTTAATGTCCAACACCAACACCACACCTTTGTAATTAACCGATCGTATACAGATTAGATGATCTATCTTAACTGATACGATTAGAATTTTTTTATAGCAAAGACGTCGTAGAATAATTATATTGCGATTTGCTATAACGAAGTAAATGCCCAATACGAACAGATTAGATAGTTTATCTTAACTGGTACGTAGAATTTGTTTATGGCAAACACAAAATGGAATAACTACATTGAGTTTTGCTATAGCAGAGTTAGATTGCACACTATATTTCAACAATTTACAATATACTTGTTCCATAATCAATTAACACTTTCACCACACAACTGTTTCATCGCATTCAACGATTTCCAGAATTTTAGGGACACGAAATCTAGGTATTTGCCTTAGCGGTCTCTGAAAATAATTCACCTGTTTGTTTACGATGAATTCGAGGTTGTGATCTACCAATTTCAATTCATCGTTGCAAATTATATTGTAATTTATGTACGTTTTCCAATTGATAAATATTTTTTGTTATGTGAACACATATTTTGACATTTACTGTTTAACGTTGGTAGTTTAACTTGAACGCTTCCGCGGCCGTGGTCCATGTTTGAATTGGCTTCCGGTTGGAACCGCGACATGTCTGGCAGTAGAAGTCAACGTGACGCGGTTCCAACCGGAAGCCAATTCAAAAACGTTGGTAGTATTGCAACTTAATAAATTTTGTTACTAAGATATTTGATTTTTACTTACCCATTTACCACGTTGCTCCTAAATTTGCACAACAACATTTCAGTAAATACTTTGAGAGTCTCTGTTTCTATTTTAACTGCGACATTGCATAGGAACCTCGTGCAGTGTTGTAATTTGTCTAACAATAAAATCACTAGGCCCTGAAATTTCAATTAATTCTAAAAAGGTATATGCTCAAAACCAAACCACAGCAATATGTATACCGGGTGTTCCTTGAAGAGTCTCCAATATTTGGAGAATGTATTCAGAGGATCAAAACAAACAAAAAAGGCCTTATTAATGTAGGGCCAATTTTCAAACGTTACCTAGGAATTAATTAAAATATGTTTTGACGACATGAATTAATTAAACGCAATGCAACAGTAAAAACGAGTTTATTTCTATTATAAAATGAAACGTTTAGAGGAAAATTAAATTAATTAAATAAAATTTTCAGATATATCATCTTCAGCTTTGATACATGCATCCCAAATATTTGGAGAATATGTTCAGAAGGTTTTTTAGAGAGAGAATTAATCCAATATTCATAAGGCCTTTTTGTTTATTTTCGTTCCATAAATACATTCTCCAAATATTGGAGGTTCTCACGGAACATCCCGTATTTTGAATTATACTGGCCTATGATTTTTCTGTACAATAATAACAGCCACCGATTTACGGAACGAGTAGAACTAATGTAGAAATTGAAATGCACGATGATAATAAATGTTCAAAATGGTGTCCATCGTATTTGAAACTTAACTCTATGCGTCATCTAAAATTATTGGTAATCATTAATCGATCTTCTGTTATATGTTCATTGAAGCAATTCCGCAATTATGTATTCGCCTCAAACATGTAAATAAGTTGCTTTCAACAAAAAAAAAGTTCAGATTTAGGTCCACATTACGGGGAGGCCAATTACCACAGTTATTGTTTATAAGAATTAGTTATTAATACGATTTATTCTCAGTACATTACAAACTAGTAATAACTAGGCAGCGGACGGCCGTTGGGCAGGCGAGATTGGGCTCGCGTCGAACGGGCGAAAAATACATCGCCTCTACCAGTTTATGTATTTTTCGCCCAATCGACACGTCCCCCACTCTCGCCTGCCCCACGGCCGTCCGCTGCTTAGTAATAACTAAAACTGTTTGGTAATAAAATCATAACTGCATTCGGCTTAACGTATTATGTCTGCACCGCAGATGATATAAGTTTAACACCGTGTATATTCAAATTATACCTCAATTCTCACTAGAATATAAAATATTGAAGTTTAACCTCAGCTAACATTAGATATAGCGAATAAATAATTTTTCAGCCGTAGACACTTTTCAGTTAAAAACATTAAACCTGGAATTATCTTGTCTCAAGTTAACTCTCCAGAATAAGGATTTTCGATTCTATAATTTCTTTATCTGTTGGTTAAAACTAAGCTCGTAATTATATTTCACATTGAATTAAAAACTTAATTACCCAGGGGATTGAAGCTATGAATTTGTATATTAAGGCAAGCATGTTTATATAAATAATAAAGCATAATGAGTCGTTAAACGTTTTACGGTGAATTCTGACGTATGAATTATTTAATGTATGTCAGGAAACTAATAACTGTAAAATTTAAAAATTCATAACCTATCAACAGTATCGACGGCCACGGGACACACCAAGTGCTCAACTTGTATAATGAAATGAATTAATTTATACGCAGACAATTTCAACTGTGAAGCTTTCGAGCAAATTAGAAATCGATTTTTAAAGCGTCGCAAGTGTTAAAAAGAATAAAAGATGAGCTGAAAGGTTTTTGATGAAAAGAAGCGAGAGAAAAACTAATTTTGTTTGTCGACACATTTAAAAGCCATTAATTTTTATGATTTTTTAACTTCATAGAACAGGTTCAAAAGATTTTATTAGACATCTTGCATCTAAAAGGAATTTAAGGTAAGAATATTTGTGCAAACGTAGTTTGTAGTTTTTCATAAATTTAGAACATTAAAAATAATATCGATGTCTAGTTTAAAAACTAAATCGAAAAATAATTCATTATTATATGCTAAGACAACTGAAATTAAATAGTTGTTAAATTAATGAAAATATCATTTAAACCAATGCTAAATTTAAAATATGAATCCTTTTTAATTACTTATTTGTATCAATCCTGATACGGCAAAAGTTTTAATTTCAATCATCATTTTCTGAAATGTTTACATTAATATTTATGAATTTGCAACAGTCGACATTGTATGTTGTTCTATGTAATTCATACGCGCGCAAAACAATATGCTCGTTCTGCATGAATGGCCAATAAATACAGTTACTTGTAATGACCTGTTTCCTCTCTACATAAAATCGGGTTCATGCACTGACGGTTACATAATGAATTTAAAGTACGCTCTGTTTACTAACATAAAAAAGTAAACATAATTAACTTAGTTTTCGATGTATTCACGTCATGCCTTTGTTCGGTGAGTTTATAGCGCATATATTCGAGCGATGAAAAATTAAGTAAAATAATAAAAAAGGCCAAAGAAAAACTCTATAAGGATGATTATCGGACGGCAAAAGTTGTAAAATACTTAGCCTCCTGCATGTTCGTCGGACGTGTTCTGTGTCTCAGTATTTACAGATATTTTCAATTTTCCGGATGGTAAGTGGCATTTCCGGACCAATTCAACCTTCCGGCTTCAATATCCTGTTGCTGATCCCTCGCGCACCTCTCCGTCTATTTCATTTGCACTTTATCATGCAAATCAAAGTCTACACAAATATTAGATTTCATTCTGTTCGTATATTTCAGTGTTGTCACGAGAATTAAACTTGCAAATGGGGGGAAACGGTTTTATAAACGGTGGTGTGTTCTATTTTAAATCTATTTAATTCAGGAACCCACCGAGAACAATAACAAAAATTATTTTAATTATAGCACGTTTCTTTTCTATCGCCTGATTTTATTATCATGAACCATGATGTAGTTGTGTTCATAAGAATTCGAAGAATGTCTGTCTATCGTTTTTTGTCATACTTGTCATACTGATTTTGTTGAATTTCTAATAAATCGATATTTAAGGTGTCCTGATTTTTAATTAATAATGTTTTTAGATTTGTATTAGGTATGAATTTGTAATTAACAATTTATTTAGTAATAAACGTCATAATTTAATAATGAAAGTCAGGGACTTTTTATTTTCAAGAAGGAAAATAAAACAAACAAATTATTTTTAAATGAACCTCTAAATTGGTTGAGCTTTCGCGATTATACTATCTAGAAATTAATATCCGTTTAAAGTTTAGTTGTTTTCTTTTAAATAAAATTCAACATTTAAAAATGTAAGCAGTATGTATCCTTTCAAACGAACGAGACGGTTCGATTTCAGTTCAAACTTCCCCGAGCGGAAATTTCGATAGTCAATTTGGATCACATCCGCCGACAGAAACTGTTATCAGAGCAACTATTTCTTAACCCAACAAATTAGTTGGATTATGTGTGAATAAGAGAGACTGTGGGTGGCATCATGACTAATTTCCAGGAATTGCATCAATACTGCGCCATTAATTTTGCTTACTTGAACTCCGTTACGACCACTTCAACAAATTTAGTGTTCCACAATATTGTAGCAAGCAAATTTCAGGTTATTGAAATAGTTTACGATCTCCAGCTTATTAAATACTGAATCTGTGCTATTGATTTATATAATTGTGTTGGATAACGTAGTTAGACGTAATGAACAAATTCATGTTATGCTTAATTTCTCTAATTAACTGAGGTTTATGGGAAGGATCTAAGAGTAATGAATTTAAATGTTTGATGTTGTTTGAATCTGTATTTTTTCACGGCGATAAGCAAACAAAACCACCAAGATGGAATTTAGAAAGATTTTATATGATTTAGGGTGACATACTAAAAATTTTAGGGCGGACCAAACGTCCGAACGGTTTTTCCACACAGACTGCTCATAATTCCCTTTAAAGATGTTCTATATGTATTAAGATTGAGTTCTGAATTCTATAATCAATGTGCGTGGACGCTTATTTTTTACTCATTATAGTATGATGCTGCATAAACGGATGTTAACTGATGTTGAACTGAAAGAAGAAGTGGAAAATCTATTATAACTGTGAACTGCTGTTTATATTGAAAAGTAGACTATTTTAAGGCCACAAGTTTGATTGAGAGACAAGTCTACGTACAACGACTGCCATAAATCTAGTTAAAGGATCAAAAAAAGTAAGCCTGGTATTGATATTAAATTCTTCATGCGTGTTATTGTGCTGGAGCATTGTGAGATCGACGAGAGAAGATATTCAAGAGCTGAGCGGTCGCAGTTTCATTTTGCTCTATGGGGTGCGCGTGTCGAAGATATTTCATCGAAAATGCCGAACGATTCGACCGATATTTTTTTCGCGAGCAACGTGCAGAGGTACGATTGTTATTTGACTTATTCGACTCATGCTGGTTATTGTGTATATTGCTGCCTTGCATGTTTCACTGCTCTTTTTATATTGTTTAATGGCATGTTACGTGGAATTTATCCTGATTTGGTTAATGTAACTAAAACTAGGTTGCGTTTGCAATTAATCGCAATCTCTACTGTTCTGATACTGTATGAATTAGAAAGTATTCATTCATTTCTGCGTCCTGAGTCAAATAACTATATTCAACACATTCTATTTTCAATCTCTAAAATGCGCAATAAAAATTCATATCAACAACCAGAGTACTATTCGCTTAAATAAAAACCAGGAATACCGAGCGTTACCAAAAGTACAAAAATACGATATATATATAAACACAATATTAATGTTTGCTTTTTTTGATTAGTCTATTCAGAATTACGTTTCAACAATTGTGAAAACGAACGGGAGGAGCAGTTGTTACCGTAATTGGAAACCACTGTAATTAGTAACGTTCAGGACTCGTCTGAAACAAAACGGCAAATCGCAAACCACCGCGAGTTACTTACGTTTGTAGTCGTAAGTGAATCCGCGAAGGCACACGGTAAGAAACATAATATCCTTAATGATCCCTATATTCCGTTTTAAGTTCTTTAACTGGGTCTTCTCGCACTGCTCGCAGTTGGGATTCAAACGAACGACATTAATCCTTTTACACGACGCAGACTGAGACTGAACACAAACATTTTGTAAAAAGGAGTCGTGTAAGCGCATCCTTTTAACTAAACGTCTACTAAATTATTCAGACAAGAAAACGTAAAATAGCACACCCCTTCATCTATCTTCGGATTCTGACTGAATGTACACGTACATTTATTATATAGAGTAATGCTTTTCTTATTTAATGAAGATTACATTTATATTTGTTAATTATCAAAACCAGTCGCTATTTATTAATTAATTTTAATAATGATTACTACAAGAATAATTCAATAATTGCTATCGAATGTTTAATTTATTACAACTTTACACGTCAATTAGATTGAAGGTTTTTTTTCTCTGCAATCTGCGATCGAGAATTACGGTTCACTAAGGAAGGTTCTTTATTAAAGGAAAAAAGAAGTTTTTTATGACGTCACATAAAGGTCTCATTGTTAACTATAACCGTAGTATGGGATAAATTGGTCGCAACTAATTTGAAACAGGGACAATAATTTTCACGTTCCGCCCTTTCTACCTTCTCGCCAACGACAGGCCCGGCGTGACCCTTTTTTAACGACACAGCCTTGGAGGAAGCGCTAATAACCATGTTTCATTATTGTTTTAACAAAATTTCCATTCCATTGTCGGGACGACCCTCGTCTCCGATGATTATTTTGATAACGAGTTATTTAATTCCGGATAACTTTGCGCATTTGTTTCGGGGAGGCCTTTTAAAAACCACCCGGTGTGTGTATTTATAGGTATTAATAATGGTATTGTTGAACCTTAGTTTTGTACGGTAATTAATATTTGCTTTCAGTGTAATACGTCGTGAATGTTTTACGAGAGGATGAGAGGGAATTTATAATTCACTCTGCATTTCAGAAAGTTGTTCTTACTCATATGGTAATGCTCGCGGTGATGAATATGTGATTAAATTAATAACACCAGTACTTTATATAAACTGTTCATACAAGTACGCATGCATTATCCTACATGAAATGTTATCATCGCGTATACCAATCCGCCATTTGTAGTTCGTAAAATTAATAATCCCTTGAATTTTACAAACCCCCTTCACGAAATTTGGTTTCGTAGCTTATGAAATCCGAGTGTTTTTTTCTGTACTGGTGATAATCTAAATAAAATACACTCGACTTGTTGAGATGACTTGGCAAAGTTTCAAATAAAATCCGACATCCATTTGACTCACTTGCCACGTATTTATGAAGAAAACTTATTAGAAACTGCGGCAACTTTGCATTTTACAGCTTTGACAAGTGAACGGTGCACGCGAAGAAAAACCTTATTCACGCTTGCATATTTTATAAGAATCTTACGTTTTATTACGACGGCATAAAATGTAAGATCTTTCTGATACAAAATATCCCGTAGTAATCACGTGTCAAACTACAAAGCGGAAACTTTATATATGCCATAAAGTGGAAGGCCAGGGCGAGAATAGTGTTGGAACTCCTTTCTTTACGAGTCTCTATGACATATGATACCTTTACGTCCGCATTACCGGAAAGGTTTAAGTCAAGTTCGCCCACCTTTGAACTTTGGAAATTCTTTAAAAATACTTTGCCGGAAATGAATTATGATAGCCTCCTTTTAGAACCAAATAACACTAAAAATAAAAAAGAATTTTTTTGATGAAACACGTCGTATAACTAGATCAATTCACAGTTTCATTGACTACGAGGTTGACTCAAAAAGTTAGTAGCATTCGCCCAGAATTCTTGTTGCATTTAAAGTAAAGATACTTACGTTCCAACAGTGATTATACTTTTAGTTTATAAGCAATAGTACGATTTCAATAACAAGCAATAATACAACGACTACATGTCTGTTTTCAGTATGGAGATTAAGATCTTAATTTATAAAAACTGTATTAAAAATAATCTCGCAAAATAACCTACAATGTCTCAAAAAATAGAAAAACTTATCCTTTGGTCCTAATTAAACAACACTTAAATTTTAAAACTGCCCTGATTACGGTTAAGTCTTCAACGATTTCGTATCTATTGCAAGAAGCGTGCAAATAAAAGGGCCTTCAGTGATTTGCATTTTGCAGGTAAAAAGCTGTAAAACAGGTAATCACAAAAAGCTTTGTATTATTTGAGAATGAATGGAGAAGACTTCCCAGAAAATGTCAAGCGGTAGGAGTAGAGATCTTCACCTTGCCATTCCCAGGTGTTCAGTTTCATGAAAGCTGGAGCAACTGGAGAAAAACAAAATAAATATTTGTTTACTTATTTCTTAAATAATTAAAATATAAAATATTTATTTCACAAATAATTTCAGAAAACTTGATTACTTTTGCTCTCCCATCGCTTTGCTTGTTTAAGTTATGAAAATGTTTCCTGCTAACGAGGCGCTCTGCCGTTCAATATTATCTTCCCTAAAGTTTATATGCGCTCCCAATTTTGAACGTAACATATATTTGTATATTTCGAACTGCCTACCTTCAAGCACAGCTTACTAGATTAGTTATTGTTTGTTTTACGAGCGTGTCGTACGTGAGGAAATAGGAAATTGCTTACTTCTGCACCACCCCTTGCATATCCTGGTTATCACAACTTACGAATAAACAAGTGATAATATCGATCGCAAATCACGTGCGTAGGTAAATCCATTTAAAGCATTCGAATTTTGCGTTAAATTTTGAAGCTTAATCAGATTTTTCCTAGACTCTCAGCACAATGATGCACTTAAAGTAAGTCGTATTCTTAAATAATTAAATAATTAATCGACACTTAATTATAATTTTCAAATTTTGTAATGGTCGATAATGGAAAATCATTGCTGCAAATCTGGCAGTAATTTTCTTTCACTCTTCTGGAATACAAATGTTTAAACGGTTCCATATAGGGCAAATAGCAGATGTAACTACTTCGGCCCGGTAGATTGCGGTCACGATACTGCGATTTGTAGCCCCTGTCTGCTCGTGCCACGCCGTTGAACATGGAGGGAAAAACCTTAATACCTTACTTTTCCGAAAAAAAGATAAAGTAGAGATGCAACCTCTGGAGACGGTTGAATCTGTAATATGTAACACTAATTGTAACACAATCTAATAATGTAAATAATCAATATTTTTTTATACTCAAGAAAAATTTATTGAAAAGTAATAAAAAAATACATACAGTAGAATCATTTAATGTGATTGTACGTAAGTTGTTTCGTTAAGGTAATAATCTGTGATAAAATTGTTAAGATCGAAACCATGCCAAACATATCTCTACAAAATTGAATAGTAACACACCTTCCCATAAATTACTGAACTAATAATTTCAATATAACAAAAAATTCAAAAAGCTTTAAGAAATAAACTTAGAATAAAATAAAGGCCATTTTATTATAATAGGAACGCTAACGTTTAATAGTTTACCAACCATCGCCCATCTTAACGAAAACTTACCAAATACCTTGAAGTAATACATTTCATTAAAGAATTTATAGGGGTGGATTTCGCTATGTAATCTGTTGTCTCATGTTCTCAAAAGAAATCTGAAGACTCAATGATTTGGTTAGGATGCTTAGGTAAGGAATGGTTCGACAATTCTCTTAGTTAAAGGCTTCTTTTGAAATAGTAGACTCTGTGCCTGCGATAGTTGCGTTGCCTATATGACCCTGGTTGCTTTATCGTTTGACCGCACCATATACACATGCTACCTATACTACAGATGCCATTAACCTTAGAGTATTGAGTATTATTAAAAGATTGAAAATAGCAAAACATTTTAAGCACAATCGTTTCAGGCATAGCTTTCATGTAAATTGAAATTTTATATGAAATTCAATAAAATTAACACAAATAATTATTCAGAAAATTACATAATTAATTGGACGTGATTAATTACTTTCCATACATAACAAGAAAAATTATATTTGTTGAAGCAATAAATATTTTTACAACTTCATAATAAAAACATAGAGTTTGAGACAAAATAATTTTAATAACGCTCTAACGAAATGAAATTTAATATGCTCTATATAAATACAACTCGCGCATACAAGTAATAAGTTTCGCAAAATCAGCAAGCTCTCATAAAACTAATATTACAAGCGTCGAAGTAATTTGCTTTGAACAGGAGTGCAGTTCGGAACAAAATAAACTAATTAAATAAAATTAATTACGTTATGCAGAATGGCGCTTACATGTGTTCATACGCACATAAGAACAAGGCAACATTCGTTTGAAAAATGTATGTCATTACTTCAAAGCGAAGCACACTAGGTGGTGGTGCATAAAGGGGTGGTGGTAGACTTATTGCCCATGTCTCTAGGTCTCATTGTTCTTTTTCGGGGTGTAACTCATACAACAAACGTCACTTCAGTAATATTGTAAAACCCCAAGGCAAAGTGTTTTAGCATGAAATGAATTTAATATTTTTAAAAATGCTAAGAGTTTTGATAGATATTAAAAAAATAATAGATCTAAATGTTGATTGGGTTTCTAAACTAAGATTTACTTAGAAAATTTAATACAATAATTTATTAATGAAAGAGCCAAAACCATTATTTACGAAATTATAATAAAATTTAGAAGTCTTTTCGAATGCTCACATGAAATCCTTCCAAACCTACTTATTGTTTTGCTTCTCATGTAAAGGTCTTTTACTAGTATGTAAAATTAAATTTTAATCATGATGTATAGTGATAGTATCATGATGTATAAAGATAGAATAAAGCAGATAAAACTCCAGAAACATTTTAAAACCGTATTTATCTCAGTATTTATCTTATTCGAAACTGTTTTGCCAAGTTGGTAAATACAATAAAACACATTTTAAACGCGAACGATAAAGATAGCGCGCGACAATTTTATTGTTTGTTTGCACAGTGCAGGCGCAGATTACGGATCGAAAGCTTCCGAAAGCTCTGCTTGTTATTTAAGCGCGGCGTATTAAAAGTTATGGGTCCCGCGATGTCATATATTATATTACACTTCGCTACATTTTGGCCGCCGTGCTCTTTCATGGCGGGAACCCAAAACGCTCACCCGCGGGACTACAGCATTTCGGTGTTATCGAAATGCAGTTTTTATTATTTTTACCCGTACATGGGTATTTTGTTGGCGAAGTGAGATGAGTTATAACCGCGAAAGCTCTTTTTTCCTCCAACAGACTAAAATTGTTTTAGTGTTAGGTACGTAACTTTTACGTTCCTCTACCGATGTTTTATATCTATTTTTTACACTAGTTTACATAATATGAAAAACATAATACGAAAATTAGGGAATGAAACGATGTGGTATAAAACTTAATTCGGAACTTATGCAATTGACAATTCAACGCATCAGCTGAGAAACAAATTTTGAAGTAATAAATAATTCATTTTGATTACAAGAAATAAAAGAGAACGAAAATTTGAAAAGAAATGTGCAATGTCACCTTAGGAAACTGTAATACCACACAGTACTTTTGATATTAATCAATAATTTTCATATGCAAAATAAAAATATATTAGTTATGAACAACTTGGGTAAAATATTTGAAAACATTAAAAAGTTATGAGAGATGTTCTCAGTAAAAGCTCATCACATTTTTAAGCTACATACATTAGTTTTAGTTCTCCTTATTAAAATGCTACTTCCCAGCTGAGATCCCCGAGATTACCCTGTCGTTATTAAATATGGCTACGAAAATGGGTATTAGTATCTGAAAAGTCTGTTGCAGCTTACAAGCTTAACTAATGCAACAGGTGTTTAGGTTTAGTGGCACTTAACTTCTTAATTTCTTTATTATTGGTCTCTTTAAATGATCTTAATTTTTATTAGAATTAAAACGATAACCTTTTAATTCTGAGTAATTTAAATCTTAATTTTGCTTCTGCTTTCAGTGGAAGTTCCTGTTTGAATTAGAATCAGTTAATGGCCAAAATAACGTTTGATTTTAATAACGAATTCAAATTTAAAATACCGATTACTGGTTGATGAAGTCAGGAACTGTTGTTCCTATTGATTGATTTATCCAACACTGAATATTTATTTTCCATAAC
The DNA here is from genome assembly GCA_958336345.1 of Dorcus parallelipipedus. Classification (NCBI taxonomy): domain Eukaryota; kingdom Metazoa; phylum Arthropoda; class Insecta; order Coleoptera; family Lucanidae; genus Dorcus; species Dorcus parallelipipedus. The sequence goes on from OY284475.1 coordinate 48,378,895, forward strand.
TAAGGCTTTAACTTATATAAACAGTTCATGTTAAATATAGTTTCATGTTGAGAGACTATAATTGGATCACTACGCAAGAGTCTTTGTTGTACGGAGGTTGATCCCTTTCCTTCAATTTTGAGTCTGTAGTCCTTGGAGGAACAAACTGATTTGCATCCATTGTAATATAAGAAGTATGGCAAAATCTTGATGTAGTAGCACACCTTTATTCATTTCAACCGTTTTCTCTTTAAAGCACCCCACAATTTGCGTCAATGCGTAATAATACCTAACTGTCTGCAGTCGTCGTTCCTTTTTGGAAGTAGAATGATTCCTTAAGCGTACCAGAAAACTGATAGCGTAACCTTCCTGCCGAATTTTACCGCCTTGAATTTGAGCAGTGGAGGAAAATCACTGTGGCAATTATTTTTCCACATTAGGCTTAACAAGTGTTCGTTATCTTACGTAAACATAAAAACTATATGGTTTTATGTCTGAATTTCTTTCGGATTAAAGTTAACCCATAATTTTATGAGGATACAATCGTTTATCTAGGTAAATTTAGGATGTTTCAATAATAATGTAAGATTGAAAAACTTGTAGAAATTTTGACTAAATAATTTTCTTATAAAGTCACGAAACGAATTCCCAAGAAAGAAAGAAAAACGCTTATTGTATTAAAATGCTTTTACAGTTAGTGCTGATGCACGTTAAGCGTTCTGCATCCAAGATTAAGCCCACTTTACCCGTGCTTTTACACGCTTGCGGTAAACCGAAAGTCGCTAGTGCACAAAGCTCCCGCAACTTTTAAAATAGGTCACACATTGATTGAACGCCGGCGTTCTTTATGTGGCTCCTTTATTTTCGAAAAACGGAAATTCCGGCTTTATTCGCGATTCATCGAGACGGTCTCGCGCAATTAGTTAGTTTAGTTTGCCCGGATTCCGTTTAATGGCCGGCCTTTAGTTTTAAACTCTGGGACACAAAGAAACCTGTTTTTCCTGCATTAATTTTGACGCGGATACGTCGTTCGTAAGTTCGCAAGTTTTAACGACAGCAATACATCAGGCGTCTGCTCCAATTTCTTTTAACTATAGTTTTAAAGGACATTACACGTAATGGAACGTCACTTATCGTAAATCCGGCACGTCATATATTTTGCGGGAAAAGAATCCAAGCCTGACGGCAAAACTTAAAGTAAGCAAATAGTTTTACTAAATTTAAATTTACATTTTCTCTATTCATAACAACTGATTTCTCCTGTTTTCTCATTAAATAATTATATACATTTATATCCAATGAAACAATTTGTTGATGTGAAACTAGTTTAACCAATTGTTTAGTGGCGCTCTTTGTGGCTCAGGAATTCTATGATCCGTGGAAGCGATACTAAAGATGCACTAATTGTCTATTTTAAAGTGAGAACACTAGCACTGCTTCTAAAGGTTTTATTTACAAAAATATTTACAATTTGATACAATTTGAATTGAATGTATTAAACATAAAAGGTTGAAATGATAAAGTACTGGTTAAACTGCTTAAAAACAATTTGAAACCGTTACTGTGCGCGTAGTTAAACTGCTCTCGACAGTTTGAAACTAACTTGATGGAGACCCGTGTTAATCTCTCTCTCTTAAATTATGAAAACAAGGCTTTAAATAAAATGCAGAGATTAGAAAATTGAAGCAGGGGAAAATAGTTGTATTGGCTGAAATATAAATGCCATGATTTCGTTGGTTATGGACTTAATTAGGGGTTGGTCTAGGATTGGAAACCGACAACGTTCCAGATATATAAAAAATTCTCTGAACGAGGGTTGAGTAAAACTAAATCTATTTTAACTGGAAGTACTTTAGATAAATGTGTTTTCTGCGTTTAATACAGGGTATTTTTTGGTGTTCCTAATTCGAAGTATATCAATAATAAGAAACGCACGATTATGCAGGTGGTCTGGCTTCTAGCGAATTGCATTAGGGACCTTTCAGCCCGGCCGACTATTGAATGATTACGAAGAAATACATTTAGATAGGGGTTTAAAATTTCTGACCTGAATTTGTAGAAGTAAATGAATGATAGGTTTTACCTAGAAGTTTACATTTGAATGTTTTTCTTTTTAAACTATTCTAAACATATCATAAATTAACATACGAAACTAAATACATGATATAATATGAACTAAATGCAAAATATAATATAAAATTTACTTTGATTGATCTAAATTACAATAAATAAATCTAAATGCTGAACATACTCCCCGCCTTGAAAGATTCACCTTTCAACAAAACAAAAAAAAATAAATCACTCATTGTTCGATGGGAAGCACGCAGAGTCGAGTAGCAGCTCTTTTGAAAACACCATTGGGCGTCTTGATTAATGCGACGCGAACGACGCCATCATCACCAGGAAAGACTTCAACGACACGACCAATCTGCCAGTTTAATGGATGAGTGTTCTCATCACGTATGAGTGTCAGAGTTCCAGGTTTTAATTGTTGAGTTGCATTGCTTTTCCATTTGGTGCGAGTTTGGAGCTGATTTAAATATTCCTTTGACCACCGATTCCAGAAATGTTGGCGAGTCTGTTGTATGTACTGCCACCTGGACAACTGATTTACCTTGAGATGTGTTAGACTAGGCTCCGCATTTGACATAAATGAGCCTCCAATTAGAAAATGTGATGGACTAAGGAAGGTAAAATCGTTCGGGTCGTTGGATAAAGGAGTAATGGGTCTAGAATTCAGGATTGCTTCTATTTGAATTAAAAGGGTGTTCATTTCTTCGAAGTTCAATGACGTTTTTCCTAACGTTCGTGTTAGGTGATGTTTTGCTGATTTGACAGCTGCTTCCCAGATTCCTCCAAAATGGGGTGATCTAGGCGGAATAAAATGCCACTCTATACCTTCGTTTGCCAAAGCCGTTTGTATGATTTCCTTATCTCTTTCGGAAACGAAAAATTCTTTTAACTCAATGAGTTCTCGGTTAGCACCGACGAACTGTGTGCCGTTGTCTGAATAGATGTTAGCTGGTTTACCTCGTCGACCCATAAATCTTCTTAATGCTGCCAAAAATGATTCAGAAGTCAGATTTCCAACTAACTCTAGATGAACTGCCTTTGTAACAAAACAAACAAATACAGCTCCATAACTTTTCGTTGTTTTGCTATTTCGCCTCCTGCCTTCGCGTATATGAAGGGGTCCGAAATAATCAATTCCAACATTTTCAAATGGTCTGGATGGTGTTACCCTAGTTGAAGGAAGATTTCCCATTAAGTGTTCTATCCCCTTTGGGTTTGCCTTAAAACACGTGACGCATTTATGAATGACACTCTTCACTGCAGTTTTTCCAGAAACTGGCCAGTATTTATCTCGAACAGCTGCTAAAGTTGACTGTACTCCAGCATGTAAACATCTAATGTGTTCGTGCATTATTATTAGTTTCATTAGTGGATGGTTTCCGGGGAGCAATATCTGGTGTTTCTGTTGTTCGGATATGTTTGCATGTTTCAGACGACCTCCTACTCTAAGGATTCCACTTTCATCGATGAAAGGGCTCGAACTTAATAAGTTGCTCGTGGAATGCAGCTGTTTTTTCCTTTCCAGTTGATCCAATTCCCCTTTGAAAGCTTGACCTTGAGCGATTTTCACCAGCAGATTCATGGCTTCATTTAACTCGGCTGCTTTAAGAGAACCACTCCTGTGCTGATCGGTACCTAAATTGCGTGAAATTGTATTGGCCTTGAACCTCAGACAATAAGCGACTATTCGTTTCAGTCGAGACAATGACGAGTATCTGTTGAACAAATCAAAATCCTCAACATTCACTACCGTATGTGTTAATTGTCGCCTCTCAGGAGTTTCATCAATGCTGATATCATCATCGAAATCTGGTAATTCGTTATTCTTTTGTTGTAACCATATGGGACCCTTCCACCACAATTGTGATTCGATTATTTGTTGTGGCGGAGCACCTCTGGATATAATGTCTGCGGGATTATCGCCCGTGCTTACGTGATGCCAATCGTAACCGTCTGTTAGTTCATGTATTTCGCTTACTCTATTTGCAACGAAGGTCTTCCATGCTTTTGATGGTGCCTTTATCCAATTCAGTACGATTTTAGAATCAGTCCAATAATAAATTTTATTGATTTGCATGTTTAACGCTTGCCTGACTTTATTCATTAACTGGGCCAAAATCAGAGCTCCACAAAGTTCAAGTCTTGGTAGAGATATAATTTTTAAAGGAGCTACCCTTGATTTAGAACCTAATAGATTAGACGAAATTTCTTCCTTTTCATTAATTGCCCTTAAGTATAAACATGCACCATAACCTCGCTCACTGGCGTCGCAAAAACCATGCAATTCAAAATATTTCGGATCATGAACTTCGATGATATATCGAGGAATTTTTATTTCATTTATAAATTTAATGTTCTGTGCATATTCAAACCACATACACTGTAAGTTCATGGGAATACACTCGTCCCAGTCCAATTTCAATTCCCACAATTTTTGGATCAGTACCTTTGCTGTCATTACAACTGGGCCAATTAATCCCAATGGGTCGAAAATCTTCGCTATTGATGAAAGTATGTGACGCTTGGTGATTTTGCTAGGGAGTTTTTGCGTTTGAAATGAGTATTGCAGGACATCAGTGTTTGAATTCCATTGTAGACCTAAAGTATTAACTTCCTCACTTTTGTCCATGTCTAAAACGGTGTTTTCAGTCGACGAGTTCAAAATGTCTTCTAACAAATATTTTGCGTTTGAATTCCATTTCCGGAGCTCGAATCCGCCGGTTGCTAAAATCGCTATTACTTGATTTCTGATTTGTTTGGCTTCTGCTAAATTATCGGTTCCTGTCAGAAGATCATCGACATAGAAATCTCGTAGAATGATTTCTGAGCCAATCGGATAATTACGACTCTCTTGCGCAGCTAACTCTTGTAGTGCTCTAATGGCTAAAAAGGACGCCGATGCGGTTCCATATGTGACTGTGGTTAACTCGAAGGTTTTAATGGCTTCTCGTTCATTGTCGCGCCACAGTATACGCTGAAAAGGCGTGTGATTTTCATGCATATTAACCTGGCGGTACATTTTTGTTATATCGGCAGTCAATACATATTTAAATGTGCGGAAACGAGTAATGATGTCAAATAAATCTTGTTGTAATTTCGCACCTACCAGTAGAACATCGTTTAATGCTACGCCAGTCGATGTCTTGGCTGAACCATCGAAAACTACCCTTAATTTTGTAGTGAGGCTTTTTTCTTTTACAACAGCATGGTGAGGTAGGTAGCAATGCGGCACTTCATCATTTGCGTGTGGAATTTCTTTCATGTGCCCCAAATTTAAATATTCATGAATGAATGTTCTATATTCTGCTTTTAATTGTGAATCTTTTCCTAATTTTTTCTCTAGAGAATAAAATCTTTTTAATGCTTGTTCACGAGACTCACCTAATTTAAATGCATTTTCTCTAAATGGAAGAGAGACGATGAATCGTCCTTCTTCGTTTCTTTTGACGGTTTTGATGAAATGTTCTTCGCAGTGATTTTCATCTGGAGTTAATTTAGTGTGCTGCGAATATCCCTCCAATTCCCAAAATTTAACGAGCAAGTCATCTGAGTTTGTGCACGTTGAAATGTTGCAAATTGATCGAGAACGTGCTGTTTCTTGATTCACGGTCAATTTTCCTGATATTACCCATCCTAATAGTGTCTTCTGCAGACAGGGTTGATTTTTGCCTAAATTGATTTGTCCAATACATAATAATTTAAAGAATAATTCCGCGCCTATTAGTAAATCAATGTTTTTAGGCTGATTGAATTCCGGATCTGCCAGAGATATATTTGCCGGAATTTGAATATTAGTTCGCGATATTGGAACGAGCGGTATTTGTTCAGATATTTTGTTCAATATTAAACAATTTAAGAGCGTTGAAAACTTGCTATTTCTTGATCGTATTTTTACTTCGATACTATGCGTTACTATGGTGCTCTTTTGATTTACCCCTGCTACTGTTACATGCGTTTTTCTTTGTTGCAGTCCAAGAAGCTTTGCTAAATTTTCAGATATTAAATTGGATTGCGATCCTGAGTCTAATAGCACTCGGCAGCATTGAACCTGTCCATTAATATCTAAAACATCGACAATTGCGGTTGACAACAATACTTGATTTGTTGCGTGACGAATAGCACTGTGATTTGAAACCGTTGTTGATGCGTGTGGTGCTTGTTCGAATTTCGTTGGAGTTGATGCTGCTTCAAGCGATCGGTGCAATAAAGTATTATGCTTCTTCTGGCATATCTTGCAGGAGCCCGAGGTGCATTGTGCTGCCATGTGATTTGGTTTTAGGCAGTTGATACATAACTTTTTCGCTTTTATTTCATTCCATCGACGATCTACTGACATTGTGGATAATGTCTTGCATTGGTAAATCGGATGATTTTCTTCGCAAACGGTACATTTTACTTTGTTTGTGATGATGTGCGAAGATGTTTTGAATTTCGGTTGAAATTTTTGTGAATTGACATGTCTCGGAATGTCGTTAGTTTTAGTGTTTTTAATTAACGCCTCAAGTGTTTGACATTTCTTTTTTAAGAAGTCGGTCATCTGTTTAAAAGTCGGCATGTCAGTGGTAGTTAAGGTGTCTTCCCAGTCCTTTGCGGATAATGGATCTAGCTTGGATGTTATGATGTATACGATTAGGTCATCCCATTCATCAGTTGGACGTTTTAGCGAATTTAATGCACGCATGTGCTTTAAAACTCCATCTAAAATGTGTCGCAAGTCTCTAAAGCTTTCTTTAGGGGCGTCCGGCAATTCCAAAATGGCCTTGATGTGTTTCTGAACGATTAATCTTTTGTTATCATACCGTTCTTTCAAAATATTCCAAGCGTCGTTGTAATTGTCGGACTTTATTTCTAATGATTCTAAACAAGACGCCGTTCACCTTTCACGGATGATTTTAAATAATGAAACTTTTGGATGTCTGATACGCTTGTGTTTGAATGTATCAAAGAGTGAAAAGTATCGTGAAAAGGGTACCAATCCTCATATTTTCCATAAAAGGCAGGAAGGTCGATTTTTGGCAAACGAATCTGCGCATTAGGCTGCTGATTATCGTTGCCGTTATTGGCTTTATTGGCATGCAAATTTGAGTCGCGTACTTTTAACAATGTCTCGGCCAAACTTAACGCATTATAAAAGTTATTTTCAAATTCTTCTCGTTCCGTGTTGTCCACTTCTATTTCATCTAGAATTTCAATTTCTGATTAAAGACTATTAAAATCTGACAACAGATTCTTTATGTTTTCCTTGCGTTCTTTAACTTGAAATATATTTGCTTGGGCAGTGTCGGACTTCATGAATGTGACGAATCGAGTTACGGCTGCCTTCAATTGTCCGCGTTTGTGTTTTAGATTTTTTAACGTGTCCATTGTGATTGAGTTGTAATTGTATCAAAAGGAAAAAATTTGTGATAGGAAAATACGACGTTAAGAGGAATATCAATTGGAGACTCACCCTTCGTTTGTTGTCTCTGCCCTGGATACTTCCTTGTTGTCTTCCGTTCCTTTTGGGCAGCAGTGTTCTTACTTCAGGATGTTATTATTACGTGATATTCTTGACGGATATCCGGCTCGAAGGACCAATGTTTAGTGGCGCTCTTTGTGGCTCAGGAATTCTATGATCCGTGGAAGCGATACTAAAGATGCACTAATTGTCTATTTTAAAGTGAGAACACTAGCACTGCTTCTAAAGGTTTTATTTACAAAAATATTTACAATTTGATACAATTTGAATTGAATGTATTAAACATAAAAGGTTGAAATGATAAAGTACTGGTTAAACTGCTTAAAAACAATTTGAAACCGTTACTGTGCGCGTAGTTAAACTGCTCTCGACAGTTTGAAACTAACTTGATGGAGACCCGTGTTAATCTCTCTCTTAAATTATGAAAACAAGGCTTTAAATAAAATGCAGAGATTAGAAAATTGAAGCAGGGGAAAATAGTTGTATTGGCTGAAATATAAATGCCATGATTTCGTTGGTTATGGACTTAATTAGGGGTTGGTCTAGGATTGGAAACCGACAACGTTCCAGATATATAAAAAATTCTCTGAACGAGGGTTGAGTAAAACTAAATCTATTTTAACTGGAAGTACTTTAGATAAATGTGTTTTCTGCGTTTAATACAGGGTATTTTTTGGTGTTCCTAATTCGAAGTATATCAATAATAAGAAACGCACGATTATGCAGGTGGTCTGGCTTCTAGCGAATTGCATTAGGGACCTTTCAGCCCGGCCGACTATTGAATGATTACGAAGAAATACATTTAGATAGGGGTTTAAAATTTCTGACCTGAATTTGTAGAAGTAAATGAATGATAGGTTTTACCTAGAAGTTTACATTTGAATGTTTTTCTTTTTAAACTATTCTAAACATATCATAAATTAACATACGAAACTAAATACATGATATAATATGAACTAAATGCAAAATATAATATAAAATTTACTTTGATTGATCTAAATTACAATAAATAAATCTAAATGCTGAACACCAATTACAAGGGAATCAAAAATTAATTTACCTTTTCATATTTAATTATTTCGTTTTTATTTTATTTTAATAAACTAGGTGTAAGGAGTACTCATTAACGAGTCAATTAGAAACGGATACAAGCTGATTATACTCTACGCAAATAATCCGAAAAACGAATTCAAGAAATATTTGGTTTGATTCAAGAAATATTTGGTTAAATGAAATTTGTGATAAATACTGTAAAATCAATAAATTTATTAACTGAATTGCCTTTTCTCAGATTATATCCAAAAGATTTGGAAGTTTTTTTTTTAAATAGTCATAATTGGCAGATGAAATCTACCTAATCACGTAAACAACCAACAAAGGAAAAAAATGCATTGTCGTTAGCAATTTTCTTTTCAAATTATTGGAATTAATTAAAATGATTTTCTTGAATTATTTCGTTATTTTGCAAGCAGACTTAAGAAAGAAAATCTGTACTGAATGAACACATTTTCCTCGCCCTCCCTGAAAACGTCGGGCCCACATACTCTCTGTTGCAAGGTCACGTATCCAAATTTCATCGGTCGGTATTGTTTCAAGTATCCATCTTCGCTTCGTTCAAGACTTATTCGCAATAAAAAACAATATATTGATTAGGTCCATGACATGTATTTAAAGATCGTATGATTATAGTAAAATTATAGCAGAAACTCGTAGCTTTTCAGTAGACAATGTTGTAAAAAATTAAAACTACAAATTGGGTTTCGTTGGGTGCCTAGAAAACTAACGTTTAACCAAAACGCATCAGGTAAATCACCACTGAGGCAAATTTGGCAATATGTAACACAGATTCGGAAAAGATTTTGCAAAAATGTGTGTCGATGATGAAACTTGGATCCATTACTTTGATGTAGAGTCAAAAGTACAAAGCATGGAAGGGCTCGCCGTCTCCACGAAAATTTCGTGGCACTTCTTCCAAATAGTGATAATTTTTCGGGTTTTTTAAGAGATTATTTACCACGTGGGCTCAACATCACGGGCTAATATTATACTGAAGGTTCACGAAGCAATAAATGAAAAAAAAAAACAAAAATATGTATTTTTTGTAAGGCGTTTGTTTTAAATTATTTCGTGTGTTTATTTATTAATTTCAAATTGGTAAATTCAGGGTGTAATTACTTGCGATATTTTAATAAAACAACTTTTATTTAAACACGTGTCCGGAAATGCTTATATTCTGGGATACAGGGTATAAAATAAAACTTCAAAAATTTTTTTACTGTTTTTATTATTTTCTAACGTTCCTAACAATGCCCAACAAAAAATGTGTCTTGTGTTTCTTATCTAATACTAACCGAGTATTACAATAATTATTATTAGAAAAATGGCCCAGTATTACAATCATAAAAATATTCAATTTCTACATTAATCACAGCAAGTGTCAGGAACGTTAAAAAATTATAAAAATTATAAGAAAAACTGTTTGAAGTTTTACTTTTACAGCCTCTATGTTGGAATATGAGTGTTTTCAGACACGTGTTTATATAAAAGCTTTTAATTGAAATATCGCAAGTAATTACACCCTAAGGTTACGGACCATACTTAGGAAATAGCCTGTATAGTATGCTATATAATTTATATTGAGTCTTGAGGTGCGACTAGAGTCGAATGGTCATACTATCCATACTTAATTTTAAAATTCCAGATTCCGAGCTCATAATAGCCAAAACACTCATTGGCTTTTTCGCTTTACCGCAATACCCAAGAAAAGACGACCACAATAAGTAGTTGTGTTGGTGGGCATCCCGATGTCTCTCTCTATAGACGAGGACAGCAGCCATTGAGTGATTGAGGAAATGACGTGGTATGGAACAAAAGAGGTGACACATGCAACGAATGTTTTGCATTTTTTTCGTTCATATTAAAAAAAAGACGATATATTTAATTTGAAAATTAAATGTACAGAATTCGATCACGCAAAAAAGACAACCACAACCGGAAAGATATGCTCATGGAGATAAGAACACAAAGATTGTTTCTGAATTTAAAACTGAAAATCCATGTGAAAAACATCTTTAGTGAGGAATAAAAGCTTATCAAAATGATTCATTTGTTGTTTCTGAACCGACTCCTCCAATTCCTCCAATAATATCCCGTAAGTTGCGACAGTGAGTCTCGTGTACGCCGTTTTTACTTTATGATATTCACACTGTCAGCTTTAAACAAAGAAGCACGAGTTTTCGGTATTTTCAGGCAATTAAACAACGTAAAAGTACTTACCTTGTCTTCATCACGTTCTCAGCTTTGCTGTACTATTCCAGCCATTCATTATTAATTTCTATCCTCGTACACATACATACATACAGACACCCAAACACATACCCCACACACATACATATATTTGACGGAACACACGTGCGATTGCACTAAACAAACCGTCTTTCTCACGCGAGTTTTCGGGATGCAACATTTTTTAAATTTAAAGGTGCGTTTTCACGCTCAGGCAATTTGCGCAAATGTGCTTGTGTACACAAATTTGCACAAGGAAGTCGTTGCATGGAAGCGTAATTTTTTGCTTGCACAAGCTAAAAAGTTTGGCAAACTGCATGCATTTGCGCAAGCAAATTTGTGAGCGCAAATGTTTGCACAAATCCATTTGCGCAAATTGCTTGAGCGAGAAAACGGACCATAAAACATAGCGAGTCAATGCTTTCGGCGACCATTCATAACTAACTAAGGCTGGGTACATAGTGGCCGCACGAAAATAAAAGTTAATGCACCCGTCATGCACCTCGAACGCACCAATGGTTCGTGCGAGGTGCGCATTGGTGCGTTCGAGGTGCATGACGGATGCATTAACTTTTATTTTCAGCGAACCTGTATTGAACGTTGCGGTGCAGCCAATGTGTACCCAGCTTAATGCGTGCAGCGATTTTCAATTTTTTTTTATACATGGCCAAGTGATTTATACTTTTTTACGCGATTGCCTTTGTTTCAGATGCACGTTTACTTATTTTAAATCGATCTCTAAAGTGACATACACACGGTCAGGCAAGCCTTCGCCCTTGCTTGAGAGGCAAGTCTGCGAGTAAGTTTGATAGATTCATTTAGGCCAGGAACGCACCATCAGTTCAGCGTACACACATTCGCACTTATCTCCGAGCCTCAAAACGTTCAGTTATGCGCGAAGGCATATTTGACCGTGTGTGTGCCCACTTAAGAGCGAACCCATAAATAGCTCAGTTTTTTGTCGCGTTAAGTGTACCACAGAGAAAGAACTACGTTTGCTAAGATAAACGTACAAATAAAGAAATACATCCATTACTTTGCGATTCGATTGTTCTTCAACTCGTCTGAAGAAATCCGTTAAGTTTCCACATTTTTTTAGACTTTCACAACTCTATCACGAACATAAATTAGCATAATCTTATCTGTTTTTTCCTAATAAATGCGAACATCCAGTCACATTACCTCGTTGATACCGTTACCTCAGACAGCATTCAAATAAAGCAGGAGTTATTAATGGTCCCTTTTCACGCTCAAACAATTTGCGCAAATGTGCTTGTGCACACAAGGAAGTCGTTGCATGAAAACGTATTTTTTTTGCTTGCACAAGCTAAAAAGATTGGCAAACTGCATGCATTTGCGCAAGCAAATTTGTATGCGCAAATGCTGGCACAAATCCATTTGCGCAAATTGCTTGAGCGTGAAAACAGACCATAAAGAAAATTAATTTTCACATACTGATGAAGCTTCCACTTGTGAAAATGTCAGTTCTGTAAAGTATCAAGATGTATTACAAAAAACACAGTGACTGCAAGAAGTTACATAGTTTGACTTACTGAATTTCTTTAATGAGATGCTTTTAATCCAGGATAGTTGCTTACATGGTTCGCCTAGCTATAGGCTATACCTCAATCACGTCGACGCCAGTAATAACTAAAATTTAATTTATTTATTTATTAATGCAATGTAACCATTTAAAATTGCCAAGTTGTATAGTATAAGTAGCCACGTTAAGGGGATTCTTTCAAGCAGAAATCAATGCATTTTTTGTCGGTGAATTGTGGCTTTCGATATGAATAAAACTTTCTGAAAAAAATATATGTGATTTAAGTAGTGATGATCGAGGTACCTTGACGCATAGGAGTATTAAATGCAAGTAGGGTTTTCCAAAAAAAAAATCCAAACCTTCAATAAATAGGCTCTACTGTACAATGCTGTAGTGAAGTGAACTATGCACGTTTTAAGAAAATAGTGGTCCACAGCCTTTGTTTTACATGTCTTTGATATGTTGGTTAAATTTAAATTGTATTGATTAATTACAACTTCCGTAATTCGTTGACAAAATTGTGCTGCAAAACGGAGTTAAAGTAGAGTCGACATAACGCTATCCCTTGCATGCGGTCTCTGTCGGTCTCAGCACTTGCAACGGGCGGCGGGCAATCACTACTTAAATCACATATATTTTTTTCAGAAAGTTTTATTCATAACGAAAGCCACAATTCGCCGACAAAAAATGCATAACATTGCATTGATTTCTGCTTGAAAGAATCCCCTTAATTTGAAGGGCTTTCTTTTTTTCATTATTCAGGCTCAGTCCAATATAAATATAGAGCCACGTAGACTGGTGTGAATGCGATTGCAAGATGGAATCAGTATTCGAGCAATTGCAACTGAATTAGCTGCTACTATTACTAATATTTATTTCTTTGGAATCGAACGAGATGGATGAGATTTTCTATGTTGACAAACACTGTCGAACCAAATGTTACACAACAAAATTTTAAAAAATGGAAGTGTCACTTCGCTGTAGTCGATTTTTATGATCTACAGTCACAATCTAAAGTTATATCTTCCTGGTAAAATGTTAAACTCCGGTCTAATCCCTTCTGAGCAGCAAAACAAGCAGGCATTAACAAAAAACCAATAAGCTTTTAAAAATTTATTACGGAGTATTCGTATGTGTATTATTTCTTTTCTATGTAGGTATTATGTGTTCAAAATGTAATTGCATACGTAATGCCAATTGCAAGTTTTAGAATTCATTAACTGCCATCAGTCCTAAGTACATTTATTTTCACACAAATTTCCGTTGATTAGTCACACTTTTTAATCAGTAAATTTACGTATGTTCGTTTCTTTAACTGTAAACAACTCCTGCGTAACTACCCTACCTAGGTTCTTATCATTCGAGGAAGGCCCAAAGTACATATAAAATAATCAGCACATATGATATCTGATTCTTTGTATATGTACGAGGCCTTTAACTTATAAATAAAAAGTGAGCAAATAAAAATCAGATTAGAGTAGGCGGTGCAAAGAAAATGTATGTCTGTGATTAACTGAATTAATTAATGTAATACATTCGTGCGCTGTCAAATTTATTGATTTTTCATTTAATCACAGACATACATTTTCTTTGCACCGCCTGCTCTAATCTGATTTTTAGTTGCTCACAGGTTATTAAGTGTGATAAATCAGCAAGGCAAGTGAACTACAATAATTATAAATTAAATTGATTTGTTTAATTGGCAGTATTAGAGAAATAGAATATCTTATAAATCACGTGAATTATTTCAGCCTGATTGGGCTTCATCAGAGATATGTACTAAAAAATTACTTTTTGAAAGGATAATAATTAAATTATACACTTACATATTTTTGAATTTCCAATAACCCAAAAACAAACCCTGAAAGAAAACTTTTTGAAAAACCGTCTATTATCTTGCAAAATTGAAAGGAACAGTTACGTTTCATCATTCAAAAGGCAAAATGTGACAGTGAAATAAATAACGTAAGTAACTATGGAAACATTGAGTGAAATTAATTATAAAAATGGCTATATACAGAATGATTTATTTACGGAAGGTTTTATTTATTTCTTGATGATGTTTGAGAAGTCATGAAAGATTTTCCTGAATTTATTTTGTCTGAAACCAGTAGATAAGTAAACGAAGTCGATTAAGTTCAGACAAATTTTCCCCATTTTTATGTGTCCATTTGGACTCGGGGAAATTTATCTTATCGTATTGTAGTAATAGCGTGAGGTTCAATAAACATGCTTTCTAAGTATTATGAAGGCTGCGATGTAGCAGTAATAGTAAATTTTTATTTTACTGTAGCAACTTCGACGACATTATAGTCCTCGTAATATTCAGAAGATGATTATTTCGATATTGGAGCCATTAAATTTAAACACTGACGTGCTAACGCAGAATAGTAAGGGCAGATTTAATCAACGAAGTAGACGTTCGCTGCCAACAACCGTAAAATGTCGTATAACGCGGCAGTTTCAGATTGTTATGAAAATTTATGATGTTTAAGTGGTTATTGTTTGGATATCTCTTTCAGCGACTGCAGGTGGTAGCAATGAAAGCAGAATGTAAATTATTGAAACGAATGTGCAACGCACGAACCCCCTCCCCCCCAACACCGAATCTATTAGAAAATAATAAAATGGATAATTTATTTGATTTTAGCTCTTAAATATGTAATAAATCACCCATTGCTCCTGCCACAAGGCGGGGGTAATTCGTAACGCAATATACTATTTTTAGATGTGCTTAAAATTTCGGTATACAAAATTTGCATCAACCCTCACCACGAATTAATAACAGGGAAAGCATATGTATATTAATTTAAAGAGGACGATGCATGATGGCGCACATATCATTTATTCATTTCATGTGCACTTCGTAACTCCGTTTGAAATTGAATTGCATTCTTTACTGCAAAGCTACCCTGAACTCTGTCGAATACTCACATACCATACGGGGTGTAAATTAAATATGGCGCAAAAAGTATAAGGCTTACTCATTGGGTTCCATACAAGAGGAATGTGAAATTAGGAATATCATCTGCTGCTTTTTCTGTGAACAGGAAACAATTTAAGAATTTTAAATCTGGCAACACTGTACCTTCATTTGTAATGCGGATCTCACATAAGATTTAAATGACTACGTTATTAATTTAATAACCTTACTCTGAAAGCAAAGCTAAAGACACTCAAAAATAATTCGCTTCTAAGTTAACGTTTTAAACCTATAGTTAATGTAACTTGATTTTAAGCCGCTACTTCAATCACTGGTTAACTTTAAGCTTTGATTTAATCCCATTTTTTGCTCCTCATTTCATTTATATCCTGTACATCTACGTTATCTATAAGTCACTGAGTATTACTGTAATTAGCGTAGATAGTATAACGTAAACAGTGAAAATTGTTACACCAATGAATTACTTTAAATATTTTTTACAGATGTGTATTATAAAAGGATAAAAAATAATAATTTCCAATTTATTTATAAAATGAGTTTATATCCCCTAGGAACGTATGTTTATTTTAGACCTTTACAAGGCGAGGCCACCGAAATTCGATATCGTACAAAGTTAATATCGCATGTTAATCAAAATCCTAATCCTAGGTTCTGTTCGATAATAGACTGTCATACATGCGGAGTATATCACATCAGTCGGTCGTTGCTCGAATAGCTTTATTTAATCTTGATCATGCAATGCAATATTTAATAAATGGATAGCATCATAGATACAAATATCGCGTGTTCATCAATTTGTTCCCTTTTCTTTCCGCATGCCGTATTACATTTCATGTTATTTCTCATTCACCATTACGTGCCGAACTTTTCGTTGTAGCTGCCAATGGAAGATTAAAATTGATAATTTCGGTCTCCGATTTATAAACTGAATTTTAATATTAGAAATTTTCTGACACCTTATGGTGAAGTACAACAACCCTCCCCTTAAGTAATGTTGCTGTTGTTTAATACTTCTAAATTAGAAATATAATTTTTGATCAAATAAACACTACAATCGATGTATACGCTTTTTATATCAAAGATAATGGTCTTTTCAGCATGCTTAAGCGCTTCGTTTTAGGAAAGCACAAAGTTTTAGATTAAAAACTTTCAGTGGCGTTGAAAAAGTCGGTCGAAAACTCAACTCGTCGTTACTTTTATGCTTTCCGCACGATTTTCGATGTCAAGTTTCCTCAAATTTTATTAGTTTTAAAATTTATTTAGAATCCTGCTTCTTCCATGATTTTTTATTTTGGCAAGTGATCGAATGTGGCCCAATTTTTATATAAAACTAAAAATAACTGAGTAAATATTCAAAATAAGTAAATATAATGTTATATAATTTTCATCAACTGGTCAAGAGCAAATCAAAACTGCAAAAAAGTATATAGTGTTCCATTTAAACAATTATAAGTCAGGTCTGTAACTTTTAAATGAACAACTCTGTATAGTTGAAAGAAAATTTTTTGATAATATGTATATAAAATGATATTTTTGCACTATTTCTAAGGTTTGGGGCACCTGTATCTTTTTTTATATAGAGGTAGAACACCCCCGTTGTTACCTTCATGGTTCATGGACAAGGGCGCCTACCGACTAAACTCCTTAATCCTCTTTTGCAGCTGTTAATTTCTGGAATCTGCCGTTAATCAGAAATTTCAGGCTGTCAGATGCTATTGTCTAATAGTCGTATCAAACACCTGCTAATTTCAGGAATCTATATCAGAAATTCACTAATTTGTGGCATCAGAACTTTACCGGTGTTTGTCTAATAATCTAGTCCAGTACTTCCATCTCTCTTTGTTAGTCCTTCTTTTTCAGTCTTCATTATGGTCCTCAGCATATTAGATACCTTGTTCCACTGATCTTCACTTTCCGGTAATGCGTGATAATGGTTTTCCCGCACTTATATATGGCTGCGCTCCAATTTTCATTCCATCTTGCACACTCGAAGATCGTGTACATTGCTGTATCGACTTCTCCACAATACCAGATGGAGTCGCTTCGTGCTTTGCCTATTTTTTAGAGGTAGGTGGCAAATACTCCATGACCAGTTACGTTCTTAACGAATGTTTTTGTCCATTCTTGATACAGAACCCAGGATTTGTGCCATTTTTCTTTAACGGTTCTTTGCGGTACTGAAGTATCAGTCATAGACCTTAGTAGGTTGTTATGCTTTCGCTCCTCTACTTTCAGTTTTATTGGGAGCATCGCTGCAACCACGAGTATTGCATCGCTGGCCACAGTTCTGTAGGCAGAGTTTATTCGTATGGCCATTTTCCTGTTGATCGATTCCAGGAGTCGCTCGTAATGTTTGTATTTGAGGGCAGTTGTCTATGCAGGGGTTGCGTACAGAATCGTCGTTAATACAACTCTGGCTAGCACTTTCCTCTTCTTAGGCCTGGGATCTCCGATAAAATTTTTAAAAAAATTACCTTAAAACTTTCTTTATACCTTCAGAAATTATCGAGATATTGTCCAAAACACACTGTTAGGACAACATGTATAACTAATTACTAATTAATTTGTATAACTCAAAAATTTAATTTAATATTTCCTGACTATATGTTTTATTCCTTGTTTCTTGAAGAGAGTTAATGTTTCGCACAATGTTTCGTGCAAGTATACTACCGGACTTATGGTCGATTTCTTCACCATGTTTAACCTAAGGTTAATTTATCTAACTGTTGGAATGTGACGTACAGTTGGCCGTACACATACTATGTGTTACAATCTAACTGACAGATAAATTTAACCTCAAGATAAGGCGATGAAGAAATCGGGCATTAGAGGAGGACCGCAGATGCTACAGGTTTCAAATCATGACATACTGACAATGAAACAGTGGTGTACGAGTTTTATACTGAAGTAATTAATAGCCTTTTCGACTCACTGCTCCAAAGCTCTCTGAGGGTATGTCCGTCCCCTGTTTTTACATGAAGTTAAAACAAGATGAGTCAGTATAAAACGCTATTAGATAATCGAAAATTGACCGATTTGCAATATTCCTAACTGAAACTACTTCAATAAATAACAGTAACAAAATTTGTAATTGTAATTCGTCTGACGTTTCACTGTACGTTCTGCGCAATAAAATGCGATCGCTAAGGAAATATGGGCAGAAGAAAAAAGAATGTTCGGAGGCCAAGTAATACTGGAACTACTACTGGCTCAAATAATTTGAACGACTGTAATTATAATAAGCCAGTTCCAGGCCAATCAGGCCAAAATGTGGCATTTTTGGGAGGACCATTCATTTTAAAATTTGAATAGTATTTTTGTTTCGTTTAACGCGTACAGTTTATTATTATTTCATTTATTATTTTAATCTTGATTCTTTGTTATTAAGGCAGCGGTCAGCCTCTGTTGATACTTGATAACTCGACAATACCTATTCGAACATTTTTGTTTTCTAACAAAATTTTCAACCCTATTTTATTTTCACCCTTTCAATTTTATTTTTTGATAGTCAGTTTATACTAGTGCACTTATTTGTGTTTACCTTTCTGAAGGTTGCCTTCCCTGTTTTGCATAATCACCACATCGTCAGTAATAGAATTGAACTTGAACAAACTTCTGGGGTTATTTGCATCTCTCTGTTAATGACTACTTGTTTTCACCTCCCGGTAAGGAATTAAATTACAGTTTCACCCATTTATAACCCACACACTGCTACGTAGAATAGAAAGCGTTCTAAAATTTTAGGAATTCTTTTATGATTCTTTCTTGATTTAAGGAAATGTATTTTAAAAATAGGGGCATAAGTTTTGTATTGTCGGGTATACTATTCTGATTGAAAAAATAATTGTCATCGGCGGATATGTGAACAAGGAAATGTCTCGTTAAAGTTGCGAGTAGGAACATGTCCGCGCTATTCTCTCGCTCCCAACAAAAGCTCCGGTGCTGAGCTAGTAGAGGACGAGGCTCGCTCCACGTTCACAAGTACTTTCCTACAATTGGCTATTTGTTAATTGAATTCGAATTCAGCGCGAGTTCGCGGTGGAACAGCTATTTACATGAGCCGAGAGAGTACGCCAGGCAATCAACGCGGTTCTGATTCGATTAACAATGGGGCCCACGGATTACGTTTCCAGCCGCTCATGCTGCTTCTGTTCCGTATTACCACCGTATTGTTGTTATATAATCATCGGGTGAGAGTCGACGGCTGCCGAGATTGCGTGTCTGCGGCAAACTGCCACTGCGATGATACCGCGATCCGGCATAAATTATTCAGGAAGCGACGAGAGCTTTTTTCGTTGATGCGATTTGCTTGTTTTAATTAGCAGTTTTATGCGAGCTCTTGGACACTGGCGCTGAAGTACTCTTTGTGTTGTTTTCATTTCGTTAGTAACTAAAATTTCGTACTCGTTTCCGTAAAATAAGCAACATTTCATTAGGGTAGCAACAGCAGCAAATTTAGGTTGTACTTCATTATCTCGACACCAAATGCGGTTACGTAAATTAATACTTACTATTAAGAAAGCAAAAAAAGAACAGGAATGGGAACGGGAACGCTAAAAAAGTTAAATCATTTCATAATCGTATGGTAACGATGCATTGTGGACACTTGTACGATTATGAAATTATTTAACTATTTTAACGTTCCCGTTCCCAGGCAATTGTGGACTAGGCTTTAGCTTATATCATCCTTTTGAAATACTTCTGTCAAAGACTGCCAAGTTACGAGTCATACTGACCTCATCAGTAACGTGCAAATGTACTATTAAAAATTAAAGTAACTGTCGGAACTGTATCCCGCCTTGATCAATGTACAAATTTACGCGCCTCCTCCTGGCATTTTGGTTGTACATTATTCAACAATTATTTATTCCAGTTCACGCAAATTCTCTATAGCTTCTCGAAAAGCAGCAGCAACAGCCCTGAGAAAGTTCTTCTGCAATAGAGAACGAAACATCGGCAGTAGAAGAAGTCAACATGACGCAGTTTCAACTGGAAGCCAATTCAAACATAAAGTTGAACTATTTTTAACTTTACGTTAAGTTGAACTATTTTCAACAATATGTTTGTCTTACATGCGATCGTAAACCATGCATAAAAGGTAAACTTTTCGTTTTATCATTGTGAACACTATCATTTAATTTCCATTGGTTTAACTTTATGTTTTACGTATACTTTACGTTCTTATTATGTATTACGTCCATCGTGAACAAAGACTAGGGTTAAAAGGTTATGTTTTTGATTTGCCCCGAGGTATCTACTCGGTTCAGGTACATGACGCAGTATATTGGACCAACAATAAATACATAAGCTTGATAGAAGTTTGAAATTATCGAACCCTGTCGGTCAAAAACGCTTAAAGCTTCAGTTTGTTAGAACCGTGCGCGGCGAAAAACTTAGCAGTTTCCTATGCCGTCCTATGCGCCAATGTAGCATAGGAGACTGCGTAAGTTATACGTCGCGAACGCTTCTAACAAGTGTTCTGGAGAAAGAGTGAGAAAGGCATAATTTTGGAACTAGTAACACAAGAATCAGAATTCGATTGTTATAATATTTCCGTTTTTCGTATAAGTGTCTATACTAGACTGAAGTCTCGGTTCCTATCATCATATTTATGTACCAACAACTTAGAACAGCGACATCGTTTGCAACATGTTTGTGATACGTCATTTCATTTTAAAACATTAGAATGTTTAGTAAATTGTCAGTACACATCCTACGATTCTCTTTGGACTATTTGAGATGTTCTTGAAAATTTAAACCTTCGTAAAAATCAAACTGTACACCTGATTTAAATCAGTATTTTTCATCGGATAGCGAAGTATACCGTTAATAGCGATTCGTATTGTCAATTAAATTATTTTGACGTTTGTTTTAAGAATTATCTTACCTAAGACGGAAGATTGCATATTTCACGGCCCGTTCAGGGGGCCCGATTCTTGAACCGAGAGAGAAGATTCGTATGCGAAAATGACGTTAAAATGACGCAATTTTAGAACGATTTGTATAGTTTTGTACGATAGTCTACGTCATTTTCGCATATGAACCTTCTCGCACGATTCGAGAATTGGGCCCCTGTCCTGTTTTCAATAAATCGCATACTATTATAATGTAATCTATGGATTTGCTTGAATATTTCGATCATGACATGGCATTGCTGGGGAAAAACTAACTTGTCAACGACAATTTTCATATTTTTTTTAATACAATACCGAATGTTCCCATTTTAAACAATATTTTCCATTTTCTCCATATTTTCCAATCGTATAAATAAACTCATTGGTCATATTTAACTACAGGGACCATGCACATGCGAGGCCAGCGCACTATACTAAACTTAAGTAAATATAAAGAGACCTCTCTAAGCTACTGTGTGAATGTTATCGTTTTAATCCTGATTTAAAATCTCTTGTAACTCGATACAAAGAATTTTACACGGAACAAATTCAAAAAGCCAGAAAGCTTGCTAATGACAATTACATTGCAAACTCAGACAATGTATCCAAAGCAACCTGGACTATTATTAACAGACACAGACACAAGGATAATTCGAAAAGTAAAATCAGTCAGATTAGAGAGAGTGGCGAAATTGTTGGTGATCCTATAAGAATTTCTAACATTTTTAATGAACTCTTTACTTCAACGACTGAAGGAGGGACTGAAGACAATATTTCAACAACTTCTAACCCACCATCGCAGAGTTCCTCATTATTTCTACAGCCAACTGATGAATATGAAATTTTTACGGTGGTGAATAACTTAAAGAACAAAAAATCTTGTGGCGAAGATGAAACCTCGAATTATGTAATCAAAATTTGTATTAAAAACATTGTAAAACCATTGTGTCATATATTTAATGAGTCTATAAGCACCGGCGAGTTTCCTGAACGAATGAAAAAGGCACTAGTGAAACCTCTTTTTAAAAACAAAGGTGACATACTCTTAGCGGAAAATTATCGCCCTATAAGTTTACTATCATCCTTTGCAAAAATATTGGAGACGTTAGTTGCTAAAAGGCTTTTGAATTTCTTGATTGCTAATAATCTGCTAGCCACTGAACAGCACGCATATCTAAAGAATAAATCAACCGACACCGCAATATTTCAGTTTACACAAAAAATATTGGAAGCCATCGATAAGCAAGACCTAGCTCTAGGAATGTTTATAGACTTCAGTAAAGCGTTTGATTGTGTCGATCACAAAAATTTATTAGACAAGATGTACTGTTATGGCATAAGAGGACCCACCCACGATTGGTTTAGTTCCTACCTCAATAATCGTCAGCAGCAGGTAGAGATTGGACAAAACATGAAATTTAAATCTGAAGTCAAAATCATGAAAAAGGGTGTTCCTCAAGGTAGCGTGCTTGATCCGGTATTGTTTCTGATATATGCAAACGACCTTTGTTTTGACTTACCCAACAACGTGCATCTAACGAGCTTTGCGGATGATACCAATATTTTAATTAACGGCCGCAATGAAGCTGCTCTCACTACCACTGCAAGAGAACATTACGGAATAGTATCTTCATGGTGCAAGGCAAACAGTTTATCACTAAACGAGAAAAAGACTAAATGCATCATATTCAGGTCACAAAAAAGTCATGCTAGTGTATCAACTGAAATCACTCTAAGCTCTGATATTTCAATAACATACACAGCATCTACCAAGTTTCTTGGAGTCACTCTAGATAACAATCTAACCTGGGAGAATCATATCGACAACTTGTGCTCCAAGCTCAGCAAGGTCTGCTATGCTCTAAGAGAACTAAGAAAATGTACCAACAGTTTGCAAACCTTGAAGACGGCTTACTACGGAATGTTTTTTCCTCATGTCAAATATGGAATTTTATTCTGGGGATCAGCGCCCGGTGTAAAGAAGGTTTTTAAACTCCAAAAACAAGCAGTAAGAATCTTGTCAGGTATTGGACCAATGAGCTGCAGATCTTACTTTAAAAAGCTGGCAATTCTTACCATAACTGGTATCTATATCTCTTCCTGTGTGTGTTTTGTGAAGAGTAATATGAAGACTTTCACTAATGACAACATCGATCACCGCTATAATACCATTGCGAAAAACGTACTTAAACCGCCTCTGCATAAAAGTGCTAAATACGAGACAGGGTGTTACTACAAAAGTAAACAATTTTATAATAAACTCCCACAGAGTGTTAAAAATTGTGCCTCTCTAAAAACTTTCAAATACAAAGTAAAGGACCTTTTATTGCAAGTTGAATCGTACACCAATGAAGAATTTTACAGGGACTGTCACTAAATTTGAAATTTCTATATATATTCTGACCTATTTCACACATGTAGTATGTACTGAACCATATTATTTGTCAATGAAATAAACATTATTATTATTATTATTATTATTATTATTATGGGGCCAAAAGCACTTTCTCGTCTCAAAAATCTGTAACTTTTTTATTTACTGACTTACGTTAATGAAATTTGGTACATAGATTAAGAAAACTATAGGCTTTATGTCTGTGATGTGAATTTTTTAAAATTTTTATTTACTTCTTTATTATATATGTTGTAACACCGAAAAGTGAAGATTGCTTAAGAGTAAAGTGCCATTATTTTAAAAGATACATAAAAATGTCATAAGAAAAAGTTGTTTAGAATTAAAAGTTATAGTCAAATACAAAATTAGAGCGATTAGTTTGAAGGTTGAGAAATTTAGAGTTTGATGCGAAATAAATAGCGGCTACTCCGAAGCTCATTTTAAATGAACGATTACGTTCATAAGACAATCAACTTGTAAGGTATTATACATCATTGGAAAGGGCACATTTTCTAGTTTTAAAATAACTATATAAACATGTAAATTGCTTACTGCTTTGTTTAATAAAAAAATATAAACATAGGTATGTTTAATTTGCCATTTTAAAATTTCGCTTAAAGATTTAACTGTTATCGAAATTTGCCGAAGTTGAGTTCTTGGCTGCAAATAATAGAGAAAATAGTCCTCTAGGTGAGGCAGAAAAAAAAGTTTGCCCATATTTGCCCCTAACATCAAAAAACAGGTTGAAAGATGGTGACCTACGTTTAGTGTAAGTAGCTACTCGTATTTTGTTTTTAACCGCAAAAGACGAACCACTGAAAAGGTAATAATACTTATTCATTGTCAAAAACCATACATTTTTTTTCCACCATATCACCAGCAGAAAATACGCTATTTATTTCGCTATTTATTTCGCATCAAACTCTAAATTTCTCAACCTTCAAACTAATCGCTCTAATTTTGTATTTGACTATAACTTTTAATTCTAAACAACTTTTTCTTATGACATTTTTATGTATCTTTTAAAATAATGGCACTTTACTCTTAAGCAATCTTCACTTTTCGGTGTTACAACATATATAATAAAGAAGTAAATAAAAATTTTAAAAAATTCACATCACAGGCATAAATCCTATAGTTTTCTTAATCTATGTACCAAATTTCATTAACGTAAGTGGTAAATAAAAAAGTTACTGATTTTTGAGACGCGAAAGTGCTTTTGGCCCCATAGTGCAGCGCCACCAATGACCATATTCTGCATTAGTGGTATGAAAATACGAGTTGATTCAAATTATTAGGTACATTTGAACTTGAATAATGTAATGTATTTCAATACCAGGAAGCTCAAGTATTATGTACTACAATCGTAAATTGTCATAAGAGTGATATTATTCCCATGCAATGAGTCTCAAGAAATATTTTCATATCACTAATTCACAAATCACCACGCCACACGCCACGCTAATTTTTATATCAGTCGTTTTCCATACACCTTTTAAGCTCATATCTGTACAGTATAAGGTTTAAAATGAAGAAATTTACAGAGCGTTAAACATAATAACACATTTTACCATAATTTTATTTGTAGTTATTTCTGAAAATGAGCCGTATATTATACGATTTATCGTAGCCGAAATTCAATTTATAAAGTAATCTTACTGGTGTACTTCAGTATTGCTGAGAAAGTGTATTAGTATTACGTAATATACAGTGACCGGCAGGAAACTGGACACATATGGTGTTGCGTCCTCGCATTAATATTCATTTTCGTTATTTTATTTTATTCTTTAATGTATTGTGGGTTGCAGAATCTCGCGTTAATTTTATTTAAATTGGGATGTTATTAATTTTAAATTGGCAAGTTACTTGTAACGCATGTCTTTACGATACTTCGCCCAAAAACCTTTGGGCTGAAGGCTGTGTCACATTCGGGCAGTGCCGCAATTTTTCTTGCTGTCCAACTCCAGCCAGGAACGCCGTCGCGACGCGCCGCATACCAATCCAGCCGCCAAGATAAGGTAAGGGCATGTCATACCAGTTTACTTGCTTCTTCAAATTTTTGAGCTTTACCGCACATTTTTTGGTCCTGTCGAAGCCGCATGTTTTTTTTACATTGCCTATATTTGGCAATCGGTTTGGTATTACACGTTTCATATGATTCTGCATCGCACACGCATTTGTCATTGCGTCGGAAATTCCTGGTTTGCTTTTCGCATTTATTTGCAAGTTGCAATAATTTCATATCGCACATTCAACCAGCGCGACCAGTTTTTATTTTATACTTGCGGCGTTTGAATCTTCGCTCGCCTTGTTTACGCACGAATATTTGGTTCAATTTATCGCATCTCGCATTTTTTGCTTAACGTGAACTATTTTCACTTTGCATTACAATTTCTGTTATCGCTTAACATTTTTTGATCCTTGCTTTGAGGCACTCGGGCTTGCATCGCATGTTTACCATTTTTTCGCACGCATTTTTCACATAAGCATTTGTTGTGAATCTTCGCTACTTTTAATTTTTTTTCCTTTCTCGTTAGCTTTTGTTGTCATTACGCATCATGTCCCCTGATAAATTGAGAAGGATTAAATTATACCGCTTGACAGAAACTAATCGGCTTAACGAAATACATACGATTGCGAAATCTGCGTCAACAGACGTTAAATTACACCCTCTTCTTCAGGCACGAGTGGAAGAGTTAAATTCAATAAAATCCGAATTCTTCAAATATCATAATAATGTTATTGGATTACTTGAATCAGACGAGGCTTTCGAGGCCGAAGATGAAGTTCGCAAACAATTTGACGCTAAATTTGGTGAAATCAAGGCAATTAATATTACGCTTCTTTCTTCTAATACGCCCTCAGGAGCCCCTTCCTCTAACATAAAACTTCCTAAGCTTGAAATACCCGCCTTTAGTGGAGATATTAGAACATTTCTATCTTATCATGATATGTTCAACTCTATTATTCATTCTTCAAATGATCTTACGAACATTGAGAAGTTCAATTATCTTCTTGTTTCATTAAAAGGTGAGGCGTTGTCTTTTCTGCAACATATTCCGGTCACTGCGGATAATTATAATTTAGCTTATTCGGAACTAGTCAAAAGGTACACAAATACTCGGCAAATTTTGAAGGCACATTGGCATGCACTGGGGAATTCTAAGCGCATTAATTCAGAAAATCCTTCCGACATTCGGGACTTAATTGACACTTACTCAAAGAACTCAAATGCTCTTAAGAGTTTTACTCTGCCTGTTGATCTTGCAGATTTCCTCTTATTTTCTATGTTAATTCAACGTTGTGACACAAGTATAAGTACTCGTTTTGAAGTACAGCGTAACTCTGATACCGTTCCAACTTTCAGTGAGTTACTCAAATTTTTAGAGAAGCAATGGAATGCTTTGGGTAACGCTATCCAACCGCTTAAATCCAAGTTTAAGAAACTCGAACTTAAACCATATTCTCGTCCTACTACTGCACTGTTGGCCAGTACTCCTACGCTTTCTCAATGCAGTGTTTGCAGTCAGGATCATTTTATTTACCGTTGTTCTGAATTTATCAATAAATCCCCAAAGGAACGCTACGAAATTGTTAAGACAAAGCACCTTTGTATCAACTGTTTAAGTCAAAAGCATTCAACTAAGATGTGCAAATCCTCTACGAGTTGTCATAAATGTAGTCGACGGCATCATACTTTACTACACTTTACGGATAACTCATCTAATTCAGCCACGACGGTTAACGAGCCATCAACTTCTCAAACTTCCACACTCGCCACTTCACTTTCCTTCGATGCTTTTTCTGCTAATGCCACAAACACGCCATCGTTTGGAAAAAATGTTCTGTTAGCTACTGCTCGGATTGAGGTTCTCAATAGTCAAGGAACTTATGAAACGCTTCGGGCAGTGATTGATTCTTGCTCTCAAACATCCTTTATTACCACTAAGGCTATTCAAAACTTAGGTTTGTCCAAACAGAAAACATCGTTAATGATCAATGGCATAGGAGACACATCTCAATCAGCTAATTTTGGAGCAGTCACTTTGTCAATTCGACCTGTTGGTCAATTTTCTCCTCAGTTTTTTGTCGATGCTGTTATTTTGCCCAAGATCTGTGGACATATGCCCACATTTCCTATTAGTTCCAAAAATTGGTCGTATAGAAAATGCAACTTACCTCTTGCCGATCCCACGTTCGATGTGTCGGGCAAGGTGGATATATTGCTGGGAGCCGATCTTTTTTCTAAAATTTTACTCCCCACGAAGATTAGTGGTCATAATGGTGAACCCGATGCACTTTCCACAGTTTTTGGTTTTGTTCTCATGGGTAAAGTAGCTTCCGATCACTGTCGTTCAATTAAAAGTCTTAGGACTATGCTTTCCCCAATATCATCGTTGGACAATATCGTGCAGAAATTGTGGGAAATTGAAAACGTACCGCAAAGTTCCGTCACCTCTCCAGAGGACGCTATCTGTGAACAAATTTACGTCGCGACCTACTACCGATTGGACAATGGTCGCTTCGTTGTTTCGCTACCTTTTCTTAAGCCGGAGCCTAATTTTCCTGATAGTCGCAGTTTAGCGCTGCAACGATTCTATTCGTTAGAAACCCGTCTTTCAAAGCAACCTCAGCTTTATGAGCAATATTTAAGTTTTATGCGTGAATATCTTGACTTAGGTCATATGGACCTTGTTCGTCCTCTAGAATCGCAGAAGTCTACATATTATATACCGCACCACTGCGTCTTAAAGCCAGATAGTATTACTACAAAACTTCGCGTTGTATTCAACGCATCCGCTAAATTGCCCAATCAGACTTCTCTCAACGATCACTTGTTAGTGGGTCCCAAGCTACAACAAGATGTCTTCGCACTTTTGCTCAACTTTCGATTACATTCGGTAGCCTTTACTGCGGACATAAAGATGATGTATCGCCAGATCTTAATTCATCCTTCCCAAAGAGATTACCAAAGAATTATTTGGCGTTTTTCTTCGAATGACGAACCTGAAGAATATCGTTTAAATACGGTCACTTATGGAGTATCTTCTGCCCCCTTCCTAGCTATTCGTACTCTATTGCAACTCGCAAGTGAGGAGGGGATCACTTTTCCCTTAGCCGCTCAGGTTCTCAAAACTGATACTTATGTCGATGATATCGTTACTGGTAGTAGTTCTTTGGAGGAAGCCTTTCAGTTGAAAGATCAGCTGATTTCTCTTTTAGCCCGTGGAGGATTTGAATTACGGAAATGGGCTAGCAATCAACCCACTCTTTTATCTGATTTACCTGCTACTCATCTTTCTATGGATCCGCTCTCATTCGATGACACTCTTGATTATTCATTAAAGATACTTGGCCTCCAATGGAATCCAGCTACTGACAGTTTTAAATTTTCCACTCAGTTGGTCAAGCCCGTGTGTACTAAACGCAATATACTCTCCCATTTAGCTCGCATCTTTGATCCTTTAGGAATTTTAACTCCCATAACATTTTTCTTGAAGCATCTCATTCAAAGAATTTGGTCTTTGAAACTTCAGTGGGACGAAAAACCCCCATCGGACATTTTACGTATTTGGGGAAGTTATCTTCAAGAACTACCATGTTTGGAAGACTTGTCTCTACCTCGAAGAGTTTTCCCAGCAAATGTTCTTACCTGTGAAATGCATGGTTTCGGAGATAGTTCGGAGAAGGGTTATTGTGCCGTAATTTATTTCAGGTTTACTACTTCTGAGGGACAATTTTCCACTTCTTTCGTGTGCGCCAAAAGCAAAGTCGCTCCTCTCAAACGAATTTCTTTACCTCGATTAGAACTCAGCGCTGCTGTTCTTCTTGCACGCCTTATTCATTATGTGTGCGAAGTTTACAAAGATCAGCTAAAATTTAGTCGAATCTGTGCTTGGTCTGATTCAACAGTAGCTCTGTCTTGGATTCAATCGTCACCGCACCGCTGGAAAACGTTTGTCAGTAATCGCGTCTCATTTATTCAAGAATTAGTTCCCCAGTGCTCTTGGTTGTATGTTCCCTCTCAGGATAACCCCGCGGACATTGGTTCCCGTGGACTCTTGCCGTCTAGGCTTCTGGACTGTTCCCTTTGGTGGGCGGGACCTTCCTTTTTAAAGTCTCATGATCGAACCTTAGCATCTGAGTTATTTTCCAATGACTCTCCCCATGCGTTAGAAGAAGAGCGCAGAACTACTCTCAGTGTCTTTGTTTCTGCCAATTTTTTGGACGAGTTAATCACTAACGTTTCGTCATTGTCGTCGCTTTTGCGCATTCTAGCTCGCATTTTACGCTTCATCCACAATTCTCGTTTTCCGTCCGACAGAAAGTCAGGTCATCTTATATCATCTGAACTTCATACCGCTTTGTTCTGCCTAGTACGTTATATACAAGGCTCTTGTTTTTCTGAAGAGATCGCTACTCTTAAACAGGGTAAACTTCTTCCCAAGCCTTTGCGAAAAGTATCTCCTTTCTTGGACGATGATAATATTTTAAGAGTAGGGGGACGACTTCAACATGCTCCCCTCTCTTCTGATAAAAGATTTCCTGCCATTCTTCCTAGTTCAAGTCGCTTTACGCATGCTCTTATAGAATACACACACCTTAAGTATTTTCATGCAGGTAATCAATCGACTCATTTTATCCTTTCGCAACAGTTTTGGATTCTATCTGCTAAGAGAACAATTCGCAAGGTTCTTTCGAAATGTTTACGTTGTTTTCGTACTAATCCTACTTCACTTCAACCACCAATGGGTAATTTGCCAGCTACGAGGTTATCTCAGGTTAAACCGTTTCTCCATGTTGGCGTGGATTATGCTGGGCCTTTTACTATCACCCTTTCCAAGACTCGAGGAGCTAAAACGCAAAAGGCTTATCTTTTCCTCTTTGTTTGTTTCGCAACAAAGGCTCTTCATTTGGAATTAGCATCTGACTTGTCATCTGAAGCCTTTATAGCCGCTCTCCATCGGTTTGTGTCGCGGCGAGGTCGTTGCCAACACCTCTATTCTGATTGTGGAACCAATTTTATAGGTGCTCAGCGACAATTACAGAAGCTTATGCAGAGTGCAGCTGCTTATGAACAAATTGCCTGGCATTTCAACCCACCATCCGCTCCGCATTTTGGAGGTTTGTTTGAAGCAGGCATTAAATCTGTCAAAACGCATTTGCGCCGTGTCATTGGTGGGCAGATTCTCACTTATGAAGAACTTTCCACTATCTTAATTCAAATTGAAGCGATGCTCAACTCTAGGCCTCTTACTGCTGTTAGCAACGATCCCAATGATTTATCTGCGTTAACTCCAGGTCATTTTTTAACTTTGGAACCTCTAGTTGCCGTACCTGAACCCCCGTTGTCTGATGTTCCGTTGAACCGTCTTAATCGGTGGCAGCTGGTGCAACGAACGGTACAGACTATTTGGTCCCGTTGGTCTTCTGAGTATCTTCATTCCTTACATCAACGTGCTAAGTGGAATTCTCCTGCATCTTCGGTAAATGCCGGTACACTGGTTCTCATCAAAGACGATTGTACTTTACCTTTAAATTGGCGCCTGGGAAGAATTGTCAAAACCCATCCTGGTACCGATGGTGTAACTCGTGTTGTCACAGTGCGAACTGCAGCCGGAGAGCTTAAGCGCCCGGTAGTTAAAGTTTGTCCACTTCCTCTTTTTGATTAGGAAAATATTATACATATTTTGGTGGGCGGTATGTTGCGTCCTCGCATTAATATTCATTTTCGTTATTTTATTTTATTCTTTAATGTATTGTGGGTTGCAGAATCTCGCGTTAATTTTATTTAAATTGGGATGTTATTAATTTTAAATTGGCAAGTTACTTGTAACGCATGTCTTTACGATACTTCGCCCAAAAACCTTTGGGCTGAAGGCTGTGTCACATTCGGGCAGTGCCGCAATTTTTCTTGCTGTCCAACTCCAGCCAGGAACGCCGTCGCGACGCGCCGCATACCAATCCAGCCGCCAAGATAAGATAAGGGCATGTCATACCAGTTTACTTGCTTCTCCAAATTTTTGAGCTTTACCGCACATATGGGGAACTTTTTTTATTATTGATTTCTTAGAAAAATTTATTCTTTATGAAAGCTCCTGCATGTTCTCAAACTTAAAATGCATATAACAAAATTTGAATACCTCTTGTCATATACCGAGGAAATCAAAATATTTGAAATCGACGTAAGAGTAAAGTATCTTTATTTTTTAAAATTCGTTTGTATCGTAGAACTTTAACTTCATAGAGCTGGATGTTTGTTCAGGTGTGATAAGAATATACTCTAAGCTTTGTTTTTCGGTCATCCACCAACTAGAAATTACGATCAATAACGATACCATAAAAA
The DNA here is from genome assembly GCA_958336345.1 of Dorcus parallelipipedus. Lineage (NCBI taxonomy): Eukaryota > Metazoa > Arthropoda > Insecta > Coleoptera > Lucanidae > Dorcus > Dorcus parallelipipedus. The sequence continues at coordinate 48,410,813 of OY284475.1, forward strand.
TTTCATATTTTGTGTCAAATTTTTTTTTTCATCCTAGACAGTCATGATTTCATATTTTAAATCATATAGAAATTCTAAATAACTTTTCTAAATAATATTTTCCCGTATCTTAAAAGATAAAGGTACTTTACTCTTATGTCGATTTCAAATATCTTGATTTCCTCGGTATATGACAAGAGATATTAAAATTTTGACATGTGCATTTTGAGTTCGGGAAGATGGAGGAGCTTTCATAAACAGTAAATTTTTCTGAGAGATCGATAATAAAAAATTTCCCTATATGTGTCATTTCTGCCTATCACTGCATATCCGTTTCTTGTTTCCCTCGGGTGATTTTGAACTTTTCTTGGAAAATTTTGATAAAATATTATATAAGTTACGGAAAAGTGGAAAAAACTATATGATAACAGATGACTTTAATATTAAATTCAATGACACTAATACAATGACAAATAAATTTAACGATCTAGTAAACTCGTACAATGTACAAGTGCTAATAAATAAAAACACAAGAGGTGGAAACTGTATATACAACATACTCAGCAATTCAAGTAATATATGTGACGGCAAGATTTTTGAACCTGGTCCATCAGATCATAGAGCTGTTTCAGCTAAAATTAAAATAAATGTAGAACAAAGTAAGCAAACAGAGACTCTCAATTATAGGGAATATTCTGAATTAAATAAACTTGCTTTCTATAACAATATAGAGCAGATCAATTGGCCTTTTATCAAAGATAATAATGCAGTTAAAATTGACGCTAAATTTGAGAACTTCTTAAGTATGATAAAAAACAACATAGATCTAGCTTTCCCATTGAAAAGAAAAAACGTCAAGACTATGGGATCTGAAAATAAAATGTGGTTCACACAAGAACTAAAAGAAATAAAAAATAAGATAGCATTCTTATCAGGAATAAAGCATCATATAAGAGAGGAATTTTTGTGTATATCGCTAAAAGAGTTTTAAAGTTTTAAAAACAGCAAAAATAATACCAATTCAAAGGGAGGGGAAATCACAGAGGAGAACTTCCGCCCGATCTCCCTGTTGCCTATCATATCAAAGGTTTTTGAGACGGTACTAAAAAAAAATAATCGAACATTTTGAACAAAATAATCTGTTTTATGCAAACCAATTTGGCTTTAGAGCAAAGAAATCAACAACAGATGCAATAGTATATTTAATAAATAAAAGCAACTTGTGCATGGAACAGGGAGACCTGACGGGAGTAACGTTCTGTGATCTTCAAAAGGCATTTGATTGTGTAGATCACAATCTTCTGTTACGAAAATTACAATACTACAATTTTAATATGGAAAGTGTTAAGCTGCTCAAATCGTATCTACGAAATAGATATCAGTATGTCAGTGTCGAGGGAGAGGAATCAAAACTGTTAAGTGTTCGCTCTGGAGTACCACAAGGGTCGGTCCTAGGACCATTGCTTTTCGTGATATATATCAATGATTTAATAAATGGGGTGGGAAATGCAAAATTATTTAATTTTGCTGACGATACTACACTAATTAAAATTAACAATACTTTGGAAAATTGTTCTAATGACTTAAGTAATTCAAAAATTAAAGTTGATCAGTGGCTCCAAGCAAACGGCTCATTTTAAATGCGAATAAAACACTGCAGATGTATTTTACGCATAAGGATTTAAGAGGAAACGATAAAGTAGAGAAAGTTAAATTCCTTGGAGTATACCTTGATCTACTCTGTCATGGCAATATCAAATCGATCATGGGTCAAAAAAAATTACTAAAAACATATTTGTCTTACGTAACTTAGCAAAATCACTGCCTATACAGGCTTTACTAACCGCCTACTTTGCACTAATAAACTGTCACATCACCTATGCAATTATATGCTGGGGACACAAAATAAATTCAAGCAGAATCTTCGCAGTCCAAAGAAAAGTTATAAGAATCATATGCCGTATGGGGTATAGAGATGATGTCAGGAATAAATTTATTGAGCTGAAGATATTAACTGTACCGGCAATGTATGTTTTAGAATGTTTAACTTACAATTAAATTGATTTGTTTAATTGTCATTAGTTTAACTTACACTTATAAAAATAAAATAAAATAAAACCATGTGTGATGCACATAGAGATATACATAACCATAATACAAGGAATAAAGAGAATATATTAACTGAATCAAATAGGCTAACGTCTAGCAGATTTGGACCAAACTATTATGGACCAACATTTTTCAATAGCCTACCTATATTAGGACTCTTCCACTGGATAAATTCCGAAAAGTAATAAAAGCACGGTTATTAGAGAACCCAATTTACAACCTTCAAGAATTCTCTAAAGATTATCTTTAAACACCGACTCCTACAGTGTTTGTAATATTTTAATATGTTTGTATTGTTGTGTTCTTGAACTATAGACTTGTCTATGTCATGTGCGACGAAATAAGACCGATAAAAATTATTATTATTATTATTGTATTTTTGAATAAGTAGCGCCAACGAAGAAACACTTGAATAGTAAATTGTCCAAGCCGGATAAAAGACGTCTCTTGAAATCTAGTAGGTCGTGGTTAGTTGAATTATTATTAGTTGAATTATAATACACAGAATATTATTTGGACTACTTGATGCTTTCTGCAAAACAAATAAATAATTTGCTTGGTCGCGCTTCGTCGCACTTGTTTAAAGTGAATATATGAAGCCAAGATATCAGAAAATCAAAGTGTGTTTATATCCACTTGGACAAATTTGGATATATTTTTAAATGTCAAGGTAAACTGAAAATGTGTCTAAAACTTTTCGACAATAATTTTTAAAATTTAAATAGTCACTAATATCATGGACAATCCTTTGGTCTTAAAATTTTATTTTATGGAAAAAATGATAAGCTATTATTGTGTTACCTCGATAATTAAAAGCTTAAACCTTGGACAAATAAACGCTAGAAGAATTAACTTTCAAAATGATATCCAGAAAAAACAATGGAATTTATGTTTCACATAACGCGTTCCTAAAGCACCGTATCCTTCCGTCAAAATGTAACGGTGTAATATGTTATAAGAAATTTTATTGTCATTTTCATGAAGCTTAGATATTATTCTAAGTATTTGAATAAAAATTTCGTCGAGTTTCAAAATTTTTATTTTTGTCGAATGTCCACTATTTTACTGTTTCGACACACTGTGCGCCAGGCGGCGCTGAACGCAAAGATGTGCATGGCGCCTATAACAATAGGTATCAGATATGTACGTCGCGTACATGTAATATGTAAATATAAGAATTAAAACAACAAAAGTTTTTGTTAAATCTGAGTTACATAAACTAATCAAAATTCACGCACCAATACAGCACACTTGCTTATAATTACCAGAAAATTCAATATAAAATGTAGAGATACCAAAGAACTTATTCGTTCTTTCGTACAATTTGTTTTATATAATATGCAATTATAAATATTCGAATGTAAATTTAATGTTCAGTTTCATAATATTGATGATTTGAAAATTGGAATTATATAAATTTGTTTGCTTGATGTAACTTCCAAATGTTTACACACACACACACACACACACACACACACATATTGAAGGGATGAGAAATTATTTTAGCAGAGATATATTTGTTGCAGGTTTAATAATTTCCAACCGAGGCATGTAGGGCGACATCAGAAAATTTGCTCTATAGTAGAATGTTAGGAACACTCAACTAAAACACAACAAAGGATAACACACATATTAAATTTTATCAAAGGAATTTGCTTAATGTCATATTATCCTGAACAACAAATAAATACGTTATTTGAACATAAGCGCAGACTAGGACTTTCTTGCTTATTTAAACTACGGGTATACCAATTTCTAAATCAGTATACCGAATTTTACACTGAAAAATGCCCACAAAGAAAATTGCGCACACAGAAAATTGCTCACACCGAAAAAGGCTCATCCAGAAAAATGCCCACATAGAAAAATACGCACATTATATTTTATTTTCACATAAAAATGAAATTTATGCGCATTTCCATTACCGTACCAGGTGTGTTAAATAACGTGCCTTTTCCAAAATTTTTATTTTTCAAAGAATCTAACAAATAAAGTGACCACCGATGATCAATGTTAAGAGTCCTTTTACAAAGCGCTAATTTTAAAAAAAGTTTTTCTGAGTAACCATTGTAAATTATAAGCTCAAATTTTCAGTACACATTCATGAGACAATTATCTAGGTCTCACGTTGACATTTAAAAAAAAAATTTTTTTTTTTTTTAAAATCAAATCGGTATCTCAAAAACTATACAAAATTTTGAGAAAAACGAAAACGTGAGACCTAAATATGATATTCTACAGCATATTTAAAAAAAAATCAGTTCTGTGAATTTAATAATAGCTGAGAAAAACAGCTTAAAAATTTTCAGGAAATATCGTCGTTGTAATACAACGCCTCTAACGGAGAGCAGTCTAAACTACAAATTTCGTATTCGGGGCACATTAGCTACGAAATTTGTTGTGGTTGCCCACCTTTTTTAATCGCGACCCTTTTAGATTTTTTAAAAATGTTCGCGGTCCGGCTTCTCATTTGCGATATTTGATAGTATGCATAGTATGATAGGATGCATACGCCGGCCATTAAATTTTTGATTTTAAAACCGATGGCGACCCACTAGAAAACCCAAGGCGACCCCCTTTTGGGTCGCGACCCACCGGTTGGGAACCACTGTTCTAGACGGACCATATTTGAGGGTTGTACCCACGGTGAATTGAATACTAACGGTGGTAGCACTCCCGCAAGTAAAATAGCGAACTATTATGTCACCGCATACCCGCTTCTCCTTTTACACAGTTATTTACCAATATGTATTAACTGTCACGGTTGACAGTTGTATTAGAGGGAGAAGCGGGTATGCGATGACATAACGGTTCCCTATCTCACTTGAATGCTGCCACTAGTAGCAAAAAATATGTAATTTACGACATCCCGGATTGACTTTTGAGTATTAGTAAGATTTGGATGTATTCAACATTCATAGTTTTGTAGTTTTGTAGTAGGATGTTCTATAAGCTTTCTGTAAGCGTTATTCTTATGATTGCGACTGTATGTGCTGTGCGGAGCTTGAAGCTCTTGAAAGGAATGCTACTACTACATATTAGTATTCAGTTCACCGTGGGTTGTAAAGAAAAATTTCAAGGAAGATCTGAGACTGTTATTTGAGGCAGTTGAAACAATTGATTGGGAACAATTTGAACATCTTTTATAATTAATCGGTGTTATTATTGTTTGTAGTTGTTTTAATAATTTGTTAATTTTTGATAAAAGCATGGGCGTTTAAAACTCTCCAAATACGTACTCAGAAATATGTAACAGTTATTTTTTATACAAGATGACAAAATTCAAATTTATTTTTATTTATAAAAAATAGGAGTAACAATTATTTTCTGAGTCCACTATTTAGAGAGCTTTAAATGCTTATGCTTTTATTATAAAAAATTAACAAATTATTAAAACAACTACAAACAATATTAACACTAACTGATTATGTTTAGAACTACGAGGAGAAATTTAAAAAAAGGCACACCATGTACGGTAATGGAAATGCGCATAAACTTCATTTTTATGTGAAAATAAAATATAATGTGCGTATTTTTCTATGTGGGCATTTTTCTGGGTGAGCATTTTTCGATGTGAGCAATTTTCTGTGTGCGCAATTTTCTCTGTGGACATTTTTCAGTGTGGGTAATTTTCCATGTGCGCATTTTTTGGTGTGAGCAGTTTTCCGTGTACGCATTTTTCCATGTGGGCATTTTTCGGTGTGCGCAATTTTCGTTGTGCGTTTTTTTTTTGTCCGCATTTTTCGCAGTGGGCTTTCGTGTGTTGAAGTTTGGAGTCCTTTAATATCCTCTGCTAACATAATTATAAGCTCTAGAAGAACTAAACACATTAGATGTCACATCGTATTTTATTGATTAACTTGTTTTATATATTTTTAATAAACAAAATGATTACTACATAGTCATGTAATCCTTGGAATTATTGTTTACTGGATTTTATTCTGCCAGCTTCAACAGTATATAAAAATTATTTAAAGAAAATTTCATTAATTTTCTGCGTTTAGGTCCAATACTTCAAGTTAAAATGAACTGTTGAGGATTATAAATTATCTACCCAGTAATTAATATAATAATGAACAAGTCCTTTACTTTATCCCACTGGGAATGTATGTTTACTAGCGTTCCTAATTTAGTCTTAATAGCATTCGGCACTTATTTTCTTTTTAATAATATTTCCTACTTTTCCACATGCATCATCGTTTATCGTGTTCACAATCAAATTACAAGTAATAATAATATACCAATAATATACCTAATGAACCATACATCTATTTATAAGGTGTATACGTATCTAGAATAGTTGATTAATTACATCGTGAATTGCTACTAACAACTGGGAGAAATTTTAAGTGAATTACATAGCGCACTTATGTTAAACTATCTAAGATGAGATTGTTTTTAGTCGAAAATTATGATCCTACGTGAATTATTAATCAATAATAGAATTTTGCGATCTGTCTGTTTACCTAATAGGTTGTGGACAAAGCTGTGAGTAAGGCTACGGTCACAGTGCATCAGTGTTTTACCGATTTTTTACACTGCCGAACACTGCCGGTGTCGGTAGAATAATTAAATACATATTGACAAATGAAAGTGGTCACATTTGGTCACGCTGGTAAAACCTACTGCAAGTTGCTGCAAATGTGACCACTTTCATTTGTCAATACGTATTTAATTATTCTACCGACATCGGCAGTGTTCGGCAGTTCGACACTGATGCACTGTGACCGTGGCCTAAGAAGGCATTACTGAACGTGTGGTCACAAATGAATTCTGTTATAACAACCATCATTGAATCGATTATATCGGTTTAGTCGTTTGGTTTCACACCTAACTGATATACAGTAAACTAGCTATTAAGAGTCACTTATCAATTACAAAAGAATTTACTAAAAAGCAAAAGTATAGAAATTTGCATAGTATTTATTCTGTTCCTTTCTTTATAGAGAATAATGGGTTTTAGAAAAAGAAACTATTCTTTAGTTTCACATACTTTTATTCCTTTCGTCGATACTATTTGGTATAAATAGTTGCATTTTTTTTATAATCTAATAAATTCTGTAATTGTAAAGGGGGCCCTACATAGAATGCTGAACGCTGAGCATTCAGAGTTCTGGCCGCCATGTGTAGGGCGCCCTTAAAATTTTAGTTAGCGATGTTATAATAAGTGTTGTCGGTTTGATTTCGTTTTCAGCACACATTCTTTTGTGATTGTGTTGATAGTAATAGTGCATAATCAAGCAAAACCACTATGAGAAAATAATAAAATCAGAAAGAAAGACAAGTGTTATAAAAACAAATCAATGCTAATTACATACTTTTTGTCTTTTAGAAATATTGTAAATTTCCAAACGTTACGGACTTTATGTACAGAAAACATCCGCACATCAGCCTGCATTACTCGATTAGTTAAATTACAGATAGAACTTACCTGGACTATTATTAATATTTGCAGCTCATAAACAATTTCTTAGAAGCACAAAAACTATTCAAAACATCTTTAAAATTTCATAAATCGCCGAACGTATAAGGTTTCTGCCTAACTATAAGCTCTCTAATGATTAAGTTTTTCTAACATGACAGGATTCTTCTCCTGTCTTTCGAAGTTTTGTAATTCAATCTATTAAATTAATTCGCATTTATTATTATACCTTAAAATAAATAATTTTCTTGTTTTTCAAGTAAAGGCATTTAAAAGTAATATCCCTATTGTTTCAGTTAAGAGTTGCCAGTATTCTCATTTATTTCAAATAGAAATTACTTACAACAAAATATAAATTATAAAGTAAATTGAATAACTTACTACTTCTTATATGAATAGGCATCCCAAAAAGCAAAATGAGAGTAGATATGATAGCTATCCACATATAAAGAAGACCAATTTACAACTTGAAATATAAACTATCTGTTGATTAAGCGGACTTTTCGGAACCCTCTATATTTTCGCAATATAAGCATTTCATATTGTGTTATATAAAGAAAAAAGGAATACATTAGCATATTTATTGTAAACTGATACACAAAAAACGAGAAAAAATGCGTAAATTTGCTGATATATGATAGTTACATAAAAAAACCATTCAGCGACATGTTTCAGTGCTATTTATTTGTCCGGTTCCCTATCAAACATTACGACAGCGAGTCGTGATCGATTTTTACGTCAGCGAATTTCACATTGCATATTTTAAAGCTTTAATAAAACCCATGTATCACGACAGCGCAAATAATTGTTATTGATTGATAGCCATATTTTGACAGATATAAGCATCATTGATACGGATTTAATTAATTTTATAGTGCTCCGGGCGTTGTTCCGTCCGGATATTGTTATTGAATTAAATTCATAGCTGCTTTGCTTTGTGATTCTTGAAACAATATTGAATTTCCGTAATTAGCATTTACTGCTCCGTTTACCGTCAGAAATTCGCACTAATTTGAGACAGGGTCGGATCATTGCAAATATAAACTGTTTTATTGAACTTGTAACAAACTTTCAAATAAATTCCTATTTCCACGGAGTTGTGTTATCTGTATTTCTTCTAATTATCGTACTTTCCTAGAAATTCCAAAACTTAAATAAAATTTCAATCTTACCCTCGGTTTTTAGATTTATTTCTTATTTGCAGCACGTTCATATAGTGCATACGTTTACTTTCATTAGTAAGTTCAATATTAGACCTTTGCGATGGTATGTTACCGATATTGGAGTATATTGCTCATTGTTATGAGCTTAAATTGCAAAGGGAGACTTCATGTAAACACGTCCATACACGAGATTACATTTCTAACAAGAGTTTCCTGTTAATAATTCAAGTTGCTCCTTGTTGATCGAAGAAGGTACTTTATATTTTGCTTCGTAATTAGTAATTCCATTACAATAAGTGCAAATATGGTACCATTTTTTTCATTTGAAATTTTTTAAACCAAAATAAAATATTTAAGACTCTCTTCTTCGATCGAAACGCACTCTTCGGTGTTTTGTTCTTCGCATGCATAATTCGAAGCAGCAATAAATTCAAATCTAAGCAATGCGTTAACGTCAGCCACCTCTTTCTTGCGAATAAACAAATTTGTTCCCCGCTGAAAGGATTCCGCCGAGGGACGGATAAGACATAAAAATATAAACCGCCGTGCTAAATTGTGTTTATAAATCAAATTACGGTAAATGGTCCGTTTCCTACGCATGTAATGTTGTCTTTCATTCTCGGCAATTATTATCTTTTACCTTGCTTTCTTAAATGCAACATTCGCTAAGAGTTTTCCCTCCTTTTTATGAAATTGTACCCGAGTTTCTTGTTAACCCACTCAGTTTTGTCGGATCACATCGGAAAACTTTTTCGGAGAATGCTTTAATTTTATGGCAAATACGGCAGATTTCTTTTAAATATACATAATATAACTATAAGTAATGTAAGCTATTAAATTGAATTATTTTCGAACACGAAGTTGATTTTTTGAATGACCTGATACTTACAAAGCTGTTTGGTAACAAATAAATTGAACAACATACAATTTGAAAACACTAAATACAAACAATATTTTAAATAAAACATAAATCGAAATAATAGCAATAAATATAATACTAACAAATTAAGGTTTTTTAACTTCCTTATAAACTCTCTTTTTACTAAAATGAACATTTAATTAAAAGGAAGATTAATATAACTTTTAAGGAAATGCCTCTTTCGTAAGGAATGAAAGGGGTTTTTAATATAATCCAGGCAAGGTGCATCCCTAAATACATATTTATAATTGAGTCACAAACGGTACAAATAGCCACAATATTTTTTTTAACATCAATTTCCTTCACACTGAAAAAAAATTCATTATAGTGTAGAGTAGCAAATCTCTGAAACATATCAATAGCGCTTTTTTTAACCACTGATGATTTTCTATCCTTTTGATCCGTGCTGGTAGGCAATTACAGAGATCCATGCACAACAAATCGCCATGTTTTCTAATTTAACAAGTCTATGATGAGGATACGGATAAATGCAGCTTTTTTGTCTCGTAATATAGCTATTGATGTATGTATTTTCACATAATGAAAAGCACTACATTATTTTTGTTAAATAAACTAAGTATTTGTAGATTTATAGTTCATACACTGTTAACAGATTTTCTAATTGAAATACTCCATGGAAATATACTTACGTGCAAAGAAATCGACCTACTTCACACGTTTGACGTTATTGCTTTTTCTATCTGCTTCAGAAGAAGAAAGAAATCTTAATAATATCAAGACTGTGAAGAGAAAATAAAGAGTTCTAATATCCCTATGTCATTAATTTCAGAACTTCTTCCTCAAAAAGTGATACTGTATTCGCAAAAAGACTAGAAATTAGCGCATTGTATGTTCTTGCTGGTACAGTAAGTGAGAGTACTAATAACCAAGTACACTGAAGCAAGTTTACTGCGAAAGACATCTGTCCAGTTATTAAAGTTAATTTTAAATTAAAGCGAAAAAAGACAGCCTTAATATGGTAACTTTAACATAGATTTTCTTCAAGATGAACGTTTAAATATTTATAATTTTTTATGACTGCAATTAAATTTCAATTGAGGCAAGTTTCATCAATTATCTCCTCGTGGCACTGAGGTTGAAATAAAATGCAAGTTGTTTTCGCTGTATTAAGAACCAAACTATTCCATGGGAGTTACATTATCTTTCTGCTTTGTCCATTATTTCGGATTCAAGTTGTAATATATCCAGAAATTTTTTTCCAGCAATTATTATGCTATTATCATTGACACAATTAAAAAAGTTACAGCCATGTGTTTTTTAATGCTACTGGTAGATCATTTAAATACAAAATAAATAAAAGAGGACCTAAAATACTCCCTTGCGGTAAACCTAAGTTAATTTCCCTTAGAATTATTAATAATTACCTTCTGAACTCTGTTGGACAAGTAGGACCACAGTCAATGAAGAGCAGTGCCTCATATGTCAAATTTCTCCAATTTTTGCAGCAAAATATCCTGATTTTCAACAAATCTAGGAAAAAGTCACATGTAAATTCTTTTTCTTTCCAGCAATTCAAAATTTTATTAATAAAAACAAAAAGTGCAGTTCAGTACATTTGTTGTTCATGAAACAATGATGAATTTGATTCCACAGCTCACATATTGATTTGCTGTCTTGCATATTCAAAAATGTTTGAAAATGCAAGTAACTGATAGGTGCTTATTTATTCAATGCATTTTCAATTCCTTTTTTATGAATTGGTTTTACTAATGCAATTTTAACTTCTCTGGATTCAATCGTTCTTGGAACTGCGCACGATCAAGTTGAGAATAGCTAATATAATGTCGACCAACCGAATCCTAGAGAACGGCGTACCACAATGTTCGACCCTCAGTGTTTCACTGTTTCTAATTACCGTAAATAGGCTTGCGGACAACCTCCCACGGTCTATTCAGAAATGCCTTTACGTAGATGATTTGCTCATATTTGTAACCGCTAAACCACGCCAGACGTACAACAGACTCCTACAAATTGACGTGGTCACAGCTAATGTAGGAAACCGTGGTTTTCGTTTTTCCACCACCAAAACGGCTTGTGTTCATTTCCACAGACATCGTAGACCTCATCATCTACCTATCTTATCAATTGAATGCACTCCGATAAATTGCATACCGAAGGTCAACTTCCTAAGATTGAAATTTGACCAAAAGCCTCATATAGATGGATTAGTCCTGCAGGTCCGTAAAACCCTAAATGTACTTAAGGTCCTACCGGGGACCAATTGGAGAGCTGACCGTGAAATTTTACTTCGTCAGTACATGACACTGATGCTGTCCAAATTAGACTTTGGCAAGGTAGCATATTCTTCCGCAACCAAAACCAAACTGCGACCCCTCCAGGTTATCCAAAACAGTGCGTTACGGCTAGCTCAGTACTTAATCTTTGTTGCGAGGCAGAGATACCTCCACCTTCCTAACGCAGAAACTGTTCCCTATTACTATACGTGACTTATATTCATGCTCTTCCATCGCGTAGGAACTTCCATACTCCTTTTGAGCCACCACGCCTAGATAGATTCTGGTAGGCGCCCACTAAAGAAACCAGCCGCAGTCCGCATACTCTCTCAAGTTTTAATGGGCCGCCCCCTGGTCTTTTCCCCCAATTAAGACTCGTCTAGATCTACATACCATCCCGGAGGAAATTAAAAATGTGGATACATTACGCTGGCACCTGGGTGCTATACTCAATGATACTCCTAACGCTGAGGTATTATTTACAGGTGGATCTAAATCCGATGAAGGCGTAGTATCAGCAGCAGTTACAGCCAATTCACAGATTTTGCTCTCTCTCTCACTCCCCAAAGCAGCATCTATTTACTCAGCGGAAATGTATGCCTTTTTCCAAGTATTAGACACCTGCCTACCACATATTGATCGTGACTTAGCCATCTCCTGCCACTCATTAAATTCAATCGAAGCGCTTTCCAATTCATTTACCTGATTTGTTCAAACTTGATAAATGCATTTGTAAATGCATTTATGTTAGTGTTCAGTTTTAGAAAATGTAGTTCACATTTTAGAACACGCAGAGTATCCAAACTACTGACGTTCACGTTGTAGAGACTACAATGTGCTCTCAAAGCTATCCGAATTTACTCGAAGATGCACTATTATCTGGGTTCCCAGCCATCAGGGCATTCAAGGGATTGAACTGAAAATAGAATTTTTGTCAACTTTCTGATACCTTTCTAGACGGTTTTATTGCATTGCATTGCTATTAGCGAATTAATGATTATTTTACTTATACATTTTCAGGAAACTTGATAATTTTAGGTATTAAAATATATGTTATTAGCCTCAATAGCTCTTTTACTGATGGTTGATTCATGTTAATTATTGCCTAGAGAACTTTCACCTGAACTACTGAAAATAAAAATAAAAGAAAATAAAATAAAACCTACCTATACAGAACCTATACCTGTACATTCATGTGCATGTACCAATTCGTTTTGGAAGTTGTGATTGATCTTTTAATTCTTCTTGTAACATTAAAAATGCTATTACTATATTGCTATATTTTCTTTATTATCAATTATTATAATATTAAAATAATTAATTTGCAAGTGACAAAACTCTGCACATTTTTTTAGTAATCATTTGAAACCATAAAAACCGTCTAGTTAACCTGGAATTTAAGTTTTATGGATGTGATTTTGTCACTGTAAATCTTAAGGCATTATTTAAGAAATTTAGGGCCAATTTCATAATGAAATTTAACGGAGACTTTAAATTTAAAGTGACTTTCAGATGTCAAAAATATGAAACATATTTGTTTACATATCAGAATGTGACTTTAATTTTAAAGTCTCCTTTAAGTTCCGTTATTAATCTGGTCCTAACAATTAAAAAATCGTCCAGAATCGCATTTTCACTTTAATTCTTTAAACCTTAAAGTATTAAAGAGTTAAATTTGTGTTCTGAATAGCACCATTAGTCTAGTTAGTAAATATCACAGATAGTTCTGTGATATTTACATTTTCAACAGCTGTGATATTTGTAATTATTTTATTATCTATATTTAATGAGTCATATTTTTATGTACATTTATCTCCCAAGTAGCAATTTATGGTAAAACTTGGGCACAAGTTTCTTGTGTGTGAACCGCGTCGACACTTTTCATAGCACTTCTGCCTCAGTGCAAATTGTGTCCAAAATATTTATGTTTATGTCTACACATTTCCAACTTATTATGTCAAAAAAAATTGCGGGTCTAAATGGTCACATTTCATACAATTTGTTTAAAATGTCTCTACTTTGTGTTAGTTCGGTCTCTTCAAATATATTTGGGCACAAATGGGTCGATACTAAATAGACTCAGTTTGTTTGAATTGGCTTCCGGTTGGAACCGCGTCACGTTGACTTCTACTGCCGACGTTTCGTTCTTCATTGCAGAAGAACTTCTTCAGGGCTGCTGCTGCTGGTGGTGTTGCTTCTGAACGATGAACGAAACGTCGGCAGTAGAAGTCAATGTGACGCGGTTCAAACCGGAAGCCAATTCAAACATGGACGACGGCCGCGGAAGCCTTCAAGTTAAATTAGACTCTGTTTGATTTTTTCTTGACACGATGTTTCTATTTTGTTACTGAAATGAATTGAGTAGACACAATAATTTCCGTATGGGTAAATTTTAAACAAAGAGTTTCTTTATTGTTTCTACAATGTGTTGTACGGGCACATACAGATCCGTATGGAAACATTTTAGGCACATAATTTCCAATTTGTTTCTACAATGTGTTTAGTTAATCTGGTCAAAGCGTTTGTGTACATAATGCGCATACGACAAATGTGGATCCATAAAGTACAACATTGGTACATACAACTCTCAATACTTAAAGTTTAAAGAAACATGTTTAAAACTGAAAAAAAAACTGTGCACAGTAGAAATTATTACCGACATGTAAACAAGGAAATAGAGATTACTCTCCCACGCTGTTGGTACAATACACAGTTCAACAATTTTAAAGGACATTTTAAATTTCAGGAAACAAAACAATGCTGAAATAATATACACAGTTACACTGAATGTAAACAAATTTCAAATGCCCTAAAAGTGAGGTTACAAAGTACGAGTGTGTTGTGTTGTTCGAATCTCGACCGAATGGAAACAACAGGCGCATTTCAGAAACAAATTTTCTGATATGTGTCCACTGCTAAATATAGACGCATTTTGGACGCATACCGAACGCGAGTTTCTTACAGGTTACCGAATTGTATCTGTATGGCCGTTTAGTCACATTTTCTGGGAATTTTTGGCCAACATTTAGAAACATAAATCTAAATAGTTTCTTCTGTTTTCACATGTATCAGTGCAGACAATTTGTAGGCAAATTTTATTCACATTGCGGAGACATGTTCCTTTTTGGACGCTATACATAAGTACGCCATATTTCAACAAGTACTTCGACACGAATGCATATAAGAAAATGTGGTTTTTCAATTATTATTTTAAACTAGGACTTTTGGCACTATTTAGGGCAGCACTGTAGTAAACAGGATGCCCTGAATAATAAAATCTCATCGGTATTTGATTTTGTGGAGAATAAATTTTTTTTTATCGAAAAAAAAAGAAAAAACAATCAGTTAATTATAGTTACTCGGTATTTGTAAGGCGCGTTAAATTTTTGGTAGTACCATTCAACTATTATCAGTAGACATGGGTTCGCAGTTGTACCTATGCGAATAATTCAGATATGGTGACGTAAAATAAAATTCCCTTGTGTTTTTCGGCTTAAGTAGATGAATGCTTGAAATTAAACTTCCTCGATTTAGTGTTCTTGATGTATCCAAAATGTATCGAGAAGAAATATGATTTGTGTCTGTTTGGGTTTATTTTGCTAAACAATGGTTAGGAAATAATAATTTCGGTAAAATTTGGAACAATATGTGTCGACTTTGTAACTATAATTAGATTAGAACAATGGAAACATTTTGTAAACAATGTGATCACAAACCAGACACATGCAAGTTTACATTTGGACACATAATGGAAACATACTTTCATCAAATTCGCAACAAAATAGATACATTGTGGACACATCAATGTTTTATTTTAGTTACATAATGGAAACGAAAGACACAAAAAAGACACATTTTAGAAAAATTTTAGGTGTATTTTAAACGCACGTTTGGATATATTTTAGACATTATTTAGAACACATTTTGATTGACATTTTGGTCCATTTCCAACTTATAATGGTCCGAATGTCGACAATGTGCCTTAAAAATGTATCGTACCCAAATTACAGTGTCGACACAGCGTCGACATTTTGTAACAAATTAGTTAATACAGAAATTTCTTAAGTGTAACTAGTGATTGCATAGCCAAGTTGGTTGGGTCGGTTGGCAACGGACTTGACTCTGAGCCAGGCAACTGCTCCTTCGAACTGAGTTTTCCGCGTTTCTCCAATTGGTTAGTTCCAGCCGCAGTAGTTAATATAAAAATCACTAGTGTGATTAGAGGTTAGTTCCAGCCGCAGTAGTTAATATAAAAATCACTAGTGTAATGCCTTTCTGTCAAGATCAGAGAGCTTGGGACTTATACGGCGAAGAAAAGAAACGTAGTCACCAAATTATAACCAGTTGGTTTAGGAAACGAGTTGAAGTGGTAGATACAGTAGGATATACTACAAAACATCCAGTGACGGAATAAAATTTTTGCTATTGCAAAAAAATTATATTATTCCAAACATAAATATCAAATAAAGATGTTAAAAGAATTCACCCTTCCATATAATAGTATATATTTTACAAGTTTCACAAGAAGGCTTATTGTAACACGAGTGGGGTTGGGGTACGACGAGCGAAGCGAAGCAAGCTCGGAGTGACCCAAAAGAACTCATATTAACCCTAAAATGTAATGGAAAGTAATGTTTATCTGCCCTTGGGCTGCTAAACTCATAACACGATTTATAGTTCGTAATCTAGCAACACATTGACTTTCATTTGCGCGCTTTGACATTTCACAGATTTTTCAATGAACGTCAGTTTTAAACAATGTTTGAATTTGGTTTAATGCTAGGCGAAAAACAGTTGTGTGTCACACATGCATAGACGCATTTTGCACTTGTGACACAATATACTATATCAAAAATAGTCTAACTGATAATAAAGTAATTCTGTATGAAATATTACTATTAATATTAATGCTAAGTTGTTAAATGAAAATAAAGTAAATATAATAGAATTCAAATAGAATGAGGTTAATATTTTATTGTTGGATATGACGAATAATTTCTTTATATTACTCTAGTTAGTGAAATACGAACGATTTTAAATTTACGTTTACGAAATAAATAATTTACTGGCACAACTAGAAATAATAAAATCGATTGATCTCGTTGTGGAGTGATATGAAACCAAAATACCAAAGATCACTTTACTTTTCTTCAGGTTCGGAGTTCGTCGATAACTCGTAAATATGCACAGTGTAATCAGCATTCAATTCAATAAACTTAACGGAATGAAATGGATGAAACAGATTCAAAGTTTTACGAGTGATCGTGATATTTACGTTTGAATCGCCGGGGTCAATGATCATATTCTACCTATAAACTGTCTCAAAAGTAACATCCGTGCTGGTGGGATTCAGAAAGCCGAAACGAAATAAATCTCTAAATATCTAATTTTTAATTTTTTCTCGACCTTAAATATTAATAAAAATAAGAAAGTTATATTGAATATATACAAGTAAAGATTGCATGTATATTAAAGCAACCATTTCTTTTGATGAGTTAATATTTGAAGTGTTCAAAATCTTATTTTCAAGAATTTATTTTTGTACGACTAATTTCTACATTCACGAACACTCCTAAAAGTATGTGTTTTCACTGTGAATTTTGCATTCGTAACAACAGATTCAGGGCGACGCTTTCGTGTAAATGAGTTATTTAAAACGCATCTCGTTCATTATCACGTGCTTTCGAAGCTCACACACGGCGAACGTTCGCCTAAGAAGCAGCGGTAATCACGGTAAAGCTGCATTTGTATACACGCGCGAGCTTTCCGACGATCAAAGGCTGATATTTATATTTTTTGATATTAGCGTCGCGTTTGTGCAAGTGTATTTCCATTCGAGACGCGCGAAACAAAAATTACTGAAACAACGCCGTTTGACTAGGAAAGAATTCAAAGGGAACGAACGCATTGCATTTAAGAGTGGATTGGATTCCCGCAGAGAATTTTTTTAAAGTTCTTTTAGTAATTGGGAAGTTTTTGTTTAGAGAAACGTTACCAACACTCGTTTTATTTTTCAATTTTTTTTAACGTCCTTTTGTTAAAATTATTTAGTCAGAAAGTACTAAAAAGCAAACTTTTATACGACGTGTGCTTCCTATCATTTTTCCTTGTATATGTATATGTATTACAGTGAAAGCTCTCTTAAGCGGACACCGACCGTGACCAGCAAACTGTCCGTCCATTAGAGGTGTCCGCAAATGCATGAAAATTACATAAATGGGAGATTAAAAACTGTCCAGCTAAGAGAGGTGCCCGTTTAAGAGAGCTGTCCGCTATGGGAGCTTTCAGTGTATACGTTATAAACTTCAATCTTTGGCATCAAGAAACATTTGCACAATATAATTCATTCTAAATTCATGTAGGTATAGTTTATTTGCCAGTAGATGTCTTAAATGAAGTCACGGAGTAAAATTTAGTAATAATAAATTTGTTTATCAAGTTAATTAGCTTGAATATAATTTCACAGGTTCAATCAAGTGTCTTTACATCTTTCTACGTTTTTTTATCAACGCTGCTTTCAGCTTTAATTAATTGAAAGCAGAATCCTTCGTACTTCTCGGAGATAAAAGAAAATGTAGACAATAAACAAGGTTCTTGTTCGGAGATAGCTTCGCCATTAATTTGTCTCCTCGGTAGAAAGTGTTTCAGACAGCTTATTAGCAGCTAATACGCTTTGAGGTCCACAGATTTTTTCACATTTAATTAAATGAGAATTAACAATCGCGCGGATCAAAAGTGATCGTCGCGTACTGCTCAGAGCTCTTTCATCTTGGGACCGAAAATCTCAGAATCGATTTTTCTGATGCGAAAAGAAAAAACGCGAACTTGCGTTTTCACCTTGCCCCGAAACGAAACTTCCACCTCTAATTCATAAATTCCGGACGGAACTTCCCGTAAACTTTTGCCGATGTCATTAATTCTCAGTAAACAGTTCTTAGCGAAAACACACTCGACTGATCGTGACCATCTTAATCCGCGACAACGTTCCACCTGCCAAGGAGTTATATTAAAATTGTGTTTATCAACTTTTACGAGTTTTAATTGGTAATTGAAATCGTCTAGACATGGTAAGTAACGTTATCAAATTTCATTTACTGTTTATGCCGTTGCTCCGTTGTTCTTAAAAGCTTTCCTAGAACTCAGAGATCTAAGTTCAACCGAAGAAGCATAATATTCCATTTCTATTCTAATTTTCGACTAAGCGAGGATGAATAGTAAAGGACGCAAAAGAACTTTATTGTCCCTGAAAGTAGTACGAATGGTGTTAATACGGCTTCGATTGAGAGCGAAATGCTGTAATTCGATATTGATTTCACGTCAAATATAGTGTATTTCGGTCGGCGAGGTATAATTTCAGAAGTTACATATAAATGTCTTTAGTTGAAACGTTAACATCAATGGACTTAAACGCTTCTTTTTATACAACTCACACTGAACTAATAATACCGAAAGTCATTGTTGTATTATGATAGAAATTTAATAGAATGGGAAAAGTTTCACGTCTTCAATATATATAAAAAAAAGGTAAATCAATAACATATGAAAAACAAAAATATTTCTTGTCATTAATTACAACAATTATTTATTTATGCATTTATTTATGCATCAAAACTAACGGAAAATTTTCTATGCTGGTACTTTTGGGAGAAATCGAAGTATACAGGGTTATTCACGTAGACCGTTCATTAAAAGTTTTCAAAGAAGAAGTTTAGATAGAAATTTGAAATTTACGGAGGAGAGATACTTCGAAAGAATCTTTTCATGTAAAATAAAATTGACTTCCAGTCAATTCCAGTTATACGGAAAGTCGCCATCAACTCGCTTATTTTAAATGGAATGCTGTATTTTTTGTCACGTTTTTGAATTCTAGATGTAAAAATATGTTAAATTGCAATACATTTCCCTATCTCCAAAATGCATCATTTTCGAGATATTTTGAATTTTCTTAAAAATTTGGATACTGCAATCTGATTTTCAAAAAATTATAACACAGCTATGATTGAAGCAATTTTATTTGTAATAGCTGATATTGTAGTTGAAGCTTCAAGGTTCTTAAAAATTCGATAAGCATGCTCTATTAAGCTACAGAGTGTCTGAAACGCACCGCTACACTCGAAGATATTCAAACACAGAAAAATACTTTTATTCAAATGGAATGACCAATATTTTAATACACAAGAGTCTCATGGTGGAAAGAGCACCACAGGAAACAAAGGTAAAGCAACAGAGATGATTAGGAGCACTTTGTAAAAAATACAGAAATACGGAAAATTAAAATAAAATCAAGAAAAGAAAAGGAAGACCACATAGAATACGGAAAGAGAAAAACAATAACAGGAATAGGTAATTGGAAAATAGATATAGCATATTATATTAATAAGAGGAGCAGTCAATAAATCAATCATTATTTAACTCCTTTGCAGAATAAGTTCAGATTGCTTGAAGTATATATGTATAAGAAGCACTAAAGTCGATAAATTATTTTATATACCTAACCGGTACGTAATACAGTACTACAAAAGTTGTCTTTACTCATTTTTAATAAAACATTTAAGAAAAACATTATAATTAAAGTAGATTCTTGTCCGTTGAAAACTATATAATATATTATTTTAACGGACACTTAAAATTCGCACAATCACTCTACGTATCACTGAAGGTTGATAGCTTCGTTGCCTTCGTTAGGAGTGAAAATAAAAAATATTGCCAATGAAAACAAATTATCTTATGTATTAATTTGTAATGTAAAACATAAAAAGCAAATTACACCAACAAAAATTGATAATTAAAAACCTGTGTACATATTTGTTTGCAAATTAATTACATTTCATATAATTTGAGCATTGATTTTGGTTTCCGAACATACCGTTGCCGAATGATTTGCTCAGTTTTTTCAGATTTCCAAATTAAATTAATTTATTATTTATATAATTTCAGTAATGCATTTTTAATTAAAAACTGCTTTTACAATAGGTATCTCAGCAAATATTATACATTTAATCAAATACAAAAAGATACTTTCAAAATTTTTTATACCAAAGGCGTTATCGCCCACCCAATTGTTGTACCTACGCTTTTGATTTGCTTTGTGTACCTCATCAGTTTGCAAACTAAGAAATTACAGAGCGTTTACAAGAAAGGCATTTAATTGAGTTAGAAATTTCTGATTACAAGTTCCACTCCTCGTTTTGTTCACGTTCTTAAATTTGAGCAAACAAATTATTCAATTTAAAACACAACTTTATTATTACTGCTTGGTATATTTACATTGTTAAAACGTTGTTATGTAGTTAAAGTAGCTACATGTTTTTATCATTTTATTTTTTTAACATGCATGAGTCAATTGAACTGATGAAGGAAATGGACTCATGATAATAAAACAACATTGAGGATATCATCAAAATCATAGATAATGAGCAGTAAAATTTTTATTTTAGACTATACCATAAATGATGCGAGCTAATTATGTTTGACAAGATACACTGCACAAAAGCTGACTTCAATGTTAAATCTCGTTTCCTTTCCTGCGGTGACCGGAATAAACAAAAGTTCTTGCTCTTTTATTTCCCGTAAGGAAAAAGTAAAGAATTCTTTCGCATGCAGTTTCCGCTTGGTTTGAGTTAACTAAAAGCTAAGCCTTCATAAAATTTATGAACAGTTGTGAAAAATTTACTTATATATTATATATATTAAACTTATATTCTCATTGTTACTTACATATGCATAATTATATTACTAAGTTTACAAAAATGGCTTCAAAGAGGGGTGGACAATGTTAATTAAAATTGTGATTTTTTTTTAATTACCCGTTCAAAGTCGAGAGGAGAGACACAGTTAATGTAATTTTTAATACAAACCAATATTAGAAATTCCATATCCTACGCAGAACTCATATGCTTAAAGCTGTCTAGTCGAAGAGCATATTCATTTTCAAGAAACCTGACCGATTCAGTTATGTAACTACCAAATTGATAATGAAGAAGCAGTGTTTTTGAAATATGCGTGCATATTTTACTTGCTTAACAAACCAAACAGTTCATTAGTCTTTGTAACATTTACTAAATACTTAAGCTTGGATGGATGTCATTTTTGTTTTATAATGTTGAAGAACTTTTAAGTCTTCATTGGTATATTGTATTCATGCCAATGTTCACAGCTTCAACATTGTTAATTTTCGGTTCTAATTAAATAATGACAACGTTAGGTTGAGGTAGCCAGAGTTTAGTTCCTAAAATGTAATAAATGTAATTAAGACATGTAAACGCGTGAGTTGTTCATTAAGATAAATGTCTTCTTGATACCTCCTCCTAACTGTTAGACGGTTTATAGTGGTCTGTATAATATGCTGTCGGTTGAAATCGGGACATAAAGCAATGTTTTATTTTGAACTTCTGTCAAGAAGTGCTACACATCTGCTTGTATTTCCTACATTAACAGGAAACTAGGGTTTACATAAGAAGGTGCAGGTACGATGTGATCCTGAAGGATGATATCAATAAGTCTGTTCGTACAGCATTTCTGACTAGTCTGACTAGTTTCTGAAACCGTCAAAATTAGTTGCCCAACCAAGTAATCATCGGTTTTAATACGCAATTAAGTTTACAACATTGATGGTTTCGTACTCGAAACTGCTGCAGAAACAAACCTATAGTAACACACCTTTCTTTATTGATAAGTCGCACAACAAAACTAATTGCCATTCTAAACTGTACCGGAATTAGATTTATCAAGTGCCAAATAAATTTAAATTTGGATAACTGGCGCCAAAAAGAAATCAATTTATTATTTTATAGAACCACCATTTCGTTGCAGCACATTAGCAAGCCTTAGGCTTATTCATTCTACCAATGTTCGTGTGGAAAATCTGCTGTACCAAATATTTATCTCGCAATAGTACACATACTACAGTAAGTACGCAAGTAAATACAATTGGTACCATATGCCCTCTTCAGTGCACAGAGAGAGCATACTTAATATACAATGCCATTTTGCCTCTGGGACAGCTGTCTGAAGATGCCCAAGAATCTCGAGATAAAGGTTAAATATGAAAAATTTAGACTACTGCATTCTAGAAAATGTTCCAGATCAGCTACCAATGAAAATATTTTTCATCATTTACTCTGCCTATCCGATCCGTTAATAACAACCATCAGAAAGCAATCTTCACAGAAACATATGGAAATCGATGATGAAGCATTAGATTTACTGGAAGATTAAAATTATTCTTCCGCATTTTCCAGGACAATTTATATATACGAGGTGTGTAAATAAAGTAATGAGACTGGAAGCGTAACGTTCTACGCGGCAACACTGCGGGCTTGTCTTTTAGAGAGACAACAGGTCAACATCCAATGCGTTTTCAATATGAGTTTCTACTCCCTAGCGTCATTAGGTGATCCGTAGCAATTTTTTTATAAAGTGATTTTTTTCTAGTGCGGAAAATTCAAATCTTCCCCAATCATTTTCGTTGTTAACCGACGGTCAGAGCGAATTCTGTCGACATTCTGATCAGTTTTCGAAGGCTTTCCACTACGAGGTTCGTCTTCAATCAATTCTCGGTCTTTCGAAAATGCCTTAAACTATCTGAAAACCTGGGCCCTTGACAAAACATTCTCTCTATATGCCTGCTGATGTTTTGGAAAAGTTTCACTCGCGGTGTGCCCGAGCCTGAAGCAAAACTTTATGGCACAACGTTGCTCGAAATTGCTATCACTCATTTTCGGAACGCACTAGAAACAATTTTACAAAAATAAATTTTTCATTTGAAACTCATATTGGATGTTGACCTGTCATTCCTCTAAAAGACAAGCCCACATTGTTGCCGCGTGGAACGTTACGCTTCCAGTCTCATAACTTTATTTACACACCTCGTATTTAGAAGCTATGAGAATAAAAAAAAGCATAATATGTAAAGCCATTTTACATTGACGATTGAGTAGTTTTTCCAACCGTTATATTCTGAAAAGGAAATAAACGAAAACAAATCAAAGAAGAATAATTCTGAATGTCTTTTAATACATAATAATTTTCCATTGAATCTCTGAATAATGAATATATAAATGAATAAGTCGAAGCCAAGAGCTTATTCAAATCATATTTAAACATAAATTAATATGATTCTTTTAGTGGTTGTTCAATTCGATTTCGATTAAACTCAGCAAAATATCATTTACATATTTAATCATATTTCGAATTCGATTCCGAATTTATGGACTTCTAAATTGGATAAATTTGTGTGAGTGAAATGCGTGTTTTCGAATCGACGTTGAAATTATATAAAATCGCGTGGAACGAACCGAAGAGAAAGTTCGGCTTTCTAATTAAATTTGCCATTTAAGAGATCCCGATGCTGTCCGGGCCGGGAAGAAACTTGTCGCCCAAAGAAATCTAATAAAACCATATTGGTTGCACCGTTTTCCCGAACAGCAATTAAGAAATTGCCAGTAAATCATAACAGGACCACACACTGTACGGCGGCACAAGCGCACAAGAAACGGTACATTTCGAATAGCGAAACGATGCCCGGAGTTTATTCCAGTAGAAATCCGAGCGCCACCCGGAATAGTCCTTTAGAAGCTTACTTGACTGTACAGGCGAGAATCAACCGACAAATGCGCGATTAATTTTTGGCGAAACAGATTCTGTCACACAGAAAAGAAACTTTTTGTGCCAAATTGTGTTTCCATAAAAATTTTGGTTCAGCTTTAGAACTACTTTTTTAAAAATAAACTAACCGTGGAACGTACAGAAATGTGACTAACACTTAAACAACTCTAACATTAAAAAATATATATCGAATTATTATATTGGGTGTAGTGTAGTAATCTTCAAAGAATTGTTGTGCATAATAATTCAGTAAACATGTGGTTTCTGAAGTTATGTGCACTGTCGTTTATCATCGCAAGCTCTTTCGCCTCTTACGAAAAGATAGGTGAGTCCTGACTTTATTAATGCTTTTCTGCGTGCAAAATCAGCATTCATGAGGTTTTACTTACCCGAAGTTTTGCGAGTTTGTAAGTTTGTTAAAGCGAATGCGTCTCTCTCCGCCATGAATAATTTCTCGAAAACTTGGAAAGTTTCTCATTCTTTATACGCCAGAATTTAACGCTACACTTTTATTTCCGGCGCTAGAAACTCACCGGACGTAATTGGTTTCAGTTTAAGTTACGACACGGGTAATTTTAAGGGAAATAAAATTTGTTTGGGAAGGTCAGATGGAACGTTGTAACATCCGGGATAATCTCATTTTTGAGCTATTTCTTGATATTTTTGTTATTAAAATTAGTTCGTCTTATCTTCTGGCCTTATGGTCTTATGACCTTCAGTTTAAGTGTAACATATAAACAGTACAAATAGAGATTTACTTGTACTGTTTATATGTTACACTTAAACTGAATAGAGATCGACACTCATTAAGTGGTCCATTTATAGACTTTTCTGATGTTTATTTCACTTATGCCCGATTTCTTCATCGCCTTATCTTAAGGTTAAGTTTATCTCTTAGTTAGAATATAACACATAGTATGTGTACAGCGAACTGTATGAAACATTCCAACTGACAGATAAATTAACCTCAGGATAAACATGGTGAAGAAATCGGCCATTAAGAAGAGATCGTAAATTTTTTCATTTTATTGTTATCAGTTATTGCGGGAACTTGTTGAAGCCATTATCAATCTTATATTCAAAATATTGTAGTCATTATTAATATAATTGAATTCCTAGATGCTGGCAAAATCCATTACAAAATTCACACGACTGTTAAAGAAATCTCATTTCTAATCATCTGACACAAGCATATATCAGGAAATTTCTGCGAATATCATAGGTAATTAAGAAACTCAAAACAAGTAACAGACATTTTTATTTTTAATAACATAAAGTTGAGCATCCCTATGATATACACTGTCTTTCAAAAAGTGTGTTACAAATGGGATTTCTTTATTATTATTGATTTTTATAAAAATTTATCGACGCAGAACGCTTTTACATCTCAACTCAAATTGGGAAATGTCAGATGAAATTTATCTTGAATGGTGCACAGCGTGGACATCGAAAAATGAAGATGGTTTAAGAGTAAAGTGCCCTTATTTTACAAGATACAAGAAAATATCATAAGAATAAGTCGTTCAAAATTAAAAATTATAGCTAAATATGAAATCCTCCTATCTCAAAAATAAAAAAAATCGCAATTTATTGTGAATCACTCTTTGTACACACTACATTAGGGAGGGACAGGTAATGTCGCCACCAGTAAAATATTTTAATCCTTTGACCTGTTACTCTGATCTTAATCCTACGGGTAATTTCGCCACCAATATTTTCGATGTATTTTAATGAGGGAGTTAATGATTCAGGGGTAAACAAACGAGTTCTTTACTTTCGTTGATTATTATTTCAGTCAGCTGCAAATCAGTATTAGTAGTGAGCATTCCAATATGGATGGAAGTCGACTGCTGAAAGTTTGAGAAAGTGTTGCAATCGAATGTGCAAATGTACAGTTGAACGCAGAAAAAAAGTTCTTTCGAAATTTATTACAGTAATTATACCATTGCATTTAAAAAACAAAAGTTGACAGCTGCTATGCAGCTGTCTTAAATGTATTAAAGACCCAAGATATGGTATAGGTATTATAGAGTTTTTTCTGACATTTCATTTGATTATTTTACCGCTCAAATATGACAATAAGCGTTTTTTTGGATTCAGCCTGTACATCAACTCTCCAGTCGACCATCCTGCAGTGCGGCCTCAGCAGTAGAGATCAATTCTTAGAAGTGCAGTGGCGAAATTACCGGTAGAATTACCACGCCTTTAAATATTGGTGGCGACTTTACCTGTAGGTTTATTGCATTGATGAGGTTTGGTGGCGAAATTACCCCATTAGGAAATACTGGTGGGTTTAAAGTGTCCGCCAAAATAAAATGAACAGGAATACACGAAGTTTGTTCTTATTTGTCAATTATTACATTTGGTTCTGAGTGATTATTTCAATGCGTTCCGAAACTTCATGCTTTCTTGTAGCACACTTTTTGAAAGGCATTGTATGTAAATACGATCTTTATGTTTATTTTTTCAAAATGAACATTACAAAGTCAAATAAAAGAAAATTTAATATTTTCATAGCAGGATAAATTTATCATAAATATCTAAACAAGTTGGACGTTGTTGCCAAGTCAACTCAGTTACTTTGGTTTTGAGAATCGTCTTCTGAATATCAAAATCTTTCTTAACAGCTTCAATACTGATAAAAATGTTGTCTACTGAAACAATGCTTAGTAAATATTTTAAATTATTATAGAAAAAATGTACAGGTAGGTGCAATGAAATTGGAACAAGTTTTATAAGAATTTTTTTTTTTAATTTTACTAGTGTAAAACGATTTTAATATTGATAAAAAGTTTTATATTTAATAAGCCTAATTTAGAATGCAAGTTAGACGTTGTTGCCAAGTCATCTCAGTTACTCTTGTTTTCAGAATCGTCCTCTAAACACCAAAATCTTTCGTAACAGCTGATAATGATATGATGAGCAAGAATTGTACCAAACTCGACTTTAATATTGATAAACAAAACAAATTACACCTCGATTGTCAACTATAAGATTAGTTTGAGTCAACTGCATATATTCTTAAATGTTAAGGGGATGCAGTCACTATGATCACGTTAGTGGGATAAATTCTTTCTAAATCAAAAATGACCATATTAGGAACAGCTAGCTAGTAACTACGCATACCACTCGTTTTAAATTAGGGACTAAATAGGGAAAGTCAAAATCAGTACAACAAGTCACAATCAGCATGTCAACTGATCATTAGGTCAGGGAAATCTCAAATTGGAAAGAAGAGAAATGGAATTTGTAAGTAGCTACAATAGTAAGGGGTTTTGAGTTTCTTATTAACTAATAACCCACTCAAAATTATAGTAACTTAACAATAGAACCTATACCTAAGGTAGAGTATTTCACTATAAATTATCAGAATAATAAATTTCTTATCCAAGCCATATATGGGCATATATCTATTCCAGAGAATAATACGGAAGATTACCTTAAAAGTTTATCCTACAAATATCTTAAAAAAGAAAAGGGTGGTGACGAAAATTTTTATGATACCCTAAAATTTTAATTGGAACCAAAATATTCCTTCAAATCCTTTATGTGCCAATTTCCGGCAACTGTTCCATCGGGATTCTGTAATGAATAGATTAAATCAGTAATCTTTTCCATTATAGTACACAAAATGTATTTCGGAGCTAACTTCCCTGAGAGGTACTCGGTGGCGTTTGAAAAAACTTTTTTCTACGCCAAACCTTATCTCCTGCATTGAAACCAATATTCCTTTTTCAAAGAGTATAAGTCCTTGCATTATTCTGATATGCCCGATTAAGCTTTGCTTGAACAGAATTATAAATATTTTTTAAATGATGTATGCCCTGAGCACAAACATCACGAGCTTCAGGTAAAAGTTGAGGATTTTCAATATTCTGGATAGGATCATAATAACTTCCATTAACTAGAACAATGCGTCCAAAATTAAGTAGGACTATAACCGGTCACTTCATGAGTTGAGGAATTTATTGAAAATTGAATTTTCGATATTTCTTTGTCCCAAAGACGTTGGTTTTCCTTAACATAACATCGGATTGCAATTCCTATTGTCTTATTAATACGTTCAACAAAATTACATTGAGGGTGGTAGCTAGCATTATACCAAATTTTCTGGACTTTGTATTAACTTGCTAAATTTTTAGTCTTTGCTAAGAAACATTATTACAGATTATGAATTGCGGGACACCGAAAGTTAAGAACACTTCTTTTTCAACAAAATTACATATCGTACTGCAAACTGCTTTCTTCATCGGCAGTAGAAGGGTATATTTAGTGAACCAGTCGGCCAGAACTCATAAATAAGAATTTCCTATGGTGGATTTAGGCAAGGGATCCATGATATCAAGTGCTATCACCTGCCACGGAAATCTAACATTTTTTTCTTTACCCATAAGGGCGAATCGTCCTAAATTTGATATTTTTTGTGACCCACAAACCTGGCAAGATTTGATATATGTCTTGTCTCATCTGTGGCCAGTAGTATTGCTCTTGTATCTTTCGAAGAGTTTTAAAGAAACCAAAGTCAGCAGTCGTAGCAGGATCATGACAAACACGAATAATTTCTGTACGTCGAAAAGAGGGCAAAACGATTTTCCAGTTGCTAATATTGAAATTTACAGGTAATTTTGAAGAAATGAGTTGTAAGCTAAGGCGAATTCGCCCTCCCCCCTTGGCCGTTACAACCGACTATTATGGTACTAAAAGACTAAATATTTGATTGGTATGAATCTGCCAATTGGGATAATTTTCAGGATTTTGCAAGTATATAAAAAGGTAGTTTAAAAACCAACTAAATAGTAATAATTCAAACAGAGAAAAAATGTTTAATACTCTCGAAAATGATAAAACAGTTCCATTTGGCGACACTGACCAAAGGAATTAATCCAAAAATTTGGTTAAAAAATGACTAAATGTATAAATGCAGTCATGAACATGCAGTATTTTAACTTGTTGCAACTGAAATTATGCAAAACAATTTCATATTGATTAATTAATTAAACAAAATGTGTTTAGATTTTCACAGTTTATCATGACATATAAACTGTGAAAATCTATACACATTTTGTTTAATTAATTAATCAATATGGATATAAATTTTCATCAAGTAAAGGCCGAATCAATCCAACATCAAAACAATTTCCCAAATACACTTCTATTTTAGTTTCCAAAGCAAAGCATCATGTCAAATTGTTTCGTGAAAATTTGATGAGTTAAGTGCGATAGCATGAAACAACGAATTGCATTATGATTAAAACCCACTTGATATTTTACAAATTTGTCCTCGTGTATGAGATTTTGTGATTACCCCCGTATTTGAATGAAATTCTAATAAAGCGGATGTCCTTTCCGAATTTGCAATTTAAATTTATTCCCCTTATAACTAACTTTTATATCATAGGATACATGCTGAGCCGATTTAGCCTTCACCTTGCATTCCTTAAATACCGAACACTTATAAGTAATCATTAATTTCAACTTCTTTTTATTTACTGCTCTGAGTGCTATCGAACTTTAGAAAGAGATTAACCGTACTTATGTAGGTATGTGTAATCGCAACCAAACATAATGTCATAAGTAGGAAGTTTTTGACGTCATGAATTTGAGAACGATCGGCCCAAGCCGTGAATTTGTCTTTAAAATGAAGAGGATAATTCTTCAAAAAATAATTTCATTTTTAAATTGCTTTTTATGGCCTAGGACTACTTATTGAGGTTAACTACGTTTACAATCTTATTTTGATGTGATAATGAAGAGTCTTAAAGTTGACCGCTGAATAAAAGAATAAAATAAAATCAATTAACATTTAATCTTGTTGCAAATGTATGTATACAACCGAAAATAATCAATTACATCGTTTCCACCTGGCGAGGAAAGGCAAATTATTTGAAGTTGGGGTTGAAATTCCCGCGTAGTAAGGAGAACTCCCCAGGTGCTAACCCGCTTTATGTCTAGTGCAATTCATCGCATGAGCGAGAAATCGAGGTTTACTTTTTTATTAAACGGGAGATTATGTAGGGTGGAACGGAAAGTGGCAGGGCTGCCGATACTGTTGAGTTTGTTCTTTTAAAAAGTGTTTACTTACGCACGCTTTTAATGTATTACGCTGTTTGTTTTCTAGCTGGCAATTTGATAAACACACTGACTGCCTCGTGGAGATTTATTAAAAGCCATAAATTTGGTCTTTTAAAAGATAAGGAAATTTATCAAACGAATTAAGGTGGCCGGCAACCCTGAAAAATTACTCTTTTACGTGACGAAAATTTTATATTAGTTACGGTTTACAAAAATATATTTTTTTAATAAACCACCATTACTTTACACGTATCGTAAATTCCTTTTGTTTTTAAACAACTTAACAAGGGATAATTTTTCAGTTATATTTATTTTACATACAAATTTTCTGATAATAATTTAATATACATACTGAAGTAAAATCATTAATTAAAAGAAATGCTGTCTAGATAATTGTATTCACAGAAAAATAGTCATTAATTAGTTTGTAAATACTCGAGTAATTCATTGTCTTTTACTTTTAATTACTTAAGCAAAAAAATTCTTAATGAGATCAAACAAAAGGTAGATATTTACTGTTTTAAGCTTTCTGTGTTTAATTCAAATTAAATTCCAGAAAAAGCTCTACAACGTAACTAACAAGAGATTGAAAGTAGTGTTTCACCGCCAGGACTTCAAAGCGCATGTTAATTGGAATGCTAATTGCGACATTTATCATTAAGTTCTTTGACGCATTGCCTGCCTGCAGTGCTTCACTTGCTTACCCCAAATAAGTTGCTAAAATGCAACTGACAAGTGGCGCCGCTAACTTTTTTATTTACGGGAACATTTAAATTTCCATAAAAGATGGTCGATGTAAGTAATTAAATATGTTATTCATCTTTAAATATTGCGTTTTCCGAGATTCTATTTAAAAAATGATTAAAACAGAAACAGAAAAACAGAAAAGAGCTCAAATTGTGTACCTACATATTGCTGTGTTATTTTAGTTTGAAGATAGAAAATTATTGTAAAAAAATATTGTTGTACTTATGATTTTGATGGGTTAATAGTAATTAAGTTCGTGATTTGTCATACATCAATTAAATTTTGCATATTAAGGTATTTCAACTCAAATTTTGTTATTACTAAAACACAAATTTTTGTTAAGAAAAACAAACATGAGGGAAACGATTAAAAGATGCAGTCATCATCAAACTATCACACACAAAAATCTGAAAGCAGTCCTGATGTATGTACACCATCGTGGAGGTTTTGCAGTTCTTTGAAGGATCTCTGAAGGCAAAGTTCTTAGACAAGTCCAATTTGGAAGATTTAATGACATGTAGGGATTCATTTCTTTAACAACTAAAATCAGAATTACATGAGGATTCATTTAAGACCAAGCACGAATGTGTGAGACAAAGGATTACAAAGTTATTTTTTATATTAGATTTAAATTTGCGTCTTCGCCAAAAACTGTTTTTCCATACGGTGCTAGTCTAAAGTTCCTTCCCCCCCTATTAATTTTGGAACCAAATAAGATACAAAGTTCAAACAAAAACCAAATCAAAGTTGGTAAAAAATACTAATTCTTGAGATAAAATTACTTTCGAACATCCGCTAGGTGGCGCTGCGCCAAAACAAAAGTAAAACACAAAAAAAATGTGTTTTACTTTCGTTATGATTGTTGACAGCAATATTTTCTAGTTAATGGTTTTAAATACGATTGTTGTCTTATAAAATTACAATTTAAAAACCAATGCTAGAAACTGAAAACTGATATCGTCATTGAATGTAGATTTAAAATTCCTTTAAAATGATAATATGTCACTTAAGTAACCATGCTATTTAAAATTTTGAAGTTCATGGTGCGCACAGCGCCACCTCTTGTCAATTTAGTGTTTTCGGTTTGAAGAGACAGGTTTTTATTTGTTTTGGCATTTATAAGCCTACTAGAAACAGTGATTTTATAAAAAAAATATCCGATATTTAATAAAACAAGTTTTTTGTCATTAACTCAAATATAAATGAAAACTGACAGCGTCATTGGATGTAGCATTAAAATTCCTTTAAAATGGCATCTCACTTAAGCCATCATGCTATTTAAAATTTCAAAGTTCATAGTGCGTGCAGCGCCACCTAGCGGATGTTCTAAAGTAATTTTATTTCAAGAATGAGTATTTTTTATCTACTTTCATTTGGTTTTTGTTTGAACTTTGTATCTTTTGGTTCCAAGTGACACAAAATATTAATATGCAATGTTCGCGAATTAATTTAAATTACGCAAGGTGAAGTGACAATAAACATTAGTTTGGTATATCAAGTCGTAAGAATTTGAACAGAATATTAATTTAATTGTAAGTAAACAATTTAGAACTTGCTTTTAAATTACAATGATAATAATTATGCCAATTCTTATCAACAGTTTTGTGATATATGTATTTAAAGAAATGGTCATTATAGGAACCTAATTTATATTAAATTCAAGTAAACAAACAAACAGTCACTATTGTTGCAAATAAAGAATTTTAATGTGAACAACATTTATTTTGATTTATTTGTAAGCATAAGTAATTATACAGTGCTCGCCAAAAAGTCGGCATTAAATGGGAAAAATTTTTATTTTTGATTTTTCGAAAAAAACTTTTTAGGGCAATAATTTGTGCTTGTCTGAAAACCTATTTAGCCCCTATTAGATATACCGAGTGATTTTTACTTAGTTAGAAAATAGCGTTTTTCGAAATTGCTGAAATCCTAAAATTGTTATTTCTTGGAAATTAATCAAGATTCCAACCAGATTTTTTTACTGTATAGTAGTTTTAACTTACTGAACAATTTCAAGGCCAGAAAATAACATTTTTTTCTTTAACATCGGCAAATATTGAATTTTTCAATTTTTGAACTTTGCACAAAATTTCACGTATCCAAACTTAATTTTAAATTTCAAATAACTTTCGATGAAAACTTCAAAGATTTGTAATTGGAAAAAAAATAGAGAAAGGTATTTAATGCTTTAGATATTTTATTATTTACCGAAAGTAATATTTGTACATAATCGCAACGTTTTTGATGCAATATGCTTTTGAGGAGAAATATTTTTTAATGATAATTAACAGCTGTTGGAATTTCTTCTAAAAACTCTAATCTACCCATATTAATGAACTCCTGTCACAAAAACCCCCTAAATGTTCTTTTACAACGACCTAAATGTGGAGAGTTTCTCCTATGTAGTTTATGAGACGGCTATGAATTGTTTTAATGTCAGGTAAAGTTATGAAAAAACTCTCCACATTTGAGTCGTTGTAAAGGAATATTTAGGGGGTTTTTGTGATAGGAGTTCATTAACCGGAGTAGATTAAGGTTTTTAGAAGACATTCCAACACCTGTTAATTATCATTAAAAAATATTTCTCCTCAAAAGCATATTGCATCAAAAACGTTGCGATTAGGTACAAATATTACTTTTTGGTAAATAATAAAATATCTAAAGCAATAAATAGCTTTCTCTATTTTTCTTTCCAATTACAAATCTTTGAAGGTTTCATCTAAAATTATTTGAAATTTAAAATTAAGTTTTGACATGTGAAATTTTGTTCAATAATTGAACAATTCAATTTTTGCCGAAGTTAAAGAAAAAAACGTTATTTTCTGGCCTTGAGATTGTTCAGTAAGCTAAAACCAATACACAGTAAAAAAGTCTCGTTGAAATCTTGATTAATTTCCAAGAAATAACAATTTTAGTATTTTGGCAATTTCGAAAAAACTTCTAACCAAGTAAAAATCACTCAGTATATCTATTAGGGGCTAAACAGGTTTTCAGACAAGCACAAATCATTGCCGTAAAAAGTTTTTTCGAAAAATCAGAAATAAATTTTTTCCCATTTGATGCCGACTTTTTGGCGAGCACTGTATAATTAATTATATCTACGAACGTGCAAGAGACCCAAAAGCGTTCATAAATTTATATTAATTTGAAACAAAAGAAAAAAGGTTACGTCCTGAACCTAAAGGAATCTCATGTATTTAGATAAATATATACGTTATTAAAGTATAAACAAACAAATTTGTCAATAGCGAATAACGTAGCAATATGTATTAAATAAATTTTTGACTGCGTACAATGCTAAAAAAATATCTCATGTTTTAAATAGTTGCACGTTCACTTGGCTAACTCAAGCATTTAACTTTGCAGTATTGTATGTTCTGGGGTTGCATGTCCTTCGTAAATGCATACTATTTTATACGTGTGTATTAGTATTTCAAACTTGCACGATTATATTTAGTTGGTTCGAGTTAGTTCCAAGTTTGTGATGCTGTGTGCAATGATTAAATTTATTAACACTCATCTACAAACTTTACAAATAAGGCGTTTGTGCAGTAGATTTATTCAACATTTTAGTTTCGAAAGTACAAATGAACTACACATCTTACGCATAAAAAGAAATTAGTTAAAATATTCTTTCATATAACAGGTCTGAAACATTTAATCTAAAACTAACATTTGAATTGTCTAGAACCATACAAACGGCTTCAAACTGTATTAATATATTTTTTGCCTTTTGAAAAAAGAGTCATATGAAGAGAAAGTTTAAATTCTTAATACTACAGAATATAGAATAATAATAATACAGAATACTGAGTCATCGCGTTCGCACAATCGAGGCCTTCTCTTTTTGTTTTAAATAGTTTATTTAATGTTGAGAATATTATTGGTTTTAAAATAACCAGAATCTGACCCGTTAGACCTAGATATTTGAAGGTTAAAATTTTTAAAATTTTTTTTTATAATGATTAGCTTGAAATTGTTTTAAATCGATAAAGAATCATTATAAATAAATAATTACTTACAACCAATTTGTTTTTATCTTCTCCTATGTTTTCCTATTTTCTAACTTAACTTTATTTCTTTTTATAAAAAAAATTTTACTCACTTGTCACGAGCTTAAGGCTTCCTTTCTCTTTGAGTCACCGACATAAAATGTATAGGATAAGTATTTGGACATGAGTTTTCACAATTTTTTCAAATTTTTGAATGTTCGCCTGCCACAGTGCCAAGTAAGTGCCAAGTTTTATAACCCTACAACCACATCTGATCGGTAAGTAGCAATTCATTTGTTAAAAGCTAACTTGTTTAAGAATAATCTTACTTCTGTGTTTGTGTTCTTAAAATTAACCAAAATTGTTCTATTTGCAATAAATTAATTTCATTAAATTCTGGAAAAAATAAAACTACTTTCTGTATCTCAACTAAACATTAATTAACTGATTTTTCTTAACTTCCTAACTGAAAATTTACGATAACTAATCTGATTTGAGGTCGATTCACATTTTTCGGAAAATCAACGTCACGTCACTGACCGACAACGTTACGTGAATTTTGTAGTCCATTCACGTATAAGTCTAGTGAGTCGTATTTTGACAATTTTGTTTCTAATTACAAAGGGCGGAATTAATTTAAAAAAAAGCAATTCGTGATAATCGATCTCATTTTGGATGAGGAAGAAACGAATAGCAATCCAGTCAAAAAATAAAAATAAGCACGGAATATGTTTATTAAAAGAAAACAAGCAGGGGAATACCACATAGCATAAAAGAAA
This sequence comes from Dorcus parallelipipedus, assembly GCA_958336345.1. Taxonomy (NCBI): domain Eukaryota; kingdom Metazoa; phylum Arthropoda; class Insecta; order Coleoptera; family Lucanidae; genus Dorcus; species Dorcus parallelipipedus. The sequence goes on from OY284475.1 coordinate 48,446,856, forward strand.
TTAGAGAACTCCCCAATGTCAGTTTTCACTTAGCCGTTCCGTTAAACAAGTGTACGTTTGCAGAGTCAAAATATCGTTGGGAATAAAACATAGACGGTCCGTTAAGCCGGACTCAGACGACTGGTGTACTTGGCCAATATGCCAATATTGGTATACTTGGCAAATGTACCAGCTCATAAAGGCCATTTTACGCAAAGGCGTTCACACGACGTGTACAATTTTTTTAAAAATACGCCAGCGAATTTATACAATGTTGGCAGAATAGATAGAAGAGTGCTGGCCATCATGGATAAAGGTCATCCTGAAAATGTTGTCCCTTGTGCAGCTTTTTAGTACTAATTTGTGGATATTATTTAAAAGTAAAAAAATCAAGAAATTCAAGTACCACTTCATTAGACCACTCCATTTAATTGTTTTATAATTATTAATAAACACTTTACCTTTTCTATCCGCTTATCAGTACAGAACGAATAGTAGTTGCAAAGCAATACACAATTATATTAACAACTCGTGTGAGCGCAACTACAAGTATGAACTTGTCAAGTTGATCAATAATTGTGCTTCCTTTGACTTGTGCCATTTTTACCGACAGACGATGGAAAATTGACCAGTACTCACCAGTGACAAATAATTGTACAAGTAAACCACTCACATGACATGGCAAGTATACGCCATTAACAAATATTGGCCAAGTACACCAGTCGTCTGAGTTCGGCTTTACATTGACGGTGCGTTACGTTACCTGCACCTGCATATGTGAATATGTGAACTTTGATTTATTTCTAATTACATCTTTTTGAAAAGTTGGTCTTGCTCAATTACGAGTTTAAAATATTCAATTTTTCATGCCTTTTACATGACTTTTCAAATCTCAGAGAAGTTTCTGCAAATATGATTTCCGAAGACAAGATCATTTTATTAGATTGTTCGGAAAAAACTGTCGTATACCTGGCCCACCAAATACATAACATTCTATTGAATTTTTGTCGCAGACGAAGGCCAAATACTTTGCGGCCAGTGCTTTACAATATTACCACTTGTCGAAGAAGTTAATAATGATGAAAAATGTCTAAATTGCAAAAGATCCAGAAAATCTTTAGAAAAACAAGCCACCAAAATTCTCAAGCTATCTAATAAAAAATTTTCTGGGGTTGAAGTTGGAACTACGGTTCGTGTACCCATACCGAACATAGACAGAGTTCGTGGTTCTCCCCGTAATGTACTGGCTGTTGTCAGTAGTGTAGAAAATGGTATTTATAAGCTTTGTGCTGTTGAAAACATAAATCACAGAATAATGTTGAGATTTTAGGTGTTTTAAAGCATAAGTTCACCAGATCTGAATTTAATCCCTGCATTGAAAAGTTTATTTTACAGGAGAACCTGAATGCAATGGCGGATCTAGAAACAATAAGTGTGCATGTCGTGCAAAGCAAAAGATTTGCAATTCCAAGTGCCATGGATCACTCTCATTCCACAACAACATTATTTGAAAAATTAATATTGTTCACTTTGTTCTGTTTTTTTTTCTTAGTTTTTTAGTTACTTACGTTACCAAGTAAGATTTAATAAGTGTGAATTGTGAATAATATTTTTTCAGATAGTACCTGCTTCAACTGTGTACATTTGATAAATAAAAATAATAAAAGAAAACATATCGTGAAGTTTCAATAATAATCATGATACCTAATATCAATATTCTCCAACAGTTTTTGGCTATTATCATTAATGACCGGGCAAGGATGTTAACATGAAAATAAAATAACAATTTTTAATAACATAGCCCGCCCGCAAGGACTTTAACGTCAATGTCTAGTTATTAGCGATATTGGCCAGGAAAAATGAACATTCACGTTATTGTCCGGCCATTATTGTCGATGTCCAATTATCGTCTTTATCCGTAACATATACATAAGTATATAAATTTTAATTAAACTATATAATCACCATTTGCATCAGTGACCTCTTGCCATTTTTCTGGTAGCAGTTGTATCCCACGATGATATCACCCAACTTTTCTGGAATCAAAAAATTCTAGACGTAATACGACATTTTTTCCGAACAACCTAATAGTATTTCAGGTGGAAAAGCTAATGTGATGGATTATCATCCATGATGTTAGTGAGTAATTGAAATAAGAAAAATTTGGAACAATGCATTTGCCTTAAGAGCCAGTTTAATAATAATAATGCCTTTATTGGTTCATAATACATACATAATATTAAACAAAAATTAAGAAATCATATGAATCTAAAAATTTCATATGTATCACTAAACCAAATGGTGTGGTATCAGACCGTCGGACTGTCAGGACCGACGTCTGGTTTTCATACCAAACCACCAGGAACCAATATTGAGAATGTTATACAAGTATTTTAAGCAAACAATACATTTTGTCGGTATAAGGTTACTATGTTTTGTCTTTGTTTGTTTTTTTTTATTCCCTTTTTTCGTTATCGTGACTGCAAAGTTACAACGATTGTTCTCTTATAAGCTTATTTCGAATTGCATTTTTAAAAATATATAGCGACGACATTTTAAACTCTCGAGGTTGACGATTCACGCATTTGACAATATTATAAGTAAATGATCGTTCGAAAGTTGCTTTTCTATGAAGTGGCGGTGTGAGGAAGTCTTTTTTACGAATATTAATATTATAAACGTCAGTTCTGAATCTGACCTTTGCAAAAAGGTATGGCGGCTTTTGTGATTTTAAAATTTTGTAATATAAATTTGCAGCATGCAAATATCTCCTGTTGTCCATATTTAACCATCCGGATTGGCCTAAAGCTTTTGATATGTGATCAAACTTTCGTATGCCAAAAATGAAACGAATGCACGCATTTTGAACATTTTGAATTCTTTTTTTGTCAACCTTATCAAGACAGGGCCCATACAAATAATCACAATAATTGAATGACGACAAGACTAGTGATTCACATAACATGAGCTTTATTTTTTGATCTAGTATATGTCTATTAGAAAATAACATTTTGAGTATTTTATACGCACGTCTGATTAAAAGCGACACATGCTCTTTAAACCGAAGCTTGGAATCAAATATTATACCTAAATTTTTGGCATTTTCACAAACATTAAGAGGTGTACCTTTAATTTTAATATTAATGTTTTCTTTAATAGCGTTTGTTTGAGTACCGCCACCAAATAAAAGTAAGGACGATTTAGAAGCGTTTATTATTAGGCCATGTCTCTCCGATTTTTGTATCAAGTTAGCTAGATCATCATTTATACTAGATTGTGCAATTTTCAAGTCTTTCGGACCAAACGAATAATAAATTTGCGTATCGTCGGCGGACTGATGGTAATTACATAAATATAGTTCAGATGGATATCGACATGTATATAAGGTATATAAAAGCGGTCCACATATGCTACCTTGCGGGACGCCGATGTTCAGATATCGTAAATTTGAAACATTTTCAGTTAGAACGACACGTTGAGTCCGTTCTGTTAAATAGTTTGAAAGCAATCGAATGACAGAGTCATGTAGCCCAATGTAGTGAAACATAGCAGTTAAAACTCTGTGATTAATCATATTAAATGCTTTGGAGTAATCTAGTAAAATTAATGCAATGACATGTTTAGTGTCAAGTGAAGTTAAAATATCGTTAGTGATAGATAAACGCTCTCAGCTAGACAAAAATTTATAATGTGCGTTATATAAGGAAGAATAAATGGTATACAATAGTTAAGCATAGTAATATTGAATCCATCCGATCCGACAGCTGTAGATTTAATATTGGAAAATATTTTGAGAATTTCATCTTCAGTAATTTCTTTGAAACAAAACTTATTTGAAAAATTTGAAAAAGTGTTGCTGTTATAGAATTGTACCAGTTCATTTTCTGTTGTTTGGGGTGATTTCTCGATATTGACAAAAAAGTCATTCAATTCATTTACGTTCTGAAGATGATTCGGAATTTGTGCTTTTTTTTAACGCAGTATATTCCAGAGCTTTTGATCACATTCCAAACATCTTTAGGGCTGCTAGTGCCATGCAATTTAGTACGGAAATAAACTTTTTTTTACGACAAGCAAATGTCAGTTGATTTATATACAGGGTGTCCCAAAACTCGCGCCCCAGAGAATAAGCGGACGTGCCTACAGCAATGAAGATGGCAAATTCGGAAACAAAAATTGTCTAAGTTAAACTGTATTCGAACGAGAATGAAAAAGCTGTAGCCAATGCCGAGAGCTCTCGCGTAGGTAAAACCACCGATCATATCAACAAGAGATAGCTAACTACGTGTAAAATTTTTGGTACACTTCCCCCTCCACAAAAATGCTGCTTTTGTGCTGAATTTGAAGATGTCGCTGATGATACTGCAGCGCCCTCTCGCGTCATTATTAACAAAAAAAAATTGAAAATCCGCGGGACATTCAAATTCAAATTGAATACTTTCTGGGGCATAAAAAGATGTTATAATTACATTCGTTACTTAGAAATCAAATATGTTGTACATCTCACCGTAAAAGTTGTGACTTCGTCAGAATTTAACGACAAAATCACAAAATTCACGACAAGTATAAAACACATTTGATTTAAAAGTACCCAAATATAATTATTACATCTCTTTACATAATTTAGGATTGAACAGAAATTTATAAATAAAAACATTGAAACGTCACTCAATTTATTATATGTATAACGAAATAATAATTAATAATAACAAAACAATTGTGTACAAATTCCAATTTTCATTGCAAAAAAGTTTCTGCATGTTTACGTATTCATAGTGTATCCAAAGAGAATAATATTGCTACTAAGGCAATTTACACAACTTCTTAACCTATGATAGAAAAATGTGTTAGGCTTTAATCAGCAATTATAGTGCATAAAAAATCTGACGAAATTATATGCTTACATCTTCAAAATTTTACAGTATTTTACATAAAGAATATGTATGTACAGCTAAGGAATCATAAAGTACAACAAGCTTTTTAATTTTAAGATAGTCATACAAACCAGATAAGTAAAAACAAATAAAAACAGATAGTAAAAGTAAGGTAAGTTGAAACTTGCCAGGTATTTGTCATCCCAGTTTGTAATTCCGAAACAACTTAATATGCTAAGAAAAACTTTAAAATACAAAGCACAACAAATAAAAAGCAGGCAGACTTTGAAGAAGTTTGATGATCCCACAGATTCTATTATGGTATTAAGCATGTATTTGTCAGTTGTTTCATTACTTTCAGGTTGCACACCACGATCAGTACTACTTCTTACTTTCAGAAAAGTTTGTAAGTTACTTAATAACTCATTACTGTCATCCTCACAATTGGTACCCCTTATACCAGTATGTGTGAGCCCATTCAGTATATGAGTTTTTAAACAACTTATAAACTGTAGACTTGTAGGATTACAGTTGTCACCACAGTACGATCTAAGACCACCAAACATATTCTCTAGAGCATCCTGATTTATGCTGCGTGTCCGTAGATGTTCCAAACCCATGGCTTTGCATTTCCTCCAGATTGCGGGCATGACTTCTAAATTAGCTAACCAGCCTTTCTGGGAGGGAGGCATTGCACCTTTATAGCCTACAAAGCGCCATTGGCCTGTGAAAAGAAAAAGAACAAATATATTACTATTTCCATAATACATATATAGTATCGAGTGATTTTTAAAAATTTTTATCAACTCTTGCCATGAGATCTGGATGGCATGTCTTAGCTTAAGTGAAAAGTACGTCATTGCACTCCTTTATGCTGTTTTACAGTAAAGCTACATGTCGTTCAAATTCCATGGCAAGAGTTGATAAAAATTTTTTTAAATCACCCTCTATAACATATTTTGAAATTCAACAAAAAAAGTAGGAAAGTTTAATTAATTTAGACTTTTAATAGAAAATTGTTATTGAAATTACGATTCTTACGCCTGAATGTCCTAATGAAAATAATATTTACATACTTATAAGTATTGACATCTGAGATCTACTCCAATAGTATTATTCTCTTTCATGATATAAGCAATTCTTGTAACTTACTGATTTTATGCTTCATTGATTCCCAAAACTGCAAATGGTTGGAAGATTCGGACACAGCAGTACGTAAATTTTTGCCTTGGTGTGGATACACATGCATGCCATTAAAACTGTCGAACAACATATCTATTTCATTTACTAAAGTTGCAGTGCTAAAAGCACTGTTTCCCAATGAACCTACAAACCATGATAATTAGAGTAATAATTTTTTTTTGCATCTATCACTTACCTTTCGACATGTTGTAAAAGATTAAACATGCAACAGAATGGCTGAACAGTTGTGCCGCTAACGAAACTTTCATTTTAGAAAATGAAGTAGGAGCCAAATGCTGAGATGTTAGTTTTGGCACAACTCGAAAGATCATTTCCTTCCTGTCCATTTCGAAAGCATCCTTTATGACCTGTATATCACCTCTGCCAACAGTGTCCTCACCAGCAAACTGCATTGGAAACTCGATAGGGTATTTTAGAAACAGGTTCCTTGTAAATTGTTTTTATTCATCTAGAAATTGAACCATAGTAAAAAGATATTTAGGTACTTGAATTATATGTATACTTACTTACTGATTACCGATGGAAACCAAAACAGGCGTACATTTTCAACTGCACCGCAAATAACACATAAATGTCGATCCATAGCAATTACTAATAAACGCCACTAATTATAAACACTATTATAAACACTAATTTGCTTTTTAAAGTAACGCCGAAAATGTGATGAACACGTAAAAGAAGAAGCAACACTACAAAATGACTACAAATTCCAGAGAAAATTTGACAACATTCAAATACGAATTGCGTTCGACTGAGCGTTGCGGAAATGAGAGGAAGAACAGGAAACATGAGCCAAGATGCTAAAGCGCCAAATTTAAATAAAGTGGCCAGCGCCATCTTAACATTCAGCGCGAGTAAACAATACTGAAAAAGGAAATCTGTAAACAAACTACGATGTGGCTAGCGCCATCTTCAAATTCAGCACAATTCCATACCTATTCCTTGCCTTTCACCCCCTTGGCCTACATTCAAAGTGATACCGTATTTCCCATGAAGTTGGACGGGCCTGGGTAAAACGTAGGAACTGTAAATAATGCTAGGAGACGGTAGAACATTGTTATTTGTAAAACTTCCAAAAATGTTTTGGTCCACTGTAATGTCAATGTGACAGTATTTCCTGAAAAGTCAAATGTATTTACGGACAATTGAGGTTTTAATAGGAACAAAAATTGGTCGGAAAAAGGTATTAAAAATTAAATTAAATGCTCAAAATGTCCACCATTCATTTCTAAACACAACCGTGCTCTTCTCAAAAGGCTCGATTTAGAGTCCGTGACCATTTGAGGAGTAACCGCCGCAAAAGCATCTTGGATTCGGTTCCTGAGCTGCTTCTCGGTCTCAATAGGTACACGATATACAATGTTTTTGACGTGCCCCCAAAGAAAAAAATCTAAAGGATTTAAATCCGGTGATCGAGCAGGCCAATTTCGTGGACCACCTCGTCCAATCCATCGGCCAGGATACTGTTGGTCCAAGATTTGCCGAACATCGCGGCTAAAATGTGGTGGTGCCCCATCGTGTTGGAAATAGTCGTTCGAACATAGCATGCGGATTTACATTTGACCATACATGCAAATTATGGGCATTGAAGCATCCTTGCCTGCCAAAAAGAGACTCATCCGAAAACATAATTCTGGGGACGAAATTGGGATCGAGTTCTTCTTGCTCAAGTAGCCACCGGCAGAATTCTACTCTAGCGGGATGATCTTCCGGCTGCAGATGCTGCACCCTTGTGAAATGGAAAGGGTGTTGGCGATCCTCTTTCATAACTCGTTGAACTGAAGAACTGCCTCCCCGGCGTTGCGTCCACACTCTCCATAAATAATTATCATTTCGCTATAATCAGCGACGGAAAACATGGCGGTATCTGCTCGAGTCGTACGCTTAAACCTTCCAAGTGACAGTTACAAAGGTTGACAGCAGTGTCACAATGAAGTGGACCAGTTTTTTCACATTTTTTTTTTGTATCAACAATGCATTTCTAAGTATCCTAGCAACTTAATGAAATCCTACGCAATACCTATGGCCATCTTCTATTTCGCTGTTAGGATTGGCTACTGTTTTTTATTCTTAACTCGCTTATCTTTTCAATTAGACAATTTTAGTTTTCGAATATGTTTTTCGCATTGCTATCGACATTTGCCCTTGCTCTCTGGGGCGCGAGTTCTGGGACACAGTGTATAAATATAAATAAAATATATATAAGTATAGATTTATAATATTCCCAACTAGCCACCGTTCTATTATTCTTAAAAGCACGTAAAGCATCTAATTTTAATAATTGAAGCGTTTTAATTGTGTCAGTGATCCAGGGTGCATTTTTCTTAGTAAAACGTGAATATTTTAATGGGGTATGCAAATCAAAAAGGTAAATTATGCAATTGTTTAAAAAGTCTACTTTGTCATCAATGGTGTTTAAATAAAAAATGTAATACCATGGTAATCTGATCATATCTAAATAAAACAGATCATAACTAAAACCCGTGTAGCTGCGATATGTCTTAACAAAATTCGTTGTCTCAACAATATTCACTTTTATGGCACAAAAAATTAAATAATGATCCGATATATGGTCTACAGAAGCAGTATCAGATGACACCATATCCAGGGATTCCGACACTATGATGTGATCTATTAATGTAGCACTTCTCAATGTAACACGCGTCGGCTCGTCGATTATTTGTTTGAAACCTAGGGTACGTAATAAATGACATAATGAGTCTCTTTCGCTTTGCGCAGCAATGCTGCGTTATCATTGTCTTGTGGCATTAACCATTCCAGACAATTTACAATGTTTATTTGTAGCTGGGTCTAAATCTTAGACAGTACAAACATCCATGGCCCTGGTGAGATTCGAACTCACGCCGCCGAGCGACACGACTTACAAAGTCGGCTAGGCTACCGCTAAGCCACCGGGCGACCCAATGACTGAGTCGACTGCACGTCCTCATTTAGAAGATCAACGTTAAAATCCCCAAGACACAGGAATTCATCAGATATTGCCATAACCGTACTTAATGTATCTTCAAAGTTGTCTAAGAAGTTTTGTATATCGTATCTAGCGGGACGATATACCACACCTACGCTTAATACCTTTTTTCCTAATTTTAACTTCACCCATAACTGCTCTAGGTTATCAAACGATACAATTTCCATAATTTTTTGAAAGTGCAAAGAATTACTAATGTAGAGCCCAACTCCTCCACCACGAGATGGCCGATCAACATTTGTAAATCGAAAGCCTTGGATTTGCACAATGTCTGCATCATTTGGTTTCAGCCATGTTTCAGTAACAGCTAAAATTTTAAAATCAGAGTTAATAAGATAGTCTTTAATGTCGTCGTAATGAGCTATGAGAGAACGCACGTTCATATGAGCACACTTGATTTGACCATGTAACATTTAACAGCCTAATATAAATACAAGATATATAAAAACTTTCAGTTTTAGCATTATAATTAATTAATATTATCTACAAACCCACGCAAAAAAAGAAAATAATTTTTATTAGGAAGGTTTACACGGATTCCGAATTATTTAGAGAAATTATTTAGAGAAAACCCACAAACAGAAATTTAACAAGAACACAAATTGCACAAAAGTTTACTTAATAGTGAAAATTAATTTAAAGTAACTAAACTAAAAATGCAAATTTAAGTATTAGATGCCTGCCTGAGTTGCTTTTAGAATTTCCTATTCTGTGTATGTCACATTTGTTAACAGTAATATCCAGTTTTTCTTTGAACAAGTTAATTACAATATCCTCCGGTATTTCATCACTTTTCTCTTTAATTCCAAAAATACGAACGTTATTTCGACGAGAATATTGTTCTTGCTTGTCCAGTTCATTTTTGAACTGCACATTTTCTTTTTTCGTTGATGCAATTTCATTAGATAAATCGGTTATTCGCGTATTGAGTTCATCGAAAGTACTTCCCAATTTTTCTTTTATCATAACACTCATTCTTCACAATTGCCGTCACAGCTTCCCTCACTATGTCCTGAATGTCCAGATTTTCTTGTAATTGTGATCTCGTGGAAGGCATTTTCACTCAGTAAATATTAGATATATTGCGGAGCACGTGGTGATCGTGACACTCTCATTCAGCCATTACTCTGTACTAGTTTTATAATGGAATTTAAAGGAGACTTTAGATAAAGTCACTTTCAGATGTCAAAACAAATATGAAAACACATTTGTTTACACATCAGAATGTGACTTGAGTTTTAAAGCCTCCTTTAAGTTCCATTATGAAACTGACCCTAAGTCACTATTAACGATGTCCTTGTAAAAGTTATTTATTTTTCGCTTATCAAAGTTGTTATAAAGATGACATGTTTCGGTGAACCACCATTTTCAAATCTCTAACAACATCTTAAAGTCACTTAAAAGAAGAGATTTTACTCCTAGCTTAAGGCAAATACATTTTCCAAATTTTTCTTATGGAAAATCTAACTGTAAGTGTACACGTATTTGCTGTAAATATTTATATTAAAATTATATTCACATTCCTCATAGATAGACTGTTTATTATGCCCGATTAAAAAGCAATGGTAAAAACCACAAAATTTATTTCCCTTGGAGAAAATATGAAAGTGCATGAAAATGTTATCATTTGAGGCATCCCTGTCGAGTTTTAATTAAATATACTCTGTTTCCAAGTAATAGAGCTAAATTTAGGAGAAAAAAATTAGTAATGGAGACTTAAATATAAAACGAAGTGATGACCTACTAGCTTATTTAATTTTGTATTTTAGTATTTAAGAATAAAGAAATTGAAATGATAATTATACCTTAAAATTTCATAGTTTAAATAATATATGCTATTACACCTAGGCGATTTGCTTAAATCCGTCTAAATATAATTCTCCAAATCTTCTTCATCAGCGAACAGTTCCTTCTTTTTTCTTTCATCCGACTGTAATCCTAAAATTTCACCCCTGTTTCATAGCATCTCATTAAATGACAATAAAATTACGAGTGTCTCATTAAAGCAGTTAAATGAGGCAAAGTAAAAGATGAAATATACACAAAGCAATTAATTAGAGGTACATTATTAGGTATTTCCCTTTCTTGTTCTCTTGCGACATAAAGTGCAACAGTTGCCGGAAATTCGGCGAAAATATAATATTGGCGCGCAAGTACTAGCGGATGTAAATTAATGCCTTTCTGTAGTTTAACTTGCACGGAAATTCCTCAGACGCAGTGCAGACAAAGTTACTACAAATATTTGAAAATTTTGTTTGCATTTTCGTAATAAGTAGTTTAATACAAAACTTTTTTTTTGTAAAAAAGATTATTATATCAAATTTTCTCCAGCCATAAAAGAGGGTGAAGGAAGAACTGCTGACAAAAGGAATTTCCCGGCATCTTTCAAGTACATAACTCTTTAATATAGCTTCATTACAAAGAAACATGAGGTCTTCGGTGCATGTGCTTTTATGCCCATCTATACGCATGGCAAAATATTCCACTGACTTCAGTAATGAGCACGGTTCAGGAAGTTGGAGTTTATCGATTATGTGTCCGCATGTGATTGGTGGTCTCGCGTATAGCACTCGTAACAGTAATTAAAACTTTGCGACATTCCCTTTTGTTGTTTACTTTGGTAGTTTCCAATTTCGCTTCAGTTATAATACGAGGCCATGTTCCTCCGATAGGATGCAGTTCACCGCAAACTTTCTGTCGCTTTTGTCGATGTGCGGTTTCAATATTGATCTACATTTTTTTCTAGTTCCAGTACTCCTTTTGTTTTCCGTTGTGAACTGAAATGACGCGACTGCATTGAAAAATTGATTCATTTGAACAAATGTACATCGATAAAATCACAGAGAGAAACAACACGGAGAAAAAGTGGTGAAATAAAATTAAAAAGTATCCTAATGCTTCATAGATCTGGAAAAATATTTACACAATTCATCCCATATCGTATTATATAAGAAAAAAAAATTAACAAAAGCGATCACATACCATAAGGAATAAGAAAGAAACAGCAAAATATGTAGAATTTTTTTTTTAATTCATCGAAAAATAACGGAAGATAATTAAAGTTAAGTTAAGTTAATTTAAAGTTGTTAACAAGGAATGACACGCTTGTGAAGTCACATCTTCGTATAGCTGAACGTTCGTACTCTTGTTTCACAGCTAAGTTAATATTCATTCAATTTAACATGTGTTTTACATTGTTTCTTGTTCATTACTTATGTACTCGCATTAAAATAGAAGGATTTGTAAAGGGCCAGCTTTTTAAGATATTTTAACTCTTTCACATTTTCACATCAATTTGCTTTAACTTCCTCTTTTTTCTTAAAAAAAAATAGTAAACTTTCCCACTCCGGGGGAAGATGTGTTGGTTATGTTTTCGGAAATAATTTACCAACACTCACGGAACTCTCCGTTCAGGGATCTCTGTACTCTAACAATTAAATTCAGTGTAGAGATATCGCGTGTAAACTTGCATATCTTCAAAAAATTCTAGATCTAACAATAATAACGTACAAAATGTTTTAAACTTAACACTATCAGAATCTTGAGAGGCAGTTTTACAGGAACACGATATAAACCCAAAGGTGAACAGTTTTTTAATATTTTCTTTTATTATTTCGATGTTTCGTTTCCTCTAACAAAAGTAAAAATGCACCAAATGAACGCAGCAAATTAATTAATAACAAATACAAAATATATGGGATCACTAGATGGTATCCTCAAAAATTTTTTAATTTGAACGGTATAAACGACAAATTTATTATAAAAGACTTATTTTATTTGTTCATTCAGCTGACAAGTTTCGGTTAACTTCTTCAGAGTCTAAAAGTCCAATTAATTAAACTTTTAGGCTTTGTTACAACTTAACAAATTTACCTAATTATGGACAATCAGCAAGAATAATAATAAAACAATTTCTTTATTTACTCAAATAATCGCACAAACGATATAGAACACATCAAAAAAGTAACAAGTACGACAAGGAATTAGAGAAAAACCAGGTAACATAAAATACGACCTAATTAATTTTGGCATTCCTCAAAGTATCCTGCGAGTGAGTAAAAATATTTGTCATCAATCAGCTACGTTTTAAACATATTTTTAAACATAGACAATTTAGAAATTTCCTTTAAAAAAGATGGAAGATGATTACACATATATCTATATGCGTCCATCTCAAACAATGACAGACTATGAACAGGAAAGGATAAGTTTCTGCTCAATTGGGTAGAATATCGTTGCTGTATGTCTTTATTCGTGATAAATAATGTTGGGTTTCTCTTACAACCACCGAGCAATCACAAATAAATCAACGACAGTTAATTATTACCAAGTTACAAGTATAAAAAACACGCGGCAACTGAACACACAAGCAATTATATTATAAGAAAATCTCTAAATAACAGCAGAATATTGGCAGCTAAGAATAAATCTAAAGCCATATTGCAAATCCTAAATAGAAAAATCAGTCCTAAATTAAACAACACCGCAATTTATTACACTTGAAAATTAAAATACCGTTATAGACAATCTCGACATAATAGATTTCTTCATTTAATCAAAATTTAACTTAAGGCCACTTTACATAACGCAACTTGTCTTGCAGCAATACGCAATTTTTATCGTGCGCATGCTCATCGGCAAATGTGTGTGAACAATAAATAATTAACCTCAATAAGACCACTCAAATATAAGACACCGTAAATATTTACGATCAGAAATTGATATCTTTCATTGTAAGTATTTAGAGACTGCTTATAACAAGCTTTCAAATAAAACGCTTCTCAGGCAGGCTATGACTTTCTTTTACTCCATTAATTACATTGCAACAAATGTTTTCATGGCGTTACCTGAGTTTTTTATTTGAAAGCCTTTTACAAAGCCACCAGCAAATGTAATTTTTGTGTGCAATTTTCATTGCATTGCACTACATACGTGTAAAGCCTGCTTTACACGGACGCAACGCAATGCGATGAACATTGCATACAAAAATTACATTGCTCGAGACGTTATATTGAAGCTTTTTCTGAGTAGTTGCAATGAAAAGTACCAATTTCTGAATGTAAATGCTTATAAAAATTTTGTTGCAAGTCGGTCAAAAAGCGATCGTAGGATGTCACGATTAAACTTTTCGTAAATATTTATGGTGCCTTATTATTTGAGTGATCTTATTGAGGTTAATTAACAATTATTGATCATACACATTTGCCGATGCGTACGATAAAAATTGCGTCTTGCTGCAATATAAATTGCAACGTGTAAATTAATTAATTAAGGGACTTCCAACGGCAACTTACAATCAATTAACAACAGCAATTTCGATTTCAGTTGCCACATCAATGTTTTTGATGCCATGTGATGTTGTGGAGGTTTACAATGATATTCATCCTAAGCTATCGTCAGGTTTGGATCAAATTCCCTTTAAAGTTCTCCACAAGCGCGCACAGTATATAGCAGTGCCATTAGCTATAAAAAATGAGCCTAACAACTTCAGCCTAATTTAAAATAATGAAATCACAATCATTGGCAATAAATCGATAGGCCAACAATTTAGTATTGATAGCGATAGATTAATGTTGATTTTTGTAGCATAGAGAACTGTATCCCTATATTATTGAAACTGCCCAACGTATAAATAAAATTCAAAGTGCAATAAAACAAACGAAAATAGATGAAATATGTTTGGTTTCGAATTTTTCGGGTAAAGTATATATGTATATATTCGAATGTCATTAAAATCCTGCAATAAACATGGGAGCGCAGGATAAAATTTAAAAAAGTAGTTTTGAGAGAGAACGATGTTATATGGAACAATACGTTGGTAATGTTTACTATAACAATAAATCACTGAATCAATACACAAAATTCAATAAATTAGAGTTAATTTTTCGGTATTTGTTCGATCTGAAAGCGTGCGTTTGCGTGCTTGCGGGCAATAGAAATATAAAATTTATTCAGACAACGCATTTGCATAAAAGCGACGGTTTTATTTGGTGGCAATTCCAGTGGAGTAATTAAACAAATCAATGTTACGTTGCCGTTACGTATTGGAATATTTGCTAACGTGTTGGAATAATTTACGTGTAACATTTCGGTTTAACCGAGCGAATTAGTTCGGAAGAACTTGAGGGAAGCCACTTTGAAATTCAAATAGGACGAGACGCGTGCATTCAGGAAATGCGCAAGTTTTGAGGACGCAGGAGGACGCATAGGTATATTCCGGGATTGCGTCGCCACTCCTGAAGTTATAAAATACCAACCGGGATTAAGTTTGCTTTATTTATACTCGGCGAGCGCCAGATACGACGAGATTTAACTACAAATGAATAAACGTACATTTTCTGTCAACTATGCCGAGTTCGCGATATTAAGACCCTTGAATAATTAACTTTGCTTAAAAGCGGCAAGTTTGCAGACTGTTTGTTTTAAATGGCTTAAGCCTTCTGAATTGTCCGTCTTTCTTCTTCATCTTACTCAAGCTCATTATGTGCTAAAAATATAGCGCAACCGATCCTTTCGTTTAAATAGTAAATGAAATTCGACGGAATGGAATGTCACCCAAAAGGATTTGTGTTTATCTTTTCCGGAACAAAAACACCGATTCGCATTAATTATTGCTTTTAAAGGTTTTCCCGTTGACATTAAGAGGAATCCATTGTTAAAAAATTCAAAGCCACAGGGCAATCTCGCAAGTCGAACGCACAAGAATATTCATGAGCACGCAGGACCTCTTCAGAAAAATAAGACCAAAATACAAGCGAACATGAATTGATAAAGACTTCAATAATTAATATTTATTTTTGTTTTCAAATTAAAGAAAACCGTGTTGTCATGGAACATTTAATTATCATTGTCAATATACATATATCAACAGTAGGAACCATCGACAGGTATAGATCTCATTCACTGTATGCAAGTTCATCTCAATCATGTAAAATGTCATTGCATTAACGCAAGTGCGGTGTGTAAAAGATGAAGAAAGACGGATATTTTCAATCATTGTCTTTGTTTCTTTATTTTTACCTGCCTTCCAAAAAAAGAAAAAATCTTTATTCACAAGAAACTGTATTTTATTAATAAGCGATCCGTATATTAGAATTAATTATGACTGGAATTAGAAATATCTAAAGGGAAATTCACATGAATATGTAAAAAGTATATTTTTAGTTAAAAATTAATTACTGATTCTTGGTTTTTTATTTCCTTATATTCCTGTGTTTGAATAATTTTTCATCATGTTAATTACTTTTAATTAAGATAGCTTTCGGTAAGAAAAATATATCTCATTCGCGAAGGAAAAAGAAATAAAAGATGTAGGCCGAGGAAGATTTTGCACCGTCGAGAAAATTATTTCGGCTAATTTAATTCGCTAAAACAACGGAACGATGAGTTATCTCGCCCAAAAAATTATTTCCCGGAGAAGTTAAGCCTCTCGCGGAAGCTGGATATAAATTTAATTTCGACGTATGAAAAGCGCCTTCGGAACGAAAAGAAAAAAATTAGAAGCGAATTGCGCAAGTGAAATTAATCAAATCTTCCCCGTCCATATCGTAATTTTATTATTTGCGAATTAAAGCGCGGAACTTATTGGATCTGTCGTGTCTGCCTAAGGTGTTTAACGTTTCAAATTAGATTTTGACAGCGTTAATTAAAGTATTAAGTTACTCGGAATATTTGCTCTGGGAATTTAGTTGTTTTGTCTACGTACAAGGGACACGGTGGAAAATTACCGTGATTATATGTCTTTTGATTAAAAAGTGAAAGCAGATGCTTTCGTCTTTCCGGTACAGGTCAAAGCATTAAGTTCAAAATGTATTTACCTTTCCCCATTTAATTTTCTTTCTAAACAAATAATTGCAGACTTCATTAAATTATTTAGAAAAGTTTCTGGACTCTAAACTTTTCTAATTTGTTTAAATAAAGTTTTTGACTATGTCAAAATATATTTTGCGTAATATTTCAAAATAAAGAGGAATTACCTTATTCCTTATTCATAGAAGATAATAGTGGCTATTAGGAGTCTTTTCTGTGCCGTTAATAGAATCCTAGTAGTCAATGCTAATATCTTTCAAGAATAAAGGTGAAGGGCCACTGCGCGCGAAACGAAGCTAAGCTGAGCGAAACTAAGTTTTTTGAAAATTAGCTTCAACGTAATCTTACGCGGACGAGGCAACCGGGCGAAGATAAACATTGTTTTATATCTTCGCTAGCCTAACTTCGCTTCGCTTAACTTTAGTTGCCACGTCCGCGTAAGATTACGTTCGAGCTAATTTTCAAAAAACTTAGTTTTGCTCAGCTTAGCTTCGCTTCGCGCGCAATGGCTCCTCGTCTTTAGGTACGAAATTACTTTCCTTTTTTTTTTCAGCAAGAACGTTAATCCTTTTGAAGAGCATCCTCTTAATTGGTCTGCAATTGCATTACTACCACTTTAATTTTTTAGTCGCTTAAATTGCTTCCTCGACGAAATCTTTTCAAGATTCGAAAGAGGAAATAATTTCATAAAGCCAGGTCCGCTAAGTCGTTGAAATTCATGTTTTTTGGGGGACTGCTTAGGCTTTCTCGAATATGTGCATAAAAGCGCCATCGGTCATGAAAAAATAAGAAATTTACGCGCCTACTTTCTTGAAGGAATACCACAACCATCATTATGTTAGCATAACTCTCTCCTGTTATGGTTTCTTCAAACACATGAATTCCAAGAGAAAGAAGATATCTCATTTCAAGAAATAAGCCCTGTAAACTTTCCAGAAGATGGCTCCACTCTGGACCAAAATCCAATCATCCAATCGTCTTCTCATATGATGTTTGAATATCGTTATGAATTGTTTCCTTTGTAAACTGTGCTCATGATGATGGACGGTCAAAATCTAGTACCTTCCTTAAGTTAGAAAATTAAATTTCACCATTAATAAGAAAACCTTTTATTTGGTAGTGTAAGGGCCGCTTAATTTTTAAGAGGCGAAATGGAGGGGTTGTAAAAAAGTGATTAACAATACAAAATAATAATTAATATGGCCAAAAAGGGAAGTTCAAGAGATACCTATAAGTTCTAAATCTCTGACTTCGGACAATACTTTTTCTACATTTTTCATCCTTACCCAATTTTTTTTTACAAATAAACCGGATGCAAGTCGTAGTTACCTTCTTTGAGCGAATCTGGAATTAGTCTGTAAGTAGCCATTAACCGCCCTTAGCGCCGTTCGAAAATGGTATGAATTTTCTTACCGTGCCCTTACTTTATGGAATTTTTGTATTCGGAAATGCTTTTTTTTTAAATCTGTGTTGGTTGCCCAACGGGGCCCTAAGTCAAAGACTTGTTAGGACCTCAAGAGCGGGAGTGTATTTGAATGTGTGTAAAGTGGCTTTGGCTTTGTTACTTCCAACCTTCTCGCCGTTTAAGGGAAAGCAGTGTCGAATTTTATCCCCAACACTGAAGGGTGCCTGAAGTCGATACCGACCACCCCCGAGAAAAATCCCGAGTGCGGTTCGAATCGACGACCACGCGATTGCAAGGCTGGTCCTGTTACCACTGGACCGTTCAGGCGTTAAATATTGAATTACAAGCAAACAAGTCCTGACTGTCAGAATTGTACCTCCCACATTTCTTCAGATATTGCTTCCACAGGTCACCTAATGAGAGAGAGTCATCTTGAAAAGATTCTTTAACTCAATGCAATTTATTTGCAATAAATTTTAAACTTCTACTAGTTTCCTATCCACATACTGTTAGGATATAATAACAAAACATTGTATCTATTGAGAATAGATTCAATTTTTTTTTATAATTTATGCAAGCCTCACGTAAATTCTAAATTTTTGAGATTTTCATGCCCCAGCTGTTACCGTATCTTTTTTCGATAAATTTGACAGAAAATTGTAAATGATTGCAAATCAATTCCTCCTCCCGTATTAAATTGATTATTGATTACTCTTCATATATTAGTGCGCACAACAAGCGCACCTTTCAAGTTCGTAATTGATATATGAATGCCATCAAACAATCGGAACCTAATTCGTGAAAGAAATTTATTATCATTATGACCTATACGCGCCTACGCGCCGATAAATATTAACATCCCTCGGGTTACTTTGTTATTCTATGTCAAAAATGTTTTTACACTGCTTTAGATAACAAGAATCAACGCTTAATTCCCAACAAAAGGATTCCACATGAATTTCCAATCAGTTAATTGGAACGAGATATCACATTGAGAAAAGGAACTTAAGTTTTCAATAATTAGGGAATTATGGTACAATCATTAGTATTTCATTAATTCGAAAATGAATATCACGAAATTTTTAAATCACCAAAATGAATACAGGAAAGCGTAGTTGCTTGTCCTTATGGACTTGCATAATAGCAAATAATTAATTATTCACTTGCGCGTAAACAAAATATAAACTGCGTCCGGTTATGTGCTTGAACATTATGTACTATTATAAAATATCTTTACTTTTCTATCTTTTTTTTTTGATTCAGTAAAATAAAATTCTAGTCTCATTATTCGACATAAAGATAGAGAAAGCATGCTCGTGGACCACTTTTATTATAAAATAATGAACACAATATCTTGCTCCATATTCTTCGTATATTATTTATATATTTGCCGGCATAGTTATTTCAAACAACAAAAGAAATCCCTTTCGCAGAAAAAGTTCTTGCTTCATTTCCGTTGCGCCTTTGAACAAACGCGCTCCTCGAAGCTAAGCTCGAATAAATAGGAATTAAATTGCAGAAGCAAAACGTAAAACTCTGGTGTAAGCGGACCGGAGCAGCGGAATATAGGATATTTATGCAAAACATAAGCGTTCGAAATTATTCTTTACAGCGGACGCCGAGGGCGGATTTCTGCGAAATACACTCGAGAGCGTTTAAGATTTGGGAGTTCTTAAGAGGAGTTCTGAGTACGCCAGTACGCCCGAGAGTGTGCACATAAAAAGTTGCAAAACTGAATAATAC
Organism: Dorcus parallelipipedus; assembly: GCA_958336345.1. Lineage (NCBI taxonomy): Eukaryota > Metazoa > Arthropoda > Insecta > Coleoptera > Lucanidae > Dorcus > Dorcus parallelipipedus. The sequence continues at coordinate 48,466,858 of OY284475.1, forward strand.
CGTCTGCAAATTTATTTAAATAGAGCACACTTTTATATCTGTATGGCGGAGGCCTCGTTTCAAGGCTCAAGTAAAAAGTTTTCTCATATCTAAACATATTCTAACATATTTATCTGTTAGAATCAATTTTTTAACAAAAAATATATTTTGGAACAGAAATTTTAACAATTATTGTCTATTATTGTAAAATTTTAAATTAGTCTTATCCAGATGAAAATTAACGTGTACGAAAACAACGCAAAACATGACAAAATTTTAGCAATACTAACACGATCTCCACCAATTTCTCTACAAGTGTGTTCGACCACGGAAGGGGTACAGACCTTGGAGCGCTCCCTATGAGGTTCGGCAGCTTCAAACAGGGGTCCTCCTCTGCGAATATTATGTAAAAGTAGACAGGATCTCAAGATCAGAGAAGAACTCTGTTACGGGTGAAAATCCCGTTAAAATCATTTTACTATTGTTTAGTCACACTGTATTGTGAAATAACAAGAACATTCCGTTATTCTGCCATTCGTATTTCATTTGTACGCCGATTAAACGATGGCCTGCATTACGCAATATGAAATTGTTGCCATCTCCCTCTGTCCTGAAGGGAATCAACCGCCCTCTTGATATCTTACACGCATCGAAAATTTCTGTACACCTGCAGTCTTTTGTGGCTCGGTGTAGAGGATACACGTTAGTGCCACTGTTGTGATTGGTTTTGTGCTTTGAAATTCATTTGGCTGAAATCGCCAGGAGATGAATGTCTATTGTACTTTGTTCATCTAATTCCGGCAGTTTGAGATTAGGTAAATATGGCGCGTACTGGGGCGTGATACAAAGTGTAACGCATGTGTTCTTTTCTTTTAGGTTTTTTCTTTTGTTTTTGTCTGTAGTAGTTCTGCGTTTTGCTGTATGTAGTTCTTTCTTCTACCCTTCGAACTTTTACGATTACTACGACCATCGCATCTGTGGCTACCCGAACCGTCGGAGTTGATTTTGCGAGCTCCTCCATCCTTAAGTTGCCGCAAGATCAGCGCGACAACGGTTATATTTACCGCCATTACTCCCCCGTTCGTCCGGCCTTGGATTCACCCAACCGCTGTTGGTGAGTTGCGTCGTGAGAGGTCGAAATTTCGATACGCCGCCTTGGCTTCAGTGTTCCTTCCCCGGATTCGATACTCTACAGGCACTGTAGACGAGAGCTACCGTTAGAGGCGCGAGGATGTAACCAAAGTTAAGGTTACTGTATTTAGGAGGTACCGCCATTCATTTCCGCGGCTTCGTCCCTCACATTAAAAAGGAAGCGATGAAACGCTAAAGAAGAAAAAGGATTGATACATAACAAGTTACTGTTTCTAAGGAGTTTATGAATGAATTTGATTAACCCCAAATTAAAAGAGATAGAAAGTGGCGCTACCTTCTCAATACAGTAACCTTAACCAAAGTCGGATTATTTTAATTTAAATTGCGGTAACGCATGCTTTTAAATTCTCTTGAGAATTAAGCAAGCGTTTGTTGCCGAGGTTAGTTAATTTTGTTTTGATTTTGTAACGTAAAGTCGGTACCGAGTTTTCGGATTTAGTTTGTTTGACAACCTCGTTGCGTTTTGTTTGCGTGTATTTATTTTGATTTTTGGTTTTATTTTATAGCGTGTTTTTTTAATTATTTTAAATAAAGACAATAGTGCCTTATTGAGGAATTTTTATTTTATTAATTTTTGACCTTGTACTCTTGGGGTTCCGTATGACCCTCCCTATCTCCAGGAGTTAGCCGGGTATGCTGGAGATCTTAAATTGCCCTCCCACAATTTGCTGCCATTCAGGTAGGTAGCAGCTCTTCACGTCGATATGATTGTGTAAACAATGAATTGTCTACACGACACCAAGTAGGCAATGTAGACTTTGGCCGAGTTAAGTAACCTACTAAACCACCTGACCAATCAGCGATTGGGGAATCTGAACACGTGGTTTAGTCTGACTAGTTTGACCATTACTTTTGACCACTTACTTAGCCTAGATCAACTATTTCAAATAACAGTTTTGGTTTAAAATATTTTTAGTTTCTCATTCTTTGCGGCGGTGTGATTATTGTAATGTCTTCGTTTATTAATAAATATTTTTAATGTTTAATGTTTTTAGTGTTATAAAATTGCTTCAATAATAGCTGTGATATAATTTTTTTTAATCGGTGCAGAAACCAGGTTTTAAGAAAATTCAAAAAATATCTTAAAAACGATGCAATGTAGAGATAGGGAAATGTATTGCAATTTAACATATTTTTACATATAGAATTCCAAAAGTAACCAAAAATGTAGCATCCCATTTAAAATAAGCGAGTTGATAGCGACTTCCGGTTATACCGGATGTGACTGGAAGGCAATTTTGTTTTATTTGAAAAGTTCCCTTTGAAATATCTTTGCACCGTAAATTTGAAATTTCTCTCTAAATCTTTTCCTTGATAAACTTTTAATGAACGGGTTGCGTGAATAACCCTGTATACACAGTAGATAAAGACAGATAATACGTAGAGAATAATTCAACAATGCAGATTGCTTACATCTATCTCAACAATATTCATTGTTGACATGTAAACAATGTATAGTTTACATGTACATTAATCGTCCATCTCTGTTCAAGATACGATGGCATCACTGGAGAACTCATTCCAGGGGTGCTATTCTGACCCCAGGAATTCGAACAGGGGGACGATCCTAACCTACAAAACTTGCTAATGGAAGAAACACAAATATAAGAGAAACTCAATAATCAATAAGCGAGTCATTTACGAGTCGTACTCGTGATTTGCCAAGTATGGACGCCAAAAACCACAAAGTTTAAAAAATGGCTAGTCTTCTCCCTCAACGTACGGAAATTCGGGCACGAAAAACTACAAGGAAAACAGTGTTCCCAACTGTTATTAAAGTTACAAAAGTAAAGGAGAGTATAAAAATAACGAATTCGTAAATAGACAAAAGGTTTAAAAAATTGAAGAATAAAATTGAACCGTCACAATATTTACACCCTAGGCACTCTAGGTTTCTCCTAACGTAAATGTAACGAGCTTCTAAATAAAAAGCTGGTCAAGTAGGTTGTGATCGAGAATCTATCCATTGCATTTACATAACAGAATTACCAAATGTAGCCTACTTGACAAGGTTTTTATTTAGACAGTTGTTATTTATTTTAGTATTTAAAAATTAAAGTATTTGTTTATAGTCAATCATTTACATGTAAATCCTTTGGGTTACTTGTTTTTGTCTTCAAAATATACACAGAAAAACGAGACAACAAAACATTTTACTCCCAAGTCATATAGTTAATTACGTTTAGAATTATCGATAGGAAAATAAAGAAAAACCTGCCGCCAGTTACATAAAAGCTTATGACAAAGAGTAATTCTGCTTTATTTCAGCATCTGCGGGGAAAGAGGGCCCGAGCAATCGCTATTGTGGCAATTAATTTCAGTTTTCAGCGCGCCGCCGAGAAATTCCACCTAAAATTACATTTGTTTGGCCGACAAAAAACTGGATTGGAACCGAACAAAAAGCTGAGGAGATTTATCTGTAATTAGTTCGTTCTTTAGAAAGTAAACTTCGCACGCAACGATTACTTCCTCCGCGCTTGTTTCGTTTCGAACCAAAAAAAGCCCTCCCGTAAAATGAATAATTTATGTAGATTCTGCTACAGTCGAATTATATGTTTCTGAGGTCGATGTAGGTATTTTTTATGATAAATTGATATTGCTTAGCTAGGCAAGGGGTTATCATTTATAAAGGTTTAATAGCGACAGAAAACGTCATGGACACGTCACAACTTTATTAGGAACATAAAAAATAATTAGTATCATAAAACTGAACTCTTGAATAAATAATTGGAAAACGAGTACCACCATTTCTAGGAAATAAATTTGATATTATTACTTTTACAAGTTTATGTATGATCAGCTTTTTATAGTTATTTGCAAATCTTCCGTATTAAAATTTTTAAAACATTCTAACTTGTAAATAAATAAACATCAGGTGACAATTTTTGTTTTTTTCTGTCGTATATTTATGTATAAAATACACTTCTGGCATTTGATGCATTCCTCCGGACTCACCCCGTATTCATAGAGAAACGCACGTTTTACAAAACTTCAGTACGGGGTCATTCAAGTGTTTCTCTGTTTGTATATTGTTTCGTGACAACATTCATTCTTCATAATCATAATCTTTCCCCAAAACCACATGAATGAGTAAAGAACTGCTACTGGTACCTTAATATCTTTCTATTTTAATAGCAATAGCACCGTCACCATCACACTTTTTTGGAATTTGATTATTTTTACATAATATCGGAGCGTTACTTTTTCTATTTAAAATCATCTCTTTGTATGAAATTCCCTCTTACTACAATCTGCACGTACATACAAGGGAACTTTTATGAAAAAATAACGCCTCGTGAATTCTAAAAGAGAAAGCTTTGAACAGTTGCTATAACTTCGTCATTTTTAAATAAAATATGCGGTACAATATTTATGCATCATTGATACTGAAAATTATGACTACTGAGCGGAGAAATTATATTTTTCTAGGCTATCGGTCAGAGGTATATTGAATTGCGCGCGATGGGAGAAGTGCATACTATTTTCATTACCTATAAATTAGTTGCTTTTCACTTGCATGCTAATGACTAATTTTTTGGATGCCGCTGCCCGACTCGACACATTGTACTTTGCAAGCATTTCGCTCATCGATAGCCTTGGCAAATATAATTCTCCTGCTGTTTAGTTATGACCCGACTGCGGTGTTTGCTAGGACATTTCAGAGCCGGACTTTTATTTCATGCCTACACGTTTACAAAACACAATAAAAAGGCAATTTATTTTAAAATATTTCCCGACTTCCAAGAAAATATGTTAAGAATTTAATATTACATTAAGATCCCAAAATCGAATTTAACAACAACCAATAACATCGCAATGTGTCCAAATGATTTTTTTTTCTTAAAAGTACATGATCTTTCATATGGCAAGCTTGTCGGCGAACTAATAAATCACCCTATATAATAAAATTCCTCTACAGAGCTGTTTACAAGCAGTTGATCGTTTCAAAAACTATTATTTTATTCTCATATAATTAATTAGGTCATGTTTTTCATGAAAAGTTGCCCCCATAAACAATTCTGTATCTACACCGAATAATAAAATCAATACTCGCATGTGCCCCGCTTAACTGTAATTATATTTATTGAATTATTTGCCGGGGAATAATCGTTCGCCGGAGCTAAAATAATAGCGGAATATCGTGACCATTTCAAGGTTACTTACCCGAAGAGAGAAATTTACTATATGCCTGGCAGATATTGTGAACACAACCCCAACGTGATATAACATAATTTGTACAATCGCGATAATGATTTGCGAAACCGAAATCTTGTGCGACCAGCACCACAGGAGTTCGTGTTATCTCTCAGGTTATTTATTTCACTTTCAGCGTGAACCGCGTGAACAAAGTGTATTTATGGAAGTTTTTAGGATACCTTTCACCTTAAATAGATATATATTCTTTTGTAAGGGCATTAGAGTTGGCCTGAGAGGTTTTCGTGAATAATTCCCTAAATTAAAGTACACAAATGATTTTTGAAAACATCCTCTTATGTTCATCGAACGAAATGTTCTCATACATCATTATAGTATATCAATGGTAAACCCCAAGTGAGGTCGACGTCTTGTATTTGGTCACATAAATTTGCTTCCACGGATATTGAAAATCGATGCGGGGCATTACTTCGACATGTTCGTATTATCGTAGGCGAGTTGTTTTTCGCTGTTTTATGGCTTCCCGTATAATGAAGGTGGTATAAAAGACTAACCAGATGCAGGATGAGTTGTTTTATTGGACGTAATTTATTAGCACGATAAATTTCGGCGGTAAATAGGACGTTGCAGTTAAGCCGCAGAAAATATAAAAGTCTGCGAAATATAATTAATGTACTTACTATACGGTGCTTCCAGCTTTACAACTTGACTTGCTTCTTTTCACTGCGGAGAAAATTTATAAGGTTAATTTAAGAACATAAGACGAACTTTAAATTATCACGTAGGAGAGTATTTATTAGGGCATTATATCCACAGTAAAGTAGACAGTTAATTGCACTGATAATCAAACTGTAACTACTTGAATAAAGAAATCGATAATAATCATTTTGAATTTTACTTAAGAAAGGGTATTTTTAAAACATACATATTTCAATGAGAATAACAAGACAAACTAAAACTTATTCGAAAAAAAATGCTTTTAATATGCTAAATGCTGAATTTCACCGACGTCACTTAACTTTAATCATCGATTAAGAATTATTATTCCTATACCTTCAACACATGTAACCATGGTAACGTTTACTTTTAACGGATGAATAAATTTAAATAACGTTGGTGAAATCCGCCATTAATAGAAGCAATTAATATAAATATACGAATAAAGTAATGATTACAATTCCGTTTGAACCTTCTTGAATTCTTTGTTAAGTTTGATTCATAGGTACGCATCAGCCATGTCAATTTTTATGAAATTCCTCTCGTTTCAAGAATAAATCCTCGCTCGAGGTATTGAAAATAGATATTGAGCTGAGAGTTGATGGTAACCTTGAAGTCACAACAAATTCTAACAGAGTCATTTGATTTGTAAACGATGACAATGACGCAACCCAATCAGTGTACGAAATAGGCTTAATAATTCATCAGACTGCTGTCCATCAATCTCGGTTTTCACTTCGTCTTGTAAGGCAAAATGGAATTGGCCATGGTTTGTACAACTTGTGGACATCATTTGATTTCAAATACAGTTTTGCTTTGAAGTGCAGGTGCCTAATCCATCAGAGAAAAGTGCTTGATGATTCTGGCAAAACTCGTCTATTTTGCTCCTAAAATTGATGACAGTGGCAGTAGACTGAGTATCCAGATCAATGATAATTCCTTCATAAAAGGGCGATGTAATGGTAAACCTGAAGACTTTAAATTATGATCTACCGAAGGTGTATTGCTGGCTTCTACAGAGTTTGCGATGGAAGTCGTAGAAAACTTGAGCCAGGTTTCACTTCACAGGAAAACTTTTACTGGTATGGTTTGATCGCAGTAGGCTGCAACCGACTTAAAAAGTGGTGCTTATATGTTTGCTGTTGGAGTATCTCGGGCCTAATAAAAATTTGAGTGTTTATCTTTTGTCCCGAACGATGAGAAAATATTTCTCGTCTGGTTCTTCAACTTCAGCAGATTTAAGTCTCGTTAATCTGATTGAGATCGATGAATTTTTGTTCTTCGATTGGTAAAGTTAGTATGAGCTGCCAGATGGATTTTTGTGCGCTGAACATTTAGTTAGGCATACGGAAGCAATATGACCGATCTTTTTTACAATAATTGCAGATTGCAGAAGTTGGCCTTCAAATCGTGATCTGTTGTTTGATAACCTTGTCTGCCTTGTCTTTGAGGATGCATAGTTTTGAGATCCACTTCTGCTTTGATTATAATCGGATGAAGAATTAATCTAGTTGAGTCGAACGATCCTCGTTACTGAGCAATTGTTTAGCTAATTTAGTTGTTTCGCACTTAATTGCTATCTGCAATACTTCATTCAATGAAAGTTTTGAATGCCTTAAAGCTGCTGTTTAGCTTTCTTTATTCGGCTTTCTGCAATATGAGCATGTCTCGTATGTGTTCGTCGGTCGAGGAAAAGCGGCCAGGATAGTCTTTAGGATATGCGAAAGTACAATCTTGTGCGTACAATTGACTGGAATTCATAAGGCATTTATTGAGTCTGTAGCTTTTTGATAAGCTAAAGCCGAGGGAATTTCTTGATAAATTTATAAGCTTGCTGTATTTGCTTTAAGAAATTGAATGTTATAATGTTATTTGATATTTATAAATGAAGGTCTAAAAGCACTCTAGTACATTATCAGTTTGTTATTAATGGGTTGCAATAAAGGTACTTTAATTAAAATATTCGTCAATAAATGGATTATCTGAATCCACAATCAACAAATAAATTGTATTCATCAATTCATTGTCTGAAAATATATCACCGAGGAATACAAAAGCAGGCATATCTTATAGGTGGTGTCGGCGGCAGAGGATGGAGGGGTTACTTTAATCATTATTAGCGTTTCCAGGCGTCGCTCCCTATTTATCGCTTTTGTGTGGTCGGCATTGTGCGAGGTGGCACACACGTAAATGGATGACATCTGGTCTAACCGCAATTTATTTGTGTCAACAGAGCATCACTCCTTGCGCCCAATATTTATGACCCAATCCTAAGCCGCTTGCCTCAATAACTCATCCGCGCCTAGTGCTCGTCCTAATTAAAAGAAATTGGTCCCACAGCTCCCTCCATTAATTGTCATACTTTCTGGAGAGCAACCTGATGTTGAGCTAGGTAAGTAACTCATCCCTCGTCGTCTGCTTGTCGTCATTTTGTTTTTAAAATAAATGCTTTTAATTACTCCCAGTTGACAAACACATTAGGTAAATGGAGAATGCTGTTCATTTATTTGCAGGACTGCGTATAATGAAACAATAATTTAATAGCCATTCTATCGTAATTTAACACTAAGTAAACACATAAAACGTGAGCATTCTCCTGGTAGTCGTTACATTGTAATGTAAGATATTTCGAAGCAGAAAAGAATTCATACAAATTTTTTACTGAGTGATCTTTCTTTATGCACTTATTTATTGATTGATTTATTGCTTTTTATGTGAAACCAAGCCAGGATATGAATGATCCAACAAGGATTTAAGTCAAAATTTTTAATCAGATCGATGACAAGCCATTCGACATTGGTTAACTTCATTTCTTTTGGTCGAATTCGCCTGCTGAAGGTGATCCGTGGTTCCTCTCGTCGCATATTAGTTACGGTCATATTATAAATGTTTCGCTTTATATGCATACACATTTATCAAAAATAATTTGGGAAGAGGGTTTATAAATTCGAGTGATACCCACGCACATAAGTTCTAAGAAGTTCTCGAAATTAATGCATTACTCATTTATAATATTCAACAATGAAGTCTTTCTTATTCAATCTTTTAAATTAAAAAACAAAATTGCAGCGTTCAAAAAACTCCAAACTCATAAAAAATGATAAAAATTTAATGTTAATGAAAGTAAAATTTTGCGGCGTTTATTCATGTTTAGAGTTTATAAACTTCCTCGGGTGAGATATTTTACAACCTTAAAAGTATGAATTTTTTATCGCTTTAATAAAAAGCCCGCCTATAAAAAATACCGTGCAATTCATTCATAAGTTCCGCTACTCATTCTCAAACTGAGTGTTTACACAGAAAATTCAATCCCGCCTCGTTTTATTGGCCCGATTATTTCTGTCGGAATCCGGACGCGTTCCAGAACAAATAAGCAAGAAAATATGCGAATAGGATCCCCTTTTAAAAACACATTTTTATACTCGCGCGCCACCCCCAACACTATCCGTAAATTATATTACTTTATAACATCCTTAACGGATTTTAAATTCAGCTATAACACGTTTTCGTGACGCGGAATATCTTTTTATTTGCATTATTACTTTCTCTCGGGGAAATATTAAAAAACGGACCGAACCGGGAAACGTTTTCGGGAGAAAAATTGTTTTGGGTGCAACCGGTGCGAATCAGCTTTGGGATGATTCGCTATTTTTCGTGTTGCGAAACTCCCGAAGCGATCGATACATAAATACACACCGAATATAAAATTTATTGTTTAGTTGATTTGTCCGTTTTACAAGCAGATATAAAAAAAAGGATATACGTATCGTCATCGTTACATATGTCACGCACTAAATATCGTTATGATATGTGTTTCAGCACGAACACGAGATTTGATAAGTGTAATAAAAATGGGCAAAACAAGTTTCACATTAAATTCCATGTCACGCAGAGAGGAATAAAATTTATTGTCACTGCAAAATTTATAATTTAGAATATTTATTCTGCTTGAATTTGTATTTGTAAATTTGTAAATGTAAGGACAACTAGCATGCATATACCCGACAAGTCGAAAATAATCTTTTATTGAAGACCTTTTTATGTATTTATCAAAAGCAAAAGTAACACCAATATAAAAAAAATATTAAATGGAAATATTATGGTTGCAAAAACCACAAATTTTGTAATAATAAAAAGAATATTATTAATATTATTATATAGGAAAATGACAGAAACTAACGATCAACGATAGCTTCCGAATAGAACACGCTGTGTGAGTCCTCTTTCCACAATTATTTCATTAAGAAGTTTCCAATTTTCTAGGTCACTAAATTAGGTAAATTGAAAAAATGGTGATCAAGAAGAAGACTTGCCACAAAACCGACGACTACGCCTGTGAGCATGCTTTTCTCATTGTAACAAGTGTTTAATAAATTAAGCTCGATTATATTCATATTTATACTCCACTAGTAGCTTATCTTTTTAATTTAATTTTGCTCTGTTGAATCAGAAACAAATTTTTGCTATGAAATTATACTCTGTACATCACAAGTTAAGACGTTACGAATTTTTCTTTTTCTGTTAAACCTATAATAATCGATTGGTGGTAATTATTTGAAGAATTGTAAGAAGTCGGAATTCTGTACAAAAATTTATTATTTCAAAATTAGAAAGGAATTTGCAAAATAAAATAAAATTCAAACGTGTGAGTCTCTGAATTTGAATCAACGTAACAAACGGACCGATTTTTTATTTAAGTTAAAACAAAACATGCCACGTGATTTGCAACTATTAACTCGAACAAGTGAGAATTGTATGTTACTCTTATATCTACATAATTCGAAGAATTCTGCAGCCGCAAACCTTGAAAAGTTGCTGAAGTTGCAACTGGACATACACAGGTGCTGAATGCCGTTTTTTCTCTCTTCGAATTGAATTTTTGATTGTGTTTTTATTTTTGTTTACAATTTTTGGTTGTATTTAGAATTATTTGCTATGTTCACTTTAAGAATGTTCTACTTATTAATACTATAAATTTTTCGTATTTTTCTTCACATTATTTCATATCTTTTATATATAGTGTTTCATTTGATTTAAGAAATTCTAGTATTTTATTGAATGCAGTAATTCGTAAGACATATTAAGTAAGAGACAAGGGTGTTGTGGTAGATGTTTCATCGATCCCGAAATTATTTATTGTTGTTTACTGAGTAAAAGTTTTGTATGAAGTCATAAATGTATTTGAACTGCTATCACTTGGAACCCCCTTTGATCACTTCTTTGCAACTCCATTCGGCCCTTACAGAATACTCAACTGGAACGTTTTCACGTAAATTAAAATTTGAATTTTATTTAATCATATTCGAGTATACAAATGTTCATTTCTTTTATATAAAAAAATTAAAAATCGGTCACTTCGAGTACAACTATGAATCAGGTATGATCATGGTATGATTAAGACTGAAGCCGAAAGTCAGGTTATTTGTTCGTAAAGACACCAGTTATGTTTATTACAACAGTGAGGGTCCCTGGGCTTGTATGCATGCTTTTGAAAATGAATGATTTCTTTATCATGTTTCTTCAGAATTTAAAGTAATAATAAAAACAAATAAAAATTGGTTGATTTATAAAGTATAAAAAATAAACAAAATGGTCTCCTATTATTTTCCACTTGACTGATTCAACTCACTTTGAGCTTTCAACTAAATTTATAGTCTACCATGTTCTGTTATAATTTATTAATTTATGCGCATAAACAAAAATGCCCTATAACGTGACCTTGAAATTGTTTCAGCGCCCGTCGACCTCGAATTACGTTATCTGATGCAGCCTTATCGTATACGATAAGCGACTTCATTATTTTATTGGCAACGGCGCACGTAACTGCGCCTATTAAACTACAAAAGTGTAGCGAGGCACTGTTTACAGTGGCGTGTGGCATTTTTGCAGACCGCTAATTAATATCCCTGTATTTTGTATTCAAAATTGCAGATATTGCCTGTGGATAAGTCACGCATTGTTGGTGTTGGAAAACTGTGTGAATGTTCGCTATTACCAATGCACTTTTCACTCCATCACAAATTGATATGTGGGTTATTTCATTGGCATAATGAATACCTAATACCTCATAGAATGAGTATATTTATACCTCATAGATTGAGAGTATATGCATTACAATACAGTAAGGAATTCAAAATAAGACATCATGTAAAGTATAATATCGGTTAAACAAAACTCAATAGTTTCTAAGACATTTTAATTTTTGTGCTTTTTTTCTAACATATTCTCAAAGAAATACGTCCAGTTACCAAACACCCTGTACATAACTATAATAAAAAATAATATCATAGGAGTAAGGAAGCTGCAGTGAACTATTGCGTTAACATACTTTTGTCATCTTGGAATTAAAAACGCGTTTATCAAATGATCATCTCTAAGACCAAGGCGCTCTAATTTTCTTTCCTAAAACAAAACAAAAACGACTGTATATTTAGGACGTCAATGTGAGAATTTTTTTCTTTCTTTAACATTATAATTTTCAAATTTAAAGAAAAGTTGAATACAAAACGAACAGAAACTATTTCAAAATTTATGTATGGAGATATTTATAGTAAAGAATGGAGCATCACATCAGCAAGTTGTAACTAGTTACAGTGTTTTAAATGGAGCGCTCTGTACATACATTAATACACTTTCAGACTCTTAATCAAATGCCGGTGGGGCTTTGTGTATATAAAATGAATAGTTCTTGAGATATCTATACTTAATTTCTTAAATTTAACTTATGCGCATAAAGATCTTCCAAGTTAGGGCTTTCATTGATCAAAGCTTAAAAAATAAATTTCATAAGAAATCTTAACTCATATGTTAACTGTAATACAAAAATATTTAATGTAATTTCCTTGTTCGTTGAAAGTTTATACAGATACTTGGAACAAATTTTTTAACGCTTGGAAATTTATTCGGAGAAAAATAATAATAAATTTGTTTCATAAATTTGGAATTTTTTATGTAAATGGAAAATTCATGCCTTTCTTTTTTGTTAACAGATTTATTGTTTAAGTTTTGCAAATGTAAAACCTAAAAATGTAAAACAATTGGTTTTTCGCATATTACACCTTACGAGGTCTTTTATACTCATTGGATCGTACACAATACACATATCTCAAAAACTACACAGAATCAGTTTATACAACAATTAGTATAAACAAAGTCTCACTGGAAGTTGAATTAAACTCGAAATATATAAGAATAATAATAATAAGAATAATAGTAATAAGAATAATAGTAATAAGAATAATAGTAATAAGAATAATAACATTGTGTTACAAATTTATGAAGTGTTACAAATGTTGTTATTTAAGGACATACAGGGTGCATCACTGGTATGGCTTTCTTCAATAGCTCCTTCACTTCTGTTTATATAGGAAAGTATCTTGTATAAAACTTATCGACTATAATGACTTCTATAATATTAAATTATTTTCATATACATAGCATATTAGATAAGTGAGTTATTCACCAAACTTATGCTTTTTTAAATGGAATGTATACATTTTTAGACCGGTTGTTGCAAAAATCAACTAGAAACACAATAGATATTCAACAGTCTCCAAGATACCCATTCAAATATCAATATTTCGTTTAGATTTAAGAGATAAATATAATTCAATGTCGGTAAGTAGCGTTTTGGCCACTTAACAAGTTAAACATGTTTGTTTTGTCCCCGTATACTTTAATTTTATTTACTTTATCCATTTAAACAAAAAAATTTGACTCGTGTAATCTCGTTACATTCACATTTACGTTAGATAACTATGTGTCAATTAAGTCGCCTCGCCCTTTGAAGATGATCATCCTTGTGATCAAAATATGTCGACACACATCTATCATTTTCTTTTTGTTTATTTTTTTAACCGACGTTGTAACTGTAAGTGCAGATCGTAATCGAAAATCGTAAACTTTAGACCAATGCATTTTACATGTGTTAGAAATATAATTTGATGAGCTATTCAGATGTGTCAAAATATACAGGATGTCCCATTTAAATTTTTTGAGAAAATTTAACTTTTAAGTTTCAGTTGTTTGTGAGCAAACGTGCATGGAAAATGTTAGTTTTACCTATAGAGGTTATTCTGCATAATATTTATAATTGGTTAGGCACAGTAAAAATAATTTTTTTGATCGCTAATTATGAATAAAATTTCAGCTCTTTCATCTGATTGGATAGTTGTAGATTGTGAATGCTTTGATTTAGGGCTATAGTTGCTGAATAAAAAATTTTTCTTTCAAGAAATCTATCAAAATATGAAACAAAATTGTGTACATTTCATTGCCTCAACATACTTCTACTGACTAATTTTTGAAGGACACCTTCATACCAAGGGATCATGATTACTGCTTGAGTTTCAAAGAAATGTTTCCCAAATAATGGAGAGAGAAATAAATTAATTTGTTTACAATTTTTTTTTGTCTGTACTTCCTTAAAAAAACATTTATAACTCATCTGCTTGAAGATATCCTTATAAGAGTGCCACCGCAGATGCAGTTAAAAAATAAAATTGTAACTAGGTTTATCTACTTTTATCTTTTTCTACTTTGAAATATGTTATGGAGCTCTTCGGTAATTATTAAACAGCGGACGGCTGCCGGGGAGGCGAGTGTGGAGATGTGTGGAACAGGCGAGAAATAGGTAACCGTAGCGGCGAATAATGCAAATAAATTATTCGTTTTCACAATCCAAACTATCGAGTGAGTAATACCCTTGAACAAAACAATATTTTTCAGAATATTTTAGATTTTGCAAGAAAAATCAAACGACGTATATTTATAAAGGGTTTTTCATTAAGAGCGATGCATTTTGTTTTTCAAATAAAACACCGATGTCGTGAGAAATTTAAGATTATTTTTACTTCGGTGTAAAGTACAGTTAATGCCATTATTGATGGAACCACAATATCATTCAAATGTCCTCCACGGAAGCGCTAACAGGAAGGAATCCGTTTAACCCAAGTTTCCATGATTTTTCCACCTAAATTGAATCGAATATCAGCAATGACACCTTTAATGTTGGTCTCCAAATCATGTAATGTTGCTGGTTTGTTGGTGTAAACTAACGACTTAACATAACGCCACAGAAAGAAGTCTAGGGGTGTTAAATCGCACGAGCGAGGAGAATAACTGACTGGTCCGTTTCTGGAAATAATCCATTCCACCAAACTTCTCTTTCAATAAGTCAATTGTTTGATTGGCATTGTGGCAAGTGGCACCGTCTTGTTGCAACCACATGTCGTCCTAGTCCAGAGCATCCAATCCAGGCCAAAAAAATTCACTCATGGAAGCTTGAGTTAAACCATATTTAAACGAATTAATTCCTGTCAGCGCTTCCGTAGAGGACATTTGAATGATGTGGTTCCATCAATAATGGCATTAACTGTACTTTACACCGAAGTAAAAATAATCTTAAATTTCTCACGACATCGGTGTTTTATTTGAAAAACAAAATGCGTCTCTCTTAATGAAAAACCCTTTATAACCATGACCTTCGATACAAGTGATTAAAAGTTTGATAGTGGGGTCCACGGTGAATTGAATACTAACGGTGGCAGCATTCCCGCAAGTGAGATAGCGAACCGTTACGTCACCGTATACCCGCTTCTCCTTTTGCACAATATTAACTAACATTAACTGTCAACGGATTACGTAACGGTGCGCTATTTCACTTGAATGCTGCCACCGTTAGTATTCAGTTCACCGTGACTGAGGTCTGCTCTACGAGTCGTATATGGTTTGGCCTTCCTACTTCCGCTCTATTCCCGACAAGAATCCGCTGTTAAGTATAAGACACGAGAATTTTTTGAGAAAATAAGGAGGTGGTTTGGAGCAAAAAAATGGAAAGCACATTATTTACATATTAAAGAATTGAATTATAGATTTTTAATTACTGTTCCGAATTTATGTTATTTGTCATATGAGTTATTTAAATTTAATAAAAATAATCTCGGAATTGTGTAGCACCTCATATGTGAGTGCATGCATGTTATGACATACATGTTTGTGTGCAGAGATAATTTGATCGCACGGCATTCTAATATTGAAATAAATTCTAACACATTCAAATACATGCATGCATGAAATACTCCAATACACATAAATCAGTTATTTCGCCGGTATTTGCTTTTGTGCTGGAACGTGCTACAACCGGAAATGATATTAATTTCAAAGCGCTGGTAATTTTTATATCGCCGTATTAACACGCAGCACATAAATAAACCGCTATAGAAGCAATATAACGTGAAATTAACAAAGACAGCCACTGAAAATTTAAGCCAAAGTAATTCGTCCGGGTCGGGGCGATGTCCGCTTTCCCAACACGTCTCATTTGAACCAGCAGAGATGGATTATCCGTAATAAACCCGGACTGCGCGTGACTTGCTCGCTATAAACCAGCGACGACGGCAACACCCCTAGCCGGAACAAAGCGCCCTACTTCAATACTTAACCCTGTGTTGTGTTCTATTGACCTTTCGAACTGTTTACCTAACATGTACACGCTCCTCCTTGGTCTAATCTTGAGCAACCAGCAACGAACGCGGTGACGGCCGCTAAATTTATAAAGCCAAGTGGAGCGAGGCCATTGTAATTGCTACCCGATTGTTTGGGGCTGTAAATAATTTACGACTGTGCGAATTTACTGTGAGTGTATAAACTTAAGGTTAAATTAAGCTATTACGTGTTACAGTGACTGCAGAGATTTATGGTTCACACGTAAAGTACTCATGGCTGCTCATAACTTACTCATTACGGCTTAAGTTTCGAATGAATAGAAACCACCACCAACTTTATTCAATCTCTTTCTTCAAACACTATACACTAAAACCATGATTTTATGTTTTAAAGTTAATAGAACTTTATTTTTCCAACCATACGATTGTAGACAATTTCTTATATGTATATGTTAGACTCATATGCCGAATTCGTCAAATTGCCGAAATAAATGAGCGATCCTAGGTTTGAGCAAAAAAATATAAACATTTGCCGAAATAAGTGCTTATTTCGGCAGCAGATCATCAAAATTTAATCAGATCGCGGATTGATCATGCGACTGTTGTTCAGATGTCGGTTATTTACGATTTGCGGCAATGGATCATGTGCATTTACACAATTCCCGGATTGTTTAATCTACAAATGTTCAAACGATTTTCTGCTTCATCATATTATCCCCAAATAAATGATAAGGCACAATACATACAATAATTATTTATTAAAGAAAACAATGAAAGTAAAACTGCTATTTGTTTCGACATGAAGTACTTTGATGACATTTACTGTTACATTTTATATTATTAAAAATACACTTGCACTTCTTATCTCCACATTTCCTTTTACAATTGCATTTCACAAAATCCTGTTTAGAGTTACTTTCTGCGGATGAAGAATTTGTGGGAACGTCGTGTATTGATAGGAAGCTGGTCTGAAACTCCTTCAACGGTTATAAAAATATTAATAATTAACTGAGTGAAAAGGTCGATGCTCACTTATTATTCGTTCCTAGCATATAGTTTATCTACAATTCCTGTTGACGTAGCAAGTTTGTAAAGTCCGTCCGTTTCAAATACAATCACCGTCATTATGTTTCTAGGAGCCGTTCGACCTCTGTCAACATCTGGTATTTTTACCAAAACATTTTGACCAACACTTAATGACGGAAATTTTTTTGCACTTCTCTGCAGCATATTTTCTGCTTGCCGTTTTAAACTGTGCACACTTTCTGCTCTGGTATTATCAATTAACTGTAACCTGGTTTCAATTCTCCTAAAATTCGACATAGATTTTTACCTGGCAAAAATAGTTACTAAAAAGTCGTACCCCATATTTTCTTCAGTTTCTTCATCGCTATTTAAAATTTCTCTTCCAGGTCCTAAATCTTCTACTTCCTTTGTACCTTTTTGATTGATTGCACTTCCATTAGCATTCTCCTGAGAGGAATTCAATAGCATATCTATATCTTCCTCATTTTGTATTATTTCAACTAGATTTAATGGCAGACTCGAATCCTTCAAACCATTAGTCATGGGAACACCAAACATGGCCTCATAAAGTGTACATTTTTAGCCTTCTGCCCACTTGGTCGTGTTGTTTTCTTTCATCCATATGATTAACATGTCACGTACGTCTTAGTTCGCCCTTTCTACGGAACCTTGGCTTTGTGAATGTCGTGGCTTCCCGTGAACAATTTTTGCATTAAACATTTCAGAGAGATTGGAAATAGTAGCATTCACAAATTCTCTCCCGTTGTCGCTGTGTAAAATACACGGGGCGCCAATAATACAAAAAACTTCCATTAAGTTGTAAGCAACTTCTTCAGCTCTTTTTGTCCTTGTGGTTTTAGAAACAGAAATTTAGTGAGATGGTCTTGATAGTTTAAAATGAATTTAAACTCTCTATCTTTTTCTGTTTGCATGTCGATAAGATCAACTTGTCCTCGTTTATTGAAACCTGAAGAAATTATTGGTTTAGCTACAAGACCTTTGCGCTTAAGCTTTTTCTTTAATTGACAAGGAGTACATAACTTGAGATATTCTTCAATTATGCTCCGACTAATGTTGCAATATTTTTTCTTTATTTCTTTTCCATTTTGTGTCCAGTCTCATTGTGAGCTTTTTCCAGAATGTCATATAATTCAGTGGTGCAGCAGTAATATTTTATGGGAGATGCATCATCTTTCCTCTTTTCTATCAACTTGTCTTATTTCAAATCTGTTCAGCTGGCGATAATCCAGAGTCGTTAATTTTTCGTTTGCAGACCTCTTTGTTGTGCTAGTTTTTACCTCAGTAATAATGTCGCTTATTCTCTCTTGTGTTAAGGGACACGTAAAATTATTATTGTTGTATCCATCAATAAACAGTCGAATTTTTTCGTTGAAAGCTTCCTGGCTAACAGATGATCTTATTTCGTTATTCATAATGAATGTATGTAGGTGCTATCGAATCGATCGTAACACTTACTCAATAATAAATACAATAGAAATAAACAACGTAGTTCACTACACGATTGTCTTATGTCATATGATATTTTCTAGGTTATAGAAGACGATTATTTTATGCGGGAAAGTGGGAAACAACAGATATTTGAATCTGAGCATTTGTAGACTAAGCAATCCGGGAATTGTGTAAATGCACATGATCCATTGCCGCAAATCGTAAATAACCGTCATCTGAACAACAGTCGCATGATCAATCTGCGATCTGATTAAATTTTGATGATCTGCTGCCGAAATAAGCACTTATTTCGGCAAATGTTTATATTTTTTTGCTCAAACCTAGAATCGCTCATTTATTTCGGCAATTTGACGAATTCGGCATATGAGTCTAACATATATACTATTAGGATCCATCACAGCGGATTGACATTCTGTAGGAAACAGGATGTAGAGTACTGTATATATTACGTATTTATGTTTCCATAAAGTTTCTAAAGACATATCATGTATGTACGTACTTTTTGCCCTCGTAAATGGATCTTACTTCATAATTTTACGGTTCTTTGCTCAAAATCATGAATTATTTTAACTTTTTCTGTATATATAATATCCTGCCAAGTCCACATAGGTATATACTTCTGCCAAGGTACTTCAGCTTCACTTCGTTTTCTAAAAAGGTGGTTACTGCGTCCTTCTTTTACGTCTGTTTTTCGTACTTTCTCGTAAGTTTTCCAAAAGAACAATATAATATTCCCCTGTAATCGAGTGATCCCCCGCTATCGAGATGAATTCCTCTCGCATTCCATAGAACGGAAAGCACGACTTCATCTGCCGATGGTTTCAGTTTCATCGGTAAGAATGAACAATCATGAATCAGACTTTAATCATCTACGAGGATGGGATGAATAATTTCCGGCTTAAGATAGAAAACAACAAAAGACGGGGTCAAAAATGATTTCATTTTTCGATGTAGTCTCCTTGTAGCTCAATACACTTGGCCCAGCGAAATTCAAGGGCCTTTATGCCGTTCCTAAAGGCCGATTCGTCCAGCTCTTCAAAATAGGTGTTTGTGCTGGCAATAAATTCCAAATCGGACGCATATTTCTTGCCAACGTGAATTTTTTTTTAGGTTTGGAAATAAACTGAAATCTGAAGGGGTCAAGTCTGGCGAGTAGGATGCATGAGGAAGTAATTCAAAGCCCAATTCATGAATTTTTGCCATCGCAATAATGGGCTTGTGACACGGTGCATTGTCCTGATGAAACAAAATTTTCTTTTTCGCTAATCCAGGTCTCTTCTCCAGAATTTTCTGTTTCAGCTGGTCAAACAAGTTGGCATAATATTGTCCGTTTATTGTTTTCCCTTTTTCAAGGTAGTCTATGAAAATAATGCCTTTTGCATCCTAAATACCGAAGCCATAACCTTTCCATCCGATGGCACTGTTTTCGCCTTCTTCGGGACTGGTTCACCTATCGCTGTCCATTGCTTTGACTGTTGTTTGGTCTCCGGTGTGTAATGATGAACCCAAGTCTCGTCCACGGTTATGAATCTGCGGAGAAAGTCTTTCGGATTGCTCTTGAATAACGACACACACTCTTCCGAAACGTTCATTCGAACCAGTTTTTGCATCGTCGTGAGTAATCGCGGCACCCAGCTTGCAGAAAGCTGTCACTTGCCCAAAATTTCACATAATATATGATGTGTTCGCTCTTTTGATATCCTCACAGTCTCAGCTATCTCAATCAACTTCAATCGACGGTCACTCAAACCAATTTTCTGGACTTTTAGGACTATATCTTCCGTCGTGGTCGATTTTGGTCTACCTGGACGATCTGCATCCTGAGTGCTTGTATGGCCACGTTTAAAATTTGCAACCCAAGTTTTGATCGTTGAAATTTTATGACAGCGCGTACTTCGTGTTTCTCCATTATTCAAAAAACTTAAGAATAGTCTATTGTAGCGAGGTATCAAACACAAACCATTGGACATAAACTAACGATATTTCACAGTTAAACTAAAGACAGATGACATTAAATAAAATAATAAACAAAACATGAAAATCACAGCCCCCTATAGGTCAGGCCGGAAATTATTCATCCCATCCTCGTATATCGTAATAGTTCTGTTGAAGAAATTATCGGAATCTTCTCTAGCATACATTAACGACAAATAATTCGGTCACTATTTCGCAGAGGCATCAACAATTTTGAAAGGTATCTAAGAACAGCCAACTAGATTTCCTGTGTCACATACATTTTCTTTAGTCATTCTGAGTACTATTCGAGTAACCTTAGAAAGTATCCAGCAATGTAACCCTCGATTAGATTTCTATAGAACACTTTCCTGACGAGGAGTATGGAATACTGTCCAGATAAGCTCTAACATAAATATAACATAAACTCCTGCCAGGATACCATTCTGATCAGGCATAATAAGGTTGAATTGTGAATTGAACTGAATGCCGTAATTATTTTGTATATTTGGAAGAACCAACTGCTATCAACATGATATCCTTAATATAAAACGAAATGTTTCTCTATTTTAAATATATCTTGG
The DNA here is from genome assembly GCA_958336345.1 of Dorcus parallelipipedus. Classification (NCBI taxonomy): domain Eukaryota; kingdom Metazoa; phylum Arthropoda; class Insecta; order Coleoptera; family Lucanidae; genus Dorcus; species Dorcus parallelipipedus. The sequence goes on from OY284475.1 coordinate 48,488,339, forward strand.
AAATTTAGACATTTTGATGAACCTTCAGTCAGAAGATGTAATTTAGAAGTACTTGAAACTGTAATTTCTAATGAATAATTCACAAACAGTTTAATAATTAGTCACGAGAGATCTAATTCGGAAATTGCAAAATATCTCCATTTAAAAAGAGACGCGTTAAACATAATTAGGTTTTTCGCAAATGAAGTTAGCAGTTATCGCGCACCGAAATGGCTTTTATTGGGTTATTTCAAATATGTTAATGAATACATTGAATTCGGTAGCGCGGTTATCTATTTAGTGATCATTTAAGCTGCCATTGCACGTACGAAACAGGCAATTTGCCCGCAGCTAGAATCGAACAGGCAATTATCGGCGTTAGAGGATTTCGTTCGATGCTTCCAATGGAAATAAAAGTGATATTAGAATATAATTACTCCGAACCCATTTGATCAGCGTTGCACGAAGACAAAGAAGATGTAAGAAATTTCATTAGCCAACATGAGTAAGGCGTGCCTGAGGGCGAAATCAAATAAAATTAAACTCCTTGAGGTAGGAAAATTTTTTTAATTAATGAAAATAAGAAGGCGTAGGGAAGCAACAGGGAATTCTAAAGGGTATGTGTGTGTGTGGTGGTTAAATGAATTCAAGGAGTCGTAAAATGTAACACAAAGTAATATATTCCCTTGAAAATTCCGCACCCAATATTATTAAAATAGTTTCGTGTTTTTACTGAAAGTTTCGCCCGTATTACGTGGAACGTGTTTTAAAAACTTTAACAGGAGACAAGGGAAATTAGGTTTGGAAATTTGATTTCATCAGATATGCGGCGACGAGTTTTTATCCCTTCAACCGCCGCGTTTATAAATACTCATTACTTTTTAGACACTCATTTCGAGCAGCAACGTCCTTCTCCTTTCCTTTTTTTTAATATAATTTTTCTTATTACCAGTAACGAAGTTTGCAGAGTAACTACATTGTCTCCTCGGGATTACTTTTAGTGTAGAGACAAACAAGAACGCTGGTGACTTTTTCATCAACAAAACAGTTATATTTTTTGGTCTAACATACAAACGCACTTTAGTGAAGTCGTTTCACTTTGGACTAAATTACGTGAAAAAGAATAGCTTTAGCCTGAGTAATATCGTGGTCGTACATAACAGTCAGTGTGCGGAAGCCCTTGTTTATAATTTACACATTTTTATTGATGTTGTAGGGTATAGAATGGAATTTATTAGTGCGCGCCCATTTCCTTAAAAAAGCAAAAGAGGTTGACCTGAAAACAGCGGAAGCCGACGGTAATAAATTACGGCACCCGGTAGGAAAAAACACACTAAACTTGTTATCTTTAACCTGATACTCCGTATCTCTGGACAAACTAATAAAATGTCTTAATATTCCGGAAGATAAATTGAGGTTCCGACATATTCCACGGCATGCACAAAATATTTTTTACTCCTCCGGGTCTCTTCGAGCACTCTATTACTTGAATCGAAAGTCAGTTTTATTTTTCTTTCAAAGAAAAACACATCCCGGAAAAACTTGTACAAACGTCGACGTCGTTTTAGTTGTTCGATTATTCTTATCAGCACTGGTTTTACTTCACTGAAGTTATAAATGCAAACACTACTAATATCTGCGAATACATAGCTATTATCATTGCTGTTGGCAAATTAGTTAGTGCAGTGCAATTCCAATTTACAATTTCCGATAATGGCATTGTTCAGTTTAAATCTAGCATCTAAGACATCCGGTTCAATAATATGTAACCACATGAACGGCAAACTTATTTATGTACATCGATTAAATTAATTAAAGCGATCCTATCTTGTCATACGTCATGTAAGAGTACATGTAACGATGCAGTTGATCCGCTAGTAATTAAGCGGATGGTTGCGTAACAAGAGCTGACAGCTCTTTGACACGAGATGTAGCATAAAGTAAGTGTTACTTACCGATCTAATTTATATCGATTTCTAACTCTATTAACTAGTTATGTATTGTAAAATTTATTATTGAACATGAAACCGTTGATTGGGGCTCAAATATTAATTGCACCGGGCGTCAAGCTTTAATCCTGCGGAAATTCTCGGGTTGTCATGAGAGCAGGGGACGAAGACGTCGTCTTGTTTTTATCGATCCGGGGAAGGTGCGGAATATTTGCACGTCTGATTTATTATTCATTCGGACGAATTGTGAAACGCGATCTTTCTGAAGCAAGCTCGCCGAATTCAATACAAATGATGCGATTAACATTTATTGGAGGTAAATTTATTAGAACGGGAATAAAACGATTTGCAATGGATACGGATCTGAAGACGACGTCGTATCTTGTTTTATTTTATGGCTTTCCTTTGTCGTAACTACGTGCATTTAAAATTCCTTTTCATTGAATTGAATTGAGTTCCTTGCAATTAATTTTTATTTCCTGGTTTTATGCTTTGCCAATCGGCAATGCAGTATTTTTAACTAAACAAATCTCTACGTTTTTATAGAACGTTTCAAATTATTTGAAACTGTTAATACCGATTGTAAAATTATTAAGCTCTAATCGTAATCCTACTTATGACCGTTAAGTATTTTATGAGTTTCAAATACTTTGAAATGTTCTATATCATCTTATTTTGTACTAATTTTAAATTCAAATACCTACTCAGGATATGTATGAATGAGGTTCGCCACGTATATAAGTATAATAACAAATAAAGGAAAACTACTAGTAAAATAACTTGTACGAGAGTTGAAATTATTTAAATTAATTTTAAATTTGATAAATTCATTAATTGTATACATATAAGTTCTTACACTCATAAAAAATGCAGTTAATTCTAAAACTTTTTCAACTCCTTTTCGGTGTTCCCTTGCGTCCATCCGTTTGTGGTGTTAAAATAAACGGAGTTAGGTCGTTTAACTTTAAAAGGTGTAAACGTTATCTTCAAAAGTGGCATTTTAATCCTTGCGGTAGTTATTTCTATCTTTCAAGGAGTTAATATTATCCAGGAAGTAGTAGTTCGAGTTAATATTATCCAGAAAGTGTCATGCATTTCTATATTTTCTATCCTTATGGGAATTAGTATTATCCAGAAAATGAAAGAATCTCTACTCTTGGGACAGTCACTTGTACCTTAAATTGTATTTTAACTACTCCAAAGACAGAAATGTACTTTTTCAATATTGTACTTATCTGTAACAGATATATTCTTATACTTATACCTCAAGAAGTAAAAGATGTTATTATTTTTGAAATATTTGTAACAACAAATAAAGAATCAAATAAAAACCGTGTTTTATCCCTTGTTATTTTTTGCGGAAATAATTGAACTTTATTGCAGGAGGAATATAAATATTCATAAAGCCTTGCCAATATTCCCCGATATCATCTATGGTGTAATTTGCTATTATATCACTATTTTTAACCCACTTGTTGTTGTTATTATATTTAATACGCAAGTAAAATGATGGTTGCGTTCTAAAGCAAGCATTCACCACACTTTGGTAGTCATATACAGTCATAACTTGTAATGAGAACGTCAGTCACCTTCCCTCATGCAGCAGAATATATCCAGTAGTAAATAAGTGTGAACTAACACCCTTACGATGACACTTTTACTTTTTTGATTTAAATGCGGTTAACACTTTCACCAACGCAGATAGAATATATTACTACTTAGTTTAATTTATTTCCTTCTTATTCAATTAACTAATTATGGATAATATCTTTACTGTACGGTGTTAAACAGGAGTTGAGCTTATCGTTGTTGGAGTAAAATTACTTCACCTTTTTTTAACACTTACTTTTAGACGCATTTTAATCTGGAAAAGATAAGAATATCACTAAATTTGATAAGCTTTGCAACTTTTCAACTCTTTGCATATATTAACACCGATTAGGAGGATAACAATTTATCCCAAAATTTTTATGTGTGTACCTACGAAATAAGCAGTAAGAGTAGATTTATTTATTTAAAATATTTTTAATATCCATCCAATGGTACACTGGTCATTACTCATTAGACTTGATTCAGCGTACTCTCTTTCAACGGACACTCCTCACACGCGGACACGTCTGTTAAGCGGACGTTTTCTTGGGAACAGTAAAAATTTATACGGCAAAATGCTCTCTCGGTTTGGTTAAATTCTGTCCGCGAAAAATCAGTTGATGGACCCGATAACTTGCTAAAGCGGTGAGAATCAAATTTTTTTTATTAATTTTATATATTTATTGGTTCATGGAATAAGAAAAGGCAAAACATCCAATTTCGATGTCTGTGGCGGGGTATCAAAAACTAAACAGATTTTTTTATGATTGTTATTCTATTTTTTATACTGTCGGCATTTAATGAATTTTATTTATTTTTAATTGCGTTTTATCTCTGCAGGATCGTTTTTTGTAAATAGGTATCTCTACATTAGTTGTAACTATAGCAAACTATACATTCTCTTAATTATATTTGCTCTTAATTGGAAAGTTATGAGAAAATTCACTGTAATATGATCATGCGATAGATTTCGAAACTAATAGGGTTTTCGTTTCATTGTTTTAGAGCACTCTCAAAATATCTCCATCTTCTAGTTATTATTATACGAGATTAAAACAAGATAAGAATACTCTGAAAGTGCTTTAGACCAGTGAATCGAAAACGCTATTATGAAAATCACGAGAGTTGAGCCCTGCGTCATCAATCAGCGAAGTTATAACTGACAAATATTTCAGTATTATCCCCTTGTCAACGGTAAATATAAAAGGATGGTGTTATGCTTGATATGTCTGATGATTCAACGCCAGATTAAGTTATTAATATTGCAAAATTTCAGACAAATTAAAATTTTTTCGGACTTCTTTTAATGGTTTAATTTTAATAATGCCTATTTGTATTGATTTTGTTCGATAAATGAACTGATGGATTTTTTTTAAATAAATCGATATTAATACCCTACTCTATTTAATTGAAACTAGTCTATCGTAAGGACATCTATACAGCGTGTAATCGAATAAGTTTCACTTATTAATACTGAAAGTTCTTTATCACATAAGGAAGTAATTCTGCAAATATCAATGGTTTTGCTTAGAAATTAAAAACTAACCTACCAGAAGAGCGCATCGCCTTTTGTTTGAAAACCTCTGCTCGTTCGTCAATGCGTCTGAGGTTTTTATAAACACATCGTAAAACGATAAATTCTGCAAATATCATGGTCACCGGGTCAGTGTCGCCCCCAACACAATTCAATAACGAAATCTTCGTCCATCTGTTTCATAGGATAATCGATAATAATTACATCATGATGTTCCATGCTTTGTAAACAAATAACAAACTATGTGATTTAATTTGTTAATTTAGAAACAAATTGGTGACCAGAGAATTTTGCGGATGCGAACATTTTTTTTTTTGGTTCCGTCAAATAAATAAATGCATAAGTTTTGAGAACACGTTTTTAAATCATTTATTGTAATAAAGTAATAAGGTGCGAGTTTAACAGTACGAACGTTTATTGTTTAATTCACGTATAAATCACTATTTGCTTTCAAAATATTGAATGATAAACTACGTCTAATAATTGAAAATGCAAATTTCAACACAACATTTGAACTATTGAACTGGAACTGTGAACAGACGTACACACAGCATCGCCGCGATTTTTTGTAATTTTGTTCGTCTAGTCTGAATGTAATAAAGAATCATAAATTAAGGGATGACGACCTCGGCGTGCTTTTTATTCCAATAATACTTTTAGAATGTGACCTCAATTGGGTTACCTATTTTTTTACTTACAATTCATAGATTATGGAAATTAATTAATATTATTATGTAAGAATCATTTTGTGAAAAATTTGCATTTCTATTACTTAAATATTAATTTAAAAAATAGCCGGGAATCGCCATATTCTTTCGTACGAAAGTAATAAATGACTTACCTCAACGTTTATTGTATTGCATCTGCGGGTTTACTGCCTTATCATTTATTGCGCATAATAGTAAACTCCGCTCAGAGGGGTCTTTAAATCTAAGCCAGCGCTTCTCAAACGTTTTATGTAAAAACTAACGATATATTTTTCCGCAATTATTATTGACATTTTTCCCAAACATACATCATAATTTCGTTTCTTTTCTTGTGTATTAATAGTTTACAAATCATGTTACCAACTTAAAGGATGATTTACATTATAAGACAACGACACGACACGTAGCGTAACAGACACGACACGAAAAATACGCAATGTGTACATTATCAGACACACATCAGACAGTCAGATTCGAAAAATACACTGTACTTCAACAACACGCACAGACACGAAAAACATTCCTGGTCAGATTGTCGTCTCGTCTTGTCTTAGCCGATACGTGTCGTTGCAGGATAGTGTGCATGATATCATTGAATTACATTGAATAATGTTTCCGTGTCTTGTCTGTTACGCTACGTGTCGTGTCGTTGTCTTATAATGTAAATCATCCTTTATACGTAGAGCTTACGCCAATTTGAAATTAATTTATTTAAACAGATACCTTGTCTCGACAAAAGTTAAATGTATGTTATGTGAGACCTTAGTTTTATCGCATTTTAATTATTGCGACTCTATTTATGAGCCATTTTTGAATTATTTCGATGTTACCAGGATTCAAAGAGTTCAAAACAGCTGTATGAAATTAATTTGTGGCGTCAGACGTAGGCAACACATCTCTCATAAACTTGGTGATTTAGATTGGTTACATATGAAAAACAGGAGGTATATACACTCTGCATAATCTTATCACAGAACTCTGACTTATAAGTGTCCTCCTTACCTATATAATAAAATTAGATTTCGGAGAGATGTCCACAATATTAACGTAAGAAACCGTGGGCTACTGTCTATACCGAAGCATAGATTAGAACTTTTTAAGCGGTCTTTTAGTTATAAAATTGTTGATGTTGTGAACAATTTGTCGGAAGGACTTATTCACTTATCTTCTTTGGCTTTCAAACGAATACTAAAATCAATACTTCTCCGTGATCAAAATGTATTGCTAAATTGTAGTCATTTCTTTATTATATTTTTTGTTACATTTAGTTGGAATTCAAGAGAAATTTTTGTATTTTTTTTCCTGTACGTTTACAATTTACTTTTGCGCCTGATATTTATTTGATTGTCTTTTGGGGCACTGGTGGTAGATCAGGGAACTGTCTTTTCAGATCATCTGAACCAGGGCCAATTAAGTATAGGCCTTTAATAGTTTTAGACTAGAATGTTTTTTTTTATATACATTGTTATGCTTATGCTTATGCTTAATAAACAATATTATTATTATTATTATTATTATTATTATTATTATTATTATTATTATTATTATTATTATTATTATTATAGTGGTTATAGTACGTGAAACTTAATTCATTACACCCTATATATTTTTTAATTGGTTTACTTTTGCAATTTTCACTCATTCGAATAAATTAACAACAAACACAAAGATGTAATTAATGAAGTTATTCCTGCTGTTTGTAGCCATAATTTAATATTGGTAAATTAAATGCTGTTCTTGTGGCACAAAGTTTTTTATTAATATAACGACCGGTTTCGCCTTTCATCCATTTGAACATAAATTTGCAATTTTTCAATCACTTTTTCACCGTGTTTTTTCTATCCCCATGAACCAATCTGATTTTAAACATGAAATGTAATTATTCAAATAGCTTACTATAATAATTTTCCAATTAAACCTATTTTCAATATTTTCAAGCGTATTAAAAATAAAATAACAAACAATATAATTTTCCCAACATTGGAAAATTCTAAAACTCCATCATGTTACTTTTCTATTCCATATGTCGGTCCTTTATCGAATAAAATTAAATCATTCTTAAAATCTTTAGAATTAAATGTTTCTTATTCTACAATGTTAACATTCAAAAATTTATATTCAAACAACAAAGATCATTTAGATAATTTTTCTAAAAATGGTGTCTATTCTTTAAAATGTAATTCATGCGATGCTACATATGTAGGACAAACTGGAAGAAGTTTGCTTATTAGAGTTAATGAACATTTAAGATCGTTACGTTTAAACAAATTAGATTCCATGTTTGCTAAACATTTGGCAGAAACAGATCACGATTTTGATCGTTGTAATAATGTAAAATTGTTACATAATTTACCTAAAGGAAATAAATTAAATATAGCTGAGAATTTAGAAATTTTCTTACATAAAAATATTTTTTCTATTAATATAATTAATGAACAAACCATCTCTAGCACAGATAATTTTCTAAAATCAATTCAATGGAATTTATGTGAATGATCATTACGTCTATGATATAATAAAATAAAAATTTGTTTATTAACAACCCATCATATACATCAAAAATTTTACAGAAAATTTATGTCAAATTCTTTAAAATATTTTTACATACATATATAATCTAATATTATAAATTATTATATAGTTTTTAAGTAAGTAATTTTACATATTTAAGACAATTACTATTAATTGATTATTTTTAGGTGTAATTTTATATATAACTTGAAAATGCCTTTTTAAAAGGCGAAACCAGTCGTTATATTAATAAAAAACTTTGTGCCACAAGAACAGCATTTAATTTACCAATATTAAACACAAAGATGTTTATCGACCTTGGTTGGAGAAAAAATCCTGTTTGGTAACGTGGCACTTTTATTTGAATTGAAACTTTCACCATGCCATGATAATTCACCTAGTTGTGAGGTGTAGTGACTGTGCTTAGGGTTATGATTATCAGGGCAAAGAATTTATTTAAAACAAAATGATACCTTTATTAAATTAAAGGTACCCAATACATAAATAAAGGAAGATCGTATGCCAGTCAACTGTGTGGAAATACTGAAGATGAACGTTGTCTAAAGACAAAAATGATCATCTCTGGCACTTAAGACACTCCGGCCACGTAGTAAGAAACAAATGGAAGAAGGAACCGACTTAAATCTCTGGATGGAAGAGAATTAACGCCACGCTTGACTGATTTTGTCATTACTGTAGAAATAATTTGTACATAAAATGAACTGTCAAAGAACTTATTTGTACAGAAAATCAAATTTAGATGTTACGATTGACGTGCTCGTTGGTCCCACGCTTGTGAGTATTAAGAATCCGCGTGGTCACCCCATTTTATAGTTTCTATATATACTGGGTGTTTCACGAACTTTCCGACAAACTTCGACGTATAATATTAGAGACACTACAGAGTAAGAAAGGCATGTAATAATTTTTTTCGGTCTCAGTTACCGAGATAAGAATTTTTGAAAAGCGACCCTCACCGTTTGAAAACCGCTGTGTTTTCATTAATTCTGCGTATACTCGATGCGAGACGGTGCTAGACGTGCTCCGACACTTGCTTATAACATGTAAATTTGTATGACGTGCAATCTCTGCAGTTCCCATTGAGTCAGATTCGCTAGAAAAAAAAAGGTTCCAAGACAAAATTGGTAGGGAACTTTTTTATCCCCTTTAACTCTACTATCACCTCCTGCAATTTGTTGAAAAGGTCGTAAGACAGCCTGTATATTCCTTAAATACTGCCTGCATGATATTTTTATCTTTAGGTATACGAAATGTATACGAAGGTAGTCGAAAAACGACAACACTGAAACATGCGAGAAATTTGGAAACAAAACTCATTTTGTTCTCATCAATGCGTAATATGGAAAACAGACCCTTGTTTCCTGTTTCTTCAAGTAAACGTTTTGTCCATTGAAAACAATGACTTTTTTCTTTTAATATTTTTTCCATATCATATCATATTTAATATTTTATAACTTTTCCATTTACACATGCACTGATAAAAATGGTAGTAAGCTTACACTATTTTTACATTAAAATTCAATGTTATTTTAAGTGAATTTTTTATACTACATAGAATTCTATGTATTATTACTTAATAATAGAAAAATGACGTGATGTAAAAATTTTACTACCATTTTTAGCAGTGTACCTCTCACCGGGAAACTACTGTTACATAAGAAGAGAGACATTCTAATAACTTCTTGTCCAAACCTGGTATAATTTGGAAATACTTTCTTAGAAACAGGTTGCAGAGATAGTATGCAAAAATCATCTCGCAGAAGAACGTCTACAATGTTACCAATATACGAGAAAAAATATTCCACGATTTTTTTCCAAACTTCTTAAAAATGAGCCATAGAAATAAAGTAGAAAAGTGTAATATTCCGAATGTTAAATTTGAGTAAAATAAATCATTGATTTTTTAATATGAATTATGAAGTTATGTATAATAGGGTAGTCTTGCAGTTATTAATCATGCGATCCTGTGTGCACAAAATTACTTCTCTTATAAAATTTTTGCTTTAATTAAATTTTATCCGGGAGTATTCTTAACCTGGCAACATCCTGTTTTTACACTCCGCACTTTTAATTTAAAAGTTACCTTTGTTATTTTATTAACTACTTGTGAAAACTAGCATTTCTGTTTACTTTAATAAGAAAACTTGTTCTGAATTTTCCTCCGGTAAACTAACGTTGTTAATTTCGCTTTGTTTTGTGCTTTCGTTTTATCTGGCAACAAAGTTTCTTTAGAACTTTTCAATAAATAATAAATTATGCGACATCGGTCGTACATTAAATAGGTTTGCTACAGACGAGACGGTCTGAATCGTCTTATACATCACAGGCATAATGAAGTCGTCTTAGCAATATAAGGATCCCACCTCGCACTGATAATTAGACAGAAGCCTTAAATCACGTCCTCTCCATCCAATATCCTCCCGTTAACTTCGCCGCCGCGTAGGTAACCCGACAGATTTATAGCTCTTGTTAAAATTGAATCGAGAAAATATTCTAATTTTCAATCGGACCTTTTCACTACACATTTGTCAATCGGTTCGGCGGCCCTTAATTCAAAATTAACTAAGCGTAACCTTCGCCGAAAATCGCCCGCTTTAATGGAAAAGTTACGGGCCAAATTTATTCTTTTAAGCCGGTGATTCTTTATTTTATTTCGGCTCGTGGAACAAAGAAATTTTTATTCGGGAGTAGGCAAAAGTAGCACGCGCGATTTATATGGCAGATAAGCGTAAGATTAAGCTGCGGTTGAATTTTATTAGATTCTGTAGGATTTGAATTTCGTCACAAATACAGATTTCATGTAAGGTTACGTCAGTCACGGTATTACGTTTTGTAATTACGGATCTTTATGAGACATAAATGGAGAAAATTAAAATTTAAAGGCCGTACTAAACCTGCAGGTATGTTCTATCTCATGTTAAGTATTTCATTCATCGATAATAGTCTTTCTTCTTTATTTAAGATTCACGTTGGTACTGAACTGAGTTTAGTGTTCATAAACGTACGTTATTAGAAAATATAACTCGCAGTATATCCTATAATTAAATTATTAATTACTGTATGTACATCCTTTTGCGAAAAATGTATTTACCTAAAACCATAGGAAAATAATAACAACTGTAAACTGTAATGGCTAACGAATTAATTCTAATACATCTGTTTTATGGTAGATGCACTTTTAGCCAGAATCCAAAATCGAAACTTTTCGATCTCAATATTTTTCTACAAATGAAGATTTTCAATATATTTTACTTATTTAAAGCTTTAGATCAACAATATTTCTTAATATTTTCCATTAGAAGAATTCGAAATGAATTCTTATTTTATGCTACTTTTTAGTTTAATCTGAAAGATTAATATGATGAACACACGAAAGTGTCGCTTAAATGCTCATTACTGGTGAACATGTTTTACTACTTAACTAGATTCTTAATAATTAATTAAGAATATGCCAGGGAATTGAAGCGTCTTCTAAACAATACGATGCTACAAACACGAATGCAATTCTGCTAGCTAATGCATAAAGATTACCCAAGATACCAACCGAAAGAGAAAATTGAATCCAAATTTAATATTAAATGCAATGTCATTTAGGTTGTTTCGTTGAAGCCACTAAAGTGTGGTTAAATTAAGTTAATGAACTTTACTATCGATTTTATTCGCTTCGAAACTAATTACGGCGTAATCAACGAAGTTCGAAACTATTTAACATAATTACGTTTCTCAGTCAGCCATTTTGGATGTGGGAAAAAAACAGGGTGAATTTTAGTTATTGATGGATTATGCATCACGTGGTCGCGCCTTCAGCTTTCTCGGTAGAAAAATAATTGACGTGGATGCATTTGCATAAGACGAACGAACGGACGGACGATCTATTCCCAGGATAAGCCGAACCGGTTTAGCTTCCGCAGAGAATCCTTACAGTAAAAAAGGTAAAGTTTCTTCGGTCTCGGCGGTCGTAACCTGAGGCGTGTCTTTCAAGTTGGCAGTAGCCTGCAGTGTCAACAGGATAATCGTGCGGTCCCGAATCAATTTATCTTAATCTAAAGGACTTTACAAACATCCTTGACCTGTTAACACTGGATGTACTGTTTACTGTTTAATTAGTTTAGAACTTGGTATTTGCACAAGGAGAACTTCGCCTATTACACGTTACCTCCTAGACTAATATATTGGATTATAACGGTATACGTTTATACTTGTACTTCACACACCACCATGCAAATATATCATCTACTTTCAAAGTTGGATTACCGTTCAACTACACACAGTTTCTGTTAAATTTACTACATTATCAGAAAGCCATTAATAAATTTTAACCATTAGTCCAACAAATTAACAAGGTATTTATATTTCTATTATATTATATATTATTATTATCTATTATATATACACACATAAAAATCTGGAGTTCCCTCGCGTCTGGTGTTCCCTCGCGTCCATCCGTTTTTGGTGTTAAAATAAACGGAGTTATTTAGAAAGTGTTAATGTTGTCTACAAAAGTAGCATTTTAATCCTGTTATTTCTATCTTTCAATATCATATACATTAATATAATTTTTTTAACACCTATTTTTAGACGCATTTTAATCAGGAAAAGTTTATAATATCACTAAATATGATGAACTTTACAACTTTTCAGGTAAAACTCTATCCGCATTTTATAATTTATAACACCGATTAGGAGGATAACAATGTATCCCAAAAATTTTTATGTGTGTATTATATCTTAAGTTTCATCTTAACTATATTTAGACAACGGGTATTAACGGCTTCAATAAAACTTCGATTATACTGGTCGATATTTCGTAATATTTTATTACTTCTTCAGGACCAAAATTACTACAATTGGACAACTAATTAAACTATGATAATCGAAGTTTTATTGAAGCCGTTAATACCCGTTCTCTAAATATAGTTAAGAAGTTACTAAGATACACGGCAATATCCTCTACTTTTCTTAAGTTTCAACCATAATAATTTCTTCTCCCGATTACCTAATGATATCACCACTTCAACAAGAATTTTTTTAAAGCCCTTTACATTATGTATAGAGTGCATCTCATATGTCCAGCAATGCCGCCATTACACCGATGAGAAAGTAGTGAATGGAAGATATATGTAATTGAACCGGTTACGTAGACATTGCAGCCGTTTAATGTAGTTTACCATGATGAAACCTGTCACCCTCTAGTGTGTATAGTTGGCATCCAATATTTTCAGTTTTCAGAGATTTCTTTGCATATTTTTATACACTTTGAAATAGCGCAACTTTCTTGTGATATCAACGTCTTTGTATTTCTTAGGTCCAGTTGTACAGTGCCAGTTTAAACTTAAGCTGAAGCTTAAACCCTTATCACTGATTATTTCAACAATTGTTAAGGGTTTAAGCTTCCGCTTAAAGTTCAACTGAAATTGGCCTTAGGGCCAGTTGCTCAACGTCGTTCAATTCTTGACTTGGTTCTATTATTATGACAATATATGCCTTTACAAATGTTGCCATGGTAATAGACGCAAGTTCAGAGCTCTACCATGGTTCAAATATTTGAGCAATAATAGTTTAAGAGATCTGCATAGTGGCCCTTTAATTAGTTACAACCTGCATAGTATTCTGACAAGGAGAAAGTAAATTAAATCATTAAATCAAGCGTCCGAACGCTTTACGTAATGTAAACAATGTATGATTTCGATTCGTGACTAATATGCAGGTGTGCATAAACCTTGGACATGTTAGAACAAATTAGAACATGTTTGAAAGGCAATAAATCTTAGATCCTCCCTCGTCAACAGTCGGAATTGTTCGATTCCAAAGCTATATAAAAACTCGCAGTTTCCCAATTCAGGAAAGATCTAAATCAGAACATCAATTAGTTATTATCAGAGTATGTAAGCTCTCTTTTTGTTAAAGTGTAGTTTTAGGCTGCCCACCCATGTAAGTTTATCTTTGTGTAACTATGTTTAACTTTATTTACATTTAATATACTACTTGATCTAGTTTCGATTTATATCGTAACAATATAAAGAAGTACTAGTAGTTAGAAAACTAAATGTTGTTAGAGAGGTCCTCACAAATTAAAAAAAACACATTTTCTATTATTTATAAAATACTTGATGCTCTTAGCTGAAAGTCCGAAGCTGAAATAAATAAGTAAGTTTCATTAGTCAAAACGAGGAGCAAACATATTTACGAACTTGCTGCAAAAATAGCTTCCGCCGTAAACATTTCCGATTTGAACCCAAGCGGCGTGCAATGTCTTCTAAGTACTACATGAATTTATCATGATCACTCGTGCCTTGTAACAATTTTCATTTGTTTTATTGAATGGGAACAGTTTAAAGTTCGACTTGAAATTCTGCGCCCTCGTTAGCGCAGAAATCCTCGCATTAATGATTTAGGTACGCTTTTGCGAATCGTCAGGAAGATTTCCTCCTATTATAAATGTACTGTAATAAATTTTCAGACATTCACTTCCAGAAAATATCCTTTGTTTTACGCCCATTTGTTTTGATGTTATTGTTTTACGTGATATTTGTTGCTCCTCCAGGAATAATGCTTCGCAGTTGTTTCGCCCTCTCGTTTTATTACCCATTTTTATGAATGTTCAAGTGTGTTTGCTAGATATTACATTTCACTTCCAGCATAATTTCCAAATAATAGCAATTTTAATGATTAAAAAACAAGAAGCAGTTACAAAAATATTGTCGCAAGGTTCCTATTAATATTAAATTAATAAACTTATTTACCATTTTGCAGCACTTGCAAAATTCAAGTTCCATGTTTTAGGCAACCTTGAACACTCTCATCACAGAGAAGACTCAATATTCAAATAAACATGACATGAATTTCCAAACACAACTCAGAAGATTTTACGAAACTAGAATAAATTATACAACAACTTTCGTGATACATCTTTCCTAGACTCAACCTGGCGGAAAATATGAAGAGGTAAAGCAGTTTACTGCGCAGAATTAAAAGGAAATGCAATTAATAAAGGAGTCTAGAACAATTGCAACCTGGAACGAGATTTTAACCCGCTTCTCCCTTAATCTTCAAGATTTTAACAGTCCTTGAGATCATGGCGAATAGCACGTAAAAATTTAACGCTCAAATAAATTAATGAGAACCAAGTTCGGGAACTCCAATAAAGCTGATAGCTTTCAGATATCGGCCACGGGGCCAATCAACTGAATATCCGGTTTCAGGTTGATCAATTACTACTATACAACAGAATTTTCCCTTGCTTTACGATGTGTAAGTCAAGGCGCACCTATTTTTAACATGTATAACATTAATGAATATCATTAAGTTTTATTTAAAAAGTCAATTAAATAAATTAATGTGTTTAGTAGAACACGGAAATGGAAGAGATTAGGATAAAAAGAAAACACAAGTTAATTTAATTCTTTTATTGAAATCCTAAATTTCAATAATAATATTGAATATTCCCGTTGAAAACTCCATTTACGTCCTAAACTTTGGAAATACAATTCTTATTTTATTTAGACATTTCCAAGTGCATTTCTAAGTTTTAGCTGAAGTTTCTGAAGCAATAGAGTAAGCTTTAAAATATTTAAATCTTTTAAAGGGCCATTTACACATTCCATCGTACCCGAGACAACTTTTTATCTAAAATTTTAATTCTGATTTGAACGTTTGCTAAATTCTCTTTCAAGTCAAAAATAAAACAATTTTAATTCTTGAATCACCGATGAGTGGAAAATTCTAACGTAACGGCGAAATCGTAATAGGCTGTAAATTTTTGTTGTAACACGAACGTTATCAAGTTACGTTTATTGCATTAAATGATGCCGTGTACGGCTTTTAATTGCGAAAAAGGAAGTAAAGTTAATGAATGAGTTCATTATATTTTATAATGCTGAGAGAACTAATGTTGCATAATAACAAAGCGCTTTAGATTATCACGAGGGTTGTTATTATTGAATACAAATGATTAATATATTTCCTTACTATTACCTACGGTCAAAAGGAGATTAAAACACGTCAAACTTGATAACTACGAACGTCAAAGACTCGCACACGTCCACAGCAATGCTACATCCAATTAACAATGTTGGTTGTTACTTCATTATTTATTTATAACCGCGACGCTGAATGCCGCACACGCAAATAACGAAGTTAGTTCTTGAAGTCGTTCTGTCTAGAATTTGAAATTATATTTTAATGAGTTCATAAACACAGAATTTTATGGTTAGTTATTTCGCAAATTCGCGCAGCACTGCGTGGACCCTCGCTGTATACATAACCTTTGAAATTAAATTTTCTGTTCGTGCACAATACATCATAACTTTACGTATAAAACTTTGTTTCGTCATTTAAAGTAATAGGCTGCCTACATTTTGGAGTAAGTACTTCGAAGTTTCGGTCGGCTTGCGATTAGCACACAAATAGTTTCGAAACTAAGTCTTTTAACATTAAGGTTTCCTGCACTACGTTTCAAATGTACTGAACTAAAATTTGTTTATTACTACAATTACTGGACAAATAAATTTATTTATTCTGAAAGCTTTACATATTATATTAGGGTGGTTTGAAGAGTAACTTAATCGCCGAAAGAAAGATATACATTGATATATGTATTATGTACTCCCACCCAAGCAACACCATTTCGTTTATTAGACGGTTTATATACGACAGACACGGATATTTCTGGTGATGCTGTATAGAATACCAAAAATATTCGTATTTTAATGGTGCTAGTTACCCTAGGATATACATGAGTGATACGTTAATTAAACGTTTTTATTAAAATGTATTAAAATGTCGCGACTTGCAAAACACGTTTATCAAATTATTAAATTCCAACGTATTATGTAGGCGTAAGTCCTTAACATAAATTTTTCCCATTAAAAATTTAAAATATAATCTCAAAAAGTATAATAAATGTTTAGATATACCGTATTCAATATATTTATCCAAATTGGTCTTGTGGCCCTTGTTACAAAGTAAACTTTCCATAAAACTACTAACATTGTATCACTAAGACCTAGTTATACAATGCCAGTTCAAATTTGAGCTGAGGCTTAAACCCATAACAACGATTACTGCAACAATTGTTGTTAAGGGTTAAAGCTCTGGCTTAAAATTAAGCTGCAATTATACTACTGGACCTAAATGAGACAAGAGCTTAAAATATGAGTAACTTATAAATTTCGCCCCGAGATGTCGCGACCATAACGAAAATTGTAACATATTTCATAAGATTGTCTTCTAGAGCGTCATCTCTTGTTCAAAATGAGTAACTTCTGATACGAGAATATATCTAAGGTTCTAAAGACTTTTCCTAAATATTAATTTTACTGAACAAAACAAAAGAAGGTCGACTGGAAGATGCGAAAATAGACGCATTAATTTAAATTGTGACATCTCTGATGGATTTTGTAAAATCGTTTTCTAGGGCGCCATCTCTCGCCATAAACTAGTAGTTTCTGAATCGGAGGTGTCGCTAAGGTTTTCAGGCTTCTCCTAAATATTGACTTTTCCAAACCAAGCAAAAGAAAATCAACGAGAACCCATGCCTTAACTTAAAGTGTAACGTCTCTGTTGGTTTTTGTAAAATTGTCTGCTAGAGCGTCATCTCTTGCCAGAAACTGGTAGCTTCTGATACGGAAATACAGTCAAGCTTTTTGAACTTCTTCCTAGGGAATCATCTTGCAGAACAAAACAAAAAAAAGTCGACGAGAAATACGAAAACCGTTGTCTTAACCTAAAATGTGACATCTCTGATTTTGTAACATTATCTTCCAGAGCGCTATCTCTTGCTACTCAAAACTGGTAGTTTCTGACACGGATATATACCTAAAGTTCCACAGGCTTCTCCTAAACTCATTTTGTAGAACAAGACAAAAGAATTCGACGAGAAAATACGAAAACTCTTGCCTTGGAATCGCAAGCAGTTTTTTTAATTAAATATCCAGGCAATATCTGATGCCAAATTAATCATTCAAAATATAGTCTGCAGATGGCCTGGATCTGCACATGACTCGACCATTTTTAACAATTCCAACATAAAAGCTAGATTTGAAAGAGGAGGTTTTAATGAATATCTTATTCTTGGTGATAGTGGGTATCCTGTTCGACAATACTTGTTAACGCCACTTGCTAATCCCAGAACACGTGGAGAGCGGTTATACAATGAAGCCCATGTCAGAACACGTAATACTGTTGAAAGGTGCTTCGGGGTGTTGAAAAGACGCTTTCCTGTTTTGGCATTGGGTATTAAATTAAAATTACAAAATGTTGAAGCTGTTGTCGTTGCTTGTGCAATACTGCACAATATAGCACGAACGCAAAATGTACCAGATCCCCCAACAAATGAAGAAATGCAACAAGCTATAAGAAGAACACATATTGAAGCGCTTCCAATGGCAGACGTTAGGGTTAACATCCATAACTTAACAAGACGAGCTTTAATAGAACAATATTTTTCTAGACTATAATAAATATGATGTGTAACAATAAAACTCTTTCGTAAATAAAATTTAATTTACTACATATTACTACTACTTGGATACTTATTATAAATTGCACAAAACATAAACTTTACTTTAACTATGCTAAATGAACATGTTCTGTATATAATACAGGAAACTAACTATTTCTTTTTATGTAGCAGCTGCAACTGAATTTGATTCTGTAATATCAGAGCTTCTTTGCGTACTTGCCACTCTTCTTCTGCAATTCTCTTATTAATTTCATGCATTTCTACTATATTCTTTAATGTTAATGCATGCACCTTTTTTAAGTGCTTTTTCTTCAGTGTCCATTCCTCTTCGAATACTTTATGTTGTAATTCGGCTAAACCTGCTTTCTTCTCAGCCGATTCAATAACTTGCTTATTTGCTTCTTTATTTTTAGTGTTTGCCTGCAGTGCATCAGACTTCTTCTGGGTCAACAATTTTTCCCAATTATTTGTTATTACAGGATCATCTATGGTGTGAGGTGATTCTTCCACAGGGACTCCAGTGTCGCATGAATCTTCCTCAGACGCATTTAAAACTGAAAAATAGTTATTATTATATTATCGTTCTAATCAAATACCTATCTAAAAAATTTTGAAATGTGTGTTGAAGTTTTTTTGAAACGATGTCCGAACTCTTAAAGAATAGGTATTGTATAATTTAAATACGCCAACATTGTTTAGTAAATAATGATACAAAGGTACGTTTATGATGGGTTAAATATAGTCCAATAAAAAGAAATATTTCATATTTTCGTTTAGCGGGGTAGAATACATGTACTTAAAATTATTTATAGACATGTATATGTACGTACACACTAATGGATACTTCTCTATATCAGCAAGTAAGGCTCTTTGTGCAGTAATCGATGAAGCTGTTTCTAAGTTTGTAGGTGTAGATAAACACGTAGCTTCCTGAGTTGAAGTCGATGAACAAGTCAGCAGCTGCAAAGATTCAGATGAACCTCTCACTCTTTGAGAATGTACAGATGAATTTGCAGTTAATTGTGATCTCTGTAGAAATTTTATAATAAGATTTTTAGCTAATTAAAAAGGAATAGAGTGATGTTACCATCTGTCTCCATGTTACTTTGATCGTCATCAAAATTTGAAGACAAACCAGTGACTTGAGTACCTAACATTTCCAAAATTTCTTCCTGGGTTGCCGAAAAACTTGCTGATTTTTCCGGTCCTCCACCTCTTTTTTTATATAACATTTATAATCCCCATAATCCTTCCTTGTTTTTTTTTTAAGTTAAAATATTTATTTTTTAATTTAACTGTATCTCTTCTTGTTTCGGATTTACAATTAAATTCATTTTTTATTATTTCCCAAACCTTATCCTTTTGTTCTTTTGTTGCCGCATTAGTTGTTTTATTTTGATTTTTTCATATTTTTTCACAAGTGAAACTAGCAATGCTTCTTCTTTGGGTGTATAATTTGTGTTCCTGTTACGTTTTGGACTGTTACACTTTGCCATTTCTGTAAAATTTTCACATTATAGTAATTGAAGTAGATACACCTATGCAAATTTGGTTGTAACCTAAAAAAAAACTGGTACGAGCTTTTAAGTTTAAAATGTTAAAATTCATTTTACCTAAATATATTTCATGAATTTTAACATATTCAGCTACATTATTTAGGTTTTCTGTTAATATGAACTTCCATTCATTTTCTAATTGATTCAAAGTACATAGCATTTCTTTCTATAAACAAACTAATGAAAATACTTTTACAGTAGAAGCTTTCCGTACCATATTTTAGGTGGTAATTTATTAACTTATTTTCTTAATTACTTACCTTCCTACTTCCTACTTGTCAGGTACTTGTACAATCACCACCTTATCAACAAACACACGTGTTCTGTTAACGTGGCTGTTACGCACTCAGCACGTGTATGCGCAGACGCAATGCCATGAAACTGTGCCCAACATTACATTTTTGTGGTATAGTTAATCTGAGTTTAATCCATAACTGAACAACTGAAATTTATTTTATGCCAATATTTACGTTAACCACAGTTTAGTTATCCTATGAGGTAACTTCTAAACTGTGCAACCGGCCGTTAGTGATTTTTTATATCTATCCTTGTCGCACATCCCTCTCATCTAGGGATAAAAAACAGTTGGAAATATTATTTGAAGTGACGTTTGTCAAAGTTACTGTCAGTGGTTAAGAAAACTGAGCTTAAATATCGCATCCCAAACTTTTATCGCATGACATTTAATGATTCCGCCCTTTTCGTAAAAGAAACATTCTGCATTTCTCAAAATAACAACTTTTTTATTGGTATTTTACATTTAAACTAATTTCAAAACGTGTTTTAGACATATTCTATACCTGGTATGTTACATGGATATATTAGAAGCAATAGTGAGATTTGCAAATCATTATATATGAAAGAAAATGATTCAGCCTCTTGTTTCGTTTTATCTAAAATGAAATGACAAGAAATATTTGTCGAAATTTTACAAAGAGACATTTTAACCGTAGAAAATGAACACGTTCTTTTATCTAAAGCATAAAAAAGAAAGGCATCATCATTAAGTGCATAAAAGTACGGGCTTTGTTAGATTATTAAGTGCGTGCGATATTATCTGAACATACACTGGAGCGTACTAGAAAGAAATTAATGTCCCGATAAAAAAGGGTATATCAAATATAATCTCTGCGTATGCAAAATACTTTGATTTAATTAAAATGCATTGCTACATGAGCTAGCATGTCAAGCTGACGCAAAGTCGTTACACAATTCGAGACTTTGTTTCCATTTGTGTTCTACTTTTTTTTATAATTTATACTACGCCGCATGAAACACACGAAACGATATATTAATTATTTCGCAAGTTGCATGCATTTTACAATTGGCACAGTTCCATGGAAGAATAATCTGGGGACGTGGAAACTTTAATTGAAGAGGGGACACAGTAGCGAGGATAGTGACGTTATCAAGATTAAATCGCCTGGAGGACGAGTTTACGCGCTCGTAAATGTGCGTGAAGGGACCTCGAATAAATATATCTTAGAGCGTCGCTTTAATGGTTCTTGTATTCGCGTGTTCGGGTATTTATTGCAGGCGATGTAACAAGTCCCTCAAAAAAGCTCCGTCAGATTGATTTGACCGTAAATGCGTACGAAGCCTTGCTCTTTGCTGTTCAGAGTTTTCCTTCACTTTAATCTTTTGCCGGCAATTTTTCTTTCAAGTAATTTTCTTCTCTTTAGACTTCTATTTTGCTTAAACGTAATGCATTTGTACTCTTCTATTCAGCAGACATGGTCGAACAAGAAGAGATTGTTAAGTAAAAAGATAATAAGAATAAAAAAAAGGACGATGAGTTAATTTTGACGTCTCCTTCATTAATATTTTATGTGAAAAATTAAAAAATTTGGATGGTACACATATATCATATGTTTATATTAGAATTTTCTATGAGTATGTTTGCTTGCCATACATTAATATATCCTACCACGTTCAATATTTGCGAATATACAATTATTCGATGCGGTAATGTACAATATAGATATGGACGTGGAAGCAAATGATGAAGTTGAGCCCCAAAGCTCTCAACCCCAATAAGCTATTAGCCAAGGTAATAGAAAGACAAAGAGGACTCACCACGCCTGTCTCATTGTGTATTCATTGCTGTATATTGAACAGATATAAGAGAATTCCAAAAATTTTCATTTCATTGTAATATGCATCAATATTCGCATACCTATTTAAATGCGTTCGGTGTACTTCTATGCAATGCAGAAGCCAAATTACTCAGAATAATTTGCTTTCAATTTTTCGTAACTCTGACATATTACAATTTCTAGAATATTGCAGAAAACGAGAAATAGTTTTTAAGAATTTGAATTAAAACACTCACTTAT
The DNA here is from genome assembly GCA_958336345.1 of Dorcus parallelipipedus. Classification (NCBI taxonomy): domain Eukaryota; kingdom Metazoa; phylum Arthropoda; class Insecta; order Coleoptera; family Lucanidae; genus Dorcus; species Dorcus parallelipipedus. The sequence continues at coordinate 48,510,984 of OY284475.1, forward strand.
TACTAATTTACTCGAATTTGTTTGAAATGTATTTTCATCCTTCTCCATGTTCCCTCTCCAGGAGACCAAAAGATTTTATATAAAAGCAGAATAACTCATAACTAGGTAGTCTAAGACCAAACTGATGTTACCTTTTCTAAACAGGTGTGAATCTTATTAATTCTTTCTTTTCCTAATTATTTTTGTTGGACTATACCAATCGAACGTATCTAACATTTCCCGACAACTAATTTTGAATAATAAATTAGAAAATCTCTTATGTTCTAAAGAGAAATTTACCAAAAGATATTAAATGATGATCTTGCTGTTCAAATAATATTACTCCTATCTATTATGCTTCTTAATAAAAGGTACTTTAAGTTAACTACTGGTACTTATAATTCACCCTATTTATTCGGTGTAGGGAAAAGGCTTACTAGAAATCAGCTTATGGTAGTAACTCATATAAGCGCGAGATGAAAATCCCCCCTCACGCAAGTATAAATTCTGTTCTGCGAAGCTTTGTTTGGCCTTAATAGTAAGTAACGCCGAACTTTATAGTTGTATTAAGCTACGGAACCGACCCGAAACAATGACGCAACATCAAGTTCATAAATTTGGTATACCTGCAGGAGCACAGAGTGTCACCCGAGGGATCGAGATCGGCCCAAACGGCGCTTCTGCAGGATCACCGTATGTGTAAAGGTGGAGAAAGTGCGAAAGCACCGGGATAGGTTTCGTGTCAATTTACCTGTACGTTGGAATACGCAACAACTCCTCCGCTGAATTTACATCTACATCCTTTTCGCCTGGATTCGATGACTTTGCCCTTATTTGCCGCCCTATGTAAATTTCTTCTACGTCGACTTAAGTAAAATATATTTTCCGGGTGAAATGTTTATGACCCTACAAGGTGGAATAATAAAGTTTACTTATTTTTTTACCTGGCTCTTTCTCTTTCCAGCTTTCCTTAAAATACAGTAAAAAAAAAATTGTGCAGTAATAGACAGAGAAATGAGACTCGTCATATCATATAGATTTTCGCTTTATGGTTCATGACAAAGTTGAACGGAATTAATTTGCATAAGATTAAATTCTTGAATAATAACATTTGAGTAGTTTAAGCTTCAATAATTATTATGTGACAAAGATCTTGGTTAATTTATTTACAATCATTGTAAATTTCTCTGCAAAATCCAACTAACTTTTTGATGAATGTAGAAGAGAATAAAAAAATTTCACGTTTAAAATTTATGAAGTCTAAAGCACACGGCACTTCAAACATCACGTTAAACTTCAGTGAAATGTTTCGTATCGCCATTGTGTGTTCAAAAATTTAACTAATTTTCCAATAGTTTGTGCACAAACTCATGCGGCGAAATTAAATTACGTCGCGCTTAACCGCATGCAATTTTCGTAATTGTCACAAAAAAGTTTGGGAAATTTGGTTACAATCTGCAGACTGCTGCAATTAGAACTAAATGGAAGTAAATATTAACAATAATTTAAAATAAATAATTTGAATAACACGGCAATACCACCACACAACAATACGAATATTTCGTTTTAAATTCTGTGGAGTACGTCCTGCATGTACATACATTTCCTTCATATTGTCTAGTGAAAGAAAAAGGACGTATGTACCTTTGACATTAACGGATTTACTGCGCTGCTTACACAGTAGATACCAGAAATGCAATTTTCACAATAAATCATGAATAAACACAATTGTGTTGGATTCTGGCGTGCCTTACGTTGAATATGAGCAACCGCGGAGCGGTCACGTTATTGTCGGTTGTAACGTTTCGTCCTTAGCTTTGACGTGCAAAGATTTGTGTGAAATATTGCTTTTTAAAAGGTTACAGCATGGTATTTATCGTTCCACTCTATCGAGCGGGAGTGTAGTTTTATTGAGCGTACGTTTTCATTCAGGGAAGATTAGATTACGCTCAATTTTGTTTTATAGCTCTTCGTATTCAAATATTTTGCATGCGAAATTCTGTTTATCGTTATTGAAGCAATGTCATTTATTTTATGTCCGGCAATTTGTTTCCACTTAGAAGGTATCCAAGTAAATGCATATACCTGCATATATTCTATCGCGATAACAACATATTTTACAAGCGAGGCTATTCTCAATCTTAAACTTAGAAAGCACAAGAAAACATCAAAATTTTCTGAACTCAGATGTTAAAACCACTTGAATTTAAAACAAAAGAATAAATTGTCTTTTGTGATTCGTTTTCTGTATTCGGTTACACTCACCTAACTCAATTTCATTCTGCAATTTGATTTATTGTTTCACCTAACGCAATCTTGACTTCGTTCGGCACATGAAACAGTTACATTTTCGTTCAGTGTAATAAGTTACTCGGAAGAAAATTCGTCGCCAAAACGTATGAATTGATTGATCATCATCATCATTAATACTTTCAAAGTCTCATAGCTACGTAATGAAAAAAAAAACGAAACAAAGAACAGAATTAATTCAAATGACTTGTATTATTCCAGACAAAACCAACTTAACAAAAGGTGATGCAGATAATGTGTTAAGGGCACTCTCCTTTTCAGGGCAGTGAGTTGTTGTTTGTTTATGCTGCTCAGGTTCAGTCAAGTGGCTCATAAATTACGGGCACGAGCAAGCAGAAAGCTTGATATAAACGGGTAGAATTAATAATATTTCCGAGCCTGTTTATGAATTAAAACCAGTAATACAATGATAGCAGAAAATAGGGGAAAGTTATTTTATATGAGCAGATTTTTATCTTTAGGGGCTGTAGTAAATTGAAAGGATATAATTAAAAATGTTTTGAACACTGAGTGTATTTTTTGTCAATAACAAAATGTAGTATTTACAAACATACATCTACATATTGGGCAGGATAATGAAACATGTTTTTATTTAAATTAAATACGGTGTTAAAGGACCATCTACAAATGGCAGATCATATTTCTTTGACCGCTTCAAATTAAAATCAAACAATATACGCTGGACAATACTGAACTCTATGCACGAATCGAATATTCTCTCCACACTTTTGCGCACACAGACTTTCAGTCTAACGCCGCTGATGATGCCTGCCTGCATCGTGCACGAAACACATATACGCTCTCAAGTGTTCAAAAAGGAGTGGAAAGGGAATCTAATTTGTGCATGTACATGTACAGGAATATCTGTCATGACCAATTGAACGTAAAATTCAAGGAACAGAGATTAAAAATAAGAAACTTAACAATTAACGGCGTCCTGTTTAAGTAGTAGAAATCAAAGAAGTTATGGAAAAATGGAAAAACCTTTATGAATTACGACAAAACTATAGATAGTCGTTCTACACATTTGAAAAAATATAGAAGTGCCGATTCGTACGTTTAAAAAAGGGTAAAGTAAATTCAACGATTACGGTTGGGGAGAGATCCAAGATATTGATCAAATAAAAAAAACATTCGTTTAAACAGTAAGAAGATGAAGAAACGGAGAGAAATTGTAAGTTGAAAAAACGAAGCAAAATAGAATCCAAAGAGGAATAAAGAGGTGAATAGGAATGTAAGAAACCGGCATTTTGTACAGAAGTAAATCAACAAGTTCATTTCGCAAGTTAAGATAAAGAAATACTCGCCAGGATACGACCTCGGATATCACACCTGCCTGAGGTTAGATGCACAGTATAAAGATTACACAGTAGCGAGACTCTCATGAAAATATTAAATTCGTGCATAACATCCCGCGCAAGGTCTGAGTCACAATCTCGGGATGCAGAGCTCATTCATTCACGGCTCTGGTGCCGAATGGATCTTTATAATTATGTTAATACACATTATTTATGCCTTGTTTTTCTTTACCACGTCCACTAAACAGTACAATCCGACCCTGGTGTGTGAGCACGTGTAAGTTTACAATTTACAACAAAATCACTCACACTTAAAGCAGAACAAACAGTTAGACACGTCCCCTTTAATCTACTCGAGGTCAATGAAAATCTAGTAAAGAGATCAAAGTGCCGACAAGCAAGTTGCGCTACTGTATTCTTTATACTGTGGTTAGATGTATGTACATTGCATCGTCAAACAGTCACTGAGGTGATACCGCATTCGGCCTAAGAAGCCGGTATTTTGTAAAGAGGTTTGTTGAGAAGTTTTGTTCGCTGTTAATCGGAATTTTTGGGTTTTGGAACCACTTAAAAGACGGCTGTTATCGGTGAGGGATGACACACATCACCCAGAGTCCGAAAGCGTAAGCGCTGTCCAAATGCGTAATTGGCATTCTAATAATGTGTGATCAAGTTTCAAAAATTCCCAATTAGTTGCCAATTAGTTATGCTGTTAGTCACTAACAACTGCTTCATTTGACGTACAGAATGCCGTTTCTTCTCTTTATAAAATTGTTTTGAATTTGTTTTGTATGATATCATTTTGAATTAATCTTCAATTACATTTAAATCTTGTATCTGTCTAAAATTATTTTCATTATTAATAAGTTGTCTGTAGGTTTCAGAACAATTAGAAATTTAGTTAATAATTGCTGTTTTAATTACCGTCTAATAATTTATTTGAAATTCAGTTCTATTGTAATTAGCAAATGATTTATGAATCTGTTTCCGGTAGATTACTAATCGAGGTATTATTACCGACTAATGTGCAGAGCTGAACATAATAACATTATTGAAATAGTTGCGGTACGTATTGTAACTTAAACAGTGGAAATTATTATTTGTTTCGATACAATTATCTTTATGAAGGGAAGAAAAAGCGACGGAACGAGCAATGCCGCGTCAGCGTAATCATAATTACAAGGTTTTCCAGGCCGCCGTGGTGGTTCTTGATGGCCAGAAAAGTCCCGAGGGTCGTGATAAAGTGCAATTTACTTTACGATTTCACCGTCGTCGTGCGACGTTATTATTTCGTCAACACGCCACTCTCTTAATCTCGGAATTAAATGAATCATGTTGCAGAGCAATAAGATCGCGTCGGAGGGCGGTCAAAGAGAAAGGAGAGACTGACCCGCCGAGCTTTTAGGACTAGTAATCACACGAGGAACCACAATGAGGGACCATCGAACCCGACCACTGTCGGCTATGACGCGTGTTATCACACCATTAGGGTTGCGATTTTAATGCATACTAATTATAAGCCCGATTCGAATGATTTTAGAAGATTAAACTGATATCGTGATGTTTGTTTAGCTTAGCCGCGTATGTATTGAAGCACGCTATTTTAACGTTGCTAAATCAGCAGTCCGAATGTTTAGAATTAATCGTGAATTTCTCGCATCTCACTTGATGTATATGCAGTGTAATTTTTTCATTTGCTGGCAGGAAAAGCAATAAATAAAGCGGATTTTACAGTCTGCGATATATTATACTGTCATCGGATTAATTATCGCTTTCCACATTTCATTCTTTTTTTTTCTTTCAAAATTCTCTTAAATTATTTAATTTCCTGGTTGACTTTTTACTATGTTTTTGAAGAAAACTGACATAGAAGTAAATGTTTTTGACAGGAATGTATATAATGAAAACTATAGACCGTCTAGGAAGTATCCTATTCTGTCAATATATTGCTTATTATAAATATTATGTTGCATTTACGATATTTTTACTCGCAAAAACCTAAGAACTGACAGCGTAAAAAAGCAGTCCTAAGACACCTCCTCAGAATCAATATTATCCATGTTCTGGTCATCATCAACGCTGGGCTTAGCCCTGCATTGTTTTCCTCTAACTTAGAAAATAGTCTAATATAATATTCCCCTTAAACCCGGCAAAGATGCCAAATTCTGCAAAAACATCGACCAATTATTAGTCCTCTCTCCTGCGAAAAAATTGCTGAAGAAAGATAGGATATTAAAAAGCTAAATAATTCACATAGTTAATCTGAACTCACCACCTCACAACAAACGATAAGAAATTTAGGTGAATGAAAAACCTAAAACAATCCTTCTTTTCGGATAGGAAGTAAAGATTCCTATCGGAAGTGGAATTCCTTCAGGCTTGGCTAAATTCTAGTAGGGTTAGCAATATGACCTCAATTATTGGCACCTAGATGTACGGGAAGTATTGTAACAGAAGAAAGAATCATGTAAGATCCATCCCTGGCTCATCCGTAGATCGCAAGCAAACCTTGGCCTATTCAGATATCGCGGGTAACATAATCGCGGAAGCTGGCAATAGAGAAAAATGAGTCATCGGAATGTCTCAAGAACAATCGAAACCTGCACAGCCTACGCAAGTGAAAAGTAGGTCAAGTCAACTCACTTAAATAGATAGATTTTCCGATCAGAAATCAGTTCGACGAGATCCTCATCGAACTGCGCGAACTCATGTCATCTAAGTAAAATGCCACTACAATTGGTCATGTAAGAATATTTGTAACCCCAATAAATGTATCTTATGTATTTTGTGCTTAATTCTGACTACGCCCTGCAACCCCTTAAGTTTACATTACTTCTTAGTACAAACTTGATTACCAAAAAGGCAACGTTACAGTATTCCACAACCAAATACCTTACCCTTTAAATAAGAAAGAAAGAGCTTTGCTCCTTCGTTTCTCAGTATAAATATTTACACTTCAGGTATGCCTAAACCACAAACACACAGTCCTAGCAAGATCGAAACATATTGACACTTCAAGACGAACTAAGCAGCATTGAAGAGCCTCACAATGAAGAATCAAACTCAATCGCCGCAATTATTTTACCAGAGAGACTGGGCAAATCTTCTATTTAAAGATGGAAAAATAAACCTAAATACTTTACAGTCGCACCAAACAACTATAATAATTAGGAGTATTAAATTGTAAGGAGTACATCAGTTACACGATGAGCAAAACCAAAGTATGAATAGCAATCATTTCCCAAGTATTATACTCTGAGAGACAGTATGTTAATGTAACATACAGCTCACCCGCTGGATCTCCTGGGCACATGGAAATATACATCCATCAGTTATAAGTTATATAGTGCAAATGCCTTCTTTTAATGCCATCATAACCATAAACGTAAAGTCATAATTAGGACGAAGCAGAGCTATCAAGAGTTGTAAGACCCCAATACGTTGTACAGTTTTAAACCATAGATGATACGTAACCATCCAATACCTCGACTGGAAGAAGTTAATGACCCTGACGTTGTGACATACTTTTTTTTGTAAGTAGATTCTCACCTGTTTGGTTGCCATAGCTCAGTTTAGTCGGAGGCTGAGGTGGATTCGGAAGGATAATTCTTCGAACTATATTCTTAAAAAATAACTTGCGTAATTCATAAAAAAAATAGTAAACGTTAGATGACAAAACGAAAGATGTTGAGCGCCAAGAAATCCCTTTAAACTGTAATTACTAAAACAGTCCGGAACCAAACTAATGAACTCGAAACAGATTTTTAGATTACGCAAATTTATTTTAAAGAAATTGCTCTTTAATCGTATCAGAAAATGAAAAAGAATGTTTCAAAATGAAAAATAATATAATTGATAAATGATGTAATGATTTAACATAAAAGGTAATTTGACCAAACAAAATATATATATATATATATACATGTGTACAAAAAAACTTAAAATAGAAAAAATTAATATGATGCAAACTATAGATAAATGACCCATACAAATAAAAAATGTAACATAGCACTAGATAAATATACTATAATTATATTGTTTGACAATCAAAATAAATTTAATGGATTATTTCCATACGGTACGAAAATGTTTCCAATACGATACGGCACGATACGGTAGTTTTTCAATCCGATACGGTACGATACGGTAGTTTAATCAATACGATACGGTACGATAGGCTTGTCGATACGATACGATACTAATAAAAATGGTTGTTTCTTACGCGATCCTGACGAAAACTGAATTCCATTTAAACGACACCGCTGAAGCATATCTTCAGACGACTCCGCAGAAACTTGACCTTGATTCCATCCAACGACACTTCAAAAAGAGGCAATCCTGTCTGTATAATATCTTCAGACGACACGCCGTAAACAGCAAGGAATTTTCCGATAAAAAACTCGTGCGGTAGGAAAACTCGTGCGGTAGTAGAAAAACTTCGGTAACTCAACACAACTTCGGGAGTCAAAAAAACTAATCTTCTAATGTCCAACACAAATTCGGGAGTCCAAAAAACTAATCTTCTAATGTCCAACACAATTTCGGGAATCCAAAAAAAACTCTACATAAGGAGAAAAAGAATCTTAGAAAATATTCTCCTAAACAACTAGGGTACTTACAATCTTCTGTTAGTTTTTTTTCCTGAGCGAGAACTTTAACGCAACACGTGCTCGGATACGTGCTTGGCAGAAACGGTAGCAATGTGCCAAAAAACAGACGACAAACTGACACAGTTGGGCTTACGAGAATTAGAGACGTGAATATATTCAAACTGGAATATCTCAAACCCGTTCAGGTTCACAAAACCACAAAAATTTGAAGACGCACGCCACGCGTCTGCAATGGCATACCTGCACGCAGTAATCGTACGATAATCAAAGAGGACGGAAACTCGTCAAAAATTTTAACACGCAATTTCCGCAATACGTCATCAAGAAATATCGATCAATAAAATCGACCAAAAGACCATGTACGACATCTACAGATTAATTTCCGAAACAAACAAATGGCTTTAAGAAGAAATAAAAGTCCGCATTACTATCTGAAATTAAAACACAAATCCTGAGAGATAGAGGCGTGAAAGTCATAAATACGAAATTAATTAAACGAATGAAACAGTTTTTACTTAAATTTCAACAGCAAATTAACGAGAAAATACGAAAAAAATAATGTAACGGACAGCGAAAAATGTGAACGTTACACAGTGTGTGTCATTTACTCTTGTGACCGATTTTTGTTTCTTGAACTATTCACGTTTTTCATAAATTCCATGAAAGAAAGAAGTATCTCTAAATATATTTAAATTTGATTTTATTTTTTGGATTCCAAGAAAAAAAAGCTATTTAGAACACCTCTGAATGGATTGTAATTAACAAATCCAACTAAATTTGACTATAAAAAAAAAGATAAAAAATAAAAAGAGAAATCTCTAAAGCTAAGCTTTATTTAATCTAACTACATACCGGCTGTCCACTTTGATTACGCACCATAAGAATTTCAATGCAATATTTTATAATTCCAAATTCCTGCTTCCCTATTTGAAGAGATTGTTAAAAAAGCAGCATGCTGAATGTAGGCTTGTTGATCACAATGGTCTGCATGTTCACCGGATTTACACCAAACGATTTCTTCTTGTGGCCTTATTTAAAATCAAAAATTTATCACACTCCTTACCGCGATTTGAACGAATTGAGATGTAAAATCGGCAATTATTACTTCTAGAATGTTAAGCAATGTTCGTAGAAGCTTTTAGGACAGGTTGGCCGCAAACGGCAAATTATTTGAACATTTTCTGTAATAGCTATTAATTTATAAATAAATATTTTTCAATACGAACTATGTTTGCAGTCTCTATTTTTCATTAGAAAATTTTAAAAACCAATAAAATTTGTCAATTACTAGTTTGCTTGCTTGATCAAAACTGTGGAATATAGAAATACCTGCTTACTTAAATTTTTTCTTTTTTAATTTTGAAAGCCCATGTATTTGAAAAACATACTAAAAGTAGTCTTAGCTAATGCATAACACAAAGCTACGTATTAAACCGTTTAGTGCTTTATGATACATTTGCTAGGAGAACAGGAATTTACAATTAAAAAAGAACGCATTGAAATCCCTATGGTGCGAAATCAAAGTGGACACCCAGTATACGCCCTAATCAGCTTTTTCAAAGTCGTTGTAGATCCAACCCCAAAATAAATTCCATATTTAAAGGTAAAAACATTGGAAATTTTTGTAATGTCATTTCTCTCAAATTGCGTGTCAAGTACTTTCAAAAAATATTATTAAAATTAGAAATATCACATGCTGAGTATGTTGTATACATTGTTTAGGACTACACATTCTTAGGTAGTCTACTTTTATCTTTATGTTAGTTAGGAAAATTTCTTTCCCACAAGTTCTACAAACTCTTGTAATGTATGTTCTCCGTGCGCACAGTTTTCACAGCGAAACAGTCTAAAAGCAGAAGACATTAACTTACTCGAGAAGGAAAAGTAAATTTTAATATAATATTCTCGTACATCCTCCATTTTTCTGGTAATTCTAATCCTGAGTTACTGTTATGTGTACACTGGGACCGCCTGTGTCTTGCTTCCCCCAGACTTATTCAACCTAAGGTCTATATCCTTTAGAGCACGTGAACGAACCTGTAATTACTGGCTTACATGTTCTGCATAAGTTATGGGTCCGCTATTGAGCACGCATTTTACATATATTAAAGAGCGTTTAATTCGCATCGGCTGGCGCGTGTGCTGCTAATGGAAATGCTTCCAATATTAAAGAGGGAGTTTCACCGTGAAACAAGTTTTATTAAAAATAGTTCCAAAGGAGAAACGGCTACAGAATTTAAATTAAATTTCTAAAAACAAAAGAAAAACCTAAAACGATTTCTAATTGAATCTTGAATCTTTTAGGAGTAATTCATTTTATAGCTACCAGTGTCTTTAATACATAGCCCAGATTTCATTTATGCTTTGCTTGTTTATTATTCCAATACTGTATTCATAGATAAGCCCTTCACATTTATTAGGAGTAAATTAGGTAATTTAGTTTTGTCCTTTTAGAAATAACGGCATTAAGCTTTGCTTTGTTTGTAATCGCAGCGTTACATTTCTGAAAATAAAGGATGCCATTTCTATTTAAGATGTACAAAGGGATGCATAGAAAACTCCTGCAGTGTTCATAATCCACTTCGTCTCGTGTGGATGCTTCAACCGTATAATAGAAGTATAGAAATTTATCGTCGTAGGTTATTTGTAGCGTGAATTTTACACAGACTTTCTTTTGATAAATTACTAGATTGCCCGCCGCATCAGTTTGCACAATGCACGTCCGCCTAAAACGAAATAATAAAGCGTCGAAATCGGTGTCGGCGCACTCGCCTCGTGCACCGAGAAAGAGAACAGCGGTTTCGGTACAGAAGCACTGGATACCACCTAGATTACAAGGACTATGGTCTATTCGCAATAATAGATGAGGTGCAGTGAGGAGATTACATTGATGAAATAGCTCTTTAGAGAATAAAAGTTGGAAGTGCTCCACCTCGGCGTCGTAATTGCGAAAGCTTTGTCTGTCGGGGACCGATTAGTGTCGCTCCTTTCCGTCGATTTCTGTGTGCAGAGGTCACAGAATAGTATGCCACAATGTCGGTAAAATGCTGGTTAACCATTTTTCTTCTTGTCTTCTGATTCAAGTCACCACAGTAGGTCACCGGTGACATGACGACACTGTTTGCTGTGTAAAGTTCGAAAGCAAAATGTTTTTGGAAAGAATTTCAGCAATTATTTCTCGTAGTGGAATTTATTCATTAACTTGTAAAGTTGCACATATCGTAGACCACACGAGCAGAAGCTTACGTTTTCGAATTAATGAACACATGAGGTCTTTACGACTAAATTAACTTGCAAAACATTTATTAGCTACTTTATAATTACACTTGTTGTTTTTTTGTTTAAAAGCTCTTGACCGGTGATAGATTAATAGAAATAAAATTATTGAATGTCTCGGCCCAATTGATTTATTTCGTCATAATATTTTCGAATAGTTTTTCTCCATCTCGGTCGGAGCGAGGCTCACATCAATTATTTAGTCACTGAAGAAGAACCCGGCCGGGTTCGAAGATATTATGACGAAATAAATCAATTAGACCAAGGCATTCAATAATTTTATTTCTATTATACTTGTTGTATTATAAATTATTACATAATTCCAACAAACTTAATATACCTACCTGAAGATTTCGATAAATTCTTATACTGACTGCCACACCTTTATCATATTAACTTCATTAACGAACAAATTCCTTTTAACACTAATTCCATCGAATAGTTATTGTATAACTGACTTCACACTTACCGTTTTTTCCTAAATATTTACCACCAGTTAGTCCTCCATTATTTATTTTGTTAATTTAGATAAAATATCATCTTTGATGTTGAAATTGCCATTATTAATATATTGTTTATTAAACATTTGGATCAAGTTTCCAACAAACCAAACTCCAAGCTCAAAAGTATTAAAAGCAAATGTTTCCGCCCTAGACAAAAGGAAAACAACCCCATAAAATATATAAACAAGGAAGCCGTTTCTTGTACTCTTCTCCAACGAATCTCCATTTCATTCCATAAAGTTTTTTTTTAATATCCTTGAATTTTTTCCGGTAATTTATATACAGTATGTCCCCGGATTGAGTTCACAAAAGGGAAAAAATAATTATTTTGAATTTTACAAAAAGATACCAAAGGAAAAGAATTTGCTTGATTTATAATGAACAAATCTGTAATTAAAACTTCAACATTAACACAGTGTGTTCTTAAAATAATCTTTTTGATTTCATTATTTTTCTCGTATTTACCATTTTTATAGATTTTTATAGTAATTGGCTTTGACTGAAAAATGTAAAATAATAGGGCTTTTCTTTTGCTCAAAGTGATCGAATCAAAGCTGCAGATTTGACATTCTACCACGATCTAATTTGATGTTGATTTTTTATTACTCATTTATTTCATATTCAGTTATGAGTTCTGAATTTTGAATTTTCTGTGTTTAGTTTGATTCGATCAGACTGGGTAAAAGAAAAGCCCTAAAAGTCAGACAAAGAAATTCAAATTAAATAAATAATAGAAGAGTAAGATTCTTTGCCAAAAATGTTAACGTTACAACAATGTTATGATACCGGAGATGGAAGTTACCGCTACATAACAGATGAATTTATTGCATCTTTAACAATTCAAGAAATACGTACAGGTATAAGGAGCTACAACGTAGACTTGAATTACATATTGATTTTGTTTTTGTTTTTTTTTTTTTTCGAATTTAAGAAGACACTACATTAATCTACGTAGACTTGAATTACATATTGATTTTGTTATTTTTTTTTTCGAATTTAAGAAGACACTACATTAATCTTGAAGTTTTAATTACAGATATGTTCGCTATCGCATTTTCATCCGGTAACTTCTTGTAAAAGAATATTAACAAGATTTTCAAAAAAAACGTCATCAGCAGGCAATAAACGAGAAAGATAGACGTAAGAGTCACGTGGAAGCTAAACTGTGTGACAAGGTTGCCCAGATCTTACATATTTAATATGAGTAGGGTGACCAGACGTCCCAAGTTTTCGAGATTTGCCCCTATATTTGGTTAGATATTCCATTGTTCCCGAAACATCTAAGAAAAAATGGGAACAAATTCCGAAAACTTGGAATGTCTTGTCACCCTACTCATTAAAAATATATGAAATCTGGCAACCCTACGTGTGACAGACGTCAAAATTCGTGAAAACGTTTTACGCAAACATGAAATTTACGTTTCCTGAAGAAAAAAAAAAAAAAACGTCTTTCAGCAGAAAAAAGCAGAGGCCTCACAAAAATGCAAGTTTAGATGTTGAAACCAACTGAGATAGCATGCCTTGGAGTGTGCGGCGTACGGCCTCGGCTCGATCCGAGGCATCAAAGAAAATTCGTGCTCACATTCGGTACCATGAACAACTGGAGCAACGGCGAATACTTCCTCATACATCCTCTTGAGGAATCTTTACGAGAGAGTGACGAGGCAGTTGGTGCGGCCTCGGCTTACCTGATCCGCGTTCGTGTTCAAGTTTGTACGCAGATTTACTTGCAAGATATTTTTAATTTTTTTTTAATTTTTGGCAAAATAAAGAAAATTTGTATGCTTACTTATGAATGATATATCAGAAAGTTTTGAGAGGAAAGTAAAATTCATAAAACGTAGGCCCAGTTTCATAAAACGTAGTTAACCACTCGATCAAGTTAATTGTATGGAAATTTAAAGTTTCCTCCAATGATATTGCTTAACCACACAATTAACTTGATCAAGTGGCTAACTACGTTTTATGCAACTGGACCTTAGTTGATTGTTGGAGGTATTCAGCAATTAACTGAGATTGAATTTTATGCCTGAAAAATTAGTTTTTTCTTTTGATATTTCACTAAATGTGTTTGGCCGTAACACAGTTAGTTTATTATTTTTTCACTTATATTTTGTTATTACGTCTTTACTTACTATTTTATTGTTCTATTTTTTTAATCAGAAATTGAGCTAAATCTAGGGAAAGAATTCTTTACTATTTTTTTCCCATCATTTTGATCGTTTTAATTGTATCTGGAAAAAATCTTGATCAGTTGAAATTTTTCTATATTTTTCTTCTTCAAAGTATCGCGACTGTGAACTTAAAGAAACATTTGTGTTTATCGTGCCTATCTGCTATATACCATGTTCAGAAATTAGGAGACTGGGTTCCTTGCATGATTCTAAGAAGAAAATCTTAATACAAGAACTTTGTCCGAGCCTTCCTGTTTATATGCGAGGAGGTCATCAAATTTGAACGTATGAGGAATGATAAATGCGTTTTAAGTGCATTTAACCGAGCAAAATTTGTTCAAATTATAATTATGTAGAAGCTTTTGTTATCCTCATCTTAAGCTGTTTTAACATGTCTTCAACGAATTAAAACTAATAAACTCAATAAAATAAAAGTAAGATAAAATACATTTTTGTATTAAGATTTTCTTCTTAGAATCATGCAAGGATCAGCGCTACGACCTCCGGGTCCCCTAATTTCTGAACATTCTGTATAAAAACAATTATAATTTTCATTATCATTATTACTATATCAGAGTTATTTATAACGTAGAGATTTTTTATTATTTTTAATGTAAAATCGAAAACCTTTGGATGCAATTGATCTATTCTATTGCTTGTTTAAAATCGGTTGAATAGTTGACTCGGGCTCAGAACTTGAATCTTCCGCAGACGTTGTCCATTTCAATAAAACTTGCGATTCGAACAATGTCATAAAACCTGAAAATATTTTATTGGCCCTCCGTCATACCCTTCCACTTACTATACCTGACTACCCTCTACTTGCACCTATAAATAGAGCTGCGTCAATAAACTATAATCAGTCTCATCGAAGCACAACTAGCATAGACGTTGGAAATATTTTTTTGCAACAACGAACGTCACGTGGGTAGAAAAAAAAACCGGAATTCCTACGGACATTTTTTAAGACGTTTTATTTGAAAAAAAATATAATTACTGAACATTTTATTAGTAACAAAAAACATCTTAAATTAACATTTTTACTGCATGAAAGGCGCTGAGTTACAAATTTTTATATTCGTAATAGATCCTTACAAATTATTAAACTTTCTGAATCGAAACTCATAAAAGTTTGTCAGATTTATGTTCATAAATAAGTCGTTAGGGATATCTTTAATTTCGTAACTTCCATCATTAACCTAAATAATGTTCAAAATTAACAATTCTATTATTAACAATTCAATTCATGTGTTTACTCTCTTTTGCATATAATATCCATTTCATGAATAATAAATAGATTATGATATTCAAAAATATTCTACTCAAGATTATGTAGTCATGAATCCATCCTAATTTTAATTTAAATACAGACACTAGCAACACTCATACTTACATGAAATTCTCTATGTAAGGTGTTCGATCAAGAATGAATAACTACTGTCCTGGTTTCAAAGATTAATTTGTAAAAAATAAGAATTCCTAAAAAGAATTCGCCTCAACGATTTCGAAAATCATGCTTGCCTGCAATTATGAATCTTTTTTTTATAAAGTAATATTTGATAAACTAATAAAAGAAGTAGGAAATAACATATTCAAATATTCCAATATCATATATCAATCAACTAATGAGCTACAATACTTTTACAAAAACGTTGTGATTCGAAGCTTATTTCTACTTTTATGTTGGATCGTATCATTTGGAATTTTCAAGAGCTGCTCAGGAATCTACAAAAATGCTCACGAAACTACTAAAATCTGGCGGTATTTATAAGCAGGTCACTCCTCTCTGTATTACTGGTGGCCTATTCACCTTTGGTTTATTCCCATGACTGCAATTATAGCGACAATTGTTTCTATAGGAATAAACCAAAGGTTAGGATTAACCTCTTACGGCCGGTTGCACAGTTTAGAAGTTATCTCATAGAATAACTAAACTGTGGTTAACGTAAATATTGGCATAAAATAAATTTCAGTTGTTCAGTTATGGATTAAACTCAGATTAACTATACCACAAAAATGTAATGTTGGTACACAGTTTCATGGCATTGCCTCTGCGCATACACGTGCGAGAATGTTACCAGTTGCGTAAAACCTTCGAGTAACAAGAACCATTTGTGTTGGTGTCAGCGCATGATTCCTATGAAATTTAAAGTAAATTACTAATCGTTATTTATTATTATTTTCACTTCACTCACCAATCAGTGCGAGAAGCTATTTCTGGGGATATCATATCAACTAACATTTGCACAACATCTTTTGAAAGTCGATAGCGTGCGATAAATTCATTGTCATTGAAATAATCAAAAGCATTTATTCTTTCGCGATATCTTCGAACTGTCATCGGGGCTCGTGGAATTATTAAATGAACTAATTCTAAAAAGTCTTCATCTTCTGTCATTTCTTCCGGTAAATCAAACATATTCATTTTAAATATTTAAAATTTACCTATAAATATAAATATTTATTTTGTTTTATATAAATAATTGTTACTTACTTATCGTAAAATAGGTTAACCGTAATTTAAACCGTCGCATTCACGAGTTTAGTTAACCACAGAATATACTCTTAGTTAAGGTCTTATACTTACACTGAACAACAGTTTAACCCAGAAGTTAAGGTAACCATGCTTTATGTGATAACTGTGCAACCGGCCGTACTAAAGTACCTACCAGCCCTAGGTATTTCAAAATTCTGACAGTTGTCTTGAATTTTGATGAATGATAATCTGTAATGGTAAATTTAACAAAAAATAGGAAAGATGGAAAATTTAGAACCAAATTAGGTAGGTTCGGTATTCATAAAGAAAACTAAACAGACCATTCGCGTGCTTTGTAAGTGCATTGCGTAAGAAGAAAGAGGTTCTACAATTTCCTGAGGAGTGGATATCTAGGGAAAGGTTGGACTGTATTGTTTTTAAGACATTTGCAAGCAACGTGAACAAATGATCGAGCTCGCTGCGGAAGACAACTTGGATCGATGAGTATTCACAGATGGCTTCCCTCGAACTCGAGGCTACAAAGGCGGGAATCTCCCCGAAGGCGGTCGCCTCGCAATGCCAATAAGAAAAACTGCATGAATCGTTCCGGCGTTTCCGAGACAGCAGCCGGTCCCCTACTGAAATAGCTTAACTTTCTTAATTAAGTCATTCTCTAATCAGGAACTGCGTATTTTATTTCAGACGCTCGACGTTTGTCTGATTTGGTTTTACAAGTTCAACCTTAAGTTCAACCACGAAATTGCTTTGCTCCGCATTCTACTCCTCACGTACTGTCTGAAACACAAGGAAAACATTTTTATTTTATATTTCAGTTATTTTAAGATTTGATTGACGACAATTTAAAATTCAAGAAATTAATTAAAAAGGTACGAGAAAAATAATATTTTGAAATTAGTTTTGGAACTATAAGAACAATATATTCTTTTAAAAAATAGCAAGTATTTATGTACACGGACACATAGACAACTTTTCTATTTACTGTCCTGCTCATCATGAAGAGTTTTATTTTATTTGCTTTCTGCAGTTACGATCAAATCCATATCTCTAACTGTGTGCGACACAAATAAGTTTGAATTTAAAATTAAAATGAACTGTTATAAACTGTAAAGTAAGAACTTTCGATAACGCAAAAAGAAAGAAGCACAATTATTATTCTCGTGAGTAAGTCTAAATGGCACCTGAAAATCGGTCTATAATTTCTTGTGTTGTGTTTCGTAGTAGCATTTTATAAAATTTTTGAAAGGAAAACATGCGACACATGAACAGCAGCTATATTTCATTTTTACTTGTTACGTGTATAATGGAAGGAAACTGTTTCGTTCCTTAGAAACTGCGTCCGAACTAAATAATTTCTATAGGAGGTAGCGTGAATATAATTTCCAGCAAAAGAAAATAATAGTAGTGGTAGTATAGTGTGACAGCATAGGAGTTCGCGTGCTGGCTTCCCTTCCACATTATTTAAAACGTAATACATATTCATAAATTATTCAAATAAAATCGTTGCAGAGCAAACTTGAATGTTCCTCGACAACATACGATGGAGATGCAAGTTTTTGCCTTTTATCTCCACACAGAAATACAGATATTTTTCGTTAGCGTTTCATCAGGTAATAAATCTCGTCCGGTTAACAGTTTTCTTACTTTTAAGTGCACAATGTCGAAAACATAAAATGAACCAAAAATACTTAAATATAAATTGTCTTATGAAAACAATTTCCATTACAATATGTAAAAAGAATTTCGTTTAATAACAATACAAATTGTCACGATATCGCCTTCAACATTGTTACGATATCGGCGGCGTCTTAACCAAGCCACGATAATAGTTGTTGCACGCCCATAAGTACAGTAAGAATTAAAAGTAATGTCTCTCCATTAAAATGTAAATGCGTGGTCTTATCCATTCTGATCACCATAACAAGCAGGCGGCTAATCAAACACCGACAGGAATTCGATGTGTGCCTCTGCGTTTGTCCGCCTACTCGTTATAGCGGTCAGAAGTGATTTGGTCGCAATTTAACTTTATTTAACAGACATTACTTTTTTTAATCTTTTTAAAGGGAGAATATAATTTATAACCTGTGAACAACTAAAAATCAGATTAGAGTCGGCAGTGCAAAGAAAATGTATGTCTGTGATTAACTAAATTAATGAATTTAATACATTCATGAACTGTCAGATCAGCCTAATGCTGCGTTAGTAACAGACATACTTTTTCTTTGCAGCGCAGACTCTAATCTGATTTTTAGTTGTTCACAGGTTATATATATATTCCCTATATTGGAATAACACCATACATTAACTAACGTTGATACTGTACCTTACTAATGATACGGATACACAACATTGCTGTTATTTTCAGTGTTTTGCAAACTAAATTCCTTTTCAATTTATAATAACAAGCAGAAATTTATTTTTAACAGGAAACATTCGATGCTGATATTGATAAATTTATTATACACTGTTCGACAACTGAAGTGGATATTTACAATGATTTATTTCTTTACGTAGAAATTTTAAAAAATAAATGCGGATCCACGTGATACAAAATTATTCATTGATGGATGCTACGATACATTTAAATAAATCAAAGAAACAGATCTTCAATGGGAAAAAATGAGTAAGTAAAAAAACATTGTATAAATGGGAGAAAAATAACAACTTACAAAGTTCTTTTATTGATGAATTAAAGAAAGTTAATACCCAGGCACGCCGCTGCCCGTTGTGCGTCTGTAATTATTTAAAGAGATACACATAACTATATAAAAATTAATTGCTTTTGAGACTAAAACAGCAAAAAATAATTATTCAAAAGCACCTTGTTTATAAACTTCGTTTTAGCAGAATTAGTGTTTGTTTCTATCCGATTATTTACAATTCTTGCACGGTGAGGACGTGCATTATCATCAATAAAAACAAATCCTTCACCTATTGTAGCAGCAAATGGCACTATTATCTGCTCTATAACACTGTCGCGATATCTTATGGCAGTCATTGTTTCATTAATTAAAACCAGCAGGTCACTGTGGTCATCAAAACATATGCCTCCCCAGACACAAACTGATCCTCCGCCAAAAAGAGTGGTCGATGCCATTAAATTTTCATTGTATCGTTGTCCTCTTTCTCTCCATACCAATGTTCGACCATCACACGTGTACAAACGAAATCTCGATTCGTCGGTAAAGAGGCAATGTGTCCAATTTTGAAAATTCCAATGATAATGTTCTATCGCCCAACGATATTTCCATGCACATTGATCTGCAGTTAACCGTGGGTATGTAGCGCGTCTTCTTGCGCGCAAATTACGCGCAAGAAGAGAAACCCTGTAAAACCATCAAAAATGGTCCAGTCTGTACAATTATAATTGAGCAGTGTGTTTTTTGAGAGCCAGATAGAGGAGCGTTCAAATATGAGTGAAAATCTAGTTGCCTTGACCACAGAAAACAATGGATGGAAACAAGCATTCTGGGTCATGTTCTGGCATATTCCAACTTGTCATTAGTAATAATCAAATTCTTCTCCTCTACGCCTGCCAATAATAAATTAGCATCTCAGAGAAAAAGTACCGTGTTTTGTTGCACAACACATAATCTTTAAGTTTTTAGTGAATGAAAGTGTTTTACCATCTGAAATCTCTACAAGACTTCAAGTCCAGTTAGAGGATGAATGTATGCCCAAGGAATGGGTGTTTGATTGGGCAAAAAAATTTCGAGAAGATCCAGAACCGCGTAGGAAACATATCCCATTTGAGACGACCGAAAACGTTCTTAACTCCAGACAATGTTGGGGTAATCAATTTATTCGAGTTGATCGTTGGATAACTGTGAGAAAAGTGTCAGAAGAAGTTGGCATAAATGTGGGGAGTCATTTGCTTTCATCATTGAAACAGTTTTTAAGAGGCTATAAATTTAAGCATAATAATGAACTCATTACAACTGTGCAAAACTGGATACGCACGCAACCAAAAACCTTCTTCGAGAATGGTATACGTAAGCTTCCAGAAATTCGTCGCAAGTGTATTGCAGGCGAGGGAGACTACCTTGAAAAATAGTATGTAACACGCTTTTGTTTCATGGATAATAAAGACGTTCTAAACTCATTCTCACTCATATTTGAACGCTCGTCGTATTTTGAAAATTCTCTAAACGTGACAATATAAAACATAAAAATTTGTATACCTAATGATAGAATAGTATTTTTTGCGTGAAATTAAAATTTAGGAGAAGCCTTCCATTTTTAATAATAATAATATTTCAGCCGGAGTTATTTAATTTGAAAACATTAATCAAGCGGAGACGAAACTCAGTTAATAAAGAGGTAATTATTTTTTAACGAAATATAAATATTTGAAGCTCGGGCCGAGGAAATCCCGCGACAAAAACACCAATTATTACAGGAAGACGTTCAGGACCAATTTAAATATTTTTGAATAAATGTTTAGCGCTCGCACCGAAACACCCGAAACTGTTTTTAATTTGAATTGTAACTCGAGGATGAAACGCGAAGTATCGTGTTTATATATTAATTTTGCATTCAACCGAAACATTCAAGGAACATTCCGGAATATCTAATAGCAGCGAAATACGAATTTAATTAAGAAATTTATTTCATAATTTTGGATAAGGTATTATGTAATTTAAACATAATATTTTTATAATAACAAGAACAATTTAAAAATGTTTTTTAATTGGAATTAGTTTAAGAAATTACAACTCTCCGTGCTTTTAATTAATTTTCTTTTTAATTGTTGATTTGCCCCTGGCCACTTTACACATTTCCTTAATTCAAAATCAAAATTTTCTACTGTTTAACCTGTATTTCATTAATTTATTAAATTGGTTATAGACTAAACACAGAAGAGCATTGCTAAATTTAATTCATTTTCCTAGCCTCCCACTTTATGTCTTTCACATGAAATATGAAATAGACCAATTTAAAATCCACAAATCTTCAAACATAAACGAGAGTTTAATTCCTTTCGTGCCTTATACAATTAACACTTCTTTAAACGATCATTAAAATCTCATTTTTTAATATTCTCAATTGTTATTAAACAATGGCGTGACCGAAAAGTCAATGGCTGACTTGAACCAACGTCGTTGTTAACTAATTCTAAATTAAACATAGGATTTTCTTTGTTTTAATGCAACTGGACAAATTCAATTTCTGGAGGAAAAGAAAATTGGGTAATCCAGTAAAAAAGGTAATATTTAGTCATTCCTTTTCCCCCAGAAGACTTAAGTTCCAATACAATTCAATACAGAAATTTTGAGGGAGAGCAAAGAAATTCAAAAAAACTAAATTACATTAATAAAAGCACGTCCTAACATTCACATAACAGCACCCTTGGCCAAACGAAAATCCTCATGGATGCTACGTTCCTGACACCCAAATTAGATTTTGACCATTTTGACTACTACTAGGTTTAACTTAACCATTCTGACTACTACTACTACTAATTTTGATATGTTCAACAATGATTATTACTCTGCACCACAGTAAGTTTACACGTATAAGGATACGAGTTCATTAATGAAATTTGTTTCCTTTGAACCTCTCTGCTGAGTGTTTGCTTCTTTTAATTTCTGATTTTTCTAAATTCTTTTAAAGTTTACCGTGTTTTTTTTTGGCAAGCACGCCTCAACTTACTCCTTCATCAAATTTTTACTTAAGAAACTTAAGAAAGCAAAATAAAATAAGGTATTAAGAAGTGACAATTATTATTGTGTCAAATTTGTTTTCCAAACAATTCAGTGTAAATTCAGTTGTCAACAAAAATGAGGGTACCTGTCATCTATGGTTTCAAATTAGTAAGTGCATCTACAAGGTGCAGCGTTGCCTATTTGTGATATCTTTAAACATTTATATCTAAAAAACCACGCACCGTAAAAAAATTCTAAAAGTATATTTGTGTTCCTATTAACGTTCTCTATCAGTACCTAATCGGTGGTGCGACACTTTTGAATCATACTGTACAATTGTAGCATTTTCTTGACCACGGAAAATTATGACGTATTATGTACGTAATTACAATTGATCGGACACTTCGTAAACTTGATATAAGTTTCGCTGTACGTTTGACAGCTTCTTCTGAGAAGAAGCGAAACGTCGACATTTATATCAATTTTACGAAGTGTCCGATGATCAATTTTGTAATATTTCTTAGGAACTATTTACGGAAAATCGTATTAGCGACGTATTTAATAAAAATTAGTTGCGGTTCAATTTTTTAAATTCATGTACTATTTCAAACACAAATGCATCTTTTTCGTTAGTAACCAAAGTACGTCTGCCATGCCGCAAGTATATTCTGGATATTTTATCATTCCACTTCCATCCCATCCATATTTATGAAGCTCTTGCTTTTGGGTAATATATCACGTGCTGCATTTTTTGTGCATTCTGACGAATTCTGCTTTTAATGCAGCTTTTCATGAATATTCGCCACTCTCACTCAATGTATACTTCAGTCCACTTAATACATTCTTAAATATGCACGCCAACGCTTCTTTCACACCTTCAACCACCCCCCGATGTTTAAGCCTTGCAAATTCAAGGCGAATTTATTTCAAATTATAATTTGATATTGTTGCCGTAAATCCTGTTTTTATGAACACATAACTTTTGCGCTTCATCCTCAGACAAATCGATGAAATTAATTACAAGTCGCAAGAAAGAGATTCACTGTTAATTTTGCAGCATTTCGTTGCATTCGCATTTGGCTCAAGACTACGAGTGTCTGGTCTATTGCCAAGAACCATCCTAAGAACTTACCGACAAGAAATAAATGATTCAGCAATTAGATTCGCGTTACTTGCTACGACACGCCGTGATGTATTCAGGTAAGCCACATGAAGAACGGCCGCTTACCAGGAAATTAATTGCTTTTCATTATTTATTAGTATTCGCAGAAATGCAAGGATAGTAAATTCGTAATTCTACCTGGCCATATATGTTTCAAATAATTACTCAAATGAATTGTTTATGACCTAAAAATAATTTTCTTTTTTCTCACACAATAATAATAATAATTAATTTGTATTTCCCTTTTCTTACTTTGTTTCATGTTAAAGCTTGAAAGAGAATACTCCATCGTCCATCCAACATAATGCATGTGTGTTGCAAGAATACTCCATAAATATTGCAATGGAGTTTGGATTATACCAGCGATTATCAACCTATGAGACACACGCTCGAAAGTATCCTGTTTTTTTTGTGTGGGTTTTTAGTTGCTTCATTTTTTTTTTCATATGAATCTGAATTATCGCTATAAATTCAAAGAGTTGATGCAGCTGTTTAAATTTAATAAAAACTCGTGAAGGTCCTAACATCTGCGCTTAAGTTTCGTCTTTGAGAAATTTATTTGTCTTGTGTGTTTGTTCCTTGGTAGGAAATAATGTCCACATAAACAAGAAACTAAAAGTGAAAAGTTGGCTCTGCCTTCCTAGGAAGGAAAACACAGGAAAACGCTTTTCATCTTTAAAAGAAACGAAATTGGAAGTGACTTTAGACACTTCTATTTTCATTCTATTTTTCCGGTTTATTTTTTACGTATATTTCAAGCACAAGGATGTGTGGGTAATAGAAAATCTGCGATGCATTTCTTAACTTTCAATGGATTTGGAAAGTACTTCACATTTAAGGCGCATATTTTATACGTAAGTACGTTACCTTCGAACCGTTTATTTATTGGCCTTTTCCTCGGCGGTGGAAGATATGTGATATACAAATCAAACTTATTTATTTCGGTTGCATTGAATGGGAATCGTGACTGGTAGCTTTAACAACAAATTATTTATTTCGACCGGCAATTCTGGTGAATATATTCTATTGTTCCATAACGCATAAAATTTTCCCCGAGACGGAAAGTCACGAGATCGATTTGTGATTGTCACGTAGGGCTCGTTGTTGGTACGGTATTCTCCTATAGGTCATCGTAATCATGCAATAACTTCAGCCGTCATTGATGACGGTATTGCGTGCGTCTTGCG
The DNA here is from genome assembly GCA_958336345.1 of Dorcus parallelipipedus. Lineage (NCBI taxonomy): Eukaryota > Metazoa > Arthropoda > Insecta > Coleoptera > Lucanidae > Dorcus > Dorcus parallelipipedus. Next base: position 48,535,622 of record OY284475.1, read on the forward strand.
TGATGAAACTCGACATACATTAAAATCCTTTCATAAATACGTGTAAATTGACAGAGCTGGAAATAACTGTAGGTAATTCGTTAGTATAAATTACGATCTACATGTTTTTTTTTCGGTCGGTAATACATCACTGGCACCACGTGTTTATCTAACGCTTTTAATGTAACGGATCGATAATTATAACGCGTAATTAATATCAAATATAGTAAGTTAAATTTAATCGATTCTGTCGGTAGAACACACAAACTCCCCCTTGTTTGGCGCAGAAATAAATATCGTCCAGCAATCTGTTATTGTGTGACATTAGCACAATACACGGTCAAGTGTATTAGGTTTGTGCTCTTCCATATAAAACTCACCCTGGACGTGGTCACATAAAGGCCACTAATATAGCAGGTGCCAGCATGTGTTACACACACTGCGAATACGTGGTCTTGTAAAGAAGCACGAAAAAAACATTTCGCCCTAGTTATATTCTGAGTGGTGATTTATAAGATTCTCAGAATTATGTTTCCATTTATTTAACACCTAAACTTTTAAATATTATTATTTTATTCGTTGAGAAGCTTTGTACCTCACAAATTTTCAAATCCAAATTATTTACTTAAGTAAAGCTTCAGTTAATATAAAACGTTTCTATTTAACCTAAACTAAAACTGTGACAGATTGACAATTAAGACTTAGTTTTGGCGGAATATCTTCTAACTCTCCCCCATATCTATGTCACCGTTATTCCAAGAATACTTATACTCAGTTTGTCCGACGTTTGTAAATCGGTTCTTAATCAATTTATATTTTATGATAATATGGTAGACAATATACATATTATTCTGAACTGCTTTCATTTCGAAATAATCAAAACACCCTGTATTAAATGGAAAGTGCACTTTATTTTTCTTCAACATCAACAATTCCATTTCTGAGTTGAAACTACATATTACCAATAATAACTCAAATAGAATTCCTTTTGTAAAAGTTCCTGCTGTACTGTGGTGGAGAGTAGGTATGTGAAGGGAGGGATGGTTAAAATGATAATAGAAAGGGGATGAATTATCCCTTACCTTCAAACTTATCAATTTTAGGTATTACGACGGTATTATGGTGTCTTAATTCCCAAAATTAATTACACCACAATTTCCACTTCTTCTTCTCCCCATTCTTTTACCAAAATATTAATCATACCATCAAGAACTTAAGTAGCAATTTCTTTGTTTGTAGATATCTGGTTTGAGCTTTTTAGCCAGAGATTGTTATTAACGCCCTCTTTATATGGAACGAGATTTTAGCCCTTGCCCGACATTACACATTCTTTTTTCTAAATGAATTTTAATTAAACGTAAAGAGAAAATTTATAAAATTATATATATTCAGAATAAGTAAAACAGTTATAAAGTTTTAGTATTCGTCTAGCTAGTTATAGCTATATAGTTATGTGAGGGACGGGAGGTTAAAGATGATAATAGAAAGGGGATGAATTTATCCTTTTCCTTTCAACTTTACCACTTCTACAAGGCCTCGTCGGAACACTATGTCTCAACGAGAGTACGAGAGAAGATTTATTATCACTCAAAATAATCAACAATTTACACTTCTCCTTACTCTTTCACCAAAATTTTAATCAACCCACAAAGGACCCAAATAGCAATTTCTTTGTTTGTGCGTAACTGGTTTTAGGATTTGCAGCCAGAAAATGCTATGGAATCCTCTTTAAATGGGATGAGATTTTAGCCCTTGCCCCGCCACACATATAATTTTCGGGATTAACGAAAAAATTACATTCTTTCTGTTAAGAATACCCTTGACTTGAAAATAAACAGAAAATCTACATAAATAAATATTATATTAAACATAACTAAATAAAGGCGAACATAATTATACAAGTTTAACTTAGAATAGGTACTCACATTCTTAGTTCACAACACAAACTAAATTACAAGAAATTACATACTGTTATGACAACTGATTATGATCTTCTCGTTTTATGCAGATCGCGGGGTTTTTATACAAGGAGTAAGTCGATCAATTCCGAATTCTATCGACGCCGAAAACGTACGAGAGATAACGAAATGATTGAAATCCGTTCCCACGCGTTCAAGGTTTTTTTTCATGCAGGTGTTCCGTTGTTTACGTTGACGAGTTACATTTCCTCTTATCTTAAGTTTGCTAAATAAATTCAATGCATGAATTTACTTGCATCTTGTCACAATATATTCAAAATAAATAACAATTAAAAATTGATTTTGACAATTTTAAAAGTGATTATCTAATATACAGCACTCTAGTCAAATTACTAGATCTCACAACTTACACAAATATGAAATTTAAATACAAATTCAGATTACTATAGAACAATATATGGGAGACAATAAAACAGGTAATAATAATAAAAATAAAATATAAAATAATTTTACAATAAGAAAAACAGTATCTCATAATTAAATTAAGCAAATGTTAGTTTACAAAACATTAAAACATAGGCAAAATAATAAAAACAAACGATACTTTCTCACCCTTAGACCATCGCAGCAGGTACAAAGAGACTGACGGAATTCAACACTCACTTCGATTATGGAGATGTCGATGAACACATATTCACTAGCAATGTCTTGTTTCTACAAGGTTCGGGGGCCTTATATATTGCAAGGAGAATGGGGAAACCCGATGACTCATCTTCCCGATGAATCATCTCGGTAGTTTGTCTGCATTTCTGCAACCTTGAGTGAGTCATCCTTGTATGAGTCATTCTCTTTGACATTTGCCTTAGTGAACACGTGCGTATGAGTCATACATTACATAAAACACAGATGTGCTCTACGTTGGTGGTCTAAAAGGTCAGCTCTGACTCATATCGGTGAAAACGTTTGTTTATGTAAACATTTATATATATATATATTTTTTTATGGGTATGATTTATCGACTTGAACTTACGTACTGAATTTACATAATTATGAAATGCTCGATTTCTTACACTGTTTTTGAAAATAAAATCTTTATTAGAGTTTGAATATCAAAACTTTTATTTAAAAGGTATAATTTAAATTTATTATTATTATTCTAGAAATATAATCTGCCACTGAGTAACTTATTAACTGTCTCTTTCTTTACCAAAGAGATGTAGGCGAATACTTTTGACGCAGAAGTCGTACATAAAACTCTAATCCAATTATTATTAAAGAACACAATTTAGACAAATACAAACTTTAAATTTAATTACAGATGACTTCAGAACAATATACGAGACATGTAAAACAAATTCAAAATAATTTTATAACGAGAAAAACAGCATTTCATAACTCAAATAAGCAGTTGTTAATTTCTAAAACCATAACAAATTGGCAAAATTAATTAATGTTTTCTCACCCAAACCACGGTACTGGATAAAGATAGACATACGAATATTCGGACTCATGATAAAGCGAGTCGCTGTAATGTTTGCTTAAATAATTTTTAGGTGAGCATATTTTCCGCGGTTGCGGAATCGAATTTGATTCACGTATTGAACTTAATAATTTATGAAATTGCCGATTTCTAATACTATCTTATAATTAGTTATGAAATAATGATAAAAAAGAAAAACAAATTCACTTCGAATAACTTTTGTTCTGTCTTCAAAATCCACGTTTCCAACCAAACTGCGTATACCACAAACGAATTTCCTTTTCAGATTATGTTTGCGTCGTACTCTCGGAATATAATGGGACGCGTTACAGAATCGGGCCTGTTTGGATTTTTTTTTTTTTGTTCAACGTTATTAGGATCCTGATGCTCTTAGATAAATCGAGGTTCTTTTTGTGGCTATTCTTTCAGTTTTCGTTAGACAAGATGCCTTTACAAACAGGAAAATCGCCAATGCGTTCTCGTTAAGCGTTACTTCTTTATTCCGAGAATACAATCGCTTGCTTTCCCGCTTACATAACAAGGGCGAAATTTGTTCTCGAAATGTGCGTTCGCCTGTTAGATGAAAAAGCTTGCGAAATCCGCTGAATACTTGACCGTATGAAAAGGTAAGCACGTTTTTAAGTGCTCTGATTTTCTTTTAAGACGAAATGCGTTTGCATGATTAATTTATTTAAAATCTACTAATCATATTACTTATTTGATGTAGTTTATTTTATACAAAGTCGGAATATTCAAGTCATGTTTGTCGAATAAAATTTTCCTATACGTGTAGTGAAAGTACAGGGATACGTTTAGAGAACTTCTCAAATATTTATGCAGTTCCACAGCAAAGAAGGAAGAGGTTTTAGGAAAATATTTTCCTTCCGATTATTTAAATATTCACGAAGTATTCAAAATATTTGTTCATTTTTCACAGCGTCATTTGGAGGGCCCAGAAAATATCGATTACATAAATCTGCCGGCTCTGTGTTCCATATATTTATATCTTTTCGCATGTTTTAATCAAATATTCACGGTAATAAATATTTTACTGTAGTGACTCCTTTGTTGTGCCATATATTCAGTTTATGCGGCGCATATATTTAAATTATACGCAGTCGTGCGTATTTATAGGAACATTTCGGCCATTCATGTTGTCACATCGAAAAATATTTAGCTAGTTATTACGACTTATTTTCTTTTTTCCTTGTATTTATACTATAGGAATATTTTTTATTTGTTTGTTGAATATCAAATATGTATTCAGAATAAAATAATACGCCTTGCTCCTTACTCGAATGACATTAAATGTGGTGAAAATTATTAACAAACTCTCCACTTTTCATACATATTATTTATTATGTTTACGATGGGGTTTTGATAAATAGTAATCCCAGCTTATTTCCTCTTGTCAAAAACATCGTCATACCATGTAAATAAGCATGACATTTGACAAGTGATTTCACCAAGCTTGACAAAAATAAGTTTGCTGGCTTATGATCTATAAATTTGTGAACAAAACATGTCCGAAAAAAAACTTAAGTTTTGACAAAATTGAGTATCAGTCTGTGATAAAACATTTATTTTTTGAAGAAATTAATATATCGGACAAAGAATTTACGGATATGTAAACAACATTTTGGGGAAAATTGCATTATTACTGATGACATAGTTCTAAGAAGAGGAATTTAAGATAAAAACTTTTATGATTTACTTTTAGTAGTTGAGTATCAGTGAAATAAATAAAACGTATTAGAAAAAAGGAAATGTTGATAGTATATGCACATTTTTTATAAATTAAGTAGTAAATTAATATAAGAACTTTTAAATAAATCATTTTACGAATACGTATATTAAGATGTATAAAAAAAGTTTACGAATACGTATACTGTTACGGCTGTTTGGTTGTCATGGAAAACAAACAGGAAATGACATCGGGAACATGACTTAATTTTCAGCAAATATACATGCGACCCGAATCCATTATGCATTGTAAATACTCGTCGACGTTAATTCGTATTCATGAAACTGATACCTCATTTACTTCGGAGCGAAACAGAAATAAAAGTCGACGACGCGTTTCGGTTTTTGCACGTTTCGCTCTTTGTTTTTGCCGAAACCATTTTTCAAATGCGCGCGCTCTCATTCCGATCATTGTGTGTTTCTATGGCGAGCTAGTTATTAAGTGATAGTGATGAAGGATGACTCTCTACGTAACAGGACTAAAATAAAGTTAACGGTTCGTAAAGGGAGGGCTTTTATGGCGGGCGCATTCGCGTTATCGAGGACGTGAGTCAAAAATAATTACTGCTCCGTCTTGATGACTATTACTTCCGGCCAGGGTGATTTTATGTTGTGGCCCGTCATCAACCATCCAATCATACAAAATGGAATTATTGATTTTTCTCAGATTGCGATTTTTATTTCCACCCTAAAGTATCTTTTCGTTATTTCCCTTTTACTTCCATCATGCACGTGTTATAAATTTGCACATAAAAGAATTTATTATCAAAAAAGACATAAATTGCATCAATCTCGAGAACGGGTTTCAAACACCAGGTAAAGTTTGTAATTCCCAAATGAATAAGCTTTAAAAATTACATGTCTTTTATATATAGAATGTAGACATAACATGCTTATTTCTATAAAATAGAAAAACACAAAATAGAAGTGAAATAGAAAACTACTGAAATATAATCAAATTTCCAAAAGTAGTCGTATCTGAAAAATTTAAACTATGTATAAGAAAATTTAATAAAACTGAATTTCCGTGCCATCTTATACTATTAATAAATTAATCAAAATCGTTTTTAATTTAAGCACCTGCATTCTTATATAAAAACCTTGATAGCTTAAAATATTGCAAGGATTATAAAATCACTTCGAAAATCTATCAAAAAAAAAAAACTAGATTGACTTAATATTATTAGTCTTAGTAATCCTAACATTAATTAAAAAAATGGCATAAAAGAGGGAATATGGTGAACTATAATAAAATGGTATAACACTCTACAATATAGAAATATGTTTTGAGGTCTCAAATGCAAAAATAATAGATTGAATGTAAATAAATCATATCATAGTCGAAGTAGAAAAGACAGGAGCTGAAAAGAATACTGGAAATCAAATGACCATTTAGGATATGACACTGACCACCTACAAAAAGACCATGAAGAAGAGAAAGGTCAATACGAACGAGAACTAATGACGAATGGAAAAGTCAGAAGAGGAAAGACATTATGAATAAACAGAAATAATATCCAATAAAAGGATTATCGGATAGGGAGATTTAACTCTACCATAACATTCATGATCTTAATTATAAGCTATGATTAACGTTTTCATAACGATGAGTGAGCAAAGTTAAAAATCCAGAGTCTTTAATTTCAAATAATATTAACATCATGTAAAAATATAACCTGTGATTCAAAAAAAAAATTTCTTTAAAGTATGCTACGAAAAAAATTACGTATGTCTGAATATAAAGTTTAAATGTTGGAACTGTACCAAATCTTCAAATCCGTTACGGTTTAAATAAATTCACAAACCATCAATTATTTCACTGTTTCTAAAATATATATCAAACATACAGCATTTTTGGTAGACAGTGAAAGCCATAACGTTGAAATGTGCGCGAATAATCAAAACTTAAATCTGACAGAACTGACAAGTTAATTTTTAAATGTGACACGCAGGTTATATCTGTTTTTATTTATCACGGCACACTTCGATGAAAGTTTTTTGAATCACAGGTTATAAATTTTAAGATAATAAGAAATTTTAGTTTGACTATCCTTATTTTAAGTTTTGTAGATATCTGTGTATTGCACTACTGTAATAAAGAGTGTGGTGTAGAGAAACTACAGTTTTTCTTTTTTTTAATAACTTTATTTTCGTCATTAATAAATACCTATAAATAAAGCTTGAACGTAGTTTCTCGTAACTGATCCGGTATAGACTGATTCCATTCGTAGGAATGTAAGATCTGGCTTAAGTGGGTTGTAAAAAGAAGAAGACGTGAAAACATAAAGGGGAAGTTCAAGCGATACAAACAAAACTCTCTCTCTCCCTCTCCCTCTTACTTTTAAATTAAAATTTTAAAGTTAATTACAGTAGGTTCTTCTCCGATGAAAACTGTATCACAAATTCTTAAAAACGGACACTAACACTTTATGCTTCTTCTGAAGAAGCTATCAAACAATAGTGAAACGTAAAGTGCGCATTTAGTCTCCCTTTTTAAGAATTTGTTATTTAAATTAAAGGTTTTCTAATCCTATTTTGAATGGCATTAATAAGTAAAGATTTACAAAAAAAACTTCAATAGTGAATGATACAATAAACTTGATATCAAATAAAATATTTTAGACAATAATGTAAAATAAATGATAATTACTATTTGCATAAACAGGAAATGACATCGATATAATATTATAGATATAATAAAGAATGACATGAACTTATTAATAATAATTACCAATTTAATCAGAAAATTGATTTGATGAGAGAAGGACGGAATTCTATATACCGAAATGCTTTTTGTTAATTATTGAATTAAAGCAAAAACGTTATTTTTAAGCCTACCAACGTCAAGTCTAATTATTCTTCCCATAATCCAAAAATTAAGGGACACTTGAATTTAAAAAATACGTTATCGATTTCCCTTGCGATTGACTATAAATTTATTGAAACAACTGAAAAATATAGCCGCGAAATATTCAGTTCTTTTCTACCGAAATAAACTATTGGGATGAATTAATTGTTTTATTCGCAGAACTGAAATTAGAAGGAAAAATCAGCGATTGGAGCAATCGCACAGAGTCAAGCTTAAAAAAATGATTTATAGCGTCACATGAGCCAACTAAATTAAAATATTACTGTTCTGTGCGAAGCTTCTAAATGAGAGGTAGCTGCCGTCAGATGACAGTTGGATGTTGTTTCCATCAGTATCCCCGTGCCAAGTACCCAAGATAATCTGTCCTCGCCTCCAATTGCTGACTACACAAAAAAAGGTACAAATTTGCTGAATTATCGATTTCTTATGGCGTCAGCTTGTGCTAAGAACAATTTTTTTCCCGTCTTAAGTCACGCTTTGAAACATATCTCTTCAATAAAAGATTTCCGTTTCGTTTTTGAAATACAAAAATTTTCTAAGGTGCAGTTTCCTCCGCTTCAATTCTTTACGTGGGAACTTAATTTTTATGGCTTTAAAAAGGAATTTTCCTATACAGAATTTCCGGGTCCTTGCTCGAAGTCTGTCCGTCGTCGTTGCCTTCGAATGTCTTCTTTGTCAAAAACTCAAAAACTGGATCTTCTTCTTCGACTTTATCTTCGTTTTCATCTTTACCTATGTTTTCATATTTCCTCTTCATTTTGATCTTCTCTTGGTCTTCAACACCATCGTTTTTTTTTCTTCATCTTTCGTTTTCACCTTCATCTTCGACTTCATTTCTAGAATCGCTTGAATTAAATCTTGGTTTGGACATTACTTCCATATTCAAGCAGAATCAGCTCCATCCTGCCTTTAAATAAGTTCAAACCTGCAGCGTATAATTCGCGGTCTTTGAGCTTTTGCCTTTAATTCGTTGTTAGTAAAATTGTCAACGTCTACAATGTTTCCCTATACAATTCTTACAGCATACTCTTACATAATTGTGAATTTGATTGGTGTTCACCGATTTGCATTTTTCCGCATTTTCAACCAATTTAATGTACTCTCATCACTTAAATACCTGAGTTAACAAATTTTGTGAAGAATGGTGAAAATAATAATGTGTCTTTTTTTAAAAATTCTAATTTGCCAGAAACAGCTGATCGGTGAATCTTTTTTTCATGTTGCAACTTTTACATGTCTCTCTTACTTCAGTATAGTTGTAAATAATTACTTATGTCAATACTAAACATCCATAAACACCAGCTCCCTACAAGAGAGTAATCACAAATGCACTTCTTCCACACAAATCTCGCCCTTAAAGCCTTGTGGTACAAGGTTCATAGAATTGTCAGGTTGTAGCACTAAAGCTGTGCACGGCTGTACCTACCTATTCTTTGTTTGACTGAATTGACTGAATTTCAGTTCTGACTGAATTCAAATTCAAATATCTATTGATAGAATTTTACTTTGACTTTGAAATACGAAGACTGGAATAATTAAATTTAATTGGACCTTAGTATGCGATGTAGTTAACTTGAAACGTGAACATTAAACGTTCCTCATTTTCAAACTGGCCGTAAAACACGGAAATAATTCGTCTCCAGTAATTTTATCCTTCCGGAACATAGTTGTTCTGTAATAATAAAACGGTAAAACTCCGGCGCTTATCTTTTACAAGCACAAACCTAAAGCAGTCTTTTAGGTCGCGGATTAGCAATCTCGGACCTCCTGACAAGTTAATAAAAATTACGTGCCCGCAAGTTACGGCCTTGAAGTCGAAATTACCGGCTGCAACGTCACGCGAACGGTTAATTACTTCACAATGCGCCTCGCGTACGCGTCCGAAATGTTCTGGCTAGCTGAAAATTTTACGCGTTTCATTCCGGGAAATCCCGGAATGCTAACAATTTGTGAGTCCGGATTGGAAATGATGGATAGACGTTCGCAGCGCCGTAGATGCGAGATATCTCTCACGCGGAATAAAAGGAACTCGACGGCGGGAAAAGGACGGCTGATTTAATTATTTGTTCGGAAAAGAAACGGACGATGAACGATAACAAACTTTTCTGATTAAGAGGCATCGCGAATGGATGCGAAATAACTTTGTTAGGGGAACAAATTGCGAAACAACATAATATTCGAATCTGTTCGTGTAAACATTTTGTTGCTCGGGCGTTCCTACTCATTCATCTTTTGTACTATACTTGTTCCTTAATCTTATGTGTAATTACTTCTTGTACATCAAGAATGGAGTTTGAATTGGACTTGAATAAGTTTTGAAAATGTCTGGAAAAAGAAGGGAAGAAAACGAAGCCGCCAAACACGTTCTTGACGAAGAAAAACCAAGACCTCATAACTTGCTGTCCAAAATATACAAAGGTAAAGGTGGGAAAGATCTAAAATCCAAATCTTAATCCAATGTTGCATAAATCGGTCACTTTCATTCCTTTTCTCGTAGATTTAAAAAAGTTAAGTAAAACTAATGTAGGTATAGAAAAAATGCAATGAGTTTAAATCACCATAATAACGTGTATACTACCAGCTGACTAGGTTATATGCGTTCAAACAGTGTTGATATAGATTTGGGATCACAGCATATCGCGTGTTTAATTTGCATGTACTTAGTAATTTGCATGCGTAAACAGGAACACGGCTACTAGCAAAATAGTTTTATAAGAAGTATGAAATGTATAACAAAACCGTCTACTATTTTGCAGCTGCAGAAAGAGGCGACGAGAAATGTACATCATTAAATGCCGCCACCTTGATATATTGTGGTGGTTACCCTTGCTAAGTGACAACGATGTAAATTTTCCGCAATTTTGTTATAATAATCTACTTTTTTCACTAAAAAAAGTGACAATCTTTTCATTAGGTTCCCAAGGTCGACATAATTAACAAAACGCTAATAAAATTATTTCCGAATAAATCGTATTTTAAACGTCGTTGTAATACCGCGAATGTATTCTGTTATGTGTACACGTGTAATGTAATGCTACGTTGATAAACGATCTGGAATGCTTTCATCCTTTGCTTTTGTATAATTAGTTTATGCAGTGTACGAAATTGGAAACCATAGTTCAGAAACAGATGAAGTTGATTACAAAATTACGCGCAATTTTGGCACTGAATAATGTTACAACGTCATCATTAGTGATGAATTGGTGGAATTATCATAGGAACAATAAAGCGTTTACCAGTGAGAGTTTATCGATTTTCATAACGAATTACTATGTTGTTGAATTGCTTAAATACTTTATACAACAGCAAACTGTTAATAATTTTTTATAATCTTATAATAATATAATTTTACTGGAATGTACATTTAAACATTCATCTTTTTTCCATTTTTTCTTTACACCGTAAATAAAATGCCTATAAGTGCCGATTTAAAAGAAAAAATGTAACAAAAGAATTAAAACAAACACAACAAGTTTCCGATCGTTGCTTTAATTTATGAAAAACATATTTTATACCTTTAACATCGTGCTGCGTAATAATTTTCACAAAATTATTCAGCAATTCGATTCTTATAACATCGGTCCTTGTTTAAATAAATACCTACCATTCTTAACCCACCTAATCAAGTAAATTTCTTATAATTCGTGTTCGTGTTAGATCGCAGTAAATTTCACCAACTTTGCCTCTTCATTAACGAAAATTCGGACAGAAAAAAGATTAGGTCCGCCAGATTAACGCAATCATCGAATGCTAGCGCGCCCTAAACGTAATTTAAGGGCATTGGAATACGCCGGCTGACCCATCATTTGTGCCAACATTGTTGCAGTGCATGATTTATACAAACTTCCAACTTCCGCTCTGTCCTGTCGCCGTTCAATAAATCCTAATTTCCTTTCCCCGTTCGATGCAGCGCACCCCCACGTCCTTTTCAAAACGGCGAATATGCGTCGGCTTGTTTTCTTCGTGCGGAATGACGATTTGGAAAACCGGAATTGTCCGGAGTACATCACCAATATGCAAAATGTCATTAATGATGTCAATATATCAAATGACTCATGAATTATTCACTTACGTATTTGGGGTTTTGTTTTTTTTTTTAGTTGATGATGTACAGGAAACGACAACGTTTCATTTGAATTTTTTTTTTGTATAAACAGAATGCAATTATAATTATATTTTTGAAGGTAGGGTGTTTCATTCATGATCATAATCATTATCATATTTTTGGTTATGTTGGCAAGCTAATTTCTGGAAGTGTCTAACAACGCAAAATAAGAATCATATTTTATTTCCTTCACATTTATTTACAAAAGCTATTATATAAGCGAGATAAGAGAATTTACCCTTCTTATATTTGGAGTTCCGGTCGTAAAATGCGAATAATATGAGGCGGCTTATATCCGGTAGCCGCGCGAACTTTCCCAACGGAAAGAAGTGAGAAGACATTCCGTTTTACAATGAACTGCGATCACAATAAACATGTAATACATTAAAAGGTACACGGCCATTTTTGACGTTAAACGACAAAAAAAGACTACGCCCGGATGCTAAGCACAGCGAAAAAAGCATCGCAGACCCGGATACGTTCCAGATATGTAAATGGTCCGTGAATTGGAGGGACAATAACGTGATAAGGGTTGATATAAATGGATTTTCGGAAGGCAACAAGTTCGGTTTACATAATTCTAATTTAGAATGCTATTAGAGGCGAAAGCGAATGTCACCGTATCGCATTGAAATTAATTTAATCAAAAAGGACTTTCGATTTCGAGTTGTCTTTCCATTAATGTTTGAAATTTTGTTCTGTACTTTTAATTAAATTTAGAAAACTTTTATTACAACAAATTTTCTCGACTAGATTATGTTAACAATGACTTTAATAAATGTACCAATTGTAAATTATTATAAAGCAAAAAAAAATTTCGGGGAAGTTTCGATAGAAGAAAAAAGAAAATAAAATCGGTCTTATGGTATATTTTGGGAAAATTTTTAAATCTCCTGAATATAAATGTGCGAGAATCGTAGAAATTGCATGACCAGAGAATAAATTAGGAAGGATATTAACCAATTAAAACTGAAAAATACGGTTATACGAGAAACGACAAAGTTTTAATTGCCAGATGATTAAGATAACGAACGCTCCCTCCGTCCCTATTAAAGCTTTCACGGCAAAAGGCGAATAAAGAACATCAAATATAAACTTATAAAATATGGAAAACAACAAAGTGAAGACCTCCTATAAAGACGGGGATAGTTAAGGAAAGCTTCAGACGACGCGTCGCCTCCGGGGAGATGTCATTTTAGGAGTGCCAACTTTATAAATTATTTTCACGCCGAGAATCACTTCAAGTTTTTCTTATATATCGTTTCTCCTTACTGATTTACGAGATGAGCTTTTTCGGGTACCGTGAATATTTCAGGAAGTAAATTTTTCAATTGGTACTTAGAAAACAGAAGGTAATCCGAGAAGTATGAGACAACTCGCTTTAAAAACAAATAATTTATTACACGCTTCCATTACCAAGGAAACCATTACTTCTGGCTTGTAAAATCTACAATGAGAAATGGACGTAAATGTGCTTTTTTCCCCGAGCAAAATTTTTAATGTTACTGTCATGAGCTTATTTCAACTTTCCTCTCTCACCTTCTTTCCGAAACAAATAATATGTTGTTTTTTTGTTTCGTACGTTGAATAATATAATGCATGTTATTCAACTGGTAAAAACTTCCTCTTCCTCATGTAAATTTCAACTTCTAAACAACATGTAGAACGTGAGAATTACGTGTAGTACAACTGAAAGAAAATAAAAAAGTAATGTCATTAAAAAAGGGGCTATATAATAGGTATATCTTGATGCTATTTGTGAAAGCACAAAGAAAATGCCATTATTATTTTAACGTGGGTCTCGACATTATATTGAAATCCACAAAAGAAACAACGTGTATTGTTATATTTGCCAAAGTAAACAGTATCTGATACAAATAAAATACACAGTGAGAAAAATGGCCCACTCTCTAATTTATACGCCATCAAAGCATTACCTCGGTCAAAAACAACTTGGAGGTCGATACTTTATTATTAATTCGACGGGACCGTTGTGTAAACGCCGTCTTAACGTTATGAATATCAATTTGCTCATAGGTCAGGGGTCAAAGACTCGCTAGGTGAGGCACATAAAACGTACATCTTTGATGAAACTATATTAAATCGTCCCGAAGCTTTATTGCTGGCGCTGCCTGCTTACAAAAATGTTCCACATACTTCGGATATTCCGTAAATCGACGCGAAACAACCAATATAGGGAAAAAAAATATGAAGAGGTGCTTGATAAATGAGAGGATCATTGGTCACGACTCGCCAATATTTCAGTATGAACGAGCTGAGATCGATAAGACGCAGACATTTTTTTACGACGTACGCCATTCTTGTAAAAAATTGCGCATACTTTTCTGGATCGCTAACTAAAGTGAATTTATTTCTTCTACATGAGCTTTCGAGCCTATTGTTTAGGACAGAAATAACAGAAAATATTTCTTGCTTTATTCTGATCATTTCTCTACATACACATGAATAATACCTTCCGTTGTTCCAAGCTTATGAGGAACAATTATTTAACAAATTAAAATTTTTGGATTTGGGGATCAGATAAAATACGAAGCTCAATTTGTTTTAATAAAATGTAAGTTATAAGTAAACTAGAAAAAGAAAGAAGACGAAAACACTAAACAGTTAGATAATCTATTACATATTTTACATAATTTTGACACTATCGGGTATTATTTGACGTGCCTTATTAAATTAATGTCAATTTTCAACTCTCAATAACTTCATAACCAAAGAGTTGAGAGGAAAGTGGTGCTATAATTTTCTTTACAATTTTTAACGTAGCATCGCATGGTGTGAATATTTGCCAGAGGTTGTAAGACACCCTGTATAAGGTAATATTTAATAATAATTTAATAAAATAATAAATAAAATTTTTAATTATATTATTAAAATTCAAATTTTTAATTATATTATTTAATATTTAATAAAATAATTTAATTTAATGGTAAGAATTTTTTACTACTATAATTTGAATGGTTCTTTGGATTTTTTCTTTTTCTTTAAGAGGGGGTCAGTTTATTCCTAATTCAATTGAGGGAGTGAGTCTTCTATGGAAAAATCCTCAGAAGAATGAAATGAAAAAAAAATACTTCTGATATGATGAATAGAATTATCCTAAATATTGAAATAAAACCATTAAAATAATTCTTGTCATAGATTACGGAAAAGTAATCCTATAACTATAGTTGTAGAGATATAATTATCAAAAATTACACCCAAAATCATGAGAACCACTGGGTATTGCATAGAATTAGAATTAAAGCAGGGTTTACACGGAGACAATGCAATACATTGCATACAAAAATTACATTTGCTCGCGGCTTTATATTTAAATTTTTGTCTGAGGGCCACTTTCATAACTTAAAGGCGACATTAAAATTAAAGTCACATTCTGATGTATAAATATGTTTTCATATTTGTTTTGACATCTGAAAGTGACTTTAGAAATTGAGTCTTGCTGCAATAGAAATTGCATCGTGTAAAGTGACCTTAATGCATATCACAATTTTAGCTAATAAAGTTTTATATTTTTATGTTTCCAATTAACTTCTAAGAGGTTATTACCAATGAAAATCTACGATTTAAATACATATACAAGCAGTTACAACAATCCCTGATATCATAAAAGTAGGTTTTGTTATTGAAGATGCCGAGGACTCGTAAAAGAACAACACTGTAAACTAGTTGGATACGTGATTTTTGCACCTATAATATTTCAACGCCTAACGGTCCAAGTGGTAAGGGACCGGACTTGCAATTGCATGATCGGTTCGAACTCCAATTGGGAATTTTTTCGGGTGTGGTAGGTATCGACTTCAGGCATCCTTCAGTGTTGGGGATAAAATTCGACACTGCTTCACCTTAAACGGCGGGGAGGTTAGAAGTAACAAAGCTGTAACACTTTACACACACTCAAATACACTCCTGCTCCTGAGGTCCTGACAAGTTTTTGACTTAGGACCCCGTTGGGCAACCACCACAGATTAAGAAAAAGTATGTTAAAGTACTTTTATTATTGGTTTTATATTTTCCTCAGTATTACATTATATGTTGTGTTTTGAAAGAAATGGGTATTATTTATTTTATTAACTGTAGCAGTTATTTGTTAAAACAAATTTATATAGGCAGCAGTCGTTTTACCTTCTTTCATGGTTCTCATTACCCCAACATGCGGGCAATAAGAGCTAATTCCATTTTTATTTTAAATGAATATATTATAATTTCTATTAATGACAGGAATGATATAGTTACGTCCACGTTACGTCATCTTAATGGTTTTTCCTTATACGAAACAGCATAAAATTGTTGAGAGAATACACTTTATATTTTTCAAAATATATTGATTTTTCCTTAAGTGGCTCTCATTCCCCCCCGTCACCCCTATACTTGAGCGAAAATAAAACGATACCTTTAAAGAATCATATTAATTACTTGCAATTGCTGAAATTTAGGTGTAGTTTTTGTGTTAAAAATAACAAACAAACAAAAATCTTACACTTGAGGAGGACCAATTACAGGTATACAGTAGAATTTGTACATTGCGTAGTATCAGACGCGTCATGACAGATTAAGGTTCGTAATCATTATGAAGATCGTCTATTAGAGGTCGTTCTTTATCATGTTATTTTATACGCATCTGTCGGTTGCAAATTTTGGCAACACCACTTCTCGCGAATCTCCACACTAATATATTTCGTTAAAAAGAAATTACCGGCACCTATTATTCAGTTACAACTGATAAATATGTAATATATACAAAATTGCAATGTTTGTCAAGGTTAGCTGTGTAGTACAATTTTACTGCTGAATTTGTCAAACGTCTCTTTGTATTTCACCATAAGTAGTAGGTATAACAAAATAACTTTAGAGTAAATTTTTAATTCATTCGAACTTAATCAATAGGATTTTGTAAACATTTTACTTGTAATTTGACATCAATTTTCTTACTGATTTTATTTTAATGGAATATTTAAGATTCTCTGTACAGTGATTTTTTTTTAAGTGTGGCCATAGGGATTTACATGCTAAAAATTTGACCTCATGTTAATGTATGTTATGCCAGAAATTTTAAGTAAATTTTTGTATTTAGTCGTAAATTAAACGATTTACTACAAGATGAACTTTGCTAGAATATCCTAACACGTTTTCCTTAATTTTATTTTACTGTGAAAAGTTGAAGAAAATAGACACAAATTATTGAACTAATGTAATCCATGTAGGCTGACGTTATTAATAATTTGTCACTGTGATTACTGATAAACCAATTATTATTGCTATATTAATTTATCACCACTTGTAAAAACTACTTCTTCATACCATTGAAAAATGAGTGGAGCTTGTTATAACATACATAATTGACATTTTTAATGCTTAATAATAGGGGACATTTTCTTTATAAATTTGCAGTAGACAGACATTAACGAAACTTTTCTCTTAATGACATTTCAGCTACCTTGATTATTGACTTCAGTTAATTCTATGCTTATGAATTTCACTTTCTAACCGGAAAATAATTAAATAGAACATGTTCATGTTATTCTAGCAATGTGCACTTCGTAAAAAAATGTTCGATTTATTAATAAAAATAAAAAATTGCTTTAAATTTGCGCCATAACATACATTAACATGAGGTCGAATTTTTAACATGTAAATCCCTATGGCCACACTTAAAAAATATTCATTGTATAGTATACACACGGTGTTGATTCGTTTTTCAAACATAGGGAAATAGCATGTAAAATCAAATATTTGCTCTCCTTTAAATTTTAGAGCAAAACGGTAAAGCAAAAAATTTTTCAAAATTTTGTACTCACAATTCCTGGATGGAAGACTTTATGAGATTCTGGAAGACACTCCACTTCACTTTCGGCAACAAATATGGTACCAGCATGATGGCGGTCCAGCCCACTATAGAAGACAAGTAACTGAATGGCTAAGCATACATTATCCCAATTGGATTGGTCATGCGGGCCTCATCGCTTGGCCTCCGATGTCCCCTGATCTAAAACCTCTAGATTTTTACCTTTGGGGTCACTTAAAACAGTTAGTTAGTCTACAGTGTTGAAATAAATACTCGCGAACAGTTACTCCAAACGATAACTGATACTGATACAATCAAATTCGCAATGACGATACCGTGTTTATGATTCATTGATTCGTAGGTGTCATACTTGCATTCAGGCTCAAGGGGCACATTTTGATCATTTGTTATAAATCGTACACTCTGTTTTGTTTTTAAATTAAATGATAATTATAAGTTCATAACATAATGTTTTATTTACCTATTTGTTACTGTGCCAATAAAACTTTCACCTGTTGTAATTCTGTAACGAAGTGAAATAGGACCTAGGTACATATAACATTATTTACTTGAAATGACCTCTCCAATAAAATGCCAAAGTTTGTTGTGCTTAATATGAATCACCCTGTATTCCTTTGTAATGTTAATGTTAATGATAGCGATGAAAAGATATCTCACTGTGGAGATAAGGTGTAAGTGATTGTAGTAATAATATACAATATAATATATAATAGCATCATTTTTTTATTCGAACGTATGTTAGAAACACATCAAAATCACTTTTCAGTTTCCTGAAATGAATTCTTGTTCTTAAAAAGTTACTTGAAATGTATATTATATTTCTTGTAAAATCTGTCAAAAGTTTAAAAATATGTATTTTTATAGATCAGTTTTACGAACAATCTCACTGTGGCAAGGATAATTTTGCGTATTCATAAATTATACATTTAAAGAACTTTCATTATTTAGAAGGTGTTTTTTCTTTTTTTCTAAAATGTCTAAATTGATATTAGCAAGGACTTTTTTCACTTATATAAAAAAAATAAAAACTTACTTGACATTTTTCCATTTTTAAACAACTAAGAAGAATTTTAAATCTTTTTCTACTCTGCTACACGCTGCAGAACCTTTCCAAAACAAATAACGTTCCGGAGATGTAATTGATGGCATAAATTATGCAAGCAACAAACACGACGCAGAGCTTTTTTTATACGCTGAAATATCCAAAAGCCGATGTGTATTTCAAGAAACAAAGTTATTTCCGCATACATGAATTTAGAAAGAATTGCAAATTCCCTTTAGTATAAATTGCTCTTCCTGAAGTGAAACAATGCATATAAAAATGTAATGCAAGCAAGTAAGTACCTTGTAGTTTGAAATTTATATCGTTACGCCGGCGCATAACCCAGATAAGCGTGCATACATATTTGAGTGCGTTACTGCTGCAATTTTTCAATAATGTCTTAAAATATTAAATCCCTTGTCCCGTTCTATAAACAGAAGGAGAACAGAAATCTTTATAAACGTTAGTTTACTCAAGTCCTACTTGTAATTATTTTCAAGCAAAATAATTAAATTTATATGCCATATAACTACACCTTTATTTTACTTGAAATAATAATACTAATCATTAATTAAAAGATGAATAGAGGAGTACGAGGATATTATGAATAGAAGGCACGCAAACTAATTCTAGGTCTTCGAAACGAATTCGTTCGTTTGATGCGTGTTGGAAAGCGTTAAATCAAACCCGCAGAAGCCACTCATCAAAAATCCACCGCGTGTTGTTACTTACGGCAAAACGCAAAGCTCGCCCGCCTTCTTTAAAATCAAAGCCCATCCGATGGATTAGTTCAGTGCTTGATTAATCTGCACTACTTCCTAATGGAAAATAAAGTTCTCGTGAAAGGTATTATAGCTAGTTGGCCAGAGTTTGTTTCGGAATTGCTTCGGTGCTCTATTATTGGCCTTAATTGATTTGCTTCTGGACGGGTACAAATTGTATTTTGTTATAAATAGTATGCGGCATCGGGGTTTGTATTTGCCTAGGATTTTCGCTGTTATCGCAACTTAATTAATCTAGGCTTTCAGGAGAAGGAAACAAATACGAATGAAGTAAAAAAATGTGTTGGAAAATAATTGAAATACGTAATATATCTTGAGAATTAAAAAAATAAATCAGTCGCACTATAATTAAACACTTACTTATTTAGTTACTACTCCTATTTTGTAAGTATGTGCGTTTATAAATCAAAATTGTACTTTTAAGGCCCACTTGTACTATATCAGCTTAAATTTAAGAAGAAGCTTAAAGCATAACAACGATTATCTCAACAATTGTTGTTAAGGATTTAAGCTTTGACTTAAAGGTAAGCTGGAATTGTACAACCGGGCCTTAGAATATAATATTTTAAAGTTTTCCAAAATGTAGATCCAAATCGTTTCATTATCGTAATCAGAAAAAATAATAAAAATTTACTGTTATTTGTCAGCAATTTCTGATGATTACCAGATCATCAGCAAAGACAAAGTATTGGTATAATCTTTGATAGATGAGATCTGACAATTTCGTATTGTTTTATCCAGAATAAATCTGAATAATACCGATTTAATTAGTAGGCTACATAATTACACGTTGCGGCCATGTTTAGATAGATGCAATGTTGATGTTGCTGCATGCAGATTTATCAAGGTGTGCATGTGGCAATTCCGGGCTAAAATAATGTCCGGAGACTTGAATAAACTGACAGTGCAAATTATGTTTGCGTTCTGCATAGGATAGACTCGCCACCTTATTTATTAGCACACACCCTGCTGTTCTACCTGCTGCTGTTACCGCTACTGAGCATGCGGAGCGCGTTACGTACGGGCAAAATTTAATAACGTTCCACAGCAACATAATACCGAAATCCCATTATTTCATTTAATTATAACACTTTTCCCCGGTGAAACTTGCACCGCATATTTTATTCCACAACCCCGCTCGAAAAAGTTTATGCTTTTGCTTATTTTAGACCCAGTTTTGTTTATTCAGCTCTCGAGCTTTACCGAATGCTGCTACATTATTTACTTTATCGAATCAGAAAAACAGGTAAAATGTTTTTGTGTAAAATGTATAAATATATTTCAATATACTTTTTTGTACTTCATATGATTGAATAAATATATTATATGGAATAAGTATCACTGATTGTGAAAATCCAAAGTCCCGCAAGTTTTTTTTTTTTTCGTAGTAATATGAAATTTCCTAAGACCAGCAGTAAAATCTTCTGTTTATACCAAAATACTACAATTGCGAAGTAAATAACACAACAGCTGTGAATCCAACTGTAAATAATTCGATACTTCCCCTGTTCAACACGTTCTCTGTCAACGAAATCGATTATGACAGTGTCAGAGTCGCAAAAGCATACCTGCAGAAAACGTAATGTAGTTGTCGCAAGTTTCATGAACTCAAAGACATACATATTTAGTTCAAGTGATTCATATCATCAAAACAAAAATATTGCTATACATTATTTGACGTATAGCATTAATATTCCATTTCATGTTTAATGTTAATTGTGCATTAGTAAGCTATTTTATTTTTTTAATGCTAGACAAAGTCTTGATAAATGATATGTAACTGTCATCTAACCTCCTCCTTAACAGGAAAAAAGAGTTGTGCACTTATTTAAATGATTTTTTAATGTTTAGGTAGTCATGAGCTCATGACGCCCATTTCATAGACTTTGATATTAATTTGGTTTTCTTTAATAAAGACATCACGTAACATGTTTCGGAAACGACTTACATAAATCATATAATATCATGAAATACATGAACATTATTTCGCCGGCGCATATCACGAAATAAAGTTAGGAGGAGTAAAAATAAAAACGTTAGCTATATTGCTAACTTCTTAAAAAAATTATTTAAGGGACTCACGTTAGGTTAATATAACTATAATAATAATTTACAATGGGTTGATAATTTTAAATAAATTTGTTATCTCCGCACGTCTTTTAATTCTCTCACAAATCGACGTTTCGCTGCGCTTTGAGAAAACTGTGAACATATGTGCATTAATTTCCCTTTAAATAACATAAATTGTACATTATATAGAGCTTTCTGGTCTGTTTCATTCAGCAATTAAGCTATTATTTTCATTAAAACACAAACAATTTATTAATTATGAATTGCACCGATATTTCAATGCAATCCAAAACCCAAAGCTCATTTCACTCACATGCAGTCAATGACAATCAATGCAACTTGTCAGAGAATTTATACACCTTCACAATCTTGTTCAATATTTAAATGATTGTAAAAATTCGATACAATTTTATCCTTGTTTTGGTGTTTTTTGAGGATAGGATAGGATATTAAAATTTTTGAAAATACGTTAGCTTCGTACGTCATTAATTTAAAACGTGAACGAATAAATAAGTATTGGATTGTGTTCCGGAGTCATACCGGCTCCTTCGAATTGGGTTTTCTGCATTTCCCCAGTTTGTAAGGCGAATGCCGAATGAGAAATTAACATCTAATGCTGCGCTCACACTGATGAAGCAAAAACGTTTTCAAACAAAACATTTTTGACTAAAGTTTAAAGCACGCTAAAATAGTTACTGTTTTAGCGTGCTTTAAACTTTACAGTAAGTGTTTTAGCATGTTTTAAACTGTTTTTTGTTTTGATATATCAGTGTGTGCCTGATTCTATTTAAAGCATGGAAAAGAAACGCTTTTTAACAAAATTAGTCAAAAATGTTTTGTTTGAAAACGTTTTTGCTTCATCAGTGTGAGCGCAGCCTAAGTCGATCGCAGCCGCCACCCATCCCCGACAGGCTCTAAGCTTGAGATAAAAGTGGGTAAAAAAAATATATACAAGGTGTCGCCAAATTTCGTGGACATGGCTTAA
Source organism: Dorcus parallelipipedus (assembly GCA_958336345.1). Lineage (NCBI taxonomy): Eukaryota > Metazoa > Arthropoda > Insecta > Coleoptera > Lucanidae > Dorcus > Dorcus parallelipipedus. Next base: position 48,558,420 of record OY284475.1, read on the forward strand.
CCACAGATTCCTGGGCTCAATATTAGATGATTTAGCTCAACTTATCTATATCCAAAAGTGCTTCATTAAATCGGTATTCTGCTTCAAAGTTGTTGAAAAAAAAAGTTAATTTTTCTTATAACAAAAAAAAGAACGCTTGAATTAATTTGGATGATATTTGGTACGATGATCAATAGTAAGATATGTCACATTTTCAGATGGTTTGAGTAATTTACATTGGGTCTCTAGTATAGTGTGAGAAACAGGGTTGCCATAGAACAGATATTGCAATAACTCTCTTGAGGTTAGGAAGGTAACATTAATTAGTCAATTTTTAGAATGAAGCATTCATTAGGAAACTTTTTTAAAACTTTGTAATTTTTGATATTTCTTACAATTTAGTCACAAAATAGAAAAATCTAAGAAGTTGCAACATTTCTTACTGAAAACAGTTAGGTACACTATAATGGGCTGTATAGAAAAACAAATACCTACTACATGCAAAAAATTTTTTTTTCAGATAGAGGCATTCGTTAGTGTACTTTTTTTCATCTTTGCAACTTTTGATACGTGTTACAATTTTGGTCACAACTTAGAAAAAGCAGCTATTCGGATTTTTCTATTTTGTGACTAAACTATACCAAGTGTCAAAATTTGAAAAGACGCAAAAAGGTTCACTAATGAATGACTCTTTCTAAAAATAGAATAGCTATTCATATAAAATGTGTTTGTTCTTCGGGTATGGGCTACTTTCTTCAATAAGAGGCGCTACAGCCACTTAGATTTTTCTATTTTGTGTCTAAACCGTAAGAAGTATTAAAAATTACAAAGACACAAAAAAGTTACCTAATGAACCCTTCTTTGTAAAAACTTATTAGCTAAAATTATCTTCAGAATTTCAAAAAAGTTATTGCGAAATTTGTGTTGTGGTAAACCTGTTTTTCGCACTAGCTGTCTACTCCAAATTACTGAAACCATCTGAAAATGTGACTTAGCTTACCATAGAAACTCATGTCAAATATCATACAAATTGGTTCAAGCGTTCTTTTGTTATAACAACTTTGAAGCAGAATACTAACTTAACGAAGCAATTTTGGATATTGATAAATTGGGTTAAATCATCTTATTTATTTCTTAAACCAACCTTATCTTATATAGGAGTCTATGGTTAAGCCATGTCCACGGAATTTAGCGACACGCTGTATATACATTTAATAAAAGGGACTGATTTTATTTCTTCGAGCCTATCCTCAATGCGATATTTCCGTCTAAACTGAGCAAAAGACGGATAATGCTTGACTGTGACAGGGAAGTTAGTTGGTTACTTATATCTTTGGTGTTTCTTTTATTTAATTCCTCTTCGGATTCGTTCAATTTACTTACTTCTAATCTACATTATCACAACCAACAATACGATATATGTATAACAAAAACTTTATAAGTAAGAAGTTCTGAGTTGAAATTTTTGTATGTAAGTTTGTGCTAAAGCTCTGCAAAATAATCGCATTATCTCGAACTAAATTTTCCTGCCAAGTTCACAACAGACTTTAGATCGAAAGTCAGTGCGATTTAAAAATCCACTATTGCAAGATTAGAACTTTTTAAATCCGGGCGTACGTCTTGCTTCGAGTGTAATTACTTAACGCGAACTTATTTCGAGAGCAAACTTTCGCGAGTAATTCCACCGCCCCGGGCGATTCGTAAATTTCTAAAATTTTCATTTCGAGAGCCACGGGCCGGCCACTTTAAACAGTTTTAGTAAAGCGCGAGACATTTTTTTGCGGGCGCATTCAGAGTGTTGAATAATTTTGCTGGAAATGACAAGCGTACATTATAAAAAAATTAGAGACTAAATGGACATCCATTTGCCACTAGTTACTTTAAAAGGTTCATATATATTCATGCGTTTGGAAAGGGCAGCTGCATGACAATTGACTTCACAAACAAATAATTAATTACGTCGGCTTTAATGTCACGGATGCTAGATGCTTTTTACATAGTCCACGATTATTTAAATTTTTTTTATTAATATCATATAAAATAGGTAAAAGTTTTCTGTACAATACAAAACGTGGTCCCTCTGTTTTTAAAATGTTTTTAAAGTGCTTGCAAAAAAGTTGCACAAATAATAATATTTATTACTCAAGATACGTTAATCCTCCAGGCTTATAGATTCAGCAAAGATTAATGAATAAAAAATTTTGTCATCTCAAGTAACAGAAAATATAGACGCTTTCGATGTGAATGCCAACACTTTTAGAGGATAAGAATTTTAAAAAAACTGGGCCTGGAAAATTCTTTCTAAAATGAGGAATCACGTAAAACACATAAACAGGAAATGAATTCTCTGGGAATAATTTCACAGACATTGTTCACGAAAGAAGTAAAACCCCGAAATATTTGTACAAGTTATAAGCTAGAGTGCAAATTTAAATGCCAAACCAGATTGGATTCGTTAATGGAAAAATTTTATTATTCAAATTGAAATATGAGAACGTAGAATATTTTTCGCGCACTAAATTTAAAATAATGTTATGATACGTTGCAAAAGAGAGGAAGGGAGGATATGCAATTTGCGCGAACACATAAAGCGGAAAAGCTAATTCGTGTTAGTTCAGTTAAATTACATGTTCAAATAAAAAAAAATAAAACGTAAAATACGAGCGGAAGCTTTTCCGAAGGAAGTTGCAAATGAAAATTCGCTGATATATTGAAACTAATAAAAATTCTAGCGAAACTTTTTCAATAAACTCCCTTAAATTGCGGTAATAAAAAGTTAAATTATTCATAATTCAGACGAGTCAACCCAGGAACTTGTTGACTCGCCGAAGTCAATAAATGCTGTAGTTCGCGATAACGGCCATAGTTGTAACGGAAGTGAAAGTTTCACCGGTAAAATTATAGGTGTCAAAGCTGACAAAGCACCGGCTAGGTCCGGGCGTGACCCCACGTGTGGAGGATTTGTTGGCCCGAAGGTCCCCGTAATATATCAAGTGATAATTGTGTTGCGATCGAGACCAAGATCTTGAACCTTAAGGTTACCGGAAACGATACTAACTATCGGTACTAAACAAGATATACAACATTTCGCACCCTACCATTGTCTTATTCAGGCCGTTATCTGATTTTATTAAGCATAACTTGAGTTCAATTTCTAACCTGGTAAGAACTTATTTAAGCTCCCATTAAGTTTTAACGACCCAGTATATCTTAATTCCTCTTACGTAAACTTTACGCGGAAACATGTTACAATTAACGAGATCTCTCAAATTAAGTACTGACCCAAATGTTTTTTTAAAGTACATCGCAAAGTCAAACAGAAAATGATTCGTCGCATCGATATTACAGCCGAACTAAAGACTTCTATTATTGGATTAAATTATGCCTCGCCTACCGAAATATACTGCGTCTGACATGAAATTGATATTAAATTGCAGCATTTCGCTTTCGAATGCTGTAATAACAGGCACTTACACTATTATCAGGAAGCATAGCAGTCCTTTTAGATCCTTTACTATTCATTCTCGCTTAATCGAATAACTGAAATAGAAGCGAACTGCTCTTTCAGTTCAATTGAAATTGCGAAATAAAAAAAAACGTAAACCGTAATCACTTTATAGCAAATTGAATCTACGTATCATAAATTCAATACTTTTTATAAGCTCAATATTGTTATAATGAGGCCCAGTTTTTACAATGCCAGTTTAAATTTAAGCTGGAGCTTAAACCCATAGCAACGATTATTTCAACAATTGTTAAGGTTTAAGCTTCAGCTTAAATTTAAACTGGCATTGTAAAACTGTGCCTTATAATTACTTCACAGGACTTGAATCTAAGACTGTAAAATTCCTCTCAAGTTATCTGACTATAGGATTCAGGATCAGTTTCTAGCTCACTGACACTTACTTGTAGCGTACCATAAGGTTCCATTTTAGGACCTTTGTTGTATTGAATCTACATATACTGGCCATTTAGTCGAAGTCTTAAAGGTTTGCAATTAACACATATACGGTGACGATACAAAATTGTACATTACTTGTGCATTACTTAATGCAAAATGTGCTTTTATCAATTGTGACTTAATTAATAACGATTTAAATGCCCTGAAATAAAATTTTACACATTTAATAAGATTCAAGTGACATTGATTATTTTTTAACCGATGTCTAAAATCTTACATCCAAAGTCATCTATCTATGCATAATTACATTTCGGATATATATTTATGTCTTGTTGCCCGAATAAAGTCTATGCAATTTTTGATACATACAAAATTGATAAAATTTTAAAGTTTTTATCGAAACTTCTCATGTAAAGGTGGCTCCAGACATGCGGAAGTGGCCGAGTGTCGAGCAAAAGTTCGCCGAATTCCGAGTAGTGTGGATATGTGTTCATCTACTCGTCAAGCAACGGTAGTGAGTGCTCGCCTCGCTCAGTTAGTTATCGGTATCTTTGTCCACTTCAAAGTGGACGAATATTCGTCAAGTAGGCAAACTCACAGCTCCACACATTCAAGAGTCTTCATCACATTTTCAATTAAAGACTCGCAAGGCACTTCGCAAATACGTATTTGCCGTTCCTGCAAAAATTGGGTGTTCGGGCAAACCCCGCAGATGTATACACGAGCACACTATTTGGCTAATACCAAGCCGAGCATCGCGGCACTCGACGAATATTCGGTACACGGAGAATCCCGCATATCTGGAGCCGGCTTAAAGTTTACAAAGCTTCAAATGAATAAAATAACTTCAATAATGAATATGAGTGTATTTTTCATGAACAATGTAATATCAGGTTTATTTCGAACGGAATTAATTCAAACAAGTTTTGAAAATAGTTAACAAAGTCATTCATGTTATTTATTTCCGCCATTCAACATAACCGTGCGGAATTCTTTCCAATCAGCAAATTATACAATAGCAATCCGGATTTGCTCGTTTGATTCGTTTGAAATTTAAATACGCCGATCGTATTTTATGCAAAAGCATAGTGTACGACACCGTCGGATTTTACGAGCTCTATTTTTATCTCTCAATTTTCCGATTGAAGGAAAATAAAAACATTTACATTTAGAAAGGTTATATAAGCTTCCGTAATGAAGAAATGCTGTATGCTGCTCGGATCTATTTTTCTATAAAGTTTATTTATTTACTTTGGCGAGTATCTATCCTAATCTCAAGTTTCTGAGGCCGGGAAGTATTCCTCGCTGTTATTAATCCTCGACTGGTTTGGTCTTGAGAAAAACAAAGCAAGTTATTGCTTAAAATGAATTAAAGTCTCATTTTAATGTTTATTGCCGGGAAAGTTTGCTTGGAAGTGTCTGCGCGCCGGGTAGTTATATCGTGGTCGTCCATCCGGAAATGGAGAGCGGCTTCATGGATTTTACCGGTTGACCGGATACGACGGTGCGGTGATCCCCTAGCTGATATGATAGCTTCGATGTCATTCATTCTCGGCTATTACGTTGCTTTACCTGTTCCGCATTACACGGGACAAAATAGGAAATCCAATATTTCCAGGCGGCGTTATAATCATTGCCGACGTAAATCTTTTTTCTAATAGAATAGGTCAGGAGATATATTTACAGAACGTCTCTTGCTTGTTGTGTTAGGTCAAGCCAGATTTGCATTTATCTGTTGTCTTAGGACAGGGATTACAGTTTATCGACTCAGATGTCAACATAAAAATTTACTTGCGTTTTTAAAATGCACCAGAAATTTTTTGTCCCCTTTTATACATTATCCACTAGCCAAAAGAAAGATTGACGTTAAAGCTTCGGAAAGAATTCCTTCCAAATAACTAAGCAATCGATAAATCTTATATCTTTAGAAATAACTTGTTCCTTAATGAACGAATGAATTAGTGTTAGTATTCATGCAGCCAATCTACTAAAATTGTAAACGTATTAAATGGTAGCTTTCGTAATAACCAACACAATGGATGTTTCAAGATTACAAGCACGGCGACTCGTAATAAGATATCGTAAAATTTCTTCCAACTCGTAACGGAATTAGCGAAAAGAACACGCGACACATAAGGCAGCACAATACAAAGTTAGCGAAACGTATCCGAAAGTTATATAACAATATCGAACACATTCATCTGGAATCGGACAAGTTGCTTAACTTTATTAATATGATATGAGTAAGCCAGGGAAGACATCCCCGCGGGAGGGTATATCTTGCCGGCACGGTGGTGCGCATACGGCATTACATTCTCACCACAAGACCACAAATTCGATAACAAAAGTTGTGGTGGTTTGCGACATATGGAGTATATATACAATAATTTTGTGAATCCGTGGAAGTGATATTTCAAGCTTATAACTTTGGCGAAGATTATTTAGATTAGTGATTAGATCTAACCCGCAATTTTAATATTTCAATTGACTACCTAATAATAAACAAAAAAAATGTGGGCCAAAGGTTACTTCCATATGTATGTTATTAAAGTTTCAGAGAAATAGAACTAAAAAAGAATGGTAAATAATTTTTTTTCATGTACATACATGAAGAAACAAATTAAAATTTCATGAAAATATTCCAATAACGGGTGTGTACATTAGTGTTACAATTAGTAAACTTGTTTGGATTTTGGTACTTATAATGATAATTTGATGTAGCAACTAAAAATAATTTTAGGGCATTTATTTATTTATACGGTTATCCTTCAAATTGGTTCGATTATGTGATTATGTGAAACGAATTCCCACTTACGTATCTGCAGCTCATCTACAGCAACTATTTATTTTAATAATGAAGCAAGAAACGTCGACAGCATAGCAAACTCTAAACCGAAGCGATTGCATTTTGTAACCGGACTGACTGTGTGAGACGTAAGTGTTGTTCCCTCTGCGCTAATTTTGATAAATGCGCCGACTACTTGAAAGTTTCCCTTTTTGATTGAAATTGATCGTCATAATGGTCACTATCTATTTTGTTTCGCGGCTAATTTATGAGCAATTTGCGTCGCAAACACTGTCGCCATTTATATACAACTTCGAGAAAGTATGACTATTCGTTGAAATTTATTGGGGCCACAATTAATGCGACGCCGCGTTAAAATTACGATTGTTTCATTTTCAGGCTTCATGTAAATGTTGAGCGAGACATTCATATAGCAATGTGTTACGCAATTTCTGACAAACGTGTAATAGATGTTTGTTCTACTACGACCATAAAAGCACCCACAATTTAATTTATTGAATAAATTGCCTACAGCACTACTTATTTTTACACTGCTCTTGCATAAACCAATTAAATTGCAACGATATAGGTGTCTCAATAATTGCAGTATATTGTAAAGAAACATTCAATTTTTAGATTTAAACAAAATTAAACTAGTACACGTCAACATCCAAAGAAGTCCTCAATGAGGTCTTCTAGGTATTTTAACTAATTAGACATCGACTTTCTAACTTAAAAACCATTTTTTAAGACTTCACAGTTCAGTACTCAAACAAGTTTCATATTTTTTTATTAATCAATTAAAATATATTTTAAAGCAAGGAAAAGTTAAACATGTTTAACACTCGATGTTTCACGACTTGTTCAGTGAATGAAATAAAACCACACAAATATTATTCACCGTTTAAGCGAATGCATGTAATTCAGTAAAATAGAGATTTGTGTGTACTAGATTTTCTCAGAGGATTTAAAAGCAAGTCGGCCGCTACCAACAGATCATCTGTAAAAGGAAATTCAAAACATCCTGTAAACTCCTGAACGAACTTTCAGCAGCGACTGCACAAACTACATAGGTTTGCAAGCTTTCGCTAAACGTTTGAAAGCACTCGACGAAATGAAATAAATAACCGTCACATGGCGATTTATTTTATCTTCTACATTTTGCTTTAAAAATTCGACAGATATTTAATTAGTCTTTCTATTTTAACAAAACATTTTAGCTAATATAAAAACTTTAACGCTCGGTTTCTAGCCAACAATTTTTATGACCGACGTAGGAGACATAATTTTGTGAACAATTTAAATAACGTTACTAATTCATCCTTACATTTTTCAAACGCATTTGCCCTTACCTATACCAAATTATCTTCCACTCGTCCCAATGTTTTTTCTAGTGATGAATTCAAAAGTCCACAAATAGATTCTGTGATTTATGAAAAGATGATTTATCAGTACATATTCTAAGCACCAGATAACTTGAGAATTTTTTCTACAGATAAGTTTTGAGAAACGGTTCTGAGAATCTGTGGAATTGATTAAGAATTAGCTTTTCATAAACCGAGAATAAGTGGTTGAAAGCAAATAATATGAAAATGAAAATGTGAGAACTCTATTTATTTGTCTGATGTAAAGTCATTACAAGACATTCACAATTTTTCAGTTTGATTGGAATTTGATTGGCCATTATCTCTTGATTGTTCTGGATTTTAAAAAGGAACCGCGTCAATCTTCTTTCTTTTGGGGACAATTCTTTCTCAATTACTTATATGAAATCATCTTCAGGACTCTCACTTTGCTGATTCTTTTGTTTTTGCTGCTGTAACATTGCAACTGACTTTTCTATGCAGTCCTTCTGTTGTTACTGAACAATGAATACCAATACTTATACTAAACAAAGTCGGTTTAATTTTTGCATCAATTCCTTCAAAGAAAAATATTTTTTAGAATGACAGTTTCTAATTACGATTTCAGATCAAGTTCTTTATTTTATTTTAAATGGAAGTTTGAATCTTATTAATAAAAAGTATAATATAAATACATTCATAATGGCGCGACGTATAGAATATTTTAGTTCAAATAACTATAATAAGTTTGCACTTGCGCTAGCAAATATTAGTGTTGATATTTATCAAGTTGCTATAATTGACAGTTCATAAAAATAAATTAAGACAACAGCAATAGTTATGCAAATCTCAGAAGCCGTAATGACAAATAGCTAACGTGAGCAATTTCGCCGAGTAGAAAACACGACGAGAATTTGCATTTAATCGCAGACAATTTGCATGATTGTTAAATTATTTTACATAAAAAATACATCCGTCTTCGGTTACATAAATTACTAAGTGAGTGGAAAGTAACAGCCAAAGATAAAGCGGATTGTTTTAGTGCCCATTAGTCGGCTCAAATTTAGATAAGCCGATGGAACTGCACATGAAAGTTTAGATTGCGAAACAAACGCTAAGGCAATTTACTGAGAATGAGGCGCTCGTGACACCATTAAACACGAGGAAGTTGCGACGTTAATGAGCGTTATTAATGTTTTAATTTAATCCAATACCCCCATCTGTCTATTGTGATTTTTTCTTCAATTTCTTCTTTCCGGTTTTCCCAGTTTTCGACCTCCTGTGTAATTAAGAAATAATTGTGCTTTAATCTCGGACGAAAGCTCGTCACGTCAAGAAATCATCGAGCAGTTGCTCGAATTTGTTGCGAAGAAAGTACGCAAAATTACTGTAGGGGAGGATTAACTGTCACCTCTATCCCTCCCCGGAGAAAGAGAACCCCATCCGGTTGTTGAAATCCATTGAATAGCAAGCAGTTTCCCGATTGCCGACGCTACTTGTACACTGACACTGGCGGATTACGTTCGAGATTGTGTTCGCACAGCCTACCTACGTTACCCTACACATAAACATAAAAACGTATCTTTACTGTACCAGTTTCCTTCGAGATTTCTCAGATGTTGTTTCACTTCTTACGTTTACATCAACACTTGGATATAGTTTTCCTTTAGAAATAAATACGCACGCACACCTTCCGTACCAGATAACATTAAGAAAAACAATGGGAAATCGGAAAACTATAATATACTGCTCTAAAATACGAAATAGTAAACATATGGATGTACATACACAGCAAATACAGAAAAGTAAATTCTAAAATTGAATGCAACTGCAATCAAAGTGCATTGATAATTTTCTCCTGCAAAAAAATTGTAAAAAGCTTACTAGTAATACACAGACCGTTCAAATGCCAAAAGAACAATTAAAATTATCAATACCGATAGGGCTCTTCAACTCGAAATCCTACAAATACCTCTATTGTTCCGTAAACAAGGAACATGTGAGTGAGTGCAATAAATATAAAAAGTTAATCCTGAAATCGAATGCAATTACAATAAAACTTCAGTGGCTATTTTCCTGAAATACTTATAGAAGGAGCTCTTGGTACCCCACAGAACAATAAGAGAGTCGTCGCACAGTGCGACGCTGTGAATTCATGGGAAGAAGTATATTAACCTTATTTGCAAACTGTACACTTTACATTTCAAAAGAACTTAATTTGTGAGTATCTAATTAGTTAGTTTAATAAAGTTAAATAGTAAAGTTAATAATAAACGCAAACTAGCAGTCATCACAGTACCTTTCTCTAATTGAATACACAAAATGAAACTCTTGATAACTAATTTCAAAATGACCGAACTTTATCCAGCCTGCAAAATGTAGCAAATATTTTATGTTCAGGGTATTTCCCATATTAACAAATATCTAGCATTCGGAAAAAAATCACTTTTACATAGAGTTACTCTTTTAGGGCATCCTAGTCATGCACTAAGAAAAATTCTTCTGAATTTCAGAAAAAAAATTAGGTATTTTGGATTTAGTTGATTCAAGTGTCACATATTATTTCTGTTTTGTGTAATTTCGCATTCAACAGATTATGAAGTTATGAAGATATTGAGTTTTGTTTTTTTTATTTGATGAAAGGTACATCGAACACATTAGTTACAAAGATACGCAGTTGTTTTTCTGAATTTCATATAAAGTATTTCGCATTACTGCTTGCAGTTGGTGGTGACAAAACAAAAACATTGAAAGAAGTCTCAGTAAAAAGTATCTCCTTGTATCATCACTTAACATCATCAAAGTCCTTTGTCGCAGTTTTTCTGAATCTCACTAAAATTGTATCTGAAACTCTTTTTGGATGTCAACATGAAGATCAGAAATTGCTTTGGGCGTTCATCTAGAAACTAAAAGAGTTAAAAGAACTCTTTTGAAGCACTTAGCATTTATTTAGACAAATTAGGAGAACACTGCTATTGTTTTCTTAATGGTAACCACATCTCGTTAATGTCATAAAACTATTTTTTTTAAATTGTATAGTTAAATGTAAAATACCATGATTTCTTCCTAGCTTAGGTAAAGAAGGCCAAGGACAATTTAAAGCACAGTTCAAAAATGGACCTTTTCATACTGTTTTACATCTAAACAAACACAGCAACTAGTCATTGCATTAGATATATTCGTCGATAATGCACTTTTCTAAAAATACTTAATTTGCTTCAGACTTTTCTAACACACAGCATAATTATAAATTTTCTGTTTATAAATTTTCTATGAAGAAATAATTTTTTTCCAGTGCTTTAAAAATACTTTTATATTTTTATCATTTTGTATTATTAGCTGTCAATGGCGTACAGATGAAAAATCGATTGTGTAATGGCAGCTTTCAGAAAGAATCGATTCGTACCAATTAGATCTATACGACTTCTTCGATGCATCGCCTGCAAAGATTCGATTCAACTATGTATAAAAGGAATCGATTCTGTATATCCCTATCCCTCATTCTCCAGTATGTATAGTTCGTGTCCAGCATTGGCTGTGGACCCCAAAATATTTTCCGCTAAGATTACCCAAAATAGACATGTTACGTTAATAATAATAGAAGTTAGAACTTCACTAATTCACACTTCTTATTCTTATAACAATTTTTTTTTCAGGTGTTAAGAAATATTATTATTATACATAAAAGAGCAATTTGATTTTTCTTAACTTTGAAAGTTAAATAAAAACTAATCTTTGAAAATGTGAAATTAGGAGAGTGAACTTAATGAAATTTAAAGGATACAAATTTATAGATATTAAATTTGAAGACAGTAACATACAATTTTCGAATAAGTTCTGTAATGATAAAAAAATACGTTAAGTAATTGCGAATCCGTTGTAAACTGAATTGAGATAGGAATCTACGAATTAAATTCTGAAAGCGTACGATATTTTTTTATGTTACGGGTTATTTCCTGAAAAGAAACTCTGTCGAGTATAAACCTGTGTATTTTCTATATTTGGCCGGAGCTGCATTTTATTTTCTCTAACAATCGGAGCAAAAGAAATGCCAAGGTTCGTTTAACACGATATAAGGGATCCATAAATTCGCTTCCTTTAAAAATGATAAGTTTTACTGCTACTACAGAAAGATTGCTTTTAAAGTTATTTGCAGAGAAGAGAAAAACGTGAATGCGTCGGATGTTTATGCTTTCGATGGTGAGATAGAGCCCGCCTATACAGGACACGAGAAAGTTCACAATGTGAATTGCAGGAATTTCAAATAAAAAGCATAAACATAAAAAAGATGTTATTGCTTTTCCTTTAGGCTTTATCCTATTGCTGTAAGTGCCGCAATATATAAGATATCGAGAACGATTCGATAATCGATTTCAAATCAAACAGAATCATACGCAGCATCTTGTTTCAAATTCTAAGAGGCAATTTGCGTTATTAGTCTGTTCATCACATAAATTATTCCACAGTGAACATCAAGATCCCCAAAATTAAACACATCAAAGGTTGTTTCATTTACATCTACCTACACTCATTATCAAATTATGTATGAGTATAATCAAAGAGTAATTTCCATATAATTACTGTAATATCTTAAATGGACCCTAAGTACTCAACATTAATCGTTGCTATTTAATAACTAATTCGTAGTTCGATTTATTATCTCCCTCGCAAGTGCAAATGGAGGTCACTACCGTTCTCAGACCAAGTGATTGTTTATAACAGTTAATGTAATCGCACTGTTTGTAACACCAGCCACTCCCATAATAAATAGAAATATATGCGTCTGGCCGCCATTTCAATTTATGTGTGAGATATGTGAAATGTTATGTGCAAACTGGTTTTTAGTTGACTAATGTGTGCTGCTGTTGAATAATTTATGCCTAGCTTCGAATCGTGGAAAACGCCTCTATTGCATTCTTTATCTTTCGTGCTTTTCGTGTACGCCTAACTTAATAAATAATACATATATATCAGAACTGAAAAAGAAAGTTTTAACGCTCGTTGCCTTATAAATAATAAATCAAATGGCCAAATGACTGCCTGGATTTCAAATAAACAGTAAAGTTAAAACAGTTCTGAACTTATTATCTTGTTTTTATGAATAATTTCTACAGGTACGCATTGCAGTTAGGTATACTTATATACAATTGCTACTTTAATCTTCAAGAAATAATCACTTGGGAATTGTATACGGAATTATTAACAAATGTTTCTCTCTCTGATTAAACTATGTAATACAGTCGCAGTCCTTTAACTTTTCATTTTTTGAATCATCAATGTGGATAGTTTAAAGATTAAAATACATATTTTAATTTAATGCGCAAGAAAAAGTTAAAATCAATTATCAAGGAGTTCTATAGTTTATTTGACTTCTCCTTTAATGTAAAAGTGATTATTTACTAATTAATTTCTCGATACATAATAACTGCAAAGTAGTAGTCGCAACGAATTCTCTGTGACAACACCAATGTAATTTACTACTTACATTTTTGTATCAACTGACTACTTTAGCACGCTTGCGATAATAGAGAAGCTTTTAAAACGGACATTGTGAAAGCTCGCTGATGATAAAAATAGCCATTATAACGTGCATTCAACTGTGCTTTAAAGAGAAAATGTCCATACTTAGCGGGTACACTATGCGAATTGATTTTGTGAATAATTCAACGCAAACATTCCGAAACGTTACAAAGGTTCGTGCAATTTATTGGATTCAGCTGTTGTCTCACACAGTTTAATTCAGGCTAATGCATCTAAGCTACTATTACATCACCGGCAATCATCTACTATCACGTGTTCATAAATTACAATTAATAGGATCGTTTTCCATTATTATAATTGGCGGTCAGTTCTAAATAATTTGTTCTTCGTTTTGCAAACCAAAACCTACTACTAGACGCAGAATCAATTCTAAAGGATGTACTATTCACGTTGATGCACATTTCAGGTCCAATAATAGAATCAGCTTCATAGAAAATGTAACAAAAACAGTAGTGGAATTCTCATTAGCTGTGATTTCACAGAGTTCATAATATTTACAGCGTGTTTACTACCTACGTACATGCAGCTTCCGAGATATTAAAACAAAATTCGCTTCTGTTTTTATTTATGCGCTTTCATAAAAACGAAGGCGAACATTCCGCGCGGTGAAATATTCGGCAAAAACTTTATCGCCAGAAATTTTTCCGAGCACATCAATTTGTCCTTTATTAAAGGACGAAGGACGCGGTAAGTATGTGGCGGATTAAACGACAACCCCGAATATCCAGAATGTTTTGTGTAACTTTCGCCGTCGTTTGCGCCTCCGGAATGCTTGCTAAGTACCGGTCGATTTAATAAAAATTACTTTGGAGACCGACCCTCTCACTAAATTTGCGAGCGCCATGTTGCATCTATACACTCCGTCTCTATGTAAACATTCAGTTTAGGAATTAAAGACGAAATCGAATGATGCACAAAATAAACAGAGATGGTTTCTTATGGATTGCAATTTTAAACATTTTCTTTTCATTAACTTGCTTTAAATTTAGTTTCACCTCGAATATGGTTACTGTAGCACATTGCTCAATATATGCAACTTTATTTGATTTATAATTGTGGATAAAACTTGCCGAGGAATATAAAATTTAAACAACTGTCAAATTGAAACATTTAAACATATTTATTTAGAATATAAAACCTTTGTAACTAAAAGTTGTTGCCGAGAAACAAAAAAATATGATTATAAAATTGCTTACATTCTTATTTTATTTAGAAATACTTATTCTGAATAGCATAAACTTAAGTTTCTTTAAAGAAATGGAATTGGATTGCTTTGTGCTATCACAGATTCGAACCACTTTAATAAATTTAGGATTACAGAAACAACACACCAGTTTTACATAAAAATTGAAAATGCGCATATCTATGGTATACATGGAGATTTATTTATGATCGAATCACTCTTTATATTATATGTGCAATATTTCAGCTAAAGCCCGGTCATTGCCGACACTGAGAAAAATAATTCTTTGCAGTTAATGAATATTCTTTAATTTAAAGAAACTGTTTCTTTCAGTAGTAGCAAAGATCTATTTCTTTCGTTATAAAATATTATTTTCATGTGAATAAGTAGCTTTTTTAATGCAAATAAGATATATTTTAATGAAGTAATATTTATTCCGCTGAAATACAAAATAACATAGATACAAATTTCTCAACTAGAAAAATTGTTTTTTCTCAGAGTACTACCGGGTGTTCTTTTACTATATGCAAATATTTAAACCTGTAATACATCACCATAAATGGCAACGATTGAATTCATATGTCCTTAACAAAAGTTTTACACATTTCGAGAAAATCGCAGTTGAAAATCGGGCAAGAATTAATCGTCTATGTCTTTGAGGTAGGTCAAGAAAAGGAAATTTTATTCGACCGCAGAAATCATCTCTTGGAACAAAAAACAGAACTGTAGTCGAGCAATGACCCAGTAACCTTTGCCGAGTTCGGACGAAAAAGCAGTTTTTTTTCACGTCACAGTAAGTCGTATCGTAGCCAAGGAATTTGCATCATTTTATTTCATTTATGATCGTGACACACAGTTTATTGCTCCGTATCCTTTGGGATCAACAGTTTAGTTTGTGAAAAGTGCAAATGTGCAATGCAAGAACATTTACAGTTAATGTCCCCGCATTTACGCGATTATGGAACGTTTCGTGTGTGTGTCGCTAATGATGGATGCCACTTTGAACAGTTATTTATTATAAATATTACTAAATTACTGTAGTGAACGTTCGAATGTTTTCTTCCGCACAGATATTATATGGTGAGTGAGTGTGCCTTTGCATATTAGTCACGCCTGCATTGTTTACTGCCTACGACCTGCGAAGCAGATTCCGTAAGTTTTTTTGTTGTTTAATGACCGTCGTATAAGGGGCGGATAAAATAATTTTCCCCGTTATGAAAATTTTGTTTTTAAATTTTCCGTGTTCTATGTGCTCTCACGGTAATGTGGTTAAAGTTTTTGCACTTATTTCGCAAACACCTAGGAAGCGGGGGGTGTGTGGGCTGGCACTGTAGGTGCGCAGCGCATCTTACACGTGTGCTGTGCCAAAGCGGAGGTCCGGCCTGTGCGCAACCCGTTTCTGGGAGCTATATCTGACTAGCAGCCCTGGCGTCGAAGTTCGACGTCCCATGCTGGACTCCGTGGTGGGTGGGGAGCTAGGAGGACGAAATATTTTCAACAATAACATGGACACTGAAAAGAGTGTAATAAAACAAACAGAGGGTGCGTCTTCGGATACCCCTCAACCCTCTCACTCACAGGCCTCACCACAACGGCTGGCCAAGAGCAACAGCCACAGGAGTGGCAACAACAGAAGGCCTACCGGAAACGGATCAGTGGAGCCGAACGAAAAAGAAGGAAGCTGGCGCGCCTCAAAGCTGCGGATGCGTCTGGAAAACAGGCTGGCCAAACGGTCAGACAGTCTACCAGTGATGCAAAAAAAAAGCTCGACTGCACCCACTTTCAAGCCCGGCGCTCCAACCCAGAGGCTGGCCCATACGTCTAACCCGGGTAAGAAAGAAGGGCAGCCCAAAAAAAGGGCAAGATCAGATGGTACCCCACCATCGGAGAGGCCCGTAAAGAAAGGAAGTGCTGTTAACCAGTGCTGTTACAAGAATAACCCGTGGGGTAAATTAACAAAACCCCAAAACGAGGCCATCCAAAAAGTACTGGAGAGGGCTTTAGACAACTACTTGGTCTCCTGCCCCTCTGGAACTATAAGACCACCGACCTTCAAGGGATGATCTTATTCGGGTGAGATCTTAAGGATCATATGCGAGGACGACTATTCCTTGGCTTGGTTGAATAAGACGGTTGGCAACCTCTCACCCCCGTGGGAGGCTGCACGTCTAGAAGTGGTACAGGTGGGTCGGCTTCCCAGGCTCTGGAAGGCGACACTATGGATTCCGGATGAACCGGAAGAAATGGATGTCGTCCAAAAATGCCTGGAGGTGCAGAACCCCTGGACAAAGATCTCCAGAAGGTACGTCTTCCATACGGCCACTCGCGATCAACCTCTTGGGAGGCTGATTGTTTTTGGCGTTGGAGATGACGCCGTGAAGGAGATAAACAGCAAAGGAGGGAAGCTGAATTATAAGTTCACCTCCTTAAAAATTAAAATCCAGAAGCCTGTCGAGCAACAGGCGGCTTCTGTAGACACTGAGCAGCTGCAAACACACCAATTGCAACTGCAAGAAACACAACAGCAACAGCCGCAAAAGCAACAAGTAAAAGTTCCCATCAGCCGCACGAAGACTGGGGCAGTCGAATCCTCGGTTGCGACACCTCAGATTGGTGAGAAGGAATACAACCTACTTCAATTTTCGCCACCGGATTCCCCCTCCAGTGACGCGACCTAAAAACTTAATCCTCCCCCATAAATCCCAATGGCGGGAATACACATTAAACAATTAAACCTGCATCACTGCCGGGCGGCTGCAGCAACTTTATGCAGACACCTTGGTAGTAAGCCGGACATTGTTTTAATTCAAGAACCCTGGATAATTAAATCAAGAATTTCAGGCCTGCGAGGTACTATCTTCGTAGACAAAAGACATAATAACCCTAGGACATGCATCTATGTACCGGGAAACCTGCAAGCCCTTCTAGTACCACACTTGAGCGGCCGAGATATCAGGGTTGTTCAAATCAGTTGTGACATGAAGGGAAAAAACGAGATCCTTTTGGCGTCAATTTACCTCCCATGAGATTGGACGAATCCCTCTCCCACTGTAGAGATGATGGAGGTCATAAAATACTGTGAGAGGAACAAAAAGCATCTTGTAATTGGATGCGACTCAAATGCACACCACACTGTATGGGGTAGTGCCAATATCAACCCACGTGGAAGATCACTACTGGAATATCTTTCCGGTACAACCATGGAGATACTTAATAGGGGTAGCGAACCTACTTTTGTAAGTTCCCGATGCCAGACAGTAATTGGCTTCCCCCGGTATTTTCAACTACATAGAAAACTGGAAGGTCTCACAAGAAATTACCATGTCAGACCATAGAATGATTAGCTTCAACATTAACACCTGCGAAACTATTCCTAAGGAGTACAGAAATCCGAGATCTACCGACAGAGCGCTTTATCTGAAGTGCCTGGAGGACAAACTTCGGACTCCTCTTATCTCCGGAAGAATTCAAACAATAGTAGAGCTGCAAAGAGAAGTTGACCTTCTTGAAGACTCTATTAAAAAATCCTATGAACAGGCATGTCCGGTAAATACAGTCCAGGCACGCCAGCCCACCATATGGTGGTGCAGACAGCTTAATAAACTGAAACTTACCTTGGGCAAACTATTCGATAAAGCAAAAAACAGACGACTGGGCCGCGTATAAACGCCACCAAAGACTATATAAAAAGAAAATTAGGGAAAGACAGAGGGAGACATAGAGATCCTTCTGCAACAAAATTGAGACTACCAGAGATTCTGCCGGTCTCAACAAAATACTAGCCAAAGACCCACATCAGCAACCAGCTAGCTAGTCTAAAACGTGAGGATGGTTCTTTTACCACCAACGTTGAGGAAACAGCAAAGGTACTGATGGACACACATTTCCCAGGTTGCAATATCAATCCCGTACCTGCATGGATGGAGGCTCCCGATACACTCCTAACGGAGGAGGATTGGGAGTTTGCCGACCGAGTAGTGGAGAAAGAAAGAACAATCTGGGCAATTAAAACCTTGCACCCCTTTAAATCGCCAGGTTTGGACGGCGTTTTTCCCGTTCTCCTCCAATGGGGACTGGAAACAATTCTACCCTACCTGATACGTATTCTTAAAGGATGTATCGCTTGGAGATACTAAGATAAGAACTGGAGGGAAATAAAAGTGGTATTTATACCAAAACCAGGACGAAAAGACTACTCTCTCGCAAAATCCTATCGCCCAATTAGTATCATATCCTTCGTTTTGAAGACTTTGGAGAGACTATGCGACAGGCTCATGAGAGAGGAAGTTCTAGTCAACAAACCACTACATTACAACCAACATGCCTACTTAGTAGGCAAATCTACAAAATCCACCCTACATTCTGTAACCGGGCGGATAGAAAAAGCCATAAACAACAAAATGTTCACCTTAGGAGTTTTCATAGACATAGAAGGTGTTAAAGAATCATTTCAAAAATTTGTTATTAAGATATCAAGTGTGTTGTTATTTAAAATTCATATTTATAATTATGTAACTATGTACAATAATCTTTAGAATTTTTTTGAAAATAAACGTTAGAAAAAACGAGACCTCATCAAAATTAAATCAGAATCTTTAATTTAAACAAATCAAACTGCAACAAGTGCTTAAAAGTTAACAAAAATAAACAGAAGGTGCGTTTGACAAAACCACCTTCAACAGTGTCGAACAAGCACTACTTGAACATGAAGTAAACCACATTCTTAGAGAATGGATTCTACAGCTCTTGAAACATAGAGCTGTACACATTACTGTTAGAAACGTGTCTCTTAGGGGAACGGTAAGCAGAGGCTGTCCTCAGGGTGGCGTCTTATCACCTCTGCTATGGAACATAGTAGTGGACAGCCTCCTCCGTCAACTTAATGGAGCAGGCTTCTACACAGTAGGATATGCAGATGATATAACTATCCTGCTTAATGGAAAATATGAACAAGTGCTGTGCAACCTAATGCAAACAGCACTCAAATTGACTGAAAACTGGTGCGCAGAACACTCTTTGACAATTAATCCCTCAAAGACGGAAATGATTCTGTTCACAAAAAAGAGGAAAGTCGAGATCCGTAGAGTTCCCAAACTTTTCCAAACGGAACTAACCTTTTTAGATGAAGTCAAATATCTGGGAGTCATTTTTTACCGGAAACTGAATTGGGGTAAACACGTTAATGTAAAAGTGGCAAAAGCGTGTGTCGCCTTTTGGCAGTGTCGCCGTGCGATGGGCGGACTTTGGGGACCATCACCAATAACCGCCCTATGGCTGTACACTGCCGTTATAAGGTCCATGCTCTGCTACGGAGCGTTGGTCTGGTGGCCCAGAACCAGACTATCGACAACAGCATCGGAGCTTTCGCACGTACAAAGACTTGCATGTCTGAATGCTACCGCCGCGTTGAAATCCACCCATACCGCCGCCTTAGAGGCCATCCTTGGTCTCCCTCCACTGGATATATATGTGGAGGAGATGGCACTGGGATCAGCCCTGAGGCTGCGGGCAAAAAAGGTGTGGAATAATAATAACAAAAGTCTTGGAGGTAGGCACCACCTCATTCTGGAGGAGGCTCTACAAGAGACTCCTCTTTTTGGGGCGACAGTTGACTCCCACTCACCTACATATACATATATTTAGGAAGCACTTCAGCGTTCTCTTGAATACTGACGATGCACCCAAACCCGACATATCCACTGATGGATCTAAGGACTAATGGACTTCACTGATGGATCTAAGACCTTAAAAGGAACAGGCGCAGGAATTTTCTCCGATGACCTAGACCTTCGTATAAGCATAGCACTCGGCCAACTGACAACTGTTTTTCAAGCATAACTAGTTGCCATCACAGAAGGTGCAAGAGCAATTCTGGATCGAGACATTCAGAACAAAATCATTAGAATAGCTAGCGACAGTAGAGCGGCACTATTGGATCTAAATAGCAACAAAATATCCTTAGGGATAACATACCGATGCCACAGCACACTAGAACAAGTGGCAAAACATAACACCCTGCAACTCACTTGGGTTAAAGGACACTCTGGAACATTTGGCAATGAGCAGGCAGATGAACTAGCTAGACAGGGAGCCGGGCAACACTTTTGGGGCCATAACGCCGTCATCAAGTCATCAATGCCTTACTGAAACAAAGATCTCAGAATCGACATATCGATAGATGGGCAAAGCTAAACAAGTGTCGCCAAGCGAAAGAGGCTATAACGGCCTCATCGCTTAAACTGACACGATTCTGCATGCAACTACGCAGGAAAAGACTACGTTTATTCGTAGGAATACTCTCGGGCCACTGCAAATTGAACAAGCATATGCATCGCATAGGACTAATAGACAGCCCAATCTGTAGAGGTTGTAATCTACAGGAAGAAACGGCTGAACATATCCTTTGTGATTGCCCAGCACTTGCCTCAATCAGAGGTGCCATGTTAGGAGATTTCTGGCCTGACATGGCTGGAATTCGCAGTGCCCCTCCGTCAGACGTTCTCGGCTTCATCGAAAGAGTGGGATGGCTCGAGGAACGCTGACAGTTAGTAATACAATGGGCCCAAATTGTGGCCTAAGTGCACGTGGATTTTCATTAACCTCCTACACCAAATCCAGAATCCAGAAATACTCTACGATGGCATGAATAAAGTAAAATAATAGCATTAAAACAAATAATTACTTGTAACTTTGCAATACTAAGTCAAAATGTTCAAAATCATAAATGTTTTTTAGCGTCAGTTTTCAAAAATATAACCATCATATTAAAATGGAACATATTCACTTGAAGGTACCAACAAAAATGTCACCCTAATACGGCCTACTCTGAATGCAAAAAGAACGTGAATGAATAATAAATGCAATGGATAAATTCTCGATCACAACCCACTTGACCAGGTTTTTATTTAGACGCTCGTTAGATAATCAATAGATTATTCTAGTAAAATACTTACTTACTTTAATCTTCAGCTTTCCTACCTTTCGGTGTAAAGCTATGTTGGAGTTGAGTATTCGGGGGCTGCTCTCTTCCATACCTTCCTCCACCCCTTTCTGTCTGATGCTAGCTCCTTTATTCTTTCACATTTTACTCCTCTTTTCTCTGCAGCTAAGCGTACTTCCTCCTTCCAGACTTTTCTAGGCCGGTCTCTTTGTCTCTTTCCTGTTTCCTTAGCCTCAAACAGTTCTTTCACTAATCTGTCTTCCCCATTCTCATTATATGTCCTAACCATCTAAGTTATGCTTCTTCTACTGAGGTCTCTACCGATACAATGTCTAAATTTTTCCTAAATGTTTCGTTTCGTATTTTATCTCTTTTAGTCTTCTCTTCTATTTTTCGAAGAAATCTCATTTCCGTACCCGTTAGCTTACTTATTTTTTTGTCCATGTCTCACTCCCATAAGTTAGAACTAGTTTCATGATTTTCCTTATTATTTCAGTTTTTAAATTTTTTAAAAGTTGGAATTTCTTTCTTACCCAGAAAACTTGTCTTGATACTGTTGAATAGTATACCTGTTTTCGCTACTCTCTCATTTATTTCGTCCTCTAAATTCCCTTTACTGTTGATCATTACTCCCAAATAGCTTTTTACTTGTTCTAAGCGTTTTCCATCCAATTCTACGTTGTGTTTCTCCTCTTTTCTTCGACTACTACGGTTTTAGACTTCTGTATGTTAATCTTCACGTTCTTCTTTTTGAGTTCTTCTTTTAGTATGTTTAAATTATTTTGCAACTGTTGTTCTGATTCTCCCATAATTACCATATCATCTGCGTAGCATAGTTCGGTTATACTCGTAGTTACTATTTTCATTTTCCGAAATCCCATTCTGTAATTTTTTAATTTTTCTTTACATGTCTTGACCACCTCATCCAACACTAGGATAAATACAATGGACGTAATACACATCCCTGCCTGAGGCCTATTTTGCTGGTGAAAATACTCGATGTCTCATTTCTTACTCTTACGCAGTTATCTGTTTGCTTGTATAGGCTTTTTATACACTCGATAAGATGATGTTCTAGATCTTTCTTTTTTAATATTGTGACGATTGCGGTGTCAGCCTGTCTGTTGCGTCATCGCCGCCTAGTCGACGCGCCTTAGACGACTGGAGAATTCTGTCGGCGGAGTAAATTAGAACAGACAGCCCGTCTCCAGGCCATTCTCGAAGAGAGAGCCGGCATATATAAAAATGCACGCAGCCGAACGTAAGACAGTTTCGAAATAAATGCAGAGCTGATAGTGCAGAATTGAAGTCGCGTTATAAATTTTCGCTCGGCTGTTAACATAAATTACTTTTAGATTATAAATAAATTATTGTTTAAGTTAGTGTTAATTAGTGTTACTTTTAATTAAATTAGATTATTAACTATTTCGTGTTTTGATTAAAATAAAATTAATAGAACCTTTAAAAAACGTTACAATATGTTCCATACGTTTTTCCTTAGTATGCTGTCAAATGCCTTTTCCATGTCTATGAAACATGAATTTGTCTTCCCTATTTGTTAGCTTTTTTACACATCTTACTATGAAGATTTGATCTATTGTACCTCTATTTTTTCTAAACCCGCTTTGGCTTTCGTCAATTGTGTGTTCTAATTTTTCCCTTATTCTATTTTCTAGAATCATCCCGTACAGTTTTCCTACCGTACTTCCCAGTGTAATGCCTCTGTAGTTTAAACATTCTTTACTGTCTCCATTTTTGTATATGGACGTGATAATACCTAATTGCCAGTCTTGTGGGTTCTTTCTTCCTTTCATTGCTTGATTAAGTTTGGTTAGAAGTTCTTTTTTTCTCCGTGTTTGTATATTTAAGCATTTCTATTATTTCGTTATGTCCTGGAGCTTTTCTAACTCTCATTTTTCCTATTGCTTCATTGAGTTCGCCACTTGATATTTGCCCTTCTTGTGTTTGGTTCCCTTCTTTTGTCAGGTTCGTCGTACGTTCGCTTTCCTCCTCTTCTCTTTCTTCGTTTTCATTTTCTTCTAAAAGATCTTTGAAATATTCTTTCCATCTTTCCATTATATTTGTTTCCTGCATTAGAATAATCCCGTTTTTGTCTTTTAGATTTTGCAGCATATTCGCATTTTAGGTTTCCTCATTTGTTTAATTGTGTTGTAGAACAGTTTCTGGTTTTCGTTATACGTCTTAGTGAGTTTATTGCCAAAATCTATCCAGGTTTTTTCTCTACTCTTTTTTATTAGATCTTTTACTTTTGTTCTCTCTATCTTGTACTTGTCATAATTTTCGTGCGATCTATTGTTCATATACTCCTTCCAAGCTATTTTCATTTCTTTGACTGTCTTCTCTATCTCTGGTGTCCACCATGCTGTCCTTTGTCCTCCGTTTCCTATTCTTGTTCCCATCTTTGTTCCAAATTTTCTTGTGTTGTTATCTACCGAAATTTTTCTAGTTCTTTTTGGTATTTTTGTCTTGCAAAATCAATTTTTAAATTAAAGAAACAGTGTATATGGTTAAGCAAAAGAACTTTTTAAAATTTAATTTTATAAAATAATAATATTTTGTGTTACCGAGTACCACCGCAAACACTTTTAACGCGTTTAAACTGAGCGAAAATTTACGAAGTAATTTCATATATAAAATGCTTAATTAAATTTCATAACTCTACCACACATACAGCGGCGCATAATTTTTAATTTGTGTCTAACTTAGTTTAAAACAAACAGTTTTCTGTTCTTTCGTTTTTCTAATTTACTATTTCCCGAGCTGCACGCATAAAATAATGACATTAATGCTCCGGAAAACTTTCGAGTCCATACTTTCGCAATTCCCAGACTAGTTATTATTATAAACTTAACCCCGGACCGTTCTCTAATAATAATGAATGTTGTTAGTTGTTAGTGAAGTTCGCTCGGCACAAAGGAAGTTGCAAATGCGATACGGGGCAAGAACAGTTTCCAGCTCTTATTACTCCCAGAAATGAATATTCATAGACGTTATAGAAACGTAAGACACTGTCAACTGCAACCATCATATCAATCATATTACATTTTGTGTACTGCGTTCCTTTAAAGTATAAGTAAATATTAATGTGCATCTGCGGAAATCCTATATTCCAACCAGCGTTTCGTTGAAGATATGCCAACGTCAATAAATTTTAACAACGCAATAACATATTACAAAATTTCCATACCTAGAACCAAGAAGCACTTAAGTTTATCATAAGTTACATACAAGCTGTGTAGATAAACTAAAAAAAAAAAAACTCCAATACCATTTTGTCACTCGGAAAAAGAAGCAAATCATAAGACCGAGCAATTAAGGATAACGAACAGAGGGACGAAACGCGTTTAGCTTGCAAATAGCAGCGATGATAATAAAACGCAGATAACTGAAACATTAAAGCAAATTAATGCAAGAACTGAAAGTTAATTAGAAGCACTTCAGTTTATTTTGAATTGTTTATAAAGGGCAACATTTATTTATCATTACTTGCAAAAGACGCACGGTTTTAATTTAATTTTTTTTTTCTTTTTTGATACCCCCTCGCTAGTGTTTTCGTTTAGTTAAGGCTTTAATTAAGCTTCTTTGCTTTCTGGATGGAATATTTTATTATTTTATGCAGAATGCAGCAGAAGTAATGTTTTAAAATGGCCTTTGTAAAAAGATAAAATTAAAAAAGACAGCACGGAATGAATTAAATTCTAAAATAAATTTTGCAGCCGCAGTTAAATGAAGTTTCGCGCTGCGAAAACAGAACGTCAGAAAGAATTGCTAATTACGTTGAAAACCGAATTATTATTCCCTACGAGTGCGGTAAAACAATAAAGCATTCTGTGCAAAAGAGAGCAAGTGCAGCAGCCAAAAGTGGGACGTTCATGTGCGAAATCAATTAAACTGGCATTATTATAACTCCAAAAATAAATCTCGAGCACTATTGTTTAATGGAAGCATAAATTTGAAGAGAAGGCTAATATCAGAAAATAGCATTCGCACTCGTATTCAAAACACAATTGGATTTTCTGTAATTGATGACTTTTATGAATAGAAAAGACTCGTCTGCCAAGTACGGAGTATGTGTGCTTCTTTCTCTGCTTCAGCGCTTTATTGTACGAGCTTTGAACCAGAAATGCATTCGAAATTTTGATCCTCGTGGATCAAAGTTATAAATAATATTTTGTTTGTTTTTCATTTTGTTGGTTCTCAAAACATCTTTTAACAGAAATTTATTTTCTGTTTTATACACCAAAGTTGTATAATATAATGTACTTTATTAATTAACGTTGATAACATCGTAAACGTGAACGGTAGATTAAGTACGTATGTAATTTCAACACTGTACATGGAAATGATAATAAAATTGAATAATAAATTCCCAACAGACCAACACCACAAAGTTATAAATACACATATCAATTAAAATGTTACATACATACGTGCAAAAACAAATTTTGTAAATATGATTTGTCGGACAGTTGGAAAATTCAATTTAAAGTCGATGTTTCGCTGTACGTTGCCAGCTTCTTCAGGATAAATAATAAATAAACTTTTCAACTTTATTTATTTATCCTGAAGAAGCTGTCAAGGTACAGCGAAACATCGACTTTAAATTGAATTTTACAACTGTCCACAAATTATATTTAGAAAATTTGTAAAAATAATTAAACAAAATGTGTTTAGATTTTCACAGTTTATTACTTAACACATAACAATTGTTTCAGTACACAGTACCTTCGTCAGATGTGAGCTTAAACTAACTAAAATGTAAAACAACATGCCTATATGGGCTACCTGCCTCGAAAATAACCGACTAAATTCTGTGAAATGTGTGAATGAGAAAAAACAATACAAGTACTGCAGCCCAAAGAGGTAGGACATTAGGCAAGAAGAGATGGCTAATTAAAGACAGAAAAACACAATACATGAAACGGGATATATACAACATATACCTTAAGGTAATACATGCAGAATTAACTTATAGACTCAATTACATCGAATTTGATGTATTAGACAACAAAGTCAGATTACAAGTCAAAGATATAATACACAAAAAATTTTTACAACAAAATAAAAAACTAAATTCATTAATTTCTAAGAAACCTAAACCTAGCACTATTCAAACTTGTTACACGAGCCACTCATTTTTTAATAGATTTGTTAATTTAAGTAATACTAACTTCACTGAGAAAGAATTAAATTTGATCAACAAAGGTTTCAATTACAATTTAAAAGTGAATGTAAATCAAAGTAAGTTAGAATATTTAGGTGTAGAAACCGAAATAGCTTTATCTGATGTTCCTAACCATTTAAAATACACAATGAGCAATATAATTAAACAAAATAAAAATATAAAATCGACAGTCATTAACGAAGAAAAATATTATTAAAGATATCCGAAAAAAATCGGAAGACAACAACATTATTTTTACAAGGGCAGATAAAGGAAAAACAGTCATTGCTATAAACAAAATTGATTACATTAACAAAACTAATAATTTTATTGAGACAGAAAAATATAATCTATTAAAGAAAGATCCTACCAATAAATACCAACTTGAAACTAAAAATGTCATACAGAATTCTTGCGCTTTATTTAATGAATACGAAAAACGTAAATTAATAACAATGAACCCCGAATCCCCCAAATTATATTCACTGATAAAATTACACAAAGATAATTACCCCATAAGATCGGTAGTCTCATATGTTACAGCCCCATCAGCTAAACTTTCTAGAAAACTCATTGACATTATATATGATTACACTAAATTTAAACCAAAATACAGTATTAAAAATTCGTATAAATTAATAGATAAAATTGAAGATATCAAACTACCTGATAATGCAAAAATAATTTCATTTGATGTAAAAAACTTATTCCCGAGTATACCACCAGCAGAAACTCTAGTTTTAATTAATAACCTTTTAGAACAAAATAATACAAATCCAGTAATCAAAAAAGAAATTATAGATGCACTGAATATATGCCTAAAACAAAATTATTTCTCATTCAATAATGTATTTTATACCACTAATGAAGGTTTAATTATGGGAAATCCTTTAAGCCCTTTACTCGCAGAAATATTTATGGACAATTTAGAATCTATTATTTTCAATAACCCCTTAAGCAAGAATGTTTTATTTTGGCATAGATATGTTGATGATATTTTAGTTAGTTTTATAGGTACAATTAGACAACAGAACACATTCTTAGATTACATTAATTCATTACATAACGGAATTAAATTTACAATCGAAACAGAAACTAACAATAGCATTAACTTCTTAGATTTAACTATAAAAAGAATCAATAATAAATTTGACTTTTCAATTTATCGCAAAGAAACATACACAGATATTACGATACACAATAGTTCTACACATCCGTACCAACATAAAATAGCAGCATATAATAGTATGATCCATAGATTAATTAGCATTCCAATGACAAAAGAAAATTTTGAGATAGAACTAAATGTGATAAAACAAATAGCATACAACAATAACTACAACCCATTAATTATCCATAATATTTTATCCAAAAAGTTATTCCAGAGAGCTATTTCGAATGTCTACCCTATTATAAAATGCAATATTTCTAATAAATTTAAAACTATCACATATATTGGTCAGCCTACACTTAAAATTAACAAATTTCTAAAGAAACAAAACATTCAAGTAGCGTTCAAGACTAACAATACTATATCAAGATATATCAAAAATAATAAAGACAAAGTGGCAACCAGCAATAAATCAGGAGTATATAAGTTATTCTGCAATACGTGCCCAAAGGTATATATAGGTCAAACAGGAAGATCATTTAAAAAGCGTATAACCGAACACAGAAATTCATTCATTAACAATAAAATAGACTCGACTTTTGCAAACCATTTAATAGACAATAACCACCTCTCTAATTTTGAATTCAAAATAATGCACATAGAAAATAAAGGTAAAAGATTAAATTTGCTCGAATCATTGGAAATCAAGAAACTTAAAAATTCTAACTTTTTGCTTAATGATCAAACGGAAACAAATAGTTCACCCTTATTAAATTTATTCTACTAGTAAACATTGTTTTTTCTCATTCACACATTTCACAGAATTTAGTCGGTTATTTTCGAGGCAGGTAGCCCATATAGGCATGTTTTTTTACATTTTAGTTAGTTTAAGCTCACATCTGACGAAGGTACTGTGTACTGAAACAATTGTTATGTGTTAAGTAATAAACTGTGAAAATCTAAACACATTTTGTTTAATTAATTAATCAATATGGATATAAATTTTCATCAAGTAAAGGCCGAATCAATCCAAAATTTGTAAAAACGTTTAAAATATCCATGTATATCTGTTATGAAGGTTCAAATTTTGTTCTCTTTTAATTTTACAATTACAAATTAATTTGGCTTACCAAAACATAACCCAAAAACTTTCCTGTCGGGTAAGTCCAATCATTTCTAATTTTTCTTAACAATAAAATTGCTCTCGGTTGATATCCATAGAAGTTATGATTTTTTTACAAACTGATTTTGGCTGTAATATTCAAAGTGTACGTTCCCGAACATCTATAAAGATAAAAGAAAATTTGATGTTAACGACTGGCTTTGTAAAGCAACATGAATTATAAAAGAACAGTCCTTTGAGTCCTTATTCCTTTATATTCTTAATTACTTACCGCGAGAGAATTTTTCTATTAATTGAGACTTGGCGTTTGCAATTTCAAATGTGCATACCCACAAAGGGGCTGGCTGTAATTAGAAGTTAGCCAACACAAAACAGCGTTAAGTTCAAGTTGATTCCATTGAATAACAGTCAGGTTCTAAGCTTCCAACTTCCGGACACGGTGCAGAAAATGCACGCAGACATGCTCAAAGTTGTAGATTAATTAATACACTTACTACCTCGATGCGCCATAAATTAATTTAATTTATACGTAGATCAACTGTTCTCTTAGCGTATATTAATCACATCGATACATTATAACCGAATTTATCATGAACATCCTGGCTATTATTACGCAGCATAATTTGTAGTGTCAATAGTGTCCCTGCAATTATCCTCTGATGAAATATGCTCCAGACATATTAAAATAACAGAATCGATTTATTGCGGTTCAGATACTTCGCGATATAATATCGCAATAAATTTCAGGTATTATTATATCTTATAATTAGTTCTTAAATTAATGTTTTAATCAATAATTAATTTAAGCTCGTCAAGGAATAATTTTCAAAACGAAAAAAGTTAAATGAAATATAACACTTATTTCAAATATTGTAGAATATTTCCATAACTTGTAATATTTCCAAAACTTCTATAAGTTTACATAAAAATTAAAGAAATCCAAATGAAAAACATAAGATGAATTAAACTGACAATGATAATTAGGATACAGATTAAATAAGAGAATTTTTACTTTTATTATTAAAGGTAATACATAATAATTGTTTCAACACACAGTACCTTCGTCAGAAAAGAGTACTGAACTAATTTTGCTTCTATGCGAGGTTTTTTGCTGCAGCCTATCCAATGACATATGGAATACACCTGATTCATTTTTGGTGCAAGGTATCTCTATAATCTCTCCAGTAAAAATGTAAGAGAAGAATAAATATTAGTTCACCCGAATTGAAAGAAGCAATTTTTTCGGTGCGACCGAACTGCGGTCCGTTTTTCGAAAGTGACCGAATTGCGGTCAAAACATTTCTATGTACGTGGCAGGATGTAATCCTTGTCCGAACTGCGATCAGAATTTCAACGTGGGCAACATTAAGCTTTTAAAATTTAGGTAAAAATATAATATAATATTATATTTAGTATCGATTAAAATATAATTTCGGCGACAAAAATATTAAGGGATTAAGACCCCCGTCCCGAGATTTAGGGCCTGACCAGAGTTCAGTCGCGAAAAACAACCTTCTTAATGACCTTCTTACCTGTTTCAATTTTGACCGCAGTTCGGATGTCCCCATTTTTTTATGTATTCTCTTTACCGTCTGCCGGGCCGGAATCTGATCAAATGAAGCAGCCACATTAAACATTCGTTATAAAATAAATAAAAGCCTCATTTATTTTATTTACTCAATTGATGTGATACCACTATTATCGATGCTTATTTTATGTTAATAAAAACAAAACTGTCGCTATCTGTGACATTATTTTCAAATATAACGGAAAGGTTAACGCCAAGAAAATACAATAAGTAAAAGAAGTAAATAGCGGCTTAGCTGGTAAGGAAAAGTAACTGTCGACTTACGTTTCGGTCTTATTATTTTCAAAATGATATTTATTTACAGGACTTTCGTTTCGGTCCAAGAACTGTGAATTTCTTTAACCAATATGTATTTTGATTTAATCTAAACTATTAACTAATTAGTTATTATTTGTTTCAGGATATTTTTGGCACATAACAGACTTTCATTACGAGGCATATTACTCACAAATTGGGGACCCGAGGCGAGGTAAGAATTTGATAAAATGAACCTCTTTATTTTCTTAATACAAAAACGTAAATCGAGTCGTTAAACGAAGCCGGTATTTCGTCTTTCTTGTTTTTACCCCATTAAGAAAAAATGTTTTAGCATCGAATATCCTTTGAATAGTGAATACAACACCATGATGCTTGAAGCTGTCAGATGCCATGGTTAACGGATTGCGAAGAGAACAAATGTTTATAATGAAATCTGTCATATTCCTAATTACATTTATTACATTATTGTTGTCAAACTTCGTAATTGTAGATTGTTATTTGAATCTAATAGAATGTTAATCCATTCGTAGAGAGAAACGAAGCGACGTACGGAACATGGAACATACATTTGGTTTTTCATTTAATTGCAAAAGAGCTGCACACTTGAATCTGGCGAAATAAAATCAGAGCATTAATCAGTTTTGCACTATAAATATAGCTTTGCTTTCGACGGGAATGCATATTTTTACCTTACCCTGCATTATTTCAACAATTTATTGCATTCATACTGATACTGTTTTGATGCATGTTCGCTTGCTGCAGAAAGATCCTTAATATATGGCGTTATATTTCACTCTAAATTTCCGTACTTGTCACTCATGATTCTCTCATTAGTATTCCTCACATTATCCTTTCAAAATAGAACAGAACGATGTTAAAATCAACCGTTGAATTTTCCATCATCGATGCATATAACTTTTGCTTGATATTACGTTGTTGATGGACATTACTGGAAACCCAACCGTGTACTTATAATGCACATCGCGTCGTTGGAATCTATCCATTAATAAAATTTCTCTGTGTCTACTACCCTGGTTTACTTAACGACCGGTAGTGCCGCCATTCTCCTTCTCCTGCCCGTCCTCCTGGCCATTTTCTGGTCTATTTGGGATTATGTGCAAACCACTTGCATTATCTGGGAAATGATGTTGACCCAATGAATTTGCTTCGATCGTTCTGCGAAAATATTATTGTTCTTGCCGAAATGGCTCGAGTTAAACGCCTTCCATTCTAAATATTAGTTTTCTTAAATTGCCGGCAAAGTTTGTTTAGGCAAAGTCCTCTAATTCGTTTAAGTTGTTTTGAATGTTACTTCAAGTTTCGCTAATGAAGAAAATTTCTGCGAATGTAACCTTCCCCAGTGGATGTAGGATCTACATGCTCTCTCGTTAGTTACCGTTCCTGTAACGCTGCACTTATTCTGTATAATGTGAATAAATCTATTTTAAAATTTTGTTAAGACGAATAAAGTTTCCGTGCTGAAGCTTAATGAGTAATTTAATGAAATTATAATTCGTTAAAATTTAAAACTATATAAACGATAACTTCAAAACATTTACATTTGCATTTTTTGCATTACAAACTGGGTGTAAATTTACATAGATACATTATCGCTTTCAGTTATTACTGCATCCTCTCGCACTTAAAAGGCGTAGTTCTTTAAAATAGTTGAAGACGTCAGGTTCAGAATGTTCAACATCATTCACAGGTTGAAAAACCTAGTCAATAGCGGAAAGCCTCCTTAATCTTCAACATGACAATATTGAAGAACTAGAGTAGATGTTTTATTAGAAGTTTGTAGTCTTTGATGAAGTTGGTTGCTTATATCAAGGTCAAAGGATGAAACCTTCTTGTATTGCTTCCGTAACATATTTTTTTCGAATGAATTACTTTTCAGCAAAGAAAAGAATATGATCCAAGAGCTATATGAGCATAGACATTTGTAGGCATACAAGAAAATAAAAGAAGTTTTCATTTGAAGTGTAACTAGTAACAGCTACAGTTAATTCCATTTCTGATCGAGCAGTAAGAAGGCCCTTGTATTTGATAATACCATGTTAACATTCTACTTGACCATTACCTCTGGAATTATGTAATGTTCTGAGACCTGACTACAGCCCGTTTTACACGGTCATATTTTTGTATCAAATTTATTACGAAGTGAGTGAGAAGTGCCAGTTCAACCAATCAACATTCACTGTGGTAGCTTATCTCTCTCACTTCGTAATAAATTTGATACAAAAATATGTCTAAAACAGACATACAACAAATATAACGTGAATAAGTATAACACATTCAACAATGATTTCAATAACAAATTGCTCCTTCTACTATGAGAATTGGGATTAAAAACCCTCATCGAATCTTAGTCCTATTGTCTGGCTACCGTACAAGCTTTTAAAGTTTACTTAGTTTGTTTCACGTATGCATCACTGTTTAAAAAAAGATAGTGTACATTGCACTCCATCTTACATAATGGCTGTTCTTTGAGATTGTTTCGTCGCGACTTTGCCCGTACAAGAGACTAGGGAGTTCCTGCTACGAAACATTAATTATAACTTATCAGCTATCACAGCACTTTGCAAGTTGTTCAAATGACCGACCGTGTAAGTTCCGTGAAATTTCTGTTTTGAATTTTCCGTCCCTGTCTACTGTTTATTTATCCCTACTTGTTACTCTGAGGATCTCTTCAATTAAATTAGATTTATCCAGATGCTCCAATGAATTAATTGCCGTCAATTCTACAAAGTAAGAAAGTAGACAGTGTTTGTCAGCGAAGCGGAAAAATATTTAATTAATGAGGAAAATGAAACTAACGAACCTAACGGATTGCACAGCCACTTTAATTATTCAACTTTTAAAAATTTAATTAAGTTTTTAGAGAGTTTTTAATTATCCCTTTTTGTAACAAGTGGTTACCTCATGATGAGAGTAAATTATCAGTTGGATAACTATGAACACTTAGTACCTACGCTTATTCACAATATTTGACTAAGCCATTACCAACGCCGCCCGGAGCCAAGCAAAAGCGAATCGATAATGCGTATTCAACCTTATTTTGATTCCAAAACACCAAAAAAAAATATATTTCATATAAAAATAACACAACGAGAAAACAACTTGTTAAAATCTGCCTAGTTCAAAGAAATTTTTCTGTTCGCGACCTCTTTGTATTTCTTGTATGTCGTGCAACCTTGAAGATCATCTTCAATCATTAGAATTTCTTTGGGCTCGTGCTGCTGACACAACGTTGTTTGTTACGTTACGATAGAATCTCTTTCATTTTCTAGCCGACAAGTTCTCATTATTTGAAATGGGCCTTGTTACGCTGTTTTCGCCGCTTTAATTGGTAGCTCATGAGAGAACGATCCGCTCCAATTTATCGCAGTTCTTTTATTTCCGTTTCAGAGGGGACCGTTAAAATGTCGAAAGCAATTTGACAGACATATCTGTTGTGATGTATGTTGTTCGTCGCATATAAACTAAGTGACAATGATGTATTATTACTTTTCTTTTATTTGGAAATTATTGAGTTTTCCCGACGATGGATGATGACAACTAGAGTAAAATATCCTTATATGGTCTCAAAACTTGAAAGATACAAGTACAAACAAATAAAAGGCTTTCGCAGATTGCAACATTACATCACCGAATACACTAAAACACTCAATGAACCAGCTATAGTTACTTTTCTACGAACTAACACATCAGTTTATTTATAGTTATTCGATTCGCTATTAACTAGGACACTTCGCTGTCGTATAAATAAAAAACCCTATGCATAAAAGTTCTAGGATAGATGGAGAAGTTTCCAGAATAATTCTAGTTGTTTCTAAGTTGTACACAAAACTCGGGTAGCCTTCAAGAATTCTCCAGATGGCCTGGTTACAATCATAAACATTTTGTAGTCCAGAAAGCAATCTCTAAGCATTTTTTATTATTAAACATTGTATATTTCAATTAAAATGCAATAATTTGCAATGTTCAGTGGTGACTGATGAATTAAGAGGAAAGAAGAAGGGGTTTTGATATAACCGAAATGTTTGCCTTCAAAATATTTAGCAATGTTAATGTCTTTCAAGCAGCTTACCATTGCAAACTATAAAATTTTCTATTAGATATTGTTACGATAATGGTGTCTCCACCATGTTACGGTATGGGCGTCTCCATCATGTTACGATAAAGCCCAAGCCTCCACCATGTCACGGTAATGGGCGTAGGTAGATGGTAGTAGATGGTAGAGCTTGAAAACACAGTTGTTTAAAAAAGAAATTAATACCTCTTTATTCACGAAAAGGAATTAAATAAATTTAGTTCGGGGGTTTGTCTTGAAATGTAGGAATGCGGTCCGGGTGGTTGCGGTGACGACTAGCTCACGTTGTTCCCTTTAGGACGGACGGCAATGTTGTCGGCGGCAGTGGCAGGTGATGGCTTCCAGCAATGTTGATGCTGGGGTGGCGACGACGACGTTATGGGTGGCGGCGACGGCGTTGTTGGACGTTGGCGGCGGAAATGTTGCTGGACGGCGATATTGGACGTTGGCGGCGGCAATGTTGCTGGACGGCGATGTTGGGCGTCCCCTCGTGGATTGGCACTAGTGCCCTGAGTGGCTGAGTCCGTCTGGTGGAAACGACTGTTGACGGACGGACTCTCTGGGTGACGGCCTCTCCGATTGGCCGTCGACGGACTGTCTGTCGGACTGTCGGACTGACTGTGTACCGGACTGGGGAACCGACTGTCGGACTGGACCGTGGAACCGACTGTGGGACCAACTTTGGCCCGCACTTTAAATACACGTTTTTCGACGAGTTTGCACGTTGCATCTTCTTTGTTCTTGCCTCGTGTTTCGTCCAGCGATTTCGTATGTTTGCGGCTTTGTTAGCGTAAGTTCCGCTGATGTGTTATTTTGAAATATGAAGCCTTACGTTAGGTTGTATTAGTTACCTCCTTATTGTGTTTACATTTCGACACGTTTGCGGTGTCCTCGTTTACACAAGTTCGCGTGCCCTGATTACACAGATTCGCGTTTTAATATTTGTTCGCGGAATATAACCCGAAAGTTCTTTGTGTTTTTTCTGGAAAATCCCTTTCGTGACAATATTCCAAGACTAAGAGCTAGAAAATCAATAAGCTAGTTCATAGGTAACAATTTCAAATAAATCCCATCGCAAAGCAACACAGCAACTTTGCGTGACGTCAGCCTCAATCTAGTTTCGAAAACGATTTATGTATTCAAATTTAATTTACCTTGACGTTTAACAAACCCATAAACATTGATTTCTGCAGGAGATTAATTTTAATTCAAATTTTAGTTGCTAATTACTTTAGTGTGATCATGTCAATTTCTTGTCGAATTGTATGTGATGGAAATAGTCCAGAATCGTTATTTGAATTCTTAAATTTTTTAAATTTATTTATAATTAAGAAACAATGAATTTATTTAATCCACAAATGTATCGCTTTTTTTTGTAGACAACTGAACATACTTATAAACAATGAGGGTTTAAATAGTACAAGTTTTAATGATACATAAATCTTCATTATTATTAAAATTCTTATTTTGACCAGTTTCAGTTTATCGCAAGGTTTTTTTGAGATTGCTTATCTGCATAGTTCACCTTTGTACCATGCTTCGCACCTATTTCACATCTCTTCTTTCGAGTATTGGTCACGCTACATTTATTTTAATAGCGATACATTTAGTACAATACAAGATTCTATCTAAAAGAAGTGTGCAATTTCTTAAATTTTCCTGGCTCAATCTAGTAGATTTCCTGGATTATTTTTGAGTCAAGGAAGGTTTCATATTTGATTTGATTGATGGTGGATTTTTATCCAGGAATAATTTATTGTTTGAGCCCATGCATATAAAGGGTGTTTCAAAATGACCGCAAGATTTGAATTTCGCGACATTTTCTTTTGATCAAAAGTGTTGCTCTAAAAATTTGACTACTGTCAAGTAGACGCATCCCGATTATCAGTCATGGAATGTTACACGACCGAACAGCGGATTTTAATAGTGAAAACTTATTTCAAAAATGGTAAAAGTTTAGGCCGGTCCATTGAGTCACTAAGGCAATATTTTCAATGGACCGGCCTGACCGAGGACGACCTGATGATTTTTCGTTCACAACCGAGCCCGTTCGATTGAATTTCTCGATCAATCTCTTAACCGTTGAAGAATTTGGTGCGTTTTGCCGACCAAAAATTGCACGCATGCTGCGAACTGTTTGCGCTAAACTTTTACCATTTTTGAAATAAGTTTTCACTATTAAAATCCGCTGTTCGGTCGTGTAACGTTCCATGACTGATAATCGGGATGCGTCTACTTGACAGTAGTCAAATTTTTAGAGCAATACTTTTGATCAAAAGAAAATGTCGCGAAATTCAAATCTTGCGGTCATTTTGAAACACCCTTTATTTTGCTTGTCTCTGACCACGTGCCCATTATGTCCGGCGAAGAGAATAACAACACTTTAAAATTTACCTATTTTATATGATCATATTTCATCTTTTGTCTTTTCACCACAGTTATCGTGAATGGATATTTCAGGTTTTTTCATTATATGGGTGACTTAATTAATCTAAGAGTCGTTCCTCTTATATGCGTTCCATCTAAAAATCATCAAAATTTTAAATAACTATCTATAATAAATAAAATAATCATTTCCAATTCAATACTAGTAACTACTGACACAGTTAGAAGCAGCAAAATTAAAAATTAATTCAAAACAAGCTTGAATATTAAATTGTTCAATTTTAAAATAACAAAATTTGATTGTATATCTGAAGCATGAATTACAGCAGAACCTATTTCAATTTTATTTCACATCCGCTTTTCCGGCCAAAAATAGAAACATATTTTGTAATCTCCTCAAATTCAATTTTTAATTAATTTTAAATAATTATAAAAGTGCAGCTGTTTATGAATATTCTCTCTGTTAATGTAAAATCCGAAAACATCCATCCGTTAAATGTTTTAATCCACCGAACTGATGTAATTGGTAATATTTAATCGTGTTACTGTTGATTATAATTCGCTCGGTCGTATTTGTGAACCGAACGCATTAATTAAAAATGAAGTTTGTTAGCGCTGCCTCTACAAATAATAGCCAAAACGGATAAACTAATTCGAAAACAAAGTGATGGGGATTCAATTAAGTTGTATTAATTGACTGTCAAAGTTTGAAAGGGTCGAATGTTATTTATGAAGTGCGCACACTAAAGTTAACTCAGTTAGTGCGAAATTAAATTATTCTCCTATTGTAAATTTTTGAGGTTCAAGTTCTAATGACAAACTTTATTTGTTTCCAGAATGTGTTGGTATTACAATTTTATTAGTAATGAAACATTTTCATGGCTGAAATTTGTTTGTGAAAGTTATTTTCATAATTAGTTAATCAATATAACTGTTTTATTAATCCTGACATTAATAGCGAGATCTGTTACTGCCTTGTTTTTTGTTTTAAATTAATTTAAGTTTTCTGTTT
Organism: Dorcus parallelipipedus; assembly: GCA_958336345.1. Taxonomy (NCBI): domain Eukaryota; kingdom Metazoa; phylum Arthropoda; class Insecta; order Coleoptera; family Lucanidae; genus Dorcus; species Dorcus parallelipipedus. Next base: position 48,596,847 of record OY284475.1, read on the forward strand.
AATGTGATGTCCTTTACCAACATTTATCTTTTTTTCAAAAGAGAAAGTTAAGTGTCCAAAATTTTACAAAATTATTCATACCTTTCATTTATAACTGTATTAGTTTTTATTTTTTCAAAGGATGCATTCGATGATTATAAAAAGTATCTGCCTTCGTAAAAACGTTATAAATGTGAAGGTAGCAAAAATATGCTTGACCCTTTTCAATAGCATATTCTAACAGATGTCACATCATAAAGAACCACAACAATACATTTCGACTAACGAAACTGTGTATAATGTCCCATTTGGGAGTATTCGCTTCCTTTTCCGAAAATTCAAAATATTATAGCACACGGAGGTATACTGTGAAGTATACATATGCGTTGCAGAAGCAAATTTAATAGCTCCATTAACACCATACGGTTTCAATTATCCTTTTCCAAATTGCAAAGCAAAAATTCTGACTTGGGCAGGGGTTGTGGAATGGCGTCATCATTAAAAAAAAGAGCAGAAATAAATCAAAGCTCTGATGTAATTACCCTTTCCAATTGCATGTGCCCCAATTACCTCCTGTCTAATTGCACCCGTTCAGCCGGTGTTTCAACGGCGGGAACTAAAACCCGGGAGAATCAGTCAAGTAATAATTACAGTCGGATCAAGTGGCCGACGGAAGCGTTTCGAGGTCTCACGCAACGTTTGATGGAAATGCGGGGGATCCAGTGGACTACCACGATAGGATAACAGCCCTTTCATCATGCAGGATACACGGACCGTTCTCATGTCCACTCCAGACTAGAAGGACACTTCAAATTAAAAGGGGTTTTACTGCTTTTACTGGGCTTCCCTTTTCCTTCTGTTTTTCTTTCTCTAGATATGTCAGGTCAATGAGGAACGCTTTGTTACTATTTTTAGAACTTCTTTTGCACAAGAACTATTTACTTTACCCTTAAATTTTTAATTAAACCTTTAAAAATAACTACGAATCTATGTCGTGTCTATGTCAAAAGTGCTAACTGAAGCTTTAAGTGAATAATTAAAAGACAAATAAGCAAAGAAATAATAAAATAAGAACATTTTAATTACTATTTGTAATACATTAGTTTCTGTGCCATGTCTTGCTGATTTTTTTCTCATTTCATTGCTACAGTTTTGCCCTTTCTAATCAAATCGTAAAAAAGTAAATACATCAGAACAACATAAACACGTCACACTAGGAAAGAAGGGGGATAGGTGAGACAAAGTAATGATGACATAACCAAAAAATAGAATATAATGGACGTAAACATAGCGCACGAAAAACATATACAAAAGTAGGAAGAAATTACCATACATGAAACAAAAAGAGAGTATATTAAAATAACTGAAACGATTATATTCCAACCAAATCGATATTTCAAGTTGAAATAAAAAAAATTGTTTACTGAATGTAACTGATACCTACATAGAAAAATACGTTTTTCATATCAGAAATTAAAATCAGTCTGAGTAACAGATATTGTTGAACAAAAAATATCGAAACGTATTCGAACATTAGCATCGTGATAAATGTTGTATCGTTTGTAGTTATTATTTGTTGTCAATTATTTACGGAATTTTAATGCAGCTATTAATAATCGAAATGATATTCATTTTTGAATAAATACATAATATATTCAAAACGTTTAATAACACTGCGTTTATGTCACTATGTTACTTTTATTGTTACTGGGAGCAACATTTAAAATAATTTCAAATTATACGTATAGAATTCTCAGAATAAATTCATCAACAAAAAAAAATCTAAACAAACACTAATGGAACACAAAATTAAAATAATATTATTTTCTAGCGTAAATTAAGACAGCTTCAACGAAAGAAACAGAAACTCTGCCTTTATATTCCAAATCTTAAATTGAATAAAATATTGTAATACGAATAAATATAATAAATATATAATATATAATAAATATAATTTAAATGATTAGATACATTTCGCAAGTGACTTGGATTATGACCCATATGTACGTGTGCATAAGCGCAAAGCAAAGCGCAAAGAAACATACATCTTTCCCTCGTCAGAATTGTTCGAATTCAAAAATATATAAAAACTTCGCAGTTTTCCAAATCAAAGAGATTCAAATAAGAACATAATCTAGTTGTTACCAGGAACATATAAGCTCTCCTTTTTGTTAAGAGTGTGGTGTTAGGCTGATCAATCATGTAAGTTATCTTTGTGCAATTATATTTAACTTTATTTATTTATGTTCAATATATTAATTTAACCTAGCTACAACCCTTGTTTCGATTTATATCGTCACAATTTGAAAAAAATATTTGACCCCCAAGAAAATCTTAAAGATTTATTTATTCAGAAACAGTTGTAGGAAATAATGAGAAATCATAGAAGTTATACAAGACAATGTGAAAAGTAAGAAGATGAGAGAGGAAAGAAATACCAAACAACCAGAAAATTGAAAGGAACACCAAACACTGGTCAGAAGTCTATTTATTAATATGACGATTAGGTCACATTCATAAGATGGAAAAAGAGAACCAGAAAGTTATTTCTGTAACAATTTTAAATAAATTCCAACGCAAAGCGGCACAACACTTCATATGACATCAGTCTCAAAATCAGGCTAACCAAAATTAGATAATTGAGAAAAATATCAGAAGTTCTTGTACAAACTAAAGTTTTTCAACTGTATCGGAGAAGTAAAACCGTTTAATTTAATTATTAGGGTAGATTGGAAGAGCAGCTTATCTGAGATTCTTCCCTATGATTTCCATTGTGTATAAGTTAACAATGTTCTGCTACCATATATCTAGAAGTAATGGAAATAAATCATTTATTATTATTATTATAGAATTTTGTTGCAAGTCGGTTTTGATTGCAGAGGATTCCTCGAGCAGCCTCTGTACAGCGCAAGCTGGCTTCAATGTGTCTATCCTACTGTAATGTTAAGTCAAAAAGTAATCACAGGATGTCGTGATCTAAACTTTTCATTGTTATTATAAGTCTCAAGTATTTAGATAGTTCTAGAAATTGCCAAGCGAAATGGAAATTAAAATTGAACACAAAAAGCAGAGACAAATAGAATTACAAAACCGCAGACATTACCGAAGCGCTAAGTGGCATGTGGCAAAGTGACAAAGTGAATAGCACGTCTGAAACCATACAACCTCGAGCCGGCCCTTGTAATAATGTTTATCTCGTGCTAACCCGACAACTATTTGCATAATGAACACTTATTTATTCAAAGTGAGTATTAACAAGTTAATTAGATAATGCTGTTTACCCATTGTTACAAAGTCATTGTTCTACTCGCCCGTATAGCAACAGAACTAGACAAACAAACATCTTAATCTATTAGCCGGCGGCACGTCGCAAAAACCTGAAATCCCCTTTGTTATAAATGATGATTCCGCCCGGGGAAGAGATAAGAAATTAAAGATTTAATCGCAAAATAGGAGTCCATTAATAAAATTTCATAGTGTAACGGAAGACGCGCAAGGTATTAGCTATTTTTTGTCGTTAGCACAATTACTCAAGATTAATAGTTTTTTCAGGCGAATCATCAATATCTTGCTTGTCTGCAGCACCTCTCAGAGGTTTTTTTTCGCTGCTCAAGAAAACAAATAGTGTCTATTTATTCCATTTCAGGGAACACAGCTTTCATGTAGTAACGGACTATTGTGTTCCTCAATCAATGGAACGGGGGTGATAACCGATACATTTAGCAAGACGTCTCTTTTAAACAGGAACGAAGCATATATCCGAAAGTACGAAGTTTATTTTCCACGATGATAAAATTCATTTTGCTTCTGGTTAAAGAAATTTAGCATCTTTCCAAAAAATATAATATACATTTTCATTTATTCATTTAATAATTCCTGCTTAACATAGGGATTGTGCAATCGAGCAGAGTGGAAATAATTTCATCAAGTGTGATTTATCGATGCCTGTATTCACTAATATGTCAATTCAAACTCTGACAGATACATATTGGCCGTCGCACTTTCAATAATTGTCTGGAATGATTGGTTTCTCATGCAACCACACTCTAAACCATAAATCAATTTTAAGCTGCAAAATTGTACGATTCATACCATGATCACCTCTGACGTTGTGCTTTTATACAAATGGTTTTTGTTAATTTATAATGGTTTAAAAAATAAAAATTATGAATATTATTGCTGAATTTAAAGAGCATAAAAATATAATGTTCAACTCTAGGTTATTGTTAGTTAATTCCGTTTCGTTTTCTTTTCTATGAAAATGTGGTTGTGAACAATTTATTTCCATAAAATAAGCCGTTTTACGTAAGGGCAAAAAGTTTATTTTACTCATAAACACCCAACTACAGACACATGTTGCAACTTACAGTTGCTAACTTTAGCAATCATACTTTGGGTTTGTTAGTGAGCTAGAAAATGAGATACATTACATATTCATATCGATTCTACACTAACTACCTACGTTTACCACGCTCAGAGCAGTTCCTGAAACTTAATTACGATAGTAAAATATTTACGGAATAGTTTATTTGTTTTATTAGCTCGAGCGCTGCCGAAAATTTCCATAATAAAATCGCTCGATCCTCCGGAGGAAACGGCGTTTAACTTAAACTGGTATTAGAACAACAACTTGGCGAAATCAAATTTAAGTCGAAACTTGCATTAAACTAGACCATGGCGGTCGAGATTTTACCACTCGTCTCTCTAATTGGCCAGAATTTAACTACTTCGTCCGATAATTCCTTAAAGTTTCTGAGACTGTGATTCATTTCATTGCGGGAAGTTTCGACGAATAGAAACGAAACTTATAAAATTAAACAGAGCTTTTATTTTTAGTTTCAAAAATGAAAGAAAAAACTCAAGCAATTTGCTTTCGATTCATTAATCAAAGAGAAAAACTCACTGTTTTACAGAGGTAGCAAGTTCTCAGTTAATTAAATAATAAATAAAAATAAGTATGAAGAAGGAAATATTCATAAAATATTTTCCGGTATTACTAAAGAAATTTCAAAAATAGTTGAAATGAAATCAATAAAGCAGATGGAGTTATAATTGGAGCAAAACATAATATTTGCTCAGGACAAAATGAGTAAGCACGTTTTTGTTTACAAAAAGTAATGTTAAACAATGATATGAATGATCAAACGTTTACATTGTAACGTAATATGCTGTGATCACGAGTTGAGTGATTTGATATTCAAGGGAACAAATGAGTTCAAAAATTGAGAATGTTTTCACATCAACTGGGTTGTTTCAGTCCATAATGACTTAACTTACCTATTTCAAGATATTGCTGAATATTTACGCGACAAAATTTCCTGAAATTTTAGACAATGCAAAAATAGTACCTAAAGGAAATCAAGAAAAATTGAAAAATCCTTGAATTTCAATAATTCTATATCGCCAAGGAGTGTTACATTATTAAAATGTTCTTTCTTCAGCAAACTTTATTGTTATCAAACTGCAGTGCACTGAAAAAAGAAAATGAAATTCAACCCCTGTCGTATCCTTAGAAGCCGGATATTAATTCGGTTGAACACGCTTGAAGCTCCACCGAAGTGAATTAAAAAAAATCTTTTAGTAATACAGAGACGTTTACATTACTGAATAAATATTTCATCAAAAAAAAAAATACAATTACCGATGTATGTAGCGGGTGTACAACAATTGTTGTAGTCCTGAGTGGCTGTGAAATCAAACATTTTTAACTAATTATTGTTTCAAATTACAATGAAACATTAAATATGTAAACAAGAATTTATTTTTTGTTTGGAGTCAATATTCGAGACGTCAATTCAACGATGCGAAGTAAGAATCGATATTCATGTTCACAGCCACCCAGGACTACAATAATTGTTGGACACATGTTATTTAACGCATTTTAAATTAGCAAACACATAATAATTTTAGAATATTTGAGACACAATTTGCACCCTACTGTAATTGTTTTATAAAATTCCATGTAATGTTGTTTATGTAAGGGATATTCCACAGATTTAGATTACAAAATTAATCGAATAATTTATTGGGGTATTATCAAATGCAACAACAATACCGTCTGCAAAACACGTTTAACTTCTGGAAAAAAGAACGTAAATCGGGCCGTTGTTTACAAACGTTTCCTGTTACAAAATAAAAAGACCGCACTTTAAATTTGCTCGGCTAAATGCAGTCAAAACGGCTGAAAAACGGCGCACTCGCCTACGATAATGTGGGAATCCGAATCCAGCGATTAAATAAATAATCGGTTACACAGTTCGCTGATCGGAGTATTCGAACACATTATGGAATGACGAGACAAAACCGCGTCGCAGCCGCAACATATTGTACCCGTTGAATGGCGTAGGTGTTATTTATGCAGATTCAAAGCGAACAATGAGTCAAAACTAACACTCTCCCTTCTGTTTGATTTATATAATATGAACTGAACAGATTTGCGAGGAACGTACAGCAAACAAAAGGGCCGTGTATCAGAACATGTGGGGAATGTGTCGTTGAACGACGTGGGATCGCGTTTGTCCTTAATTAAATAAATTTATTGCTTCCAGAGGATTTTCTGGCCTTACAACTATCCCTCGCAGAAATTAAATACTCCTCCTATCCTACAGTGATAGATAAGAACTTTGACAGGTAGAATCGAATAGAGATAGTAGCTATAGTTTCATGTTTCCTTGAAGTACTGCAGTTCATTTTCTTTATTATTTTCATTATTTGCCCGTCGGATCAATCTGAGTTAAGAATACAACGTGACCTCCATCTGCCAATGGCAAAGCTGTTTCACAAAGGTAAAAGCAGATCGCTTTATAAAATATATTATTATTAGTTTATTTACATTGTACATACATTTCTTGCTCTTTGTTGTTGCTACGCCTACGTACAGGTATTAAAACAATTTTTTTATTTTATGTTATTTTTGGAATTTACCTAATTTGGTCTTCAAATTCATCTTCTAGAAAGTCTTTAGAATACTGGCAAATTCGACTTTAACTGAAAAGCTTAGTTCGAGTCACGAAAGATATGAGCAACAAAAAATATCACAAACCATTAGGAACCAACAAGATTTAAGGATTTCTCCATAATTTCTTGCAATTAGTTAAAGTAATAGTTTCTATGATGATTTCAATATTCAATGAATTCAGTCAACAAATCGTTATACCTATGAATTAGCAATGCATGGATTCTAAAAGAATTCAGTTTTAAATCAACTGCTCTCAGAAATAAAAAATTAGTTTCAGTCAAGTTCATATAACCCCGTTATTGAAAAGTTGCATCTTATCAAATTCTGTGTATTACTCAAATTATTGTTTATCGACCTTCCCTTGGGATTTCACCGGCAGTTTCTTATCTTTCGCTTAGTTATTATAAGGATCGGCTTCATCCATTCCACTTTATTGAGCTTCATCTTCGCCCTTTTATAAATTACTTATATTAAATTTTATATACTTTATTGCGTACTGCTACCGACTAACGATTCAAGTATATTATTACAAGTACCATGGGGTGGTTGAAACTTTAATAAAATTCTAAATTTTTGTTTTCATTAAAACAATGTGATAGATTAAATTATAAAACGTCGTATATTCGTAATGTGAATACATATTTATACGCAACCACGCTATAGTTTACGATAAGTCGCGTTTAAAAATCAAAATGCCGCGAAATTAGATTTCGGAGGGTCGGCGCAACGAGGCTGATACTGACGGCGGTGTTGATGGGATTTTGAATTATTAAACATTTTCTCCTTGCTTTCAGCTCAACGACGACCTAAATAAATTTAAAGTGGTGGCAGTCATTTTTAAGCAGCGTTCTAAAAATTTTTAATAGTTTCATTAAAAATTGGAACTCGTTAAACTGAAGAAGGCTCTCATCTAATTGCATAATGCGTTTTACTTTATCTTGTAAAACGCTTTATCTAAAATGTAATTCAAATTGAAAGTATAAGGGAATAAAAAAAGATAAATGCAATTATCTCGAGATGACAAAGCTCCAAGCGCAGGGAATTTCATTTCTGTTTCTCAATATTATTTTTTATAACTGGTTTCACAATTTATATTTTCTTTTCATAAGGACTTTTCCCGCAGAGTGCTGGGTTTCACTTTTTTTGGGATTGTTTGGATGCTGCGGAGAAAGGAGAGTGAGGTAAACATGCGATCTTGTAAATTCCCTAATCACACACACCCATCAAAGATTTGGAATTCATTCCGTTAGATTCAATAACTTCAAATCGTCAAATTAATTTTAAATATGATGTTCCTCTGCTTATTTGGATGTTTCGTCAAAAGAAAGAAACGGGAAAGATAAAAATAAATAAGAGGGTGAAATATCATCAAAGAAATTCTCAAGAAAGCTGAAACTTGGCAGCTTAGAAATCTAGAAACAAAAAAGAAAAATAAAGCTAGAATTGGTAGATTTGTATTAAATTTATAACTTATGATTTAAAATTCTGACTGTTAGTTCAATTAATTTATTTTTATAATATATTGACTAGTCACATTTCACTGTGTAGACAATTATTTTTATTTATTTTTTATTGGTTATTAAATTACACTCCAATTTTCCCAGGCGCATAAAAGAAAATATTCCGCGGTTGTCCTTAGAAATGAATTTTTAACTTTCCTGAATTTCAAATTCATTCGATTATTTTGTAATTTTAAGAACTCGACGAGATGAAAGCGAAACCGAAAGAAACGAGTAATGACATGTAAATAAACTTACGGGGGGGAAAGTTTCGGAAAGCTGAAAAATGTACGTGTATGAATAGGTCAAAGCTGCGAGTACCGAGGCATTATCAGAAAGTTCAAACGTATAATTAATTCAATTTCGCATAAAAGAGAGCTAAAAATTGTTATGAAATACGTTTGCTAAATGAGAACCTCTCTGAGCGAAATGAAGTTCGGGTTAACTCCAAGCAAAGGATTTCTAATTAAATTATATTTTGTAAATGTGAAACGAATGTATTTCACGTGTGTATTTGAAATAATTGGAAGAAGAAAATAAAAGCAGGAGACATTTGATGAGGTAAGTATCCCTGAACGGATGTTCTGTTTACTTTCCAAAACTGTCAATTAATATGAGCAAGTAGACAAAGAATTATTCCAGTTCGTTCCCGTTTAATTATACAAAGCGTTTTCTGTGTGTTGAAACTGAGTATTTTATGGACGAACCTGATATGGCGCAGTATAGATATTTACGCATTCTCTTTTTGAAATTGCGACGAGATAATTAACGCCTCGTTATCCTGTATTGTGCTGATTAGCGTATACCAAACTGAAAGGTAAATATTGCACAATATTGGGTATTGTATTTACATAATCAATTGCATGATGCTTCGTCACTAATTGAAAGTCTCAATTTGAATCCAAATTAATAATTAAAGCCTCATTGGCGTTTAAATTGACAATAAATCTGTTTGCATACAATGCCACGCATAATTCAAAAAAATTTAATTATATTCTCAGATTATATTCAAACAGTGAGTTTGTGTATATATTTTCCCCAGGGACGAATCGCTTGCTGAATAACATCCACCCAGGAAGCCAACATGTATATACGTACTTCAAAGGCTTACAAACAAATTTTATAGTTGGCTTTATGAGCTACGCCCAGCGTTAGAAATTAGTTAACGACCTTTTATATGTTGTCTTCTAAGCCTCACTCCAGCAAAGTGGGACAAGGGTTTTGCATGTCTCACATAACGACTCAAAGGAGGATAATGATTTTATAAATTCAGTACTGCTATTATAACGTACGTAAAGTGCCCGAACTCTGATCGTACAAAGAACATGAAACGCATTTGAATACAGAAACGTGAAGCTGGAGTTCTATAACCTTATAACAACTGTATTAATAAAGTTTGGAGCTATTGTCTTTATCACAAAAAATCATGTTAAAATTGAGTAAAGCGAAAAATATGTTTCTTTCAGTTATAACGTAACTAAGGAGTACTATCTCCTGCTATACAACAGGTATTATAACGAAAAAGAACTCTACCGGTATATGTAAAAGTAAGTTTTGTAATGATGTAGAAACTATTGATCCTTATTTTCACCTAATGCCTCTGTTTACAATTACGTATTCACAGCATAAATGACAAAATCAATTCCATTTTCTGGGTTATTACGTAAATGACCGGCAATTTTCGGGCAACTTGACAACTTTCTTAAAAACTGGCTCGATTATATTGTTCAGTAAACATGTATATATAACAGATATAATATTTTATAATCAGATAAAAGAAATTAAATAGAAAGCGAAATTAATTCGTGGAAATTCCATATTTAGATTGGCCGAACTTTTCCTGATTGTTTCTTTTTTACAAAACATTGAATGATTAGAACAAATTTCAAGATAACGTATATTTGTAAATTCTTACCAAAAACAAAGAAATTTATAAATAAGAAACATAGCAGACTTTAAAAGCACCTATTCCTTATCGGAATACAAATCGCTTCTAATTGCAGGGCTCTTTCGTATCGTCGTTATCTTTCTGTAATTTTCAATTTTCATACTTCAATATTCTTAATATTTTATATACCTACTTGATCTTGAGTTAAGTCTTCCTCTGACTTCCAATCATTCTACATATGTCGGTTGGCTGAAATATACAGGATGTGTATACAGGATGCTAACTTTTTTATTTGAATTTTTACGAGGTAGCTAGAAAAGTTTCAGAACGTCACCTGCTGGATTTTATGACAACATCAGAAAAACAAATGACTGTCAGGTGTTCGAGATTTTCAGTTGTTTTCAGCTTTTTAAATGGAACGTTATATTTTTTAACATCGCATCGCGTTCAAGGCGTCAAATTAATTATATCTATAAATTATTACCTTCCAAGACCTACTATTTGACAATTTTAATATGAACTAAATTTCAAGAACCGATTAATCAGAATAGTTAACAAAACTGACAATTTGAAAACAAAAAAAGTTGAAAACATTTGAAAATCTCGAAAACCTGACAGTCATTTGTTTTTCTGATGTTGCCATAAAATCCAGCAGGTGATGTCCTGAAACTTTTCTAATTTAAGCTACCTCGTAAAGATTCAAATAAAAAAGTTAGCTATTGCAGCCATTTTCCGTGAACACCAAGATTTATTAATTAAATGATTTATAAAAATAGAAAGCTTGCAAGGTAATATTTTAGAGACATAATTAATTTGACGCCTTGAACGCGATGTGATGTTAAAAAATATAACGTTCCATTTAAAAAAGTTGAAAACAATTGAAAATCTCTAAAACCTGACAGTCAATTGTTTTTCTGATATTGCTCTAAAATCCTGCAGGAGAGGTCCTGAAACTTTTCTAATTTAAGCTACCTCGTAAACATTCAAATAAAAAAGTTAGCTATTGTAACGGCTTCCCGTGAACACCCCTGTATGATGACAATATAAAATTCATCAATTTCTCTGCTGTCTGGGCCCAGATGTGTATAGAACTATCATTGACCTTCATTCCCTGAACGCTTATTGATATACCCTAAATAATAATTGTTATTAGAATCCTATGGTTGCAATCAGATGTATTTTTTCTAGTTACTAGAATTTAAAAAAAATGGTTTTAAAAAATGCTACAAAATTGTATTTCTCTAGCCAATTCGCTTTTAAATATTGTTCATGGAGGATGAAAATTCAGAGAGCAGTTTACAATTATCCATTATCTCCCTAGGACAATTCACATCAAAACAATCTACATGTTTTGTGGATAAAGCTCGCTCTGCTTGATCATGTATCAATAACAAACTTTTCTGGATCAAATCAAAACGGCACGGTGAATTCCATAAATGTCAGAAGTGAAATATAGATAATGGGGTGGCCAACGTCGCTCAGGCCAATTTTAAAACGCCGGCGCTATCGATTGCCGGGGCTATTAATTAATTTGATTGTATTAAAACGGCACCGCTTTCACGATAAATTGGGCAATCTTGGACTTTTATTAATATTTATGGAATCTGCGAGTATTAATATCTAAAGAAAATTTATTGCAAGCACTAAATTCTATCTGCGTAATACCGGACTAACTTTCCTGGGGTTATTATCTGGTACAACACGACGAGCACAAAACCGATACTAGCAGCACTCGATTCTAGTATTCCCGGAGCAGTATTTGCACATAATTGCAAGCCCACACATTGCTGCAGCTTATTGAAATCACCCTTCCTTTGTATCTTGCTGCAGATACGTCCAGAATTGGTCAAAAGCATTAGCTGTAATTTTCCGGGAAATCCATTTTAGATATTAATTAATTAATTAATTTTCAGTCATTAGCAAACGATTTCTTTCTGATTTCAATGTCTGTGTCTTACTTCTGATTCTATTTTTCTGAAACAGAAAATTGTAAAATTATTTCGTGACGAATTCTGAATAACAGATCCTTCATTTATCAATGATTTAATATATATTTTTTTATATCTTCTTGAGGTAACTTTGCGATTAGTATAATAGTACTTTTCTCTCGTTTTATAATGAACAGTAGATATACCTACCTCTCTTTTTTAAACATGTACTTATATCCAAAGATCATAATTCGAGCCACATCCTGCGGACAAAATACGAAAACTTGCTACTCAGAGTGCACACAGGTCTCCAAGTAGATCAAACAGTGGGAGGATCGAGTCAAGGGAGCATTCGTAAAACGCATTATGCAAGGAATCGTCGCTGACGATAGAAGCACGTGTTATATTTAGCAACAGACACAACGATAATTTTTACAATTTGAAAAGTTTACATAGTACTGTAGGTAACTTGACTGATTCATAGGCATAAGAGTTTTCTCAAAAAATATATAAAAGATTGCTATTTTGCTCAACGGTTATTTTTCGTTTATGCAAATATTTACTTATGCAAAGTAATATTAATTTGATGTTGCGACGCATATATGTATTCACCAACTGATAACAAAAAATTACTTAAATATAGCCGTAGAATACCATCGTCGATTGTATTGCTGCGATAGACAAGGCGGGACACGTGTGCGTGGCTAGTATGTGGTCCTAAATCGTATGCTTGATTATATCCATTTACGTATATATAATAATTATTTCGATTAATTAGCATCCTAATCTGCTAACGTTAATGGAGTTTGTTAGTTTATTAATGAAATATGAAAAATAGAAAAACAATAAAGAATAGAATATTAATAAATACTCTGAGTGTGAAGTTCTTGATTGTCTAGAGTCCGCTACTCTCGTCTCTACATAAAAAAATATAACAATTGGTACAAAATAATATAACAATAATATAAACTGGTCAGAAGCGTCATGAAGCGTGTTCATAGGTTTTTTTAACACAACAGCAGTTACCTATGGAGTAAGATAAACGACAAATTCGTGTTTACTTTTCTTGCCGAAATCTTGAAAGAGTTTTTACATTAGGAGAGAAGTGAACCCGGACCTCTGGCCTCACCGAATGAATGAAATAATTAGTCCTTGTAATCCACAGCATTGCTCTGCGAACTTGTATGAACGTTCCATGACAACGTTAATCATTTCTTTTCCTATGCTATTACGAGTACAATATTTTTATTCTTCGTCTTATATAAAATCTTCTCCCCGGACAACGCAGTACGACTTGCCCCTAGGGGGTACGCGCGGCATATGACAATCACAAAATTGATTTGGTTTTCAGGTGGTTTACTCCTAATTTGGATCTAATCTGATGATGGTGATCCCCGGTTCAAAAGTGCTGTGAATTCCGTTGCTTAGCTTCGCATACAGCTTGGAAATTTCGTCAATACGAATGCTTTGCTTCAACAGTTGTAAATTAGCAATCTCAGCTTATTTAATTTGCATAAAGTGAACCCAATTTTCCTTCCTCGTCACGTACACCATGAACTTCTTCTCGATGTAGCACCAAAGCTTCTCCACTACCTGCGACACCGCTGCCCAAGCGTAGCCCAGCATTGACTTAATATCCAGAAATTCAACGATACTTCTTGATGCCATTGATTGGGACTACACAGAACCCTACCAGTAGGAAACATTTTCACCGAGTTGTTGCAATATGTCAGGTTTAGTATAAGGAGAGCACATATCCGAACACATTGTTAAATGAAGACAAACCTGTTAGTTCATATTTATTTGTTTTTTATGATGATAAAGTTCATGCTGTGTTTAAAAACTATCCACGAACACGCTTCAGTTCCATTATTCCAAAATCTTGCGAATCAAGTCAAGTGCGTAGCTCAATGTAACCATCGTACATCGTATCTGATGTACCCTTTCAGACGACCTTCATCAAAACCAGAAATGGATTTACTTCTCAGTAGTTAATAGTGTATTTATACTCCTTCGGATGTGATCTCCATTTCGGCATAAGATAACATCTTCTCATATTTATTGATGCGTGGCAACTCTTGCAATTGTGAACAATTTTTTAATAACGTGTTTATCCGACCTGAAAATGCACAGGGTGACTGGTAAGTCGACGTATTCTTTTAAGGGCGTGTTAGGAGAGCTCATTTGCAATTGATTTGATCATAATATGCATTATACAAAATGCAATAGTTTCTGAGATATTTTAATTTTTGAGTTTTTCATAGAAATACGCTCCCTACTACCATTTATTTGGAATTATTCAGAGAGTATAAAAGTTTTTCTTAATATTTATGTTTTCCTGGTTAGACTAAATAATAGTACATACTACGCAACAAACATTAAGTTCAAAGCTTTAATAAGTTTGAAATACAAAGGCTGAAAAGACACTAAAAAAATCCAACCTACTTAAACTTTCATTCTGATTTATTTTCAAAATTTGAACTTCCAATCAATGAATGTTCAATGGATTTTTTTTAGAGAGGTATCTTTTCATTGTATTTCAAACTTATTAAAGTTTTTAACCTAATGTTTGTTGCGTAGTATGCACTATTATTTAGTCTAATCAAGAAAACGTAAATGTTAAGAAAAACTTTTATACTCTCTGAGTATGTTAGGAAAGAGCGTATTTCTAAGAAAAACACAAAAATTAAAATATCTCATTTTGTATAATGCATATTATGATCAAATCAATTGCAAATGAATTCTTCTAACACACCCTCAAAGAAATACGTCGATTTACCAGTCACCCTGTATAAAAACAAGTTTCAGTTCAGCTTTCACAACAACTTGATCGGTGATGATCTTGGATCGAAGTCAATCCACTGCTTGCGTACAAAAACTTACTATTTATTCAGAGTGTACACATCACTGATACACACGAAATAGACCGGAGAGTGGGGGAGGGATGCAAGGAGTCGTCGATGATGATAAAATGCGCGGGATAATTCTTGGCAGAAGTGACCCTGTTCTTAGTATAGTTACGCCACCATGCACAGTTCTGCATGCAACTTGGATAGTCACCACTCTAATCGCTCTCACTTTTTTCTTTGTCTGATGTACTCTTTATCCCTTTTCTTTTCCAGTTCCACAATTATTCAAGTCAGATTCTTCTGACGAATTGTCTACGTTGGCTAGCCCATTGTCTGTTCTATGAATTGGTGGCAGTCACCTTAAAAGGTATTCACGCTGTTTTTCGTTAAAGTAAAATGTCCTTGGATCAAAGACACAATCCTACTATATTCGACGACACTGAAATATGAAATATGGACGCTTGTTGTAATCTGAATGATGATGTATATATTGCATATTATATAATATATTATATGCATATTGTCCACACTTAATCTTAACGCATAATCCCATTTCCTTCCGTCAATTTGAAGTGCTATTTCTGTACTATTTTCTTCGCTTCACATTTCAACAGATAGCAAACTATGTTCAGTGTTCTGGAAGCTAAAATACTCTTCAAAAAGAAGTTGCTTATTAGCTCATTACCCAACTCCATAAATTTTGAGTGATTATCACTTTCAAGTTAAAGAAACAATTTTTTTTAATTATATTTTCTCTGACGAATAGTAAGGAATGCATTTGAGCACCATAAGCCTAAATGGCTCCGGTGCCTCCAGTGCAATCATGCAGACAGGACCTAGTCATGGAAGAAGAAAAAAGTAACACATTTATTATGATTTTTTCTTTTTATTTCATTAACAAAGTAAAACCATTATTTATGTTGCATAAAAGTTATTTAATTACCTGTGTCTTTCATTTAATTCTGCAGTTCGGCGAGCCAATTAGATTGATATCGGAATTTATAGACAAACACAGCATTCCCGTAAATAACAACATTCAGGTTGGGACCTTCATAAAATACGTGCCAGCACCACTGTTTAGCTAATAACATTTCCGCTGGAACTCACAATTTTCTGTTTGCAACACAGGACAGCACATGGAATCCTGCGGTGCATTGACGACGGAATGTTCAAATTCAATTCAGTTCTATTAATCAACCTGACGTTGTACTTTTAATTACCATACAGCGAGGTAATAAAAGCAACATGCGATTATCCTATATTACATAACGCATGCTTCAAAAAGAAAGGAAACCGTAGAGAGCTTATTAGTAAAAAATATTCCCGCTTTGTAGGTAATTTATTAAGCAAATAATAAAAAAGTAATTACGATCCAGACCCTTTGAAATAAACATTCAAAGAAAACGGGATGATAAAGGGATTTGTTTGTTTCGCAATTTATTTAGGCTTTGATATCGTTCCTTTTCTACTTAATAAACCCAATGTATGTTGTATTCAGCGTTCATTCCGGAATATTTACCCGGCCCTTATTATATTAAAATTAATTATGTACAAGCGAACCAGTTTTTGTATTTACTTTAACGTGATACGGTAGAAGTGGAATTGAAATAAGTTATAGAATCTACGAAAGTTTCCAGACCTAATAAATAATATAAATTTGTCATACTAGGTAATTTTGAAACGCTCACCTTTTTTTTATTTTGAAGTTATTTTTTATGTAAATAATTAAATCTAGTATAACATAAATTGTGTAAAAACCTTCATAGCAAGCAGTCAATATAAGCCACTGTCAAAGAAATACCTTCACATGAATAAGTTACCATCGTTCTGAGCACTTTATTGATTATAACTATACAAGGACTAGCAGACAGAATACTGAAATATTTATCTTTAGTATTGCATTAACAAAAGCAACTTTCCTATAAATCACACGTGTCATATATTGTAAAACCTTATTTTTAAAATTATTTTCTAATTTCATAGCTAAATATTTTACAAATACTATTAAAGAGGCGCTCTCAAATACAATGATATAATCAACAATTAAAAAGTAAAAAAAGGATACAAAAGTTCATATACTATTTAAGTTTAACAAACGAGAAGTTATGTTCTGGAAAGATATTATTTCCACGTTAAAGCAAAGTTTATAAAACGTAAAGTGTACGTAATGTGTTCAGTTTCTCTGAAATTAACTGCAGAAAAGCGTTTAATATACCATGCATGTAAAGAATGTTAATTCTCTTTAGTATAATTAAACCTTGTCTGGGGCGTTAACTTAGCTTTTAAGAGCAGTACCTCCGGTACACACGTACACCGGAACACTGTTGAACTTAATTCTATTCATTCCCCATTACCGACGTATTTCTGTATACTAACACAGCTACAATGACAGGGTGTTGGTGGTCGGAGTACGAGGCTGGATCCGGGGGTTCCAGGAGACATGCAGGTCGTTATGGAGACTACGCTTGCGATGCCCCGTGGGATCTCATCGAATCAGCCACCAGAGCAATGATGTTTAGGCAGGGCGATGTCGAATTCGTGCTGTGGACCGGGTGAGTGATATATGTTTGAAATTTCCTTTAACACCGAATTGAATTTTATGGAATTTTAATACGAATGAACGCGCGACGGCAATAATGTTTGCCGACTTGATGGCTATAAATATTTTATGCTCGTAGCGACAAGAATAACATGTCACGAATAACATCACACGAAATTGTACACATTATGCGAGTCATTGCATAGTTTTAACTTCTACGTACTTTACATCTAGTTAGTTATGTCGGAACCATGCCAAGGACGTATACCCACAATTAAAATATCGGTATTGATATACGGATGTTAGCCAAATCTGTATTAGAATTATCGATCCTAGTCTTCGGTACCGGCGGTAAAGCTTTACAAACTTTATTTAAAAAATAACACGTAGTATCGTAACATGATTTTAGATTAAATTTTTTATTCGTTCTAATTTATGAAATAGAATTTTTTTAAACATTTGTCCTCTAATCAGTGGCATGACTTCTCTTATTGGTCTTATTTTGTCGATTACTATTTCATTCGCTCTGTACATGGAACATGGTTTAGTTAGAGAGTTGTAAATTGTAAAAAATTAATAATAATAATAACCTTTATTAATCCTTTAAATCAACATGGACATAGGACAGGTCAAAATGCAGAAGTAGTAGCAGTAGGGAGATTAATAAAAATATAGAAAAAATTAACAGTTCGCAGGTCACAAAACGACAATAATAACAAACACATAACATACACACAATGTTACATTCAAAACTCACGGAGTGAGTAAAAGCAGTGTTCAAGTAAATGTTTCTTTAAACGATATTTAAAAATATTGATTGAACTGAATCCTTAATGAAACCTGGCAATCGATCATATATGCTGATGCAGGTATATGCTGACGATCTTTAGAAGAGAGCGGTGTTGTGACGCATTATCCTTAATTCTTCGCGCTGACGGGTATCGTAGTCGTGATTGGCCCCATTTTTTGTGAAAAGCTCTTCGTTCTCGCGTACAAACATTGCACAACTGTAAATGTGTATGCTCGGAAACGTGAGTATACCTTTGTCTTAAAACAAAAATTAACAAATAAGAAGTAAAAAAGTGATGATATTTACTTCTAGAACGGACAACAAATGTGGGAGAACAAAAACGAACATAATGTAAAAAAGAAGTGAAGGTACATTAAAAAAAAAATACAAAAAATGTAATAGGATATGAGGGAGAAAAGGGAAAATAATGGGTATCGAAGACTACACAGAATCTAATACATCAACAAAAAACTATGAAAACAAAGAATACAGCAAACATTAAAGATGTAATTAGGAAAATATCATCATAATCTATCTTGAGAAATACTCACCACAAGGAGAGATGGCATGGTTATTACAGAGAAGTGCTCGTGAACAGAGATGTAAACATTAGTGAAGTACAAGATAAGGATGGAAATGAATTAGAATTAAAGAAAGAAGCAATCCAAGAAGTCCAATTGCTATTATAGTATAAATTATTCCTAGAGTTCCAAAAGTTTCCTTTTTTCTTCTTAAGCTCCTCCCACCGATCATTGGCAGAATCACGACAGAAATTAAAAAAATATCAAAGAATTGATGGGAGTGAAAGAAAATTTCTGAAAAGATATATAAGGTACAGTAAAAATAATAGCACTAGTCATACATAAATGAATCAATGTAAAAAATAGAAGCTAAACAAAGACAGAAGGCCTTATACAGAACAACTAGGCGTTGCCGAAACTAGAATTGATGTCTAATTTACGCAGAAAGAAAGATCTAAAATTGGAGGAATCAGCACAAACGATTAATTAATTAAAGCAGGGTTCTTGTCCGATGGAAATTGTATCACAAATTCTTTGAAAAGATAAAGATATATTGCAACAAGGAATTGGTACGCTGCCAACGCAAGACCTACGAGATTATAGCTGCATGAAGCAGTCCACCAATGATTCCAGGAAAAACATAAATAAATCAGGAGGTTTTACCGTCAATTAACAAACACGATTCATCTAAAGAATTTTCAAATAAAAAACTTCTCAGGCAGGCCATGAAAACATTTGATGCAATGTAATTTTAACGGAGTAAAAGAAAGTCATAGCGTGCCTGAGAAGTTTTTTATTTGAAAATTCTTTAGATGAATCGTGTTTGTTAATTGACGGTAAAACCTCCTGATTTATTTATGTTTTTCCTGGAATCATTGGTGGACTGCGTTTTATTTGAAAACCTGATACAATTTCCCAATGAATCATACATCACGACAGAATTACATAAAATTTTCCTAGAAAAGAATTTTAAAAAGGAACCCCATGTAAACTGGCATTTTGTAGAACATTAGAGTGTCATTCTAGACTGAGGAAAGTTTCCTCCCCATATAGCGTAGTGTAAACCATGTAAGTTTATTATTTGTTACTTATAATAAATGCACCTCCGGCGACAGAAAAAATGAGGACAAGTCTTAGCAGTGATTTTAACGTTTTTTTACTAATGTAAATGAAATTTCTAATTGAGTTTGTAGTCATTTCCATAGCAATGTGATAATAATAAATAAATTTACACGTCGAATTAATTTCGATACCAAAGCAACGGTTTTCTGAAACATCCGTTTACATTAGAGCACCATAAGTGTCCACATTTTTTATGTCGCCCGTGGTACCTACTTACTATTTAATCGAGTTGCGTCCCTTATTTTCGTTATATAAATTATTTCATAACATTTTGATGAAGAAGTTGAAGGTCTATGGGAAACTGCCAACCAAAAACCAGCCACAGCTGAAAGAAAAAGGAAACAAAAATTATTTGGACACACTAATGATTATTTTGGGCAAAAGTAAAGACTCTGAAGGATTTTGTAAATTTTTGAGATTTGATTTCTGATATAAATATAACGAGACAAGCTCTGATATGGACGGTAGCACTATAAATGATAGCAAAAGGCAGAAATTCATAACATCTGCAAACGGACAACAGAAGGTGAACTGCAGAAGCAGGAAGGACTGTACAAAAATAACTGTGCAAGTAGGTGATAAGAAATTGGAAATTTTGATGGAGACCTTTTCTCCACAATCAATGGAATGAAATGAAGTATAAGGTAGTATGTTACATGTGACCGTCGCCGTCATATCTTAAACAAAGCTATAATGCGTATATATTTCAACCACTGTATAAATAATGAGCACATTATCAAAGCAACTAACTTAGTTAAATATTTTATGTTCGTAAGTGTGAAGCTGCATTAGTGTCTATTTTTTGATTTGCATTTGCATTCAGAGGTCGGCGATTAAATAATTCATTTCATGTAATGTGTTTTCGTAGTTCTGGCCACATCGGGAGATGCAAGGAAAGCTTGTTTCCCATGCTTCAGAATTGAACTCACGTTTTCCATCAGAGAAAAGTCGCTTCATAAAATCATTTTCTCATTGTGAAATAGATAAGAAGGAAAATTATAGATGCGCGCACTTCGAATTCATTAAATACCAGTAAGGCAGGCGCGATAGTGTGCCATCGATTATTGATGCTGCAGATGTGACCGGAATTCTACCACTTAAACAGCGTTTCTTGAGGAACGGAAGTTTTATTAGGACGGTGTAATAGTATAAGTTTAAGGGTGGCTCGCTTGAGACTGTCGACTTTAGGGAATGCACACAGGGAACTTTGAAACGCCATTACCTCGTGATGTAGGTCAGAGAATTTCGCAAAAACTTTGGCTTTAATTATTACTTCATCACCTGTAAGGACTCTGCATAAAGACTACAAACTTAGATTTATTGTGAATATAGTTGAAATTTAATAATAAGTATTTTTTTCAGAATACTTATGCGATATTTCACAAAAAAAATCATAAATCATAGTGCTAGTAAAAATTTTAATTATTATTTATTATTGGACTCAGAAATTTACTTACTTTTATGTATGTATTAAGTTTTTGATTTATTTCTTCGCTGACATTTTTTATGAGTTTGTTAATTAATTGAGCTATGCCTAGAAAAGCTACAAAATTTCGCCCAATCATTTATCGCCGAGTGAAAGCACATTTATCTGCTTTCACACTATACCCTCGTTCAAAGATTAAATAGCATAAAATCTGGGTACACAAAAAGAAAACAGCGAAGCCTGCGAGCGAGTTATTAATTACCCAGGCGAATCGATACAAATCTTTTCGTGTGTTTGCAACGGTTTTTTTATGCAGTGCAAACGTGCCGTATTCATACTCATATTTACTTTGGCAATTTTACGGCGACGAAGCTATTAATCAAAACTAACGAGCTTTCGTTGAGTGTGTGGGCCGCTTTGAGGACGTGGTTTCTTTCATGCCGTGTCTTTGTCGATTCACAAAAATGTTAAGGTTCTTACGCACGGCAGTTCTAATTAAAACGAATTTTTAAGAAAAAATAATTATTGTGATTGTTTACCAGCCAACATTTTTGTTCAATATTTTTATTGATGTGAGCGCAAAGTCCAAACTTTCTAAATAATATTTTCATTCAAGAACAAAGAGCAAGTTTGTATAATGTTAAAATAAACATTTGTGATTTTTTTAAAATTAATTGCAGTTTGTTAATTAATAAAATAACCAATTAATCTTTTAATAATAATGTAACGTATTCAGTAAAAGTATAAATTAAAAATAGAAAATTTATTAACGAATTAAAAACTATTAAACAAACACTATCCTTCTGTCCGCGGCGGTGAGCCTTTATATCTCATTCAGTTCTTCTGGAACACGTCTGGAAAGTGCCAGGATGTTTTCGAAGATATCTATGACGTAGACTAGACGTAGACTAGTGTCGTCTAGGCGGTGACGCAATATTTTAATTTATACAGATCTAATTTAAAAGGTCTGATCGACTGCAATACTCGTGGAATAAAGTAGGACTAGAAACAAATATTAAATAGCGCTGTTTTCTCTTGCAATTTCATTTCAAACGCATAATTTTTTCTTTTTAATTTGTACATTATTTACTAAATTACTATTTCCAAAAATCATCTGCGAAACAGAAATTGATCAAATTAAAATCCTCCTTGATGTATCTGTTTTTAAATTTTTATTCTGTTCTTCTGGGTATATTCTAATTCTGGAAAAATTAACATTGAGTTGTCTTTCTGTTAGTATCCGAGAGAAATTGATATTCGGGAGAGCCTTTTTTGACAGTAAATTTGCAACGTGTAATTTAAAAACACAAAACATCATAAAACATCCGCGTTACACACGTCACTGGCCTGTATCAAACAAAATGTTCGGAAAAACAATGAACCGTCGCTTTTCCGAGAGAAGTGCAGAGCAGCGGACGGCTTTCTCACGAAATTTTCCTGTCTTGCCGTTCTATTTCGTTTGAGGATGAAATAATTGGAACGAAACGTAATTTAGAGCGCGATAGCTTCAGCACGCTCTGTTGCTTGCTTCTTATTGTTACCTCTATAATTTATTATTCAAATAATGCTTGGAGGATAAATTAGAAATTTGAACTGCAGAAAACAGTTGTCAAAATTTTTGCTATTACATTATTGAATTGCAAAAAAATGAATTTGATAACGCTATTAAAATTTTTCGTTATGTGGTACAGTAAAAAAAAGTAGGCTTACAACAAATAACACTAGGCAACAAAAAAATCTTTCTTTTCCTGCCGTAACTTAAAAATGTATTTTCTTTGTCAATACAGAGGTACTGATTATGGATTTGAAGGTAAAAAAAATTAACAGATCTCATTGATCACATTATTTCAAAAAACCATTTTATTTATTTTTTATTTTTTTAATTAGTTTTAATTTTTTACAATTTTATTTTTGTTGACGTTTTCTTTTAAAATTCTTTGGTAACAATAAGTTGGGTCGTCCTTTAACTTCATCCAGCATAGTCTGCAAGCATATTTGGAGTCCAATTGCCTTGGTAGCGTTTCCCTATAGACATACCGTCTTGGTGAAATCGTTCACTGTGTTTGTCGCTAACTGCCCCCAACCCCCCAAGTTAGTGGGAAAAAAGACTATGTGTAAAGACTTGTACGCTTTTTTAAAATCCGCAACTGTACATTATTATATACAAAGGAACACCTGATTTAAAGCCCTACATAGTAATGTAAAAATACGACATTTTTAAATATTTTGTACAGCCCTATATGTATTATACCATATTTTATGATAAAATACATTTTATTATAAAATACACGTAGGGCTGTATAAAATATTTTAAAATGCCGTATTTTTACAGCAATAGGCCTTGAACTGGATACAGTTTTCACTATTGACCTACTTTAGTAATAGGTGATATTTTTAAATACGGTTACTCTATTGGTTTCGCAATTACAAGTATTTTCAGTTTATAAAGGAATTTAATAAACCGTATAATTCCTAGTAAAATTTGATGTACTATTTTCTGTACAAATTGTTTCAAAGCTACTAATAATTTTAAATAATTCAGGTCTGAAGATGTTAACTTTTGAAGTTTACTGTTTAATTTACTCATAGAGAGGGTAGGAAACGTAAGCTATTTTTAAAACTTCTTCGTTACCCGGGTATGTTTTTATATGTAATTAAATTAAAGTAAACCTGTGCAGAATATGTATTTTTTTCAGAAATGTGATCCGATGAAAATCTTTTATTGTTTTTCTGATAACTTACTCTTGCACATCATTAGATGTGTGGAAAACCACACATCTAATCGCGGCAAAAAAACCTTTTTTGCCTAGTGTAATTAATTTCGTTCAATATTTAAGTGTGCTCGATGACTAACCCAAAAATTTGATAAATTTTAACCACTGTATTTAATTTAACCAATGTATTTGAAATAATTTTTTTAAACACGTACCGAGTAATTTAAATTAAAAAAAACAACTATATTGTAATCATGTTGTGCTATTGAAATTCCCCCATTAAAATATTTTTAAACAATTATGTACTCTCATTAAAATGAATATAAACGCATTTGTTAAATAAATAGAGTTGAAGCCTGCTGCGTAATACTAATGATGTAAACAGGGAACATTTTAGCATGTTGTTCGTATGAAGCGAAATTTAAATTATTTTACATAATTTAACATTTAATTTAATATTTTAGAGAGTTCATTTATTTTCAGTTGGGAACTCAATAAGAAATTGGGAAAATATCAGCAGCGTAATTAGTCATTTTTTCTGGACTGATACTGTGCGTTGTGCCTATTCATGATAAGTCGGTATAATCGGTATATGAATTGATTTAAATTAGATCCCAGCCAAAACTTTCCAGAATAATAATTATAAAGCGGTAGAATTATATTTTCCAAGGTTACCAAAATGCTAGCAAAGTATCATTGTATCATGTATTAGTCGTTAGTAAGAGAGTAAAAAGCAATTACTCGTAATTTGTAGGCAATGGAAATGGTATGCACTTCTCCTACCGGGCGAAATTCAGTACGCCTCTGACCGATAACCTTGCAAAATATATTCTTTCCGCCCTTTAATAATAATACAAATGTTTGATATTTGTGTACATCATTTCAGATGCAACTTTCTCACTTATATGCGGTGAAACCACTGCTCAGTCAGCAGCAAATTATGAATTTTACTTAACCATGCGCTATCATTTGTAATTATATTGTTTCAATATAAATTTCGTCAATAGATAGATAAACACAGTAAGGGAAAATATTTTTCTTAATTTTCTGTTAGGAACTTATGACTCTCATTGGTTAAATATTATACCACCTCATTCATGCAGAATTGTGAAGCTTTAACAATATTAAAAAGCTTGATGTCGTCTTTAAATAGTCGTTCACATTCTTCACACATTTGTGTGAAGACTTTTTCCTTTCACCATTCACTTAGGTTTTGGTAAAAGGATAAAATTTGACTGGGCCAAATCTGGCGCAAACACATATTCTAGCAAATACACTTATTCTATTTTGTCCTGTGTTTTTTGTTTTATCACTAATGACTTTTTAAATGAAGAATTTTTTCTATAATTTTTATACCACTTATATTGTAATTGCTTGAAAGAAAATAGCATTGTTATATTTATCATAGAATCGTTATGGAATGTCTCTGTAACGTGGCGAAAAAAGAAAGCTACCCCGAAGATTTCTCTTTCTGTTACCAGCAATTATAAAGTTATTTTAGGAATAAAGCGTGGTTATCACCAATTTAAGCTACGACTTCAATAACTCAAGTACGTAATAAAAATGTTTACTACCCGTGTGGACTGTAAAGAGCTTCAAGCATTAAATTTATGTAAAAGTTAATAAACAAGATTGATGACAGCTACAGCTAGGGAATTTCACCTTATATGCGCTTAAAACTGCCTGCAAAACAAAGAGTAGAGTTGAAGAAAATTTATGCATCAGATTAAACTTCTAATTAACAACTTAATTTAAAATCTCACACTGTTAAACGAGAGTTAGGGGATTTTCCCGTGTCAGATATTATGTGTCAGAATTAATCTTTGCATTATCGTTACGTCTTAGTTATTAAAGCCGGGCATTTGTTCGCCGATCAGGAGGTACAAATGTTTATCATTAAATTATCTGGGGTAATCCGTCTGCGATTCATGTTCAGCCCGTGCCAAATTTGTGACGTTAACAATCCCATTTAAGCCCATACGGCCAACATATCGGTCTAATTAGTTTAGTTCTAAATAATTGGACAGTACGAAGTCAATTGTGTTTGGGTTGAACGGATTAAACATTATTACCATAACAGGACAGTACCTGAAACGAGCTTTTCATAATCTTCAAATATTTCCGTAGAGCGCTCAACAAGATATAATTTCCACCAGCACGAAACTTGTCCATATAAGTGTCGTTTTCTGTAAGATATAGTCCTCTTGGGGAATTCGTCGTCGTTTCCTTTTTTTAAATATTCTATTAATTTGATCTCGAAGGATATAACGCAGGCGTGTTACAGTTTTGAAACGCTGTAATAAATACATGACCTACTTAATAAAATCACATCAATCAATTCCAATTTTCAATTTCCAATTTCCAATTTTTTTTTTTAATAGGAAGGAAGAAGCAACTACTGTTCATCACCAAATAATATTTTAAAGTTAGTTGAACAATAAAATAAAAAATAATTTTGTTTCAACAATCCCTTCTACACTGCTGGATTTAATAACACTTGTTACAAATGTATCTATAATAACTGTAGAATTACTGTGCTTAAAGCTTCGTTAAATTTTGCAGTGGTAACTTTTCATAGTTAATATGTAACGAATATAAATCAAATACAGTGAAGTGCACTTGAAATACAATAAAAAAAGGTATAGCGATTGTTTCAGCTCATTCAGATTTTAAAATTGATGATGTATGAACGAGATTTCGAAAACATCGCTTATGCAACTATGGGGGTTGGCGAAGGACGCATTGTTCGACGGTGGCGATATTAGATATACATTTTTAAACCTGTATTCGCCGGGGTACCGCGGCGAAAAATCACGTCCAACCTGAAACTTTACGACTTTTCAATCCGAAATTTATATTTAAAGGAGCGCAATTCAATTTCTATTGATCCCATAAATTTGCAGCATCGTATATTGTGAGTTACGCGGGGATATTAACGCCATTACTTTATGTTATTGAAAAATATTGCTGCCATAAAAACTTTTCCGTAATGAAGTTGGATGTTTATTTAAAAACGGTGAGCTACGTGGATGTTTCAGAATGTTTATTTTGTGAGGGAAATGCGGTTTCAGGAAGATGACGTTTGTATATTTAGCATCGTCAACAGTCAAGTTATAAATTCTGAGTTGATTTATACAAATAATTTAAAAAGTTTTAAGTCAATAATTACTTTATGTAACAACTTTTACGAATATATGATCAAAAGACTATTTACGGTGTAAAGAGGGTCAAATGATAATGAATAATAATTATCATAAATGTAAGGTATGTTTCATTTTAAATTAGAAACGTTGGCGCATAAAAGTAAATAGTAAAAGTAAAATCAAATAAATGAAAACTGTGATTCATCAAAACCTCATGCCTGGACTATTTTGTACAGCGGAGGTTTAATCGGGATTTTCGAACCCGAAATTGAATTCTTCTTTCATTTTTTGTGTTTATAGACTCGTGTCAGGTATTTGTAAGTGTAAGCAAAGAGTAGGAATTATTCAAGAGAAGACACTCCGTGTCGGCACGTTTGATCTTTACCGAGTAGTTTTGCTGACCTCGAACCAATTGTCCTTTTAAATTGGCGTGGCGAAATACGCGGGAAACTAATCACATAATGGCTTTGGCTGGCGCGACACAATGGCGTCGGCTACCGCAAGTCGTGGCATACAGTTTTCACTAGTTAAATTATCTGCCCATTGTCGCTGTGCCGAAAACACTCGATTAATACACAAAAGGATATTTAAAATGGTGTAAATATTTTCTCTTTTCTAATCTTCACTTCCTTGTTCAAATGTCCCCTCCTGTATAAGTCGTCTACTCGTAAGTACGAAATCTTGTGAACCTATCAAATTTGAATGTTTTTATCAGCAACAGTCGCCTCCAAATAGCTGTTCACTTCGTTTTTAAGTACACCCACATTTGCCTCCTTTTGCTGGTATAGCACTTTTTCTCTTGGCTTCAAGACGTAAAGTATTTTCATGTGGTGGCAGTTTCGTTAAGAATTAAAATTTTCCTCGAATTGTTTACGCAAAATACAACCCCCCCCCTTTGTCTAAAGTTTAGATTTAAATTTCTCTGTGCATTATGATATTTACTTTCTGAACTGAATGGAAAAAAATCAGTCTCTTTGTTTACGCTCAAATAGAGACTTCTCTGCTAAGTAACGTTTTAAATTAACCTTGCAACAAGTGTTTGATATCTTTTCCAATTTGGAATAAGCAATTTCCTCTTTAGAACATCGACTTCCTAAACCATTATTGTGAAAGGACACTGGTTAAAATATAAAATTTATTTAAGTATGTTTCTTCTTCTTGTTTTTCTTTTTTTTTCTCTCTCTCTCTCGCTCTTTCTGCTTTTACAATATCAAAGCAGACTCCCTAGGTTTTCCCACTGTTTTCTAACTGCTGCTATCTAAATTATTTATTCCAGTGATTATCACCTTTCTACTAAGGCTCGATTTTACAATCGTCGGATAAGCACTATTATTGGTATAGCCTGTGGTATAACGTGACGTAGGTGTGACGTAGATATGAAGGAACATTAAAGGATATTTGGCGCACAGTTATTCCGTTCTTATTCCACGATTGTAAAATTGGGCCTAAGTCTGCCAGCTGTCTCCATTACCTTCCTTGGATTTTGTATTTTGCGTTTCCCTTAATAAAACAATCTGTAAAAATAAAATTATTCACTTTATTTGTCTTTCCTTAAATGCTCAGTTCGAAAGATATAATTATTAAAAAACTTATACAGTTTGTCATTGGTCCAATTGCAAACATATAAAAATGATAATGTTTTTGTTTCCGAAATGTTTTTCAGTGTTTCTCGGAAACAGTTTTGGCAGCTTTGTAAATCTCATCCAGAGGAATTTAAAATTACTGGTTACTATAGATATTGATGGATGATGCTTCATTCATGGTATAAAACCCACCATAATATACTCCGCTATTTTGCATTGCTTAAATTTGTCTATGTAACATACCACTACATCTTTACCCGCTTTCTTTTCGTGACCTCTCATTTCTGAATATAGTCATGAATATATGTCTTCTTTTGATCTCATACTAAACATGCTGCAATGTATTTCAGTTCTCTATCTTTCATCATACATCCAAATATTAATTCTTACTTTTTGACCAACATTATCCTTTCTCCATAGCTCAGTAGAAATGTTAGAAAACTCTTCTTACCAGCTGCTTTACTCAGAGTTATAAACATCTAGCGTTGCAATGCATTTTCAGTATACTCTGTCAGTTACTGACTCTCAAGCCTTTTAAAAAAAGTGTTTAGGATCATTATAGAATTAGATCAATATGTTCCTCTAAAGTTAATCATATCACTCTTCAAGAAATACCTACTAAATTTATAGATGTTTTATATTCTGAAATGTATTATCAAACTTGCCAACCACAACTAGCTGCCTCCAGGATCATCAAAAAACACTTTATTGTCGTTCGATTGGGCATTATGAGCGTCCACGTTGAATCATCCGATCCAGGATTTCTGCATATATTAAGAGACTTACTTCCAAAAGCAAAATGAAAAAAGTATCTGGGCTTGACTCACTTGGTCCATCCTTGGTCTATCCTACTTGTAAGCAGCACTCCTTGAACCATTGTCTTAGCAATGTTTCACTCAAAATTATTGACATATCTTGAGCGATTGAACTATACATCACCTCTAGAAACACTATCACGTAATTGCTACGTCTAATTCATCGATGAGAATCAAAATACGATTTCTCCTTATGAGTCCATTGTACATTTATTTACAAGTTTGCAGACTATTCTTAACGTTTTATTCCCCAACATCTTAATAGTTACTTACGTCTTAGATCTAAACCACAACACACAAAAAATTTTATGATATTCATTTTGCATTTTCTTCAACAACAATGTCTCATGCACTTCGAAAGCTTCCCTAATTCGCTCGCAACAATGCGCCAATGCTCTTCATATTTACGAATTGTAGGACCGTTGAAATCCATAAACAGATAAGTATCCAGATGGTCCTTCAGCTCCTTTTCTTTTTCAGATTTTTCAATAAGATTCTCTTGTTACAGCATTCTTATCCTTAAAGATTTCGTACTAAAGCCTCCTCGTCCAGTGTGGTTTTCCTTTTCTGTCGACCTCAAAATATTGCTTGATCACATCCACGATCCATGACCATGTTTGATGATTTATAAAATATCTTTGGAGCTGATATAATATATAATATATATATAATATAATTTGAATGTTACTGCAAAGTCTTCTGGATAAAATTGATGCTGAAAACACAATTTAAATTGACTCAGGTCAATTTTCTCCTAGAAATCTCAGTAAATCATTAAAGCTATTTTGGATTAATCAATTTTGTAGTAAATTTAAACCTTTTTGATAGATTTTAACTGTTTTTCTGTATAATTGGGAATTGATCTATTGGGAAGATAAACCTGAGGGATTTTTATAGAATTTTACCCTTTTTTATAGTTTTTAAATATCTTCTCATTTTTTAATAGAACAAGCCTCAAAGTTCGAAAATATACAAGCAAACCTTTTCAAGTTGTAATAGCTGGTAAAAATCTGGTAAAAATCTGATAAAAATTCTTCTAAATGAGAACTAAGTGTATTACTTCCCTTCTTTGTTTCATAAAATATCAAATAATTTACATATTAACGTCACTTCTGCATCAAATATAAAGTAATAGCTGCACTTACACATTAAATATTCTACTGAAAAACCTCTCGCGACGTAAAAATAAATCAGTATTTGCTTTGCTATTTTAAAGCAGTGAATATCCAAATATATTGGCCTCTAAATTAATCAGTGATTAATTTGGAGAATTTAAGAGTTCTGATGAATATTTTTTATGATATTTGATGCGTTAATTTAAATGCGTATTTCAAGGTGATTATTAATCACTATCAACGCTTTACGATCTAAAAACTTAATCGAAAATTAATTTGTGTAAAACACTAATAGCACTGTTACTGACACAATATCAAGTATAATAAAATAAGACATTAAGACAATTACTAAAATAATATCATTCACATTTCTCCTTACAATTGAGTGATAGAAATCAGAATATAGAAATTATTCAACTAGTTCTTAGAAGATATTTAATTTAAAAAGATTGAAAAGCATAAGGAATTTTCTGATTTAGAAAATACTTTGTACAAAACTCCGGTATTTCCCAAGATCACAAGATTCTATTAAAATATGATAGCTTAGAAAGACTGAATTAAAATTTTCTCGCATTCATGAAGATTATGACAATCGTTCTTAGAGTATTCTCAGCATACCAGGTGACTTTTCATTAAATTTCTCGAACCCACAAAGAACTCCCGGACGGTATTGAAGTAATGAAACTGGATTTTGATATTTATGAACTCTCCGTAAAATTTATTCATTCTCCTTACCGACTACCATGCTTCTAACCGAACTTACACGGATATTAAATTTACATCTTTGCATATGTAATTTCGTGTGTAGATGCCGTCGACGACGATGTTACGATATATTTATAGACAATGAATATTCCCTCAGGTCATCGAATGCGAAGGCGTTAAACTTGAAGGCATTAAAAATGTATCCGACGTCGCCTAGAGCTGTCTGATCCGTTTAATAGGAAAGGTTATTTAAAAGTTCAGAATTCATAAATTCGGTGAAGTGCTCGCAACGTCGTTCAATACCCAGAGCTTGTAATTTACTGCAATGTACTTGCAATGTGTTAGCTGGAGCTTGGCTGCCCGTGCTCCCTTTGTTCTTGCACAACCGCAAGTTATTTATCATTCGGCCTTTGAAATATTTGAACCAACACCGCTTCTAATATTTAACCAATACTTCTCTGGATTTTCTAGTGCTTCCTTATCGCTCGCGGATGTAATATTTTCAGGAGGGAACGTCTTATTTGTTTTTTTCGCCATGTGCTCAAAGTTTATGACGACTTTATAAAAAATGCTGGTCCATGATGTAGAACCAATAATGTTATATTGGTAAGGCAAAAGAAATTAAATATATATCAAGCAATTGCATTCATACTAGGTAATTCCACAAGTCAATTAATTAGAAATTTCTTAATGGTCCGCTTCAGTTGTTGAGAATTAGTATTAAGATCGACATAAAAATTTCTTCTTATATCTGCTTTTATACATTTTTTTATACATTTATTAAGTTAAGTTAATCGCATAATATTTACTGAACATGTGAATTCTTAGTTACATGGTTTTGCTTACCCGTCGACAGCTTTTAGTGATTTTTTGTTAACATATTTTTCGCTTCTAGGAAACAAAACAATTTAATAGCTTCTCGCAGTGAGTAGCTTTATTGTTTCTGCGGAACGATGGGGGAATGTAATATCTAGGTCTCATGTCGAGAAAGCCACTGATCGACATTTGCTAAGGGATCCCATCAAAGTCGTAACCTTTATAGCATATTGATGTATCACGTACAGCGTTATGTGATTACTTATCGACATATCTGTACAATATTCTGCGCTGGAGATGAAAAGGCTCCCAGGTAACCCAATTTCTTCCGTCAGAGGTCTCCGCGTTTGTCCGTTAGACCCTTATTTACATTCCGAATTGTATAACTTCCCATTCGAAAAAGGAATTTAAAGCCAAATCAAATTCAATTGACCCTACCGAGCGACTGTTGACTTTTGACCGCAGGAGTTTTATTATCAATGAAATAATCCCGCACAGCAAAAATTAATTATTTACATAAATAATTCTAATAATTTGCAAATATTATCGTGTACAGGACATAATATGAAAGAGAATAAAATAATAACAGCTTGATATTAATAAAATTAATACCTACTTAAAATATTATAACCACTTAATTAAGTAATACATATTGCTATGTTATTTTGGTTTTGAAGTTTGAAAGTTGTTGTAACAATATTATTTGTATTTATGATTTTGGTGTATTAATTGTAATTTAGTTCGTGGTTCATCATACATCAACTAAGTTTTGCATATTAAAAGAAAAACTTATGATGCCAACACAAATTTTTGTGGAGAAAAACAAACATGAGGGGAATGATTAAAAGATGCAGTCGCCATCACCAGACTGACACACACACACCAGTCTAAAAGGAGTTCCGATGGATGTGCACCATCGTGGAGGACTTGCAGTTCTTGAAGGCACCTCCGAAGCCAGACTTCTCAAACCAGGAGCAAATCCAATTTAGCCGAATTAATAGCTTTGTTCCTACAAAGTTGTAAATCAGTTCGGAACTGTACTGCTCATGCGCTCTTGCTACAGGTCATGCGCTCTTACTAAAAATGCTGTGTATTTAGCAAGAGCGCATGAGCAGTACAGTTCCGAACTGATTTAGAACTGTGTAGGAACAAAGCTAATAACATGTACAGTTTCATTTGTTTGAAAACTAAAGTTTATTTAAACTGCTATCTCTTTGACTCCCTTTCGATCACTCCTTAGCAACATCTCCTTGTAGTTCATATTGAACTACTTACGTCAATTATATTTTCATTATAAAACAGTGAAGAAGTTAAATGTTTCCAACAATAAAATGGAAAGAAGTTTAAAGCGAATCGTTGAGGTCAAAGAGTGAAATTAATGCAGAGGTATATCTGTTACAGAAATGGTACCCGTGTAGATTTTAATACCATGTCATAGGCCACTTAACATAAATACGAAACCCGAAGGCTATATTTAATTTCAAACGTGCTTTAAAATATCAGTTTTTCCTTGAGAATAGTTTGGCGGAACAAAAGCGGTCGTAATGCGCTTTACGTATGACTGTTTCCGGCCGCAAAACAGATAAAACTCGCCCCATTTCGCTAAAACTATCCTCGCATATACATACATTTGTCGTGCAGTATTCCCGCTTCCTAGTTTTTGTGCGCGGGCTGAAATATGCGCGTAACCGCCCCTGTCACCGTGCACGGAGAATCCGAAACCTTGTATGTATGTTCGTACAGGATACATGCATAATGTAACCAGGCCACGCGGGCACCGTAATTACAGCACTAATTTGCAATTACCATCGATTCTGTCTGTGTGTATTGCACTTTTTATCGGACGTTACTCCGGCATGCTTTACTTTACAGTCGCCCGCAAATAACCTCGTAATCTCTGCTATGCCGCGATTAAAAGAAATTAACGTTGGGTATGGAACTTTATTTTTGCGGTATATTGTATACATACAATTAATACGACTTTTGTGTATACACAGGACCACAATCAAATTTCTTAAAAACGCAATGTCAAAAGAAATATGCTTTTCCAAAAAATAAAATTAATGAACTGTAGGGCGGGTTTACAGAAAGCAAATCAAATATTTAATTTCGAATTAAACTAATCACGATTTAGTTGCCATAAGAATTACATTGCGAACTGTCAAATTAACAACATCATTAAAATTTGATTGCAATTAAATCTTCTGTAAACTGGCCCGTAGAGTTGCAAGTGATGTTGATGAGATCTATAGTCAACATATCCAAGTCGTAGGGAGACAAAAGAGCAATAAACTATCTCGTTTATTCTTCTGGCTTTTACACTAAAATAGTATAACAGGAGACGACAACATGATCAACTCCAAACAAATGGATTTTTGCCTGAAAATTTTTTAAAATACGTTTTATATTTAGACACCGTAAGTGGTTGATTGCGCTTATTTTTATCTGAATTCATTAATTCTATGAGAAGCAGATTAATAATTTTCTAATTACAGGAATTTTTCATGTTTGAGAAGTTTTCAGCCAAATTTCAAATAATCAGTTATTTATTTTGATTGATGCACAAATTAACCCTAGTAAAATCTTTTCCACAAAGTCAATAATAAATTGTCTTCCGTTATATAATGAATTATGTAACGAGACTGTATATAATTTAATAAAGATCTTTCGTTAAAGTATATAATTTCTAAGATAAACCAAAATGTACACGTTTGTCTTTCTTTAAGTAGGGAATACACGATCCAACATGTTTTAACACATGTATACGCGTATATGTTCGCCAAACATACGTCAAATAGTACCATACCGCACACGATCGAACATGTCTTAAGACCTCATAGTCCAGTTATCAATCAAGACGATGTCCGAAGAGTTATATTTGGTGGCAGTGGCGTGCGCTATTATAGTAAAACAATAATACAAAAAAAAAATGAAAGTGATAAAGCTGTGATAAGTCTATTAGTTCCAATTGCAGGATCTGAGACCACACATTGTCGGGAATTTATTTATTAAAAGTCATAAATTGGCTGTTTTGAGGTGCTGTCGAAAAGTTATGCACGACGCCGACGTATTGCACTGAATAAGTCCGTGACGAACATGTGCGTTTGGCAACCACACGATCAAACATGTGCGTGCAAACATCAACGCATGCACTTGTTTTCAGGAAAACCAGAAAACAAGTTCGACGGACTTTTTGTATGTGCGTACCTGTTCGAAGCGTTTTTTGGGCAAACACATGCACATTGATATTCGGCGAACATGTATGCGCGTACATGTGTTAAGACATGTGGGATCGTGTATTCCCTGCTTTAAAGTGTAAGAAGTCGATATTTTGTTAATCGTTAAGTTCATTTCGTAAGCTAAGTAAATACTCTACAGAAAGTCACCAGTGTGACATCGGATATCACACCCGCCTTGAATAATGTAAACAAATGTTACAGCGACTTTCTTCTTCCAAGACAGCCTCGCTGTGATGATGATGAGGCTAACCTTTGCATCGAAGAATGCCGAGAAACACTACATCTGCACAGTGCATCATCAAAGAGTCGCTGAGGTGACTCATAAAAGAAGCCACCTATTATGTAAAAGAAGTTTGCTTATTGTAAATCGAGTGCAATTATAAACAAAACATATAACTAAGAGCAAATGATCTTGGAAACACCACGATGATCATGGGGTAAATGGTGCATCAAGTTACAACTTGTTCTCACATGCAGAATTTTGGCTGTTGTTATCAAACAAAAAAAAAATTCCTAGTGTGATCAGGACCAGTTCCTAGTTCCGTTTCTCTCTTTGTATCCAGTACCATGTTTTATTTGATGTACAAGATGCCGTTTCTTCTCTTTATAAAATTATTTTAAATTTGTTTTCCTTTACTTCGTATAAAACCGGTTTGAATTTGTTTTGTATTGTATTGTAAGATATCATTTCGAATTAATCTTTAATTAAATTTAAATTTTATATTTGTCTAAAATTATTTTCATTATTATTAAATTGTCTAAAGTCTAAATCATTAATATTATATTCATTTTGTAAGTTTCTTCTCCGAATTTGTAACTGTTTTTATTTATTTTGAGTACGTCTATTTGTATTTTTTTTTCTTTTATTTCCAACTAGTATTCTTAAAAAAAAGAATGAAAATACAAAAAGAGAAGAAGAAATTAATTTCGATAATCCCGAGAAAAGTATATGTAATGGCAGGCAAGGGCTAAAATCTCATTCCATGTAACAGGGACATTGAGAGCAATTTCTGGATACTTAAAACTCAAACCAGAAACGTACACCTTTTTACACGTTATCTTATCTTTTCAACTCTCTTTATGAAAAGCGTAAAATATGAAACAGGTTTAAAATTTGAAATTTCAATGCGAGATCTTTGTGAACCGTCGACCCTTTGGCTTGAGTACTATAAAATTGCTTATTCGTTCGTACCAGTGCGAAAAAGAAAGTAAAATGAGCACCGAACAAATTGCTTTTCGAAACGGTACTAGAAACATAAATTTAAAACCGCTTTATAGAAACAGGAATGTAAACGCAACTGTCAAGCAGAATTGATTGCATATCGAAATGAAATTGAAACTTCACGTCAAAATCATTGGAAAATCTAAACAGAGAAATCATGTATAATCACTTATAGGTTAATCTAAAGAAAGAGGCAAAGTCTGTACCTACATAAAAGCTTTCTAGAGAAAAAGTGAAGGCATTCAATTTTGCTATGACTTAAAGCCCGTTCACAATGACTTAACGTAAGAAAATTAACCACTTAATAAAAATTGGAAACACTGTTAGAAATGTAAGCGTACTAATTGGCTAATTCTATTAATTTACTTTTCTTAAGTTGACAACTTGCATTTTTAGGTTATCTCTATTAAGTATATTCAATCAACAGCGTTCTAATACAGTATGGTGAGTGTAGTCTTTGAGTCCTCGAGTTGAGCAAAAGAATTTTATGCTTTTTTAACCTAGACAGCCACTAATAATTTGCAAATACTTTCGCATGCAAAGAACAAAAAATTTCTTCATTGTGAATACATAAATTAACACTCTAATTTCCTTAATTTAATTTTGTGTTAAGTCATTGTGAACGGGCTTTTAGGATTCTCCATTAATTTCGAACATTTCTTAATTTTCAGTAATTTACGATATTGCTAGAGATGAGTCCTCAATAATTAAATAATAAAATCTAATAGTAATGATCTAAAAACACGGTTCTTTATCGACTTTGGAAAATTTATAGTACTGTCGTAAACTTACTGCCATCAAATAAATCATCGAAATGCATAGAATCGGGGGTGGCGATAACTTCTGCTTGAGTAGGCACGCCATCCATAAAAATTTCGTCAACTAAACATTCACCGCCGTAAATCATGCAAACCGGAAATTATTTGATTTTATAACCAATTACAAAAAGAATGACTTGGAAAAGATGTATGTATTAAGAAAAGCTGATTCTACATTTCTGGTTAATTATTTGGCCATTCCTGTAAGTATCTCGTTGGGCCAAAAAAATTATCTCGATTCTGTTGCCGGTATTCAAACACATCGTCTCAAAAGAAAACGTCGGTGGTGATTGTCGCTCAAGTGCCGTCACGGGCAAAACTTTTTTCCCCACTTGTGGTAGCTAAAAGCCGACGAGAATAAAGTTAAGATAGAGTACAATTTTGGGCTTGATGTTACATCGACAAGAACGCGGAAGAAGAAAAAGCCGTTTGACAAGCAAAAACTAGGAAATAACGCGAAAGACTTTTTACAGATCGTGAATTATTGCCAGATATAATAATAAAGAATATGTGGGTGTGTATTTTATATTGAAGTTTTTGCGGCCGATGTATAGGGATTTTTTGTAACTAACGCTTGGACACAATAAAAAAAATCTAACAATTTTATAACGACAATCGTTTGCACCGTCCCGTCCCTTCAGAATCGATTCACGAAGGGTTTATAGCTCGTCCAAATTAATAGTTCTGATTTATTTCGCCCGATAAGGAAGGATAGGTGACAGAGAAATGTAATCGATAAGTAATTTACTTTTCAGCCATTTTATTTCCTAGGGATTTATATCAGGTCAAAATGTGTCTCTTCAGTTTAGATAACAAAAATTGTTTTTATTGAGTTCTATATTATTATTGTTTTCGCCATGAAAATTTTCCTAAATAAATAAATAATAAATTATTTATGGTTATTAAATTTTAATATTATGAAAAAATATCAATCGAACAAATAAAATAAGGAATCAGTGTAATATGTACAGCGTGTACCAAAAATGGAGAAAAAGTTTATCTTACATTTCACAAAAAAAAACTATTCTTTATAAAAAGATCTGCATGACTTGTAGATCCATAATCAGGTACAAATTTTTTTTTTTAAATTGGCTGGAATACAGGGAAAATAAAAAATAATTATTTGGACGGAGAACAAAATACGTTCAAACTGCAGTGGAGAGCAAAATGTTCATTGAAATTGTGATTAAATAGCAAAAAATTATGCACACTTGTAGATTATTGATATTCCCAGATAAGAATTGATAAAGAAGGTTATCAATGTTTTATAAAAATAAATTATCTAACAATTGCTGAAGCGTTTCTTTTTTAATTTTTATCTGGGAATATCAATAATCTACAAGTGTGCATAATTTTTTGCTATTTAATCACAATTTCATTGAACATTTTGCTATCCACTACAGTTTGAACGTATTTTGCTCTCCGTCCAAATCATTATTTTTTATTTTCCCTGTATTCCAGTCAATTTTTTAAAAATTTTGTACCTGATTATGGATCTACAAGTCATGCAGAGCTGTTTATGAAGAATAGTTTTTTTTTTGTGAAATGTAAGATAAACTTTTTCTCCATTTGTATAAAACTTTTTGGTACACGCTGTATGTATATAAATATTTCAATAGGCACGGATCATAATCCCGAAAGAGATACCATTTTAAAACAAACTTAAGGAAAATTGAATTGAGTACAAGTACAAGTTGGAGCACTCTACAGTACTCCTTTATTATTAGATTGTGAGTTTTTGAGCGCCTTAAAGTATAACATTCAAACTGGTCCATTTTCTACGACGAGAATTATCAACAAGTAAATTCATATTGTGCTTTTAACAATTTAAAGAATGTCAAATATTCTTACAAACAAAATGTAATAGTTTTTTATTATTACTTTATGACTTCTAACGCTTATTATTTCTATGAATTCTACAAGTGATTTCATAGAAATTTGTTTATTTCTTTTAATAAAGGTCAAAATAATATCTTGGCATAATTCTTGTAATATTTTTAATTACGTCTTATCTTTCATCTTCAACTATTCATTACAAATAATTTCTTTATTTCAAGTATGTACCTGCTCGATATCAATTTCTACAGTACTTCAATTATACGTGTACCATGCGTGACTATCTTGGAAACATTTTCCTTTTTAAGTGTCTAAAATAAAATCAAAATGAACTTACTAACCAATCAGCTTTATCATGAAAACTCTTTAGAAACGTTTATTGGTGATTACATTAAAATACGAACGACGCGACATGAACAGAAAATATCAGAACAGCTAGTCAGCGCAGTGAAAACAAAATCGAAGATAATTTACCCGTGGTTTCTTAAAAGGCATTTACCTTACGCTACATTAGCTAAGCCGATGGAGTATAAAGTAAAACGAAACCTCCAGCGAAATTTCCAAAGATAACAACCTAATTTACCCTAATAACATCATTGGGGTCGTAATTTGCATTAGGTGATTAAACGTGTTCATGTCTTGCGTAATTTTTCCCAAAGTAATTAGGATTTCTTATGCATGCAGCGAACCTGACGTTGGGGCTCGCCACGTGACGCAAGAATGTTAATTTCTGCGCACGTATTTATTATCGGTTGATCGGTTAAATAAACCCTTTGGATTTTGCGCCAGCGTCTGGTTCCGGTGGAGGACGGACATGCTTACAAAGTAAGGGTGAAATTAATAACGAAGGTATTGTTTCATGCAACACGCCAAACTACCAAGCAGCTCTCGTCGGTGTACTTGCCGTGCTGTGAAATTTCATTAAAGACGCGGGTGCGCGCGCGCTCGACGTCGCGACGCCGCCAAAACTACCCTGCATACCTGAGTGCTTACCGTTGAGGCGGACGGCTTTAATGAAATCCAGCGTTCGCGCATATTAACGAAGTCTTTACTAGGAATTTATGTACTTGGGGTCTTTTCCTAATTTATTATTAATCCCATCTTCGGTCATACACTTAATTGTGTTGTTCCTTCCCCGATTAGAGTTAAAATTTTAGCTCATATGACTTACCTGCGCTTTTAATTATTTATCAGATATGTGCTTTACATGGCGTATTATATGTGTTAATCGCCCACACAGTCCTATGGTTGAAATCAATAGTTTCATTCTGTATATATCATTCATAAAATCAATGATATATGAAGGCTGAAATAATAGACTGCTACAACTACTTGAAGGTTCATATGTTTCTGTTTCTGTTTCTGTTTATCCAAGATACGACAAGTAATCATTAATAATTATTACCCCATAACATACACAATAAATTATTCATGGAGATTGTAGAGGTCACTGGACGTTACAATCACGTCAAATTAATTATTTCGTACATTTGTGTCCGCAAATCCCAAAAATACGACTTCTCAATTATTTAAACTTAATCATTATACTATTGCCGTGTTCGTAAATATATTTTACTTTCTTTTTTATACTGCTCACCTTCTATTATACAGGGTGTTTTTTTGCTGTATGCAAATAAAGAAACCTCAGTATAAGTACATGAAATGCTACCTACTGCGCGTATTTTCGGGTGGATCCTGTACCATAGCCAAAAAATTTCGGAGGTACCACTTGTTTGGAACTGCTGAAATGTGCGAGAGAGAAAAGACTCAGGGCACAAAATTCCGCGGTAAAATTCAAAAGAAGTTATAACGCCGACACCGCACATTAAAGGAGTGTCGCAAATGGCACAAATACATTCCGTAGCATTTCGTAATAATATCGTACATTAATTATTTTATTTAAAATTTTAATTCAATTCTCCCTTGCTAATCTCGTTGCTAGGCTACGAAAGTACTACTTAGGCCCAGTTTTACAATACGGTTTATATTAACTTTGAGCCGAAGCTTAAACCCTTCATAACAATTGTTGAAATAATCGTTGCTAAGAGTTTAAGCCTTAGCTCAAAATTGAGCCGCAGTTGTAAAACTGGATCCTACGGTCCAGGAACAAAGAAATAAATGTCAAGTCTATTAAAATTCATATGGAATATGAAATTACAATTTATTTATACCTTTCTTTTAACTTGTAGGGCACAAGAGAACCACATGCGATATTCGCAGCTTCTTGAATTGCACTAATTTTTTACGGAAAGAACGTTTTTTCATCAAATTATGCAAACATTCTCCATGCTTAAGTCAATGTGACCGACTGACCTAAATTCGCGTCAGGCGGCCGCGTACGCAAGTGTTAGGCCAGCAGTTGTTAAACGATTTCGTGAAAATCTGCCAATGCATTTTTCTCGAAAACTATTAACTTTTTGTTCAGGACATATGAGTTCAATCGTTGCCATTTATGGTGATGTATTACAGGTTTAAATATTTGTATACATTAAAAGAACACCCGGTATAAGAAACTTGGTTTTTGTAAATCACTTCATGGTCATTCTAATCGGAGTTGCAAGTTACAACTTGGTATGATCCTACTTCCGAGCATTATCGAGACTGTACAACGTTGTATCCCGTTACCACCGAACATTACCGAGATTGTAGCTTCTTACCAGTTGCTATGGAGGTACCACCGTTGCTAGGTTGCTAATCTGATTAGAATGACCCCCTAAGTTCATTTCGCAAGTTAATCAAATACTCAACAGAAAGTTGCCGGTGAGACCGCGGATATCACGCCCACTTAGAAAAGTGTAAACAATTATAAACAAAACACGACTAAGAACGGACGATCTAGGAAACACCGCAATGGTTAATTGGAATTAAAAGACGGTTGTTAAGAAAGAGGCTCGCACAGTTGGAAAACGTATGGCCGTAAACTCATTGGCAGAGGCGATATTAAAAAATGTCCTAGTGTAATCATGGCCAGTTCCAAGTTCCGTTTCTCTCTCTGTATCCAATACCGTGGCTTAATGAGCGCAAATTAATTTATTGGCCAATTAGTTATGTTATTAGAAACTAACAACTGCTTTATTTGATGTACAGAATGCCGTTTCTTCTCTTTATAAAATCATTTTGAATTTGCTTTGCATTGTTTCGTATGATATCGTTTTGAATTAATCTTCAATTACATTTAATTTTATATTTGTCTAAATCATTAATATTCACTTAGTAAAAAAATTATCTGAATTTGTAATTGTTTCTAACATGTGTCCAACAATTATTGTAGTCCCGAGTGGCTGCGAAATCAAACTTGAATTTCGATTCTTACTTCGCATCGTTCAACTGACGTTTCAAATATTGACTGTCAAACAACAAATAAACTTGAGTTTACGTATTTAATGTGTTATTGCAATTTGAAACAATAATTAGTTAAAAACGTTTGATTCCACAGCTACCCCGAACTACAATAATTGTTGGGCACCCGTTATTTATTTTGAGTATATATATTTATATATTTTTTCTTTTTATTTTTAATAAAAAATACAAATGGAGAAGATGCTACCTACATAATTAGTTAAAAATGTTTGATTCCATAGCTACCCAGAACTACAGTAATTATTTGGCACTCGTTATTTATTTTGAGTATATATATTTATATCTTTTTTCTTTCGATTTTCAATAAAAATTCATATAAAATACAAAAAGAGAAGATGCTACCTACATTTTCAACCTACCTGTTTGATCCTGTATAAGTTGTGAACGCTGGAGTAAAATCACTTATGTCAAAAACTCTTCTTTGAAATATGCCCAGCTCAGTGGAGACGGGACGGGCTACAAATAGATTGTCGGTAGCTTAAAATCTAGTTGTAAAGAGGGCACCACCTGGCGCAAAATTGTCCAAGGGACGTATACGATTGACGGTCACCTTGTGTATAGTGACAAAATTGTCAGTCACCCTATATCGCAATAAAACAAAGATTGACAAAACACAAAATATGGTGGTACGGTCGTTTAATAACACACCAAAGAATGCGAAAACAAACCAGTAGCTGGCGTCACAGAAAGAAAGTTTTCACCGATCAAACAATCTCGGTAGCAGTCATGACAGTCCGCTCAAGTATTAAAATATTACGCTAAGGCCCAATTTTACAGTCGTGGAATAAGAACGGAATAACTATTCGCCAAATATCCTTTAATGTTCTACTGTTAATGTTAATGTTAATGTTTTAATATCTACGTCACACCTACGTCACGTTATACCGCAGGTTATACCAATAATAGTGCTTATCCGACGATTGTAAAATCGGGCCTAAATGTTTTAAAAATTACAACGCGGCTAGAATAACCTGTCTGGTTTATGTTAAAACGTACAAAAACATTGTCTTCAGGTCAGTAACGTCAGTTCACGAACAATTTTATCATAAAAATTAATCTAATATATGTGTTCGGAGGAACCTAAAACCTACGACATGCAAATAATTACTCGGAAGCACAAGTAAGTAGGTACTTTAATTACGGTATACGTAAA
The DNA here is from genome assembly GCA_958336345.1 of Dorcus parallelipipedus. Classification (NCBI taxonomy): domain Eukaryota; kingdom Metazoa; phylum Arthropoda; class Insecta; order Coleoptera; family Lucanidae; genus Dorcus; species Dorcus parallelipipedus. The sequence goes on from OY284475.1 coordinate 48,640,865, forward strand.
TCAATGCAAGACGATAAAAGTTCTACAATACCAATCTCCACCAATTCTACAAAATATACGGCCTCAGAAGGGTATATGTATAGGCAGTGTTGTTCCAAGGTGCACAATTGCACTAGATTTAGTACAAACAGAAACTGTTTAGTACGTTAGCACCTCTTCGCAAAATTTAGTACAATTTCGCTCTTGAACATGTCGTCTTAGCGCACAAGCCATTCGTGTTGATACGAAACTTCTGTGATTCTGAAACATTTGCATCACAGTATAGACTAGTGCTGGCAACCGAAACCGGTTTTTTGGATAATCGGTTAACCGGTTTTGGATATTCGCGGTTTTGCAGAAAACCGAAACCCGGTTATCCGGATAATCGGTTTTTGGATATTCGAATAGTCAGTTTTTTTTTATTATTTGGATAATCGGTTATATCCGAAACCGATATTTAAAAAGTCGATTAACGGGTTTCAATTTTTTCCGGTTTCTACCAGCACTAGTATAGACATTAGAGTGTCGCTATTGCATTATTTTTTTTACCGTTGGCGTGGTAAAATAGGCTGCGGTAAATGAACGGTCAAATTGATCAGCACATTGGTTAGACTAAACCACGTGCTCAATTTTGTCAACTGCTGATTGGTCAGGTGCTTCAGCCCGTTGCATGCGTTATTTCGTGCAGTTTGTCTGCATTTGCCTTTATACTTACCGCAACCAAGGAAATCATAACCTGTAAATTTTATTTCTTGATGAATAAATTGTTGAATGATGTACATAGATAATATACAGGGATGGGCAAAAGTCTGGAGCCATGCTAATATCGTCTGTACCGTTAGTTCAATTTTTGTGAAAATTTGCATTAATATACAAGACTTCCTGGCGGATTTGATTAGCAAATACTCGTTCGACTGAGACTTCCGGTTTAACCGGAAATGATATCAACTTTTGTTTTTGAAATGGAACACTCTGTATATTTTTTAAGGTTTCGAAAGAGCTCTCTCTCAGGAATTTGACGATATAAATAATTAATTCCTGCAATGTTAAACTACCACAATAGGCAATTTTTAAAATTTTTGTGTAGGTATTTTTTTTATCATGTGAGCCATGAAACAAGACTGGAAAATAGAAACTAAAATTGAATAATATTGACAAAGTCAATGTTAATTAACTCAATATGGCTCAATTAACAGAAAAAGAGCGAATACAAATACTGATAATGATTGGTTTTGGTGACCGCATAAGAACACAGCAGGAAGTTTGCAATCTGTTTAATAACTTGCATCCAGATCGTAACCCTATATCTCGAAGTGTGTAAGCAAGACTCTGAGAGGATATAATTTAACAGGAAGTATTAGAAATTCAAGTAAAAGCGGACGATTGAATACTGCAACTAATAAAACTGTTGCTGAGGATATTGCTCTCGAATTGGAAGAATTACCTCAAACATCAACCACAGTTCTGCAATTAAATCATGATGTAAGTCGCAGATCGGTTTCGAGAGTACTGAAACGGGAACACTATTATCCTTATAAACTGCAATTGGTACAGGAGCTAGTAGATGATGATAATGACAGCAGGATTGAATTTTGTGAACGAATGATGGAAGAATGTAATGAAAATTTTGTAAATAATTTATTATTTTCCGATGAAGCTACATTTTGTTTAAACGGAACGGTAAATCGCCATAATTATATATATTGGTCTAATACCAATCCTCATTGGATTCAAGAGGCCCATACTCAACGCCCGCAAAACGTAAACGTCTGGGCTGGAATTTTGAGAAACCGAATTATTGGTCCATTTTTTATTGAAGGGACAAGAACAGGTCAGAAGTATTTAGAAGTACTTCGAGACGAAATAATTCCATCTATTGGGAATAATGGACAAGTACCTTTAGATGTTTGGTTTCAACAGAATGGGGCACCTGCGCATTATGAACGTAATGTCCGTAATTTTTTAAATGAAAATCTTCCAAATCAATGGATTGGGCGACGAGGATTTATTGAATGACCAGCTCGATCTCCTGATCCTAATCCATTGGATTTTTTTCTTTGGGGTCATTTAAAATCAGTGGTTTATACGCGGCAGCCAAGTAATACACAAGAACTTAGACAAAGAAAAATTGATGAAATAGATTTAATTCGCCCGGATACTTTGGAACATGTTACAAAAGAATTTATTCACAGACTAGCATAGTGCCAGGAAGTGAACGGTTATATTTTCAACATCTTATTAAATAGTTTTCCATTGTTTTTTGATATTTATATTATTTTTTCTTTTGTTTCTTTAAAAACTTTTAGTCTTAAATGAAATTTTAGAATTATTTTCTATACAATTTGATTGTCTGTTTTTAGATAGATTTCTAACACTTTCTATTACATTGTATTTTCTTAGAGTATTGCCTACAACACTTCGAGATATAGGGTTACGATCTGGGTGCAAGTTATTAAATAGATTACAAACTTCTTGGTATTTTCTTATGCGGTCACCAAAACCAATCATCAATGAGTATTTTTACTCACACTTTTTCTGTTAATTGAGTCATGTTGAGTTAATTAACATTGACTCTGACAATATTTTTCAATTTTAGTTTCTATTTTGTAGTTTTGTTTCAAGGTTCACACGATAAAAAAATATTTACAGAAAAATTTTAATAATTCCCCTTTTGTGGTAGTTTAACATCGCAGGAATTAAATCTTCATATCATTGAATTCCTGAGAGAAAGCTCTCTCGAAAAGTTAAAAGACATACAGGTTGTTCCATTTAAAATAAAAGTTGATATCATTTTCGGTTAAACCGGAAGTCTCAGTCGAACGAGTATTTGCTAATCAGATCCGCCAGGAAGTCTTGTATACTAATGCAAATTTTCACAAAAATTGAACTAACGGTACAGACGATACTAGCTTGGTTCCAGACTTTTGCTCATCCCTGTATAGGCGGGTAATCTCTTTTATTTATTTTATTGCCAAAGAATGTTGTATTTTTGTTACATTTATTTAAAAAAATGTATTTTTGGAGAATTTATTTGTTTTGTTGCCAAAGAATGTTATATTTATTTTAAAAAACTATATTTTTGTAGTTTTATTTATTTTATTACCAAAGAATGTTATTTTTAATTTAACTTGAAGGCTTCCGCGTCCGTCGTCCATATTTGAATTGGCTTCCGGTTGGAACCGCGTCACGTTGACTTCTTCTACTGCCGACGTTTCGTTCTCCATTGCAGAAGAACTTCCTCAGGGCTGCTGCTGCAGCAACACCACCAGCAGCCAATTCAAACAATGTTATTTTTGTTATATTTATTTTTTTTAATTATTCGTTTTTTATAATAAAAAAAACATTTTCAATTAGGTAACTATTTTATTTATTAACAAGCGATTTAAGATTTAGGTGCCTCTTTTTTAATTTAGTACATAGTTGCCATTAAACGTTAATACTAAAAATATGTGGCCCAGAACAACACTGGGTATAGCCCTCGGAGCGTACCTTAGGCGATGCGGCAACTTCCAACAGAGGTCCACTTCTACGAACGCGATGTCGTGGTAGAAACTCGTCCAGAAGGAACCAAAAGAAACTCAAACAAGGGGGCGACTCTCAAGACTTGCCCCACACAACGTTTTATTGCAAGAAACACAAAAATAAGAGAAATTCTATAATGAGAAAGAAGCTAATTCGAAAAAAGACTAACCCCAAGGTCAATTGTGTCTACAAAGAAAACACGTGGAGTATCAATTCACGAGAAACACAAAAGTTAACCGATTCGAGGGCATTGGAAACTGACTCTACCAGGTACTCTTCACAAACGTTAATAAAACCCTAAAACACATGACTGTCTAATGCACCAGGCCAGGCAACACACAAGAAATGCAACAATATTCAACCAAACGTTCTCAAACGACCTGTCACAAACGGAACGGAGTAATGGAGCACCAAGAACTTTAGTGAGAACAATGTTCCCAACCGTTATCAAAGACTTACCAAAGATAACTTAACAAAAGTAAAGAATGAGAAACCCTAGAGTATAAAAACAGTAGAGCGAACGACCGAATCCGAAAATAGACAAAACGTTTGAAAGTTCGGGGATTAAAATTGAACCGTAACAAAGAAGAGATGTAATCGCGACAATCCTTAATGTGTGCAGATATTCCAGACACTTTTGTACTAATGCAAACGATTACAAGTGTATATTAACTTAGTACTAACAACAATAATTAGTTTCTTCCAGTTCGGTGTCTTTTAATACGAAATTACTTTTATCTTAAATGTTTTGTTATGAAAGTATTTAGATACTTAAACAAAAGCCATAGGTTTAACTAAATGTGTTACTTTAGTGAAGCTGAGATATGTACGTATGTTCAAAAACGACGATGAAATATATCCGTTTTTTCAAGATGTATTTCTATCTTCCAATATTTTACTGTTTGTTTCTTATGAATACATTTATCTAAAGCAATAGCTTTTAAATACTTTTTGAAATGTTAGTATCTATAAACGTAGCGCTCACCAAAAATAATATTTGACCCTCTTTGAAAAGCTTTCAGCTGTGTTACTCATATTGATTTATGTTATAACTTTCATTCCCGAAAACTTTAAAAAAACATTCCCGACAAACTTTTCCCGGCGTCGAATTTGTCGTCCCTCTGCGAAACCTTACATTATTATAAGACATGACGGAGTGCGAGGCCTCAGCATTTTAAAGCCGATCACGAAGTTTCAGGATCGATCCGCTGTATCGCCAGTATCGGTGTCGCTAACCCAAGAAGCAGTCCGAGCATTAACTGATTGATTTCACCCCCGAGCTTTCACTCCGGCAATCTGTTCTCGCACTCTCCCACTTTGCGTGTATATTTACGGCACGCCTTGTTCAATCACCGATTGCAAACGTGTTACCTAATTTTGAACGTTCTCAAACACTTTATAAAGATACTCTTTAGATTTTAATTCTAAAAAAAAAAAGATCAATTTTAACAAACTTAGGCCCAATTGCATGATTCCAGCTTTATTTTAAGCCAAAGCTTAAACCCTTAACAACAGTTGTTGAAACAATCGTTGTTGTGGGTTTAAGCTTCAGCTTAAATTTAAACTGGCATTGTACAACTAGACCTGAATGATGTAAATAACGAAAGCTGTAGTTCTTGCCAAATGAAAATTGTAAATTAAATTGATTTGTTTAATTGGCAGTATTAGAGAATTAGAATATCTTATAAATCACGTGAATTATTTCGGCCTTATTGGGCCTCGTCAGAGATATGTACTAAAACATTACTTTTTGAAAGGATAATAATTAAAATTATAAACTTACATATTTTTGAATTTCCAAAATCCCAAAAACAAATAACATCAAATTTATGCCTTGTGTGATTATTAAAATTTTTCTTTACTTACTTTGTAAGAAAAATTTATAATCTTATATGTGCGAGAACTTGTTACAAACATAAACGTTTAATGGACTTGAAGTTATTTCTCATAACATTTTATTTCTATCGGAAACAGAGTTTTTATTTTTACGTTTTTGTTGTTATTAAATTCCTTTTTGCTGTTCGAAGAATACAAAGGATAGAATTATACCAATGCGGACGGTTGTCATTACACTTTGTACCAGTGAAGTCCTGTCTTTAGATTCCTAGCAAAAGCATCCTTTCATTTTTCATTCTTCTTCCTGTGATTATAAATTCCTATCAATTTATTTTGCTTAAATAAACACTAAAAAATGTATTGTAAAGTACTGTTTGGTTGTTCAAATAATATACATACTTCATAGTTCAAGATTTATAATCTCAGTTTTATGGCTATGAATAGCGACAAAAATTAAATTAAGCGTTTCTTTTGGTGTTCTATTCTAAACTGCATAATGTATGTATTTATATTTAACATGAAATTTGAAGAGAAAAGGCCAAATATTTTATAGTAACGTACATCATTATTCGTCGTGTGTTCATGTTACGTCGCCTGAAGCACACTATAATGAAATCAAACGCGTAGCGCCTCCAGGCTAAGCAACTTGGCATCGGGCCGGGTGTCGGCGTTACGACGCCGCCTGCACTACTGGTCATCACGTATAACTGACGTCTCTTGAGTACAGATAGGTAAGGCTTCGCATATTCAATTTCCTGCATACTCTTATCATACACATACGGCTGAGTTTTGCATACAATAGCGTCTCTTTTTTTTGGACTGAGGAATCATCTCCCAGGTTCTTTTTTTTTTCTATTCGAAAAAAGTTCTATCGTTTTCTATTTCTTACAATAAAAAGTTTCGTATTTCGTCGCTCGGGTTTACGATTGATACCTTACTTCCGGTATTGAGCGCCGCCAGATTTTGTGGAACTATTTCGAAGAGATTTGTCGCAGGATAATATTTTTACAGAAAATTGTTTTGCAGGAACTATTTCTAGTTTAAATCAAATATTTATCTTTCATAAGCTCGCTGCGTAAAATTCTGAAATTCTTCTCTTGTAGCAACTCGCCGGAACTCTTTTACCTATTCCATTTTTAGTTTATTTTAAATACAATCATTTTATTATTGAATACACGCATCGTATGTATGTATATCATTTCAAATACAGGTATTTTTACTGCCACCATTATAAAAAAATATTAGAATTTGTTTAAAGCAATATCAGCGAGTGGAAAATTGAGGAAATGAATTTTGCTTTTTCTTACTTGTTTGTTTCGAATTACTCTGCTATTTTGTTATATTGCGTTTCGTATAAGAAAATTTTTAAAGTAATAATTATAAAACTTGTTTAAATAATAAATAAAGTTGCCAAAATAATGTACTTTACATTCCATGAGCAATAGTAAAGATATTTCAAATATTTAAAAAATGTGATGACTAGGAAATTTCATTTAAATTATAAAAAATCTTGCTGCGGTTAAAACATTTGTTGTAACACGGTGTACGGTACTTCCGCATAGCTGCATAAATAAATTATTCTGTCCGCGGATGCTGTACTTGTTATTTTATTTATTCCGTTCTAGAACTACGCCATGCTCCTGCTTACATATACACATGATGCATATGAGTACCTAGACATCTAAAGAAAACAGAATGCGGTGAAATATTTTTCCAAATGTATTTTTACTACGGCAGTAGCTAGGATTTAATATTGATGATATTCCATGTGTAGCGTCTATTTCTGGAAATATGAATCTGATTGCTTTTGTCAAATTTACTATTAATTTCTAAGCAAAGTCCATTCATTTAGGTATTTTTAAGAACTACGTTTTTCTGTCATTTATTATTTTCTGTACGCGTTTATAAGAACAGTGTTTGAATTAAATTTGAGTTGCTTTTCTCGATTGAAAACCTATAGGGTAAGTGAGGTGAAATTGCTAATCAATCTTTTTTTCTTTTATTACTAAATATATCTATTTATTATAAAAATTACAAAAATTAAAATTTCCTGATAAAAAAAATAAAATAACAGTTCCGAGATTTAAATTCTTATTAAATGAGAGGGACGGGAGGTTAAAGATGATAATAGAAAGGGGATGAATTTATCCTTTGCCTTTCAACTTTACCACTTCTACAAGGCCTCGTCGGAACACTATGTCTCAACGAGAGTAAGAGAGAAGATTTATTACCACTCAAAATAATCAACAATTTACACTTCTCCTTACTCTTTCACCAAAATTTTAATCAACCCACAAAGGACCCAAATAGCAATATCTTTGTTTGTGCGTAACTGGTTTTAGGATTTGCAGCCAGAAAATGCTATGGAATCCTCTTTAAATGGGATGAGATTTTAGCCCTTGCCCCGCCACACATATAATTTTCGGGATTAACGAAAAAATTACGTTCTTTCTTTTAAGAATACCCTTGACTTGAAAATAAAGAGAAAATCTATATAAATAAATATATTCAAAATAAATAATTCAAAATATAACAATTAAAAATTGATTTTGACAATTTTAAAAGTGATTATCTAATATACAGCACTCTGGTCAAATTACGAGATCTCACAACTTACAAAATATGAAATTTAAATACAAATTCAGATTACTAAAGAACAATATATGGGAGAACATAAAACAGATTCAAAATAATTTTACAACAAGAAAAACCAGCATCTCATAATTAAATTAAGCAAATGTTAGTTTACAAAAACATTAAAACATAGGCAAAATAATAAAATCAAACGATACTTTCTCACCCTTAGACCATCGCAGCAGATACAAAGAGACTGACGGAATTCAACACTCACTTCGATTATGGAGATGTTGATGAACACATATTCACTAACAATGTGTTGTTCCTACACGGTTCGGGGGGTCTTATATATTGCAAGGAGAATGGGAAAACCCGATGACTCATCTGTTCTTCCCGATGAACCATCTCGGTAGTTTGCTTGCATTTCTGCAGTGAGTGAGTCATCCTTATATGAGTCATCCTCCTTGACATTTGCCTTAGTGAACACGTGCGTATGACTCATACATTACATAAAACACAGATGTGCTCTACGTTGGTGGTCTAAAAGATCAGCTCTGACTCAGATCGGTGAAAACGTTTGTTTATGTAAACATTTATATATTTTTTTTTCTTTCTATGGGTATGATTCATCGACTTAAACTTACGTACTGAATTTAAATAATTATGAAATGCGATTTCTTACAGTTTTTATGGAAAAATGATACTACTTCACAATAATCACAAAAACGCTTTTTTTAATTAATGCAATCTTTATGCGCCCATTGTCCAAAAACAACATAACTCAACACGTTTTTCCATTGCTGCATTGCGCTTAATTAATTCACCTGGTTGAAACATACTTTCATGAATACCTAGGTAACGGTTGCTAATTGACTCTATGTTCAAAAGGCCTTTTTTGTTTATTTTGGTCCCCTGAATACATTCTCCAAATATAGGTTAGTTCCTCACGGAACACCCTGCAGTTACGAGGCATGTCTGTAGAGAAATGCAATATTAGAAATCTGCATATGATATTGGTTTTGGGGTAATATTGACAGGCCAACTTTACTCCCAAAGCGTCGGCCGTCATTACCCCCATATGTAAAGTACATAATATGAATCGACTGTACTTGAGTAGAATAAGTTATGAAAGTTCTACCTTTAGAAATCGAAACTACATAAAATTCTGTACTATTCGTTTAAATTGCAAAAGATATAAATCTTTGAAATCTGTCAGATGTAATAACAAACAACGTTAAAACTAATTTTTATTTTTAACCGCTTTAAATTTGCATCTATGAGGCTGACATTGCTACCAACAATTTAATATGCAATGTTGAAGTTCTATTGTGACGCACGATTTTAAAAAATGCTTACATATTAGAAATATTAGGTGGCCGATATTACCCCAAGGGGTCGATATTACTCCACTTAACCTACACTTAGAACATAACTCGCAGTTATACGAAATTTGAAAAATTTAAACTTTTGCTTCCTTTCTTATGAAGATACGTTATATCAGGGCAGACCAAAATCAAAGAAGCTCTAAATTAGCAGTTTGTGAACAAAGAAGATATATTTAAAGAATTTGCTGTATTGAAAATTTTCATATTGTTTATATTTATTTCTTAAATATTTATTGAAATTATGAATTCTTGCAAGATTTTTTATAATATTTGCTGAAGTTGCAAAAACTTTGATTGATATGGAGTTATAACAATATAAGACATACAGTGATAAAGTTGTCATTTAAAACAGAATACTATCTAGAAATAAATAGTGTCCTGTTTTCCATGTTCGCCACTGTACATAACAGACCTATCAATATTGGACGTATCAATTAATTTATAAAACTCTAGATCTATAATCCCATATTTTCAATTGTTCAATTGTGTGACTTATTAATGCATATTCTTATTTAATCCGCACACAATTGTAGACAAATACTTCTCATTACTGAAATTATTCGACACATAAAGCAAACTATACCGTAAATGTCGTTTACGAAGACAATTTCATAAGGTTTCACGATGTTCTTAAGCAAATTATCTTTCATTTTCATATTTATTGCGTGTAGTTCTCTACATTAGCGGCACATGAAAGGATTTATTTAACTCAATTATTTTTAATGAACATTTATTAATATTTATGTATATTTAACGATAATAGTGCAATTTTAATCAAGTCGTCCGCATTCATTCTATCGTCGTAATTATATCGCAGAATCCCCAATGCAATCTTCGTAATGCAAGAAAGAAGCGCTGTCTAAATTATTCCTGTAATAGCAGCAATAACCTTAAAAGCACTTATTTGTCTTCTAAATCTAGCGGCACTCGGCTACTTAAAGACGAATAAATTCATTTCCTTGGTTCGCAGGGATAGCCTGTCGGATGCAGTCAAACGACCGTCCAAACCTACACAGCTGCATCTGCTTCAGAACCTAACAGATCTTCTGGGAAAGACTTTCAGTTCGCAGTTCGTTTTCCCTGCATTAGGGCATAATGATCCCACAGCTTGGAAAGATCTGGCTAAGATGTGGAGTCGATGGATTCCTCCTGATATGAAAGAGAAGTTTGAAACAGGTAAGAACTGATTTGGTTTCTTGCACTTTAAATATGATTATTATAGAATGCAAGTTGGGTGGAAGCGCCGCGGTGAATTTGAATTTATACAACAAAAAAAAAGAAGTTCTAGAAATATTCTTCCAGCATCTACCTTTTAGAACTTCACATACAAAATTAACATTTCAAGCTCCTTAAATTCCGGACGGGTAGCCATTTACATACGTCGCATAGACGTCGTAACTTTCACGCGCACATTTTAAAACAAATGCCCTCTGCCTCCGGCGAAATGATATTGAATGTTATTACGTATAAATATACGAGGGAGGTGTGTCAGAAAAAGATTTTAATATTTTAAGGGGGATGATGATGTAAATATATCAAGAGCATGAGGCGGGCCGTATTTGCACAGAGCTAAAAATTTAAATAATATTCCTGACATACCGTTTCATCTTGTGGATTTATTGCATCCGTCGTAAAACTGAACGTTACGGCTCCTACATTTGGATATAAATATGACGGCTGAAAGTACACGTTCGCCAGAATTAAACTGTCTTTTTATTTTATTTGATCTATAAATTTTATGGCCAACCTATCAATGAATACAATTGTAGGTGCATTTATTTTTAAATTATCGCGAATTCTAGACACATTCGTTGCACTGGTTAAATATTTATGAACATTTGCTCTCACAAGATTAAATTTATGTATGTCCTTCAACCTAGCACATTAAAATGTTATTTCGCAGAATTGAACACTCATTCTTCCGTAAACGTAAGTTGTTATTACTCTGATCCTTAAATGTGTTAGTAAATACTAAAGAAAAAAAAATGAAAAGAAAATGCACCGACAGTGAATTTGCTATCTACTGCATTTAATTATTTTATGGATATCCATAATGTGTGCCATGTGTCATGCTCTGAGGATTAGGTACGTACATATCATCCATTCATTATCTACTTACCATCGCAGTGTGCCGTGAAATTCCAGTGAGAATGTGGTACTCATCAAAAATACTAATGTTAGCCAACTTACTAACTTAAAATAACGGCCTACTACTAAGAAAATAAATTTAGTATCGATACCAATGATTTATCAAACAAATAATTATAAATATTATATAAATTATTTCTATAATAATAAAATTTTTATGATGGAGAGATTATTGCAGTGCTAATATCCAAGTAAAGCAAAGCGTTTTAAAAGACAATCGATTTTTAGAGAACTGTTCACCTCATTTTGCAATTCGAGAGAGTACTCCACTCCACTTTTAAAGAGGCATTATGATTTCGACACAATTAGATCGAGAATAAAGCACTGCATGCAACCGAGATTGGTTCTTGTTGTTTTTTGTGGCTTAGCTTAATTGAGCGTTATAAAAGTAATTCCAAGTAATCCTTGAAACTGGAAACTGCACTCGACAGCCGGTAATTGGGATGGGTTTGATGTGCTTTTACTTTATACTCTGTAATCCACAAGATGAGTTTTAGTTCATTTGAGTTTCATATTTATTGAATTCATTCCCGTCCAAATGAATACAAATATTTGCTTTTGTCTGCATTTATAAGCTATGCATGGTTTTAATATTCGGTAGATCCCTCAAAAAGAGCAAAACTTTCATAGTTTATATCAGAAATTATAACTGCGTGGAAGCGAAATTAAAAGTTTCCGAAGTAGACAATAGCACAAACTTGGATGCGCAGGATTTTAGTTACTATAGTGTTAAAAATGCAAGATTGAGTTTCTACAAGCAAAAATTACTACTTGTCCTTGTTTTCACTGCATGGGAAACAATTAAAAATAACGTAACGAACCTCTATTGTTACAGTTACAATGAACGTTTATAAAAGTTGATGCAAGTGGCTGTTAACCAGTTTCGAACAAAACGTTACATTTCAAAACTTCAAAATTACGTACAAACTATAACAGAAATCCACAATTATACTTTAATACTTATTGTACTAGGTGTTTTTTTTTAAAATGCCATAAGGAGTGGCTGTGGAAAAGAAAATTCATGTCTTAGCTCCATTCATTTACTTTAAATTTTCAGATTTGGCATGTGTTAGATGCCAGGCTACGACAATGAGTTTTAATTTTCATGGCCAACCTTTATGGCATTTTTAAAAAAATACATTGTACTTATTGCATATGAGTATTTTTCTGTGCTTTTTATTCATAAAATATTTGAATACAGTCTTCAGGACTTCCATCCGTATAATAAATACAGAGAGAGAACATAAATTAAATATGAGTGACCTGTGGACGACCAAGGTCATACCTACCAGGAAGCGATACAAATATAACGGCAAATTTTAAGAGAAACGTCATGGTTAATTATATCTACAGCATTAAAATAGTTTCTTTCATCTCAGTTTCCACATTGTATTCTCTCCAATCGATTCCGCAATTCTTCCTCTTTGAAGGTTTTTCAAATTCATTTGAGACGGTTAGAGTCGGGAATATAGTCATATTAACGACTGCTTAGAATAAGATATAAAAGTGGAATGGAATTTTATTTTATCAATACTTCTGTTTACCCCACGAACTGAAACTGTAAGATATTATGAATTTGTGCGAAAATCCTCTACAACGAAGAAGAAGAGAAAAACCATTTTCTGTCTTTTTCCACCTTCGTTAATTTGGAAGAAACATGGTACTGCAGTTATTCTCTTTTTTTTCCTATATGCTGAAACAGCCATATTATGTAGCATTCCTTTCACAAACTAGAACAGTTCTGAACAGCACAGAACAGTTCAATGCACAATCGCAATCATAATTCATGACATGTTTACTGAAAAACTCATTTTACTTATGGTTTCCGAAATAAAAAATAATTTACGGCATCCCGGATTCAGGTTTAAGTAGTAAAATTTGGATGCATTCGACATTCATAGTTTTAAAGGAGCTGGGTAAGATGTTCTTTAAGCTTTCGGTACGTGCTGTACGGAGCTTCAAGCTTTTAAAAGGAATGCTAATATTGATACCATTCTTCTTATGTTCTTCCCGCTTTTGCCATTCTTCTTCGTTCTAAAATCGTTTGTTATCTGTCAATGTATGTGCTTACATTTTCTCTGTCAATGTATGTGCTTACATTTTCTTTCTCTTTTTATTTCTTCTGCACCCTAATTTGTCGTGTTCGCAACTGCGCTGTCGTTTCTTACTTCTTTGTTTCAAAGCACTGAGTGCAACTATGTCAGGATACTCGACCTGCATCTTCAGTTGTCTTTCAGTGGAAGTAATGGTACAATATTAAGTCTTCATCTTGGTACTAATCGTAAAATCACATATCCAGCCAGTACAGTCAATAGAATTAACTCAAAATTATCATTTTGGTATTCATTGATATCATAATACAACTTTTCCAAAAGCAAATGTTTCACTGAATAAAAGTTGGTAATTTATTGAACAAAAACTTGTAGTATGGAAATGTTTCGTATTCCGAAGTACTGTGCACATCGGTTTCAGTAGAAAACTATGCCTCATATCCTAACGATGACACTCATAGTCTTCAACTTATGTTGTCTAACATTCATATTTTAGTACCTAAGGTACACGGAGAAAAAAATGATTGTAAAAAGTAACACAACTGTCGTTCAAACAGCTCCAGAAACAAATTGTGTTAATATTCAAACATTGTATTGGAATTTTACTACAAGAATATTGACATGCCAAACATATGTGAATTTCTCATACGTTTGTTTCTGGAGCTATTTAAACGATAATTGTGCTACTTTTTACTATTCTTTTTTCTCCGTTTATTCAAAATTACTACTAAGGTATCATTAACAAATAAGTTTAAGACGAAATTTCCATAAGCAGGAATATGTCATTAAGAAAAGGCATAAGTCCTAGTACTGAACCCTAAGGAACTCTAGAGCTGACTTAGTTTGAAGCTTAATTAACAACTTTAATAACAAAATTTCCATTCCCAGTAGAAACTATTAATCATTCTAACAAATCTCTCCCTATTTATACCAAGTTCAAGTTCTTTTTATAAAAAATTTAACAGTGACTTGTTGGAGGTCGTACAATGAGTAGTCGATTAAAGTAGTTAAAAAGAACAGAAAAGTTGACATAGTTGAGAACGAAGAAGAAGCAACTGTTCAAAGAGAAAATCACCGAAGTAGAAGAGGAGCCAGAAGTTCAAGCAGAAGATGAAATTGTTAACCATGGTGATTTACAAGCTAATGAATTCATTCCAAGAAAGAGGCGATGAATAGGAGATACGTTTAAGTCAAGAAATTTTTAATAAATTTGATATTGAAAATTGCAATACAGACAGAACATCTGGAATTTTAGGAGAAAAATTAGATGATTTTGAATATTCCAAGAAGACTTTACTTTACACGAGGAGATGTTAGGAAGTATCGGATATTTAGTCAGCGATACAAGACCTGATTTGGCATTCACAGTTAGTAAATTATCACAATTTGCTAAAGATCCTCATGAAATACAACAACAAGCAATCAAGAGAGTACTGCGATATTTGCAGGCGACGAAAAAGTTGAAATTAAGGATCGAGAAAAATTAGGGGAAATTAATTATTAATAGATATTAAGTTCAGATGCCAGTTGGTGTACAACAAAGGACTCCAGATCATTCTGCGGATACCCTAAAAGAATTGGAAATTTGTGTAAACACTGTTAATCAAGCTATAATAGACTGGATCAAAAACTCAAAAGTAAACAATCGTAACAAACATATTGGAAGAAAATATCACTTCGTGAAAAATGAACGAGAGAATGGTGATATTGGGATTTAGCATGTTATGACTAAAGATTTAAGTCATAAGATATTTGAAGTACTGGTGTTACTCAAGATAATATGAGGACTCGTACGAAAGGAGGGATTTGTTGAAGATCGTACAATGAGTAGTAGATTGAAATAGTTCAGTTGTAAAGTAGGCGAGAAAAAAAAAGAAGTTGTTGTATTTTTGATAATGTCAGAAGTGTTGTAAAAGAATAATCTTCAATAAACATATTATTAATAGCGCCTGCTTCAATAATCGCAACATGACTAAATCGAAAGCTATAGAAGAATCTAAAAATATACCTGATATAAAGTTGTCAAACACACTGTATCTGTATAAACTTACATAAGCCAATACCGTTTCAGTAGGTCTATTTCTTAAATAGATATATTGGCGTTCCGATATTACATTGAATTTCGTGTATAAGCTACACTGTACAATCATTTCATTTCATTTAGAAAAGTTGCGTATCTTCTTTCGATGAAACAAAACGCAACGGAGAAAACGTGACGCATGTTCTGCAAGCCGACAATTTCGTTCTATTAAAATGAATTGCCAAAAGTAAAAAACAGTGTAGCTTCCGCAGGGCAAAAAAATGCTCGTGCGGTTTAGGCCTATTGAGAACACCATACAATCCTCTGAAATTTTCCAAAGGGATCTATCTTCCGTTCTTAGTGAGAATTTCAAATACGCCTAAAACTGCTTTTCGACATTTTCTCTGCGCCGTTTTGGAAAAATATTCGACAAATCATTGCGCAATTTTTTGTTTGTCTGACAAAAACAATATGTTAATGTACAGATGTATTCAAGAAGGTGTTGTACAGCTACTTAGCTTTTGAGCGGCAATTGGGTTTTCTATTTTTGTGTTCAATAATTTTTTTTTTTTTAATTTAATTTAAGTAGGCTTCGACTGCAGGGGTCATTAGCCATAACTTCAGAATCAGCAGAAGGTCATTAATAGAACAATGGGTGACACAGACAAGGGTAAGTATCAGGATGGCAAGTTTGGACATACAGGGGACATCACAAATAAAAATATCACAGATGAAGTAAATCACAGAAGGGAGTTAACACTACAATGAGTACAGTCAGGTCTGTATAACACATATCACAGATGGTAAGTATAAAGTGACGTGTAGACACGCTGTAAAATGCAGATGTGCATGTAACTAGACACGGTCAAAGAAACCCGCCGCCTTGACAAAACTAAGGAGCGAGTTCATCCGGGAAATGGTATTACCAAGAATGTCCGGTAGGATACCTGCCTATGATGCCATGAGTTACACGGAGAGGAGCAAGCCGTGGACAGGCTATAAGGAAATGTGTCACCGTAAGCGGAATGCCACAGTCGGGACAGAGTGTTTGACCTTCTCCGGACAATAAATGGGCAGAGGAAAATAAAGTGTGACCGATTCTCAGCCGGACGAGGACCATGGTTTCTCTCCTGGTCAATGAAGTTGGGTATTTCCAGGGTCTAACTTGGGGTTTAACGAAATGCAGAAACCCGGCAAAAGTGTTCCACCTCTCCTACCAGATATTCAAGATTTTTAATTTGAGAAAAGCTTTCAGGAAGGAATGTCGTATAGGAACATTGTCCGCAGGAGAAGAAGACGCTAGGCGGGCAGCAGCGTCTGTGACCTCGGGCATATAATTCAGCTGTGTATACTGATGCAAGAGAGAGGAGGGAAAACAAAAAGGATTCTTCCCAAATCACGAAGGAGCATCCCACCCTATCCGAGATTTTGGACCCATCAGTGAAGACTACAACCGACCCGAGATATTGGTCAAGTAAGTGGAGAAAATGAATTAAAACAATATTTTTATTATGTAGGAAGGGACCCAATTGAAGAAGATCAAAACGGCATTCAGCAGCCTGGAGCCGCCATGGTGGAATGAGGGGAGTCTGAATGGGGAGTACCGCAGGTATATCAGAAATGAGGGAATGTAGTAGACGGTGAAAGCGGATACTGCTAGGTATTCTCAAAGGAGTCCTGCGTCTATAAGCCTCCGGCGACGGAGGTTGCCCGAGAAGTTGGTAATTAGAATGAGGAGGGTTGGCATAGATCCCTATAGCATAAGTGGCCAGGAAACGGTCTCTACGAAAAGAAAGAGGCGTTAAGGCCCGCTTCGCAGAGAATACTCAAGACTGGACTGGTATGGAAAGCACCTGTCGCCCAGCGGACTGCCGCGTTCTGAAGAACATCAAGCGGTTTCAGACGTTAACCGGTGGCTGATGAATAGGAAATGCATCCGTAGGCGATTCTGGATAACACAAGCGATTTATAGAGGCGTAGCAAGACTTCCCTGTCCGCGCCCCATTTGCTGTTGGCCAAGACTTTAATAATGTTGAGGATTTTCCGTCCGGATACTACCAACCCTTCGAAATGACTTCTCCAAGAGAGGGTAGAATCAAATTTCAGACCGAGAAAGGTGACAGAAGAAGTGCACTGAATGGGAAAAGCGTGGATTTTGAGACGAGGCTGCATATGCGGTCTGCGCAAGCGGCAAAAATGCACGCACGAGGTCTTCGCAGCAGAAAACCTGAAGCCGCGGGCCTCGGCGTTCCCGACCACCACATCAATTGCCTCCTGCAGACGACGATTGAAAGGCTGCCTCGCAGGCGACGCAAGGAAAATGGCGATGTCGTCAACGTACATGCAATATCCAATGCTAGGGTGAAGTCCATCTGTCATACCGTTCACAGCAATAAGAAAAAGCGTTGCACTAAGGCTAGATCCCTGTGGGATACCATTTTCCAGAATGTGGCTAGAGGAATAACAATTTCCAACGCGTACCCTAAATGTTCGGTTCTGTAGAAAAGATCGAACACATAGTGCCAGACTGCCCCTCAAACCCCAGGTGTGTAGCCTCTCCAGAATGCCAAATCTCCAAGTGGTGTCGAAGGCTTTTTCGAGATCGAAGAATAATAATATTATTATTGCCAGAAAGCGTATATGAACAAAACTTGTACAACAATTTTTTGAACTTCATCATGAATGCACATACAAGTTTACACAGTACAAATTCTGTACAACACTTTTCTGAACACGACTGTACCAGATTTTATTCAAAGCATAAATAAATTCAAAAATGAAAAGAAGAGGATGACAGGGGGCAAAGAAAATTATGAATAAATGAATAAGAAAGATAGATAACAAAAGAGGAAAAATTATAAAAATATAAGAAGATCTCAAAAAATTGTTTATAAATTACATAGTTTTATAAATTGCTAAAGAACGTGAAACTCTTTTAAATGCAATATTAATAAATATTTGGAGAAGTACTACTTAAGTACACTTACTTACACAAGTTACTTGATGTTGTATATCAACGTATACGTCTAAAATACAATTTGTCAAATTTTTCTCGCAGAAAAACGAGATATCCAGCACAGGAAAACAGATAAATTGGAAGTTTAATATTTAATTCAATATATTTGATGTCGCCCGCTTGACTTCATACATTTCAGATGATATCATTTTTAAAGCACAAATAAAGCTTACTATGAGATCTAAAATTTAGAACTCCACCAAGCTTAGTTAATTATTATAATAGGTATGTTTATTAATAGAACTTAACAGAATACGCAAAAGAAAATTAAAAAAGTTTATTCAATTTCTTATGGTATCGTAATTATTTTCTTTAAAATTATGCGACCATTGTGCCACCGACTGGTAATTTGTCTGATTGATAACAAATGCGAACGAATGATTCACTATGAATTGCGTGTAATTGATAACATTAAGTACATTAAAAGTTGATTTACCCGCATGTACCACCGTCGTACTTAATCCAAAGCGAATTTCAATTGCAGCGTTCCCTCTCACGCAAAGCTTTTGTCTTTCTATTTGGAAACCACATCAATAGCTGAGCTTTATCGGAAACGGAGTGCGAACCTGTAATACGATTTCGTTACGTCCATGAAATTAATTGTGCTTACAGGACAAATCCGCAACAATTTTAATGAGGATAACGGACAGGTAATTAGTTGGATGAAGCCTAATTATTTACATGTTGAATTATTTAAAATTCATTGTTTGTGCATTTACCTAATGTAAAATGCAGGAGGTACAATATTATATCACATAGGTACAGACATTGTGCGTTGCACTTTTTTTCCCAACCGATTTAATGCACGCGAGGGAAGGGCGATGATCGGATTTTATTAATTCCCTGGAAGTAGTTTCCGGTAATGGTTCGGTAGTTGCGAGTTCGATGGAAATGTCGTCCGCAATAATAAGCAGTCGCTGGTAATTCGAATTCGAAATCTAATCCATTAAGGGCGAACGGTGAACTAAACCGACTCAGGCCCCAAATGATATTGCCTGGCGCGCTTACATTTCTACAAGCGGTTAGTGACGCCCAAACGTTGCTTGAGAAAATTCACACCGAAAGGGAAACCATTCACTTCATCCCCATGATGTTGTCGTTTAGATTCCCCATTTAAATGTGTTTACTTCCAAGTAATTTCCAAAGAAAAAATTCATCTCGTTAAAATAGTTACAATTGTTTTAAAAGATAAATGCTGTTTTTTAACTCAAAGTTGCTCATGTTACTTTACTGTTAAGTAGTTTTTATTTTAGCTAGGAAAACGCAAACTGCAAAAATTATAAAAGCAGCACAATTTGTGGAAATTTACTATTGTACGACAATTTTTTCCAAAAATCAATAACAAATAGTACTTAGATGGTGTTGATTTTCTCGAGGGCTTGAGCATGTTTATGATGTGTCAGTGCTGAGTACGGATATCTAACTATCCCCTGGGAAGGGTATGTGTGCCCAACGGCCGCCTAGTAAATTGCCGCTCCTCTTACCCCAACGTGGAACTGGCCTCTTCAGCAGATATATCCATTGCAGCCCCGAACTTATTTCGTTCTCCGCACAAAACATAAAATGTCAAAGTCTGCGAATTGGAAGTCGCGTTGAATGGGCTTCTTCCCATACTTTTTCTGTTCGCGATCGACCGTTCTGTATGGACTTTTGATTTCAAATATTTAGAGTTAAGGATTGATACATCGTAAAACGTTTCCATCGAGTAAATTGCACCGTATCAAAATGGGAAATGCGACAGGGAGAAATGTAATATTATTAAAGTGTAATTTACAATACGAACAACGCGATATCGAGGATATTATTACGACATAAAGGACTAGCTATAGAGGGAATAATTCAGCAATGTAATCCAATACTTGGACATCTTGAGAAAATTTTCTGCACGCCAGAAAACACGTAGGTACATTCTGGAAGTGTTTATGGATTATTACAATCTTTAAATGATTCATTTCATTTTAATTTCACACGTAACATGAAAGAACAGTTTTAATCAAAATAAACTTGGTAATTTTTAATATGAAAGAAGCAATTCAATTAATTCATTTTATTACAAATTTACTACTTTTGCGAATGCATTGAATATTTCTATCGCTACAGGCTCAGCCTAAACCATAACAATTTATTTTCCATTGTTAACCAGGAACACAAAAGAGTTTTTTTTTTGTCCGTTTGTATTTAAACATTGTTTGCGTCACGTGACAAACCTGAAATATTTATTCCCGTTTTTGTTGAATTGCGCCGCCACATTGCGGCGGCGGTCGGATGACACCGTCGACAGTAATTAAATTAATGTTTATCAACAAAACGTCAGGCTTACATTTCATTACGTGTGCAATATTTAGTACCCACCGCTTATTGACACTTGACCGTAAATAGTCGGTAATAATTATAAAAATCGATATACTTAAAATTACTTGTAAAAAGCACTACGTAAAACTGCCAAAAACCAAAGTGAGGTCTGTTAAAACACCTTAGATTTCTAAATACACAAACAACGCAATATGTAACATGTAAATTATTACTTATTATTACATTATAATAATACTCAACTTTGTATTTTAGAAACGTACAAAATGAAGACTTGGCAGAAATCGTACTTATTTGCATTTAGCATTTTGAATCCTAATTTTGAATCAGTATCCAAAAAAGAACTCATTCATAAATTTTCAGACTTCACGTAATTTGAGTCACTGTGTGCTCAGTCCCCGAAAGCATAGGCAAAGAGCGATAAAGAGAAAGCACATAACATCTCGCAGAAGTGTTCACTCCACACAATAATGCTAAGGTGCAAGATGTAGAAGATTTATCCACGCCACTACAAATACAAGAGCGTTTGACATTATTTACTCCAAAGGAAAAATAGGAAGTAATAAAGGCTCTAAATCCACAAAAGACCACAGGTATCGATTTGATTACCGGGAAATTGTTACAAGAATTACCCAGAAAAGGACTGATGAAGCTTCTTTATATATCCAATGCAATCATAAGACTAGATTACTGGCCCAAGTCCCGCAAAAATGCACAAATTATTATGGTACCTAAACCAGGGAAAAACTTGGCAGGTATTACCTACTTTTATCGCCCAATAAGTCTTTAAATGAAGATCAAAACCAGCAAGATTGGATTCGTGATCATCAGTTTGGCTTCTGCCAGGGTCGCTTAAGGTACAGCAGTGTCATCGTATATCTAATGCCGGTTTTGGACGGTCATATCTTTGTATTAAATTTGTGACAAAGTGAGAGAGATAAGCTACCACAATGAATGTTGATTGGTTTAATTGGCACTTCTCACTCATTTCGTAACAAATTTGATACAAAAATATGACCGTCTAAAACAGACATAATACTATTAATAAAACCATGGAAGACTAAAAATATTGCATCGCAACTTTTCTAGACGTTCAACAAACCTTTGAGCGTCCTGGGCTTTTATAAAAATCGAAATAGTATTCCCAACGAGATATTAGAACCTACTGAAATCCTATTTGAGAGATCGTCCTTGCAAAACCAAGGTAAACGGAGAAAAGTCAAGTCAGTTCCCTGTACTATCAGGAGTACCACAGGGGACCATTCTGGGACCCCTATTATATGTTTTTTTTACAGACCAGACCAGACCAGATCCCCTATTCGCACCCTAACCTTATCAAGCGGTTCCTAGGCGAATTAGCCCTTATCCGCTTGGGCTCTGACCAGAGCCGTCGGATTGAGATACGCCCAATCGGCGCGCAGAGGCGGGCCCACCTTTCGGTGGCTAGCACCTTAAGGTGATATCCAACACACTGCTACCAGAGGGGTCCGGGGTGCACGCCCCTTCTGGTCAAGGGAGACTAGCAGATTAGGTTTCGTGCAAACCAGGCGCTGGTACGCCAACTCGGGACGGTGGGCTCGTCACACCCATAGGAACTCTATCAAACGTCCACAATGGTCACCTACGGTCGAAGCCGTTGAATCCACGCTTCGGTCAGCAGGGTTCCCCCCGCCCCTGCTGGGACGTTCTTTATATAGCCGATGTACCAACGACCACAGCCACAACAGTGAGCACATTTGCAGACGACACGGCAATTCTTGCGACCCACGAAGATCCTGCCGCTGCCTCAACTAAACTTCAGAAATATTTGAACTTTATAAAGGTACAGTTAAACAATTGGAAGATCAAGGTAAATGAAACTAAGTCATCAGTTCATCACATATTACTTTCACACTTAGAAAGAACATGGTCCACCAGTGAATATTACAGTTTTTTTCTTTTGCTTTTCCCCTTTTGTCAATTATGTTTCCGAATTTGTCAAATGACTTTCCAATGCGCAGGCCTACTATACTTTGAACGGGTTGCAAAGTCATTTGACATATTAGAAAATACATTTAACAAAAGAGGAGAAGCAATAGGAAAAGACTGTAATAAAGTAGCAACACCCTAAAGCGAAGTTGCACTTAGGCTTACATCTAACGGAAACAACATATATCTAAAAAAAGAAAAAAAATGAACACGAAAACAAGAGAGCTCAACTGGTTGATAGAACGTAACTCAAAGCTATCTATAGATAACAACCTGCTTATCAACAAAGCAATAACCAGACCGATCTGAACGTATTTAGAAACATTGCAGATGCACCATGGTACGTGTCTAATCACACACTTCACACGGACTTCGCAATATCAAACACCACAGCAAATTAGAAAACCATCCGAATCCACAACTACTGCCATTACTACAAGCTAGAGATAATAGGAGATTGAGGCAATGGCCACTCTACCTTCGAAACTGAGCAGACATCACTACTCCAATACATGTTCATTTGTAAATTATTGTTTAAACTATCATATTAGCTTATAGATTATTTACATTCTGATAAAAAAAACTAAGCACATGCGTATACTTTTTCACTAATTTCAATGTAGTATTTCTTATTCTTTTTGGTTGTGAAACATTTTTACTACGACAATAAGGTATCAGACCTGATAAACACTTTAAGAAGTTATGCGGTACAGCAAAGAAACATTTAAAATATCACTTAATTGACGACAGTAAGTACTGTCATGAAAATGTATATAAATTAAGAGTAAAACACAGAAATATTTGAGTTATTCAGTTTAACTTACATCCTTTAAATTAATTAAACTGAAGTTATGTTAATGTTGTACTTACGAATGTGAATAATACAGAAGCCTGTGTAAGGCTTACTGTAGACAAAGACTTTATTGTACTTTGTTGGTGAGTGCTGAAATATTTAATGTTTTGGGGGTTAAGCTTTTGTACGACTTGAGTCAATTTTAAATCAAATAAACGATTTATAAAGTCTACTGCAAACACGCTATATGTTCTGGTTTGCAGTTTACGTCTTCAAACTATATTCATGTAGTTCTTCGCTGCGATAAGATATTTAGCAGCGGCGGAAGAGGACGTGGCGTAATTTTTCGCAGAAAGTGTGTGAGACAACGTCGAAGTTACGGATGCTGCGCCCGGACATGAATTATTTATCAACGTAATTTTTTGTACTAAATCACACGGAAAACCTTTCCGTCCGTTTTTATAACTCGCACTCCTAATACTTACTCCTTCCTACTCTGAATATGTAACAGGAACCACTTTTCGATTAAGCTCACTGACGGCAGCGCTGTAAGCGTCAAATGTATTAAACCTTTTAAAGTTTGTAATATTCGATTGGTTCGAAGCGCATTCGTTCCTTTTAACGTTTTACATTAACAGCGCAGAAAATAAAGTAAATAGTGTTCCGATTGGCAGCTTTATACTTGGAACTTTGACTTAAAATTCGAATGGCTTGTTACATGGCTGAGTTCAATTCCATTTCAGGAAGTTGCAAGCTTCCTCGATGTGAAATCATTTATATTAACTTTTTAATAAAAACAACTTGTTTATAAATATTAAACAGACAAATCGAAACGCTATTATAATTAAACAAGAAAAAAATAGAGACTTGAAATGATACTTTACTAACTAAAAATATAAAAGTTTAATAAAGAAAGTTCTATCATATCAAAAAAAAATAAGATCCATCTGTTGCACGATACATAAGCAAGAGTAGGTACAATAAAATGAAAGCAATATAAGTCTGAGAAGTTATAGATTTTAGATTTTCTGTATGACTTTTCCTATACGAATCTAGACATACCACATGTATTTCTAACCAAATAGTTAATATAACAAAATTGAATCTGGCAGATGTAGCATACACATCAGGCAAAATGAAAACAATAAAACTCACATTTGGATTTATAAACAAATAAATCTGAAGTGCTCAGGTACCCCCTCGGTCGGTTTAATTTACTAAATTGATTTGATTTAGCATTGATAAATGGCTCGAAAGTTTTTTGATTAATTAAGACGGAAGGAATTATTTATCGACTACAAAATTGAGATGTCCTGCCTTCCGTTTATTCATTTGAGCGCGGCCCAACTTTCCAGAACTTAATCAAAACATCAGAAACTTATTTACTCGAATTTAATTCAATTTAGACGTTTTTGTTGCAGGTGGTTATTATATGATCGAAAGGAAAACGTTAAAGCTGCAGATCATCGTGCTAAACACCAACTTAATGAAGAGGAACGTGAATGAGGAGGAGGCGAAGAAACAATGGGATTGGTTGAATCAAATGCTTGAAAAGATTCACAACAATAAGGAAACTGTGAGTTACTCTAATTACATAAAATTCATTCAATATTTTCTGTCATTTAAATTATTTTTGAATTATATTCGAATACGTACAAAAAATTTCACATGCTAAAGCTTTACAAATGTAGCAAAATATGTATAAATTAAGCGAGACGTAAAATAAGGACAAAATGAAATACCGTGCTGATGAGTTGATTATTAAAAGGTTAGATAATACGCTCAGGAGCGAACGAACGAGGATTTAACATTCGATGTAACAAAATATCTAACGTATTCAGTCGCGAGTTTCCCAATTATGAAGAGCAACGGAACCAGCTCTGGCAAATGAGAATTAATGAGTTCGTTATCTCGAGAGACTTCCAATGACCAGTTGATTTAATTGTTTTTGCGTACATAACATACAGTGGATAACGAAGTCATTAAACTATACGCGCCCCAGAACACCCATAATTCTGGAAATGTTTTATCTAGAACCATGAATAATACACACGCGCTCGGCATATGTTGTTACCTTCCCTCTAAATCTGTTTAACCTTTGTTGCATGCTCCCGTGTTTTGCTTATCATTTTTCAGTTACTTGTTTATGTCGGTTTAAACTGTACGCTATCAGCAATTAATTGCTTTATGAATTCAAGAGATACGCCATAAATCCATCATTTCACAACGCATCTACATAATATGTATTTAGTTCATGCCCGTCACAGTCTGTTAAGGCCAGAATCCTAATTTTGCTTTTGTTTTAAACAGAATCATAATTTTGTTTAAAAAGACTTAGAAACAGGGAAAAGTTGTCAGCCGTGCAGAACAAAACGTCGCAAGTATTGTATTGTATTTGAGGGTCGAAGGGCTCTTAAAGTAGCCTCACAGAACTGCGACCAAATTGATCTATTGTTTGAACCCTACGTGTAAATTAATTTCCTAGAAACTCTACCTTTTCAACGAAGTGCAGAATGGTCCTTTTCACTTCATCAGGTGTCAGACTCACAATTCCTCACCTATTGCCACGCATTTGCAAAGTATGCGCTGAGCTGTTTCGATTTCTGATTCACTTAATCTGCATGTTTCACTTTCTGTCAAGCCCATTTTGTGAAGGTGATACCTCACCGGGGAATAGCCACTAAAAAAACCTGTAATAGCCTTTAATTCGTTCTTTGTTAAAAGTAGAAGCATTTGAGCAGTCTTACGCGAGTAATTAATAAATATATTCGCCTGTCTTTGACCTTGAACGTTTTTCCAGTAGGATCCTTTTTATCCACCTTTCACTTTCTTGGGAGGAGCTTCAGTACCAGTGCGAGCAAGCTTGTCAACTTTTTAGTTCTTCGGGAATAAAATTTTTATGGTAATTTTGTTGCCCTTAGCTAGTTCCTTGTGGAATTGCTTACATTACCATATGGAAAAGGACTCAGTGCAGTATGCCTTGAATGCCTTTATAGTTGCCTGACTATCAGACAGAATAAATATCTTTTTGCCCTTTGTGTTCCTTCTCAGATATTCCTGGGCGCATAGATTTATTACAAGTATTTCAGCATCTATAATTGTTGGGGTAGTATCTAAGACCTGGTACATTGGGCCGTAAATACCTATGCCTGTCCCTTTTGTAGTCTTAGATCTATCTGTGTACCAGATGGAGGCATTGTTGCCTAATTATGCTATTTGCCTTTTAGCCATATGGCGTATGATATGGAGGCTAATAATATCCACTTCATAAGGTATGTCAAAGTCAAACACTTGCGACATCATATCTGAAGGTTTTTCTAATATGTCTGGCTGCCAAGATGACCTGGTTTGTATCTCCTAGTCCGGGTTAGTCTCAAAGAAGCTAGCATGCTCTCCCTCTGCACCTGTAAGTGGGTGGAATGCCTAGCAAGACTTCCAGAGCTGCTGTTGGGGTAGTATTCATGGCCCCTGTTCTTCCTAGACACGCTAATCGCTGCAACTTCTGCAGTTTATTTTGCGTAGTTGCCTCAGTGGTCAAATTCCACCACATTAAAGAGGCATTAGTAACTATGTATCTTACTACTGCCGTATATGACCATTGAAACACTTGCGGTTTCAGGCCCCAAAGGTTTATCAAAGAAAGTGCCAATGCCTTTGAAACTGTCTTTTCAACGTGTACTTTCTAATTGAGCTTCGTATCCAGGGTTACTCCTAGATATTTCACCTCTTTGGAAAGCTCTATTGTGAGTTCGTTTAAACGGGGAGCTTCCTACATTTCGTAAATGGTACTATGATGGTTTTTTTTTATGGTTTACACTGAGTTCGTCCTTGTGGCACCATCTTATCAATAATGTTCAGAATATTCTGCATTAGGTTGGAGATTACGCCTTCATGTTTTCCTCTGATAAATAAGTATGACTATGTCATCCGCATAACCAAGAACATGATGCCCTTTGTCAGTCATTTCTCTTAGTAGGTCGTCGACGACAATAGTCCACAGCAGCGGTGATAAAACCCCACCTTGTGGGCAACCCTTTGCTGTGGTTATTGTTATTTCTAGCCCTCCTAATGAAGCCGTCATCGTATGACTTTTCAGCATTGATTTCATCCACCGAATTGTCGGTGGATTAATGCCACGTTTTATGGCAGCTTTTTCTATAGATTTAAATGAGGTGTTATCAAAGTCACCCTCTGTCTACACAGATGCCGACAGAAACTTCTTTTGCCGTGATGGATTTTTCCACAGCATTCACAAAATTGTGAAGTGCATGGATTTGCCGTGGATTTGGCTGGTTGGTAGGCAAGTTGCTTGAGGTAAAGTGGAGATTTATGAGGCAGATCACCTCTAATTTTATTATCTAGGATTTTCTCCATGGTTTTGGGGATAAAGGAAGACAGGCTTATCGAGCGATAAGATTTAGCGTCTTCCAGAGGCCGCTTACGTTTTCCTAATGGAAACTACATTTACCTTCCTCCAAGATTGGGGTGCATAACTCAGTGCATAGCTGGCTTTGAAGTTGGTTGTCAAGCAAAGAGCGATAAAGTCGATCCCTTTCTGCTGTAAGGCTGGAAATATTCCATCATTACCAGGTGATTTGAAGGGCTTGAAACTATTTATAGCCCATTTCGCTTTATCAAGTGTGATAATTTTACCTGCCGAACATCTGCTGACTCTGTCAAAACAAAAATAGTTGTAGAGCATTGAGTCATAGAGCAGTTTGCAGTAGCTATTTCCGACAACACTTTGAGCGTATCCAGGGAATCTTCGCTATATGCTCCATTTGGCTTCTCAAGAAGTCCGATGGTATTTGAGTGGTCTTTAGCCAGCATCTTCTGAATTCGCGCTGCAAGTTTGCATCCTGTTTTGATTTTCCTCCGATAACAAAAAGCCACAACTTTTAAAATGCTTTCTAATAAAATCTTCGAGACAAAGACAACTTTATTGAACTACTCAACAGTATTTAATCCTATACACTCTTAGGCTGCGCTCACACTGATGAAGCAAAAACGTTTTCGGACAAAACATTTTTGACTAATTTTGTTAGAAAGCGTTCTTTTTAATGCTTTAAATAGGATCGGGCACACACTGATATATCAAAACAAAAAACAGTTTAAAACACGCTAAAAGAGTTACTGTAAAGTTTAAAACACGATAAAAGAGTTACTGTAAAGTTTAAAGCAAGCTAAAACAGTTACTGTTTTTAATCCGAAAACGTTTTGCTTCATCAGTGTGAGCGCAGCCTTAATGTTGATTTATTGTCAAATTATCTTATTGATCAATGAGAAATAGAACCTTCAAAATGAACGTTTTAAATTTGTTCCGCAAGGTAGTACATGTGGCCCTCTCTTCTAATGAATTAATCTTGTCACTTACCGCTTGGATTAAATGTATTATGGCATCATCAGTTTACACTTGACAAGGATTGTAAGACTGCTGAATTAGGTTCTTCTCAAGTTACGCGAGCACTGTAACTATACGGTCGGGAAAAAATGTCACTTTTCTTTATTCTCTTCATTATGTTCCATAAAATAAAAAGAAATATGTAGAGAGGGCTCTGGGAAAAAGACTCTTACCAATCACGGGAAAAATATTCCGAGCAAAAGCTAACAAAATGATAGAGCGAAAGTCGACTGCCGAACGATTTAAAATATATTCGCGTTCAAAGTGAAGACTTTTCTCAGGAAAAAAATCACTAAAGAATTCATTTAAAGTTGAGAACTGTAAAAAGAATTTATTTATTATTATTTACTTTTTTTTTCAAAATAATACATTTATTGTTCCGAAATTGTTTGCTGAAGTCCCAAATAATTCAGGAAATCTTCGATAACAAATCACATTCGCACGCATGCAATATTCAGCCGTCAGAAACTTATTTGCCCGCAGAATACGTTCGTCAAAGAAACAATCGCGGAGTGTTGCGCTACCGTACATCCCCATTTATAAATAACAATGTGATTTCCAAAGGCGACCCTCCAGATCCATAGTTCTACCTGTCAAGGTGTTCAAGTATAAACAATGAAGCGGGCTGGTGGAAAGGCGTCTCAATAGTGTGAATCAGCGTCACAGGTGCAGGGAAACGTAAAGCGAGGGCGGCCGTACATACCTAGATACACCCTCCATTACACAGCCCTGCACCCTGCCACACAAAACGCCACCGCCGGATGTCATTCCACGGTATTATTCACTACATTGAACCTTTTGTTTGCCCAGCTAATTCCGAATAATAGAGCCAAACTAAACAGTGTATTGTAATTTGTGATTATACAGAAACATAATAAAATATTAATTGAGGCGCTCACAGTAATTTAATCTCATGTTTTGTTGTTTGGTAACCTTATTAACGATCTGATTGCGCTGTTTCTATTTGTTGCTTACATATGCATAATTACGGAACTTTAATGGGATAGTAAAATGCATTTACAAACAGATTTCAATGCTTTGATTTATAAACACTGAAATAACGATGTCAAATACACATAACACAGCACAATTCTGCCTTCATAATCCCCAATATCCGGACTTATTAATTTAAATGTTCATATTTCCGATTCTTAACACTGTTTTCTGCTGTTTTCTTATCGGAATCAAATTTCACTTTATATTATTTTAAAACTCTTGTAGTTTTCCTTATAATGACAGTTTAAGAAGCAAACTCAATTTCACTAAATTTTTCCAAAAAAAAAAAACACAGAAACAAACTTTGTTTTTACTTTGTTGAATACACAAAGTGTGCATTTGCAAATGAACACCTCGTGATTTAATTAATAATTTTAGGGTGGAAACACGCCACTGAGTTACTACCAAATATACACTGTGTGGCATTTAACCGGGTTTCTTCATTTACGCAGTTGCTATTGAAAATATGAAAAAATGTTTTATACAAAAGTATCATCCTTTCAAATTATTTTCGAATATACAGTACGTCCCAGTTTGGCTGTACGATGTGTTACTTCGTTATTTTAAATGGAATACCCTATATTTTATAACGAATTTGAGCTTGTCAGGTTATTTTAGGGTAAGTTTGATAAGAGTTCCCCATACCTAAGTCCTATAGTTTTTAAGATATTAGGCTTTGTTTACGGTTTTTGGAAAATACGCATATAACTTTGATAATTAATATCTCAATAGCGAAGAATGTTAGAAAGCAGATATTGTGGCGCTGTTGCGAGCTAAGTGGAAGTTATCTACCGCAGTAACAAAATTTACTTTTCATTAAACAGGGATTCAGTAAAACTATTTCCATTTCGACAACAGTTGAAAGGCAATAACTTTTGTTTTTTAAATGGAACGGTGTCATTTTTATATCGCTGTTAGATGCTCCATAAAAGTATCTTTCAATTAGCTATACACTTTCCTATACCAATTACTGACGGTTCAGGAGATATTTAACGTTATTTCATAATTTCTGCATTTTAACATATTAAATAAAATCAGGAGTGACTATTTACCCAAACTTTGAATAAATTGCCAATTTTCTAAGTTTATTAATCTCTGTTACATTAAATGCATACATTTTGAATACTTATTGTAAAATTACAAGACATCGTAGAATTATTTTGTTGTTCTTACAGTTTTCAAAAGTTTCGTATTTATTTTGGGAGACCAGTGTTTAATTTTGTTAGTTCTTGTTGTATTATTCACATATGATTAATAAATATTTCGTCAATAATATTTAGAGCGCACTTTATTACTTAACATAAACAAAAAGTTAAACTGAAGTACAAGAAGTCTTAGGGCCAATTGTATGAAACGTAGTTAACCATACAATCAAGTTAATCGTGTGATTAAGCACGGAGGAAACTTGACAATACTTAAAAATACCAATCAAAATTATTTCTCTCGTTACTGTTTAACCCATTACAAGCCTTAACAATGGAATTAAATAATCATGTATTTAACAATATTTTATACAACCAGGACTTAAAAACTGAGCAAATTGACATTTAACTCAAACCAAGGATTATGTTTGAATAAATACTCACTTCTGCTTTTAATTAAAATTAAATTTCGTTATAAAATATAGGGTGTTCCATTTAAAATAACGAAGTAACACATCGTACAGTCAAACTGGGACATCCTGTGTATTCGAAAATAATTTTAAATTATGCAGAGCTTGAAAATATGAAACTTTTGTATAAAACATATTTTCATTAGAAAAGGTGTAAATGAAGAAACACGGTTAAATGCCACAACTTCTAAACTTGTATCAAATTACCAGTAAAGGTTCATTTGAATAAGATTTTAGAATATTCGAAAAACTGTGTCAAGAAAAACAATAACATAAACATAACTTATTCGACAGATACAATGCCATCAATAATGGCTGTCCGTGCCGCTGCTTTCGTTTATAGGTTCTTCTAATAATTGAGAATTGCATTAGGTTAGATTAAGGAATATGTGATTGATTTAAAATTACTTTGTATAGCAACAAAGTAAATAAACAAACATAAAGAAACCGCTAGCGAATGTCAATGAACAGAAAGTAAATTAAGGTAAACAAATTCGCTAAATTTCTCCAGAAATCGCCAAGTTGTAACTTGTATAAGCAAAGTACGACTAGCCATGCAAATTATCGTTCACAAATTTTTCTTTTTATAAGAAAATTATACTATCAAACTCCTTCTGGTGAATTTTCTTCCTTTATATTAAACATTTTCAATGAAGAACGCAAGCAATAATAAACCAAAACTGTTTTCTCTATTCTATTGGATACACACAAAATTAACAAGAAACTCTTAGTAAAAAACTGTTACTAAACCGATCTGAACTCACTAAAAGTTCTTTAAAAAATTAACAGAAAGTCGCCAAATTTAGGAACAAGATCACTAAATTGGCATCACTGCCGTTATTCCTAAGGAAATAAAACCAATGGTGGCAATGTTGCCATAAACTTGTCGACCTTGTGCTTTAGTGAACACTTTAGTAATTTGGATCCAAACAGTTGATGAAGCTGGAGTGGTTGTGTAAGATCACTAATATATGCACTGTGGTAACGAATTTTATTGCTTCCAAATAAAATCATTTGTTTTATCATTAAACGAGTCACAAAATCACTAAATTTTCACATGTTTGAAGTCACAAAAAATTGTCTGAAATTTCAACAGGAAATCGCAAAGTATTAGCAAAATTACTAAACTTTTGTGCAATTCTATTCATGTCGTGAGTTTTTCCTTTAATTAACTTAATGAAAAACAGAATTGAATTTGAACATATCGAACTCAGGAGAGAAAAACCATGAAGCATCCAACAAGACCTTATGTGCAACCATGAATTGCTGTAGTATGATGATGAGTATCAAGTTCTTCTGTTTCTTGTATTCAGTTGCAGTTCTTCCCATCAAAGTGTTTCTATTTCGCTTCACTGATTTTCGCAATCCCATTCGTCCGTACTTCGTGGATTTACCCCATTTATTATTCCGAACATATTTCCATCATTTCTTACAGTAATTTGGTAACATCGATTCTTTAGATTTATATACATATATTATATTTATATTTATATATTTAGTCAAATATTCGCAAAAATACACAGATAAACAGTACATTGCATGATAGTTTGACATGTCAATATCAAATTACATAAAAATTAAACTGTTTGATTTAAAAATTCATCTACAGAATAATATGCAACTGAAGTGAGTGACAATTTCAGTTTTTGTTTGAACAGCCTGTGGTTCAACGGCACCTCTCGATTCCATAGCATCTTAATTCTCCGAAGACACAATAGGCTCATAAAAGTGGGACCATTTTGTCCTACGGAAAGATGATTTGAGGAATGTGGAATATCGTCGCGATTCCTCATAATTGTGAAAATCATTGTTTTTTGATACACTGTGCTCAATTGAGCGGCCGTACAGAATGAAGCTGTACATATGGAGGGATGGGCAGTCATTAAGCTATGTACACACGGCGACACTTAGAGCAGACACTTGTGTCTTTACTGTCCACACGTACTGCAATTTTTTAAGATAGAGCCGTGTCGGACACAAGTTTCGGATTCAAGTGTCGGCAAAAAGTGTCGCGTTTGTCTACACCTCTCTACGATTTCGCTAGATTAGGAATTTCGTGAGTAGTGTTTTACTATGTAATTTCCTGAAACAAACAATTGCTGAACAGATATTTGCTGCTGTGCTAGGTACTTGTATCGCAATAAAAATAAGAAATCGTAGAAGACGAAAAAGGAAGTTGTGGATAAAAGAGACGGTGAAAAATAAATAAATTTTTGGTTGCTATAACACGTTATCCGTAAATTAAGACCTGGTGACGAAAAATTGTACAAGAATTTTCTTCGTACGTCAGTTACAGATTTTGCCCACTTATTGGAAGAAATTACATCAAAAATACAGAAAAGAGACACAGCATACCAACGGAAAAAAGATTAGCATTATCACTAAAATTTCTGCCAACAGGCCAGATATTTAAAAATATTTTTTAAATATTGCAAAACCTAGGACAGATTGGTTTGGTTTGCAGTGGAGTTCTTGAGCTACGGTTCTGCTGACGAAGGCCCAACTATTCCTGAAACAGCTGTACATAGCCTGCTCGAGGAATCTGCTGTAATCAAAACCGATTTGCACAAAATTTTTAAAATTCTCCTATGCTTTGACAGCAAGCACGGCCGCCATGCATGGGATGACTTATTATGTAGCGAACTGACTTCAATTTGTCAATCCTACTGAATGTCAGGTCAAAAAGGTCACGTTTTGTTTTTACCAATACTTGCTTCACCAGTAGCCGGTATTGTGTTCTATTTTCATGGTGTCTTCATTTATTCCCTTTTTTTCAAATATTGTCTATTATAGAGCTAACTGTTTGCATTTCCTTTTTTACTATCACGGATTATGATATTATTGATATATGTATAGCCTTTATAAATAAATAAGAAAAGTGATTCGTAACATCTGAATTTAAATTGATTTCACATAATGCGTTCCGTTACAATTCTTATTTGATTCAAGCAGAAAGTATTTAAAACTGGCCAACATACAAAGTAGTTTTCAATAGCATATCCATTATAAAAGTAATCGTGACAGAAAGAGCATTTCCCGTGTTCACTTTCCAACTTTGTATTGAAAGCTCGGTGCGAATATAAATCTCCTTAAATTAAAAAATTTAATCGCGTAATTTCCCCGTCCGATTTTATTTCCGTTACATAAAATTAAACGCGATTTCGTTTTATTAACACGTTTTTCTTAAGAACTCGTCGTCCGTACAGATTTACGCGCGGCAGAAGTTATGATTGAGGTACTTTATGAGTCCGTGCACGTGCTGAGCTCACCGGATCCCGGATTATGATGCACTTACGGTATTGGTACAAATACATAGTAGCAGATTAAATTTTTACGTCTGGAAATGATTACTGCATGATATGAAGTAGTAAATTTTCCATAGTGAGCTTCTTTCATCAAATTAATACTTCTTCTTACAAAATTTTGCTTGTAAATGGCGTACTTGATTTTTAAGGATAATAATCCGGATTACTTGCTATCTACAAAATTCCTGTTACCTTAAACCTATTTAGTTATTAATAAAAGCAAGGAATTGCCGAAACATAATCCTCAATCCTCGTGTGCAGCTTGGCGAGATAGAACGTGTTCGTTTCCTAGCAGCAAGGGCGGACATCAAGAGGTGCTTATCGACTACCCACGTCGAAGAGTGGGTCCGAACAAAGTCCTCGGCTTAGTCCCATGTTTACCTTGAAATTTGAGCGGGACTTAATTTCCTCCAACCCACTTCCTATACGAAACATTCTTAAGTCCTAACGAAGGACTACTCTAATTTTTAAGCAATCCACCTGCCTTAATGAGTTTATCTGCTCAATATACGAGAGTCCTTCGAACTCTGAGTGCCCGTAACAAACTTTACGATACAGGATCTGGGTATTACAAAAAATATAAAACGAGGAGGAATTTATTATAGGGATGCGAACCGACATAGGGCGTTTCACAATGCTTTAATGTTTGCGAAATGCGGAGCTAGTGTTATTGCGAACATAAACATAAGAGTGCACCGTACTGTTATGTCAGTATTCTAATAAATTTGCGTAATATGCGATGTAATATAACCCTGTGATCCGTGCCGTCGCCTCAACTAAAATTTACAAACTCCAAACAATATGTAAACTTTACTATATAGTTTCCGGTGAAATTGTTGAATTTCCAAAGTAGTTCGAAATTTTAAAAGTTCTCGACACGTATTTGTAACCAAAGCGGAACAAAACTCGAAGTAATATAAACTTGGTTACGTTAGGAGAAAAAACCTATTGAGTTTTGCTTAGAGCCACCTGAATCGATTTGACATTTCACGCTGCAAAGCACAATTTGCCGTCCGAGACGTGATTTACATTCTCAAAAGTGTGTTTGAATTAGGCAATCAGTAGTTTGAAGTTGCGCTTGCGGAAATACCTCCGAAGATATTTACGAATTCCTTCGGTCCGATAAACTAGAAAAGAATTTTCATTAAAAAAATTGCTTTCGACGTTGTTTACTGTGTCCATCCCTTGCCAAGACGAGGCGGAAGAGACAAAGTTCGATGCGTACAAATTGCCCTTATTTTCTTTAAACTTTATTTCCTATCAATTTAATGACATTGTTTTATAATTTTTTCTCATTAACATTTTAATAAGTCAAAGCAACGATATTTTCAGAAGCCCACCGTACAAATAGAATACAAGAGAAAAATTACTTGTTATGGTACAAATACATAATTCGAAGTGGCAGTATCTAGGCCAAGTGTAATATTTACATCCTATTGGAATTCTACATTATTTGCGGTCTACATGGTTATATAAAGCAACTTTCGAAGAAGGACCCTGAAACTAGGTCACAACTGTAAATCCTTCTCTCTCACTGTTGTCAAAAATCACTCAGATTGAGATTAATATTAATAAAGGAAGGTAGTTTCATTTGTTACGCACGGCGTTCACCTGCACATTTTATTTACAGCCAAAAGAAATCTGACTTCCCCCTTTTTAATTTTT
Organism: Dorcus parallelipipedus; assembly: GCA_958336345.1. Lineage (NCBI taxonomy): Eukaryota > Metazoa > Arthropoda > Insecta > Coleoptera > Lucanidae > Dorcus > Dorcus parallelipipedus. The sequence continues at coordinate 48,677,449 of OY284475.1, forward strand.
TAAGCGCACTGAGCGCCGTAAATCATAAGCCGATGATTTATACATTAGACCCGGCCGGTCCCGGACCGCACACGATCGATTTGCGGGCCATTTATTTATATCAGAAAAAGGTTGTTGTCGGCGGAAAAACTTCCGAGCCTCCCAAAGTTAATTACGGTATACCTCAGGGTTTTAAAGCCATATTCTCTTCCCTCTCTTCTGGAACAGCCGATTTCACGGAGAACCTAACATCATATATTGGGAACTTGACTCAGCAAATTTTCTTTTTCGTTTATATTAATTCATTCGTCAATATACAGTATGACGACAAAATCGATTATTAGATATAACGTTCAGTTAGAACAATTATTTTAGACTAAAAAAAAAAATAGGAAATAAATTTCAATTAATTACACCGTGGGCAACAAAAAAAATTATTTTCGTGTTGCCAAGGATTTAATGGTAGTTTTATGTTAGTTGACGCTTCTGATTTTATACTAAATTTTTGTTTTAGCTGAATTGGCTCCAATTTGCAAAATAATCGAAATTCATAAAATTGAATCATTTTCTTCATTTAATTTACATTATCAGTAATTTAAACCATTTTACTTCTGAAATAATGATCTACTTTTGCTTTTTCTTCAAGTGCCCTGTTCTAATCAATAACATCAAGCTTTTGTTTCATTTATGACAGATCTTAGCTAGTGGTTTCGTTTGAGAGATTTAAACAAACCTGTCACCATAAAAATGAATTCTTCGCGGAGACAGTGTGTTTTGTTACATTTGTGGTAAATACAGTGTTGCAACAGAAAGAAAAAACATAATTGACTTCGTGAAACAGGCGTATCAGGCATATTTTGGACGCCAACTATGCCAACAAGACAAGGTATGGGTACCTCATAAAGTTTGCAAAATCTGTGTAGAATCACTTCGCAATTGGACGAAAGGTAATCGTAAAGGATCACTATCGTAATTGTTATTTTTGCGCCGTAAATATAAAGGGTATGAATAGCTTTAAGAAACGAAAATGAGACTATCTAAGTATGGAATCCGCAAAGCAACCAATACCACACAACGAAGATTTACCTGTACCTATATTCGTATGTTGGGATGAACTTGAATGCAATGATGCGGAAATGTTAAATCTGTCCAGTGCAAGTAACAACACAGATGAAAGTGAGTTTGAAGATAGTTGTCACACTTCTCAAAATTTTCTCAAAGTAAACTAAACGATTTATGTCGTGATTTGAATTTATCGAAGAAAGGTGCTGAGGTGCAGACTTCAGGAAAAACACTGTCTTGAACCGAATGTTAATATAACATCGTATCGAAATAGAGAGCACGCAATAGTGCCCTTCTTCAGCCAAGATAACGATCTTGTATATTGTAACAATATATCTGAACTTCTCCTGCTGTTGGGCACACCAGAATACAGACCAGAAGAGTGGAGACTCTTTATTGATAGTTCTAAAAGAAGTTTGAAATATGTATTGCTGCACAATGGAAACAAGTTTGCGTCAATTCCAATCGGCCATTCAACAACACTTAAAGAAGAGTATGGCAACATTAGTATTAAAAAAAATTGCTTATTCTCAGCATCCATGGACTGTCGATTTGAAAATGGTCTGCAAAGTGGATATACTAAACATCCTTGCCACATCTGCTTATGGGATAGCCGTGTAAAGGAGAAGCACTGGCAACAAACTGTATGGCCTCTAGGAGAAAATATAACTGTAGGAAAATCCAACATCATTTACGAACCATTAGTAGGCAGGGAAGAAATCATACTACCGCCTCTCCATATCAAACTTGGTTTAATAAAAGAGTTTGTCAAGGCCTTGGACAAGTCAGGTGATTGTTTCAAGTATATTTGCCAAACATTTCCAGCGCTTAGTATGGAAAAGTTAAAAGCAGGAATATTTGACGACCTGCAAATTCGTAAACTGGCGAAGGATCAAAGATTTACCTCACGTATGACTGAAGTCGAGTCTAATGCATGGCTCAGTTATATATCTGTTACACAAAACTTTTTAGGTAATCACAAGGCTGACAACTATCAGGAACTAGTCCAAAATACGTTAAAAAAATTTGAAAAATTAGGGGTTAACATGAGTATTAAGATGCATTTTTTGCACAGACATGATAAATTCCCATCCAATCTAGGAGATTACAGTGAGGAACATGATAAACGGTTTCACCAGGATATCCGGATAATGGAAAAAAGATATCAAGGAAGGTGGGATCGTCACATGATGGCCGACTACTGTTGGAGTTTACAGAGTGATTGTCCACAACAAGAATTTAGAAGAAAATTCTATAAAAAAACGGTTTTCATAATTTTTAATACTTTTACCCTCTTCACAACTTTTACAACTTCAAAAATTTGAAATTTTTACACTTCTTGGAACAGTTCGATTTCTCTTTCCGTTTCGTAATTATTGTAATGGAGTGTTATATTACCGAAGAAAAAATATTAGTTTTATTTGGGAAACTCTTTGCGGGGATTTATACGGAGCGAAAAATACCATATGCGGATATCATTAGTAGGATTATTAAACATCTTGAAACAACAGAAAGCGTAGATTTATGCTAATGTAAAAAAATACCATTGAAATACAAAATGAAAATCACTTTAATGTATTAGCAATGGTCAATGAATATTAAAATTTAAGTTTACACATTAGTCAGAGTTTGGGAATTCATCATACTAGAGCTTTTCATGTACTAAAGAGACACGTACGAAAATTTAAATCGTTTAAATACCACAAACAACCAAAAATCTTTGAAGAGGAAAAATTTCAAAGAATGATGTTTTCTGAAACTATCTAGTTTGATATCTGTGATTATTAATTATATTTTTCTCGTTACATTGCCCTTCTCCTGATTATTTTCGTCCGGAGCAGAATTTGGCGAATAGAAGGAAACCGGTCCAACTATTCTGACAGCTTTCATTTTCTTCTTGAATTCAAATTAATATGGTAAACCATTCTTCTTGATTACTATGTTTCCTTTCCAGTGGGCATCTTCCTTTTCGTGATGATGATTGGTACAAGCATTTTCTGGAGATATAACTTTTCATTTTGGGAACTTCTTTCTACCTTCTTAAAGCGTCTCGCAAAGTTGAATTAACTTTAATGATTCGTCTGCTTTCTCGTGACTATGTTTTCCAATACAATTAAAAATTAAAATCCCACTTTTGGTAATACGAATTAGCTGGATTTTTCATGCATAATGTAAACTATAATCTCAGACTCAAAGTAATTGGTAACAATAATGTTGCTTATGTGAGGAGACTAATCTTAATCTTATCTATTTGTTATCGCAGCAGGCCGTGATTTTAAGCTAGTAAGTTGGCGATCATGTTAAATTAGACAAAATTTAGTTTGACATCATTTTGACATACGCCAAATTATGACAATTCAAATCAGATATATCAACGAAATAGATTTGAAAAGTAACCCAGCCAAAATTAAAAGTGAAGGGAAATGTTTTACAATTTATGTTGTATGTGAATTTGGACGTGAATACACCTCGTAATGAAACGAAAATATCGCAACATTGCCTAATTCAGAATAACCTTAAAATCTAAATCGACATGACATTAATTGTCAAAATATAAGCTGCATCCGATTCACCGATTTGGATCGATCTGAATCGATCCAAACAGCTTTTCTGCGTTCGTTTCCTGCCAGATCAGTTAACCCCCACCATAATTTCAAGTGATCCAAATCAATTCAAAGTGATCCTGCTTATTTAAAAAATCATTTAGATCATTAGATCGATAAACTAAGTTTATGTGTCGGTTATGTGGCGACAACAGATAAACAAAACAGTTCAGATAAACTTGTTCGTTTCGCTATCAAGGATCACATTAATTTCACGATTGTGAACTGATCCAAACTGATCTAAACGAATTGATTCGACGTGTGAATCGAATGCAGCTTTAGTTACATACATGAGCACCACATGCTCAATAGCCTTTCACGGCATGCTGCGATAACAAATAGATAAGGAATGGATTATAATATGTAACCTGTGAGCAACTAAAAATCAGATTAGGGTAGGCGGTGCAAAGAAAATGTATGTCTGTAATTAACGCGGCGTCAGGCAGATCTGATTTTCAAAGTAGACACGATGTCACGATGGTATGTAATTTGGGGTTATATACAAAAACGTGTATTTATTTACAAAAAGTATTTATTTACAACAAGTGTTGAATATGTTGGCCACCTTCTTGCAAACATATTTGAATTCGTCGTTTTAATCCATTAAACACATTTTGGAGTATTTGTGGTGAGTTGTTTAATTCTTCAACTTTCTGGTCAATTCTGTCTTTAAGCTCATCTATGGTGTTAACTGGTGTTTGGAATATGTTGTTTTTTAAGAAAGGCCAAACAAAGAAGTCCAGAGGGGTCAGGTCACAAGAACGAGGAGGGTAAGGATTTGCTGTACCAGCACTTATAAGCCTTTTGTCAAAGTATTCTCGCAGTAACCTAAGAGTTTCATAAGCAGTATGTGCTGTAGCCCCGTCTTGTTGAAAGAAGCCTTCTTGCAGCTCATCTTCATGCAGAGAATTGATAAATGGTTCTAGAATTTCTTCTCGATACCTCTGTGCTGTAAGTGTACCATTAAAAAAAATGGGACCAATTAATCTTCTGCGACCGCAACCTAACCACACACCAACTTTTTCAGGTTGAACAGGAGTTTCTCGATAGAAATGTGGATTAATAGAACTCCACATACGAAAATTTTGAGAATTAATGTAACCGCGAAGACTGAACCACGATTCATCAGAAAAAAATGTTTTATTTAGTATGTCATCATCGTTGATGTTTGTGAGAAACCACTGTGAAAATTGTGACCGTTTTTCATAATCGAGGGGCCGAAGTTCTTGCACCGCGGTTAAACGATATGCATGCATTTGCAAATCCTTTTTTAAAATATTTCTACACATTCCATAAGACAAATCTGCTTGCTGCATTAATCTGCGGACTGAAGTGGTAGGTGCGTTTGTAATTATTTCTTCAACATTTTCAATATGTTCAGCAGTTCTTTTTTTAGGGCGACCGCTTCCCTCCTTTCTACTTACAGAACCAGTTTCTCTAAATATATATTTGTATGGAGTGGGATAAGATATTAACAAATTGCTTACAGTCAACTATTACTTCTGGAAACTTTTCTTGAAATGATCTTAAACATTCCGGAATTGAAAATTGCTTCTCACCATTAATTATTTCATATGTACAAAAGTATGACTCTACAATAAAAGCTTTTTGAATTGCTGTGTATACCATTTTTAATCAAATAAAACGTCAATAAATTTGACAGCCCATGAATGTATTACATTACTTAATTCAGTTAATCACAGACATACATTTTTTTTGCACCGCCTACTCTAATCTGATTTTTATTTGCTCACCTTTTATATTCATTCATATTAAGATTTTTACGACAGAACTGTTACTGAGAAAACAACATTTCTTAATTTTAATCAAAGTAAGTATATATAGAATTTCGAAAGTCTGTAATATATTCCTTGAGCGACTAGTAACTGATAACTAACAGGATTTCAAGAAATACGATGTAACTACCAGAAGCTATCAACCCAAATGCCATATGACCAGTAACTTAAAATTGGCTTCGCAAGGATTGATGTTAAATGATATCTCTTTCGTAAGCTTCGTGCATCGTTGAGGACAGGTTCGCTGCAGCACAGGATGCGACGCCGTAAATTTCGATGTCTGCAGCGTTACGACAAGAGATGAGTTAGCGAAGTGGTCGGTCGGTCGTTCGATATCATCACCCGTGGAGATGGCTTGTGGGGCGTTTGACCCGTAATGAAGAGCGGACTTGTTCCGGGCAATCCGGTTCTTATATGAGCCGTCCTAATGTCAGTACTTTGTGTCCAATATCTGTTATTAGTGCGACAGCATAACGGATATAACTCGCGGCGGTACAAGCAGCACTTACTATTCGCATCCTGCCGACAACTATTCCTATGTGTTCCGAAATACTCCTCAGCATTAAGTGCTTAGTTTGGTTAGTGGTATGTGTTATTTTGCAAGGACTTATATTTAATTAAATCAGAAGCGATGTGCATAAGTAAGCAGTTTTGGTGTTATCACTGACGACCTGCATTCGTGGGTATTAACGTGAAGGCTTTTCCATGTAACAATTACCAACCAAGTATGAAACACACTAACTGAAACTTTAAGTTCCAAATTTTATCTTGCTACGTCACTCTCATTACTGTAATAAAACGTAAAATAAAAAATTAGTTAAGGAGCGAACTTTTTTTTTGTCTTGGGTAAACAAATTTACTTTTATGGAGCAAGAAAAACTATAAAACATTAAAGGCGTAATTAAAGTAAAAATTATAGTTATATATTCTAAACATGTTTAAACAAGCTATACTTTCTTCTAAAACTTGTCTCTAATAAATAACTTGCCTGTGGAAGCTGAAAAAATGGATTTTACTTTCTCTGGGAAAACCTATACAGGTAACCAAATTTGACTTCAGGGATTTTCTTCTTATGAAATCGAATGAAATAAAGGAGTGTGATTTCATAAAAATAATAAAATTATTTGAAGGTTCTCTCTATTTGCTACCTTATTTCGCACATTCGCGTTTCAGGATAATTAGTTTAAGTTCTACGCTCACTTTTGCTTTTATACTTGGATAGCTTCATATTTTACATTCGAGAGCCGACGGCGAATCTACGAGAATACCCGGAATATGGTGGCACTTATAAGCAAGTCATTCCTTCCTGCTCTGCTGGTAACCTATTCAACGGGATGTAACTATATTTTATGAAGAATTACATGCTCACTATATTTTCTGTGAAAAAGGCTCTTTGAAACTAGCCTAAATATATTATTAAAGAGAGTCTACTGAAAATAACTAAGGTCGAAACTTATGAAGACAAATCAAACAAAAATAATTATAACATTATTTTAATTTTATTTTAATCTTTGAATAAGTGTGTAAATCGAGATTAGTGTTTGTAGATAATTGAGTAACACGTCTTGAGGTGAAATTCCGAAACAAATCGAGTTTCATCGTTCTTTGTTCTGAATAGCGATACAACTTTTACGGAAGTTTTCCCGAGGACGTAATAAATTCCGGACATAGCTCGAAAAGGTACCTAAACAGTGCTTTTCTGTTTAATGCGGTGCTCGGATTTCGGATCCCACCGTCTAATCGTTCGCCTTCCTAATTATTCCGCCGGGAATTTCTCCGACTGGACGACATTGTGCACGGAAGCATCTTTCCGTTGGGTAGCTTTCCATTAGTCTGGATATCGACGATAAATTTTAACACGTCTTTTTACGTGGTAGCTTTTGTGCTACATTGCAAATTAATAAATAAATAAGTTGCTAGGACTCTTGAGAATGAAGCAGAAAAAAATGCCTTTACCATAGTAATTAAACTGAAATATTTCATTTAGCAATCCACAGAAATCCGTTCTAATTATAACATACTTTAACATGTCTGCAACAATGACAATTAAACTTGAACCAGCTAATGCTAGTGGCGAAAAGTCTCGTTAATTTAGTCTTCAGTTAATGTTGAAATTCGTCTTGACTTGTTTGGTCTCAAAGCCCTACCTTACCCTTTTGTTACAACGTTTGAATACTTTGTAGGTGAGAGAGACGAAAGTCCTGGGAGTACTTACACGAGTATTCAAGGCAAACGGCAGTTACAAATTCTAATTAATTTACTCGACTTTCTGCATCGTATAGCGTTTCAAACTTTAAATTTCCAGAGACAATAATTTGAATATTTGTTTCCCGGTGCAGCAGGTCGAGGGTGCGAGAGCGAGAGGGTGTCGGTGGAGGCGCGTCAGTAATTAAGGTGTCTTTGATTCGTTAAATTCTGGGCCGGAACGACGAAAATAAATTAAACGCTCCCCGGAGTATTAAAAGAAAAACAGAGACGTGCAACGACTCGTAGAGAATTGCGTTAGCACCGAGAACAATGTGACCGTAGAAACAATAACAACAATCGGCTTGGGGGTGACCAGGGGGATGGCGGGAACTCGAGCGATGCGGTTGGAACCCACTGTTGAGACCCCACCAATAAGGAAATGTGCATTCAGGGAATTGCTTCTTGTACAAAAAAAAAACCGTTTTTCGATACAGTCCGTGAAAACAACGAAGGAGGAAACTATTAGAGTTAATTGGAAAGGTTTCACAATGGATTGTGCATGTAATTTTGTTACGCAGTAAAACGTAAAAGAACAAGTTATTAAGTATTTAAAACTACTATTTCGTACTTTGGGCTCATATTAATAATAATATAGTCAGATTTAACTTTTAACTCCCTTAATATACATACAAACGAAATATAAATTCTGCTTTGCAATTTGTACGTATTCTTACTTCCGAGTAGTTTATATCACAGAAGATACAGGCAAACAATTTTTTACACAAAATTGTCCTTACATAAATCACGTTATAAGAATCCCAGGAGGTATCGACTGACAACCTTTTCAAATAGGAAAATCTTTCAAGCATGATCTGACATACCCCAGAAGGCTATTTCCAGGCAAAGACCAGACTTAGATCCTGAAAAATATTCCCTTTTTTGCTACCACAATTCACGATTCCGTACAAGTTCAAGCAGTGTCAGAAAAGTGTTGCGCCAATCCCCGTAACACACGGACGTCTATTTCTGCTCGCTGTTACAGGCTACGTACAATTTTTCCAACCCCCGACATATAAATATCATTCAGTTTTGTAACAGCAATCGTATAGTGCATACAAATAATTAGAATACAGCAGATAATTATAAAACAATTCCCAAGCGTACATACACCAAACGTTAACAAATTAGAACAATAAAAGTGTGAATACTTTATCTAACTCCAAATTTGAACTGATTTATTAACATACTATAGATTCTACAAATATCTATAAGTATAAATTAAAAGACACAAAATATTTGCAGTGCTACAAGTTTCTGAAAATAATATTATAATACTAATAACAAATATTATCTATATTATCGCAAAAAGGGAAAGGCAACAAATGAAGAAAAAGCACTATAATAAATACGTACAAAGAAAAGTAATTGAATTGTCTAAAGTCTCTTAACACTTTAGTAAGCTAGTTGCTGTAATTGTCACATTAATCTATCGTTTAGTGATTCGCTTTTGAATAGCAAGTTTCGCTATCCAATAGAAAAGTGATTAATCTAGCACCCGTTTCTGCTTTTACAGAGTTTACTTTTTTGGGGAACTAAAGAACATTCTCGTACAATTTCAGTACTAAAATGACGCACGTAATTCGTAATTGGTGATAATTATAGAAATAAATTTGTGGACGGCACAGGATGTAAAGCCGCATCCAGACGACATGGCCAACGTTAGCCAGTGTTGGCTATTGGGGGTTTGCCATGTCGTGTGGACGAAATACACATAGCCAACCAATCGCCAATGTTGGCATTGGAATGCATTCGCTATGAGGGCGGTTTTTTCGACACACATCAAAGAGTTTAACCAACGTTGGCTTTCACATGCCATTACGTTTGTTTTTACGTCCAGATGATTTGAACAGTTTGCACACGATATTTCTAGGATATTATTTATTTTTGTATATTGTGCGCGTTGAATTATACTAACTTGGTGGCAAAGTGGATCTTCTCCTTTCGGTTTGCTGTTTTTCTTTTTAATTTGACCAGAAAAATGTCATCATCAGAGATCGGATGGAATAACCAGTTAATTTTAGAATTCCTCAGTGTTTATGAAAAATACCCAGTTATTTGGGATGCGAAAGAACTACACAAGCACTTGCAACAACCGTATCATATTCTTCGTTCTCTATACATTTTTAATTGAACAAATGTTGGTAACTATTCGCTAGACATTGGCCGAACTTTTTTATCTTTGATGTTTGACAAGCAAATCCAATCATGTGGACAGGCAATGTGCAAATGGTAAACTTGCCCGACGTTGGTTATAAATTTTGTTGCCAATGCATTCACCAACGTTAGCCATGTCGTTTTGATGCGACTTAACAGTAAGATATCCGCAAAAAAAAAACAGTTAAAAAATGCAGAGAAGAAGACTTATTAGAATTTTTATTTCATTAGGTATAGTTGGTTCAGTTCTTAAATGTTTTACTAACTTTTACCATTAGTAGTCCACATAACTTTATTTTCTTCTCTTATAATTTTCTTTTTGTTGTCTTAAATTTACTTTTCTTATTAAAATTCTGTTTGCTTATATTTCGGCTAACAAACTTGTCTATAATTGCTAGAAGTGAACGGCTTCTTTGATTGAATTTTGTGGCATTTATCGCAAAATTACATCGGAAGATAAGAAGCTTATTGCTTTGAGCAATTGCTGCAATATTAACGACGCCCCTCAACACCCTCGCGAAAGAAACTGGCATTTCCTCTAATTAATTTGAACTTGGAACACTGAATTTCTTAATTATAAAGTAATTGACGCCAAACATGAAAACAACTCATCACAAATATATAATTTTTTGCCAGAAAAATAGACAAACGTATCTCTTTACTTGCTCGATATATAAGAAATAGAGTTGTGAATACGAATGCACTTCTAATAAGGTAATAGAAGTTTATGATGACTAAAACATATAATTTTGTAATATTTATAACTTGATGACATCTATGAGCAATTAATTGAGTGATATCTTTTTTTTTCTGAATATTTGCTGGATAAATACTCAAATATAATTTTTATGTCAGAATATTCGAGTCCTTGCTTGGCAATTAAAGAAAGTTCAATAATGTTATCGTCATATTCCAAAGTCAACTAAACTAGGTGTAACCTGAATCATTTTGTGGAATGAATTTTTTGGACTGAGAACACAAGTTAGGTGTCGACGAAGAACTTTAAAAAAAAATTAATATATGCTGAATAATATTTCCTAATTTATAATAACATAATAAGTAAATACATTTTTCTAGCTACCGGTTTTAATTGTGAAGCCTTTGGATTGATATACTAGAAGATCGATGAGTTTCCTCCAGCCTTTCAGAACTGCGACCATTTCAAGTAATTACTTTTCAAATTTGTGACAAAATTCAAAATATTTGTAAGAGGCTTTTCTTTCACTCTGTCAGGCGGCAAAGAGAATTTATATTTTAGGCGTTTTCCCGTTAGCTCTGAATTTCACGCACTAAACACAGTTGAGTTTTAAACCCATAAGCTTTGCATACAAACTTACGAGAACGTATTTATACAGGTATGACGCACAACAAATTTAAAATGAATTTCAAAAATTATTTAATTAATTGTTTTTTAACTTATCTTGTAGCATCGTATCAGGGCAGAATTCAAGAGTGGCGGAACATGTGTTCCGAGCACAAAAGTAGTAGGTGGTGCATGAGAGGGGAGGGGAAGGACATATTGAGCGTAAAACGCGAGTTGGTTAGGTTTCTCAGTGTTTCTTGATCTTCTTACTTCTCTGTCTCCTGACAATCCTGGCGAGGTCTCTTTCAGTGTTTTCTGCATTATTTTCTTTTTACTAAGATCTTCTGACTCGCGTGTCTGTGTTGCTACTTCAGTATCCTCCTTTCTCTTCACCGATTGTTCTGACTTAGGTATTTCTACGTCACTGTCGTCTTCGTCTTCTTCTCTTTCTTTAATTTCTATCAGATGTTCTCTATTTCTTCTTATGTTTCCTTTTCTTGTTTCTACCAAATATGATCTAGGATTCTCCGCTTGCTTAAGAACTTGCCCATATCATTTTTATGGATAATAGGATATTTATGCCGTGGAAATTAAGAAAAGAAATGTTAACAAGAATTCACCAAGGACATATGGGAATAGTTACGTGTCGCAGAAGAGCGAAAGAAGCAGTGTGATGGCCAGGTAGAAGCATAGAAATATTGAGAATGGTAGAGAATTGTAGAGAGTGTTTAGAAAAGAAAGTTAATAGATCAGAACCCTTGATAACGACATCTTTACCAAATCGACCTTGGAAAAAATTAGCAGCACATATCATGCAGATTGGTAAGAAATATTATCTGGTAATTGAAGATTACTATTCGAGATATTTAGAAGTTGTAGAATTATCAAATTTAACAACAGGTTATGTGATAGGAAGATTAAAAAATATTTTCGCAAGACATGGAATACCAGAAACCTTAAGAAGTGACGGAGGTAAGCAGTTTGTGTCGGCGCAATTTGCTGATTTCGCAAAAGAATACGGTTTTAAATTGATAACTTCAAGTCCAACATAAATACGCGCAATCGAATGGAGAAGCTGAAATGGGAGTGAGAATTATATTGACTAAAAGCAAAGATTCAAATCTGGAATTGTTAGCATATACCTACGGACCGTGGCATATACCTAGATCAACACCGTTGGAATCTGGTTTTCAATTTTTGCCAAAAAATAAAGTTTTTAGCAATCTTTAACAGCTCGTCACACTTCTTCACCTAGGAATATTTTTCCACTATGACGTTTTATATTCTATTTCCCCCCACTTATTTATTTTTTTAGTATTTCTTGGTTAAACCACAGAAGGATTGGGGCCTATCAGAAAATCTGCTGTAACAAATTCATCGACTATTTTATTTCCTATTATTCCCTCGTGATTCGGCACGCAATTTTGCTGTTTTTAAGTCGCTTCTTGGAGATATTGTTTGCAATCGTAAGATCTGTAGACCTGTAACTCAGTTATTAAAATATAAATTTTTAAAGTTCTGTGGAAGGTATGATTTCTCGTAGGTCCCTAGGATTACTCGTAAGTCTCTGTGGTGTTATCTTATAGACTTACAAGAAATCGTATCATACTGAGAACTTCAAAATTCCACCGTTTAATAATTGACTTTATAGGACGCTCTTGATAAAGGAGACCATAATCCCATTTTTAATTAAAAATTTTGATTAAAACTCCCATGTACTTACAACGAGTCGATGACAACTTAATTTATGTCAAATATAAATTGATGTGCATTTACACTAATCCTCCAAATATACTCACAATTACTTTGAACCAATTTTACTTGTGTATTTAAATATTTGAAAATGTTAATAAACAGCAAATTTATTGTTAATAAATAATATGTATGTCAATCTTTAAAATCGATTTTTACTTACCTACATACACTTCACGTAGCGTGATAAAAATAACCGACATTTTAAAATCATCACCATTAGGACAAATACATTTCAGAACCCAGTTCAAACAAATTTGTTTTGCAATACAATTTGGTACCCTGAGATATTATATCAATAAACAATTCAATAACGAAAAGAGTCTTATGTTAAATTTTATGCGTGACTTTGTCATTTGAGTTAATTAAATTCTAATCCTAAAATTTAACAAACAAATTTCGTTTAACTCGCAAAAACATCGCAATATGTGGAGGGATAGTAACTCTAGTAAAGCGTCAAACACTACGGTTGGGATTTTATTTACAGTCCCTATTATTCCCAAATACGCTGTAATTTCTACAGCCTACCTTTCATCGTTATTTTTAGCGTTTTCGTCCATCAAACTAAGGACGCATGTGTCACGATGGGTCTCATTACCATTGTAGAAGATAGTAAATGGTGGTTTTGATCCCCAAGTCTCAAAGAGCTTGCGGTATACCCACAAGGCCGTCGTTGCTCTAATTATAATCTTATCGAAATGTGCTTTCACCACTAGATATTTCATCTCTTTGATGAGCTGAATACATGTAATAGCTTTTGTTGAAGAAAAAAAGAAGTCTTCAAATCAAATGCATTTGTTGATTCTTAACACCGTCCAATTGGATCTACGTTTCCATTTAAAATTTCAAAGTTGATTCAGATTACTCCTCCTTCCGATTGCACTTGCACTTGCACTTTTGATTACTTTGCATTCTCCATTAAAAATTCTGAGACAGGTGGTTTGAATTATGGGATGTGTACAATTACGAACAGAACGTTATTAGATGAACTTATTTTATAATTGTGCCCTTCGTTATCGAAGAATCTTAGAAAAATCCTCTAGTTCCTGAAGGATTCGATAGAAAGGAATATCTTACGAGAAGTACCTGGTTTTATAATTAATTTAATTATAAGAAAGTAAATATAAAATGAAGCATGCGATATAGGACTGTTCTCAGCGAATGTAAGCTTATTGATATTTTTAGGTTTTCCAATAGATTTGCATAAGAAGACTGCGCCCTGCAAGTAAACTGTTATTAAAATTAAATAAAGACTAAAATGCTGAACGTGTAACATTAAAAGAAATTCCAAATTCAATATCAATTTGTATTCGAAGGCACGTATTACTTTATCGTTTTGTCTTTATTTGAAGTGGTTTGCTCCACTCCATTTTCATCTCCGCCACCTCAAATTTGTTTTAGGCGAAGGAGGGAGCGAAGACTAAAAACGATATTAGTTCCGACTGATGACACGCGTGAAGTTTTCACAAACGGCATCGACGCGAAAGATAATCGAGAAAATGGGCGGGCGCGAACGAAATACGCACCGCCAAGAGATGGATTCGAACGAAGCCGGAACTCGACGTGCATTTGATCAACGTCTCTTTTGTATGCGAATTCGTAATGTTGCAGTCCTTCATCCGGTTGACGTCTCCGGGCTACCCGACCGACGAGCTCTTCACAGCCATTATCCTGCATTAACAACGACTCGATGCCTTTCGTGAGACGTTTTCTTTGGGAAAATTCGCCGTCAACCGCCGTCTTCGCCCCGGCTACGGCAGTGTCGGAGTAGAAGCCGACTGGCAAACAATTTGGGTAATTCCACTTGCGACGTGTTTATCTTGACAACAAAACAAATTGTTTCAATTGCTGCAATACGTCTCAAAGCAAACGCAATATTTTAACAGATTTTCCCTTAACTCACTTCAAAGTTTTCCTCTGACAATCCTATTTCCAACAAACTTTAAATTCATTTCATAATATTCTACGAACAAGTTTGCTTTGGAAAGAATTTAGCATCATTATATTTTTATGAAAACTTTAATAACCGTCCGTGCTTTAAGCTCACGAGTGAAGCCTTTTAAAACCGTCCACAATACAACAGTATTAATACATTATTCATAACATCTCCGAACATACTGTGCTAGTTGGCATCTTTTTTTTTGGACTCTCGCTTGCGAATATTTATCTTTTATTATTATTGAAGTACAACTAAATGTAATACTTATTGAAACCAGAAGTTCTCGCTTAGGCGGCGGAGGTGTATACACCTATTTTGTAATGTCTTCCCCTAGACAACTCCAGACCAAGTAAATATATGCCCACGTTCTTCGATCTATGTTAAAATTGACTGCGCTTCAGGAAACGGTGAAACTCATCTCAAACGCCCGAAAATAATTTTCAACTTTGCTTGTAATTTGTATCTCTTAATAACAAGATATTTCGATGACCACGCTAGTTTCTGAAAAACGTAATCTTGATTTTCTTTATTAAATCGTGGGACACTGGCCTTTTCTACAAACTTAAATTCTTAAGATTTCCGAAACTGTTTTCCTTCATTCTTGAAAATGAGTCTCTTAATAGAAGGAAAAATAACTTACCCTGGTATATCATAGCATTTTTAAAGTCTTTATTAAACCCAGAACTATTAGAGTGAACATCAAAATTGTTTTACTCGATAAATGCTTACCTCTTTTGCTTTTTTTTCTAAAACGACGAGTTTGCAACAGGAATTTTTATATGCACCACAAAATAAATGAAATTTTTATTAAATGCAGAGTCAGATTAAAGTGATTCGTTTAATATGACAGTTGATGAGGATAAAGAATGGATATTGCAGGTTCCACGAATGTAGTTTAATTGCGAAATGGAGCAGAGTTTGCATTTTTACTGCTAAAAGAAAAGAGCTTTCGGGACCATCTCAAGTGATAGTAAAAGTATCTGGGCCATTAGAAAACAATAAACGAAGCAAATGAAACGTATCAACATTCCGAAGAAAACAGCATATCTACGCAGTTACGGGCGCAACGATTTCGCCGTAAAACAGATAAGAACGTTGTTAAAAAGTTAAACCACAGGCGAGGAAGAGTCGTTAGGAATTTTTGTTTTTAGATATCACACATCTTCGCGACAGGATCGCTTTAACTGCGACCGGTAGATCCACGAATCTCGCCGGCTTAACGCTGGCGTTGTCACATAACGCGAGCCCAAATATATATTTAGGGTTCACATTCCGGGGAGCTTAGATACAAAAGTCATCACTCAGGGGGCACGCGAAGGGCAACCCGGGACTTTGCGGAAGCAGCTATTGCTGTTGTGGAGCGAACGACGAAATAATGGGGTTACGCTCTATGAGAATTCAACTGACATACGTGTTTCGCTATAAAACTTTACGGCAACACTAATAAACTATACGAACTGCAAATAAAATAGAAATTGCTGCCTTTTTTTTCTTTTTCGGCACAAATCCGCGTGTTTACAGTAAATAAATTATTGCGCGATTCCTAGATTCTTTTCAATTTTGTAAAAAGGAACATAAATTTTATCTAATGCGAAGATATATCCACTGGCTATCGAGGAAATGTACTTATGTGACTCCAGTTAAGTTATTTTTTTAACACTAACGTAAAAGAAAAGTTTAACTAGCGAAATCCTGCGATCGCTTTTTGACCTGACATTGCATTAGGAGCTAGTTCGCTACATAATCAGTCATCCCATACAAGGCGGCCATGCGTGCTGTCAAAGCATATTGACAGTTTTAAAAATTTTATTGCAAGTCGGTTTTGATTGCAGTGGATTCCTTGAGCATCCTCTGTACAGCTGTTTCGGCCCTATTTGGGTCCTCGTCAGTAGAAGCGTAGCTCGAGAATTCCACTGCAAACCAAATCGACCTGTCCTAGGTTATTCGCTGGAATTGACAAATTGAAGCTAGTTCGCTACATAATGATAATAGGGTTTATTTCAAAACATAAATCAGATAGAATTACCATTAAGTTTCTGTTGTAAAGAAAAATGTCATTTTAGATCTACTCTAAATTCGACAGTTTTGAAATATCATTCCGTGGTGATTTAGAATTTTGGAACCGAGATTGTAATGTTTAAAGAATTACAATTTTTTTAATATCATTTTGGGCTATTGATCTTTCAATTATTTGAATCAAATATAGGAACTTTTCGTTAATTTTTTTTTCTTCAAAAAAGGAAGAAATTTTTGAATCTGGAAATAAATTTGAAGCATTTGAAAGTGAATTGAATTTTGGGAAATTACAAACATCTTAATGAAATTTGAAGTACTCATTTTTGTGTCTTTTATAGTTTTTATGTACAACAATTTATAATTCATCAATGAACAACTTAAAATTAGCACAAAACTCAAAGTTTCACTAACATCATCTGACGACTTCGTCAGCGAAACGTGGAGTTTTGTACTAATTTTAAGGTGTCCAATGACGAGTTATGAAGAAATTGTTAGACACAATTTTCATCGGATAGCAAATCTAAGTTTTTATTATTAGAAAAGAGTACATGCAAATAATTATTTTTTAGAAGATTGAGACATTTTTATTTCAATGTTGTTTCCTAAGTCATCGACGCAGTGGTATCAATGACAAAAACCTCCAAAAAAAAAAGCATGATGAAAACGTTAAGAAATGTGAAACGAATGTGTTTACACTGAGAAAAATGAAATAGTTAAGTCAACATCTTTTTGAATGTCAACTTTTTGTACGTTGACTTAAATAAAATTTCCTTTTTCAACAGTAATATTCTTAACTAAACATCTTGGAAATTGTTGAAATAACATCAAGAAAATGTTAAACTATTACATTTGACTGAACGATGTAAATATTTTGCCTTAAAATGAAAGTGTTTAAAATGTTAAATCAAAAAGTTGACATTTCAAAATGATCGTAAAGTGCTGTTTCCTTTATATGTCTGTTTTGATTTTTTATTTCACAGTATAAATGTTAAGTCTACTAAAGCGAGGGTTAATTCCCATATTAATAAGACGTCATGCATTTAGTCATGTAACATTAGAATGATATACGAATTTGCGTATTATGTTTGCAGAAGTAAACAGTAAACAGTTATTGAAATTCTTGCTATCGAGTTCCAGATGGCGCCTGCTAAAACTTCATGTATATTTACTGCCTGTCTCAGCATAAGTAACCTTGTCGACATCGTTTGTTAAATGAATAAGTCATTCATATTTCGAATGTGTCCGACTTTATGAAATTCATTGAGAGGTTTGTTCAGCTCCCCAAAGGTTGAAGTGTTACCTTAGTTTGGCAGTATCACAAAGAGATGAACATTTAATTGATGTTTCCCGAAACGATAGTCTAGATTGAATTGACTTTACGCTTTTATTAACCGTACTGAAAAGTTACTTTAAATATATCAAAAATATAATTTTAATTCCCTAACAGCGTTCAGACAAATAAAATTTTTAGCAATTTTAACAATCTGAAGTTCTTGTATCAATCTTCTTGTGCATTAAAGCAACAAGAACAATGTCTTCATTGTATGCTTGCCTCAAACAAAATATTGAGCTGATTGAGCTCAATCTATAATATTTAACATTTTTGACTGTTGGTTCAATGACCACGCGTGATTCCTAATAGGTAAACGAAAAACATTGTTAACTGAACGTGTTTTTGCTTGACTGAACAGTTTATTTTTCTCAGTATACTTATTCAGCTTAAAAGGAAGTTAAAAGACCGGACCTAAGATAACTAAATACAACTAACTTGAATAACATATAGGAATATCAAAAGCTGGTTTTTAAAATAAAGATATTTTACGTTGTTATCAAGAACGATCTATACATTGATATATGTCTCGTAATTACTGTGTACAGAAATGTGAATAGGGTATGATAATAATGATAATACAGTTTATTTCGAAACAACTAAATCAGACAGAATTATCATTAAGTTTATGTTGTAATGAAAAATGGAGTTTTATGTTTCACGTTCATGCTTATAATGCCAATTATTTATACATACACTGATATATTGAATAATAACGTACATAACGGACACTGCACGCAAATTACGATGTAATTTTTATTATAACACGAACTTCTTGGTATCTTTTAAATCCTTTGACGTTCTAAGCCACTAACTTTTCTTTGAATTGTTTAAAACACATAAGAAAATGCCTACCACACTAAACCATTATAAACGAATTAAAGTAGATTTTTTCCTTTTGATTCCCGTAATTGCGTTGGGTTGAAGCACGAATCGCCTTATATTAGCAAATTCTTTAGTCTGAAATTACAGAAAGAAAGTCCCCGTCGCCGTCGCCTTGTACTGAAAAAACACAAAAAGAGAAAAACTATTATAATTACAGACAGCTGTAGTTCTTGCCAAATGAAATTGTAATTAAATTGATTTGTTTAATTGGCAGTATTAGAGAAATAGAATATCTTATAAATCACGTGAATTAATTCAGCCTGATTGATTCACGTGATTTATAAGATATTCTATTTCTCTAATACTGCCAATTAAACAAATCAATTTAATTATTATAATTACAGGAAAGTTTATCTGATTCGCAACAGCTTTTATCAATAGATAATATCACACCCATTATTTAAAATTAATATGGTATCTCTCGAATGGAATATTAATTTTATAAAACGTCCGCGCACAAAGTTATAAATTAATTCCGATTAAATTAATTTTGTGAAATAATTATTGATACAGTGTAAAGGCTTTATTAAATGCCAACGCTAGATTTATTTCGAAACACGTTAATGTTGCACGTTTTACGTTATCCGCTTGTTTATAATGTTATTTTTATTGAAAAATATGAGTTTTATTTTTCTAGTTAATTGAAAAGGAATTTTTATTAATCAAGCGAAAAGCTACTACATTAATATAAAGTAAACGTCTACAACTACCAACAAACAGTTTATGTTAGTTCTGAACCTAAAATATAAATTTCTTGAAAAGTATAATTTGATAATAATAAGTATAATGAAATGAATTATGAAACAAACATAAATTAATTTTAATATTATTTCAGATACCTATATTGAAAACTATTGAAATTATTTTACCGTACTTCGATTACTTGGTAGTATTTTAAATGCTTTGAATGTTTCAATTACTCTGTAACATGTCAGTTATTAGTTACTACTATTAAATTCTTACGTACTTTTAAATCCAAAATCAGAATTCTTTTTTGTATAAGTATTTATTTTGTTTCGGAAATTATTATGACATGGTTATGACTATGACTAGAATAATTAACAAACAAGTTTGATTTCTCTTTAGGGACCAGTTTTTCAATCATACGTTAACTTTAACCTTCAGTTTATTGCCATAGGAATAATTGTTTTATAATTGTTACCATGGGAATAAACTAATAGTTAAAATTAACTTGTGATTGATAAGATGTTTATACATATAAAAAATTTATATCTATTTATAAATAATCAAATATTTCGAACAAATTTATTCAAATTATTTTACTTACAAGGTGAGGATGTCATAAACTAATAAATAAATTTTAGTAAAATTAACTGAAAGTCAATATTTATGAGGATATTAAATACCGAAAAATACCGAGTGATTTTTTAAATTTTTTATCAACTCTTGCCATGGAATTTGGACGGCACGTCTTAGCTTTACTACAAAACAGCATAAAGGAGTGCAATGACGTACTTTTCACTTAAGCTAAGACATACCATCCAGATTTCCTGGCAAGAGTTGATAAAAAACACTTGGTATTTGTACCTAACACTGTACCTAAGGTACGTCGCACACTTAGACGAGGCGAAGAACAGCGAAGTGAACACAATTTAAGACTTTTGAAAGATTATGAAATAATTTATAACTTAAAAAATATTGCAGATACTGAAAAGTAATTTCCAAGCATTTTAGTTTAATTATTATTCAGCTCTGGCAACAGATAAATCTAAAAACTTTATGTAGTTGTTACATTTTAAAAAATCGTGTTTCATCATAATGCAACCTACTGAAGGTGAAAGTAATTATTTCTTAGGCCTCTTTTAGATCGGTCCATTTTCAAGGTCTCATAATTATCCCATTGTCCCTCTTGTCGCCCTTTAAACCTCATTGTAGTTGAAGGGTAGTCTCTTCACCTGGTTATTAATTTCTCAATTTTCGGTTATTGTGAATGGTCCTTACGACAATACAAGAATCCCGAAAGTCTAGATACACCACTGAACAAAATTAGTTTTTAGATTAAAAAAAATATTTAAAAGCGTTTCAGATAACCATTTCAAAGCAAACCAGACAGAAAGGAAAATTTGTAGTTTTACATTTAACCAATGAATTAAAACGAAAAATTTCTACGTTTATGACATTTCGCTTGGTTTTATAACTTTGAATATAACTTTCCCTTAGCATAACAAAACAATAAACCTAATTAAAACCTATGAAGCATCAGATTGAAAAGGTAAACGACCAAGCTGCATGAAAATTACGCGACATTATTTTATATACACTTCTAGTACCGCGTTTATACAAAAGTTTATTTTGCAGTAAAAATTTAATGAAACTTCTTAGTTGAAAGAATTATGAAGTACGGTCACATATGAAATTGTTATCTTACAACGTTGGTGCTGATGCGATGACATAATATATAAGTAATATTTGTTAAATTATCAAAAATATCAACACTGTAGGTACTTTTGGGAACAGATCTTCTAATACTTCGAAGA
Source organism: Dorcus parallelipipedus (assembly GCA_958336345.1). Taxonomy (NCBI): domain Eukaryota; kingdom Metazoa; phylum Arthropoda; class Insecta; order Coleoptera; family Lucanidae; genus Dorcus; species Dorcus parallelipipedus. The sequence goes on from OY284475.1 coordinate 48,699,013, forward strand.
ATAATGAAATCAGCAGCAAACAACAAATAATTTATCAGGATTGTATTGCCATATGATCCAATACTTTTACACTCTAGAAGGCTATATAATTATTTATTCAATAGTATTATATTGGCAGCGACAAATGAAATAGCCTTGTAGAGGGTAAAAATATTCAATCATAATGCCTATCATTGAATATTAGAATTGAAAATATTACAAAATATTCTAATTGTAGTAAATGTATTTAACTCCTGTGCACTTTTAAGGGTCGGTTTATCGATGCTAGGTTAAATTTATCTTTCAGTTTGTTACCAATGGCAACAATTATGAAAGTATACGTTGCCATTGGTAACAAACTGGCAAAAAAACTGGTAAAATTAAAGTAACAAACTGAAAGATAAATTTATATATAATTATATAATATATATATATGTAAATATAATACACATATAATAATATGTGTAAAAAAATTCAACGTATTTATTATTTGCAAAAGCGGTGATTACCTTAAAGTCGTTTTTGCAATAGAATATGAAACATAGACCATTATGTCTAATTTTTAACGAGAATAAACAGTTATACAGCAAAGTTTTTGGCAGAATAAAAGCACGCGAGACTCATAAAAGATTCTCCTGAGATATGCAAGATTGTAGATGGCTTCCTAGTGGAAATGGCGTGCAAATGTAAAACTTTTGAAATATCATTACGACTCACGTCGTATCAATAGTGACTTTGCATACCTAAGCATGTCTAAACAAATCTACGGGTTTGTAAAATATGGCTGTGTACTGTGAAACTTTAAAAGTAAGTATTATACATTCGCGAAAGAAAAATCACACTAACTTTTAATTTTATCAAATCAGAAGAATACTTAATTATTAAATTAAATATTTCTAACTAACTTAACTGTTAACTGAAAAGATAAAAAGGATAAATATTATCGCACGTAGATAGTTCAAATAGGCGTGGTTATCTTTCGTCTAATTGAATATTATATCAAAATTAAGCTAGATTCTTGCTCGATGAAAATTTGTGAAGTAGTGTCTTCTCATGCACAAAATTAGAGAATATTTAACAACCTCTTTGTGATTTTCTGAATGATTTCGTTCCTAGTTCACCAAAACATAAAAGTGAAATGAATTTTTACAAGATTTATTCATTTAATAATTATACTTAATACCTATAATTGCATTTACAGAATGTAATATGTTTTAAAAAGTAAATTTAAAAACCACGTAAATACATCTATAGAAATAATACATCACATTCTTTTCTAACAGGAAGACAGAGGCTTTTATCTAAATTGTCTGCATTTAAATTCCAAGTGCCGTATAAATATGCCCGCGCATTTTTCTAGCGCCTTAACAGCAGCAGCAGCAGGAGAAGAAGTATTTAATTCGATACCACCGCCGCGCCGCCGCCGCCTTAATTTAACGTTTGGATAGTACTAACCCTTATCTGCTGTTTTATTTATTTCCCGGACTTTATTTGATCCTCTCTTTTCTTTTTAATTCGGCCAAGAAATTCTCTAAGTTTTCGTTTATCCTAGACGTAAAATAAATAAATACGGGGCACGGCGATTTTTATTATTTCTCTCGCCGCTCGCCGTTAAAACGCCACCGAAATAAATAATCTGTTTCATATTTGCCGGAGAAGAAGTTCATTTCTGAAACGGAAATGAATTATGCATGTAACGGTGAATTATAGACTACGAATTAAGGATATCCTTCTACTGCACTTCACTTTAATATTGTACGAGTCATTAATCAAACAAAAGTCTGGACTTTGCATTTCGATTTGTGATTAATTTGTCCTCTTTATGCTTTTGTTCATACAACCGATTCCATAATCTATAAATAAACAGAAAATTCTTTAACTAGTTACCAAAAAAAATTCTTTTAACTCATTAGGTCATTAGTACCATGTCTGAAGCTTTTTTAAAATAAAAATTTGAAAAACTCTAAAATGAGTGAATGCTTCACCTTATCAATATTTATTTATTTTTAAATACGATGATATTATGTGAAAATATTCAAAGATTTTCAGCTTAACAACTATATCATATCTACAATCCAGGCTGTTAGTTACACCGCGTATCAAACATGTTCATGTTTCACATTTTACTGTCGCTTTCTAATGTTGTTATATAGTCATCATTGCCTTCCGCTCTAGTAATGATTGTGTGTCCATTCCGCATCGATGAACCAATCGTTCCACTGCGTTGCCATCGTAACGTTCGTTTTCGCAGTTAAAATACATTTCTATTTCTGTTGCTTCTTGAATTATTTGCTGGTGATATTTTTACCAATATTTCTATATTATAGATACACATGGTCTGTCAGCACTGATGGTGTAATCTTCTTTAACAGTATTCCCTGTAGATATCCTGGATACTGCCTAGTCGATATAACATTCTCTCCTTGGTATTTTGTCATTGGATTTAAGCAGCATTTTTCTTATTTGCTTTGTGGTCCCAAATCTGACTGTGGAATCGTTTCTTAAAGATCTTCACAATTCGCTTTTGAGAATTAAACTCTTAAGTGATATCGATGCTTTTAGAGCATTCTCAGAATGTCTCCGTCGTCTATTATAATAAGAAATAAAAGAAGATGGGAATACTGTCACGATGTCTTTATCTGGGAAAATAAGTAAATTTAAATTCATTTCGTAATTATTGCAATCACGTGCATTTCAAAATTATGCAGAATCAGCACCCATTGAAGTTAAGTAGAACAATGTCGCAATACACATACTTGCATAAATGCAAGCTATGCGGAATGCAGGTGTGTGCCAATTAAGATCGAGGCAATTAGAACGCTTTAAGAAAAACAAATTTGGCAAGGATCAATTGATGCTGATGCTTTCTAGAACTTTGTACTTTGGATCGAACCCCGGCCACCAGAGCAAAGGAACCAATTGTGACATAGATATAGGGATATATAAAAGATCGACCCGCAGGTAGAATAGGGTAGTAGTATTAAAAGAAGTATTAAGAGTAGTTAGGGAAGCAGTATTAGTCTCAGAGTTAGTCCCATTATTATTATAAGTGTTTAGTAATTGTGAACAAGTGCGCGTAAGCCGAAGCAAGCGAGTGAGCTCTCCATGAGCGCTAAAGTAATGTCCCTTCCCCCTAAAGTAATGTAAAGTTTAAATTAAAGTAAAAGAGTAGAATTAGATTAAATAAGTGCATTAATATTAAATATAGTGATCAACAGTTAACGTAAGATTGAATTAAGTTATAATTTAAAAAGCTTAAAATAATTTATAGTTTAAAGGGTTAAGTTAGATTGAATAAAAGTAATTTAAGGACATCTCCGTATTTAATTCCTAATCATAATTCGTTAATAAGTTTAAATCTCTTTTTTCTACGCGACATGGTGGAGGCGCCGTATTTAATTCGTAATTCGTAAATTAACGATAATAAAATTTAAATCTACTTCGTACGAGACAATACTCTGAGAGTCATACAGTAAAGGAATGAAATTTAAAAATCTTAATCGGCAATCTGTAGTAATAAAAGATGGAGTTACTCTGAGAGTGCTCTAAAACAACGCTATTTTAATCTTGAAACTTACTTTATCATATTTTGTGCAGAACCACAAAATATGATCTATGTTAACCAACTCTACGTCTTCTCGACTTTAGTAATAATTTTTACTGTTTATCCATTCTTCTTTTCTTCTTCTCTTCAAATTAACTTACTGTCATTACTTACTCGTTGATTTGACTTTCTACTGTGATTGATAGTGGGGTGTTGCGTTTACAAATCTATTTATGTTAGTATTTTTTTAATACACGGTATCTCCTTTCTAGTTACAAGCATGTCAAGAAATAGAGAAACCCACAGTTGGATCTTTGCTCAAGATTAATTGAAGGATAAATCAGATACCAGTTCTGTTCTGAATATTGAAAATCAAACTTTTAACTAAGCTAATGAAAACCGAAAAGATGTGGAATTCACTACCAAAGAAAACTGTAATGTTTTGAATGACGGCAAATTCATAGTTAAAGATTTTTTAGGACTTAGGTCCTAGATTATCATTTCTTCATCATCATCAATCATCAGCAAATCCGTATTGCATTAATCCTGCAAGTGACAAGAACGAAAGGTGTTATATTTCTAATTTAAAACTTTCAATTTGAAGTATCTACATCATTAACGAAGAACGCTGTTTTTTTTTTGGAATACATAAAAATTGAGCTAATTTCTGATGAAATTCAGACGTCAGAATAATCACTAAGATACAGAGTGCTTATGTTAACAAGATTTCTCTTCTCCCAGTACTAGATGCGAAATAATGTGTCGGATAATGTTGGGATTCATATTGGCCCATTCGAACTATGTTCTGTGCATTTCCCCGGTTCGTAAGACGAATGCTGATGGAAGAGTAAGTAACAACTGGAACATGGTCGCAACCGCAACCGGCAAATATGTGTAACTAAACAAACATGCCTCCCGACAAGCTTAGGGAAAGCATGAATATTAAATTTAAAAAATAATCATAAAAGCAGTTATCTGAGGGAAATGTAGTCATAATAATAATCAGTAAAAGTATTGACATATTGAATTTTTTATTGCAAATACAGCCGAATAGTCTTTTTCATTTCCATAAACATTTGATAAAATAGAACGATTTTAAAATAAAGTAGGTTCTGAAATTGTTAGAATATTAATATTCATAAAAATATAAAATGAAAATAATGGCTGAAGCTGATGACTTTATCTGAAAAATTATGCCAAAATTATCCTCATTCTAGGCAGTGCATCGTTATTACGAGCACGTTTTCCCTGCAACTAATAAATTAATGCATACATAATGATTATAATTTAGATCCGCGCGAGAATGCTTAATGAAGATATATTTTAATGTTTTTATGGCACGTCATCAACGGCGCGACGTCATCTGTCATCAAGGACAGCTGTGGCACTGTCCTTGACGCCCTCATAATTTCTCAGCCATTCCTTGTCGGTGATTTAAACCAGGACGAGCTCGCACGGAAGTTTTTTTAAATTCGCTAGTAAAAATTTAATCCTATTATCTTTACGTACTCTGCTTTGTAACACGTACAAATACATTTTTCATTCTTCTTGCGCAACTGTCGCAAGTTGCTTTTTCGACGAATCGATAGCACGTCTTTCTCTCCTGCTCGGGTCAAATTTTTTCCATACTTATTTCCATGTCGCGTGAGGCATTACGGGATTTGTCTGGATTTTCTCAATGTCCAATTTGTCATTCCGGAGAGAGTACGAATCTCTCCTTGGATTTCGGAAGCCCGAAGGCATGCGAACAGTTTTACTTGAAGTTAAACAGAGAGCTTTGATTCAAAGGGAATGTTTCGAGTATATATGTTATGAATTTCAAACATGTAACGCGAAACTTATTCCAATTGGGTATACTCTTACTATTTGCTTAATCGTTTCAATTTAAGTTCGTATACTTTAACACAATTTATATTTTTTAATTAACATGATTTTTCAGTTTGATTTTAAATTCAGAAACTCTAACATAAAATAAACGAATATAATGGCCTGATGCGTCTCAGTGTTCGCGTCTTTGATCCCGGAATTGCTACGTTATCATCACTATTACATGTGAATATTCCTTCGCCCTAAAGTCTGGAGCAACAGCGTTCTTACTGAAATACTCCCCCATTTCGTTCCCAATGAAAAGTTATTTCGGTGTCTCTGCCCTGGATGCCTCTAAAATTCCTTTATACCAGATACTGTGCGGAAATAAAACTTTGACGTTATTTACGTTATGACTTCTAAAGTATGAGGAAAAGAATCGTTTGGGTAAACTGCGCATTGCGTTTAGCTGTTTAATTAACTTCGCCGCTTACAGGCGGAATTTTAATAAACACGAAGCTCGCTGAAAATATGGCGAGGTAAAAATTTACCATATTCAAAATTTACCGCTTAATATTCAGACTTCATACAACGATAACGAATTAGGTTTTAAGACTAACGTATTTAGTTTGCGTTGTTCTCCTGCTGCATTTAAAATGACTCTCGCGAAAAGTAGGTAAGACGGAAAGATGAATTTGCGCATTAAATTTTATTTGAAATTCAATATCTTGCCGATTCGTTCATTGACTATGTCTTCCGCTCAACATTTCGACTCTTTTAACTTAGACATTTGTAGTTTAGTCTAATCATATCTTTTCTTGTTTTTACATACTAATTTGAAAAATATACCATAACGTATTATAGATTATTGAACCTATTCATTTTAAATGTCTGAAACTAAACTACCTACTATTAGCCTTATTAATATACTAGGGGGTATTGATACTTAATTAGCCTAGGCCTTTTGCACTGATTAAAAACAATTGGTTATCATAACAACAGATAATATAACTTATTATTATAGAGAAGCTACTGCAAAATTTTGCCTAAATCAATTGGAGCGTTGCTGTGCAATAAAATTTTACTATCACATGCAGCTTGAAAATTGGACCACATAAATATCTGAGAAAGTAAACATTCCGTATGAAGTGTGCATTCATCACGTCGATTTAATATCATATATGTATAGTTCACGTCATTTTGGATAGAAAAAAAAAATTGGCGAAATCCCAAATTCTTAAACGTTGATCAGGAAGTATCGCCCTCAATCTATGCCCGATTTAAACAAACTGTTAGTTCTTAAGCTGCACCATTATCATGTGAAACTTGGGTATATTTCTGCAGCTCAGAAACAAAGCAGCGATCGATGAAATGGAAGCATTGCAAAGTCTGAAGGGTTCGTGTTTAGAAATCAGTTGGAAAAGTTCTTACTTCAGTTTTTTCTTTTTTTTTTTTTTGAGATACCCGTGGAGTAATCATGATTGATTATCTGGATTAAGGCCTACTAAAGACAGAGCTCTTATCTGGTCTGGGCAATATTTTATTTAAGGCAAATTTTCCCCGTTTTGGCTCTAGCTACCCAAACAGGAAACATCATAAACAATTGAGCATGAAAATACAACAGTACTTGCTATAAACCGCGCGAACTTGACATCCATTGAAAAATGTCGTTCCGGATATAATCCGCTTCCGATTTTTTTGAGTAAGTGACGCCAGCGGAGAAACACTTGAACTAATAAATTGAGCAGACCGGATAAGACGCACTATCTCGTAATATCTCGTAGGCCGTGATCTGGATAAAAGTACATCAATAATTGGACAATGTTATTTTACTTTATTGACAAATCTACAAAAAATAGTGAAGTAAAAAAGAAAAGGCGCGGAATGTTACCAAAGGTACAGGATAATGTGCCTGCATAGAAATTACACGTTCATCAAATCTGGCTCCCTCACGTTATTATCTCTTTCCTCAGCTGATAATGAATTGAAAGGTCATAAATTTTCTCTAATAAGGAGGTTATAAAGAATGAGGTTACAGAGGACTGGTTTAAACACTACAATAAATCATAAAACATTTTGAATCTGAAATATTATTTGTTTCTATTGGCTAAGAATATATCATTACCCCTTCGTATATCAATTTAAAGTATATTATCTAAAATACTTGATACTTTAAACATTCCAGAGATTTCAAACCGTTCAATACTTTCTGTTCAAACTATTAAGTAATTATGGATGTATGAAGTACATGAAGTACATTTGAGTATAATGAATATACAGACATATAAAGTACCAATAACTAGAGCTGATTATTTGAAAAGTTTACATTTATTTATAAATTACATTAGTAAAATTAATCATACTAATTATTTCATAGTTTAAAGCAATCATAAAAACTTGCAGAAATTGAGTAATTAGCAGAATTAGAGGCCCTATAAAAATTGAGACTAATATTAAAACAGAATTTATCGTAACAAAATCCATTACTAATCATCATTATTAGGGTCAAGTTCAATCTTCATAAATCAAGTTTATTGATAATTTCATTATAATTCAACATTTTTATAAATCCTTAGGCGCTCCTATGGATTGATTATTCGCCTATAGGCAATTGCCTACTTTGCCTAATGGTTAACCCGACCCTGCTCTTGTGCACTGAGAAAAATGGAATTTTGGGATTTTGATAAAACATCACTCCTTATCGATAAAATAAAAGTATAATGTAAAAGTATAATGCCGTCGTGTTATAAGATCCATCTGACTCTAAATTAATCACGATTCTTAGCACAATGAAACTATTTAAGTTTAAGAATGTAAAACTATCATTCTAAATAACACGTAGTGTTAAAATATAATCAACCATAATGAAATATTATGCTGAATAAATTAGTAATAAAATGTCATGTCTGACTTTTTGTTAATTACTCCGGTAATTTTATCATAACAAGGAATGATATTCTAAACAACAAACCACATAGTGTTAATTTTGCAGTAATACTCTGAGTCGGTTTTTAACGCGAATCCGAATAAAATGTTCGGAATTCTTGTTAATATAAACGTACTCCTTGGTCCTATTTTTCTCAGTGTGTAATAGACAATCAGACAATATTTTCAACAGATTCAGTATTTTTAGGATTTCGCCAGTCCCTTTTAGTTCTTATTATTGAATTAATACAATATTGATTTATTCTCTTTTATTTATAACTCATGTGTTTCATATTATTTTAGAATTGAATTACTTTCATCTTCCAAATACAAAAGTTCAAAGCTAACGACATTTGGAGAGAAAAAAAGAGCAGATTTTTTTGACTGCGTATCAAGTTTAACAAATAACCCCCTAACGACCATCAAAGCAGAGACATTTAAATAGGATGCAGCCCTTATCGACGTATCAAATTCTCATCAAGGACGCCGCCACATCTGCTCCAACGCCGTTCGATCTAAATATTCTTGTCGGGTTTTTAATTAAGTAAACCAACGCCTCAGCCTTAAACAGAAATTAATAATTCTCCGGAAGGGGTTGTTCAATTGAATTCAAAGTAATTTCCGGCCTAATTCGTCGTTAATATTTTCCGGAGATATTTTCTGTTGGTTTGAGACAATCGCGGATTATATTTAGGCAAGAAGTCAGATCACGTAGCCGTGGGTTTGTACAAAAAACGCCCTGAAAATTTTTATGCCCCAATTTGTTTTATTATCATCCAGTTATCCATTTTAGGTTACTTTTCTTTATTCAGCAAAAGAACAATGTTGCTAAATACGGCGTTGTCGTCTCCCTACATTCTCACTGACGAGCGATCAATATGATGTGTTACAAAGAATGAGGGTGGATATTACCACTGCAGCAGCTTTTCCTGGATCTCAGTCAGCCGCGAAAAAGTGCTAATTACAGCTGGCCATAAAAGAAATCGTAATGCTGTGCTTGCAAAAAGCGAAATCATGCTAGACTGTATCACTAACAGAACGGCCAATTGTACAATGCGGTAATGAAATTCAACCCCAGACTAACTCAAATTGCTGGTTATTATTTGTTTGCAGCTCATAAAAGGAGGGCGATTTTCTTTTGTTAATTTTTCATTCTTTTATAAAATGAAAACATTGTAACCTTGCTTTTAACCCCTGACAGTCGTAAACCAAGTAAATTATTTCTCTCGCCGGCTTTATTTTTCAAAGTTTGCTTTACAACATTCTTTATTCACTGTGTTCACTCTATTTTAAAACGAACGTGTCGACTTGGGAACAAATATTTAAACCTGACAAAAATCAAATATTACATGTTTCTTTTAACTGAAATGTGAAATAAAAGTCGACAGGGGTACATCTACATACTTTTCTTCATCTTGATGGAGAATTTTTTCAAACTCTATTTTACCCATAATCGGGAAATATAAAAGTATAAAGTCTGTTCTATTTATTCAACATTTACAACTTTCCACAAATTTCCGCCTTTGCTTACGTATACAAAGTGTATTTGACAAAATTGGAAACAAGAATTCTTGTCGTAAATTGAACTATACAGATACTGTTACTGCACTAAAATTGTCTAGATAAAAATGTTAGGATGAGTCGTACTATTTGTTATATTAGCTCAATTTTTTTTCTCTGTGCAAGCACTGTGTCTTCCACTATTTATTTTTCACTCTACGCTACTCTGTTTCTCGAAAATGTTTTTTGGAACTTATCTGAAAGAATCGCACTTAATAGCAATGTCGGGAAATTTGTTACAAATTCTTCCAGAAGATTCGGTATTGAATAATCCAAAATCAACGATTGTTCCTAGAATAACTTTCTAATATAAATCATTTCTTAAAAGAACGACTCAAACTAAGTTCTTCCAAACAGCTGTAGTTAATTATCGATTAAACGCTACTTCTTAATCGTATACAAGCAACACTTCGAGATTATGCGTATATGTATTTGATATTTTCTCATTCGCTACTTTTATCTTATAGAAAAGGAAAAATTTTACAGCCATGATTATAGAGAACACTAGGTGAGACGTAGCAAAGACAAACAAAGGAAAAATTGTGCGTGCGTTTGTTACTGTTTCATCAATTTGTTTTCCATCCCCCAAGTATTTACTGAAAATACGCCACGCAGAAAACGACTTCTGTACAAATTGACGGCTCCTCGGATCCTTTTCATTTCTTGCTAGATTTAACGTAAAAAAAGATATGTCATAATACAGCCGCTGCATGAAGGAGGAGATGGAAGATTTGTCAAGTACGGATGGATACAAACCGAGTGGACTAAGAAAAATGGTTCCTCCCCAATGTTTTTATCGGTTCCCAAATGAACTTTCCGCCGATGAATATCATCACTAAAACAAAAAAGAACACAGCGTGGTATTTATTAAACTTTTTAGCATAATTAAATGAAATGCAAACGCATGTAAAACAGTTTTTATAAAACTAAAAAGTTTTTGTAAACATAATTCAATTAGAAGTAAAAGCCGACTGGATATTTACAATACTTTTTAAACTTCTAAATTAGTTCTGACGTTTAATTTGCTAATATGCTAGTATTTTTTAACATGTCGGCTTAATTAGAAATTACATTCCCCGTGCCGCTTTTAAAACGAATGCTCAGTGAACGAGTTAAAGAAGGAAGTTGCTTAAATAATTTAACTTCCTTCTAAACGAATTAATTATTCAAAATGTTCCAAGTATATAATTCATTAAATGTTTACACAACTCTGTATTTCTTAGTACGATGAAAAACATATTTAATTTTGCAAGATAGGATATATATGTCTTTTAATTACGATGAATCACCAATTAAAACAAACAAAATAAAAATTTTAAATGTACATTTACAATGTACATTTAAATGGAATGTATACATTCTCTTTAGTGAATCAGTAATTATTGAGAATTAATACATATTAATAATAATAATAATAATAGCTCTCAGTAAAGGTAAACAATTTTGTTAAACAATGTTATTTCTAGAATTTTTTTAAATATGATTTACTTGGTAAATGCTTGTGTCTAACAGAATCCAGCCTTTGAAGCGCCTGCATGTTTTTCTACAGCGTTGACGTTAGACTACAGCGCTGCATACAGCGACTGCATAAAGCGGCTGCAGAAAATTGCAGCCAAAAATTTTTCGCTGACTGTTTTTAAAGCGCTTTCGAAGAACAAATTTGTAGGTTATATTTTTAAATACGTTTTGTACCAGAGAGTTGTTTAGTATCACAGGTCTTTTATATGTGCAGGTGCTGAAAATTAGTTAGAGCTGATAATTTTATTTTAATTCTTGTAAAGTTGCTATTTTTTGAAATGCGCATTTATTGAAACTTCAGATTAATCTGATAAGGTTAGAGTGACGTCAGCGTTCACTTAAACCGTCTAATACGTTTGCAGCAAATCATTTGGCGCTTGAAGTCACATTGATGAAACGCTGAATCCTGTTAGACACAAGCATTGTCTATCAGTGGCTGAATAATACGAAATAATTTGTCCTAAAAAGAAACAAGTCAACTAAAATGTCGCTTGAATGGATATTTCTAATAAAATTTTATCGATTTTCTTTTTCTTCCAAACGAGTAAAACAGTGACAGAATCATGAACACCTTTGGCAAGCATTAACCTGATCTTACACTCGAATGTATACACCACATGATTTCTATGAATTAAGAAATCTACTTCATTTTACATAAAATAAAAATTCCAAAAATGTCTCTTAGTAAAATAAATCGATTATATTAATTTTTTATAAAAACATTTTTCAAGTTATTTGATGAATTATTTAGTATGTAGCAGAGCTGTGCGAGTATTTACTGTTACAAATACAAGTCAATTACAAGCACAAGCACTTTTGGACTCGTACTTGTGCTTAAGCACAATTAATTACAATTGTGCTTAGTACTTGTACTTGTATTTATACTTGTGCTTATTACCGCAAGCACACTTCACAGCTGTGCGTATACTTATGGTTATACGTACAGTCGTACAAGTATTAAAATGTTAATGTTAACATTTACAAAATAACGCAAGATAAATAAAAATGAGATTGTCCATAGTTGCAATTAGTTTTAGAATATAATGAGAATGTTTTTCCATAGTTAGGTACTTGCAATTAGTTTTAGAATCAACAAATGCACATAATATATCTATCGCTGAGTTATTTTTATTTTCCGCATATTTCTTGATGATGCGATACGTACATATATGTATATATCTAGAGAGACGCGGCCTATCTGCGCGACAAAATATTGATGCTTCATAGTCTGGCCGGCAGTGAGTCGTTCCCCCACTAATAAGTATTTATAAGCACGAGTCCAAATACAATTACTTTTGGATTTGTGCTTGTATTTAAGTGCAATTAAGCACTATTGTACTTGTGCTTGTGCTTGTTGTATTTATAAGTAGTACTTGGCACAGCTCTGGTATGTAGACACTTTCGATGCTTAAGTTTCTGGAAAATTACCTTATTCGTAAAATAGAATAGATTCTATAATCCGGAAGATATTCTAAAGATTTTTAAGGTATCCTAGAACCTTTTATAAATACATTATAACGTCTTCTGCAGATATTAGACAGAAAATTAGAATTTTAGAATTGTCAACTGCTTATGTAATTAATCTCTGTCTATTTTCCAAATTGACAATGTTCCATAAATATTTAAAACCTAAACCATAAAATTCCTTTATTCCTCGCTGCTTTCGCAGGAAATAACATTTATGCATTTGCGCGAAATGGATTTGACTCGTTAAGCGGCATGCGAGCGGGAGTGACAGAATTATATTTTTATATTCAATATAGTGTCGATCTATTACGAGAAAATCGCATTTTCCTTCTTTCAGAGCAGGGTCGCCCGGCCTGAATAAAATATGATTTTTTCCTTTGAGTTTCCAACTGTAGTGCTGTTTGATAAACATATCAGGCGTGCAGTACTCGTGACGACCACGCGTCATATGCGGGATTTTCTCTCGTAAAAAGCGAAACGGCTTATTCCGTTTGACGGTGGAACGAAGGTGTATATTGATAATGACAATTTCCGTCTGGCTTTACGAACGACGCATAAATTATTCACAGCATATTGTCGGGAAATCGCGTGGGAAATGTTCGCCGGTTTCATCAAGGGCGTTTTTTCAGAACAAAAATAGAACGAGAAAGTGCAAAATAAATATTATTATCCCTATTACTTCTACATGGTCGATATTGTACACTAATATAAAAAAAATCAATAAAGCTGATGTCAACCCAGGTACATTCTTTATAGAAAGTGTAGTACAAGTACATATTTCCATTTATAAAGTAAAATAATAAATTGAATGATTCTAGTTAGAGTTGTTAATGAAGCAGAATTAGGACACACTTCAAAAAGAGTTATTAAAATAGCATTTCTTCTCCATCAAAGAATATTCAAAAAGACTGAAACATGCCCTGAAAGTTTTAACCTGTGAGGTAGGTCAGTCCTTATCGTAATATTTTTTAAAGCTAGTTGTACCAATTAAATGTCACACATTCTTTTAATTGTTTGTAAGATTAAAAGTATAAATATGACACAAACTCTTTTAAACGGACACTAAATGGCGCATAAACACTTAATAAATATTTTTCACTTCTGACGAAGTTGTCGAACGACTGCGAAACGTTAAGTGTTTATACGCCATTTAGTGTCCGTTTAAAAGAGTTTGTGATACAATTTTCATCGGACAAGAACCAGCTTTAATTATAAATATGACATAATTTTACAAATAAGTCAATAGCATTATCAACTTTGACACACGTCTTAATGAACTTCTTTGCCTAGCATACTGTCTGCCTGTTTGATGAAATAAATATCGAAAACCCTTCAATAATTCTTAAATCAAACATAATTAAGGGCGGCATTTAAAAATGTGTATCTTTTTACCGTTCCAAAACAATTTTGATTAAAAATATTTGAAAACTATTAATCGTTTAATTAAAGAATTATAAAAGAGTTCTTTGCAGAATCGAAATAAATATTTTTAGCTTCATTGCCTTAATTTTTGCAACCTCGTTTCTTTTAACTGAACATCAAACCTACTGCTTTATATTAATTCGGCTTAAAATGAACATATTCGATGTACAATGATCGCTGCACTTTATTAAATTTTTGCAAGAATGAGGGAAACGTGAAGACGGTTTGCGTATTGCGATTTTCTTCAACATGTCTTCCATTTTCGTATCTATTTCATTGTCTACGCTGCGATCGTCTTCGATCGTGTTTCCCTTCCCTTTTCTGAAGGTTCCATCACTTTTCTCAATTGTAAATGACGAAGTAATTTGTCCGTTCATCAGGACGGACGTTAGTTCGTTTAGGACGTTTAACATTCAAATTTATTATAAATTTGTATGAGTAAAGAGCAGATGATTTAATACTCAAATGAATTAATAAAAAAAGTAACTTGAATATAAAAGCGTCAATTTATAAGTAAATACATCACGCTTGTCCAACACTAAATCAGAGCATTAGTTAATGAACGATGTCTCCTTTGAATGGCACGAACTTCTGGCCATGCTACTTCGTCCACCTTTCTTAGCAAGAAACAAGAAAACACAGATATAAAAAAAAGGATTTATTGCTGCCTCACGTTCTTGTAATCAGATAACAGAGCACCGTTCGGCTGAGGGTGAAACTAGCTCTAGCCCAAGAATCGATTACACACCGACTCGATTACTACTACTCCCTGCAGCGTAAGATTGGGATTGAAATTTTCTAAATTTGAAAGAAATTTTTTTTTTACAATTTTGATTTAAAAAGTACTTTAATATTTTAGTTAAGGCTTTTACCGATCAAAGTTCCCTGTCGGATTATTAAATGAAGCACCGGCCTTCATATTTCATAGAAAAAACCGTTGTGTTTGAAAGAAAATCTTCAGCGTTTGGAAATATGTCAGCGACAGCCTGCACTATTAAATTATGGATGTGTGTCCGTCACTAATGCCGTTAATCATTCAATCTACAATGTGCCTTTCTCTCTGTGTAAGAATTTTATGTTGACTGACCACTCACTAATAATTTACGTGCGCACTTTCAATCACTAAAGCAAGCTCATGCAAATATCATGCTTTTTAATTATTCAATGAAATTCGATTGTCTTGAGAACTTTACGTGATCTCTACTAAAATGTCTCTGAGTTGTTGTAATTATTGTAATCTAGTGGTTTTCATATTTTAAAAATTGATTTTCCTTCACTGCAAACAAGACTTTATCTGATAAATTCAATTAAAAATTTTAAAAAATTCTGTTTTTTTAGGGAACCATAACAATCGAATTAAGAAATAATTAAATTAAGTATGGATTGCATCGTAATTTCCCGTTTTAATTAACTTTAAAGGACGACCTCTCTTTGGACAATATTTAATAATTATTCCAGAGATATATCCTTCGTGAGATTGAACCAGTCCTATTCTCATTAAGTTTGTTTAATTAGTATTTGCAGAAGCAGACAAGGAAATTTAATTAGACGTCCAGAACGAAGTGGAAATAATACTTCAGATAGCGGCGGCCGTTCATTGTTTAGTATCAGCACTTGACAAATATGAAAATTAAACTTTCACAATTGAGGATGTCGTTCATCGAACGCCAGAAGAACAAATTGCTGTCTGTTAAGCATGCAGATTGTATTTTGCTGGTTGTATCAGCGCTAATAACATCGAAATTGTGTGCAGACGCTGAATAGAAATTCTCTCTCATTGAAATTCCCACGCTTACAATGGCGTGTGGTTGTTAATACCTGCAAGTATTTACAGTTTGTTTCGATATTGCAGTAGTTGTTGGGAATTGAAATTAATAAAACAGCGCAACGTTGAGAAAAAGCAGGAACAGAATTCGAAGGCGACGTTGACAAACGACAATGGAAGTTGTTACATATCTTGTAAAATCCGGTATCGAACGCAAATTCGAACGACATCCTGTTTTACACTAGCGTGACGTGAATTTGCTACGTAAATCCAAAGTTGATCCTTTGATAAACAGAAAGTTGTACGCTAGCCAGCTTTTTAACGCTTCCTGCGGAATGAATTTTATGATTTCCTGTTCTTGTCGGTCCATTTGAAATCTACCTACTTGTCTGTAAAAATGAATGATACAATTTTTATTAAACTAGTTTAAAGCCTATTTGACATATTTGTAAACAGACTTGTTACTAGTTCCAATGAAAATAGAACATATGGTCACATATTTGTATGATCACAAATGTTATAATAAATGTTATCGTGTCAAACAGCCTTTAATTATTTTTACAACAAATCAATAATAATCCTAACGGAATGAAAACTACAAAATTTGTAACTTTTATTATTACAGAACTCACAATATCCTTCAACTATTTTTTCTTCTTCTATTCCCCTTCTATTTTTTGTGTTTGTTATTGTTATTATGTTTTGTTATTTTGTTAGTGTTCAAGTTTTATTGTATTATATATAATTGAAGCTGAGTAATTTAAAAGAAAACTGACGTAATAAGACGAAAAATTTTTACTAAAAGTAATGTTCTTAACAAACCAACGAAGTTGCTCACCCTGCATTTATGTTATGAATCATTTACATGTTTTAATGAGAACTGTTGAGATTATTCTGATGTTTAATTAACACTCTGTATTAGTTTAAAGAAGGAAAACAAACAAACAAGTTTCTAAATCACTCAATGATTCGATGTTTGATTGCTAAGGAATTTGGTTTACTATAAATGGTAATGACCTATTGATTTGCAATAGAACTTCTTTGTATGGAAACATTGTTGTATTTTTGCTCTTTTCGTTCCCTCTAGATTACATTGTTGTAAATTATTAAATTTCATATATCAATTTTGATGTTAATAGACACATATCACGTATGCCACTATCAAAATTGTGACGCCGACAAACGAAATCAATACAATTTAATTTGCGCATTCGACGAATTTTTTTGTCCTCGCCGGGAAGCTTTTATTTGGTGTTTTGCATTCTATTCCGTTTCGTGAATATATTGATGGAAAAATTCTTCTCTTTTAGGTATACATTGTCGGGCACATTCCGCCGGGATCGGATGAACGACAAAGGAGCGCTACCCATTCCTCTGACAACATTTACTCCGATCACCATAACAGAA
Organism: Dorcus parallelipipedus; assembly: GCA_958336345.1. Lineage (NCBI taxonomy): Eukaryota > Metazoa > Arthropoda > Insecta > Coleoptera > Lucanidae > Dorcus > Dorcus parallelipipedus. Next base: position 48,716,406 of record OY284475.1, read on the forward strand.
GATATCTCAAACTCGTCCGAAAGTATTCACACATAATCGTGGGGCAGTTTTTTGGACATTTACATTCAGACTCATTTCGACTCATTTACAATGATCGGGGTAAGTATATTCTTAAATAAACGAATTCCTACTAGAACTAAATATCCAATCATTACTTGTGTATATGGCATCATAAAAATCAGTCATTAAATTTAACAAGTTTTTAACTTTTTTTATGTAGTGATATTAAATCGTTTTTTGCTCAAAAAAAGGAACTAATCGCAAAAAACGTATGGAACTGAAATGAAACAATTAAACGCGCTTGCCTGTACATGTTGTGAGCTTTCATTAAACTAGAATTGAAAAATAATCCGATAATCTCTGCAGACGCTGTAGAAATCAATCGAAACTAAATACCTTTATCAGCTTTCATTTAAACATAAATTGGAAAAAATAATCTGCACGTTACGCCACCGACATTGGGGTCTTGAATACTTACATAACGTAGATTGATTTTGCGTATTAAATGCAATCGTTTTATTTTTGTTAAACAACGCGAAACACACTTCGTTTTCAGAGAAATTACGAATTTAGGATAAATACACATGAACATGTTTGATGTTATAATTAGCTCGGAAATGGAATAATTTACCTACTTGTTTGACAAGACTTGCCAAGCTCTAAGCTATAATTTACGTTCTCGTGTATTAGTGTACTATGAGAATTGTTAATGTAACTTCAAACAGGTAATTTACCGCAAATCTATTAGTTCAATATCTACTGCGACTTTCACGTTAAACCCCAAAATGCTTTGTTGTTGGAGGTCATCAGATTTATTGTCTTTTATTAACGTCGATTTAACAGGATCTAATTTGTCAAAAGTCTTAATAGCTTACACCCTATTTTATCATCGATGCATACATATCATTTTACCGGGTGCATTTCAGACAAATCACTCCAATTATTTCTTAATTAAGACATCTTACTGAACGTGCATTTCATAATTAATCGTTTCACTACTTAGTCTCGTGGGAATGTGCTATATTCGGCACCTCCATTTTGGGATGAGTTTCGTGTTAAATAATTGCATAGCTGAGAATAACCACAAGGAGCGATATATTGCACTGCAGAAGAGAGAGAGAGAGAGAAAGCTATTTTCTTTAATAAGATATTTAGGTTTTTTTTATTTATTTAATACTGAAGATATTTTTTCAGAGTATAGGTACTTAAAGTAATGTAAGAAAAATCCAAAACATCTTATAATTATCAAGCGTAGTACGGCAACCCGACCGCGAGAAAAGTCCGCCCACATAAAGTTAATGTAAGTGACCTTGGCGGCGGCTCATTTATCAAGAACCTTGGCCTAGATGAAACACGATTGACATTTGCAAAGTCTAAGAATTGCAGTGACATTGATAGCCGACCTCGTGCTGAATCACACACATATGGAATGCGACATAATCAGAATTGACCTTAGAAAAACCTAAATAAAGAGGAACCGTGCGTTATCACAGAGGATGTAAATTTGGCCTAAATCGTTTGATATGGGTAAAAAATAGAAATCGACGACGAAAATTAATAGATTTAGTTCAAGTACAGCGGATTGTACGATAAGCGTATAAAATAATAAAAATAATAATAGATCCAACGACGCTATCCGCAACGTGCGTTTCCTGGAACATAAACTAAATTATCTGACAAAGACGTCTTGCGTCTACGTCAAATTGGCGTCCCGTTTGCGTCGCGTTGAACGCAAACCAAGCTTAATACTCTTGCCTAGATAATTGGTTGAACGCAACAATAACGTAAGATTTGTCGCCCTTAATAGGACAAGCACGTTTTATCATGATCTGATCATAAAGCTTCCGAGCCATAACCTTCAAACATGAAATTTTATTTTTGGCTACGTTTTTGGGCTACTTAAAAGCTTTTAATCCAGCTCCCATTGTTCCTTTGTGAATATATGATGTCAGTTTTCTTTACCACGCTATTTTGTAAATCATTTTTTTTTATTTCATCCCCTTGATAGCCAGATACCTTAAATATCGTATGTATGCAGAAGTTTGCCAAAAGGTCATGTCGTCCGTTTCGAGTTTCTTTAAATTTTTATTCAGTCGCCACCTTTCACTTATTCAGAGGCACACTCAGAAATTCAACTGTCTTCTCCTTTCGCCTGAAAGAAGTGAAATTTAAGGCTTCAATAACTCTCTTGCCCACTATGTGGCATTTATTTTGGTATTGTATATTGTTCAATGTTGTTGTTACCTACTTGATCTTTTACATATTTTCGGACAGCTCCATTTCCCATTCCCTTAATTTCCAAGTTATGAATTCAGATTACCTTTATCCTGTGCTATTAACTTCTGATAACCAGCAAAACAAACAGGTTATAATATTCTGTCGTCATTTAGTTAGCGGTGTAACCAATTCCTTGACAGGATCTTCGCTACTGCTGTAAAGTAACATATTTCGAATAGTGTATCTGGATTGTTTGCCTCAGGCACAAACTTTTAATTTCTTATTATTAATTACTTGTTGGTTACATATTACATCTTACTGATTTCTAGCAATTACAGAGATCTAATTTCAGTTTACAGTTCCATACTGAATTCAACCAATCGAGAAGAGAATCGTTCGTGTTTCAGATGCGACAGAAAGTTTGTTTATAACATTAATGCAGTCGATAGCCGGAATGGCGTTCGCAATGTACTTATTATATAGTTTACGTAGATTAAGGAGCCGGGGTGCCGTCAATGTGGCGTATATATTCTCGCCACAAGTTGCTGGAACTCTTGTAACGCCAGCCGGTTCGAGTAATTGATACTTAAATACAAAAGAGGTCTGACCCGGTCGTCGCAGTTTATATATCACTCGAGACGCTCCCGTTGCCCTTTATTGTTATTGCTTATGATATTCGACTTATATTCCTACGTATCAGGACCGTACTTAACAATTATTGCTGCATAATGCTCGCAGTAAATTCGAATGAGACTTCGTTAAGCGCCAAATCGGTGTTTATTGCTTGAACTAAAACTAGTATGCCGCAACGACTTTTCTTTTTATCTCGTGCATTGCAGTTAGCATTAACGAGATTAGAGTATATTCTGAGTTAATATAAATTTTCCGTTTCTAAAACATCTTACATATACTTTTAAATGAAGTATAGACCAAACTAACTGAGCAATAAAAACGAAACCATTTGTAAAACAAAGAATAGGGCTTGTTCTGGATGACACTCCATATGCAATGTATACAGTAGAACATTTCAAATTATTTAAAAGTCCTAAAATACTGGACGTGCTATGATGGTCAAAAACAGATTGCGATCCGTTACGCTTATTAATCTTAATAATACTTTACAATATGTATTAGGAATTTCCAATAACTTGAAATTTTCTACCATTTAAAGATCTTCTTTTTAACCAAAGTAGTTTCATGAAGAGCAACAATAAGCATGCTTTTTCTTTTTAACATATTGTGAGTCGCATACTTGATGGCACTACTAGTGGCTAAATTTAAAGTCTTCAGTCTGTATAGGTACCTTTTAAATCCTGAGACTTATGTAAATGTGTAAAATAAGTATTTTCAAAACATCTTCTTTGTTTGTACTCAATTGAGAAGCACAAAATGCACTATTCCAGACAGCCATGTGTAGATAGGGATCGGAAAGACTATCCAAGATATAATTAGAAGAAACAAGAAATATTAAAGGATCTAAAGACATTGAAAGTTTCACACTGGACAAAGAAACAAAAGAGATAATAAATTGGAAAAAAATAAAGGTGCTAAACAATAAAGTCATATTTGTAAATTTTTGTTCCTCTACTTTTACATTATTTGAAGCATTTTGTAATTACCTTGAAGTAATACCAATTTAATGTAAGTGCTTTGTAATCAAATATAATTTAGTTAATGTTTTTGTTTTGTAAAAAAAAGAGTATCGACTCCATTATCATGCAATCTAGAAATAAATTACATTAGCGAGCATCGATGGCAGTTAAAGCCGCGAATTGAGAACGAAAAATAATTCTATTTCCGGAGTTTTCACTATGCGCTCCGAAATAACGGACGGAATACTTCAATCTAATTGCCCGATCCGGAGATCGCGGTTTCGCCACAAAGCGAAACAGGCTCATCAAATTAAAACAACCATACTCTTAACGTCCGCTTTACCCGGTGCCCGTAATCCGACCGCATTCATTGACAGACAATTCAATTTCTTGCGATAGCTGCCAATTACTCTCATTGTTTCTCATTTCCTCGATTAAAAGCAAAAAGGAGAAGCAGCGCGCTCGAAACTTGCAGGCGCTGAAACTTGCAGATGAAGAAATAACATTAATCAAACGCCCGGAGAAGAATTGGATATTTATCAAACGAGAGAAGCCTCAGTAATTCCGAATTACAATTCTGGATAATTAATATTGTGGTTGGATGTCGAAATGGTTTTAGTTTTCATTTCACGCTGTTTTTCACACGGAAGATAGTTTGGTCGAATATTAAAATGTACATGGATTTCCCGCCGAAGTTTATAGCAATTTTTAAAAATTTGCTCTCTTGCATTGTTCGCGTTAGTTAAAACTTCCAGTTGGTTTTAATTGCAATTTATTTTTAACTAACTTTTTTATCAAATTTCAGCACATCCAACTTAACTAGCGCGGCAAAACTAAAGCGAATCAAAAACGAATTCGATTTAAAAATTTTATTACTAAATCTATATTATTTCTGTTTTGGATATTTCTTTATTTTCTTTTCTTTAACTCCTTTAAAAGTTAAAGAAGTTTTGCCTGCCACAAAGCTTCAAATACGAAATAAAGTAGAAGCTTGAAATTAGTGAGATTGAATTCGAAACTCCAAAGCTCCTTCTAATGACTGCCTGTCACTTACTCTGTTTATTAAGCGCATTTCTGTAGACAATTAGTTCCGGGTGAGTAATTAAAGATGAAGAAAAATGAATTAACATCAGTTTTAATACACAAAAAAAGAACAGTAATAAAGCATCAGCTGCCGCTACCCGGGCCTTATTTTTAAGGCGCTTAATTAGGAAAGACGCCGGAAAGAGAACTTCGGAAAATAAGGGATAAAAAATGCCCGCCTTCCGGAGATTCCGGGACAACAATGCGATGAAAGATGATACGATTTATAAGATAAACTTTCGTAGTGTGGCATTAAAGCTCGCCGCAATTATGTAGTTCTATCAAAGAAAAACTTATTATTATTAGGTAACACGTGCCGTCTTTCATTTTTAAGGTCATCCCGTTTCATGGGCGATGCTAGCGCCAGCTGTAACTCCGCGGAGAACATCAGATGGTCCCAATAATCCAGGATTACGGTTATACAAGTTCAACAAAAACACCGGACAGGTAATTCAGTCATTTTTTTTTTTTTAGTATGACGGAAAAATATAAATAAATATCACGACTCAAAGTTTTTTTTTCTCTCTTAATCAAAATAAATCTTGGAATTTAAACATTTCAGATTCGTATATCTTACTTGATTGAGGCAACTTTGAACGCAATTGATAAGACATCAATTGAAACACATTTTTAACAAGAATCTTAAATTAAATTAAAACCTTTCAACCTACCGTATTATTTTTAACGTAGATACGCGTTTCAACACCTAAACTGTCATTCTCAATATACAAAGTAACACTTCATGGAACCTTTGGTTAGTATAATCGGAGGATTTTCTCCTCACTAAATATTCACTTCCACCGGAGCTTTAATTACCAGTTAATTATAGCAAGTAAAGAAAAGTTATTCAAAATGCCGCTCGTGTTTAATTTAAGTATCCTCACAAAACATTCTAATTAGATATAACATATTATATTAATTTTCTGGCGTTTAAGTTTTTAAGGAATTAATTTTTTTTAATTATATTTATTGTTTTATGAAATAGGACATGCACATATTACAAGTTATGCATTTAGTATGCCCAACTGAATTTTAATCTGCAGTTATTTGCGCAGTTCGGTGGAGTATGTCCTTTGCGGCTGCGGCGGCGGTGAAGTAATATGGCGAAATTAAATTTCCGGAATAATTTATGTGATCACATATGTGCGGACTCATTTTTATTTAAAAAGGAAGCAAAAGTATATATCATCGCTTGAAAGCGCAGAGCAAAAACAAAAGGCGGCGCGAAATTGCATATTCGAAAACCGAGAGCGGAGCACAATGCAGGCTTAAATTTTTCACGGAATTACAAATTTCGTATTCCGCGTGTAACGGATGTCGAATGTATGGGGCATATTTTGTTGAACACACGTACTACCAGCGAATGATAACAATAAACAACACCGGCGAAGCGCGGGAACAAAGCGATCGTAATTTTCGATCTTCTGTTTCACTGAGCGACTTCAAAGGACTTATCGTTTAACGGATATTGATTCCGAAACACTTATGAAACTGACACAGAAAGTAACACGTACTTTATCTTCGTATTATCAAATCATAATTTCGTAGATTTTGTTTCTTCCGATATCCACACAATCACCACGTTAAACAAACGCATTCATTTCTATATTATTTTATAGTGCTTTTGATTATGGTCATGTTACGAATAAGGTGTCCTATAAATCAGGAAGAAATTCAATCACGAAAATTCTAAGGTGTGATCAAATAAATATACATTTCTGCACATAACTGAACTCTATTAAAATTCTTTATTTCTCGTTGTATTTAAATGATAACACATGACATTCTCAAATGCGTCTTACAATCAGTTTAAAATTAATTTCAAACTGGTTGTAGTATTTTATTTTCTGTGAAATTATTTCTTTTGAAGCAGAATTAACTGATAAAGTAAAATTATTTGAATCACAAAATCTTTTAACCGGACACTAAATCGCGCACTATACTCTTAACGTTTCACCGTCGTTCGACAGCTTCGTCAGAAGTGAAAAATATAAACACGTTGTTTATATTTTTCACTTCTATAAACTTCTTTATAACTTCTTTATAAACACGTTGTTTATATTTTTCACTTCTGACGAAGCTGTCGAACAACGGTGAAACGTTAAGTGTATAGTGCGCGATTTAGTGTCCGGTTAAAAGATTTTGTGATACAAATTTCATCGGACAAGAACCAACTTTAAAATTATTTGAGTTCGGAGTTAGTAAAATTAAAATAAAATGAGAACAATTTGTGTTTGTTTATTTTTTTCTTTTTACTTCAAATGTCAAAGCGTTAAGAAACTTATCATTCTAGCTATATTTTAATGTAATTTCTGTGTACTACATTCACATTACTTTTCCGAAAAAGAACAAAATATTTGATGTTATAAAACTTCTGCAGTGTTTCTACAATTTTTTTTATTTGACACGTTGACAAATTACACATTGTTATCCTATATATAAAGCAACGCGACCAATTTTGACCGCAGCTTATAAAAGAGTTCGATTAGCATTTGCTCAACAATATGTAGACTGGACGGTTGTTGACTAACGCCACGTTTTATTCACCGATGAATCAGATTTTGATTTTGAAGTCGAATGACAATCGTGACAGTGTATGGATAATGCCTAGAGAAAATTTTGCTCAATGTTGCGCATGGGATGCGACCCTATTCGGTGGTAATCACTGATCGTAAATAGTGAACATTCTCAATAATGAGTAAAGTCTTCAAATAAAAGGTCCAATTACCCGCCCAGTTGTATGTTACTCACTGCACGCGCTGATGCGCTGTAAACCTCAATCGGCCGACTGATCAAGTATCCAGTGCCGTTTACGGCTATATGACACTTAGATATAACGTATTTTATCGAAACATTTTTTTTATTATATCGAATCGTCCAAAATACAGCAAATAACGAATGGTGTAAAATGTGACAAGTTGATCAATCTTTAACCTGGTCAGTGTGAAGTCCTGAGATTAGCTGCTGCTACCTATCCATCCGGCAAATGTTTGATGTTTCGGCGAAATTCCGACTCCAAGTGTGATGTAGTTGTATCGTATCAGCGCAGCGTTTCAAATGATACACAGAGACGATACGGGGATGCATCACGGCAACATGTCCACACTTGACTGCTCATGATACACGATTACGATCGGATACGCGGATACGACACATGTATAGACGCACCTTAAGAGCTTTCAAGAAGTCTCTAAAAAATTTGGATGGCAATTACCCAAAAACGAACTTGGCCGTTAATTGAGAGTACGTCTTCAAAGGTTCATAGACCCCTAATCGTTTCCTACAGAGTCATCGACGCCTGTCAGGTTTTCATTAAGACCCCGTTGGAAACTCCTGATACAGGACAAGAGAACAACCTAAGTATGGCCGTGCTTCATTATACTGCAAATATAAAATCGCATTTTACAGTTCATTTTTTATTTATATGCCAATCACCTAGGTCTAAGTAAAGAAAATATACGACGAATCGACGTGGCATGACAAAAACCGCAAGGCCATTTCAGGAAAGTTAAAAGGAGATAGCTATATAAAAGTTCTTTGACGTATCGATCGATCATATAGTAAAAAAATTATCTGTATTGCGAAAATTGAATGTACCTAATTACTCGTACTTCTCTAAAGATTCTTAAAATCACTCATTCAACTTTCACAATACCGGTTGACAGCTGAAGAAGAAACTTGCCCAGAAAAAGAATATACAAAGTTATTATATGTATACATTTTCAATGGACGAAAAACTACTTTGTAAAAATCAAGCTTCACTGGCCGTAAGCACTATTGTAAAATTCGATATAAAATTCAGGAAATAAATATTTCTAAAAATCGTTTAAGTATGCTTGAAATCGTTTCGAAAACTACATTTTATTTAGTTTATACGGTGCGATCCAAAATTATTTATATTATTTATATATTATTTATAAATAAGGGGAGGCTGTGAAAGAAAAGCTTATAGCGTTTTCGATTCAGCTGCACTAGTTACACTCAGTGTATTTGCATCTTCTTTTAACCTCATGCAAAAACATGAGATGAACATACTCTAAGTGCGCACTAGTGCGATCAATCGAAAACGCTATTAGTCTTAGCTTAATTTATCACAAATGTCGCGGAAATGCTTTGTGACCAATGACTACAGTATTCGAGGGCATCTAAAGAACTAACAGATTTGACAGGAATCAGAAAGCAAATGTCAGACTAACGCTGGATTTCACAAACGTCACTTAACTTTAATCATCGATTAAGAATAATCATTCCTATACCTTCAACACATGTAACCACCGCAACGTTTACTTTTAATGGATGATTAAATTTAAGTAACGTTTGTGAAATCCGCCATTAAAGTTTCGAATTAAGCTAAGACTCTGATTTTATTTTTCATAACCTCCTCTTATCTAAACAATTTTGAATCGCACATTACAAAACATAATTAAAAACAAACATCAGAAGCAAGTTCCTCACAACTTACGTCCTCAAAATCACTGTTACTAAGATATAGCTCAAACAATTCCTCACCTTTCACTATTTTATTATAGGAAACAGTACCGAAACGTAGATTTTGATCAAATTTCAGAACGTATGTCTTTTTAATGCCTAACATTATTGGATAAGGAAAGGGTTATTTATTGTTAATCAACTATATTCTACAATGATTTTGTCGTAGTAGTACATACTTATAAACAATTGTATTGAGAAGCGCTAATTGTATCGATTACTGCTCCAGTTTAATTTGACAGTGAAGTGGCACTTGGTGGCACAATATTTGTTTCCTTAAAAGGCAAACATGATTTTCACGTATGGTTGTGGTTGCAAGACTGTAAAGCTCAGGAAACTTTTCCAGACCGATTGCAACCAAGCCATAAAAATTTCGCTGCATAACACCAATAAATTACGAGGAATGGCACAGGACGTCTTTTGCAGACAGAGGAAAGTCACGAGTTATTTGATTTTTGTGAATATAGCTTGGATATTATTGCTGGTAATCCAGATATTAACAACAGACAGTTAGAGTACCTAATTCAAGGACAACATATTTATCCATATCTACTACTTTCAATGTAGGTATGCAAAATCCTGCTGATTATTCTCCATGTGCATATTTTTATGGAAGGCTTGCTTACCAGATTAGTGTCATTTACTTAGGGACGACATTACAAATTTTTACAATCGATACCAGTGGGCAGAAGAGAAGTTGCGTAATACATGTCACGTTAGACGCCTAACAACAATTTATAACCAATGTACGGACAGGTACTACAGATGATGTTCTGATCGAGCCATTTGCATTACCAGGACGCCTTGCAGGCAGTGTTTATAAGAATTTTTTGTTATATACCATACCAGAATTATAGAAAACTATTAAAAAAATCTTCCTCTAACCACAAGAGCTAATATTTGGTATGTACATGCACATTTGTACGAGCTTTGTAATTGACAATCAGTTTCCCAATGGTTAGATAGACACAACAGTAGAGGTAAATTAAATAGAGAAGACCCTCACACGTAATACGTTCGTACAAGTCTTTGCGATAAGAAAGAGGTGTTTTCGTGTTTCTTGCCGCACGCGAATTGTAACCATTATGTAGTTTCATTGTTTACTATAAAGTTTGTCCCATCAGCAGTTTCTGACGTGAAAACTAACAAATTTGGATGACACATCGGTTCTTCTCTAACTGAATTCACTCTACCACTTGCATGCCCCCCCCACGATTCCTCGACCTCAATCTAGTAATATGGATGCATTTGAGTCCATAGTTTATGACTTCAAAGAAGCACATCCTCGATTCTTGGCAAGGAAATTATATGATCCGTTATGTCCATGCGTATATTAACAGAAAACAATTTGGGTATTTTCTGTAATTAAAAATTTAAAAGGTTGATGAAAGACCTTGTACTTTTACAATCTGCTTGTCTTTGACATTGTTTCACAAATATTAAAGCTGCATTTTTAAAGAATTTGTATATTTAAAAAATATATTCAATTATTTTATCAAAATATAGATAAATTCCAACTGCAATTCCATCAGGGATGAGGTATTTATAGAATAAATAAATAAATATATAATGCTGTTATTATTGTTTGATAAAGTTAATCCAAAAAAGAGCATATATTATTCATAAACCAGAAAGCATTGTTCATTAATTAAGTTCATGAAATTTTCAGGTACTAGACTACACGCAATTTTATTTGGATCTGTCTTCCGCAAACGCAAATCCCAAGAGCGAGCCCGAATGGATGGTAGAATACAACTTCAGTACCTATTACGGCATCTCCAACATAACACCCCTTAGTCTTCACGTCCTAACTGAAAAATTGACCCACTCCGGTCCGAGCGACAACCCCATCTTTAACAAGTAATTATTAATTTACCCGTCATTTTGTTCCTCCCGCTTGAAATTAAAGGCAGAAGTTCTGTTGCCATGAAATGTTTTAATAAAGCAACGCACACGTCTTACTTTTATTTTAGTTTTAATAACGTGAGGAATGATTGAAGACGCAATTAAATTTAGAAAGAATTTCACAGAGACAGCGAGAATTATTTTCCGTTCTTGTACACTTTAATATTTCCAGATTTATTATGTTACTCGTTATTCTGCTTCGCTTCAATGTTATTGCAGTAATAATTTTCGCAGACGTTCTGACGTAATTTCCTTTAAATGTGTTTCAGATATTACAAGGCGAACTCTGTTAAGATGTACAGCAATTCAAATGGAGGATGTGACGCAACTTGTGCCCATACACACTACTGTGCGATAACCAGGGTAGATTTCGATGAATATGACCAGTGTGTCAAAACTGCTCCGAGTGCCCTTGCTTCCTCTTCAGTGGGTCGCTTAACATCCTCTCTTACATACGTTGTACTCCTCGCATCGGTTTCACTCATACCACTCAGAAATCTTGTGATCTACAAAGTGTGATAAACTGATAACAGTGCTTAGTGGGTAATATTAAATAGTTGGCCATGTTCTTTAACATTATGTACGGGATGGAGTGTTCATTTTTCAGTTAACCGCAAATTCCACAAAATTCCAAAAGACATTTACGAACCAAACCGGCGAATTTTAATTTTGCGTCGTAAATATTGTATACGATGTTACGAGATATGGCCAAGGGAATTTTAAATAAATTTCATAGTAATTTATTGTATAAAGAAAAACGGAATTGGTACTCAACGTTTATTGTGCGACTGCAATATTTGCTGTAAAATATTTTTATATTTTATAAAATGTAAATAAAAAGATTATATGATATTTTATATGCGTGACTGCATATAATGAAGATGAATTATAAATATGTTTAAAAATATATATGGTACGTAGCTTTTTATGTGAATTTCAGAGCAATGTATATTAATAAAGCACAACTATTATTCTAGCGTAATAGTACGAATATGTTAAAGTTTTTTGTTGTTGAACATTATTAAACACACTTGGAAGTCCTTTCAAAATCAATATCTTATACATATGCATTTACATTTCTCTTGAGCCTTCCGCAAAAGTAGTCTTCATTTTTATTTAATTTGTTTCAAAAAATAATTAAATTTTAAAGGCAAAACTATTACCACCAATAAATTATTTCTTATAAAACAAAATTTCTCTGAAAATTGCACTACGTGCCTAGTAAAATTTGAAGTTATTTTTAAGAAAAATCAAGCCAATTTCATAACTTGTAGTCACAAGCAGAGACCGGATATTGAAAATACTGTCGGTAATTTAAAACTTTTCAACATTTTCTCTTCGATATAGTACGTAATAAATAAAATTTCATCAAAGAGTCGCAAAGACGAACGCACCAAAGCAAATGCAGACTGCTCCCATCTGGATACAAACAAAGTAAAACGCTGTAAGTTTATTTAAACAGAACCTCGTCTGTACGAGATATTGATTTTGAGATGGAAACTCATTGAGGACATAATTACGAAATCCTGCCACTCGTGTGAGGATTTATGAATAAAAAAGGAGAACGTGCAAGATGTGTTCTTGTGTGATATTTTAAAAATAATTTTAGGTGAGCGATTAATGTATTTTTGTATCGTTTCTGTGTTTTAAAGATAATTTTTAAACGGCGATACTGTATAAAATTTTAATGTAATTGCAAAAATGACCAAGACCTTTTTGCTATTATATAGCATTATGTAATTATAGCTGTCTCTGTAATATAATCCATGATGTCATTTTTTTATTAAATGTGTTTGTTTATCACTCTGATATACTGATGTTTTAATTATTACATTCTTTATTATATTTTTTTAAACCGGTGACTTCGTCTTTACTTTTTACAATTTTTACCCACCTTATTCTCGTTTGAATTGGCTTCCGGTTGGAACCGCGTCACGTTGACTTCACCTTATTCTCGTTTATTCAAATATTTTTGAACTAACAAGCAAATATATTAAACACATTTTCAAAACATAAAAGGATTCTTAAACAAAAACTAGGATTAAAATATTGGTAATGTCTAATACGTATTTCCATCTAAAGTTTTAAAAAGACTCTCTGATATGTTCGATGTTTTGCGCCAAAGTCCGAGACGTTAGAGCCCTTCGGAGAACTTCAATAATTAGCTGTTAACATCCAAAGGGCATAAGTTTGTAGGACTTGGCCCCGAGTAATTAATTAATCAATTATAAATTACGTGCAATCAAGTGTTAATTATCAAAGCAATTCCCAAGTTATACAAAATTAATGAACGGGATAAAAATGTTCGTTTATTACAAGTAGCGCCCTTAACAAGGAAACCAATTGAGAAGTTACTTTTACTCGAATAAAACTTTTTCAGTACCATCCCATTCACTTTTAAAAGTCCACTTTAAAATACAAGAAAATTACTAAAATAATATAGGGCTAATTAAATTTTGCTTTCGCCTCTTCTTTCATCAGTTTCACCTCATTTTAACCTCGTACATCTTAAATAAAGTAACGTCTTTCAATTTGATTATCAGCGTTAACCGCAAACAGGAATGAACAAGAAAATTTAAAAAAAATCAATGTTATCCAGAAGCAAGCAATCTTAGTTTATTAAATCAATAACAAAATTAATAAACTGTTACAATTGGCACAAAAGTATCCTTGTTCTTTTTGTATTTTGTAATATTCGGCGTGCAAAACTTCAAGCGCTTCACCGCATCGAACATAGAAACATTTTTGAGGATTTCCTTGGAGCCACCATTTCTATTTTTCAAGGGTGAAAAATAATCAACATCGTCAAGAAGAGATTTTCCCTGGAAAATATAACTCTCGTAGTCTTCTTCGAACGCCTTTCCCTGTGCCACGTAATTTTCAGAGGGAAAGTTCTTGCCTTGTTGTACCATATTCTGTAACAAAGAAAAAGTAACGCAATCCTGTGACTTCGCTTGAGTAACGTAATCACGTACTTTCCCTTGGAAAACTTCGACTGATTTCACTTGCGATGTGTAATAAGTTTTGCCTTGATTAATTGTTTTTCCTTGAACCACGTAATCATTTTCGGAGAACAAATAAGTTTTACCCTGTGCAATTTTTTTTCCTTGCTCTATAGTTTTAGCTTGATCAATATATTTCGCCTGGCTAATAATCATTTGGTCCTGCTCTATGTTCTTTGCCTGAGCAATAGTTTTTCCTTGCTCTACATATTTGCCTTGAGAGATATACTTCGCCTGATTAATTGTTTTACCTTGTTCGATGTATTTTGCCTGTGCAATAGTTTTTCCTTGCTCTACATGTTTGCCTTGAGAAATATACTTCGCTTGATTAATTGTTTTGCCTTGTTCAATGTATTTTGCCTGTGCAATAGTTTTACCTTGATCTACACATTTACCTTGTGCAATATATTGTACAATGCTTTTGCCTTGTTCTATAGTTTTAGCTTGATCGATATATTTTCCTTGCTCGATACATTTCGCCTGGTTAATAATCATTTGGTCTTGCTCAATGTACTTTGCCTGAGCAATCGTTTTTCCTTGATCTATATATTTGCCTTGAGAGATATATTTCGCCTGATTAATTGTTTTACCTTGTTCGATGTATTTTGCCTGAGCAATAGTTTTTTCTTGTTCTACATATTTACCTTGAGAAATATACTTCGCCTGATTAATTGTTTTGCCTTGTTCGATATATTTTGCCTGATTTACATGTTTCCCTTGATTAATTGTTTTGCCTTGATCTACGTACTTGCCTTGAACAATATATTTTGCTTGATTGATTGTTTTGCCTTGTTCTACGAACTTGCCTTGGGCAATAGTTTTGCCTTGTTCAACAGTTTTACCTTGATCTACATATTTGCCTTGTTCTATGTATTTTGCTTGAGCAATTGATTTTCCTTGCTCGACGACGCTTTTACCTTGATGAATGCACTTGCCTTGCTCGATGTATTTTCCTTGAGTAATGTACTTCCCTTGTGAAATAGTTTTGCCTTGTTCGATGCCTTTCCCTTGAATAACCTCGTTATGTTCGGTGTATTTTCCTTGGAAAATTGTTTTCCCTTGCTCGATGTACTTTGCTTGGGTGATAGCTTTTCCTTGTTCCACGAACTTGCCCTGAGAGATTGTTTCGATCTGTTCGATTGTTTTGGCGTCTTCCACAGGGTCGTACAGGTCAATAAATTTCCCTTGTTCCACTTCATACGAATTCTATAAAAACAAGAACAAAGGTATCAATCAAATTTTAAGAAACTTTTACGTAAGGTTTTGGATAGTACTGTGTGTAGAATCGTAGACAGTTAAAAGAAAACGTTCGAGCAGCGGCTGGTGCATGTGAAATTAGAAGTGCTGCAGACATACTTGCTGAGCGCTAGCTTTATCTAACAGAGAGCAAATAATACGTAGCACACATCGGCAGCACTCCCAAATTCATATGCACCAGCCATCACTGGAACGGAAATTTGTTTAGCACTAATGCATAATAGAAGTAACCTATGACTATGCATGAGTGTATCTGCAGGCAGGAATATATAAAAGATATGCCGAATCTCATTGATTGTAAAATAATTGAAAATCAATAGTCAGTTTGATTAACGAAATGATATTCATGATAAAATGAATTTGTATATATTCCCAAGTGTTTCACAAAAGTTAGAAGTAAAATTTACTGAACTTTTGGAAAATAGAAGGTCTTGTTATAACCAGTAAATTGTCACTATTTTACAAGTAATATTTTCACAATTGTAACTTTTAATATTTTCGCTGGTTACAAAATTACACTTATTAAATAATCAAACATTTTTAGCCATACTCAAAGGTGAGTAACTCTTCTTCTCAACTAATATGATCATTTTTGTGCTAATTCGTGTCATTATTTTTATTGAAAGTGACCATATGGGTCTCTTCCTCAGACGAAGAACTACCCTTAGAGCGACATCGATAGTTATTTTATCGATGTCATTTTTATCACAAAATCTTTCGTTTATATTTATTTTCTTGCTTGCTGAACGTACTTTAGTATTGATTTTAAGAAAATATGAATTTCAAAGAGAAAGAAAAATAAAATTTAACGAATAAAAAAGAGCGAAAAAAAAAACTATTACAATAGTTTTAAGCGTAATCGATAAAAAAGAAAATAAAGCAACAATAAAGTTTCGTAAATTACTAACTGTTCTTTTTCTTGTTTCGAAATTGAAAATGAAAAAGGAAAATGAAAATAAGCAAAAGGCAATGACAAGGAAGATGCAAAATTACAGCCATATAAATAACGAGCCTTTCGCTCTTCTAAATTTCTGATTTTTTTAAATACATATTTTACTTGAAGAGCTGATACTTGTAAGTATTTATTCACTCCTATAATTTTATTCACAAGTGTCGTACATTTTCCATGAAACACTTGTAACGAGCGTCTAAATAAAAACCTGGTCAAGTGGGTTGTGATCGAGAATTTATCCATTGTATTTATATAGCAGAATTACTAAATGTAGCCTACTTGACCAGGTTTTTATTTAGACACGAGTTATTTGTATATGTGTGTGTTATTACAGGTGCCTGTAATTGTAAAATTATGACTTTGTGACGTGTAACTTTCGTGAAACGGGTCCCTGACGATTATAAATTTTGTACATAAATAATAATAAACGTTGCATGAAATATGTACAGTTTCAAATTAGAGAAATGAAAAATTGTTAAAATTGTCTGTTAAAAAATTTAACCAAATTCTTCATGTCCTGATGAGGTCTAATAGAACCGAAACGTAAGTAAACCTTTTACTAGAAATTATTTCCTTTATAATAATAATACAAAGGCCATCGATTTTCTAAACATGTTTCTCCTCAAGATTATTTAAGAAGACATAAAATAAACGCTGGAAGGATAAATTACTCAGAAACTTAGAATAAAATTTGAACACAAGTTAATCGATCCTTTGCTTTTAGATTTGATTCTGCTCACATTTAAAAATTGATAATAAACGTAAGAGATACCTACCTTAGTTTTTTTTTCGTTGAAATTTAACAAAGGTCTTAGAATTTGAAGTCATACAAATTAATCAGATTATATATAAAAAATGAAAGGAAGGTTTGGCAAATTCTAAAAATTCAAAAACAAATAATATAAAGAAGATATTGAAATTGTCAAAAATAACTAAAGTAGTTAATGCTGCAAATTTTGAAGTATAGTTTATTATTAAAGTACACAAAAAATAATCTAATGCCTAATACTTTAAGACGACAAGTATAATGAAAGAAAAACAAATTATTTTTGTGTTAAATTCCTAAATTTACTGCTTTTCTTAATAAATATTTATTACTATTTATTAATTCAATTTATTGGTTTATTTTAAGGCCTTTTTCACAGATACATGAATTATGTAGAAAATTTTTACATAGTTTTCCACGACATATAACATCAATAGAAAATCAAACAGAAAAAATACACTTACGTTTTCTTTGATGTTCAAACCCATTAATTCATGAGCCACAAGGAAAACTTGATGCTTTTCATCTTCGGTCAGGTCTAAAAAGTCGCAATTATGCTGCAAATAACATCAGTTGAGGAAAAATTCTACTAAAATTTATTATTTTTTAATTTTACGCAAAAAATTCACTCACTTGGTACAAACTAATTTGCATTTTGATTAAGTTGAGGTACGGAATGCAGATTCTGATAAAAAGCAAAATAAAATGATTTTTGCGAGCGAAGCCCGAAATTTAAACGGAATTTGTTTCCGGGATCGCCGTTCAATTCCTTTCTAATTGGCTGCTGATATGAAGTCTGGCGATGTGAATAGGAAAACGGTCATTGGTGAGGCAATTCAAGTGCGACCGCCATAACACAGTCGTATGATGATGGATTAATTTGATTTCTCTTGCTGAACAGGATCTAAACATCAGTTTCTGTTTTTATCTTGTATAAATAGTTTCTTGGCTTTATCTCATTCAAACTTATGATTATGAGTAATAATATGCGCATTATTTTAACTTAAACGCGGAACTTCTTTAAAATTAAAAATATACAGAGTCTCCCAAATAGAGTGGCCTATTAAAATATTATAGGGAAGGAAATATTTAAAAATTCTGAAAGGTGATACACTGCCCTAAGACATAGTGATCTTTTCGCGTAAAATATTTTCACTCTTACATTACTTCCGGTTATACCGGAAATCGCCATTAACTTTCTTATTTTAAATAGAATGTTACATTTTTTATTACAAATTCTGATTCTGCACATTATTCTAAATAAAAAATGTTAAGACTATGCCTAAATGTAACAGATTTTGAGATATCTTTAAATTTCTTTTAAAAAAAAGTTTAGGAACCTTTCCTTTAAAAAATTATATCTATGACACTTTCAAATTTCAAGATTCAAGATGCATATCGTTTGAGAGTACAATCTTCAGGCTTTCAAATCATATCGTAGTTATCCCAAAAAAAAGAACAGGCTGGTTACAAATAAAGATATAAAACAATGAAATTAATAAAATAAATAAAATGAAATCCTAACATAAAAATCTGGATGGAGTTAAAATGACATTAATTGTATATTATTATACAAGTTTCACAAGAAGGCTACACTCGTTCCGTTGGGCCCCACTCGTGTTACAATGCCTCTTGTGAAACGTGTATAATATACTATTTTTCTACTTTGCGTCACTTATTGAACAAAAATATGAAAAATATTGGATCTTCTTAGTATATGGGGAATTTTAGTTGTAATGCGTGGCAACACTGAAAACCTTTCGTTTTAATCAAAAGTCACATTAACAAGTTATTAATTTTTCTTATCCAGCTTCGTTGTGAGTATATTGTTAAGTAACAAATAAATACTGAGTTATTTTGTAAAATCTATTAAATATTTTCAATTAAAAATGACTAAAATTTCCCCAAAAACAGTGTCACAATGAGCTTCATTGTGAAACTGTTTTTGGTGTCACAATGAGTTCATTGTGAACGCAAAGTAGAAAAAAATATTTATAAAATCGAGAAATTAATTCTTGAAGATCATCGAATTAGGATTCATCAGATAGCTGAGATTTAAAACAATAGTGAAGAAAGAATTTTCCATATAATTCATGAACATCTAGATCCTCATATCAAAGAGGAGCGCAAGATGGGTGCTCCGGATGTTTACTTCCTTCGACAAGGAACGAAGTGTTGAAAGTTTGCAGTAACTTTTGTCTGCCTGTGAAGGACGATATGAGAACTTTATTGAGAAAATTGTGACAGCGGATCCATCATTTTGCCCCTGAGAGTAAACAAGAATCCTTGCAATGGAACCACACCCATTCTCCAACACCAAAGAAATTTAAAGTGCAATCATCAAAGTGATGGGCTGCGATTTTTGGAAACCCAAAGAGATCTTGCTGATAGATTACCTGCGTCACAAAACTGCGGAAAAACGAGGCTTTTAAGAAACCTTGACCTGAGAAGACAGGATAAAAACTTTACACGACAACGCTCCTATGCACAAGGCCACCATTGTTCATGATTCGCTGAAGGATTTAGACTTCAGATTTAGACGAAAAGTCCCTACAACTCAGATTCGGCTCCCTGAGATTATTTTCTACCATTTGAAGAAAAAACTTCGTTGACAAAGATTTTCGAACGCAGAAGAGTTACAGTTGTAAGTAGTAATTTTTTTACAGCTCAAAGAAAAAAATGTCTGACTGTTTATTTTCTTTAATTTCGAAATGCAAAAAGTGTATTGCAGTCGCAGGAGATTATATTAAAAAATAAATAAAAAAACTTTTTCTATTCAATCCCCTTCATAGTCAGATATCAAATAGCCCTCTTAAATACAGTGAGTGCTATTCCTAAAGAGCCGTAACATGTGAAAATTTATATTGTTTCTAAGAGACTAAAAGTAGTTCTTTTAATATACTATAAAGAACATTCTTGCGCATAAAAGGTATATTATTCTTTTATTTTATTGTGCAAAAAGCAGTTGAAAATAAATTAAGTTTACAAAAAGCATAATGTAACAGGCGGTGAAATTTTTCTTTATTTATTTACTTTTTGATGTATTTATTGTGAGAAACATTGCATCTAAAATAATGGTTTGTTTTTAATGGTGGTTTTTGAAATAAACACAGATGTATGTAAAATTCAGAAAAAAGGCACAGGTTGAAAGATTTCAATACTATACTTTTTTAATTATAAGTTTAATTTAGTTTTACCTTAATTCATATTTACCTTAAGTAGCAATTAATTATTAATGTCTTTAATGATAATTTT
Organism: Dorcus parallelipipedus; assembly: GCA_958336345.1. NCBI lineage: Eukaryota > Metazoa > Arthropoda > Insecta > Coleoptera > Lucanidae > Dorcus > Dorcus parallelipipedus. The sequence goes on from OY284475.1 coordinate 48,736,923, forward strand.
TCTTTGTCAAAATTGAACTTTCATGTACTGAGGGTGCCTTGAAAAATTAAAACGGAATAAATATGTATAGCTTGTTGAATAATTTGTAAATTAAATGCAAAATATGAAACACAATTTAAAATATAATTTGGAAGCATTTATTTCATTTCATTGATTTCATGTAACTCTAATAGCAAAGCTATTGCCTATCCAAAAGCCAGTTTCACACAAGACTTCTATACAAAACGCCATAATTCATAGTAACTTTTCGTCAATTTTAAATTTATCCACACGCCAAGAACTCACAAGGTTATGGGCATTTTTCAGAATTCACCGATAACTATCCTGGTAAATAGTGCCAATGTATGTTGATGAATGTCGGTTAATTTACGATATACCGGTGTCCCACGCCATATGCTCACTCTTCTAGAATTTTTATTTTTAATCGATTTCAATGAAATTTGGAAAACAAGAATTAATCAAAAAAATGCATTTTTCGATATACCGTTGAGTACCGTTGATCTTCCGGTTTCGCCGGAAGTGTTGTCAACTTTCTTATTTTAAATGGAACACCCTATATATTTTTACATATTTGGAATCTGCAGATCATTACGAGTCCGAAAAAGTATCATTTGGCAATTTTGGTTTCCATGACAACGAAAAAAAAACTTTTTTGTTTTTAAATCTAGGAAGCTATGAATCGCGTATTTTCCTTCTAATGCGATCAAGTAATTCGAGAAAATCACTATTTTGATTGTACAAAGTGGTCAAGAATAACTGTTTGAGTTGGCAATACAATTAAGAGCATTTTTTTATTCGGCTATTTGCAACACTGCAACCGGATATATTTTTTGTTGGTTTATTTGACGTAACCCGAACAGCGAACAGACTGTAGGTTATGTGAATAAAAATTATCGTATTAATTTGCATTTGTCAGATGATGCTTGTTAAGTGACGGCTGTCAGTGTCTAACCTTCAACAACCGGAAGTCACTCCAGTTGTACCATTTAAAAATAAAATTCAGCCCTGACAACTCAAACAGACCACTTTGTATTTTAATTTTATAACATTTTTACAGCATTTCAATTTTTCATTAGGTCGAAACTCATTTTTTTCAGGGTTTGAAAAAATGAGGATTTTTATATATAAATAAAAAAATCGGATTTTTATGATATATATCATGATATATATCAAAATATAAATCAATAATTCGAGTTTTTAATTTTTATATAAAAATTAAGAGTATGATTTTTTTATACCCTGATCCTGATATCCATATACCAAAACTGATTCCTTCAATATTTATTTTTAATTTTTTACGTTCGTCTTATTACATATTTTTATCATGATAAAACAGTAGAGACTCAAATAAAATTAATAAGCAAGAGAAACTCAACTTAAATTCAGAAACATCGTCTTGGCCGTCGCCAAATTGTTTAGCATCTTCCCACATCCAGTTTAAATTCCTCTTTTTTGGAGCTTCTGATTTCATATATTTGAACATTAAAGCTAATTTATTTTGCTTTTTCATAATAATAGTTATCTTTTATTTGCAGCTTTGGTCAGTTCACTTTGAGTTAAAGTGAACTGATCTAACTGATCCGCTTTAGTTACAAATAAAACATTCCAAAGTCTAGTCGTCAAAATTATATTTTCATTCAAACGACGAAGTCATTTTTAACAAGTATTTCATAAAAAGAATTAAGTAAGTGTACAATGACAGTTTTATTAAGAATTTGCATGTGGGATTGTTTAACGTTAACTGCAATATCGTATCCCCTCCTAAACTGAACCAACTGATCTTTATATCCGGTAGGTGCAGCATCGGTAAGGGGGGAAGTGAACTGGGTCACTTTGGATTAGATCACTTCGACAAATAAAATAGACAATCCTAATGAAAATGTGATCCTGGGTAAAAGTGAACTGATCTCCGTTGCAAATAAAAGACAACTATTGCATAACAGCTGTACTTGTACTGACAAACATATTTAGTGCGCCAATTTTAAAATGTGAATAAATATCCTGATATATATCAAACATAAAAATCGTGATATATATCATGATATACAGGCCGAGTCCAAAAAGACGCCTACGCGAATAGCGTCGGTGTTTATTGTCGTACTTGAGCGGTCAAAAAACCAAAATTTTTTTTCTGCGTTCAGTGATGTGCTGCGATAAAAACTTATTTTTCAAAACAATAGAAAAAAAATAAAACAAATAAATTAATTATTAACATAAAATGACTAATAAACAGTTAGTGAACAATAAATGGTACCTGTTTTACATTAAATAGTGAAGTATCTACCGTGAATTTATTTTAACATAAACATTGCTGTTACGTACGAACCTGATATCTATAGCAACATTTACAATTTGTAAGTTAAACTGTCTTTTTAAAATAGAACATGAAATGACAGCTGTCATGAATCTGTTCTGTTATTAGTGATTTCGATATACTTGTACTACAAAATAATAGGGACTCTTTCAATTACATTGATTAAGATAAGTTTATTCTTGTTTAAAATAAGTAAACTTAAAACATAACGGAAACAGAAATTCTTTAATTCAAAACAAACTCCACAACAAGTTTTCAAAAATTTCATTTACCTCCATGCAATATCCTAAACGATTATAAAAGTTGTTACTTGCATAAAGCTACTTGTCCAAGGGTAATTCTTCCTGATACATTTTCACTAACTTTCTTCACCTGACAGATGTTCCAAATTAAAATGGACGACGACGACGACGATCATGCAATAACATTTTAAAAATTGGAATTAGTTTCCATAGTAATATGAACAGCAATGTTTCATATTAAAATAAAATCACGGTATAAGTACCATATGTCCAAATAAATTTCTGATAAAGGTAGGTCATGGAGTGTAAAAATCTACAAGACCAAGCAGTTTTTGAAGTTAGTGACATATCAAGCTGTAAGATATGGCCAATTAAACTTCAGTTTTACTTAACTACTCAAGAACTGGACAATATTTTAATGTAAATAATGTAATAATTTATCTTCCATGCTCTACCTTTATCAGAAATTTATTTGGACATATGTTACTTCCTCATAGGCAAACAAATGACGATATCTGTCAACATTATATAATTCTGGGCTTATAATTCCGCTGCGGGCCAAAATCGCTTCCTTCACGCCCTTAATACAAAAATAGCTATTACTCTTTCTAGTTTAAAAACAAGCTATAAACCTTAAACCAGGAAAAATTATTTAAAATTTGCCACCAAAAGTTCAGGAAGGCATTGGTTGTTCGAAAGTCAGTTTCACACAAATCTTCAATTTAACGCCTGAACGGTCCAAGTGGTTCGAACCGCGCTCGGTATTTTTCTCAGAAGTGGTCGGTATCGACTTCAGGCACCCTTCAGTGTTGGGGATAAAATTCGACACTGCTTCCCCTTAAACGGCGAGGAGGTTTGGAAGTAACATAACAAAGCCATGAAACACTTTACACACACTCAAATACACTCCTGAGGTCCTGACAAGTCTATGACTTAGGACCCCTTTGGGCAACCATTACATATAAAAAAAAAATTTTAATTCAAAATTCATAGTGACCATCAATTATAAAATTTCAAATATGTCTCTCAATAAGGATTGGGCAGGATTGCAAGTGTTACTTTCTTTAGTTTCAAACAGCGTAGAATTTAAGTGTGAAACGACGGTTGGTAAAAACTAAACATAACCTAATTTCTCTGTTATTAATATAACCTTACTTTTGATGTGTCAAAAGAGCATTGTTTATAAAAGGAAAAATAAAGTGTCAGTGTATTTATTTGGCAATGATTTTAAAACGGACGCTATTAGTTTTCAAGAATAACCAAACACGAGCTGTTAGTTACTGGAAGATACGGCATTGGTATGCTAGTCTTTTTAAACCAAGAGTAATTGCTCCTCCTTATGGACACGTTGTTCAAATTGGTGATCCAAGACTACGATTAGCATCTGAGCCAGTAGCTGTACATTCTATAAATAGTCCTGAAGTACAAACATTAATTGCTTGTATGAAATATGTGTTCAAGAAATATAAATGCGTTGGACTCTCAGCACCTCAAGTTGGTGTAGGTTTAAAAGTAATTATGTTAGAATTTAGTCAGATTCATGCGAAAGCGTTTAACAAAAATGAGTATAAATTTAAGGAAATGGGTCATGTGCCATTTACAGTGAGTACTATTTATCAACATGAAATACCATAGGTATCTATTTTTTTTATAGATAGTTATAAATCCTGAAATTAAAATCACTGATTATGACAAGGTCACATTTTCAGAAACTTGTGAAAGCATACGAGGGTATTCTGGTGATGTACCACGATACAAAAGTCTACAATTAAATGGTAATATGAAGAATATAACGAAGGATCGATTTCTTTTATTTTATTTGTTGCAGGCCTCAATGAGCTTGGTGAAGAAATCAACTTGCAAGCAAATGGATGGGCTGCCAGAATTATACAGCACGAACTTGACCATTTGAGTGGTAAATTATATACTGATGTAATGGATAGGAAAACTTTCACTTGCACTTGTTGGCAAGCAGTTAACGAAAGAAGAGGAAAAGTTGTTTTGCCTTATTATCCTGACTGAGATTATATTTTCTATTTCTAGAAAGTATTAACGTAACCCCGTAGTATTTTATTATTTGTTTCTCAGAACAATATTACAAGTACAGGGTGGATCAATTTCGATGTCTCTCATGGGCATCTCTGTAACTATAAGAGATAGAAAAAAACTAGTGGCCAAGTTATTATTATATTGGCTATCTTCTTTTGTTTTCGAGTTATAAGCCAAAATTGAGATTTTCGACTTTTCGTCAATCAATGTTATTTTCTGGGTTTTAAGTTATTTATTGTGATATATCAAGAGTTGTGTTTATTATCTACTTACATTTCAATATTCTTTAACTTTTTCTGCAATAATTTCTTATTTTTAAGATGTTTTTAATTTATACATACATGTAGGTAATTTAGTTCATTATCCCATGAAATGCATATTTGACCGAAAAAAATGCGTTTTAAACTTAAACATTAAATAAAGTTACATAATTTCAAATTTGACCCAAACCACATGGTATCGGTATTGTTGTAATCTTTGTGACTCTTAGAGGATGCTCGATCTATCTTTCTTTCTCTTTATGCGACTGCAACTGTCAAAATATTTGAACAAGAGTTGATATTTAATAAAAACAAACAAAAAAATTGTCGGTCTTTGTTGAAACCAGCCTACTAAGAATAGAATGCACCCAAGAATAATAAAAAACGCGTTTTATTTAACAAATAAACCCAACAAAGTATATATTTTTGAAAACAGAAAAACAATCTCTATTTAACGGTGGCATTGCCTACTATGATTTCCATTTAAAAAAATATAACTTTATGTTATAACTCGAAAATTTTATTAAATATCAAGAAATCAACTACACCACTGAATTGTATTCAAAAAAGTGTCCTAATAATGTCAAAGCAGTTTTTTAATATCTGTAAAAATAAACGAGATATGCGCGATTGACGAAAAGTCGAAAATCTTAATTTTGGCTTACAACTCGAAAACAAAAGAAGATAGCCAATTTTTGTTTACACTATTGACTTTATCTCTAAAAAAAGAGTTCGAGACTTGGCCACTAGTTTTTTCTATCTCTTATAGTTACAGAGATGCCCATAAGAGGCATCGATATTGATCCACCCTGTACATTTAAAAAAATAATAATACAAACACTATCAAAACAGTAATGTTATATTAAGTAAAATATTTTAATTTATGTAGAAAGTAAAGTAAAGTAGAAAATGTTTTGTTTTATTATTCTCACATAAATGGAAATATTATGTACTATCGGGGCCTTAAAATTTCGCACGATTTTTTATCAAGTAGCCATTTCTCTAGATTATAAAGGTTTTTTTGGCGAGTAACCGGTTATGTGTGATAAGGTGAAATAAGTAACCATTCCATTTTTGTGAGTTACCAGTAACTGTTGTTACGACTTCACATACATTACTCCGGTTACTATTTTCCTAACCCGGTCAGACAGTTGTTGAACATTGCTATCTCTCTCTTATTCAATTAGTTTTGTCCTTTTGTTAACTGTTGTACCTGTCAATGTTAACTTCGACCATAGACTCAACTTTTTATTTATTTAAGATTATTTATTTCAGTATTTAAGATGTCCGTAATTTCTAATAGCTATTATACTATAGCTAATAGTAGCTATTTCGTTTTGACGACTAACCGTGACGTCACTATTGCTAACCAACGCGATTGTAACCGGTTATTCGCCAAAAATACCTATAGGGCACATTTCAGAATTAACCGGTTACCCCACCGGTAGACATTTTAAAAATTTAAAATCCACTGTAAAGTTATAATAAGTTATTGTAGCTATAATAAGTATATAATATAGTTATAATAAGTTAATAACTTACTACAGCTAAAATAACTTATTACAGCTTTACAGTGGATTTTAGAATTTTAAAATGTCTACCGGTGGAGTAACCGGTTAATTCTGAAAACTGCCCATAGTTTTGTAGAACACGTTCTTTTCTCAATTTTGACACTAAAGACATTTGACAGATTGTTTGGTTATATTTTAAGAACAGCAAGAGGCGCTTTCCTTTTAACCGGAGCTACTCAGAGTAGCTCTAACTGATCCGCAATATGTTCCTTTTGATAAGAATAGTTTTCACCAACTGATCCTGTTTTTACCTGCGTCCGTCCCCTCAAGCACCTACTTTTAAAACTTATCATTTTGATTAAAAACAGAGGGGATAACAGAAATCCGTAAAAGCATTTTTGTTTCGGTTATGCTTGCAACATCTCATACATACAAAATGACCCTCCTTAAATTGCAGGGTCCCGAAACGAATATAAATATTCATTTGCAGGCAATACCTACTTTCTTAAACAGACAAAAGTTTTGAATACACGCATTATTTAAGTTATTCATTTCTGAAAAATCTGCGAATTAAACCTGTGAAATGTCAAGTAATTTAATATATTTATATCAGACTGAAAATCAAACAGGTTATGTTTATATAGTGACCTGTGATCGAATTTGTTCCATTTGCATTGTGTTCAGAGTAACTCTGATTTAAACTGATCTGATCATATTGAATTACAAATGGAAAGCTACTAAGATAACAAGTATTACAACTGAAATAAAAGTAGCGACCATCTTCTAATTTTGCGTTTGCAAAACCCTTCTCTCCTTCAGAAAGCACGTGATTTGGCATTGTGTTGCTACAACTTTAGCATTACATTTAAAATCTGACGTTTAAAAATGATTATTTTTGTCAAGCCATCAAAGAAAGCCATATTCACAGCGGAAAATTAAATCGTGTAGGGACCATGCGCATGCGAAGCCTGCGCCACCAATTACCATATTGTGCATTAGTGGTATGAAAGTATGAAAACGAGTTGCTTAAAATTATTAGTGTACATTTGAACTTGAATATTGTAATGAATTTCAATACCAGGAAGCTCAAGTATTATGTACTACAATCGTAAATTGTCATAAGAGTGATATTATTCCCATGCAAAGAGTCTCAAGAAATATTTTCATATCACTAATTCACAAATCACCTCGCCAGGCGGCGCTGAACGCAGAGATGTGCATGGTGCCTATAATTTCGCACGATTGAAAATTTTCCGCTGTAAATATGGGTTTCTTTAACGGCTTGTCAAAAATAATCATTTTAAACGTCAGATTTAAAATGTAATGCCACAGACAATTAAAGCAGACCCACCATGCATATTAAGCCGTCCATTCACGATCCTGCATGGCAGTCCGCACCGCAGGATAAAAGTACCTCACAAACTATCCTGCAAGCTGTCCAGCGTCAGTACTTTTTTCATATTGCAAAAATGACAAACCTACGTGCTCTTCCTAAAAAGAAAAAAATAGCTATTTTGCTATGTTTCTTACTGTTATTGCAGAAAAATTAGAAAGACAATATGAGAGAAGAAATTATTAAAGTTACGTAATTTGCTGTAATTTGGAGATGTAACATCCCACAAACACCTTTTTTCTTTATACATATCTATAAATTTGATTGTGCCCGCGTTATCCATTTTTAATAATATGGCGGGTGACAATCTAACACCACTAAAATCACTAACTGCACAAGCAACGGCAGGACGCACAGTGTGTCGAAATGAGAAAATAGTGGACATCGATATTTTTCTGAGGATATTGTATTTAATTTTTATATCCGTCGTTTTCCATACACCTTTTAAGCACATTTCTGTACAGTATAAGGTTTAAAATTAAAAAATTTACAGGGCGCTAAACATATAATAACACATTTTACCATAATTTTATTTGTAGTTATTTCTGAAAATGAGACGTATATTATACGATTTATCGTAGCCGAAATTCAATTTATAAAGTAATCTTACTGGTGTACTGGAATATTGCTGAAAAAGTGCATTTTTTTTCTCGTTTCAACCGTATATCACAACCCATATCTAAAAAAAAAAATATTTAAAAAATTTAATATTTTTTCTTTAAATCAAGTAAGCGGGTTGCCTTTACTTATTACTAATCAAGTAAGCGGGTTGCCTTTACTTGATTAGTAATAAGTAAAGGCAACCCGCTTACTTGATTTAAAAAAAAATATTAAATTTTTTAAATAATTTTTTTTTTAGATATGGGTTGTGATACACGGTTGAAACGAGAAAAAAAAATGCTATTTAATCGTACAAAAATTCAATATGGCGTCCATTTAAAATAAGAAAGTTGCTATCAATATCTTGACAGCCGCCATCTTGAATTTTATTTTGACTGTATTTTCAGCTGTATTTTATCAAACATAGTAACTTTTATATGAAACATTTTTTCATATTTTTATAATTGCGAAGTTATTGGACATTAAAGAAAATAGCGATTTTCAGTTTTTCTGCGATAATATCTGAACTATTCGGAATTTTCAAATTTTCTCGACGGAATCTGAACCAGCACATAAAACTGCAAAATATTGCCCATTTAACCAAATCTCTATCTTCACTAATAAGAAAGTTACCCATGGTAGCCTACTCAATCTGGGACACACTGTATACACCGAGAAAACTAAATTCTAAACTATTGACAATAACTGCGTAACATCTGGAGGAATTTTTAATTACAAGCTTCGAAGAATAAAATTTCTCCCAGTCTGACCTATGTAGACGCCTTTACAATCATTACATTTAAGTTTATATACGCCAGATTTTTTAAATTTGTCTATTTTATCTTTAGTGTTGAAAACCAAATTTGAGATTTTATTATAGGGTTTATATGCAAGTAATATATTTTGATTTTTGCTAATTATTCTGCCGATTTTTTCGGATATTTTACCAAAATATGTAAGTGAAATGTACTGTTTGTTGTTACTCGAATTTACCTTGGGATATATAGTATTTAGTGTTTGTTTTTCTAGTTTATTTTTTAGAATTTTGTCTATAATGTTGCTGTTGTATCCATTATTAATAGCTATTTGTTTTATGGTTGTTATTTCTTTTTTAAGATTATCTTCTGAAAGTGGAAGATGAATGGCTCTGTGGATCATAGAATTAAATGCTGAAAGTTTTTGTTTGTGTGGGTGCGAAGAATCTGCAGGAATTACTGAATCTGTGTATGTGGGTTTTCGGAAAATATCAAATGCTAAATTATTGCTGTTTTTGGTTATAGTTACGTCTAAAAAGTTTAAATTATTATCCTCCTCTGTTTCGACTGTGAATTTAATATTAGGGTGTACTGAGTTAATATAATTTAAAAAGGTTTGTAACTGCCTAGTTGTACCACTAAAACATGCTATTATATCGTCCACATATCGATACCAGAAATGTATATGCTTTTTACTTAAATCGGATGACAGGATTGTTTGTGTAATATAATTCATAAAAATTTCAGCCAGTAACGGGCTTAACGGTGAACCCATTGCTAAACCTTCTTTTTGTATATAAAATTTATTTGAAAACATGAAATAATTTTGATTAATAACTAAATTTGTTAATTCTAAAATTTCACTTGAGATTAAAGGATTTATTCTTTTTTCTACCATGATATTTTTCATTAAATCTGAGCAGTCTTTAGCGGGTATGTTGGAGAACATGTTGGACACATCGAATGATACTATTTTTGCATTATTTGGTATTTTTTCTTTCTCCAGTTTCTTAACTAGTTGAATAGAATTTTGAATAGATGTGGGGTCCGAGAAATTCGTTTGATATTTAAAAATATTATTTATTTTTTCGGCTAATTTTTTAACTGGACAATTTAAAAATGATACTACGGGTCTGATAGAGGCCTCTTTTTTATGAATTTTGATTAAACCATATAATCGCGGGGGTTGAGGATTCATTTGTGTTAGCCAACGTTTTTCTTTATCCGATAAAATACTATTGCAATCTTTGAGTGTTTGTTTAACTTGTGTTTGGTATTTGTTCGTGGGGTCTGTTTTTAATTCTTCTATGTTATCATTGTTAATAAATTCCAATACTTTCTTTTTATATTCTGCCTTTGGTATAATTACTATTGTGTTCCCTTTGTCTGCTTTAGTTACTGTTAAGCTGTTATCTTTAATCTTTTTGTTGATACTTTTAATTATGTGTGTGTCAGTAGGTTTTTCTAAATTATTATTTTTAATAGTATTTACAATTTTTTGTTTACTTAAATTGCTGATTACCAAATTTCTTAATGCTACTTCTGATTCTACAGCTAACAATTTTTTATAGTTTTTACAAAAGGGTTGAGGGGAATATTTAGGACCTTTTTCTAATAAACTTAGTTCTTTATCTGTGAAAATTACATCTGAGAGGTTACTAACTCTAGGATGGAAATTTTTGGAAATATTTTTATCACTATTGCAGTTGGATGTTTGAGATTTTTTAGCTAAATTATTCAGTTTTTTAGTTTGGATTAAATATTTCTTATGTACTATTTCACTGATTTTTTGCCTAATGTTATCATCTAATATATCAAATTCTACATTATGTAAATTATATGACAGTTCTGCGTGCAATACCTTGATATAGATCAGCAAGGTGTCTCTTCTGTGGAACCAAAATTTGGATTCTTCTTTTAACCAGATTTTCTTACACAATTCTATAGTTTTTCTTGAAGCTTGAGAATTTGTGTTTGTTTTTAGATTCACGTATCTCGGCGTTAGATTTCTTCTGATGCATTCTTGGTTGAACCAGATGTTCTGGACTGCTATTCTATGTTTCAGTTTTAATTTAAAGTAGAGTTTGGCTTGGTCTGCTGTACTAGCTTGTTTCAAATAATTAACACGTTCCGCCGTTACTTTGTGATATTCCATTATAACAAAAAGAAAACACAGTTAATTACTTAAATAACCGATTCAAATTTTGCCAACCATTTAATCGCAGAAAAACATTCTTTCACTTCTGACAATACACAAATGTTACATTACGCAGAAAAAAGCCTTAAATTAAGCCTACTGGAGTCACTAGAAATTCGTAAAGCGGCGAGTAATTCCGAAGAAATTTTATTGAACGACCAAACTGACCTAATGTATTCAACCTTCTTCGAAGCTTGCAATTAAAAATCCCTCCAGATGTTACGCAGTTATTGTCAATAGTTTAGAATTTAGTTTTCTCGGTGTTGGATGTAGCATTCACAGATGCATTAATTTATTAAGTTTTAAGTTTGCTGTGAAACAATTTGTATTACATATACAAAATGAAAATAAATAATTCTGTCAAATTATCATCAGTTCTTATTTTCAATTTCTCCTAAAAACGCTGGAATTACTGAAATAAAGTCAACAGGTGATGGGCCCAGCTAAGGAGAATAAAGTGTGCACCGCTGTTTAAAGTTTTCCGGGGGTGACAATCAAAGTGCGTATTTGAACTGTTTTGAACATTTTCGAGCACGCGTAAGGTGAGGAACATAAGGAATGGCAGAAGCAAAAGTAAGCATTGCAAAATTGAACGGCGAGAACTATTTTGTATGGAAATATCGTATGGAAATGTTACTGATGAAGGAAAAGTTATGGAGCGTTCTGAATGAGGATAGACCTGATAGCGATAGTACAAGTAATGAAGAAATTAAAAATTGGCAGATGCGTGATGATCAAGCTCGCGGATGGATTGGTCTGTTGGTTGACGACAGTCAGTTGTGTCACATAAGAAATTCCAGAACAGCAAAGGAAGCATGGGTGGCTCTCAAAAACCACCATGAAAAGGATACGTTGAGCAATAAGGTATGCCTGATTCGACGTATTTGCTGTACAAAAATGACTGAAAATGACAACATGGAGGAGCATATTGCAAAATTGACAAATTTGTTTCAAAAATTAATTGATCTTGGCGAGGAACTTAAAGATAGCTGGGTTGTCGGTATGATTTTAAGTAGTTTGCCTAGAAGTTACGACACACTTATTACGGCATTAGAGACAAGACCGGAAGCGGATTTAACACTGAGTTTAGTTAAGTCAAAATTACTCAGTGAATACATTCGTCGAAAAGAAGTGAGTGATAGTCGTAAAGAAAGTAAAGAAACAGTCCTGAAAACAACTCAGAAAAGTGTATCTTGCTTCTTTTGTAAGAAAAGTGGTCACATGAAGCGTGAATGTGCTAAATATAAGATATGGAAAGAAAAACAGGGCAAATCAGAAAAAGTTAGAAAGGACCAGCAGGTGAAGAATGAGAAACTCAATAAAGTAGAGCATTTTGAAGAATTCTTATTCATGGTTCACACAGGAAAAAGTGCAGGTTGGGCGATTGATTCAGGCGCTACCTGTCATATTGCAAGCGATAAAAGGTATTTTATTTCTTTAGACCATGTAAAATGTAACGATCTCCATGTGGCTAATGGTACAAAAGTAAATGTTATGGGAAAAGGTACTTGTAGAATTGAATTTGTCAATGCAAAAGCTGAAAAATCAGTTGCTGTAGTTTCGGATGTTCTTTATGCTCCTGCTATTGAAGGAAATCTACTCTCAGTTAAAAGACTGTTAGACAGGGGCTTTAAAATAAATTTCATCCCAGGTGCTTGCGAAATTTTGCGAAAGGATAAACAAATTGGAATTGCTGATGAACATTCAGGTTTATTTGTACTACGCCAACATAATAAAGTATACGAAGTAACTCAGCATAAGTCAAATTGCATTCATCATTGGCATCGAGTCTTTGGTCATCGAGATTCAGAAGCAATAAAAGCATTATACTCAAGAGGGTTGGTTAATGATTTGATAATTAAAGATTGCGGTACAAAAGTGTTTTATGAAATATGCCAAAAAGGTAAAATGACACGTTTGACATTTCCTAAAAAATCATCTCAAAAGTCAACTGCAGTATTAGATCTTATTCATACCGATATTTGCGGACCTATGCAGACAAGTTCACTAAGCGGCAAGCGCTATATACTCACATTTATCGACGATTTTTCCCGGTATACAGTTATTTACCTACTTCAGCATAAATCTGAAGTCGAAACAAAAATTAAAGAGTATGTAGAATTGGTAAAAAATAAGTTTGAAAGAAAACCTAAGGTAATTAGATCAGATCGAGGAGGAGAATACGTGGGAAGCAAAGTAACCGAATTTTTACGAAGCGAGGGGATCCAGATGCAGTACACAGCACCTTATACCCCACAGCAAAACGGTGTAGCTGAAAGAAAGAACAGGACACTCGTTGAGATGGTTAGGTGTATGCTTCTAGATGCTAAATTGCCTTATAGTTTTTGGGCTGAAGCAGTAAACACTGCTAATTACCTCCAGAATCGTTCACAAACTCGAGCAGTTGAAAGGACTCCTTACGAGTTGTGGAATGGAAGCAAACCAGGTACCAAACATTTGGCAATTTTTGGATGTAAATGCTTTGTTCATGTTCCAGAAGAAAAGCGAAGAAAGTTGGACAGTGTAGCAGTACCGATGATTTTCGTCGGTTATGATGAACATTCGAAGGCCTACAGATGCTACGATGCAAGTCGAAAGAGGATTGTTATAAGCCGTGATGTTCGTTTTACGGAAGGTCTTTATCAAGAGTCAGACAGCAATTTGGAATTGACTGAAAGGACGAACAAGAAAGACTCAAATGAATTTGTCGATATTGGAATCGATGTAAGTCAACATAGTGAAGAGGATTTGGAACATGAATTAATTCAAGATAGTTTTGATCATTTAAGTGATGAGGAAGAAAATATTGCACAAGAACGGCAAACGCGCGTATCACAGCGTGCGAATAAAGGAATACCACCGCGTCGATTAATCGAAGAGATTAATAAGGTGCAGACAGAGATGAGGGAACCAAAAACTTTAGAAGAAGTTATAGTTGGCAATCAAAAGGCCGAGTGGATCAAAGCCATGGACAGCGAGATGAACTCTTTGAAGAAAAATGAAACTTGGGTATTATGTAAGTTGCCGAGCGACCGGAAGGCAATCGGTTGCAAATGGGTTTATAAAATAAAATTTGATGCAGATGGTGGTATACGCTGTTTCAAAGCGCGGCTAGTTGCTCCCAAAAATATGGGATAGATTATGACGAAGTGTTTGCTCCTGTGGTAAAACAAGCAACATTCAGAATCCTATTATCAATTGCTGCCAGTCAAGGGATGTTTGTGCGACACTTAGACGCTAAGACAGCATTTTTAAATGGAAAATTAAAGGAAGTCATTTATATGAAACAACCACCAGGGTATGAAGAAGAAAACAAATTGGATTATGTTTGTTTGCTTAAAAGAAGCATATACGGACTTAAACAGGCTGCAAGATCGTGGAATGAAGCGATTCACAGTGTTTTAATTAAAGCAGGTTTTAGTCAAGGCACGGCGGATCCATGTTTATATATGAAAAATTACAAGAATGAATGGTGCTTTGTACTCATCTATGTTGATGATTTGATTGTGGCGAGCAAACTGCAAGAAAGAATAGAACTGGTAAAGAAAACGCTGTCAATGGAATTTGAAATGCAGGATTTGGGTGACATCCGCCATTATTTAGGTTTAGAAATTCAAAAGAATCAAGATGGACACTATCAAATATCGCAGATGGGTTACATCAATCAGATTGCAGTATTATTTGGTTTAAAAGATGCAAAGATATCAAATGTGCCACTTGATCCAAGCTACCAGAAATCAAAGGACGAAACAAAGATTTTACTTAACAATGCAGATTATCAGAAATTAATTGGTTGCTTACTTTATATATCAGTTAGCACTCGACCAGATATTTCTGCCAGTGTGTCGATTTTAGCGCAAAAAATAAGCAAACCTACACAACGAGATTGGAATGAGCTAAAACGCATTGTCCGATACTTGATAGGTACGTCGCAATTAAAGTTGACATTAGGTAATGTAAAGGCTGAAGAATTAGTTATTGGATGCCAATTGGGCTGAAAATAAAATAGATCGAAAATCTAACAGCGGCTACGTATTTTTGGTCAATGGTGGTGTTGTCAGTTGGGCTTGTCGAAAGCAATCATGTGTGGCATTATCCTCTACAGAGGCAGAATTTATCGCTTTGTCTACTGCATGTCAGGAGGCTTTATGGATTCGAAATATTTTTGATGACATGAAACAATCATTAGACGGTCCTATTACGATGTATGAAGACAATCAAAGCTGTCTTAGACTAATTGAAGAAGAAAAATTGTCTAATCGTACCAAGCATATAGACACACGGTACTATTTTGTGAAAGACTTTGTGACTAAAGGAAAGGTACAGTGTAAGTACTGCCCAACTGATTTTATGCTGGCAGACCTACTTACAAAACCACTACAGAAACAAAGACTAAAGAAATTGCGTGAAAAATGCAATCTTGTGTGAATGAGGAGGAGTGTTGGATGTAGCATTCACAGATGCATTAATTTATTAAGTTTTAAGTTTGCTGTAAAACAATTTGTATTACATATACAAAATGAAAATAAATAATTCTGTCAAATTATCATCAGTTCTTATTTTCAATTTCTCCTAAAAACGCTGGAATTACTGAAATAAAGTCAACATATATAGACTAGCTTACAGTTTAAATTATCAGTTTGAAAATGACATTGTAATGTTGAAACTGCAGTCACTGTGTGACAAATAAATGTGATATTAACAAAGTAATTAACTGTGTTTTCTTTTTGTATCTTTATTTTTTAAAATTCGTTTGTATCGTAGAACTTTATCTTCATATAGCTGGATGTTGGTTCAGGTGTGCTAAGAATATACTCTGGAATTTGTTTTTCGGTCATCTACCAACTAGAAATTACGATCAATAACGATACCATAAAAATTTCACATTTTGTGTCCAAAATTTTTTTAAATTTAAAATTTTTTTTCATCCTAGACAGTCATGATTTCATATTTGAAATCATATAGAAATTCTAAATAACTTTTCCAAATAATATTTTCACGTATTTTAAAAGGTAAAGGTACTTTACTCTTATGTCGATTTCAAATATCTTGATTTCCTCGGTATATGACAAGAGGTATTCAAATTTTGACGTGTGCATTTTGAGTTTGGGAAGATGGAGCAGCTTTCATAAACAATAAATTTTTCTGAGAGATCGATAATAAAAAATTTCGCTATATATGTCCTTTCTGCCTATCACTGCATATCCGTTTCTTGTATTTTTGGATAAGTAGCGCCAACGAAGAAACACTTGCGCTGGGTTTCACAAACGTCACTTAACTTTAATCATTGATTAAGAATAATCAATCCTATGCCTTCAACACATGTAACCATGGCAACGTTTACTTTTAACAGATGATTAAATTTAAGTAACGTTTGTGAAATCCGCCATTGAACTAGTAAATTGTCCAGGCCAGATAAAAC
This sequence comes from Dorcus parallelipipedus, assembly GCA_958336345.1. NCBI lineage: Eukaryota > Metazoa > Arthropoda > Insecta > Coleoptera > Lucanidae > Dorcus > Dorcus parallelipipedus. Next base: position 48,753,666 of record OY284475.1, read on the forward strand.
ACGTCGTCTCGTGAAATCTAGTAGGTCGTGGTTAGTTGAATTATAATACACATAATGTTATTTGGACTACTTGATTCTTTCTGCAAAAAAAATAAATAATTTGCTTGGTCGCGCTTCGTCGCACTTGTTTAAAGTGAATATATGAAGCCAAGATATCAGAAATTCAAAGTATGTTTATATCCACTTGGACATTTGGACATATTTTTAAAAGTCAAGGTAAACTGAAAATTTGTCTAAAACTTTTTGATACTTTTAAAATTTTAATTTAGGGAAAAAATGATAAGCTATTGTTATGTTACCTCGATAATTAAAAGCTTAAACCTTGGACAAATAAACGCTAGAAGAATTAACTTTCAAAATGATATCCAGAAGAAACAATGGGATTTCAAAGTGTGTGACTGTCTATGTTTCACATAACGTGTTCCTAAAGCACCGTATTCATCCGTCAGAGAATGTGACCGGTGTAATACGTTATAAAAAAAATTATTGTCATTTTCATGAAGCTTAGATATTATTCTAAGTATTTGAGTAAAAATTTCGTCGAATTTCAAAACTTTTATTTTTGTCGAATGTCCACTATTTTACTATTTCGACACACTGTGAGACGCCGCGCCACTCACACTGCTGCGCAGCAGACTGCAGCCGGTAGGCGGAGCTTGCCGGTCTGAGCAGGACGCATCGAGAATAATATCGAGCATCCTGCGTTGTGTTGCCGGACGCAATGCAGTCTGTTGCAGCATTCACTATCCCATGTCAGTTGGCGGACTGCCATGCAGGATCGTGAATGGCCGGCTTTAGTTAAAAAGCAACTAGGTAATTTCAAGCAACTAAACCAGGTGTCATTAGTACTACGGTTTGTTGCATATACAATAAGCCTGGGGACCTCTTCTTTGCTATTGCAAATTATGCATGCGATCACAGATCACCAAATAAAGATAGTAAACTTAAAATTTCACTATTCCTGTGCTGTCATCTGTAGTTGCCGCATGACAATTTACTAAAAAAAATCGTCATGGCGGGAAATTTGAATAGTTGCGGTTCTGTAACCCATTTCAATTCTTTTTTCAAAATTATTCGACTATAAAAAACAATACATGTCTGAAATTTATTTTATTAAATACAAATATAAATGAACAATATTATATCTAGAAACATAAAATATCATCTAGCTCCGTTTTCTATTTCTTACATAGTAGTCTCTCTGTCGTCTTGACACTGAAAATAAAATAGCCTTTTGATTTATAAATTGAGTAATGTAGATAACCATTGTGTTTATATAAATATTATAATATTGTAGACTTAATTTCATAAACCATATTTTATAAACACAAAACACTATATTTTATAAACACAAATATTTTTAAGATACAATAATAACTTACCATGTGTAGTAACTCGACCTAAAGGTGAGGAAAAGTGTGAATCAGTACCTACAATAAAGGCCATATTATTAACTAGAGTTCCAACTACAATTTTTAGATAACTCACTGGAAGTGCTTGGACCTGGATCCTGAATAGCTATTTTAGTGGAGGCAGTTCTGCTGGTGTTTGCCTCTGTAGTAAATGTTTCAATATCTACAAATTAAGAAAATTGCATTTTCAGTTTGATTCCCGTCCATTTTTTACGTTTGTTTAAATATTTTTTTTTCAACGGACAAGACACGAATTTAATTATTTCTAACAAATATTAACACAGGGTGATTTAGTTTTTTCTCGATAACTTTAGGAATTAATAGAACACAATGAATTCTATTGATTCCTTATTATTAAGAAATTATTCCTTATTATTAAGAAAAAAATTGAATCACCTACATAGAATTTTCTAAGATATTAATATTTCTTTTTAATTGATAAATTTTCTACATATCTACGATAAAACTTGTAGTTAACTGTTTAAAAATAATGTTAATATTTATAATTTTTTATTGCTTTAAAATATGGTAAATTTACTAATATTTGCACCTGCATAATCTAGTTTTCTTTTACTGTAAGACTTCTGTGGTGTCTTAACTTTTAACTCTCCGCCCTCATCTTCTATTTGTAATACAGTATTAGAAGAAGCTGCACCAGAAATATGAAGAACTGCTGTAAGTAGAAAGAAATTACATTAAATTGGCTTGAAACAAGTGTAAAAAGTACAGAGCAGACCTTAAAACTTATCTCTCTGAGCTTTTTTCCAAAATCTCAAAAATAAAAAATACTCTCTGTGCTTGAAAATAAGTGTCTGATTTTGATTCTTTTTTGTTAAGGAGGTTTGAAGATGCCTACCACTGACAGTTGTTAATTTAATAAATATGTGCAGTTTAAACAATTGTTCTGGTAATCTTTTACCTTTAATAAACAATTTATCTATTTACATAATGTAATGAATTAAAATGCTCAGGCCCCGTTTCATAAAATGGGAGAAAATTTAAACTTTCCTCCAATGATATTGCTTAATCACACGATTAACTTTATCAAGTGGTTAACTACGTTTTATGAAACTGGGCCTCAATCGGGCACTTATTTCGGAACATAGGAGATTTAACATACCTTTTATTCTTTCCGGTGTTGAAAATTCTTTAGGCACTGGACTGTAAGAAAAGCAAGTTTCTGTAGTAGCTTCTTCTATATAATCTGCAAATAGAAGTTGAGTTCAAAAAAACTTATGCAAAAACCTTTTCTTTCTTACCAGGCAAATATAATGTTGGGACAGCACATCGTTTAAGTTTTCCTCTTCTTTCTATTGATATCTCAGCAAAATGATTCTCACATACAGTGTAACTTTTAAGAAAATTTATATCATTTCTCAATTTGGAATTTTTTATTCGTTCCAGCCAAATAAATCTAACACGCACGTTTCGCGGAAATGCGTGTCTACAATAATCAACTCAAAATTAGAGAACAGGCTTCGATTAAATTCAACTGTACTTACCTGGGAGCATTTTTGTCATCACAATTTGGTACACAACAAGGTCTCATTGTAAAACAAATGCAAATAAACGGTCAAAATAACTCAATATACAAAAATCACCGAACAATAACCAACTAATGAGCTAATTCACAGACACACACGTGCAGAGACGTGTGAGTTACCCGCGACGTGCGCAATTGGCACTATAGAACACTGTATAATATAGATCTCTACTTTCGAGTTCTTAAAAGAAACGATTCTATGCGGCAACTACAGATGGCACAAATAATCAAGTTTCCAGCCCCTGCATGCGATTATTTGCTATTCCCGTATGGATTGCACTTAGATGTGACGCTCTTGCCAGCGCGAGCGGAATCCGATCCGCCTAACCGTGCTAATAACGGACTTTTTTATAGTCTCGTATAATTTTATAATATCTTGGAATACGTTTCATGAAATAGAAAATAGATTTTTGGAATCTGATATCTCTAAAAATTTAGGGACTCTTGTTACGAAGGTGGGTCTTTGTGAGCGTTTGAAAACATAACCTTATTTTTGTTGATGTCATTATCTGGAACTTACCCTATATGGGCGAGTTAAATAAACGGTCAATCCCGTCAATCTACACAAAATCGTCAAGTCAAACTACCTGACCAATCATCGACTCGAAAAATTGAATACTGACTCAACCGGTAAATTTAAATTATGCCCCCATCACTTTTTTTGATAGCGCTTTCTTTCAGCGATCTGTCAGCTTGTCCATTCAGGGGAAACTGCTTACCTAGCCTCTCAGCCGATGAGCGTCCCTGAATGCCCCCATTTATTTAACAGATATTAGTGATATTACACAATGTTTATCATCAACGCCAACATAGCAATTTGAAAGTATCTGTGGAACAGAGCAATCACCGTTCAACGGAGCACATCTAATCCAATCAAGTGCAACTCTGTCTGTGTCATAGTGTCATGAACTCATGAACTAACCTGAATGGGAGTTGCACGTTGCACTAGAGCAGACTAGGATTGATCTCAATCGAAAACGTCATGACCTTTATCTATGGTCATGACTCGCGAGACGGATCAACCACAGGATCAACATCGAGCGATCTGGAAAACATAACCTATAAATTTCAATTATGAAATTGAAACTAGCGACATGTGAAATTCTTTCTTCGTCAGATTTATCAGATAATGAAGAAATTATACGACTATTAACAAAAACATGTAACAAAAAGTAATGTGGTTATTAGGATCGAGTGTGACTCTCTCTTCGGCACAGAAAAATGGCTCTGAGCTCTGAGGGCAAGCTCGCGTTTACGCTCGGAGTATGCTCTGACCAAAAATGTGAAGTAGAGCGACTGCGTTTCACTGCATGTAAGAGTGAGAAAAAGAAACACTCCGATCGGTCCGAGCGTAAACGCGAACTCACCCTGAATTAAGAACGCGACTTATCCTTAAGACTCCGGATAAAGAACTTTGTTTTTGTTCTTTATTAATCTAGGAAGCCGTGCCTTGGTAACTCCAACAAGTTTTCGTCGTTGTAAATATAACCTGTAGTCTTACAAAGTACTGATACCGCAGAAATTCGTAACTAAACGTGTTCGGTTGTTCATTTTCTTGTTTGCCGCGAATTGTAGGATTAAATTTATTTCTTTATTATATTTCCTGTAATTGGGTGTTATCTGCTGAAAAATAAAGTATTATTGTTACGTGTCGCCTCCAGAGCAATTTTAGTCCAGTATTTTTGAACAATCTGTAGAGATTTGGAATTTGGAGCGGTTTAGTCGAAAACGCTATTAGACAAATTTGGTAAAACAGGCTTTTATTGAGGATATATTTTTATCAAAATAAATACATAAATAAAATTTGTGTAACATCAGAATTACTAGTGACATATACAGGGTGTCCATTTTTCGAGCCTAACCATGGGGATCTAAATTATCTTAAGAGATACGAAGTTGGTTAAAGTAGAACAAAGTTGCGTATTTTTATCCCAATCAATAATCTTGAAACAAATTTCACCTATTTCTTACGGTTTTCAAGATATTCGAAAAGAAGTAAAAATCACGACTCTCGTTTTTATTTTTTTTAATAAAAAACAATAAAGATAGACATTTTTAGGTTAGACAGGCTTCATTTAATTGAGTAAAAATCCAAGATGGTGTCCATAAGAAAATAAAAAATTGAATGTCGTTTGTTCGTAATTTTTTATGACATGACAAAGATAATGGCATATTTAAATTCCTCATAAAAATGTGCCTTAACAATGTCTGACCTAAAAATACCTAACTTCATTAGTTTTTATAGAAAAAAATAAAAACGAAAATCGTGATTTTTACTTTTCTTCGAATATCTTCAAAGCCGTAAAAAACTGGTGAAATTTGAAGATTATTGATTGGCGTTTTGTTTGTATAACTACTTCAAGAATCGAAGTAGTTCTGTTTTTGTTGAATTTAATAAAACCACCAAAAGAACTTTAACTATTTACTCTAAGAATTAATAATTACAATAAAATGGGTGACCCTTAAACTAGAAATTGTTACTATTCATAGGGAAGGTTCGTACACGAATGCCGCGTTGCCGGGGTTGTATTCATGACATTCATGTTCCGTACTTCTAAGAAGGGCTCGTCAATCTAAATTCTGCTATTTTAAAGTAGAAAGTTCGAGAATATTAATCACCGTTGGATGACAAGTTTTTTCGTAGAAGTACGATTCGACAAATAGGTACCTAAAATCGGTTATGAAGCCTGCACAATTGGGATAAAAATATGCAACTTTGTTCTAATTTAACCAACTTCGTATCTCTTAAGATAACCGAGATTCTCATGGTTAGGCTCAAGAAACGGACATCCTGTATGTACATATAAACCATGTATAAACGTAAAAAATTGGAATTTACCAAATGACAAGCCCATACTTTTTATTGTCCGCCACGCTACCGTATAATTGGTCGGTTGGCATGCTGTGGCAGCACTGACCATGATTGTCAACTGTCAGTCGATTAAGTGGCCTAAACAAGGAAATGTCAAGTCTGGGTACATGTGAATCTCCCGGGTGTAATGCCCCAGCAAAATTACAGTGTCCCACATGTATTAAATTAGGCATCCAAGGCTCCTTCTTTTGCACCCAGGACTGCTTCAAGAATAATTGGAAAACGCACAAAATCATCCATGCTTTAGCCAGTAAGTAAGGTTAGGTAGGTATGTGTGGTACATTAACCTATCAGAATGATTAGCTATTTATATCGATGGTACCGTTACTTTCTCAGCAGAGGTATTAAACATAGATAAACTTCAAAGCTCAAGTAAATTTATACTTTACAGAGGGAGAAAATGTAGATGGCAAAAAGGAAACTACCTACAATCCTTGGCCAAATTACACTTTCACTGGGAAGCTGCGACCGTTTCCTCAAACGGAAAGACGTTCTGTTCCATTGAAGATACAAAGACCGGATTATGCAGATCATCCGCAGGGTTATCCTCTATCAGAACAGGCAGTTAAAGGTTCTAGCCAAATAAAAATCTTAGATGATGAAGAAATTGAAGGTAAAGTTTAAATTTATTTACGTGCATGTGATATTTACATACTATCTTCACAGGAATGCGTGTGGCTTGTAAGCTAGGGCGAGAAGTATTAGATGAAGCGGCTCGAGTTTGCGATGTTGGTGTTACAACTGATGAAATTGATAGAATCGTCCATGAAGCATGCATAGAAAGAGATTGTTATCCATCACCTCTGAATTATTACGAGTTTCCAAGTTCATGTTGTACATCAGTTAATGAAGTAAGCATTCACTTTATCTTAGTCAAAAATAAGGTAATATCCTTTTTAGAGGTAGAAATCTTTATGGGTGATTACTTTTTCATCAAAATATTAGATTTTAATTTTTAAAAATTCGTTCCTTACACTTTATTTGTATATCTTAATGTTCCCAGGTTATTTGTCATGGTATACCAGATACAAGACCTCTGAAAGATGGTGACCTCTGTAATGTCGACATCACTGTTTACCACAATGGATTTCACGGTGATTTAAATGAAACTTTTTTTGTTGGTAATGTCAGTGAAAAGCACATAAATTTAGTTAAAGTCACCCATGAGTGTTTAATGAAAGCAATAGATATTGTTAAGCCAGGTGAAAAGTATCGTGAAATTGGAAATGTGATTCAGAAGCATGCCCAGGCCAATGGGTATTCTGTCGTTCGCAGTTATTGTGGGCACGGTATTCACAGACTCTTTCACACTGCCCCCAATGTACCACATTACGCTAGTACGTTGAATATTTATTTGATGTAGATAAAGTATTTGAAATCAACCTTATTTTTTCTTTTCAGAAAATCGTGCTGTCGGTATTATGAAGCCTGGCCATTGCTTTACAATTGAACCAATGATATCAATGGGCACTTGGAGGGATGAAATGTGGCCTGATAAGTGGACCGCAGTTACTGCAGATGGGCAGTGGTCTGCTCAGTTTGAACAAACCTTGTTAGTAACCGAATCTGGTTGTGATATTCTGACCAAACGTCGGAATGATACTGGGCTACCTCATTTTACAGACAAACTGTAAGGCCAAGATGTGCTCAGATGTTGTTTTTTTTTTTATGAATACCAAATTACATCTATGTCTAGTTGTAATTAATTTTTGAATTTGTGTTAATGTAACAAGGAAATAAATTAATATTGAGAAATATTGCAATATTTATAGCGAGAAGTATTTTCAATATATTTTTTTTAAAGGTTTTTGAGTACGAGGAGCGTTCAAATATGAGTGAGAATGAGTTTAGAACGTCTTTATTATCAATAAAACAAAAACGTGTTACATACTATTTTGCAACGTAGTCCCCCTCGACTGCAATACACTTGTGACAACGTTCTGGAATCTTACGTATACCATTTTCGAAGAAGGTTTTTGGTTGTGTGCGTATCCAGTTTTGCACAGTTGTAATGAGTTCTTTATTATGCTTAAATTTATGGCCAGTTAAAAACTGTTTCAATGGTGAAAGGAAATGACTTCCCACAGCTATAACAACTTCTTCTGACAATTTTCTCAGTTATCCAATGATCAACCCGAATAAATTGATCAATCGTCCCATCATTGTCAGGAATTAAGGACGTTTTCGGTCATCTCACATGGGATATGTTTTCTACGCGGTTCTCGATTTCGAAAAATTTTCGCCCAATCAAACACCCATTCTTTGGGCATACATTTATCCTCTAACTGGACTTGAAGTCTTGTAAAGATTTCAGATGGTAAAACACTCATTCACTAAAAATTTAAAGATTATGTGTCGTGCAACAAAACACGGTACTTTTTCTCTGAGAAGCTAATTTATTATTGGCAGGCGTAAATGAGAATTTGATTATTGCTAATGATAAGTTAGAATATGCCAGAACATGACCCAGAGCGCTTGTTTCCATCCATTGTTTTCTACGCTCAAGGCAAGTAAATTCTCACTCATATTTGAATGCTCCTCGTAAATGTGAAACTCTGACTTATGTTAAGCTTTTATTTAGGGAGACCACTACACATTTTATTTTTTTAAATGCATCATAGTAACAAAAAATCTGAATAATTTTCAATATATACTTTATATTCATGCATGAAACGTGCAGGAATGTGCTAATTAATTTCAGAAGTCATTGGTGACGGTGACTTGCTGTTATTGAAAATGTTTGTAGACTTAGAATTACTATCAGATTTATCTTCCTCTTTCGTTACACTCTCAGCCCTCTTGGAGGAGTCGTCTTTAAAACGATTTCGTGAGTAACTTGAAGGTGATTTTGGTCTACTCAGATAATTGCTTCGACTAGAACTTCTAGATCTCGAGCGGCTCCTCCGTCTCAAACCTGACTTAGGATTCCTCTGTTTCTTCATACTTTTTGCTATGACTCGCTTTTGATGATCTAGTTGAGGAAACAAATCTATAAAAAAAAAGATGTTATAATGACAAACACTTTTAATATTAATAATTTACTAACCGTGAGATATTTCCAACGCTTTTTTGGCTGCGTTCATTTCCGCTTGTTGTATGCTATGTCCCATTGCACTTGCTAATCTTCGACCACGAAAATAAACTGCTACAGTATACACCCGTGTGTTTGTTGGGCCTTTACATTCAATCACTCTGCAAAGAATCTTTGTAATTATTTTCTTATCTTACTGGAAAAAGTAAACATACTTATACACTGGAATGTCAGGTTCACCTCCATCCATAGTACGTAAAGTTAGGCAACACTGTTGCAACTTTGACTTAGGGTCATTCCAATCTTGGTTCATAATAAAATCTTGTAATCTGGGGAATAAAGTTACTTGACAAAATACCTCACAGTATTCTAAACCCTAAAATATTTTTCAATTAATTTGAATTCCAATTATTTTTTATCATTTACTTTATCCACATAAAGAGCACCAATAAAAGCTTCGAGTAAATCAGCTCTGTCTTTCGTTTTTAGTTCGGCTTTTGGATTATTATAGACAGCGTAATTTGCCATGCCTAAATCATCACAAACGACTGCTTGGGTCCTATTATTCACTAACGAGCTTCTCAATAGCTTAAAAATAATGTAATCTTAATTGATGCGAAATCAATAAATTAAGTACTCACAGATAGATGTCCTTCATGATGCTCAGGAAAAAATTTATATAAATACTCTGATGCTATAAGTTGTAGTACGGTATCACCAAGAAACTCCAGTCGTTGATTCGACCCTAAAGTCAAATTAGTATATCCAACACTACGATCAGTGAATGCACGAGCCAATAATCTTATGTGATTAAATTCTACGCCAATCGAATCTTCAAATTTCATTAATTTTTGCAGAAGTTCGAACTTTGGAATCCATTGCCTATCACCTAGTGGTTCTTTTTCTTGCAATGGATGTGGAGGAAGATTAACCCAAACATCCAATAAATCTGGATGCTCTTTAAAGAGAGTCTCAGAGAACACCCTATCTACAATCTAACACATAAAAAATTAATTTTGGGAAATATTATATGACTAATAATGGGAGAACCTACATCAATACCCCCATCTAAAAACAGTGCCCCCATTAAAGCTTCAAAACAATTCGCCATGGCATGTCTCAGCTCTAAGTCATGGCATAAATCTGATCCATGTGCATACAACATAAACTGGTCAAGATTTAGAGTACGTGCGAGGACTGCTAGATGTTGATTCTGCACTATTGCAGCCCTGTATGTTGCTAAACCACCTTCTTCTAAATCAGGGAACGTATAAAATAGATGAATCGAAGAAAGAAATTCAACAACAGCGTCGCCCAAAAATTCTAATCGTTCATTGTGAGTAATGTTCGATTCAGTTTCTTGCTGTTTACCAAAACGAGACATTATATTTATTAAAGTGTTTATACCTGGAAGCAAAATGCATTAAATAATGGTGACATACAAACAAGTACATACACACCTCTCTTTCTGGTATTCATGTAATGTATACGTCTGTCTCCGTACTCAGGTTGTCTTATACCACAATTCGTAAGACTATTTCGTGCATGATCTGGATTGGTTCCAAAATTTTCTCGATATGATGGATGGGTGAGTGCTAATTGAAGCAGGGCGCGATTATAAAATTTGTAACCTATTCTTCCTTCCAAGACATTCAGAGAATGATGAAACCTTAAGTGACATACCAAAACAGGTATCAACATTGCGTGCTGTGAATACAAAAACAGCAATATCAGATATGAAGATAAATACTTATATACTTAATAATATGAAAATCATATGAAAGTACTAAGAAGTATTTAGAAAGATTTAAGAAATATTTGATAAATGAGGTCAAACCTGAATAATATCGCACATAATTCCAGTGCGATAAAATCCCTCAGCTGACACTGCTACAGTAACATCCCTCTTCATCTTGCTTTGCGTTCGCATTTCTTGCAGTTTATTTTCCTTGACTTCTAACTTACGCCGGTCCTCGAAAGTTGGTTTAGACATGTTTGCGAGAAGGTGTCTGAATTTAACATAATCTCGCCATGCTTTTTGATACCTTCAGAACATATACAAATTAATACATGTGACGAGAAAACCAGACGAAAGACATACTCAGGATTACCAGCGTAACTTAGTTGAGGTGGACGAATGCCGAAATGAACAATTTCTGGGAATTTACAGTTATTGATTACTTGCGAGTCAATGTTTCGATCAAGTTGATCTACTCGCACAGAACACGGCTTCTTGCCTGGATATGTTACAACCATTCCCTGTATAACTGGTTTTTAACAAAAATAAATAAACGACATATTTCTACTTACTTTAACTTCATCAGCATATGCTTGCCATTCATACTGACTCATATTCACCATATTTTGCAACTGATTTTCCCTAATAAGAGGTACTGAACTATCTAATAAATATTGAAGTACTTCTTTCATAGATAAAATTTCTTTGCCGTTCTCAGGTAATTCCCGGACAAATCTTGGCATGAAGTGAAATTGAGAACACCCTTGACTATCTCCAGCTGCTTTGAAGTCTAAATCCACTAATTCTAAAACCTCTCTAAAGAGATAATCATCTAAAATTGAGAATGTTGAAAAGAATAATAATAATATAAATAATTATAATTACGAAACAAATCCAATTCTTGAATAGTAAAATTATCAGGAACCTTCTCCTCAATATATAGAATTGTGTATTCAATGTTAAATCTAATGACCTTACAAGTAGGTAATTTAATGAGAGGAAAATGCGAAAACATGGAAAAACCCTCAAAAATAAACTCATGCTCATCATGTTGAATAATCGTGGGGGTTTTTATTAAGAAGTTTGTTGGGGGAGATATAGTAATGCGATAGTGAAATAGTTTATCGCCATTATTTGTATTCAAATCACACTGTATTAGGAACCTTTCTCCAGGATAAATGCCATGTCTAATGCCCGACTTTTGAGATTTCTTGGAGCACCTACACAGTGGACCATCGTTCATTTCTCCTGGATCATTATACCTAAAATTATTTGAATAAATCGGATGGTAAACAAACTGAAGGCTAAAAAATTTGATTCTTACCACATTTCCGGATGCAATCGATCAGGATGTTGTTGTTTTCTTGTTAGTTCCTCCATAGTACAGTCTTCTTCATCAGTTAATTCTTCTTCTGAACTATCATCACTACTCGACTGTTCACCTAAATAAATAAATTCAAATTATTTAGTCATATGTGCAACACAAGAAACATTTGTTACTTTTATGTTTGCATATTCTTGCTCTGTTCTTTCGAGGTGGGGGCTCATACTTTGGTTTAGTTGCATTTACAGTCTGCGTTCTTAATACCAATTCATTCTTAAATGTCTCGCATATTCTCTTCAATCTCTCTGTGGCTCGAATAATTTTAGGATTAGTTTCATCCCGTTCATAAAACAAATCTGCTGGCGTCGTTCTGGTCCAAATTTTCTTTTCCTTTTCCAAAATATCTTCCTGCATATCTTCTGATAATTGCTGCATTTTCCTGGACATTTCCTCTCGTGTTGAACAATAGTCTTTCCTCCACTTTAATAAAATCAAGTCCCGCTCAGATCTTGAAGAGTCCAATTTGTTTGATTTAGAAGAAGATCTACTATCAGTTCTGCTGCTGTTGCTGCAACTTCTTGAATTATGATACCTGTCAACACTTCTTGGTTTCCTGGAATAAGGGCTCCTGCTTCTAGACCTACGATACCTGCGGTCATCCAAGTCTTTTTGTCGGCTAGGAGATTTTGATTTTGACCTTGATCTATAACATAAAAGCCTATGTATTCGTTTGCTTTAATTTTATAAATTTCTAGCATACCTTCGTTTCTTATAAAAATCTTTGGTCCTGGATTGCCTATCACTTGCAAATTTATCTTCCCCATGATTGTCCTGTTTAACTTTACTTTGCCTGTCGTAGTTGTTCTTTGAGTTTTTATACGATTCAAGTTCCTGGGCGTAATCATAAACACTATTGACGTCGCTGACGTTTTGATTATAATTTGGTGGCCCGGCATAATTATTATTACAGTAATAGTAATTTTGATCATAGCCGTGAAATGGAAAGTTATAAGCTGTAGGTGGAGGTGGAATTGGTGGAGGAATAGCATACTCAACTTGTTTAACATAATTTGGTGGTGGCACAGAAAAATCAGGGTATTTAGGGGGCCACTCTTGCCATCTTGTAGGGGGCCCATCGGTATTTGACTGAGGGGGCGGATAGTTTGCGTTGTAAAACCAATGGTCTCCCATTTTTTTAAAATGAAATTGTCCAGTATATATTTCACTATTTTAAACTTTAATTTCTTGTGCAATGCAAAGTAAATAAACTAAATATCTAACTTGATCGCGCACTGATTTTAAGGTTAGAATTTGTTTAATAGCGTTTTCCACTAGCTGCACTAGTGTGCACGTGTGCACTGATGCTTAATAGCGTTTTCGATTGAGCTGCACTGATTGCACACAGTGCGCACTGAGTTTAGATTTCGTGTCCGATTGGTGATTTCAGTTCAAACTTTCTTCGTGTTTTATGTTCGATTGAAATGTTAGTGCGCATCAGTTTTGCACTCAGTGCAGGAATTTTGGAACTGACTTCGAAGGTAGTGCAAGCGTTTCAGTGCAACTTTTCTGTCATTTCAGGAGAAACATATTACAGATGATTTATTGACAGATAACAAAAACAATTTATTGTATCAAGAAATTGTTAATAATTAAGTTATTTGCTAAACACAGTTTGTCTAGTGCATAAATCTTCCTCCGGGTGAATTCCTTAAGAAGCGAATATGAATAATTAGTGTATTTAGGATTTTTAATTTATTATAACAAATAAATATTGGATTTTTATATTTCTAGCAACAAATGATAATTTTGAGGTTACGGTTCAGTATACGAGGTTTGTTCAACAAAAAAGGTGACTTTTTAAATTTCGCGGGCTACGTACGGTCGCGGACAAAAAATTTCACTCATCTGACGTATACTATAGGAATTTCTTAACTTTTACGTCAGTGAAATGACACTGACATCCGAAATTTTCTGTCCGCGACTGTACATTCGATTTTCGATTTTTTTGTTTCGTTACGTTGGTACACATGTCCCCAACATATGTTGACATTAGCAGCCATTTATCATTGGGCGCATTCAGGGACGCTCAGCGGCTTAGCTAAGCTGTAATTTAGTCAGCGTTTTCTAAGTGTCAGCACACAGTGATTCCCTGAACGAAGTTCTGAATGGCAGCTGTCTCACATGCTTGGGCGAATTAAATAAACGGTCAATTCCGTCAATCTGCACAAAATCGTCAAGTCAACGGGCAGAATAAACTGCCTGACCAATCATCGACTGGAAAAATTGAATACAGACTCAACCAATAAATTTAAATTATGCCCCCACCACTTTTTTTCATAGCGCTGAGGAACTCACCCTACAATTTGTGCGCTGAGTAAATATCTCAGCGGCTTTCTTTCAGCGGTCTGTCAGCTTGTCCATTCAGGGAAGTTGCTTACTTAGCCTCTCACCCGCTGAGCGTCCCTGAATGCGCCCATTTGTAGTTTGTTTTTGACAGATATAAAGGTTAGACGTGTTTTCGTGTGCTTGGCGATTTTTGCTCTCGAAAAAAATGGATCAAAGAATCTGCATTAAATTTTGTGTGAAAAATAATACTAAGTGCTCCAACGCACTTAAAATGTTGGCTGTGGCATTTGGTGAGTGTACTTTGAGCAAAAAAAAATTTTATAGGTGGTACCATGGTTTTAGCTTTACTGTAAAACCACAGTATACACATCAATCAGTATGGACTAGTGATGAGCCATATTTCGCTACCGGTTATTTAATCGCCGCTATTACCAAATCGCTGATAACGCCAGCTGCACTGTTAAGGGCCCCACACACCTCGTTCTTCTTCGACAGTTTTACCCGACGGGTAAAATTGCTGGAACGAACGGACGATAAAACCGAGGTGTATGGACATAAACCGACGTGTTTCCCCGTCGTGTCAAAACATCAATCGCTTTGGATATTTTCATCGGTTCACGCCATCCGTTCGGGTAAACACGAGGTGTGTGGACAGGAACCGACGTGTTTTTGCAGTGTCAGCGCAGACGGGTCGGCGGTCTTTTGCACTTTCATGTGTGGTTAGAGGTAAAGAGGCGCAATGGCAGATTTTAGGCCGCCACTGCCAACAAACATGTTTCGTTCATTGCGCTAAACTGTTTGGTGACACGGCTTCCAAGAACGAAGTGTAGGGACTTTCATCGGTTTCGTTCATCGTTCCAGCAATTTTACCCGTCGGGTAAAACTGTCGAAAAAGAACGAGGTGTGTGGGACCCTTTAGGCCGGCACTGCCAACAAACACGTTTCGTTCATTGCGCTAAACTGTTTGGTGACACGGCTTCCAAGAACGAAGTGTAGGGACTTTCATCGGTTTCGTTCATCTTTCCAGCAATTTTACCCGTCGGGTAAAACTGTCGAAAAAGAACGAGGTGTGTGGGGCCCTTAATTGAAATAACGGCGATTACAAAACCGCGATTTAAAGCGGATCGGAACACTGCTAATAAATATCGCTTGATCGATTTCTTCACTTTCATCGAAAAATCTTACCGCAGTGATTTTTAACTGGATTTTAAACGTTATTAGTTTTTTTATTTACTGTTTTCCTGGCAGTTTTTTTAACAGGTCCTAGATCCAACCACAGTTAATTGATTCAAGTCAAAGCTGGTGGCTATTCCCGCCATCCAGCAACAAAGGAACCTATCGCACATGCTCGTATTTACTACTACAGTGATGAGCAAACTACTACTAGTGATGAGCAAAGTAGCGATTTTTTAATAACGCTACTAGTGATGAGCAAAGTAGCGATTTTTTAATAACGCCGCTATCCGTGATTGCTATTTTGAAATAGCGGCGATTTTAAACCGTTATTGCGATCGCGGGTTGAAAGCTTAACGTCTATACGAATAACAAGTAAATACGAGCATGTGCGACAGGTTCCTTTGTTGCTGGATGGCGGGAATAGCCACCAGCTTTGACTTGAATCAATTAACTGTGGTTGGATCTAGGACCTGTTAAAAAAACTACCAAGAAAACAGTAAATAAAAAAACTAATAACGCTTAAAATCCAGTTAAAAATCACTGCGGTAAGATGTTTCGTTGAACGTGAAGAAATCGATCAAACGATATTTACTAGCAGTGTTCCGATCCGCTTTAAATCGCGGTTTTGTAATCGCCGTTATTTCAATAACAGTGCAGCTGGCGTTATCAGCGATTTGGTAATAGCGGCGATTAAATAACCGGTAGCGAAATATGGCTCATCACTAATCACTAGTATAGACGGCTTGAGGTTTTTGCTGCGATAATTTTTGATTGCGCATGTCTGAAAACTGGCGGACCTTTCACAAAAGGCTTGTGTGTGGCATATCGATGAATTCATCAATTGCTCTTAAATCAATCTTAAACCATCTTTCTTAAATTATAATGGCTTTATATTGTGTAGAAAGCCTGAAGTTGTGTAAAACAGCATCGCGTCCTATGGTCCGGTATTTCACTAAGGCCCAGTATTATAAATGCAAGTTAGTGTTGTTAAATTACCGGTAATTTATTTTTAATGTTACCTTACCGATAATGTTACCGTAACATTACCGACTGCATTTTTTAACAAAAAATTAGATTTCTGTACTTAATTAGAAATTTCTGATCAACTTGCTTTTATAATACCGGGCCTTACAGTTTAATCTTTAGTTTATTCCCATAGTAACAATTATAAGAACAATTGTTTCTATGGAAACAAACTGAAGACTAAAGTTAAACTGTAATTGAAATACGGGGCCTTTGATTTACTTGAGCCGTTTTTTGGCGGTGCACTATTTTGAAACGACTTGGTTAATGTATTTCGAAATGTGCATTTTTTAACGTTGAAACAACGACCTTGTTTTGAAACAGGTGCATACATTGTTTTTTTTTTTTAAACGGGAAGTTATTTTAGCGGGATCATCATTAAATAACGTCAAAAATAAAACAGTTTTGAAACAGCACCAGTCGTTTTTAAAACAGTTTTGTACGCCAAAAAACGGCTTTCTAGTCATTTTTATCAGTGCCACTTTTTCAACCATGACATCTAGTAGCAATAAAATGAAGGCCCTCCAATAACGACCTTATTGGATGTGAAGACGGTAGTATGAACATCAAAGACGCCGACACGAGCCGTTCCTGCTGATTGATAAGTATACTACGACATGAGTAAAAAGATCCATTGAACGAAGTGTACATATACATACTCTGCTTGCTTTTTGGCAACTCTACAGAGTGGTGATAAAGTCCAGCACCAAGCTCATAATTTCTTTATTTAATGTCTTTTTCGAAATCCTGAGACACATTGCTGTGATATGCCCTTAGTTTGGGTAACAGTTTAATGCTGTGATCTCAGGGTATTTTGCACATTTTCTGACTTTTTCTCTCGGAAGCTCTTCTTCGATGATGAATTTTGCAGTGTATCTCGTAGACCAATCTCTTTGTTGTAGAGTGTATTTTGTGATAAATTTTGGGTGTAGATGGCACTCGCGAGCCTTCACATTCAAAATTATCTAATGTCAGTGTGTGTGTGGGGAGTGTGGGTGAATAAAAAAATGTCGTAGAATAAAAACGTAAAACAGCTTATTGCACCACTTTAAATAATTAATTTTGCAAACTAATTATTATTCCGCCAGAAGAAGTTCGGGTTTTAACGGATAATTTATAATATCTAGGTCAGGTTTTTCACAAAGCCTTTCCAAAGTTTTCTCACTATGTTCCGATAAAGGTTCCATTATATAAATCGGAAATCGCGAGTCCGGGATATGATAGCGTGACGGGTCGTAGATTCTCGCGACACGGCGATAACGCGATGTACCGTCACTAAATAATTACAGTACCGCAATCAGCTATTTTATTGCAAAATATTGGCGGGAAATTTAAATGTCTAACGCTAACAATGACACACTTGGGCATTTAAACCTTTTACTTGACAGCTGTTAAGGTTGATTAAACTTGCTGGAAAGAAAATCACTAGAAAAGTCGGCCATTTAAACTTGCCGGAAAGAAAATCGCTAGAAAAGTCGGCCATTTTAGTGCAAAAACATGGTTTCTTTATCTTACACATTAAGAGGCTAATGTGCCCAGAATACGAAATTTGTAGTTTAGACAGATCTCCGTTAGAGGCGCTGTATTGCAACGACGATATTTCCAGAATTAATTCAGAGAATTGATTAACTTATTAAACTTATTAAATTCAGAGAACTGATTTTTTTTTTTTTAATATGCTCTAGAACATTATATCTAGGTCTCACGTTTTCGTTTTTCTCAAATTTTGCATAGTTTTTGAGATATCGATTTGATTTTTTCAAAAAAAATTATTTTTTGAAAAATGTCATCGTGAGACCTAGATAATTACCTCATGAATACGTACTGAAAATTTGAGCTTATAATTTACAATGGTTCCTCAGAAAAACTTTTTTAAAAATTAGCGCTTTGTAAAAGGCCTCTTAAACATATGGTTTGCGGTACTGTATTTGTAAGTGGCTGTAACGCGATCTCTAATATAGATATATTCTTTGGCGATCACTAACACAGCGCCCTCATTTGTTTATTCTCCGAACTTCTTACTATATGCTACAGTTTCCTTTATACATGATTATTTTAACATTTTAATTATCCTAATATTTACAATTCTAACTTCATTCCTATGCATTTACATCTTAAAAAAATCTAAATAATTTATTTATACTAATTAGTTAATTTTTAATTGATTATTTCTAACAATATTTAAGAATATTAAGAAAATTGAAAAAATACTTGAATTAAATTATTTCTTAAACAAATCTGTTAAAATACACTTAACACGCTATCCTACAAGTTATTTTATTATTTTCAAAATTACCTCTTATGAAATTTTCAAAGAAATTCGCATATACTTAAGGCCCAGTTTTACAATCGTGGAATATGGACGGAATAACTGTTCGCCGAATATCCTTTAAGATTCCTTCAGATTACGTCACACCTACGTCACGTTATTCTAAGAATAATACTTATCCGACGATTGTAAAATCGGGCCTAACACGGCAACATTTTGGTATAAAAATCAGGGCTTCGAACTGGAGCTGAACCGAAAAAACAGTTATTTTTGTCGGAACGAAAACCGGGGTTGAACTGAAAAAAAATATCGGTTCATTTCGGCTCGATATATGCTCAGATACGCACATTGATACATTCTCATTTGCGGAGTCTCATAGTGTAATCGTATTCTTCTTAACACGAAAGAGAATTTAATGCGATAATACATTTTTAATATAAATAAAAAAAAATATTAAAAAATTAATCATTCGGAACGGAACCGAAAACCGGAAAAAACCGTTATTTTTGCCAGAACGAAAACCGGAACTGAACTGATATATGTATATATTTTTTATTGAACCGAAACGAAAACCGGAACAAAAAAAATTTCGGTTCGAAGCCCTGATAAAAATCTTTCCTTGATCGGCATTTGTATTTGTATTAATATTCACGGTACCTGTTCTTTCTTGATTGCATTTCTTGTTCAAAATAACTTTGCTCATCAAATTTATAATATGTTCAAGAGGCTACAGCACTGTCACTAACTAAACTTACCCATTTTGTTTCTCTGTGATCTTACAATAGATTTGTTTGTTATCTGCACTGGTGTAGACTGGTGCTTAAAAGTATCCGAATGAAAAGCAGTAAAATCTTTCGAATTTAACATTTATGGTTAACTTCCACAGTACCAGGCGATTACGCCGGTCATCCGGATACTTTTAAGCATACACTTTTTTTTTCAAAATACGCTTTAATGAAGCCTAAATTCCTGGATATCTAATACGAATTATACCTACTCATTCATTCATATACTGACTTACCACAGAAACATATCAAGTGCATTAGAGTATTTTGCAAAAAAATATGCATTAGTGTAACCAGTGCAGGATAACAAACAGACCAGAGGGCCTATTCAATAGTTGCGTTCGTTTATATCTCAGATGCGAGATGAATCAAACAGATACTTGTCACGTGACTTCAGATGTAAGCGAGTTCTCGAACAAATAAACGAACCAAACAGAGCACGTCGATTTCTGTAGACGTCATCTTACTGTAAATTAAACATGAAGCAAGCGAACTAAGGACCGTTTTCATAATAGAACTGGGAGACTTTAATTTAAAGTCACTTTAACTTTTATAAGTTAAAGTACTTTACATTTAAAAAATAATCATAGCGCATGCGCGATTGTTAAATATCTGAACCTCCATCGAAATACTCCGAGCAAGTCGAGGTGAATCTGAAACATCGCATCGTGAATATTCGAACGATATAGATCTACATCTACTTCCTCGATAAGCAATAAACGAACGATTTAGAGGAATCTGATCTGTCGGATGTAATAAATCTGTAATAAACGAACGCACCTAATATCGGAGACGTTAAATTTAAAGGGTTGTTAAATTTTGTTACCATAGTAACAGCCAATCACAAGACTCTATTTTGAATTTTAACGTATCCTTAAATTTTAACAGTTCTTGCAATACCTTACGATAAAAATATCGTTACGTTAAAGGCTATTGTGCTTAGCAACCTTATGAATTTAGCCAATCAGAAATCGAATTTTAAAGTTCAACGTACGCAAATTTTAAGGGAACGTTTTGCAAAAACTCCCTATTTACTTACAGAATACGCCCTCTATGCATTAAAAATCGATGAGTTCTAAAATGCTGTAAAGTAGGCACATGAGACAAAATCTGACCTACGGCTACAAGCACAGCTACAAGTGCCAAAAAATTGTCAAAATGGATGTCATGCTCCATAAAAGGTGTGCTAAATTTATATATGTAATTCCAGAAGGTTTGCGCGAAATAATGAGTGATATATCGCGAGAAGTAAGTAAAAATTAGGTACCACTGCGAGATAAATATTTGGTACGGCAGATTTTACACACGAACATTGGTAGAATCAATGAGCCTAGGCTTGCTGATGTGTTGGAACGGAATGGTGGTTCCATAAAATAATACTCCTAATTTTTTTTGTATGTTGTTTTAATTCTAGCATTTAAGATCACTTCAATATGCTAAAATTTTGAAAATTCAGACTACTTTACAAAGCAATTATTTATCTCGCAATGGTACATACTTCTCGTAATGTATAGGAAAATTACACTACACAGTAAAAAGCTCAAACGTTCCAAAGATATTTAAATACTTTTAAGGCAAAGCTAGTCGATAAACTTTGTGGTTTCAGAAATAAATTTAAATTTTAATCACATTGCAGATTTTCTACCGGCCGATAGTTTATTTTGAATCAAGTTACGAAAAATGTGATTACGTGGCCTATAATAATTTAATGTATAGCCACGTATCACATTTCTCGTAGCTCGATTCAAAATAAACTATCGGCCGATCGGAAATCTGCAGTGTGCGCGGGATCTTAAGCCGGATTCCCACGATGTGTGGATTTGGCGAGCATAAGGGCTTGTCAAATCAACTTGACGAGCGCGACTTGACAAGTCATGGCCGTTCCCAGGGTGTGTGATTCGGAGAGATTACAAAGCCAACGCTCTCGTTGTTTTGACTCCTGCCATTTTACCGACAACAGACGGAAACATCAAGCCAAGTCAAAATGTCCATTCCCAGGGCGCGCAGCTTGACAAGTCACGGGTTTGACTTGTCAATTCACGCGCCGTGGGAAAGCGCCTTTACGTAATATTACAATCCGACATATAAGGTGAGTCACTAAGCACTCCATCTTCGAAAAGTTTCTGTCTATTGAGTATTATATTTTAAAACTTATTTGACACATACAAGGTGTTCTATAAAATAGCGGCGACATGCAGCAGGATTTTTTGAAATGGAGCACCTGTATATTTTCTATAGAAAGATGTAACCTTTGATCCTTTAAACAGTAGCATACGAAATATTCATATTCATTCAAACAATTAAGAGTAATAATATTTATCTATCGAAGTAGGGACGCTTAGTGACTTCATTTAAAATGAAAAAGGGGAAGGACTTTAACTTAAATTATGTACTTCTACACTCATATAAGGGTTTAGAAGTTTAATTTCTGAGTAACCGACGGAATATAAACGTACGTAACAGAATATTTCTTTTTGTTAGTTGTAATTCTGCCTTTATCTATTCAAATTACGTCATGTTACAGGTACTTCGTAGCCAACCTGAGCATATATACACATTTGTGGCAGACTATTTAGACGCCTTGATGATAACAAGAGAAAATGCTCGAGGTACAACATCTAACTTTGACCGTCATAATAGTTAAAATTCATTTTTCAATGCAGTTGCAGCCAAATTAGTTGAAAGTATTACTGAAATTGGAACTTATGTGGTCGAATTATTACTAAGGACGGGGATGTCCCGACAACAGGCCGACAAGATGGCTGCTATTATCCAAAATGCTTTTCGAAAATATATGGTATCCAAAAGTCAACAACCACAAGTAGAATACAGCCCAAGTACACAAGCAACGATCAACAACTCTTGTTTAACTAAATTCTTTTTCTTTAGCTGTTGAAGAGGAAGAAGAAGAAGAAAGGAACATTGTAATGGAAATTCTCAATGAGTATGGCATGTACTGCGAAGACGAGCAAGCAGCTGCAGAAATAATTCAGAGAGCATTTCGAAATTTCCGAGAAAGACAGAAACATGAAAAGGATTTGTTGACAGGCATGATAGACTGGAGAGTAGCAGCGAGAAGTGCAATTTATTTGTATAGAAGGACTGGGGTCACTAATGAGGAAGCAAACAGAGCAGCTACTTTAATAAAAGCAGCCTATAAGGGCTACTACACAAGAAGAATAATGCAACGGTTGATTGATGAGGGGCAGAGACTCTACGAGGAAGATGAAGAAAGGATTGAAGAAATTCAAGGCGAATACGAATCATCTGAACAACTTTATCTTACAACAGAAGAATTGTAAGACTACCTATTTTTAAACTGAAAACAAAATTACTTCCAGCATTGATTGTAGAGAAGCAGAAGTGGATGGTTTGCATGGTCGAAAGATAGTAGAAAGTTTCCTGGACGCAGTTGTTTTCAAGGCAGTTCCTGACGACTACGGTACATTTGCCAGAAGTCCCAGTAGTTTGGAAAAACATGAAACTATCGCCCAAATTCTTCACGAGATCACTGGCTCTGTAAAAGGCATCGAAGAAAAAGTACAATTTAGTGAAACCGCTCTTCCAACTGAAGCTACTTTTATCGAAGGAGTCGAAGTAGGAGAAGGTAAGTTTTTATTGATACTTTGCCAAATAATAATAAATCTAATAACCCACTTTTGCCGCCTGTTTGAAATTTAAACAGTTCGTCCCTACAAACTGGGGATCGATTGCGAGCACAGAAGAACGGGACTAGGTGAATGAAGCAGAGCTGAATTATAAATATCTAACCTGTAATAACTATACAGGTTAGATTGGACAAAAGGAGTGTGGGGTAAATATGCAGAAAAGAAATCTGCCCACATTTCATAACCGACTGAGTGACAAAAGAACTTGCTAGCTGTGTTCTTTCGCTAAACTCATTCCGCTCAAACCTCGCGGTGGAGCCCATGTCTGTGAAATTAAACGGAGTTCGTAATAAGTTTGCACCATCAGTAGCAGAGCTGTGCGAGTACTTACTGTTACAAATACAAGTCAATTACAAGCACAAGCACTTTTGGACTCGTATTTGTGCTTAAGCACAATTAATTACAATTGTGCTTAGTAATTGTACTTGTATTTATACTTGTGCTTATTACCGCAAGTACACTTCACAGCTGTGCGTATACTTATGGTTATACGTACAGTCGTACAAGTATTAAAATGTTAATGTTAACATTTACAAAATAACGCAAGATAAATAAAAATGAGATTGTCCAAAGTTGCAATTAGTTTTAGAATATAATGAGATTGTTTTTCCATAGTTAGGTACTTGCAATTAGTTTTAGAATCAACAAATGCACATAATATATCTATCGCTGAGTTATTTTTATTTTCCGCATATTCCTTGATGATGCGATACGTATATGTACATATCTAGAGAGACGCGGCCTATCTGCGCGACAAAATATTGATGCTTCATAGTCTGGCCGGCAGCGAGTCGTTCCCCCACTAATAAGTATTTATAAGCACGAGTCCAAATACAAATACTTTTGGATTTGTGCTTGTATTTAAGTGCAATTAAGCACTATTGTACTTGTGCTTGTTGTATTTATAAGTAGTACTTGGCACAGCTCTGATCAGTAGTTGCTGGGTAGTTTGAAACTGTCAAAAGCTTGCTCATATTAAAGTTGTACACTAGATAGAGCTGTTAAAACTGATCATTACTTTGGTGGGCAACTGATTTTGACTGTTCCGAAACTGCTGTTGGAACAAACCTAATGATACCGCTCTGTCCGTGATCAAACCCCGGCTGTATTGACTTGAAAACATTTTTCTTTTTCTTTAATGAGGTACCTTCTCGAACTTTGAAACAGAAGGTTTTGAGCACGAACGATCGACAGTTGAACCACTAATTATTGAACCAATGGAAAGTGAACAACCAAGGAAAAGCGAACAACGAAGGGTGAGCAAACAACCAATAGAAGGCGAAGGAGGAAGAGAAAGCGAACAACCAAGGGCAAGCAAGCAACCAATAGAAGGCGAACAACGAAGAGAAAGCAAACCAATAGAAGGCGAACAACGAAGAGAAACCGAACAACCAAGGGCAAGCAAACAACCAATAGAAGGCGAACAACGAGGAGAAAGCGAACAGCCGAGGGCAAGTAAACAACCAATAGAAGGCGAACAACCAAGAGAAAGCGAACAACCAAGAGAAAGCGAACAACCAAGGGAAAGCAAACAACCAATAGAAGGCGAACAACCAATAGAAGGCGAACAACGAAAAGAAAGCGAACAACCAAGGGCAAGCAAACAACCAATAGAAAGCGTACAACCAACGGAAACTGAACAACCGACAGAACAAATAACTGGGACTACTGAAGAAATAATTACTGAATCTGTGACACATGACGTTATTAAAGAAGAATTAGTGGACGATGGCCCTACTCCAACTGATGAACAGCAAACAGATAGAACAGGTATATACAGAGTGGTGATAAAGTCCCGCACCAAGCTCATTATTTGTTTATTTAATGTTTTTTTGCAAAATCCTGAAACAGGTAAATTTTTAATTTTAAAATAAACAAATTATGAGCCTGGTGCGGAACTTTATCACCACCGTGAACAGTCTTTTTTTTCAAAAAATAAAAAAACTGCACTTTCTTTTTTCAGAAATTAGTGAACCTACGGAATCGACCCAACCTCCTACTGATACTACAGAAGTCACAGAAACGGATGAAAATTAAACAAATTTTATTATCTTTTTACACAATATATTTTTAATATTTTTGAACATTACAGATCCATTAAACCTTTAATAAATAAATTGTTTTTGGATTCTATTCGAGACTTGATTTCATTAATTTTTGTTTCCAACTCATCATCAGTTAAACTGTTGATGTCTATTTTCTTCAGTTCTTCTAAAGTCTCAGCAATAATTTGGTCACCTTCCTAAAATAAACACATGTACTATAATACAGAAGAGAAAAATAATTACATAATTAAATAAGACTTACATCGACGATTTTTTTCTTAAGACTAAATTCGAAATCTTTGATGTACTTCATACCCTGTATGTCTTCAAGTTTTTCTTGATGGTTTACAGCGCACTGAAAATGAATTTGTGGCAATGAACGAAGCAATTTTTGAAGCAAGATGTAAAAACCTGTATGACATCTGCGGGAAAGTCTACCATTCTAGCGCAGTGAATTCCGTAACTTTTATCACAGGGTCCTTCCCTAATCTGATACAAAGGAGTAATGGTTTTATTGGTAACAACAGCAGTGACGTGTAAATTCCGTGCAGTCGGCAATGTTTCGGCTAGATGTGAAATTTCGTGGAAATGTGTGGCAAACAGAGTAAATGATTTAACTTCTTTCGCCAAGTGCCTAAATACAATCAAGATTAGTTTAGGTTAATTACGATAGAAGAGATACAAACTCTGTAATAGCCCATGCTATACCACATCCATCGTAGGTTGACGTTCCTCTTCCCAACTCGTCGATTATTACCAAGGAATTTGAAGTTGCGCTCTAAAAATAATAATTAAAATAATGTACTGTCGATGAATACAAGGAAGATGATTTACTCTAACGATACCGGAGGTCTCAACCATTTCCAGCATAAAAGTAGACAAACCCTTTAATTCACAGTCTTCTGCACCAACTCTCGCCAATACACAATCAACTAATGATATTTCAGCTTCTTGGCAAGGAATTAAGCTTCCAATGTGCGCTAGTAAAACAGATATTCCGATGCTTCTCATAAAAGTGCTTTTACCCCCCATGTTAGGGCCAGTAATTATGTTAAAAACTGTTTCGTCTTGTTTAAAGTTGACATCATTGGGAATAAAGGCGACACCGTCCTGCTTTTCCAAACAAGGATGACGTACTTTGCGAAGCTTCAAAATTCCAGAACCCTCTGGAAGTAGCTTCGGTTTTACATAAGGAATAGGCGCAGAAGCTGCTGCGTTTGCGAAGCTAACTAAGACATCGACTTTCGCTATAAGTACATTCAAATTGCGTAGGGTATCTGCATAACCCGCTACAAAAAGAAACGAACACCATTTCATAATCTAGTGGATTAGTTGTTTGTTTACCTGCGACATCGAAAATCTGATCCACGACGTTCGTTTGTTGCTTTTCATAACTCTCCTTAATTTCAGAATAACTTTCATTTAGATCCGACAGTTTTTCATTTGTGAATCGAACTCCTCCTTTGATGGCAGCTAATATTTGATAGTTCTTGCTCTGTCTTAAATTTTGTTCTTCTTTTAAGGTCACCCGAAAATAGTAACCAATTTGGTCGTTGCATTCTAATTTAATTTTCCCTGACTCGAGCTCTAAATCCGATTCAGCTTGTCGCAGAACTTTCTGCATTTTTTCTTCAATGGAAAGCTTTTGTTGATAAAGTTCTAAATGCCATAATTATGATTAATAACCAAATCAAATTAGAATCGTTTTGTTTAACTTACCATCAAGAGATTCATCAAAAGTAGGTTTAAGGAAAAATTCACCGCGATCTACAAGATCTAAATCTATGGTTTGCTCTATCATCGCTTGATATTTTTCCATGTCCGTCAGTAGTTCAGAGATGGGATCAATAAGCATGGCTCTAGCATATTTGTTATTCAAATTTCTAAGTGTATTAACTAAGCTAGGGACATTCCCGACTGTTTGGTAAATTTTGTAACAATCTTGAAGAGTCGCTTTTTTTATAGAAACTTTCTTAGCCAATATCAACAGATCCGGTACACGAGTAAGACAACTTGTTGATAGAATACTGCGTGTTTCCGAGTTGTCCAAGAGCGACTGAACTATCTCCATTCTCTCCGTAATTAAATTAATATCACGTAGAGGTTGCTTCAGCCATTGTTCTAAAAGTCTACGACCTTGGGCTGTACAACACGAGTCCAATACACCAAAAACACTGTCGTATTTATTCCGAATTGTATTGCTTTGTTTTGGTAACAAATTCAATGCGTTAACGGCTGCAGTATCCAATCTAACGTACCTACGCATTTCTAGAGAGTGCATTTTAAATTGATTGAAGTTTTGGCTATCGCCCATCAAATTTAAGTATTTAATAACCGCCTGTAAACTACCCATGGCTTCGTTTAATTTGGTTTCTGTTAAAGACGAAACGATCCTCTGTTGGCCTTCTGCGAAAAATATTAAACGACTTAAGTCTTGTTCTACATCGTCTCCGTTGAAGTCAACTCTTTTAGATTTAATAACCAGCACTCCGTTGCGTTCCAAAGTTTTTGTGAGCGTTATTAATTCGGGGGTTTCCCCCACGGGTATCACACATTCTTTCGGTCCAACTTGCGCTATTAAAGCTTCTAATTCCGTAAAAAATTCATTGTCGGTAAATTCAGCGACGTGAAAGGACGATTCCGTCGTATTTACGCAACTCACAGCTAGCTGTTGAAAGAATTTAGTAAAAATTTTAATTGTATTATAACTAGTACGTACAATGGATGGACTTACTTTATTTTTTATTAGTTTGATGCCCATGACGACGCAGTTAATAACGACATCCTTTACGTCGAAAAGGATGTCCTCAAACTGGGCTAAGTTTCCTGGAGAACCTTTGTATTCGAGTATCCAATCATTGTTTTTCGTTTGGGTCGGTTTTACGTATACCTCGACTCTATACTGCTTAATCAACAGAAGATCGCGAACGAAACGTTCAAAATTTGATCGACTTAAAACCACGTAATTCAACTTAGGCTCCTCGCCCATGTATTTCATTATGTTGTTGCTGAATACACTTTCCGCTGCTAATATGGCATCATCCTCGTGAACCGTATAAAAATCGGAATGGTTGAAGAACCGTACGGTTGAACATACTTTCTTGAAATATAAATAGTTTTGTTAGATATTTTATTTTTAAGCAAAATAAATAACGCGTTTATAATTTATAATTTGTCTGCAATGCGAGTTTTATCTACGTTCACCCAGATGGTTTAAGATGCTGGGGTCCTCTTGGGATTATATAAACAGTTTCGGACGACACAGGTTTGCTTTTTGGGAAGAGGAACAGTCGAGTTTACGATACGTAATCGATAGGCGCATTAATAAGAATTTGCGGTGAAAATTAATATAGATAGAAAAGTACGGAAATTAATCAATTAATACACGCCCATAAAGATGGCCAACAGGTAACTTGGACTTGGACTCGCAACTCGCGTTAATTGTATGGCCGCTCTCACACTGAGGCAACAAGCAATAAGCAACTAGCAACTGTCGATAAGCAAAACCACAGCAAAACGCAACATTATTTTGACCTTATCTCACCAAATCTCTAGCTATCATGTCATCCGACGACTCCGATGATACAATTTTTTTAATGTGGTGGCATTTAAGAAAAAAAAGTTTTAAGTTTTACTTACCATTAGCCATGGATGTTTGTGTTGTCCAAAGTCTCAGACCCAGCTTAATTCACACTTTGTGACTGGCAAAGTGAGCCTTAGTAGCTCGGCCAGAGTTGGAGGGTACTGCGCAAAGCTAAGACAAGACAAGACAGACAAGACAAGACAGACAAGACAAGTTTTACTTCAGCCTCAATTGCTTTCCATGCTTTTTCAATAGCTTCCCTTCTGCTGTGGTCTTTTCGAGCATAATCGTAAATACAGGGATATTTTTTCATTATTTCTACAAACTTTGTATTAAAAACTGGATCGTCCGTCATATTTTTCAAAAAGTAAAAAAATCTGTATATTCATATTCCCTGCTACTACTCGCAAATATTGATAATACGATGCAATATTTGTCGCTTTTCAACATGTACTGCGTATCGCCAGAAATAAATGTTGCCGCAACCAGCAACATTTTTTCGTTCGACCGATGTCGAGTTGCTCTAATGTGATACCTCTAATTTAATTCAATGTAAAATAGTTGCCACCGATAATATTGCGTGTTGCCTATTGCCAGTTGCTTATTGCTTGCTGCCTCAGTGTGAGAGCGGCCTGTAGCACGCGTGTATTACATTCCTGGCGTGCGTATACAGGGTGTGTTTAGAAAGTATTGTAATGATTCGTCGACAGCAGCCGGCGTCAGTCTGTCTCTTGCGTCATAGTCGACGCGCCTTAGACTAGAGGCTTCGGCAGACAGCCTGGAGAATGCCGGTGGCAGAATAAATTAGACCAGATAGTCTGTCGCGCTCTAGAAAGTACGAGAACAACAGCTTCAACTTATAAATGGGAGTGGGAGACAGTTCGGCAAGAATTCGGCGTTGAACAGTTCGGCATTAAAGTTCGCGTTAGACTTTCGCTCGGCTATTAAAGTAAATTAGGTATAAGCTTGTAAATAATTTAGTGTTAGTGTTATATTTAGTTTGCTTTTAATATTAACTATTTTGTGTTTTGTTTTAAAATAAAAATTAATAGAACCCGTAAAATCGTTACAGTATTGTGCACTACGCTCAGAGAACCAAGAACGCAGTACTCTAGAGAAGAATATTAATTGTAGTTAAAGAATGATTGTAGAGAATTAGCTTGAAGTATTTCCTGCATGGTGTATGAATGAAGCGATTTTCCCGAGTGACGCTCGGTTGTGGCAGATGCTGCATCACCTGACCGCTGGCCAGTACGTCAGCTGGGGTGACCACGGTGGCGTAAGGAATGTGACGTCACTTGCATGATTAGTGGTTACCTCGTAAGGTAAATCGTACTAACAAGGTGAAAAGCGCTACCGAGAGTGAACGACGTACTGTTTACGGTCCCTTAGTGATCCCTTAGGGACCCGATGCAGCGGATTGGGAGCCCTAAGGTTATTAATTGACACCACCCCTACGTGCCAGCTAGAGGTGAAGTGAGTTACCGTGGCGAGATGTTAACCACCTGGCGGAAGAGTATATTGATGGTAAAAAAATCTACGGGTCGGATATGACAAAGACGTAGGGTAGAGTATGCTATCGGTGCTGCATGTGGCTGGTGTTTCTGGAAATAACATTTCAGGGCAATAGTTTATGAAAGAGCAACAGATATGATACTGAAGGCCCAAGGTTGGACATCATCAGGAGCGATGATGGAGGCACTAGGTTGACTTGTGAATTGACCAAGGGGTCGAGCAGATCCAGACCGTTGAGGGTCTTATGCATTACCACATTTTAATAATAAATAAATTAAAGAAATGAGTTTGTTATTTTGACCGCCCTTACAGTTTGTTAGGTGAGGCGAAAATTAACGATGTTTTAATAAATATCTTTCATTTGCAATTGGAACCTTTTAATCGCAGATTGTTGCTTAATCGAAACACCCACGTAACCTACTTCTTACTTATTCAAATTACGAGTACGAGTGACAGAAATATATTTTTATTCAACACGTGGAAGGTTGTTTAAAATACAGGGGATCCTGTAATAATAAGAAAAAAGCTGCAAATAATTATATTAGAAATGAATAATTTTTGTGTAAAATTTCTTAACACTGTCCTCACTGTAAGATTAAACAGGTGGGAACTTTAAATTGACCACAAAAACTAAGGAAACGTTAATATTTTTTGCAAAAAAAGTAAACATTTCTGACAAACTGTATCCATAAATAGCAACATCTTTAAATAACAAATGTCAAGAACGATTCAACATCCGTCTTAATCCCTGTTCCGAATTCTAATACATTTAGTGAATGTTGATTCATGCCCATAGATTTTGCAATTTGAACTTGTAATTTGCACATACATTATAGTTACGTTAACGGTGTCACAGAATAAAAATCGCTCTTACGCCCTGCATTAAAAAAAGTTTCGCAACTGAAACCAAGCCTGAAGTGTCAGGCGAATCGTTCGTTCATTAATTCACGTCTTCGAATGTGTACAATAGCTCCAACAGCATTAATGAAACTTCGCCCAGTTCGTTTCGGTAAAAGTTTCAAGTCAAGGCTGCAGACAGAATCCGCATCTGATGCGAGCCCATTTGGTTCAAGATTACATTCTGATATTCTAATTGATTGCAATGCGTTGACTAAGCCGAAGGCTGCGTGTTTACCGGCTCTTAAGTTATCCATGAATCATGTAGAATGTGTAAACACATTATTTATTGGCAAAACTGCAGCCTGTTCTGGTTAAATTTCGAAATCAGGTTCGTTGGCCACGAATAGGATTTGTAGTTTTAATCATACGGATAAGAGTAATTGTTAAATTTATTCGTGAGTCAGTACCAGATTTAAATAAATTAAATCGAAACAATAGTTTGTGTATTTCGGTTGCGCTCTTTATTATGCCACATGCGTTTCTGTTATGGCTGGTTATGCAATTGCTGACTAAATATTTGCATTTATTTATACTATTTTTAAGTCAAGTGCTTATTTAATACTTGATTTCGTTTTCTTTTTACACGGCATATTCGGCAAGAAGTTTCTGCATGTACAAAGATTTGAAAACTTGAATCACAAAATTTTCATTAGATATTTTGATCTACTAAAAAAATATAGGAAGAATAGAAATATAAGTTAAACAAAAATCAGAGACTTCCTACTGCTCGGTATCTCTTTCGCGAAATGTAAATGCAAAGACCAATTTATGTTTGCAAAACTGGTCCACTAATTACAGGAAATTTTCAATAACTATCCTCATATTAATGATATCAAACTTGTGATCTCACATAAATTAAATTTATTACTACTTTACTTGATCTATTTTAAAATTATTAAAAAGATATTCAAAGATCTTCAAAATATTTACGAAAATATAAAATTGCTTTGATCGATAATAACCTTATTCCATTGGCGTTATCTAAGTGTGCCACATGTGTGCATTCTCGAATACTGCAAAGCAAAACAAAAACGATGAACTTGAACCGCAGATAAGAAAAATTAGTTCAATTTAATGTAGTTCAGTGTCAATCGCAACGAATTTCTTATATGTGTAATCAACGCGGGCTGATTTTCCAGGAACGCGTTAGAAAATTCATTTTCTCGCAGATCATAGTTATATTAAGCACGTGAATGAAGTGAAAATAAATATGGATCTGTGACTAATTGCGTAACACCTACGTGTAGTGTTTTTTCCTTTAAATTTTAATGAACATAGCAATCAATAATGCTGTATTTGTCATCGCTCTGCGGTTTTTAGGAAGGCTTCTGAAACTAACGTTAATTCCATCGTGAGCATATTGAATTTCCTTTCTTATTTTGAAACTTCCTTATTTATTTGAAACGTGACTTCGAACATGATTATTTTCGTTGTGAAGGGGGCAAATTACTTAACTAAAGTTAAGGTAAATTAAAGCAACAAAAATTGGGTCATTGGAAAATTAAAAAAAAAACGTGTCGTTAGTTAATGGTTGTTAACTAACTAAGAATTGAGAAAATTCCTTAAATCAAACATACGTTTACGAAAATGATAACGGGTTATCCATGATAAGCATCCATATACCGATGAGCTAAATATAAGCCAAAAAATTTTCAACATCTTTTAGTGACCTTCTGGCAAATCTTTACCAAAATTTTATACATTTAAACCTTATATTTTGAAAAACAATTCTTTTACATTCACACATGGCCGTAGCCAAAATTTCATTCAGGGAGAGGCTAAAATTTTGAAATTTAAAGAACTTATTGTAACATTAAAAGCATTTGTAGCAAATAGATCTTACATTAAACTAATCTTCTCAATATCTCTTCTTCCTTTAGTATGAAAAATAAAACAACTTTTACATCAAGGAAATATGTAATGCTTTACATTTCGCGAAACGTCAAAGTAAACTACATAATACATTTTTTACTCAATCTAAAGTTTGTTTTATTTTTTTTTATTGTTTCCTTCAGCAAAAATCTTTTCAAAGTCTTCTTCTTTTATCCTTTTTCAAGCACATTTTCTCTGAATTGTAGGTGCAATCCATTGAGGACTATCTACTCTACTACAACCAAACTTTCATTCTTCAGAACTTGCTTCTTATTTTATCTAATTAGCAGTATTGTTCCAATCAAAACATGACTTTTTGCTATTTAGAGGATGTCGATACCTTACCGGGTGTTCCGGTATTTTAAATGTCACCGTCAGCTTTGAGACATGCGTCCCCAAATATTTGGAGACTATGTTCAGGGGAATTCCCAGAGAGAAAATTGACACTATGTTCATAAGATCTTTTTTGTTTGCTTTCGTTCCCTTAATACCTTATCTAGATATTGGGGGTTCCTCACGGAACATCCGGTATATCAGGTGTTCAATTGAAAAGTTCATTAAGCAGCCTTTGAATTTTTCATAACAGAAGCAGATCTTAATTAGGTCAACGTGAAATATTACTTTAGGTTCTGTGACATATTAGCAAAACATAACAACTATTTGATAATTGTCTTTTATTCAAGCGCCAATCGGCTTTCTTGCTCTGTCTTCTTTCATTAAAAACTCAAAAAAAATCTTTTTTCATTAAAAAATCAAAACCAACTTCTTCAATTGAACACTCGTTATTTTTGCATTCTTTTTCTTCAAAAAATAACGAGCGAATGAACGTAAAATATATGAATTTGTTGCATCATCTGCTTTTATAACACATTACGAACCTTTTAAAATTGAAATGAAAAACATTTCGTGGTACCAGGAGAAGGTCAATACTCATCCAATTTTCGCAATTTCCGGATGATAAGGTTTAACGATAAAATAAATATATTTTTGAGTCCCTAGAGCTACCCAACTTTTAGCTGGAACAACCCTTAACTACAGTGTCACGTTCTTACTTACGTCATACCAAATTATAACAGTACTAAGTGCATTATAGCTTCACATGACTCGTTATCATTAACTTAAAAGCCAACAAGAAAAAACAATCTACAGCAAATCAAATACCAAGAATCGAAATAAGGAGAACGACGATAATATTGTTATTCTGTTCAATTTCTGTGAACTCTTGACATCTCGCAAAGATATACAGTGGCCTAAATCGATGACCTCATATATTCACGTAAATTCGTCGACGTAAAAGCACATACACAGAGATTACGCAATAAAAGTTGCGACACGAAATTTTTCCCTGGGAGGAGGTGAAGCATTTCCGGTGAAGAGCGAAGGACAATCCGTAAAATCGTCCTGGCAAAGAACGTTCACGCACATCTTTTTGTGATCTTATTTATTAGAACAGGGAAGAGGGGATTCAGAATGATAATTTAACAGCACACATATGCGGTTGGTGGTACATATATATAAATGAGATTTGAGATAGGGCGGTCAGTTTGCAAAAATTATTACAAGAGTTCAATGTGAGTCAGCAAAAGTGTCAAAGTACGTAAGTCCACTTGCATATTATGATTTAGTGAAGGTGGGAATAAATTTAAATATTTAAAATGTGTTTATACTTGCGAATAAATATTGACAATGCTATGACAAATCTGCTAATTAGATGTCGCTTAATATATTGCTGATTTAATTCTTTTTAATTTAACATTAGCGACCATTAGCGAATATAATCTATGTTTTCTTCTAACCAAAGAATTGTTTATGAATTTGTAATCTTAATTTTAAAATACTGGATAAAGTACAAGGCAACAAATAAAAAATGACTTTTAATTCAAGTTTATCTGAATGCGCTTTTCAAGTTCATCGCTTGTTTCTGAAACGGTATCAAATTACATACAATAACTTTATTCCAATTTTTTTACAAGAAAATGTGAATCAGAATTATTTTAGAATTCCGGTTGCAGCGTATAATATTTAAGTTTCATTTCAGATGCAATGGCATTTACAATTTTAAAAAGGAAACGTAATTAATCTAATATTGAAAAAAAAAAAATATATGTTATAAATAAAATACTACCTTATCATAATAAATTTTTGAATTTATTTAAAAGATTTGATTTCTATTAAATACAAGCAATTTGATAATTTTACAATAACTTAATTTTTTCTTAACTAAATAAACATGTAACTAACGGTCAACTTATTAAGACTGGATTTTCAATATTTTTTTATTCTCCAACTATTAAAGATTTAAACCACGTGTAGAAATTTATCTAAAAACCCACGTCCTAAATTTATGTGTCTTCATATTCAACAAATAAATATTTACAAGAATTCCAATTAATTGCTCCCAATTATACAGATAAAAATTAAGGACAACATAAAAGACGTTAAACGTTATCATATGAAAGTTTTTTTTTTCATGCAACTAATTTATCACGACGTCTACGTCCAAAGTCAGTTGCGATTAAAACGGAAACAAAGAACAAAAATCAAAATTAATCTTTTTCTTTTTGAGGCCCGATTTATTCACCTTCAATTAAATTTATCAATGGGAATAAATCGCCAGATAAATTTAATTGGAGGTGAATAAATCGGGCCTAAATAATACAATTGAAGTCACTTTGTTGCATTTAAATAAATTGAATTTTTTGTGGACGTAGAATAATCGTCTTGAAAGATATCTAAATATCTAAATGAACAATAATAGGATTTGTTTTAAACAATCAAAAAAAAAGCAAAGAAAAAGTAATGCGTAACGTGTTAACTAATGATGACGAAATACTTTCAAATATTTTCCTTGTTACAAGGAAACGAATCTAACCTTGATTCATTCCGTAGAGAATAGTCAAAAATCATTTTCATTTCGAGATTGTTTTACTCTGATTAAATTATTTAATCGTTTTAATAAAAGGAGAGCAGATACAAACAGGCGGACACACTTCATTATACGAGTATTAGAACATTCTTAAACCATTCACATTTTGCCCTCAAAATAAATTAAAGTTTTTCGACAATCCAATTTAATTACATCACGACTCTCAAATAAAATGCAGCATGAATAATTAGGATTAGTTCTGATTTAATCCTTTGCACTCGAAGTTCTTTTTAATCATATTATGAGCTGCTCGAAGCTATTTTAATAGAAAAAAACATATTTACATACAAATAAATAAATTATACGTGCATTGTCATTATGTTATAAACTGAAAATGATTTGCGTATAAATAATAACGGCTCCGTAGCGGAGCTCTCGAGTTTGCGGACAAATTTTAAATGGTTCCGTTACGGGGCCTTCGAGTGCAAAGGTTAATAATAAAATATTTCCAAAACAAAAATACAAATGTACTTTTCCTTTTCAGAAAATGAATCTTCTATATTTCCTATGTGCTATATTCTCGGTGGCACTAGCAAAACCGGAAGGTTACTATCAACAACAATACCAATACCACAGTTCCTCATCATCATTCAAAAATAACGAATTGCAGCGCAAGACTGATGATGAAGGTTTCTACGCAAAACATGGCGATTTGGCTGGGAGAGTTGAGCCAAAAGTAAACGCTTACACCCAACACACCGACTACGTAAATCCGAATCTGCAGAACACTTACACCGATCTCAATGGAAAATACACTGGAGGATTAACGGAGCAGGAGCTTGCTCAAAGAGCCGAGAATAGTTTTGCCCAATATGGTGCAGGTCAGTCGGGCCTTTCATCCAGCAGCCAATACGGTAGCTCCGGTTCTAGTTATAAAAGTGGCTTAAGCTATGGAACTAGTGGAATTAGTAGCTCGAACTATGGAACTAGTGGAACTGGTAGTTTAGGATCAGGTCTTGGATATGGACAACAAATACATGGAGCTGATGATCTACATGGTAGTACAAGCGGAAGGCGCAATCAATATTCATACTCTGGCGCATACAGTGTGTCAAGCGGAAATTTGAATCGTGTAAGGGGAGGCGACTACGATATTCAATCTAATCTTGCACATTTAACACAACAACTACAAGATGATCTTTCAAGACAATTACAATCGGCTATTTCACGTCAACAACAAAGTTCTTCCTCTCAATCTCACTACGTTTCAAGCAGTAGTGGTTCTAGTGCTGCTTATGATACCGAATTGCAAGCATTAGAGCAAGAGCTGCGGGCTAATTTAACTAGAGAACTGCAGGAGTCGTTACGTAAACAATATGGAACGCAAGGTAAAAGAGGTTCCTACAGTTACACCATAACGAGTGGCACGTATAATCCAACTCCTAACTACAACAACCAAGAATTGGTAGACCTAACCACACAAGTTGAAGGCAATCTCTTGAAGCAACTGCGAGAAAATTTGAAAGCTCAATACGACCAAACTTCTTACTCTACAAGTAGCAGTAATCGTCAGCAATCCACATACCACGATACTAATTACGGCGGTAACGGAGGTCAACGTGTGGTGTACAAACCATTTACAAACTACGATACTTCTGCTTCAACCTATGGGGGTCAGACTTATTCAACCTCAACAGTGGACAGAACTCCTGTGGTAAACCCTTCGATACGATTGGTAGATGTAATTCAACCTGTACAGAACGAGCTAGACTTACAATTAAACGACGCGTTAAATGACTTGGAACACCGATACTTAATATCAGAAGTGTACACATACGACCGGCCAGATTACGACATTATTTTACAAAACTTAAAAAACGAATTGCGCCGAAATTTAACTGAGAGTTTGCAAAGAGCTTTGTATAAAAGTTACGGCACTCAAGAACAA
This sequence comes from Dorcus parallelipipedus, assembly GCA_958336345.1. Taxonomy (NCBI): domain Eukaryota; kingdom Metazoa; phylum Arthropoda; class Insecta; order Coleoptera; family Lucanidae; genus Dorcus; species Dorcus parallelipipedus. The sequence goes on from OY284475.1 coordinate 48,791,582, forward strand.
CAAGGTGCATACGTCTTTTCCACCAGAAGGATCACCGCAGGGGAGCAAGTTGCTAACTACAAGTACGATGACTTAGAAAACTTAAAAAAACAGGTGGAAGATAATTTACTACAGAAGCTGACCCAAGTAATAAACGATCAAAAGAGTAGGTACACGACGAGAGTCCAACATTCTTCAGTGTCGTACGAAAGCAGAGGCACTCAATACACAGGAAGCAGGCCCAGCACGTCCCAAACGGGAGATGACAGAATATATACCTCTCACGCAACTTTTCAACCAAGTAGGCAAACCAGCGAAAGCCAAACTCGACAATCACAGTCAGGATATAGTTCCACGGGTCAGACTTCCTATGGTTACAGACCCTCAGGTTACAACCAACAATTAAATGAAACGCAGGCTCAAACTGGTCAACAAACTCAATTTCAATATGGTTATAATCCAACTTCTGATTATCAACCCTCAGGTTCAAGACCAACAGTTGACCAAGGTACAACAGTTTATGGGTATTACCAACCAAGTTCACAAAGCAGTAGTGATACATCATATCGGTACGCAAGCGGTACCAGACAATCAGGTATTGAATACACATCGGGAAATGTGCGTTCAGATGCAGATCAGCAACTTCAATCCATACAACAAGAGTTACAAAACGACCTCTCACAACAAGTCCAGAATGTTATTAGCCAACAACGCGCGCAAACTAGCTATTCTTCTTCATCTTCCAGTCATTCTTCTTCCACGAACAATCAGGTAATCAATGACTTATCTGAGGAACTCAAAAGGAATTTGACTCAAAAATTGGAGGAGTTACTGCAACAACATTATGGTAGACAGGGTATCCGGGGAGGATATTCATATTCAATTACAACCGGAGGAAACTACAACTCAAAGGCCAATTACAACAGCCAACAGCTTGCTGAGTTAACTGCGCAACTTCAAGAGCAACTGCTGCAACAGCTCCGTGAAGGTTTGACGAAGCAATCTTATCAATACAGCGCAAGCTATAAACCAATTGTGGCACATGGTAGTTACAGTTCAGGGTCAAGTTCTTATGGAAGTCGCTATGTTGCCGGATCAAGACAATTTGGTGCTTCCAGCTCCTTTGGTACTTCCGGTTATGGACAGACATCTGGAGGCACTGATAGTTTGCTTGGAGAAGACTGTATGCAAAGCGATGATAACTTCACGAAACACGAAAACGAGGACTTACATCAAACGACACTAGATGAAAGCAAACCCGGCAGAGGTGACATTCCTCAAAAACCGGAGAATAGTGAAGAACTTACTCAGCAAGTCATTGATGATACTCAAAAATTGGTTGAGTTAAACCAACACACTGAAGATGTCGATCAAAACTCTCAAATTAATCAAAATTTTTATTCACAAACTGAACAACAAACAGCAGATAGCACCGAAGAGGGCCAACAACAAGAAGCTGTAGTTGATTTGGAGGTCGAACCCGAAAATGAAGATCTCATTCTGCAAACGCACGTACAAAAACCTAATCATTTTTATGGCCAACAAACTGAAGACCAGTCCCAGCAAACTGAACATGATTTTGGGCAAATATTAGAGCAACAAGCAAGCGCAATCGATGCACAACAAACTGAGGATGGATTTGGAAAACTCATAATAGGCAGCCAACAAACAACTGACGCACAAGCTGAAGACGGTGTCGGTAAGCTTATAATTGGCAGTCACACAAATGATCAGTCAACCATCGATACACAAGGTACTCTGCAATTATCTCATCATGAAAATTTAGATGGTTTATCTCAGCAAACTGAAAACTTAGCACAACTGACTGAAGACTTTGGGCAACAAACTCAAGATTTAACTCAACAACAAGAAGATTTAACGCAACAGCAGGAAGATCTAACGCAACAGGAAGATTTAACACAACAGCAGGAAGACTTAATACAACAAAGTCATGGTGTAATTCATACGGGTCATGTAATTCCAGTTGTACCTTTAAATACAGAAATACCCCATTACCATCAACCTGGAGGATATCATACAGTCATATTAGATCATGGATCACAAAATAGTGATTTATCTCGGCAAACTGTAGATTTGACTCAGCATTCACAGGATTTCGCACAAAATACTGGCGTGGAACAAGAAACTGAAGCCATTATACAACACAACAGTTATAGGAGTCCATACGCCAATCGAAACAGAGTGTATGGAGTGCCTGGATATTACCAAAACGAAGACGAACAAATTACTCAACAATCAGAAGGCTTATTATCACAGCATGCAGAGGATTTGCAACAACATACAGCTGATTTATCACAGCAAACTGAAGATTTCACTCAACAAGCAGAAAGTTTATCTCAGCAAACTGAAGATTTTTCTCAGCATTCAGATGACCTGTCTCAGCAAACTGAAGGTTTAACTCAACAACAATTAGAATTAATTCGTCAATCTCAAACTGGTGGTGTGTACTCACGAGACCCTCTTTACAACGTGAATTATCATTCAAGTCAATCATCTTCTCACTCAGCAAGTTCTAGTTCTAATTCACAACAGTCTCAAGCATATTTCTCTTCATCACATCCTAGAGTAAACTATGCCATACCCCAACATGTATCACTCGAGTCTGCAGGTGATTTAGAACAACAGCAAGTACAACTACAAAGAGCTCACGTTGTGCAAGATGTGAGTCCCCAAGCTCAAAATCCCATAAATTTCTATAGTAGTAGCAGCAGCAGTAGTAGCAGCAGTAGCAGCAACAGCAACTCAAGCCACAGTAGTTATTCAAGCAATGGATATGGACCAGCACAAAGCATTATTCCTTTAGATCATCAGACACCAGAACTTCAAACTATAGCCAAAATTGAACAAATCGAAATTACTTCCACAACAAAAAAACCAGGCTTTTGGAAACGTTTGGGTTCCAAAATCAGCGATACATACAAGTCAGCAAAAGATAAAATTTCAGAAAAAGTAGGTTAAGGCTTTAATTTAAAATTTATTTCTAGTTGTACCATTAAAAAACGATCGAAAATTAATAAAAAAATATTTTTGTATTAAATATATATTTTCTTTTTATTTAAAATTTGAAAAGATAAGTATGCTTGTGATATGCGAGAAAAATAAGGCTGCCTTCTCCATTCTTCTTTAAATTCACAATTATAAACAAAATTCTAGCAGCTTCTTTTAAAATCTCGAGGAAGAGAGTTTACACTAACTTTTTTTTAAAATTTTGTAAAGGTATGATAAAGAAATTAATTAATGATTTTCCCCATCAGTTTCCATTTCATTCGAGTTTTTAACTTAAGTATACAACACGTTCTCTTTAAATTTGATGTGATGATTCACAATTAAACTTGCTACATAAATTCAAATTATTCAAGTAAGAATGCTTAAATACTTGAAAAAAAAAATTCTCGACAATATTAGTGGTGTCTTAATCAATGTCGGTTCTTCAATGACTTGCCAACCGGCTAATTATAAAATTAATATTTTAATGATTTTAAGCCAACTTTAGGCGTTTTCGTTAATTCGATCGGAACGCTATTTTTCTCACTCTCACGTGTACTAAAGGCTCAGTCAGAATTGAATTAGTGCAGAAAATTAGTGCAAATCGGTACTGCAGATTGGCCGTGTAAATGTTTGACAGACGTATTTTGATGTGTCTATTCACAATCAACAGACGTTTTGCACTAAGTTGATTGTGAATAGATACATCAAAATACATTTGTCAAACATTTGCATGGCCAATCTGCAGTACCGATTTGCACTAATTTTCTGCACTAAGTCAATTCTGAATGATACTTTAGTCTCTTAATGTTCTCTCTCACATTTCTACTCGGAGCGAATTTTCGAAAACGCCTTTAATGTTATAATTTAATCAACTATCAAATGTATTGTGCCAGTATGCTAATTATATAGTACAGTGAAATTCTTGCACTCTCTGAATACCAAAAGCTACACATCCACATGTTAGCTGTCTTTCTGTAAGTTTTTGAGTAAGATGGGATTTTTTTGTCATAATACCTCAAGTTTATATGTAAATAAATACTAAGCTAATCGGATGTTTTGAAAAATTATCTGGCTAGTCAATTCGTATGTCTCTAATGGTTAGTTAAATATTCAGTGAGCCGATACGTGTAGTTTTAACATCAGAAATGGAAACAGTGTTCTTCTAGATTCTAGAAAGTATAGATTCATCAAGTCATCCCCACATGGCCGAAAATTTGCAAAGTTGCCATTGATTTAATAAAATACATAAGTGCTAAGATAACTATAATTGTAAGGTTGCCAGTTTTGTCTTAAACAATGCAGCAAACTTGAACAACAAATGAGAAAAAAATTGTGGAGGGTCTGGATTAGGTACACCATTATAACATACGAGTTTTCTGACCATATATTGAGTTCGTTTGCTGAAGGTTTGGATAAAACACACGTAAAAGGCATGTAATTATTCTAATTGTGAAATACCCATTTGCCAAATACTGGGTACAAAAAAGGAGGGAGGGGCAAAAACACAAGACATTTGATGGAATAGTTTCCAACTACTTTGAGGTTTATATCAATGAGAGGCAATAGATGCAAATCTAGGAGGAAAACTGATCGTGATTTTTCAAAAAAAAAAAAAATCGAATATGTATCAATGACATAAGAAAGGCCAAAGATTTTTTTATAATCTCTTAAATCCATAGATATAGTAAAAATGGTTGTCGTGTACGCTAGCCGTAAAGACTCCAAAGACTCCACCAACATTAGAAAAGGACGCTTACCCTAAATCAGCTGATTAGACAATTTAAGCGATTTATGCCCGGTTGCACCAACTTTTTAAGCAGAGCTTAAATTTAAGTAGTGTTTAGACTGTGACGTTATTTATAGATTTAACAAAATGTCAGTCCCATTTTAATTGATACTTAAGTAGAAGTTTAATGCCCGGTTGCACCAACTTGTAACGCGCCTCCCCTTAATTACTGCTAACTACGGTTATTAATTAATACTGACAAGTAAACAGACAAATAATTTATATAAGTAAATACTAATTACGGACCACTGAAACTTCTAAACTAAATTTATGATGGTAAAGGTTCGGTCGTATACCTACTGACGGCTGGGCGCCTCTAATCATTCAATACAACAGATGGTATTCTCGGGTGGATGACCCTAACGAATGCACCGATGCCGCAATCACTTTCGCTATGACCTAATTATGATCCCATTATCAATTGTAAATGACCCTACGTGTTAATCACCCAGATTCTTTGTTTGGTGCGACAGTATAATTAGCTTTAACGAGGAAATAGGCAGGTTGATAATGAAAAACACAACAATTAAATTTTAATTAATTATTTATTGTAATACATATTGATACGGAAAAAAACTCCGCTTCTCCTCTTCTATAGAATCAGAGAAATTGAGTGTAAAAATCCTGGTTGTTTGAAATTAATACAATTAATCAAAAAATACGATTTTCAGAAATACAGTGTGACTTTCGTAGCAGTTTTCGACTTCGGGTGTCGGCGTGATCTAAATTCCTCCGATTTACACCGTTGGTGGTATAATGTTATACAGATGTTTTATTGGAGGGTTCCACTCCTGATTTATCAGTAATTAATTGAGATTCAAGGTTAGAGTCTTAGTACAGCGTCTGTAACTCTGCTGACATTCAAAGACTTGTTCGATTTAATAAACCAACGCACAAAGTGTCTTAGTAGGACGACAGTGTACTTAATTAATGGAGTTAATTAATTAGTCAGATGTTTTGGCAAAGTATGTGATTCCTGCCGCCTTCAGCGCTCAATCTGCAGGTAAATCAAAAGTAATCACCCGTTTTTTAACGATTCCCCTTGGGGAAATGTTGGAGTAACCCCTTCTCTAATTAACATAATTAATTAAGGTCGATGGGTAGGGACTTTCCCAGCTACTTCCAATCGCCTTGAGAGAGTGGCCCTTGGCACCTTTTTTCAAATCTCTCTCTTCGTCGTTTTTTCCGTAGGCTAAACTCAGAGGTGGGTACTATTTCAAATTAATTCATTTCAAATGCCGGTTGAAAATACAAAATGGTATTTTATATTTTTTATTTTAAATAATGATGGTGAAATCATTTTCTATTTTCTATTTTAAATAGAAATTAAAGGTATTTTGTATTTAAAAATAAATGGTTATGAGAAGCAGTTTTACAAAAACCATAACCATCGTACGTAAACGGAACGAATTTTTCTTTTTTCTTTAATTCTTTTTCAGCAGTGTTCTCCAGCAAGTTTACGCTTCTATTGTTTTTCTTTTCTTTTTCACGTTAATTAGGGAATAAATAATAACTTAATCTCATATCTCATCTTACAACAGATTAATTATTTTATGCTTTACATACCTACTATATGTTTACCTCACTGCGCTAAATTTGTATGAAGGGCTATTGGCATTATTTAGTTTTGTTATGGTTTCGGTTTAGGGGTAGATCTGGGTGCTAGCTTTGCTAGTAAACCTGACCCTAGACCGTTTAAGCACCTTATTTGTTTACCACTTGTACCCTATGTTGCAACAATTTGTATGCATGTGTGCTTAATAAACGAATATTATTATTATTATTATATTAAACAACGAATGTAATTTTGTAACTATGATTTGTTTTACTCAAAAAGTGAACTATCGTATACACGAACGAATACCGAAATAATACCCCTTCCGCACCTCTTGTTTAGCGCAATGAACTTGTCCGAATGCCCCGAACGTATTTCGGTTTTGTGTCGATTATGATTTTGTTGTTTTGACTGGCTATTAATTTTGAAAGAAATTCTTGAGTCAGCAGTCGTGCAGTGGCTTTCAGTTGTCGCAAAACTTTAAATATTTTCGACAATTATAATAAAACCACTGACGAGTCAAAAATTTCTTTCAAAATTTTAAATAAAAAAATTGAAAACTATTTTGCATTTTTTTAGTTATTTAAAATAAGTATTTTATATTTTCCATTTTAAATAAAAATTACAAAACATTTTCCATTTTGTATTTTAAATAGGGGATATCAACTTATTTTGTATTTTCTATTTTAAATAATTTGTATGGACTATTTTACCCACCTCTGGCTAAACCTATCTACCCCCTAATTGCGCAAGGTCCCTTCGACTGTTTTTCCTGGTACTACACTATGGGTGTTTTTGACCTTACAGTCTCGAGGCAGTCGCTTATCATTTACCTGCAAATCTCACAGCCAAGACAACCGGTTGACCCTCCCACACATACAGGGTGTGAAAACCTTGGTCAAGAAAATTGTCAGGAATGTATGACCAATTGTCTGGATTATAATTTACTTGAGAAAGATCCCCTTAGATTGTGATGGTTTCTAACGTACACTGTACGGAAGTCCCAAGTAGATGTAGGGAATGACAAATTGCCGTTGATTAATTAAATTAACGAACTCGGCTAAAAGTTACGAACGCTGACCAATCAAAGCTTTTATATATGAAAATCACTAATGCGTTTTAATACTCGCAGTAAGGTAAATAAAAATAGTTTGATTTAAATTCTCTAAATGTAATGATAATAATGGACTTTACTGACTCTTTCGACAACGAATTAATGCAATTTAAATTAGTCTCGCTCTATTTATGCCACCAAGGATGCGATGGAGAAAATACAAATAAATGCAAATTACCAATACGTGTTAATCCGAGAACACTCGCGCACGAATCACTTTCATTCTAATCACTCGCGGCACTCGCGGCGCCCGTGTGGTATTTTAATTGCTCTGTTTCACTAAATTTCACCGTGCCCGAATAAATGATTTAACAAGCAACCGAGTTATATAAAGATACAAATTTGAATAAGGACTACAAGCGCCTAAGAAAACTGCGGAATCAAATTCAAGAAAATTCAATTCGACCGCTTCCGTCTAAGCGTAAAAATTATCTGCCTTCTACGCGTCTTTTTGCTTAACATGAAAACAATTAAGCTCCGCCCTCGGACTTGCAGCGAAAATTCAAAATCACCTCAGCCAATCCCGTTCGTGGTATTTTTGGTTCACGTGCTGCCCTTGCAGATGTTAGAAAAATTAAGAGCACTTTACTACTCCCTGGGGGTGTTTTGTCTCCCGAACATTTATAAATTATACTTATCCAGATGTATAAGTGGACGTTTTTAACAGGTCTGTTTCCTGGCTGAGACAAAACAGGTCACCATTACGACGAAACTCACCAATGTAACGTGATATCCCCGTACATGTGGCTCGCACGTTTGCAATTTTGACTCGACAATCTATACATAAAAATTTAGAAAAGCAATTTGAAATGTCAAACTGGATTTGTTTATGGTGTTTGTATGACTCTATCGCTGTGGACGTCGCCAATTCCCAGACGGAACGGACAGTGACATGTTTCAAAATGACTGAAGTCTGGTCTTTGTGATTCCGGCGAGTATTTAAAATTTTAGAAAGCATTCAACCACATGTGCCGATGATCTATTTATTGTGCTCCTGGGTGGGCAGGATATACAGCACGTCGGTCCCGGTGACGCCAATGGTCAGTGAATTACTGCTGCAAGTCCGAGAAACGAACATGTGTTTTTATTGAAATCAAACATGCAGTAATCGCTTTTTATTTTTAAAACAAATTATCGAAACTTTTTAAGCAGAACTTAAATTTAAGTTGTAAATGTGACATTTACGTATGGTCAGTATAATGTCAAATACATTCTGATTGACATTTAGACTTCAACTTAAGTATCAACTGGAATGTGACTAACATTCTGTTAAATCTATAAATAATATTATAGTCTAAACGCCACTTAAATTTAAGCTCTGCTTAAAAAGTTGGTGCAACCGGGCATAAATGTCAATCAGAATGTATTTGATATTATACTGACCATACGTAAATGTCACAACTTAAATTTAAGCTCCGCTTAAAAAGTTGGTGTAGCCGGGCATTAGACTCACTTGAATAAAGGCAAGATATAGATTTATTTCATGCAGTTGAAGTATGAAAAAATGAATGGCTGTTTTGGACAGTGTAAAAGGGGATAGAACTTTACATCAGTATCAGCGGCTTAGAAAATGATTATGAACCCTAACAACTAAGTATTCGGACGACAACTGATTTTATAAAAATTGTTCTCATATATTAAGTAGACACAATATAAACAATTTAAAAATTAATAGGCGAAATATTAATTAGAAAATATATGTCGTCAAATAAATCTATACAATATTTTTTAATAATTTTAACCAGAAAAATTAACAGATATATTTAAAATAACTGTCTGTCCGAATATTTAGTTGTTAGGGCTCGTAATGTAACATTTTCCCACTTTTTAGTGTTTATTTCTGATATCTGAATGAGTTAGTAATCAGCGATGGGGGGAAATAATTCCCCACTACGCTAAGCAATAGGTGACCAGGGTATCGGCGGGGTAGTCGGCTTCGTTCCACAAAATATGAAATTGTGACGGCCTAATCGTTTTGATGCTGTTCATAACGAATTAAGTCGAAAATTATTATAAATATTAATTTAAAAAGGCTTGTTTTTCAATTTTAAATGGTCTCGAACTTGTACGACACTGTTAAACGCTAATAAACCAACATGAACTAACTCGTTTTTAATTTCGTTGATACGATTGAGTCAGTTACATGCTGGCACTTGTTTGTCTGAAACATTGAAGGTTGGGGTCAAGCTTTCGGCAAGCTCGTGCCTATCGCTGAATTAGTTCATTGAAGAAAATATCATGGAGAACATATCTAATGAAGAAAATATTCCTTCTATGTTTGAAAAAGATGCCAGAAGCACAAATAACGGAAATTATCAATTTCCAAGTTTTGGGATTTCTATCGATATACTACACTGATGAAAATGGGAGTAAACTTACACTATTTTTACATTGAAATTCAATGTTATTTAAAGTAAATGTTTAATATTACATAGAACTCAATGTATTATTACTTAATAATAGTAAAATAACATGAAATTTCGATGTAAAAAATTTTACTACCATTTTTATCAGAGTATGATCACATTTTTTAGTATTTTGCCCGAAAACACAGTTTTCTTGAAGTGTGTCTGATTTGGCTTGCAATTTAATTATTAAAGCGTTGAGAAAATGTCCTGAAACAATATGTAAAGCAGCCCTTTTTTTCACTCTATAATTGTAGTAGTACTCCCACATAGCACAAACATCTAGGAGATATCTAATGGATGCCGTTCACATCCATATGTTATGTCCAATCCATATAAAATATCTACTGAATATTTGACAAATATTCACTGTGGATATCAAATAATGGATATCTAGTAAACATTCACAATGGATATAGAAGAAAAAGTAAACAATGTAGGTACATATTAAATACTTAAAAACATTGAAATGTTTGGATATTCCAAACTGTATATAGTAATTTTGAATCAAAGTAGCGAACGAAGAAAAATTCTATGTCTTACAATTTTTTCTAATTAAATTGGTACGACCAGTTTCAGCTTACAGGACAGTCTTCAGACAACATATTACACAGTTAAGAAATGTTTGTACACAATATAAATTTAACTTTAATGCTCCTTTAGATCGAAACATTGTATCAATTAGATAAAATAAATTTTGTCGTATAATACTCTGCAGTTTATTAGACGTTCCATAAACATCGACAGGGATGTTTTATGTATGTCTATATGTTAAATATCTAACCTGTTATGGATATAAAAAGAACATTTGGATATCCACTGGTTCTCCACTAGATATCCAAGATATCCAGAGGATATCATGGATATCCAAGAAGATATCTACAAGACATCTAACGCATATCACTGTGCTATGTGGGCTCATTGTTATTTCTGATAGGATCCAGCAGATTAGGCAACGAAAAAGTATCTAAATTAGTGTTTCTTTTTAAACATTACAATGCTTATAAAAATATATTTTTATATGTTACATTAATCAATGATTATAAAACTTTTTGTATAGGTACGTAACAATAATGTAATAGATTCAAAAAAGAATATTGCCAAGTAATACCAAGTAAAATCCTATACATATTTTGTTTATATTAAAATGATTTTAGGTTTTGTTTTTGTGAATAAAAATTTTGGCTAGCTTGACGCCATTGCGTCAAAGTTCGCGGAACAGATATGCCATCTTCAGTTGGTAGACTAACGCACATAAAAAAAAACTGAGCTAAATATAGACTACTTAATCATGACTTTAAGGCCCAGTTGTACAATTCCAGCTTAACTTTAAACCAAAGCTTAAACCCTTAACAATTAGAGTTAGAGTTATAACTTTGTCTTAACTTTACTGTAAAATAGCATCAAAGAGTGCAATGATGTACTTTTCACTTAAGCTAAGACATGTCATCCGGATTTCATGGCAAAAGTTGATAAACAATTTTAAAAATCACTCAGTATTACTCATGCATAGTGTTGCAAATTTACTGGTAAATTATATAATTTACTTAATTTACCGGATTATTAACCTGTTAATTAAACGGTAAATAAAGTAAATAACAAAATGGAATAAAACTGGTGTTATTGTATTGCTTTTGACTTGTCCTTTTAGAAAAGACCAAATTCAGCTATGTCACAATCTTTATTTTATGAGAAAATAAAATTTTTCTAGTTATTAAGAATAGTAATTTAAAGGTTATGTATTGGTCTAATGTTAATGAACTTATAATTAAAGATGAGCGATACAAAATGTATATGTAAAATGTATATCGAATTTGAAACGGTTTTTGTATGGTTATAGCGAATTTCGTACGACTGAACATCGGGTACTAATTAGGGATGCGCATGCGCAATATCAGGTTTTAGATATCGCTAATCGATTACTTTAGAATGTCGATTAGGCAATTACGAAAATTAACCCGATGGATACATCGTACTCTATTTTTCTCACCCTTACATGCACTAACCCCTTTATTTTGTAACTCATAACGACATCGTTACATAACGATAATCGTTAAGTGACATATTTTTGACCAGTCAGTAGGTACATAGAAATGCGTTATATCTAAGTACTGATTGGTAAAAATATGTCACTTAACGATTGTCGTTATATAACGATGTCGTTATGAGTTACAAAATAAAGGGGTTAGTCTCTTAATGTTCTGTCTCACATTTCTAACCAGGTTATCAACCGGGTGAATTTTCGTAAACGCCTATTGTAGTTGCGAAGTTTGATTGGTGTATGTTTTCTGATATTTTCAATGTTAAACATGTTGTTTACCCTTTCGTTGGTACCAGCAGAGGTCGCCTGCTTTGTTTGATTTCGCGAATATCGACGCAAAATGAAGAAAACATTTGAATTGCGTTCCCCTTAATGATTTTTATGAAAATATTATCGATAATTTTTCGCGCCCCTGCTACCGATAAATATCGATATATCAAAATTTGTTGCGTCACAATTACCCTCACCATCTAAAATTAATACTTAAAAAGTTTAGTTGCAAGTATGTGTCTCCAAATTATTGGCGACAAATTCAAAATAAATAACCATGCGGTGGATAACTTAATTTACCGGGTGCTATTAACCGGATAATTAACCAGTTAATAACCGGTTTATAATCCAATTTACAACACTACTCATGCATAACATAGAACCTTATAATTCCGAGGTAGCGAATTGTTGAAATAATTAAAATTAAAACATCAACCTCCATATGTTTAATGAAGTACAAGTCAGGTACAAATCTTTGAGAGCAATGATGAGCAAAATTTATTTCTCTCGACTGTACAACTGGGCCTAGTTATCAATTTAAATCAGCTCAATGCCAGCGAAAAAGAAAGCACTATGATACACTCAACAAGTACAATTTCATTTTGTCAATACAGTTATCTTTCTTATTAAGTTATTAAGAATGAAAATGCAACGTGACCACAAAATTGTCGCATCTCACACAAAAATTCTCGAAATATATAAAAATATCATGAAGGGTACATTTACTAGTAGTGTCATTCACATAGAATGCTTTTAATAGACAATCTTACCTCAGGCAAACTTCTGTAGAAACGTATATACTGTTGTTGTTGTTTTAGATCTGCAAAACAATAATTTTTAGGTTAGGACGATGTGAACCATATATTTCGCAAAAAATTACGGAAAGAATTGGACTTACCTAAATTAAGAGCATGTAGAGGTTCTACATTGGTCATTTTAAGGCTTGTTTATTTAAAATTAGCAAATTATGAAGAAATTGAAGCGTATTGATATTTTGCCGCCTAAAATATACGTTATAAAACCAGGACGGCAAATTTCTAATCGTGAAATATTCCTACATGCTGAATCTTATGCTGAGTTCGATAATTCCTCCGCGCTCACTCTATTCACTCTTCGAGAACTTTTATCTCACATTTACGTATATCAAAACTGCTGCGCTCTCACTCTTTTTTTTCCATTCCGAGCTCAACGTTGGAAGAAAGAATAATCTGTATATTGTCCGTCTCAAAATCAAAAAACCGCCAACCTCACAATTTACCTCGTAGATAACAGGTAATCAATATCTTTTCTAATCAAGTGACCTATGGAAATAAAATCATGTGTCTTTAATTAGTTCATTATATCAAATGCCACTCGAATTACTTATTTATATTGCATTTCTATACAAAACTATAGGAATGCAATAAAAATAATTCAAATGGCATTTGAAATAATGAACCAAACAAAGATATAACTTTTTTCCATAGGTCACTTGATTAGAAAAGATATTGATCACGCGTTATAACCGGTAACGCTGCCGCATGTGCATGGTGACAAATTTACGAGGATAAAAATTTTAACTGAGGGGTTTAAAAGATTTCTGCGTTTTCGCGGCACCACAAGGCTTAGGACAAATTAAATGTTAATATGACATTTTAAATTTTGAGGCTAAGTTACTGACAAACATAAGGCCTGTTCGATAGCTCTGCACTTTCTACACTTTTAATACCTTTACCTGTGCCTTTACCAAGGTTACTAAAAAGACAAGGTTGCCTGGTAACTTTCAATGTCACCACAACGTCACTCAGTAGGCCCATTTAATGCATTTACACAAATAGATGACCTACTGGATGGAGCGTAACTCCACGAGTTACCAGGCAACCTTCTCTCTTTAGTAACCTTGTGCCTTTACCACCCTTTACCACAGACTTTACTCTTTTTTTCTCTCTCCTACTTATGTTATATTATATACATCACACTCTCTCAGGTGCTAAAAGTGTAGAAAAGTGTAGAGCTATCGAACAGACCTAGGTCCATATTCATAAACAAAACTTACGCTATGGGTTCACTAAAACATTGTGAATATCCATTTATGTACTGCAAAGATTTCTTTTATGGAAAATATTGATAAATTGTACTTAAACCCATATTAGTTGTGCGTCTGCAACACGTTGAAATGCGTATACTGGTGCTTAAAATTATTCGGACGACCGGCGCGGGCGTGACCGCCTGGCACTGTGGAAGTTTACTACAAGGATTATATTCGAACGATTTTATTGCTTTTCATTCGGATACTTTTAAGCACCAGTATACAGATCATGAATTATGAGCCCAAGTTTTGTTTATGAATACGGGCCCTATATGGCCCTGTATTTGCATCTCCTTTTAACTATAATAACATGAAATGGAATGGATACGTTCAGTGTGTACCAAAAAATGCGCACTAGTGCGAACAATCGAAAATGCTGATTTTAAATTTGGTAAAGCGGGGCACAAAATCCACCGGGGTGAGAGCGGGGGCCAAGCCTTCGAAAATTATCCAATTTTTTCTTAAAAAAATTCCGCTAAGTCAAGAAAGTCCTCTCTATGCCATTTGACAGTAAAAAAAATTGTTCAAAAAAATAACAGAAACAAGAAAACTAAAAGAAGTAGGTATAGGGAATGCTATTACGTACCAATTGATGTAGAATTTGATTTTGTATCTCATGATGTAAAAACAGGGTGTTTCATTTACGAAAATTGAGTTTTGGGCAGTTAAATATAACGAGCTTCAACACCATATTGTGACCAGCCTGTGAATTTTTCAGGGTAAATTAGGATATGATTTGAAAGCCTGAACATTATACTTTCAAACGACATGCCACTTGAATCTTGAAATTTGAAAGTGTCGTAAATACATTCTCTTAAATGAAAAGTCACCAAAACAATTTTTTTAATAAATTTGAAGATATCTTATAATAGATTACATTTAGGTGTAGAGAAGCCTTAACACTTTCTATTTAGAATAATGTGTAGAATCTGAATTTGCAATAAAAAGTATAGCATTTCATTTAAAATAAGAAAGTTAACGGCGACTTCCGGTATAACCGTAAGTGATATAAAAGTGAAAATATTTTAATCGGAAAGATCACTTTCCCTTAGGGCAGTGTACTAATTTTCAGAATGTTTGTATATTCCCTTCCCCGAAAACTTTATACCCTTTTTATACCCTGTATAAAAACATGTAAAATTTTTCCTCGCCACTTATAAACAACTTGAATGAAAATGAAAAAATGAAACAATTAATTTACTTTTTATATTTATTTAATGATTTGCTGGGAGAACAATTTTCAGGCTTGATGTCAGGAAGAAATAAATTGGGGAAGAAGGGAACTTGTATATTGGATTCAACAGAAACAGCGATCATATTCCTAGAAATTATTTAAAGTGAATTCAATTTCCAAATTTATTATTTTTTTTTACACAACTAAGAGTACAAATATAGTTGCGTCCTATTATCTTTTTGTAATTATTTCTTATAAATCCTTATTTAAACGCACGATACATCTATAGTTATCTTAAAAAAAAACTGGTAACAAAACTTCTCTAAAGGCAATATCACAAATTAACAAACACAAGAAAATGATGACTAGTTCAAATACTCATTGGAACTATGCAAATATCACTTTGTGCCATTATTTCATATTTTAACAACTAACAACAAAATAATACTGAAAGTAAATAAATACTTTTGTCATAACAACACAAGAAAAACTAACAAAACAGGTAAGCCATGGTAACTTTTACAGACTTCAATTTGCAAGCTAATATAAAAGTTGTCACTTATTCACAATTAACATCAGCATAATAAATATATTTATATAATGTTTTCTATAAAGACTAGATAAACATTTAAGTTATTGGATGGTTTATAAATTGCACCTATAATAAAAGAATGTTTATTGTGAATAAGGGTGTAATTAAGCCTATTATTCTTAATATACAGGCTTTGCAGATTTCGGTGGTTGCCTTACTCTGCAAAAATGTTTTATGAAAATTAAACGTCGACATCTACGTCTAATAAAATGTTCCTCACCTATAATTGTGGACTTCAATAGTATTCCTAGAAGCTTTATTGTATCGGCCTTCCAACTCGGATTTCGAAACTCCTCTTACAGAAAATCCGTGTGGAGCCATTTTAACAACAATACGATTATTGTCAGTGTCTTGTTTTATCACATTTTTAACGGCTGCCTTTACCTGAGGGCAGATTGTAGGCTTAATATAATCTTGAGTAGTTCTCATGGGGCTATCAAGTTTCAGATCTAGTACATTCTCACCCTAAAATGTTTATTAAGTATCACAAAGACTTATATTTAAATGAGGGTACTTACACGATATCTAATTCCAGTTGTAGGTATGGCGTGTGTTATGGCATAGTCGGATATTGGACGTCTGTAATCATGTGCTAGTGGTCTCTCACCTGGTCTCAAATTATATCTTTCCTTTTTCAAGAACCAGTTATCTGTGTTTTCATCAAATTGTGCGAGATTAATTAGACGTGATCGTTCTTCAGCCGGAACAAAGTTGTCAATAATGAGGAATTTCTGTCTTAAATTCCTAAAAGAATTGAATTTGACACTCTAAGCTATTACTGTTAATGTAAAGTAGTGCCTTACATAGATGCCTCATCGTTTGCATCTGCTAAATCCTGACGTTCTTTTAAGTACTGGACATGATTATCTTTAATCTCTTGTCTCATCGACTGCAGTTTCGTGTGTAAGCGTTTCAATTTTTCTCTTTTAAATTCAACTTCCTGCTGAAGACTTTCAAACACTTGTTTCAATTCCAAGCAAGATTCTTCTTCTAATTCAAGGCGCTGCTGCATTTCAATCTCTCGTTTCTAAAAATTTTATGAATTAGCGCATTTTTTATTATTCTAAATAGGTCTTACCTTGCGTGCAGCAATCTCACTATTTTGCTGTTCAATGCGTACTTCATTTTCATTAACACTGTCGACAATATTCTTCCCACCGTGAACCATCTGTTTTTCTAATGTCCTGAGTTTCTTGCCAAGTTCATCTACTTCTAACTTGCTTAGTTCAAGTTGTTTCTCTTTCTCTTTTTTCTTTTCCTCCTTTTCATCATCGTCTTCACTTTCTGAATCGCTGTCTAACTCAAATTCCTCGTCGTTCAGACTAAGATTTTCAGGTAAAAGCTTGCCGTTACTTTTTTCCATGATAAGTTGCTTGAGTCTTTCTATTTCTTGTTGCAACTCAAGCATCTTCGTATCCTTGATATCTTCGTTTTTGATTGGTTGATTTTTAATCGATTTCGCTCGGTATGCATATCGTAATGTTATAATCGTTTCTTCGTAGTTCATACTTGCCGGGCCTACATTTGCTATCATTATCGTTTTACTGTTTCCGCCTAGTGAGTCTTGTAAAAGTCTGGTTAGTTTCGAGTCCCTGTATGGAATGTGTGCTGAATTTTCAGCTAGCGCGTAAATTACATTGCCTGAAAACGATTTTTAAGTAAATGCAAGTTTTGCAAAATTTTGTTGTACCTAATGAAGACAGGGCTTTATTAATTTTGCTAGCTTCTTTCAGTCTGTCTCCGGAAGCACCAGTTTTTGACTGCCTCTCACTTCCTGCTAGATCGACCAAATTTAATTTTCCAACTTTAACCGACTTTGATTCTGTCTGGGCCATTTCGATTGAAATCTGGAAAATTGCATGAGATCGAGAACTATGTTCATTCATATTCGTTGCTCCGGTTGTACGGTTGTGGTTACCAATCTTCATTGCCTTGACCATGTCTGCAGCGCTCTGGCAAGTTTGTGAATGAAGATGAGATACAAATACTCCTTGCCCGGACATTTCACGTAATTCTAACGATTTGGTGTTCTTTGATTTCAGAAGGTCTCTGTAATTATATAGAAAATCATCGTGAAAATTTTATTGGGAAACGGAACTTCTTTTGAAGCAAACAAAATGAAAATATGTGGAATGTGTAAGCATATCAGTTTTGAAAACGTTGATGGGAAGAAATTGCCATTAAAAAATATGTATTAGTAAAATAAAACTTAAGAAAGTACTTCAGTAGGTATTGTATTTAATACACTGTGTAACAGTAAAATTGTTTATTGGACTTTGTTTGGATAAAACAATAAAATTAGTCCTCCTGAAACGTACTAGGTGGTTTTTATTGTTCTCATGTCGGTACGTTAACAGTTACTGTCCTTTTTTTATTTTACCTAAGATTATGTGTTAATTTTATTCAAAAATGCCTTGCAAATATCTCCTAATTTATTTTGCTATGTTTGCGGATATTTAATAACAAAGAATTAAACAAAACATAAATTTGTACGGGAACTAAGTTTTTTGTGGTCTTGGCCCCTTGGGCCCCTCACGTAAGTTGGAGTAGTTTAGAAGGGTGGATGCTAGATGACTGAAAGATAATACATTTTGTAATTTTTAGAATTTGGAGAGAACCTACCAACTGTTATGACAATTGTCATTTTTGTTTAATTGACAATTTACACTTTAAAAAACGAAAGTTGCTGAACTTAGCTACAAGATGTTAAATCAAGCTACAATTTCTGCTTTCTCATTCTCTCCCATTTGGATTTTTTTGACCAAATTTGGGATTAGTTAGTGAAGAACATGATAAGCGTTCCCGTTTGGGCATTAGAGTAACTATGAGACTTTACATCCCTCCCCCGTAACTGGAATTGTTGCGCCCAGAATGATGACGAATCACTAATTTCTTCCTTTTGTTTGATGCGCCCCTATGAAGTCTGCGCCTCCACGAGCGGCTGGGGTTGCTAGGGCGCAGTGCATCAGGGCATCAAAGATATAGAAAAACGACATCAAAGACCCTGGTATGTTGTAAAGATGGGAGACTACATGGGAGGCTTCATTTGCAATCACAACAGTTCCTTTCACAAGCGCAGAAAACGATCCAAAATTAGTTTTGAAGTTACTTGTTAATTTAATTTACTCTTATAATTTTTGAATTAATTATTTGTTAATAAAATTTTGTTTTTCTTTTGTTTATTGTTAAAATTAAATTTTTTTAACTTAATAAAATTTGAAAAGAAAGACATTTCTTTTGTCTGTTTTTGAGGGTCCTACCGACACAATGAGGAAATATCTTGCATAGTCTTACTTAACGGAACCTAAACTTCTAATAAACATCAATAAACTAAAATAAACACGAACTTGATCAAATTTTGCTACCCAGTGATTATTTATTTGAAATTACAAAAAAGTCACTTAATTTAGTTGCTGATCAATATCTTTTCTAATCAAGTGACCTATGGAAAAAAATTATGTCTTTTTGTTTGGTTCGTTATTTCAAATGCCATTTGAATTATTTTTATTGGATTCCTATCGTTTTGTATAGGAATGCAATATAAATATATAATTCAAGTGGCATTTGAAATAATGAACTAATTAAAGACACATAATTTTATTTCCATAGGTCACTTGATTAGAAAAGATATTGATCACCTGTTATTAAACATTCTGGTTTCGTATTTTTTTATTATTATTAATATTATGCAGAGGAATTTTATGCTGAATAAAGAAACGCGGTACTATTAAAGTTGAAATTATTGTCATTCAAGATTAAATATTGCAATAACATTTAATGATTGTGATTACTTTTTGAGTGGTAGGTACTTACTGTGATTTGATCTCTTTTTTTAATCTAAATGAGTCTTATCTTTCTTGCGGCAATCTCCGACTGTGTACATTCAATTCAAATTTTATTTTCACTGATACATATTATCAATTCCTTTTTCGTCAATTTTTCTAACATCCATAGTTATTATTCTCATTCCTTGTTAATGTCAAAATTTTAAATTTAAAAAAGGCAAAGAAAGAAAAGTGAGGTTTTATCATATTTTGTAATTTTTTTGATTTGTTGTTTTCCGAAAAATTCTTATAAAAAATACTCGAGCAAACTATGAATTGTACATCCAAAACAACATAGTCTTCAATTTCTTAATTATACAAATACCCAGCCCTACACAGCCTTACTTTTGAAATATTTCTGTATGAAATTAATGTAAGTAAAAAATTGTTTAGTTTGCCCATTTGTCTTTAAAAACATTTCCGCAAATACATTTGATAAACGCTCACCCTAGGAAAGTATGTTTAAAGTTGTATCTGATCTTTTATACTACTAATTAACACTAGAGTTCCTTAGTGAAACAGAGTTAGGAACATTTCTCAAAGAGAGAATATGGTGTAGCTAGAGTAAATGGCCCCGTGTCCAAGAAGATTTAATAGGTTCTTGCCAAATAATTTTTGAGCGCTCTTTTTAAAGTAACCACTACTCTACATGAATCGCTAATTGCAGAAACGGGACATGTCACATTTTCAAAGTTCATGTTCAGGAAGTGAAAAAACTGTCTAATTTGTTTAAAACAAATGTTTTTTTACCTACGTTTCTGACTGCACTTTCTTTACAACTGTTGCCGTGGGTTAGTGTAGAGTCTCTTTGATTCGCATTTTTAAAATTAACGCACTTGTTAGTTTATCAAATGGACATGTCCCCCATTGAAAATGTGACATGTCCCGTTTCTGCAATTAGCGATTCACATATTGTTAGATGTTTTAGTTAAACGCATCATTAAATTAATAGTATGTTTTTTGGTTGTTATTGTAACTTTGTGATCTATCTGAAATGGTAAAATGAGTGTTATTAATTACATTAAAAAAATTATTGCCTTGAACTCTATAGACCCTTTGGCTTGTGGGCTCGAGTACACTGTCCCGCTGCCCCCTCCATTGTTACGCCATTGAGAATATGATATTTCTTTTCTAGTACTTAGAGAAAAACTATTCTTAATTTTTCTATCAATTGCTGTCAATTTGACAGATGTGCTTGAGCTCTGTTAATTAAGGAACTTTAGTTTACATGAATGTGTAATTCTGTCTTGTGAATAAATAAATTAATTTTCCTTAAATTTAGACAAATTTGAGACATTGGGTGAGCCACAGTGTTGCCAACTACTGACAGTTGTTTTTACCTCAAACTGGGACAAATATTAATTCTATGCATGTTTTTTAAACTATTTTTAAGCATTTTTGTTAAGATTTTGTCAAGAAATTTCCCTTTTTGCAATTTTAAGGCATAAAAATTACCACGAATCGGGAAAGTTCCAGCGAATTGGCAACACTGATTTCACATCTCTTCCAAGGATGGAAACATTAATCAAATTCCCTATTAAGTCTGATTCTACAAGGCCTAGTAATTTCTTGCTGTGCCACTGCTCAGTCTATTTACTTTCAGTTTACTATATTGGTAACTATATTTGTAGCTTCTACATTATTATTAATCTATGATTAGTTATGACTGAATATCCTATTCATTTTTAAGTGTTTTTACTTATTTAAATTTAAATACAATTTTGAAAGTTAACTTTATAGAAAATAGCAGAAATTTTAAGTTTAGTAATCAATTTACAAAAAATAAAATTAAAATTTACTAATAAGCATAAGTAGTAGAATTGCCTCTTGTAAAGATTGTTATGCACATATCTTTCTTAAGAACCTTGAGATATTGTATTACAAAAGTATATGGTGTACGATATCTAAGACATTTATTTATTACCGAGACTCAACATGATTTATGAGATAAGATTTTAAACTAGAACTTCTTTGATTAAATTTATAGGTGTGTTTGTTATCCTGCACTAGTGCAAACTAGTGTACACTTTTTTCTTAATACCTGTTTGGTAATATTCATTGCAGTTACACTACCTTGTTTGTTATGTTAGTGTAGTGTATTTCGTGTTACACAAACTACACCAGCACGGGAGAAAGAGTAACGAGTGCAGATAGGGTAGACATGCGCAATAGATTATTAAACGTCATTTGTGTGATCGATTGCACGTGGATATGTTTTGTTATCTCACAAGGAAATGCAAAATGAATTATTCAAAACGTAAAATACTCGTTTACAAATGTTTTTTTTTCGCCAGATGCGTTTACAACTAAAATAGACTGCCATGTATGCATTTTAATTCTATTTTGAAATAACATGTAAGATTTTAGGTTATAGTTGATGTTTACAAAGTTCAACGATTATAACACGTGGAAAAATAAACCGCACTAACTACACTCAAGCAGTTTGGTAGCACCAACTTCACCACTGTACACTTCCTACACTCACGTTACTGCACTTGTTACACGAATGCTATCTCGTGTAATATTACCAAACAGACCTTATATTATCACTTACGAATAATTTATTTGAAAGATCAGTTGAACTAACAGTTATTTTGCTTTGTGATGTGAATTATGATTAATATGTATATTAATTCAAAAATATTTACCTAATTTCTTCCATGTATATTTCTAAATATCGGACTGTAACTAAAAATTCTACACCGGTGGTCCTGTTTATATGAGACCAAATTTGTTCAAATGCCCTAGGTATGATTCCTCTATTCTCTTCATCATCGATACCTTCCATGGTGTACGTCTTTCCAGTACCAGTTTGTCCGTAGGCAAAAACACAACCATTATAGCCTTCCAGGACGGATGCAACCAAAGGCCTGACTGTTTCATCATAAATACTCTGCTGAGTAGAGCTGCAAAACATCTTTGTTTAGAAAATACAAAGCACATTGAAAAAATCTAAATACCTCCAGTCATAGACACCATCGTAGGTGAAGATTTTACTTTTCTCATTGTCACTCTTGGCTTTTGGGTTTTCTACTTCGATCACTCCACGTTTCGGATAAACATTCACAACTCTTGTGCAGTCAGATTCAACCTCTTTTTCACTGATTGGTCGACACCTTACAATTACTTGTACGGCTTCATTATTAACAGAACGTACGGATTTCTGCAATAGAAGGAAGAGTCCTTGTCGATTATGTTAAAAAGTGCAAGTACTATGTGAAAGTTTCAATAGAATAATTGCTCAATCATGGTGTGTATATTTACCGCGTTTGAAGGCCTGTCCCTTTCCTTATCCATTTCCATCGGACTATCTCTCACGTTTGATTAGTTTGTCATAATTTTCTTTGGTTAGTACTTTTAATTACATAATTACACCCACTGTCAAGTATGACACATTTACTTAATTTATTGATTTCTTAGCGCCATGGTCATATTCAAACTTGAACGTCATTTTTATTTTTTCTATTGATATGTGCTGCCATCTCTTAATAATTGTCTGAAATATCTGCCTTGTAAAATTGGTTGCCTACATGTAAGTTGTGAATCTGTTGTGAATTGTACGTTTTAATTCAAGCAATCCAGAGATTTCAAATAATTTCAACGATAGACTTTTTTCAGTCCATAAAACTTTTCGATATTCATAAGTATGAGTTATTAATTTAGGTTTCTTTAAAAATAGAGACACATATAAATTACTTTGAAATTAAATTTGGAAAGATCGTTTCAAATGGCGTTTTCCCGTTAGCTCTGAATTTTGCGTACTAAACACAGTTGAGTTTTAGGGCGTGTACCGAAATTACCAAATTGTAACCAGGTTGGTTGTAGTTGCTAAATATTGCGTTCCGTAAATATCAGATTCCATTTACGAAACGCAATATTTAGCTACTACAACCAACCTGGTTACAATTTGGTAATATCGGTACACGCCCTTAAACCCATAAGCTTCGAGTACAAACTTACGGGAACGTATTTGTAGAGGCGTAACATACAAAAATTGAAAATGAATTTTAAAAATCGTTTAATTAAGTGTTTTGTTAAAATATTTAACAGTAATTATTTTTCAATAACACGTATTTGTGTTGTAGTCATCTTGTAGACAGCGTATCAGGCCAGAATTCAAGGTGGGGGAACATGTGCTTCGATCACAAAAGTAATAGGTGGTGCTTGAGGGGGCAGGGGAAGGACATATTGAGCGTAAAACGCGAACATTGAAACGTCAATTGGAAAGTGCGCTTCGCCAATTTTTGGGCTTTTGAGCTCGTTTGCGTGCACAAAGTGGGTAACGGGAAAGCAGCTAAACTATCTCTCCTCCGCAAATTTCAAATTTCTATCTAAACTTCTTTTTGAAAAGTTTTAATGAACGGTTTGCGTGAAAAACCCTGTATAGGTAATGCTCGATAGGCTCCAGTACGATTGATCTTCTTCAGATTTGTCTATCGAAATGGGTACGATTGATCTTCAGATTTGCTATCGAAATGGATTATTCAAACTCTAATGCTAAAACTCCACACGTAATTAGCGGTCGTCGAATTGTGGATATGGCGCCTTTATATTCGGCACTCAAAATCAATTCTACATGAAGGTTTTGGTTGTTCTTTTTTTAACATAAAATTATCAATGAAAGGCTATTTGGATTGAAAAGTAGATTTTACTATAAATGTGGGAGTGTGGAAAAGAAGGATCCTTTAATACAAGTTGGCCATGACAAGTAAAATTTGAAAATGTAGTCTCAATGAGCTCTTGAACCCGCACATTTTTACTAATTTAACCATCTCTCTATCTCTTCGAATAAAAAAGTTATCCATGTTGTACCTACGAAATCCGGGCACCCTGTATACGGCAAAATTATAGACGACGGTGACAGTAGCGTATATAGAAAAATTCGTGATGCTAAACCGTACGGTCCTAACATTTTTATTGAAAAAATAGAATATCGTCGTTATGTTTTACGTAACTACTGCAAGAAATTAAGGGATATTTCAAAAATGTCTCGACAAAACATATTTTTAAGACAATTTATAGGTAACATTATCATTAAGTTTCGAACAGCTATAACAAGTGCAAAAAAGAGGACTTGCCAACACAAAATCGTATTCAAAATTGAAAAAATTATGTTCTAAATGGACCGCGTCACATTTTTAACGATCATTGAAAATGTGAAAAATATTTTTGTAAAAAACTCGTGCAAGCAATCCGATTGCGTGAAATGAATTTTATAATAGCGAGTTATCGCAACCATCACGTTAACTTACCGTAAACGTTAAGATCATGTGATTCAATGGAAAATGAATGGGGCCACGTAATTTTAACGATTACGGTAAGTTAACGTGATGTTTGCGAGTTATCATCATTTTGAGTTATATCATTTTGAAAAAAAAGAAAATGTCTCCGCACTGTAGTTTACAAAAACGAACATTTCTAGATTGCAAGCATTTTTTCATCTATAATAATACGTCTGTAAGACGGATTCTACGAATGTACTATCGTGCGTTCAATAAAAAAAACGGTCCAGTAGGCTATGACACGGTTTAATTTTTGTAAAATATTTTGTAAATTAGTAATAAACGTTGATTTTTAAACGTCTTCTTCTAACATCACTCTAATTCAAAATGCAAAAATAAATGTTTATTACTAATTTATTAAACTTTTTACAAAAATTACAGTCTACTTGACCGTTTTTTTTTATTGAACGAACGTTATTTTACTATAGTGTTAGATACGACTCCAGCGGACCCTTAAAAGAATATCTAATCCTAGCTTATACCTTCAATATCAATTGATCTTACGTGTTCTATTAAAAATAACTATTAGTTAGGTACTTCAAAAAATAGTAGTACTTGAAATACTAAACACTAATTGAAGCATTACACTTTTTAATCAATTTGTCTATTCCTGCTAATTTAAAACTTGCGATGATTGCATTAATTTTTGAAAAAAGGAAACTGTGGGCATTTTCGATAATTAAGCCGTGGATACATCGTACTCTATTTTTCTAACCCTTACATGCACTAAGTCTCTTAAATGTTCTCCCTCACATTTCTAAACCGGTTATGAACCGGTTGAATTATCGAAAATACCCTGTATTGAAAGTGAAAATTACTTGTATCTCTTTTAAGCACTTTCTCGTAAATCATGGAAAAAATTGCGTATAAACCACCTATTTAAATAAATTTCAGCTCTTGCATTATGAGGCGATTTTTTGCGACATACCGGTATCATTGTGCTACAATACTTACACTTACATACCGCTCCATTTTAGCGAATGATACCACTGGAGGAGAGTATAAATACTAAAAATACTTACTGCATGTAACTGTAGGTAATCCAACGCGCAAGCTGTGTTACCTACAGTATGTATATTATGTTACGTTATACATCTATAACTATAAATTTGTAACAAAATATGTAATTATTATAAAAGATCGGAGAATTGTGGAAATCAAAAGTCAACATTTCGCTGTATGTTGACAGTTGCCTCAGATTTCGTATTCTCATATAGTAACCGGACTTTTTAGCGAGAAACACGGTATCATGTAGAATGTTTTAAAAATTAAAGTGGGATATAAAGCAACAAGGTAACAAAATGTAACCTAATTTAACCATACCGGTATGTTCTGGTATGTCGCGAAAAATCGCCTATGGTTTTCGATAAGGACGCTCAATTGAATCAGCTATTTATATTGTATAATTTAGTGGGATTTGTAAGTAAAGAACTTGATTGTAGACGTTATGTGACGGTCTATTTTTTGACCTGTCACGTGTTTTTGTCACGGGCTGTTGTGGTCTTTACCTCGAAAATTGAACAGCTTTAATCAAAAATAAATTGTGTCAATAATGATGCAATTATGATGCAAAAGAAATAATATGATTCTTAATAGCAATAAGACAGTAATGATTTACTTTTTAAGAAATGAAACGTTATGAAAGACTAAACTGTGCTTCGACTTTAGTGCAGGCGCGCACATGCGATTTTCTGTCGCGCGATTGAAAAATCGTAGTCGCAAAAAAATAACAGAAAAATATTTTTATGCGCGCACTTGCGACATATTAATCGTTAAAATATATAATAATAACTAGAACAACATGGATTTTACGGAAATTGCTTGCGTGGTAGCTCTATTATTGCGTATGAGAGCCAAAAAACGGTATAAAAAGCAGTACTGGGTACATCCAGTAATAAGTCAAAGATTATTAAAAGGGCAGTTTCATAAAATTTATAACGACTTAAGAGACCATCCTAATAAGTTTTTTCAGTACTACATCCAGTCGCGGCATACAATCAAACAAACTTCACCCCATAGTTTTTCTTTCACATTTCTGTCACTATACTCTTTTAATTGTTTATTATAAAGAGCTGGTCTTATTTCCACCTCTGCAATTAGCAGTTCTATGTCTAAGACACTATTTATGAGTGATTCGTCGTCAGACATTTTATTATAAAATTTATAACAATTTTTTTTAAAACGCTAAGTTACGGAACACCCTACACAGCAAATGAATAAATTGCGATTAACTAGTCGCAGTGCGTGCAGGTTCATTCTTGTCTGTATGATGTATTTTACCTTGCGGCAGTCGCGTCGCTTGAAAAATAGGTCTGGTTGCATCTTTTTAATCGCGGCGATTATTTAGTCGTATGTGCGTGCATTGGTATTTAAAAACTATGCGTTTCATTTTTGCAATTAAACAGTCGCGCGACAGAAAATCGCATGTGCGCGCCTGCACTTATTCTTAAGCCTAGTTTACACGTAACGTTTTGTCATCAGTCTTGCATAATCATACCGGATTTGTTGCAATTTCAAGGTTAAAAGCTACTTAGACCAGCGGTTCTCAACCTGCATAAAAAAATTAAGGTTGCCGTTAAAAAGATTAATGATGTCACAGCGGAAAAACAAATGCCGACCGAGAAAAGATTTTTGCCCTAAAATGTGTCTTTTTAAAATTAAAAATTTACGTATTTCAACATTTTAAAGTAATGAGTAATGACAACTGAGAAAATGAGATGAGCTAACTACAGGAGATTGGTTGCTAAACACAAACGATCGGTGAGACGGATTACAAATTTAAATAACGAAAAAAACTATTTTCTTTTTGTTGTTTTAACAGTTTAATAACTACTGATGGAAGAATACATAAATTATATAATATTTAAAAAAATAAGTTCAATTTGTATCTAGAAACTGCATCAGTTAGCAGCAGTTAGCTCCAACAACACTGTAAATCTCGCTACTCATGTAAATGATGCTGTGACAACCATGCAGCAATATTGCCTTATTCTTAATCCATTAAAAACTAAATTAATGACATTACGATGAAGATGCGTGAAACCAGTCTGTTAATCCGAATTGATAATGGTAGTATTCCTCATCTTGACTGTACTAAATAACCATTTTCTTATTTTTATCAATTTTGAGCTTGACAAATAAAAACAAGTGTGCTCAGCTGGTGACTTTTATTTTATTCAACTTGTCCACCCTTTGCTTTTGGGGTTTCGTTGAACCCTCCCGTCACCAGGAGTTTAGTCGGCAGTGCTGGAGAAACTTCAGTCACTCGCACAATTTTCTGTCCTTCAGGTACATAGGTAGCACAAGTTTTAACAAGATGGCGTTGTTGAATGTCAAAGAGTACATTTGTGAACGATTTTAACAAAAGTAAGAGTACACAATTTTTGGTACTGAAAGAGAGTACGGTTGGGAACCCTACTACCGGGTAATTAATACTTATACAGTGTCACCAACTGTGTGATAAAACCTTGGCCTACTTCAATTCGCTTGGTTTCACGATAATAAAACAACTATGAGCAATCGCTTTGAAAGTAATCATCAAAGAAAATTACAATGTTCGATGAATATAAAAAAAATAGTAATAATGTACTATTGCGAGATAAATAATTGGTACGGTTGCTTTTTAAAGTAGGCTGAATTTTCAAAATTTTAGCATATTGAATTGTTCTTAAATGCTAGAATTAAAACAACGTTTATGAAAAAAATTAATATTTTATGGAACCACCATTCTGTTCTAACACATCAGAAAGCCTTCGTCTCATTGATTCTACCAAAGTTCGTGTGTATTGCGGAGTGAGAGTTTCCCATGCATGTTGAATTGCCTGAATCAGTTCATCCTTATTCTGCGGCCGAAAATCATTCCTGTAAATTTTTTTAACAATGTAACCCCAAATGTTTTCAATCGGATTAATATCCGGACTTCTTGAAGGCCAAGGAAGAACTTCGAGTTCATTTTCTGCTATCCAATCTTTCACGATTCTAGCTTTATGCACGGGAGAATTATCCTAGAAAATAGAATTCTTTAGTCATTTTTAACGAAATTTGAGAAAAAAAAAACACGCATAGTGTCATGCTCAACCTGCTGATACACAAAACCCTCATGAAATCTTTCTCTAACAGACGGAAGCATCACATCATTCAAAAGTTCAACATATTTTTGACCATTCAGACGACCATCTATAAAATGAATTATACCAGGGCCCTCGCTCGAAAACCAACCCCATACATGCACAGACAATCGACCACTCTGCTCTTTATGATGCAAGTATTCCTGATTGTAACGCTGATTTCGAGGGCGGTATACCCTTTGTCTGGCATTATTTGCTGATTGAAAGATCTTTTCATCCGTGAAGACAACGGTGTTCCAAAAATCATGATTCCTGTTTACAAACATATTTGAAAACTCTATTCTCTTCAGTTTATTTTCTTCTGTTAGAAAAGGTTTTTGTGCCGCTGTCGAGTTACGTAAACCTACATCTTTTAAACGTTTCCTAGCAGTATGCTCTCCAGCAGGAAAATTAGTTCTTTGTTTGGCCTCTACAGCCGTAGAAAAGGGCTGGTTTCTCACATAATTAACAAGATCATCGTCTTCATCATGTGTTGACTTCCGTTTACGACCCGCACCAGGAATACGGGCCAACGAATGCGTTTCCTCCCATTTCTTCTTGAGGTTCTGAATAGTGGATTTTTTTGATTCTAGATGATCTGCTACTCTTTGCAAAGACCATCCCTCTTCCAGCTTAGCAATGGCGGTTGCTTTTTCTGCTTCGGAAAGAATCTTGTAAGACATCAAAATAACTTACACTGACTTTTGACAGCAACAATTTCAAATTTTATATTTTTACTACGAAATCGCATAAGCCAGAAAGTCCTATTTAAATAGGGAAAATCTGCCGTATCAATTATTTATCTCGCAATGGTACAATGACAATAAAATCCGGCAAGCCATTTGCACAATGTAAACCTCACTTTAATATTTTTGACGTTTAATGCATGTCACTAGTAATTCTGACGTTTAATTCAAATTTTATTTATTTATTTTGACAGAAATACAACCTCAATAAAAGCTTGATTTACCAAATTTGTCGAAATAAGCACGACACGTCAAATTCTTGCCCGGATTTTATTGTCCGCTACTGTACGGTGTACCTTTAAATAGTGGCACGCAGTCCCAAAATTTTATGTAACACCTCCTGCCGTAATTGCCCAGAAACATACAAACCATATAAATAGGGATCGCAACCACTACCTCCATCATGGAAAATGAGAGCAGGACCAGAGCTAAACAAAGCAGGAGGAGAAAATGATTATTGATAAACAAACTATTATAGAAATGTTTACTTGCGCCCTATATGTTCAACACGAATACATGCCGAACTAAGTACACCAAAGGGACTTGAAGACTGAACATGATGCACAGGAACTCTCGCAGTTTCAATTCAAACTGGACGGATTTGTAAACCTGTAATATTCGATTATGTTTAGGGTATAAAGAAATCTCGGCGCGCCCCCTCACGAATTTCTTAAAAAGATTTCCAAGTAAATGTTTCTTGTTGAGGTAAATTTCACCGGTAGCCGCCGATGACGTTTTGGACGTTCATCTTCTTCCTCGGTAATTTCCCCGGTGCTGTCGTAAAAGAACATCGCCTTGTAAATATCAGATGGATCGCTGGTGCTCGACTCTTTAGCTATTTCGGTTTTGGATTTTAGCCTGATAGCTTCCGCCTGCTCTTGAGCTAACTTGTACCTATCACGTGCCACTCTCTTCTGCGTTTGAAGCCTCTTCTTTATTCCTTTGCTCTTTCTGACGGTCGAGGACGTAAAAATTGAGGTGATCATGATACAGCACTTTGACAACCAACAGAAAAACTTTATTAATCAGATGTTTCCTACATTGTAGAAGCTAACTTAAATTTACTGAGTGAAAAGAATCATTCACTGTGATTCTTTCCGATGGATTCGGGATCTTCGATTAGCTGCCTGGTGCGAACGATCTTCTTCATCTGCCAATGTTTGATTTCCTTCTTCAACGCAACCGAAGGAATCAGACAATTGTGTTTGCAGATTTGCCTGGTCGCCCTAAAATGTAGATCATCCGCGGCGTCAAACCGACTCCTGGCGAATCTCCTCTGACGACTTGTCGGGCCCCATTTCGGATCCGGGTTTAACAAAGTTGGCCTCAACTAAAAACGTAGAAACGTGCGACTGATGTGGCGAAACGAAGAAAATTTACCTACCCCCAAGGAATATCTCAATGTAACAATCAAAATTCCGATGAAAATAGGCGAGAGTAGGCCCGCAACGAAATAGGCGTCTTTCATCTTGAGTTGCTTCACTTTCAACGCGCACACCAGGAAGAATAAAACCTGAAAGAGAAATCATCAGCGAACCGTTACGTCATCGCATACCCGCTTCTCCCTCTAATACATCAACTGTCAACCAACCATTAACTGTCACGGCCTACTGCGATAACAAATAGATAAGGCATGGATTGATTAAATAAATCTATGAAATGACTTACGCTAAAGAAAAGGAAAGCAATTTTTAGGCCGTGGATCATGTAAGCCTCCAACACGACGCCGCATTTAAAATGGTAATCACTCTTGAGTCTATCCAAGGAATATACGAAGAGAGCGACCATGCTGGTTAAGAGTTGCACCATTTTCACGTAGATAAATAGATTCGATGTAATATAGCTGGAATGTAAATGAGTATTCAAATTTACGACCTTGGGGGGAGCCGAGGAATACCTGAAGACGCGCATGAAGTTGGGTCTTAAGAGGAAAATGTTTGCGGTTCCAAGCCCGAGGCACAGCAACGTTATGAGTATGAAATGCCACTTCAACAGTCCGCGGAGTTCTTCGAGGAGGGCTTGTAGGAGGGCGCTCAAGGCGTAAGTGGTGGTTGAAAGGCCCCAAAGGAAAAGATTGAGGAAGTAGAGGGGCAACATCAGTTGGTGGGCGGGCCAACGGGTTATCACATCAGGAATCACTGCGAAAATTAAATAGTCACCTGAAACATATCATTGCACAATCGCCAGTCTTCAATCCATAAATTCCTACTCACCTCTGCTTCTGATGCAGCATGACTCTTCCACTTTGTAATGCCTCTGGACGGAAGAAACGAACATCGAGGACCACACGGTGAACGTTAAAATCTTCAGTAATTTCATAGAGTATATGGCAACCGTGTGCATGGTTATATTCATCCTCGGTTTTGACAGCGAACTGAAAGTGATTACATCGCCTGGGGTTTCCTTGTGTAGAGTATGCACGCCGACTTGTATCCAAAACTGCTTAAAAAAGCTATTAACGTTTCGAATTATCTTTTTTTATTACATAAGATTAAAACGAGATGAGAATACTCCGCGAGTGCTCTATCTAGTGTCTAGAGCAATGAATCGAAAACCTATAGGAGTTTGCAGCTAAGCGTTCGCCACCTAGTGTCAAGTAAACAAACCCTTGTCTAGGGTGTTTTGGCGTTGATTCTGAGTATATGATGTATCGGGATTGTGTTATGTGTGATATTTACATTAAATCAACTTGTGTATTTGTATTGGTACGCACTTAAACACGTATATTACAAAAATTCCGAATAGCTTATAGAGGTTCAGATTTATCCGCGGTAGTGATGCCGCAATTGGATAGAGAAGATCGATTCTTAAAAAACGATTTTTTCCTCTTTTCGATTCTCAGCTATCGATTAATCGCCTCTCAAATAAATCGATTCCTGATAATCGATGCTAATTTTTTAGATAGCTTACACAGTTTAAGAGATATTTAATGTGTATATGTAACTCCTTTTAAAATATGTTGACAGACAGTAGACAATGAGGAAACCCATCTTTATTGGTTTTGTGCGTTCTTATGGTGGATCAAATTAGAGTAGTGTCCCACTACTTAACCGGCTTGGTGTGTATCAGACAAGGATGGGTTCACCTAAGTTGCATGGTTGCGCGATTTGCAAGGCTTCACGTCCAAATCATACTTTTTGTTACAGCCAACTTAGATTCAAGATGTTAAAAAAATTACATTTTACAAGTTTATGGGTAACTTTAATAAAAATAATCGAATTCACCGATTATCGACTTTTAAGAATCGATTTTTCTCTTGTAACGTTTATTTTTAAACGTGAATAAGTTTTATAAGGTTATGTCAAACGTCAATGCTTAATTTACGTATCCGCAGGCGTTCCATTTGTATTGGTACGCTCACATTGAATTTTAAATAGAACGATAGAACGATGTTACGAGTCATCGCGAGTGTGATCAGCGTGAGCATTATCTGGAACTTACCCTATATGTGTAATTAAATGAGTAGGGAGTAGGCCGTGATTGTTGAAATAAGTTGGTGGCAATGATTTCTTATGCAATTTTCTTTTTCTATAATTCAATGTCAAAATTTACAGTATCTCACATTGTAGCTATTGTCAGTTTTTTTTTCTGTAATACCTGTTGCCTGAATGTTGGGAAATTTCAAAAACTTCTGTTCTATATAAATTTAGTAATGAAAGGTAACAGGTATTACAGAAAAAAAACTGACAATAGCTCGAATGTGAGATACTGTCAATTTTGTCATTCAATGTTGCCAAGTGTGTAACAATGAAAGCTCGCGCTAGTCAAATTGCTTACGTTGTAATTAAAAAGGGAGCTCAAGTCGCCCTTGGCGTGCGACGTCAAACTAAACTTGGGGCTCAGGAACGACGTCACGAGGAGCCCCGGCAGCAACAGACAGAGCAACATTATAATATTCAGCACGGTCAGGAAGTAACGATATCTTCGAAGGCCCAGACACAACAGGACGTAGATTAGGAACCACACGATGACGACCGCAACCACCCACTTCAGAATCAAGTCGTTCTTTCGGGGAATCCCCGCGTACCCCTCTTGCAAGACTTGACCGACGTAATAATCAAAAGTTCCGTATTTCAGATGCTTCTCTGGATCCTCGTCGTGACAATCAACAGCGTAGGGTTTATGTTCGGCGTACATCGGAACGCAGCCGTTATGGGAATTCGGAAACTTACAGGAAATCCACGGCGGTTCGGCCGTGAAGACGTCTTTCAGGTATAAAAGGGTCAACCCCGTGAGGGCCACGTTCAGTAACTCGTACACCATTGCAGTGGCCGCTATGGAATAAGCCAAGCCTGTAATATAAAAATTATTTGCACCGAACGCGTCGCCTTCGGCTTTACCTACATACCCCTAAATAGGGGCACACAATTCCACACGCTTATGTAGGCTTTTCTACCATAGTTTCCGAGGAAGACGTAAACCATATAAACGGGTATGGCGATTACTACCTCTACGATTACGTACACGAACAAAACTAGGACTGAAAGTCATTGAAAGAAAAAAAATACTCGCTCCCTTTCAAACAAATCCACTTACCCGCACCCCAAATGTTTACTATGATCACATGTTGGATGGCGTAAGCTAACGGAACGTGCAGACTGAACATGATGATCAGAAACTGCCATAACTTCAGTTCCCATTTGCCGGTTGCACCGCGCTAAAACATACCAAGAATTTCGATTCGTTTTACCCCCGTTCGTTTTACTTCCATGCATGGAAGCAGAATGTGTTGCCTATTTTATAATGTGAAGGGGCCGGAGCAACTTTCTCACCAATTTATTGTAGAATCTGCTCAGGAGACGTCTCTTTTCAAGAAGATCCTCGGACGACGAGGAGGAATGGGTTTGTTCTGCGTCGTCCTCGTCGGTGAGCCTCCGAGTTGGGTCAAAGAAGAACGTCCCCCGGTAATCGTCAGATAAATCAATTCTCGAGCCACTGGTGTCCTTAATCGCGTCAGATTTGGCTTTGAACCTCGCCCCCTCCGCCTGCTCTAGCACGAGCTTGTACTGATCGTAGGCCTTCCGTTTCTGAGTTTGCAGCCTCTTCCTCACGGATGTGCTCTTGCGGATTGTAAAAGGAGGAAAAAACGAGAATGGCATTTTGACAGCTTGTTACTTAACAGAGCCGACTACTTTAATACTTTATTAGACCTTCTAATATGGTAGTTACATGGGCACCTATTTATTAATCAGATGATTTTTTCTTCTTTAAGTTGTTCCTAATGAAAATGGCTATTACGGAAATGGCCGTTGCAAACAAAATTGTACTGCTTACAAGAACTGAAGCCACGTATCTTCTTTGAGGAGATACAGCGTGGTTAACGTTACTCATTGCTGTGTCTACGTCCAAATTTGGTGCAGACACCTCGTGATTGTTTAAGGAGGAAATTACCTGCAATCATTTGATTACCTATTGATTTTTCTCCTACACATAATTTGAATTTATTTATGTATACTGTACTGTACATTCATCTGCATAAGAACAAATTTACATAGTACGACAATAGAAATTTAAATTATGATCTTAGACATAAATCTAATGTAACGGTTCCTCAACACAGGTTGTTAATGTCTGCAAATGGTCCATATGTAATGCCCTTAAAACTACATATACATATAATGCTTTACCTTCTGAAATCAAAATTACGACTGTGAATACGGTCCTAGATCTAGGAGAGTGTTAGTAATACAAAAACGTATTCTTAGGCTTATTTTTCAGTTGTCCAGCGCAGACAGCTAAAGAGAATTATTTAAATCTTAAAAATTGCTGACGCTTACCGGTATAAATGAGATGAAATATGGTTTATTGTTTATACACATTAATTAAATCTGTCCGAAACTACATTTTATTCAGATATATTTTAAAAAGTTTAGTAGAACATAGACACGGTTCAGTGGGGTTCAATTATTGTCTTAGTAGGTACTTTTTTCTAATGCTAATGCGTTGAGACATTATTTCGATTCAAATAGAAATAATTTTTTAACACATTAGCATGAAGGAAAATTACACCAGAAAATTGAGCCTCACCTGAGAGGAGTTTGGTGGAACAAGAAACAAGTTTTATTTGACTTCCGCTTGGAAAAGAGACTTTTCCTACCATCTCCAGCGATTTAATGAACTCCCAATAAGCGTTTTATTGCGGTTAAGGGCTATTTTTATAGCAAGAAGTAATTCAGTTCTCCGTCGTTCATCACAATTATCCGACTGAATAAATAACTCGTCGTTTCTAAATAACAGAAAAATTTGTTTTGTATAGTTGTATTGTAAGTATTTCATTTTAACACAAACGTTTTATGGTAAGAATATTTAAATTTATTAAAGTTTCCAAAATAGATAAAAATTAATAATAATAATTTTGTTTCGGGTACAATTTTTTAATATGGATTGAGTTTTCAAATACATACATATAAGTATGTAGCTTCAATACATACTTTAGGCAACTTTACGACTCTAGTGATTTTACGTTCAAAACCTGGGGCAAGAAATTCCTAGAATCTCCTAGAAATTGAATTTAAAATTGAACTCTGTCGTATTCGTAAATGGCAACGTGCATGGTAATAATATATAAATAAAATTTATTGTACAGCTCGTTCAGAGTTATAAAAGCGCAAAGAAAATAAATTATAATTATTTTCTTATTGTCTTAAATTTATTTTTGATGTCGTCTGGCAAATGCTTGGAAGAGGACACTGGTTGTAATGAAAAGCAAGTCTATAAGATAGTTTTTATAACTAAATAAGTGTAGAAACAAAGTTTTTAAAATAAACATTTGATATATAGTTTGTAAATTTTACAAAAGCATACAAATGTTATTTATTTCACGATGATATTAATAGTAGAAATTACAAAGGAAATATCTGAAAAGAGGTTGAAAATAATATGTCAGTAAATATTAGAGTTAAGTTGTTTGCTCTGACGACATGAAAACAACATGACAACATGAAAACATTTCGCAATTTTATAGGCGAAGTAAATTGTTTACGACAAACAAATTCGAAAGATCTACTGATTTTTCACTAATATGACCAAGTCTTACACAAAATTTCTAGATATTACAATAAATAATAGACTTTATGAAATAATAATTTATCGTATACGTATAGAGTTTTTTTGTTGAAAAAGCGATTTGCAGAATTCAGATCGAAAAGGTTTTGTCTTGTTTGAAATTTCAATTAATTTCAACGCAATGTGTTCCAATTAGATACTTTAGAATCATAAAAGAACGTTTCACTTTTTTTTAATTCCCCATGAATTTACGTTTGAAAATAGTCGCCAGTACGCTCGATGAAATCCTTTGGTCTCATTAGTCAAAGAAACCAAACAGGGAATGTCAACCCTTAACATTTCGAACGTCACGTTCAATTTTGTTTCCATCCCCTTTAACGATGTTCCGCCGTAAAGGGTGCGTGTGAGCATAGCAAGATGAAATCGGAACTGAGGAACATGTTAACAATAATTTGCAAGTCACATATAGATCTAAGTTTAATCTTCACGTCGTTTTCGCCTGAGGTGAAATTCCCTTCTCCTTCATAAAGACGGATTTTTATTAACCTAAACGTGAGGCGTTCGCTTCACAAATTGTAAATGAAAGCAAAGTGAAAAATTGCTGAAGGAAATATGGCGGGAGCGCAGATTTTATACTGTGAATATGTTTATTTTTGCAGTGTTAATAAATTGCCTACAAAATTTAGTGCAATTTATTATTACTCCGTGCTTTCTTTTAATGCAGTATTTATATACCTACATCTACATGCATACCATCTGGTGCGAAGTTTGTCACGTTATACGCAATAGAATTTTTAATATTTAAACTTTTGGTTTGCGGGAAATGCTCACGTGTTTTGAACTTCATTTCGTACGTGTATGAAAGCGTTGCAAAACGTGCAGTGAAAACGCAAACATTTTAATTGTACCTATGATTTTATAATGGTGTTTTCTAAAAGTTTGCTTATTTTAACTTTTCGCCAATTTTAGCCTGATAAGATGTAGTAAAATATAAAAATTAATATTCCTCGTGGAATTTCGTCGAAAAACTTGCAGAACGTCGACTTTAAACCACATATGTATTTTTCTACTTGAATTAAATAGCGTATTGATTCAACTAAACGAAACAAAAACTATTTAAACTTCAGTCTGAAAAGTTCGTCAGGTTCTGTTTTACATACATCGGAAATCACATTCGCCAATCCATTTCGAATTCTTTTCAGTTTACCTTGCCAACGCAAACTAATTTTTCCAATTCAATTTCCCAGCAAACTTTGTAAATTAATACGATTCGTTTGCATCCAGGGATAATTTGCATGTTTTCATCGAATGAAGCTTTCCTCTTAACGAACGTGACTGACGTGCGTTCTTTTCATCAACATTTTTTATTTCACAGTCCACTTTTATGTAATGGCTGTGTGTCTAAGTGCACACGTCAAGGTTGGTTAATAAAAAACATTTTAATACCAAAGAATGTTGCGATGTTGTAAAAAATTGTGTTCATAAAATGCTACTCGTTGATCCTGGATTATGAAGTAATTATTTATCTTCGTGCAGTGGCATAAACTTTTTTGCCATATACTGGTAGCTACATTTGAGGAAATTTTTATTTTTTAATTTTAATAATATGTATTACTTTGAGTATACTTTTTTTTAGATGAAATAGTAACTATTTTAAAAACTTTTAAATTAAGAATTAATAACACTTGAATTGGCTTCCGGTTGAAACCGCGTCACGTTGATTTCTTCTACTGCCAACGTTTTCTTCTCCATTGCAAAACTTTTGAACCAATTGAAACATAGACGTCGGCAGCGGAAGCCTTCAAGTTAAATTAATTATTACATAATACTTTTAGGTAAATATCGCATGCTGGAATATTAGAGAACTTTGTTAATATACATAATATTGCAATTTTTTCTTTGCGAACCATACAGAAAATATAATCATTGCTTAAATAAAACATACGTACGTCTTGATTGATAAATAAAATAATGAGAGAAATCAAGCTTTAATAGCATCAATAACACTTGACCGTGGCAAGCGTTTTGCAAATAAAGAGGGTGGATTCCGTTTCGACGCAAAATTATTTCCCGCTAATTTACATCCACGTAATTGAGCTCACAAATAGCGTGACCACGACGCGATGCCAGTGTCATCCACAACACGCAAATATGCGCCGAATAAATATTTATTTATTATACTTGTAATTTGCTGTGGCACTAATGATAACAGCTCAAATGATAAACATTTTTTGTGTCTGTCAATCGGAAATCAATCTGGGGCTTTCGAGTGCCTACGTTAATTAAGGGTAATGAGTTTTATTAAGTCTACTTGCTGCACTGACCAATTTAATAATTTAAAACACAAGAGTGTACCTTTGAATTTGAAATAAAATTTGTTCCGCATATGAGGCAAAATTTGGCCCTTTATCGTGGTACATTTTCAGCAACTGAAATGTAATAGGCGATGTGAAACATTGTTATTAAGTAAAATTGTACGTTAAGAATTTTTTTTATTTATTGAAGCTGTTAGAAGTTTGATTATTAGGACATTACGAGTAGAACATAAATCGTAAGACATAATATAACGTCAGACCTATCATTTAAAAGCGTCATTTACTAACAAGAAAAAGTTCCGTTTTTTATGCTCGTTATTGTACATAAACAAATTGAGTTTTAGTAAATTTTCTGTGATTTCAATTTTTAACATGTCTCACCTTCGGAGATTGTTTGGAAAATTTCAAAAAACACATTTGCTATATTTTAGTACAAACCAAAATTAAAATGTAAGCAAATTTTAACCTCTTGCTTAGTGTTTAAAAATTCTCTTTATTGTATTCAAATATGTGAATCTCATAGTAGTAATGTATTTTAAAATTGAAAATTTACGAAGTAAAGCACTAATAAGTTTATTGTATGCAAAGCCATTATTTAAATGGCACCTGCAAATACACAATGTAACTAGTATGTCTTACAACTTCATCAAGCAATATGAGCAAGTGAAACAATCGAATTTTTGGTTTATTTTAATAATTCCAAAATTTTAGTCCATTATGAGCGTGATAACATTCGAAAATCTAGGCGCATTATCTGTAGCGTGCCTTTTTCTAATAATACTTTACTTCACAAATTTTACTTCACACACTTTACAAATGGTCTTACAAATACTGGGAACGCAAGAAAATTCCCAATCTTAATCCAAGCATCCCCTTTGGAAATCTTGAGAATCCTTTGAATTTAAAAACCGGAATAATTCTTCAGCTGGCCGAGATATATGCAGAATTTAAGCGAGGAGGGTATAAACACGGAGGAATCTATTCTTTCACCAGACCAATCGATTTGGAGTATGTAAAGAACATATTGGTAACAGATTTTCAATATTTTTCGGATCGTGAAAATTACTACAACGAAGAAACTGATTCATCGAGCGCAAATCTTTACAATTTAGAAGACCACAAGTGGAGGAAACTCAATCCGGTATTCACAGCGGCAAAAGTAAAATCTATGTTTCAGACAATCCTAGGTTGTGGAGAGCAAATGAAACAAGCTCTCAATGAGAAATACTTGTTAAAAAATAAAACATTCGATGTAAAAGAAATCGCTTAGTGTTCTACGACTGATGTAATCGGATTCTGTGCGTTAGGAATAGACTGTAATTGTTTCAAAATTCCCGACTCACCATTTCGGAGGTATTGCAGAAAATATTTTAGTACGAATACGAATCGAATGGTGAGGAACTTTTTAGGACTAAACTTTCCAAAAATTTGCAAGTTTATGGGAATGAGATTACTTCCAAAATATTTGACCTCGTTTTTCGATAGCGTCATCAAAGACGTTATTATTCAGAGAGAAGAAGCAAATATCTATAGGGAAGATTTTATACAACTCTTTCTAGAAATCAAAAACAAGAGTACTAATGATTCGCTGACAGTTGCAGAATTAAGCGCTCAAGCACTTCTGTTTTTTCTGGCTGGATTTGAAACATCTTCAAATGTTATGAGTTTCAGTCTTTAAGAGCTAGCACGAAACGAAAATATTCAAGATAAATTACGACGAGAACTCAATGATGTTATATCTAAACACGATGGTAGAATTCACTATGAATGTGTGAAAGAGATGAGTTATATGAATCAAGTCATAGAAGGTAAGTAATGTTTTTTTTTTAAATTATAATTTGTCAAAAGGAGTTTTCTTCTTCATAAACTTTGAGAAAGTACCCCCCAGGTGCTGCTCTTACTAGAACGTGTACCCATGATTATTATTTTACCCGAACAGATACAGTTTTGGAAAAAGGCACCAATGTATTTATTTCACTTTATGGAATTCATCATGATCCCGAATATTATCCAAACCCAGAATGCTTTGATCCATAGCGCTTTTCTGCAGAAGCGAAAGCTAGCAGACATGCTTTGTCTTTTTTGAGTTTTGGAGAAGGCCCAAGGATTTGCATGGGTGAAATTGTAAGCAAAAGTTCCCGAATAATAATTCTGAATTCCTTATATTTCTAGGAATGCGTTTCGGCTTAATACAAACAAAAATTGGATTAGTCATTCTGTTGAGACGATATAAGTTCAGTCTGAATTCTGAAATGCCGCAATTATTAACAATAAATCCGAAGAGTATATTGCCGTCTTCAGTTGAAAATATATTGTTAGATATCGATGAGGTTTAAGTTTCATGAAGTTAACTATTGTTTCTCGGTTTATTCTTATATGTAATACTATTTTCAGTTTTTCTTTGTTTTCAGAAATAAATGGAGTTCAATTAATGTATCTTATACTAAGGTAGCAAAATATACAGAATAAGTGAAGGGATTAGAATCATAAGGATCTAAATATACCGGTTCAACTGACACTCGTAACATTTTTGGAGCTAAAACATTGATGCAAATTATTCATATACTTAGTATATTTTTTTGACAGTTTATAAATGGCACTACATGTCGACTACAGTTCATTTTTTTGATATATGCCGATCGATTGATCGATAAATCAAAGAACTTTTATATAGCTATCTCCTTCTAACTTTTGTGAAATAGCCTTGCGGCTTTTGTCATGTCACGTCATTTCGTCGTATATTTTCTTAACTCAGATTAATCGCATATAGTATGATGATGAGTAGTAATGATCTGTACATGGTGTAAAAGCAACTATTTCGTTATGCCATCAAATTAACTAGTATTTCATCTCTCGTTTTCGCACTTTCGTCAATTCACAAAAGAAATTGTACTTGTCTCCTTATGCTTCTAATTCCTTCAATTCATTTAAGGCCGATTGCAAATTCAAAATATGTATGTAAAAAATAGAACTCTTAATATTTTGCTGTAAATTAACTAACTACCTTCAATCTTGTTAAAGTTTCGATGTACTTCCATTTTAAAATCGCTATAGAAATTAACAAGAGTCAAAGTATAGATTTGAGAGGCATCTATTACTTGCCAGAAAACTTCAGTCTAATATTTTACTTCATTCTTTGAACATTCCTGTATAAATTTCTTCTTTTTAAGTAAAGCTATGTCATCTGCAAAAGTTGAAATATCGACTAGCCCTATTTCATTAATTAAATCGTTTATACAGATTAAAAACTGTATGGGCCCAAGTACTTTGAGACACATTGGTACACTTTTAAATTGACTTTATTGTGCTCTCTGTACTATTTTACTAATGATTTTAAAATAACTATACATATGAGAATATGATCTCTTACCACAATTAGTGCTATAATTTTTATTATTTCTAAATCCACTATCTCCTTTACTACTATTCTTAGAATACATATAAGAAGATTTAATAAAATCCCTATGGGAGAGAAAAAAACGAGAAAAAAGCCATAAACGAATAATGATGATAATAGCCGCTAATCGTTATATCTGAAATATTCAAATACAATAGTTAGATAAGATAAAAATAATATTTAGAGAACCATATCTGGTCGATTCGAAACGCGTTAGAAAAGAACAGTAGAATTTTAAATGAAGTTTAATAATAATATAGCATTAATTCCAGCGAGGCTTTTAGTCTAAAGGGATTATAAGTCATACGCAGATTTTAGCTCAATACTGCCCAAAATTCATTAAACATTTTATGCATTGCCAAGAG
Organism: Dorcus parallelipipedus; assembly: GCA_958336345.1. Taxonomy (NCBI): domain Eukaryota; kingdom Metazoa; phylum Arthropoda; class Insecta; order Coleoptera; family Lucanidae; genus Dorcus; species Dorcus parallelipipedus. Next base: position 48,834,615 of record OY284475.1, read on the forward strand.
GCAGGTAATAGTTACTTAGAACCAAGCAAATTTACAAACACGGTAAATAATTTTAACCCTACCCGCTTAAGTAAATATTCCGTTGCAAATTTAGTTATACATTTGCGTATACAAAACGACTGTTGCAAATACTCTGCTAAGTGTTTGTTGCTATCCAAATCTACATGTGTTTAAATATCTTATAATATGTATTTATTCTGGTTTTCAATTTTCGAGATTTCAATATTTTACAGTTTTTTTGTGTATTAACCTAACAAAACGTAGATTATGAAGCATTCTAAAAGTTATCAGAACCACAATATTTACAATTCCTTACATGAACTAATAAGAGGTTTTTTTATCCGCTCAAAATTATGTGATAATGCAGTAAAGGATAAGAAAAGATGTTTAGACGCAGACTCGAAATTGTTATTATTATTAAGTTGCTAAGTTCATAAATATTTGAACAAGTATTTGGTAAACAAGCGCACTTTTCGTTGAGATGAAGGCGGAAACTTCCCTGTTTTAAAAATGTAGTTACTCGTCGTAGCTGAATATCAACTAAGATCGAGTTATTCAGTGCGCTGTTGATTCAGTAAATACGTTTAATGGTGAATCGCTGTTCTTATTATCATACATTATCTTCGGACTATGTCTGCAGATTTTGTTTACACTTTATCATACTTTCGGGGACCCTGTAACAACAAAATTTCACAATTTGCATCCGAAAACACTGCAATAATATTGTTGTAGCTCGCAAATTATAAATTGTAAATAGGTTCAGTTTACGTAAAATATTCAAAAGAGTTAGGTATTTTTTTTATTTACTGAGTGAATCTCTTAAAATAATAGTAATAATAATAATAATAATTTTTATTGACCATCAACGAGAAACATGTACAAACATATGTCCACAGAACAGGAATGGTCTTTTTTTTTAATATCAAAGAGGAAAGAAGAAAATTAATGAAGTTTTGAAATGCACGGTCTTTTCATTACTTATTTGTTCCGTCTGAAACTGAAATATCTCGCTGATAATTATGTCTGAAACACCGGTTGCTCGGTTCCATTGCCTAGCTTACCTGTTGCTTTCGGCACAGATTCGTAAGTACTCCGTCAACTAAGTTGTACGTAACAGGAAGCCTGCGTCATTCAACTCGTACATTACCCGATTCAGACGGAATTGTTTGTCTAACATGCAGAATTAGAATTGTCTCTTTCAGACATGTTGGATATCTGCTGCGGCCAGAAAACGTAATATGAAAGTTTATGTTTTAATTCGGCTGCAAAGTTATTGTGCTTTATTTTATGAAAGAAATTCAACTTGCATTCCCTGTCTACATATAACAATCGTCATAAAATATAATAAATGCGTTGCTTGCCATCAAACATTTTAAAAATGTGATAAAATGTGAACAGAAATTGTATTGAAACATTTATTTTTTAATTTTTCTAGGCATTCACCGTTTCTACCGGAATATTTCAATTTTCGTAAAGAAATTATCGTCTTGCTAGCCACAATCATAATCCTCTACGTTTTCTTCGCCATTTTATGAACAGCTAAAATTTGAACGAGAGCAATTTAGTAGAAGCATGGATTTTTATATGGAGCCAGTATGAGGTGAAATAAATAATACCTACAGGACAAGATAAAATAAGTACGAGAATCTCTGTTACAGAATAGCAAAAAATAGTGTCCCGTTTTTCATGTTCGCCACCACAGACGCATTATAACTATAAGTAGAGTGAGTGTAGAGGCAGGTAAGGGTCCAAACATGGGAAAAGAATCGCCGGTCACGTGATAGATGGCAGAACTCGAACTAGTGCATTTATTTTTTCAAACAATAGTGTCCCGTTTTTCATGCTCGCCGCCATAGACGTAGGATAATTATAACTAGTGTAGAGAGAGAAAGGTAAGGGTCCCAACATGGTAAAAGGATCACTCAACACGTGATGGATGGCAGAACCAGAATGTATTGTCAATATGTCGTTGCCTAGATTAACGCAGAATATAGGAATATCTTTCTTGCTCTTCACATTTCTAGAATTCCATAAAATAAATCAAAAATCCAAAGATTATTCCAAAATACTAGGTAAGACATGGAGTACCCGAATATTACCCGTATAATTGTTGCCCGGACATTTTCTTTCCGGGTACCCGTTATTATCCGGGTACATATTATATTTTACCCGGAACAGATATAGTCTTAGGATCATATGCACCGTTAAATTCTTAATCGCAGTTTTACTAATCCTGTTTAGCCCACTGAGATTAAGTTCATATGCAACGTCTCTTCCACTATCAGGATTAGATAAACATAAAATAAACTTGGCAATACTACAAAATGTACGCGAAATCAGAACTGTCAAAACTAGACAGCCACCAATTATTTAATATTTTCTTATATGAGTTTTGAATTTGGTTTGTGAAATCCAAACATTTTTCAATGTCGAAATGGCCACCGAACTTAAAAGAGTACCGAATTTTACAAGTGGCGAAAAAATGCACTTAATTAGTTTAATTGCAAAAAAGTATGCTCATATATTAGAGGATAAAAAAACCGATCGTGCATCTAAAATAGAAAAAAACAAGGCATGGGTGCAGATAGAAAAGGAATTTATTTCAACATCTCCAGTAAATTATTACCGCAGTGGCGATTGCCTTAGAAGGTTGTATGAAATTAGAAAAAAAGAAGTGCGTAAAAGGGTAGCTGAAGAGAAAAAACTACGGCTTTCTACAGGTGGTGGTCCAATGCCAATCATCAAAACTGAGAATACTGATGAAATTTTGATATCTATTTTAAACGAAAAAACCGTTTCCGGTTTACTAAATAAGTTTGACTCAGATGTTAATGTGACTTCATAAATAATAAATAATGAATAAATAATAAGAATAAATAATAAGAATAAATAATGAAGAATGTATTCTGGAGATAAATGACGATGATGTAAGTGTATAAAATGTTTTTGTCTATTACATTTAAAATTAAATTAAACCACCATATATCTTAAATTTCAATTTTGCAGGGTTCCACTATGAATTGGAAACATTACAAACCAACAGATTTGCAATCTCCAATCAGTTTGGCTCTTAAAACCAACACACTTAATATATCAAGTGTAACTACTAGCGAGGTAGGTATGAATGAAATAATGTCAACTTTTGAAATTTTAGACATTTAACATCAAAGAATGCACTAGTAACAGTATATAGATACTGGAAAAGCAAGTTTTTTCCTGAATTTATTAATGTTTGAGTTTTATTCTACAGCATTAAAGTTTATGTGTTTTAGGAAAGAAAATCTTTACCAAAAGCGCCTGCTATTAATCGTCTACGACCAACAGCAAATGTACGTGCGTTGACCTCATCCTATGTGTCTGAGAAATATAACTTACTTTTAGGCCGAGTTTTACAATCGTGGAATAAGAACGGAATAACTGTTCGCCAAATATCCTTTAATGTTCCTCCGTCACACCTACGTCACGTTATACCAATAATAATGCTTATTCGCCGATTGTAAAATCGGGCCTTAGACAAGAGACTCGTTCTTGTGGAAAAGCAGATACAACAAATTGATGAAGAAAATCAATATTTGAAAGAAGAAAGGAAATTAAAGCTCGACCTTCTGAAACTTGAGCTTGCTGTAAAAAAAAACACAACTTCATTGAAGATTTTTTAGCATAAATTAAAACATAAGAATATGAAACTTTCAATGAAATAAAAATGCAATTTGTTTCATCTTTTCTATCGCTTCCAAATTCCAAATGTTCTTTCTATTGTATTCCTTGTTCTTATTTGTGACTCATTATATAAGTGTTCTGCTCTAGTTTCTGGGTTGGCTAATGGGGTCATCAAATATGGTTTTGATTGATAACCACCGTCACCTAATAGAAGAACATTTGGGAATTCGCCTAACTCAAGACGTGCTCGAAGACGGCTACTATTAAAGATTGTTATATCATTTGCTCCATCATTTGCAGATTCCCGCCATCTAGCCACAAGGTCTCGAATTTTTAAATTTCCATCACATACTACTTGAGTATTTATAGAAAAATAAGATTTTCTATTACGATACCCTTCTCCATCATCTTCACCAGGAGATTCTAACTTGATATGAGTACAGTCTATGCAACCAATTACTCGAGGAAATCGGGCTACAGAATAAAAACCATTTTGTACTTGTACCATTTCTTCATCTTTGGGCATTTTTATGTATTGATTTGAAAGACCAGCTATAACTCTTGAAACCTTATTTATAATATGGGAAGCAGTGGATTGATGTAAACCCATAAAATCACCTACGAAAGTCTGGTGGGAATTTATAGCAAAAAACCTAAGAGTGTTGTTTAAATTATTACCTATCAAATTCTAGTTGATCTTCCATTCGTTCCAATAGCATCAGGACTGTTTCTTTCCTAAGACAAAATCTGCGGAAAAAACTTAAGTTTTCCATATCATGGAAATGATCTGTTCTTTCATATAACCGTCTTGAAAACCCGTATTCTATAACATGCAGAATATCGCCATCATCTTCTAAAAATATTTCGTCCTCAATTCCAACATGCATTTTAAAATTTAAAACCACAATCGAGTTTATAACAACAGCTTTAAGAGCATCTTATATTTTTTATATTTCATTGAGATGTTTCATATTTTCATATTTAATAAACATTTCCAAATTTCCTTGAATATTTAGAGTTTTATTCCAATAAAATTGTAGGTAACCCATATTGATAAACCCTTTAGTCAGTACAAATTTGTTTCAAGACGAAAATATTTCTGGTTTCTGATAAAATGAGAATTTTTCCTCTTCTTTCTTCCTTCCTTCTTTACTATCTTTCAGATACATTTTAGAAATTTTTTTAGAAATTTTTAATGATTATTATTAATGATTATTATAATGATTAATATTTCCAACATTTTGAAGAAAATTAACAAAAAGAAAACAATTCATAACTTTGAAATCAATAAAAAAATTGAATTAACTAAAAGCATAATTAATAATTGTTATCCTTTTCAGTTATATTGTTAGAAATTATTGTAGATATAAAATGAAATGCAGAACGAAAGATGAAAAATTGGGGGAGAGGGTCCTTTATTATTTTAACTTTCCCTTGTAAGATTATTGTTTTTCAGAAAAACACAAGTTGCAAAATTGACCAGCCGTATTTCGTTAACTAAAGTCGTTTATACAGTTTAAAAACCATGTTGGCACAAGTATTGAACCTTGAGGCAGATTTGCATACTTTTAAATTCAGAGACCATTCAATAGTTCTCTCTGTACAATTTTGTTTACTAAATATCAATTCGTTCTTCGCGAAGCAATTTCTGATTGATCTCTTTTTTAACACAATTTAGTAACTGATTTTATTAACCTAAATAAACTCTTCAAATTTATCAGTAAGTACTTTCATTTACAGTACGTTCTATTACAACTACTAATAACTTTTTTGATTGTTAAAATCAGGTATGATCTATCTATAAAAGCACGAAGCAATTAATTGCAAAAAGCGGCTCAAAATTTAAAATTTTCTTTTTTGGGGATATTTAGTCCCTTAAAGTAAATTCAATGTAATATAATTTATGTCGTTGAAAAGATATTTTGTACACTTTTTAAATATGCTTTGAAATTCGTATATTCTAACGCTTTCTTTATTACAAACTCACTTCTTTAGGTGGGAATTTATCTTGAGATAACGCGGTCTACTAAATTATTTATGTAATGTTGCAATACACATTACAGAGATGACAGTAATTTCATTGTAAAATTAAATATATAAATATACAAGGTATAAGGGAATTGATTACATTAATTTCACAAGGTGATAGTTAGAAATATGTATACTTATTTAATAGAAATTAAGATGCTTTGGAATTTGAAATATTCTGCAATAATTTAATCAATGATTGGAGATTATTAGCGTAAAGCAAATGAAATTAATTGTTTAATTAAAAATGCATATGAAATTTTATAGATTACACATACTTATTAATAAACGTATTATTCATAAAGTATTTTACCATTTTCCTGTTAAATAGCATGTAATATACTCAGACTTTAATGCCATCTCTCATATAATGCAGTTCTACGGGGAAATCAAGTTACTTACTGCACAGAAGAGAGTAATAAGATTAATGTGAAACTTACGTAACGTACATTAACAGTTGATGAAATGTTAATGCTTCCATTAGTTTACGCTTGTAAAGTTTTTCTGAAAACAAGTCTATATATATTTAGAAAATTCGTTCTTGTTATGTATATCATCATCCGTTATCGGAATTTATTTGAATTTGCGAAAAACTATATTAAATTTAACTTTAAAGAAGATTATTTTAGGCCGAAATTTTGAATAAAAATATCTGTACGTTCTGTCAAATCCGGGCGAACGAAAATAAGAGTGGGACTTACTCGATACCTGTACATTTTCTCCCCCAAAACACATTCGTATGGAAATCATGAACTTATAAAAGAAAACTGAAGGCAGAGCATTAAAACTTTAACTAAACCCGTGAGCTTGCTTTCGTCAATATCAACGTTAAAAATTAATTAGGTGGAAAACTTTTCGAAACTATTCGATTTTCAGCAAATTTCAGCACGCAATAGAAATCGCGTTAATATAACTCACCCAAATATGTATGTATTTTGTAAGGGTTGAAGGCAATGCAAAAGCAATTTCGTTGGTGCGTTTCTCCGAAGGTGTATTGGGCCGGAGTTTGAGCGATGATGTCATGCGGACGCTTGCGCCGCGACGCTTCCACATACGTGAATACAGGTATAAAAGGATACGCGCCACTTTATAAACATTCTTCCCTGTGCTTCTTTACTCGTTGTTAACAACACATCCTGCGCAAACTTTGTCGAACGTAAGTAAAGTTCACGATTTATTAATTTCACGTTATACTTTCTTGCGGAAAATTCACAAAGAGCAATAAATTTTATGAACTGTAACTTTTCGTTTAGGTAAATAGTATTTATTTTATGATGTAAGTTGCCGGCTTCATAAAATTTTGGTCATAAGTCCTTGTTTGTACAGTATTAAATTACGTACATACACTGATGAAACGAATAGAAATTAAAAAGAAATCAAAAAGTCACAGATACGGTTGAATTATGTTATTTCTTCGATACATTTTTATGGACGTGTTTGCATATGTGTATTACGAAAAGATTAATAAAGGCAAGTAAAGAAAATTAAAGACATTGTACGCTGGAGCTTTCCATCAATATTTGCTTTGCTAACGTAACATTCAGCGCAGTTATTAGATTTTTTGCTAGAATCCAGAAGCCAACTGTTGCAAATATACCTACTTCTGAAATTTATTTTAAAGAATGATTGTATATTATTAAGGCATTGATACAAAAAAAAAGTTTATTAAAAGACACAAGATGGGTCAAGTGTGTGTTGAATGGAATTTACCATTTTGATTGAATACAGATTTTGGTAATTACTCTTTGTCGAAAAATCTAACCAACTATGGTTTATCGAAAAATTTAATAAAATTGTATAATATTCCTCAGATATTTTTACTAAATATAAAATTGTTACTTGTCCAAAATTAAATTGCTCTAGTCCTCATATATTGTTCTACTAAAGATGAGAGTATAAAATTCCTAGAATGTCCGATTAAAAAGGCTTTAAATCGTGGTGTCAAAAATACTAGAAAGGTGTAACCTGGGGAATAGCAGCTGCAATTAAAGGGAAGAGAAAATGGAGAGCGAAGAATCGGGTTAGGGTAGCATTATCAACTGCGAATCCCATGCTAATGGGCCTTTTAAGTGTACTAAAATAATTCAAAATTATTCCGGATAGGTATATTGAAATGAATGAAATTTCCTTCGATTTACCAACAATACTAAGCTAATCTGCGAATAATTAAAATAAAACTTTTCGACGCAAAATATTCTAATCGTTAAATGAAATATAAATTTTGTACACGTAAAATTTTTGTCATTTCGTAATAATCACTTTATCCGGAATAAAGTCGCAATTTCTTACAAGTTTAACTCAATAGTACTACAAAAGAATGAAATCGTCGTGGCCATATTACATTCATTTTACACAACTCGCGCTCCTTTGTTGTACAAAATTGTGAAGTTACCTATTGTAATAAGTTTTTAAATACAACACCCACTCGGCTTGATCGTGCCTTGAAAATAATAATTTTTTTCAGACCCATTCGTCGAAGAAAATCGTTTGGCAGAAAGTTTAAACTCAACGCGGCGTATCAATCTGGCGAATGAATGAATCCGTTCTTTTGAAATTCAGCGGAATTAAAAAAGTACGCTTTTGTTTCGGAACGTGCCGTATTTTAATTATGTGATGTTGACGGTCTTTTTCAATTTTCAATAAAACAAAATCTCTGGAACACTTGTGTAAAACCATTGAATATGCTTTTTATTTGGGAGTCAGTGTTTAAGTGTAGATTTTATACTACGAGAGTTTTAACTAAAGATTTCACAATATTCACAAATTTTATCTCATAAGTTTTATTTAACATTATTTCTTGCTAAAATTACTAGGTTTAAACAAATTGCGTTGAACGGTAGACGATTAAAGTTTTTCAATTTCTTGTAACGTTTAAATATTTGATAAGTAATTAACTTATTTTCTGAAAGTTAGTTAGTAATCCGTAATCCAAAATACCGTTAAGTGTTTGGATGTTTCTGTTTATCATAGCAGAAGCTTTTCCATTACTTTCTGTCTTATGCTTGTCTCTTTGCTGTGTTCCATGTGATGTCCCTTTCTGTCAGTATAATATTTCCAATTTCCTGGTTCCATGTCTTCTTGGGTCTTCCTCTCTTTTTCTTCTTGTTCCACCCTGCCTCCCATACTTCCTTAATCAAGTTATTTGGCTTCATGCGCACAAGTTGCCCGAACCAGCTTAACTGTCTCTCCCCTCTCTTCTTTATGGTTGATTTAACTTTCATTCTTTCTCTTAATTTAACTCTTTCTTATTTTATCCATTGTAGTTACTCCTTCAATTTTTCTAAGTAATCTTATTTCCAGCTCTGACTTAAATCTGTTGTTCAGGGTCCAGGATTCACTGCCATATATGAATCATTATTGGTGTTGGTGCAAAGGCAGTTTTATATATTTTTATGTTCCTTAACTTTCTAACTTCCCTTTTGTTTAGGACGACTAATTTCATCGCATTGAACATTCTTGATGCCGCATTTATTCTATTGTTGTCGTCTGTTTCTATGTATCCAGTATTACTTATCATGGATCCGAGGTATTTCTTATTTCTGGTCATGTCAGTGTCTTTTCCTTCTTGCTTATATGACACTTCCATGACCTTCGCCTTCTTCATGTTTATTCTCATCCCATACTCGTGTAGAACCTGCTTCCATACTTCAATAATCTTTTTTAAATCATTTGCGTTTTTTGACACCAGCACTATTTTGTTTGCCCTTTTTGAGATATCGTCCATGACCATGATAAACAGTAAAGGTCTCAATATCCCTCTTTGACGTACCCCCTCCGTGTTAAATTCTTTATTTTATTAATTATTTATTTTCTGAAAGTATAAGATTATAAAGTTTAACAGTATTAAAAAAAAACTTGTTCTATGAGCAAGTGGCATAAGCAGACCTTCATTTCTTATATTGAAATGGTGAACACCAGAACGAAATCATATTTTTTTTAAATATACATAGGTACACTCAGCTTTAAAAAGTGATATTTTTTTTAAATAAACATGCGTGAGGAAATTTTCTGCGTCTCATTTGATTATATTAACTTTCAAGTTACTTCAACTACTTCAGGTAGTTGTTAGCCGAGTGGTTGAGTCCGCTGGCAACGGGCGTAACGCTCGGCCGGGCAATTATTAGGCGTGGGTTCGAATCCCATCCTGGTGCATATGGGCTCTATATGAGAGATAGAGTACTTATGTGTCGGATTGTGTTTCGGATTTATACCGGCTCCTTCGAATTGGGTTTTCTGCGTTTCCCCAGTTTGTAAGGCGAATTCCGAAGGAGAAATTAACATCTAAGTCGGTCGCAGCCGCCACCCCTCCCCGACAAGCTCCAAGCTTGGGGTTAAAAGTGGGTGAAAAAAAAAATCCATAAGTTTTTTCTGCTACTGTGACGTATCAAAAATTAAAGTTGTTCATAAAATTAGGCAGACATCTTTTCCAAGATTACTTCCCAATAACTATTTATTTGAACTTCAAGAAAATACTAAATCCATCTTTTCTTTCTTAATTTTAAATCATGTTTGATTTTTGAACCAATTATTTGTTACAATATTGAGCAGAAAAAAAATTATGAATGTTTTGATTCGGCCAGCTTTAAGTGCAGTTTCCAAAAGACCTTTCACTCTTTCAAGTTTAATTCCCAAACTACGTCAGTTAAACAGATTGCATTGATAAAATAACTCGATTACAGAAATTTAAATGGAATAGAATTTTGGGCTTCGTAAGAAGTGCTCCTGTCACATGGTGAATTGAATACTAACGGTGGCAGCATTCAAGTGAGATAGAGAACCGTTACGTCATCGCATACCCGCTCCTCCCTTTAATACAACTGTCAACCGTGACAGCTAATATTGGTTAATAATTGTGTAAAAGGAGAAGCGGGTATGCGGTAACGTAATGATTCGCTAACTCACTTGCGGGAATGCTGCCACCGTTAGTATTCAATTCACCGTGCTCCTGTCAAATAATGTTCATCTCTTCTTAATAAGTCAATTAAAACTTTAGAATAACATTTAAAAAATACCTATTACAAGAAGTTTAAAAAATATTACGAGTGCGGATTTGTTTCCGTTATTTCATTTCACACAACAGAATAAACAATACATCTAATACAATTTATAAAGTATGTTTTCAAATACATAAGATTATTTAAATAATTTCTTAAAAACATAATTTAATGATATCAAATTATAAGTTGTATCCTCATCTGTGCCTTCAATATGACCTTTTATTATCAGAAACTACAAAAGTCCAGTTATTTCATTTAAAACAGAATTTCCTAAACATATGGTAAACAGACTTACCTGGAGGCTCATGAGACGTAGAAATAGAATGTTTAAAATTACAACCTCTACAACACTAGGCAATTTTAGGATAAAAAATTTGCAGAAAATTATAATAACATTTTCCTGTAAAGTCTTTGGTTTTGAAGTTATTAAATATTGAAAATTGAGTGCTGATTTAAGAAGGTATGATACATCATACCCGATATCGTCGAGAATACACAAAATACGCAATAAATTGTGATTCTGAAATCAGCACTCAATTTTCAACATTTAACAACTATTACAGTCACCCTGTGTAGTTATACAAGGTGACTGTAATAGTACACAGTCAAGGGGACTGGAACATTGCCTGGCAAAATAAAATCACTACTGCCCAATTTTTATAAACTGAGCATAAAACTATTCTTGGAATAACGTGGCGTAGATATGAAAGAATGTTAAAGGATATTCTGCGAATAGTTATTATTCAACGAACAGAGCTTATTCCATGATTGTAAAACTGGGCCTAAGAGAATCTGCATCAACAGTAAAACTGTGCAATAAATTCTTACTATTATTATACGCACTCAATGAAAATAACTTAAAGGTACAATATTGCGTATCTAGTGACATCATCAAGAGGTTATTTGTTGCCGTTACAAGAAAATTGTTGGAAATTTCTTGCAGACAATTTCAAGTACCTACTGAAAGCTATTTGACTTATTTTCCACATTTGCAGTTTCTTATAAACTTATAAAAAAGTATACGTGATCCATATGAAGGTACATATTTGTGTCTTAAAAATTGTTGTATTAGGCGCACACTTTATAGCGTGATCCTGGTCCACTGCAATTTCTTATACATGACGTAATTATTAGCTGGTCCCGAAGAATAATATCTATATTTTTTTACGTAAAGCATTTTTCATAAGAGAAGAGCTCTGCGTCATAAATAAAACACATCTGGCGTTGCATAATCAGACGTAAAAAGCATAACTCCATCCTTCTTTCTTTCTCCCCGTTGACAAAGACATAATACTAAAATATTTGTCGGTTGTAACTTCGGCGATTGATGACGCAGAGTTCAAGTTCAGTGAATTCGATACTAAATCAGTATTCGCTAGGAGGCCAAATGCGTTTTCTTGTTAGCTCTGAATTTTGAGCTGAGCTCAGTTGAACATTTAAAAATGCATCCACAAATTTATGGAAACTTGCCTAACTGGAACACGGGCTTAGCAATTTTTTAAACTTATTTGCTTGCGCAAAATCAGTAATAGGAAGGTGACTTAAGGAAAATGGTAATATGAGAATTTACAACCGCTATTTGCATATAAATTAATTAAAGTACTGGGATCACCTTAAGTACGATTAATTATTTTATGTTTGTTATTCTACTGGAGAATTTTATACGTGTTCTGCAGATAGAGTACTTGGAAGTCGATTTTTTAAACATATTAATTGAATTATTTAGAAACAAAAATTAAGATAACTAAGATTAACTACTAATTAGATATTAGAGGCGACGCACAGTGGGTTATTTTCAGTATCTAACTGGACAAAATTAATAACTCCTAGAACAATTGACAAATTATTAACTAATGATACATATTCGGACTCGCAATGAACTGCAGATTCCAAATACGTAAAAATATATAGAGTCATTTAAAATAAGAAAATTAACATCACTTCCGGCAAAACCGGAAGTCCTACTGTGCTTAATAGTATGTCGGAAAACTCATTTTTTTGTTTAATTTATCCCTTCCAAATTTCATATAAATGGAATTAAAAATAAAAATTCTAGAAGGGTAAACACATGGCGTGGGACACTCGGTATAGTGTATTTATTGAAGGACAAAAACCATTAAAAACTTGCCGTGCTTAACTAATCCCAATATTTAGCTCTTGTTTTTTGTATAAGTCCTTTAAAAATTGTTGATTCCTGTTCAGTGTTGGGAAATATACTTTATTCTTGGATCTGAGATACATATACATATACTTTAAAAAAATGTATATCTTAAACATATACTATATACTTCATTTAAAATGTATATGTATATACATGTACAATATACGACATTCTATTTGTACCTCTATACATATACAGTACATTTGATATGTATATAATATACATATACACTGAGTTTATTTCCCATCTGTGCAGTGTACATATGCCATGAGTTTTTTTTAACTTTGAATATACAAGATAAATATTTCTATGTTCAATTTTAAAAAGAACGCATTGCACTGTATATCAGCTATTTATGATGAAATAAAAAGAGTTTCAATCAACTCCACTTAACCTTTGTAATAGGTATCTAAAATCATATTTGAGATAAATTACGAGCGCCATCTTTAAAACTTACTTGCATTTGTACAGATCAAATAATATTTGTCCCCAGCGCCATCACTTGACAATTACAACTATTTATTTGTTGAAGTCTCCTAAGTTTGGTAAATTAATTATTTATTATTTTTTATCGTATTAAAAAAAATGTGCAATTTAAAGAAATCGATTTTATTAACTCACATTTAAAACCATTGTCAGAGCGCACATCTCGCGCTTATTTAAAAAAATTATAATAAATGTTTGAAATATCTTTCTTAAATCCATAAAATATACAACATATTTGTCACTTGATCAGCTGTTCCATAGTCTTGTCATTTTTAATTCAAAAAAGGACGGTGTTCGGTAATTTAGCTTCAATTCTAGATAACATGACACGATCATGCAGTGCGCGTTATGTTTATGTCAACTACTTATCAACAAAGATTGTTGAAACCAAGTTTAAATAAAAGTGTATTTGTATATAATATACAATATGTACATTATATACAATTCGTATATAATATACTGAATATTATATTTCCCAAGTGCGGAAAAGGATATTTACTCATAATATCCTAGAATTTGTATAAATATTCAATATATAATATACTTTTTATCGTAGTACATTATTTACAGATCCAATATACCTACAAAGTAGATTCTGTACAGTATAAAATATACATTGTATACTATATACCCCCAACACTGTTCCTATTAGACGTGTCAATTTGGTGCACCCTGTATATCGCCATGCGCAAAAATGCGCAAAATATTCTATAGCAGGTTTAATAGAGATATGTGTACAGCTTTAAAAAAAGGGTAAATAATTTGCCGTAAGTTTTCGCAAAATTATTATTTTCTTATTCAAATATTGCGATTTTATTAATGTTTATAACTCTTTTATTATTAAAATTAATGAAATAAAATTACCTTGATGAGAAGCCATATTTAGTACCTTATTAATTTTATAAAATCAGTTTTTCCAAAATAAAATATTTAAAGTTGCTACAAACTTCCCAAAAAATGCATGCGTTTCACAGCGGTAACTTTGACGTTTAGCTAAGATCTAGTGAGCAACGCACGCGGTCAATTGTTTCTGGTAATATGTAATATGAACATCTAGGTATTTAAAAACAATGAAATTTTTTAAAAATATAACGTCAAATTTTTACTTATGTCCTACTAGATACAGAAAATAACCCACTGTGCGACGGCTGGGGATATTAGGAAATCGCTACCAAAAATGTAAAACGCTTCATTTTACCTGCAACACTGATAAGTATTTTACTATAATTAACGGGGTAGACGAATAGTAGAATCTAGTTCGTCATTCAAGTGAAATTTAAATCGTAAAAACTTCCACACTGATATGAAGGTCGATTTTGAAACACAAAATGACAAAACTTTATTAAGTACAGCTGTGGAAAGCATGAGTTTCCTTTCAATGCCAGTACCGTCCCGTAATTTTAGGTATAATTTTCAGCTGCAATTTTCTCGAAACCTATTAAGGGTTGGTTAAGAACGTATCAGCTCAATCGTTACCATTTATAGTGAAATGTTATAGGAACAACTATCAAAGTCATGCTGTGTAATATTTTCGCCTTTTCTTTCCCAGTTTACTTATAAATTGCATTTTATAATTTAAGAGGATGTTGTGTAAAAGTGTATCCAGATATGAATATTTACTGGTACTTACAATACATCTCGTATTTTTATTTATCGTAGAATAATACGAAACAGTTTAATGAAATATGTGAAAGTTCATCGAAAAGTTTGTGAATCACGAATAGGTTTTAGTTTTCCACTGCCAGCCTTTAAATAATCGTCACGTGTTTATTCAAACAGTTTCTAATACACAATCCAAATATTTTATTTTATAATTACGATACTCTTGTAATAATGTATTAACTGATTTTTTAATCTTGCAAGTAATACTGAAGTAAAAGCTTATCAAGAACCGATTTAATTTAATTTCATTTCATTTAATAGTTAGCACTAAAGCTCAATTTAGACGTTGCGGTTTTTCTTACAAATAATTTTTTCACGGCGCAGTATGACAAAATGTCAACGTGTAATATGTCAATGAGAAAAGTACTTGGATATATGTATTATATTTTGTAAAATTGCGACGTGAAAAAATTTTTTGTAAGAAAAGTCGCAACGTCTAAATTGAGGACTTTAAGCGTACGAAAACAAACGTGAGATATTATTTTCTATTTTAAAGCAACTTTAAATTTAAAGTTCTATTATAAATTTGATAAGCTGAGTGTCTGCACTTTTTTTCGATTTTTCTAAAATATTTTCCTTGACAAAGCAAGTTTTGAAACTTTCGGATCCGATGATCTAAATGTTATCAGTACTACGCAGTATCGATGATAAATTATATTTCGGAAGCTCACTTCAAGAAACGTCTAATTTTTTTGCGCGATCAATTTTTAATGTCCCTATCAATCGTTCTTTCGCCTACTTACTGACAAGTTCCGTTACGTTATGCAAAACTAATTTCGTCCTGAAAGCCGCAGGCACTTGCGACAGCATTACCGAAAGAAAACTTCGACGGTAAATAAGAAACCGATTCCTGACGACTTATCCAATTACATTTACACCAATAATTTTATTATCCCAGCTCTCGTTATACAAAATAAATTAGATTAAACAGAAACTAAAATCAGTTCGTTTAGACGAATTTGTCATTGCAAAAATAGTGCAATTTACGAGGTGGTTTCATATCGGAATGAAAAAATATTAACTTTTCTGCGGACAGCTTTTTCATGTAGGTATCATGTATTCTCGTTGGCAAAATTTCAAGCTAATTGGCGAATTATTACGCCGACATTTTCACAAAAAAAGAAAATCCCTGCGTAGGTAGATGTCCCAGAATGCGTTAGGCTCCGCTTTTTCAGAAGCATAGCTTTAACACCTCTTAAACGAATGCATAAATTCATAAAGGGGCTGCTTTTGTGAAGCCTGGGATTTTTTGTGCAAAGTTGATGCAAATTAATGTTTTATGCTTTTGTATCATAAAAGGATTTATGTACTAGTTTTTTCAAGGAACTATTGATCCGGTTACCGGCGCATCCACCGTTTCTTTGGACTTGAGATTTATCTAGGAATTCATGAATGATTAAGTTTCTCTAAAGCATAATGTATTCTAAACTGGCTCTCAAATACATATATTAAAAAAAAACTTATGTAATTACTTCGCTGTAGTTGCGTTGAAGCAAATAATTAATTGCATTAAACTTTTTTCATTTATCGCTTCTATTTTTACTTTCATTCAACGATGCCTCCGAATATCGACGAAAAAGCGAAGCGCTGGCAAGAATCCTTATTCGGCAGCTTTCTCTTATTAATCTGTGTCTCATCTATCAAGAGGATCTCTCCTTTGACTTTCCGCGAACTTTTAATAAATTTCAATTGTCTTTTAAAAAATCTCACAAAGGGCCGTTTTAAGTTCGCCCCGAGCAAATATCGTGCGGAACCAAAAAAAAATTGCCTGGTCTTAATGAAACTTCCATGAATCGCGTTATCTGACGTTTAGTTTTAATAAGAACTTTGAATAGAACACGCTCATTATAAAACTTTGATTAAATTGCTGCTCTCGGTGAATTCAAATAGGCTTTTTAATAGATGGAAAACGACTTCATTTCATTAATGCTTCATTGAAGAATTTTATTATAAACTAAAAAACTGGGATTGAATATTAAGGACTTTTTGGAAGTAAACTAATTTATTGGGATTAATGATAAATAAATAATTAGTTTTGTGGTGTTATAAAATCCCCTAATTTGAATTACATTTGAAATATAAACCTTGAAAGTAATGTATTATGCTTCCTGAAATATCTCAGCGTCAATCTATCTCGTAATCCCTCTGTTTCTGTTTAGAACTATCTCTGGGAAGTCACTGGTAGTTTATCAGTAGTATAAACATTTTTCAACGTCAGTTGATTAATTCTGTTATTAACTTTGTATGAGGAAGTCCCACGAATGCATTCGCCTTAATCTTCTTATTTATATTATTCATAAATAAAATATTCAAACTGGGAAATGTGACTGATAGTTGTGGAAACTGATTTTAATTTGTTTTATTTTTAAGGTGTTCGTGTTGGAAAACAGAATATAGGTATACATTCGTTTCAAAAAGCAATTTTAAAGCGACTTGGAAAAATTTTTAAAGGAAGTTAATAGGAAATGACATAAGATATACAGTAAACTTCAATCAATGACAGTCAATTTCGGTGAAAGATTTCGAGTCAATAATATTAGATCTGCACAAGCTTTGGATATTTTTTAAACTAGAAGGATCTTCCCTGGTCTGCCAACTTCAATTCTTTCTTTTGGCATTAAGCTTTTAGCAGGATTGCCCATAAAGAAAACAAATCAGTACGTGTGCCTAATGTAAAGTGAAAAAAAAAATGGTGTATTATTATATGTATAACAATTATTTCACTGAAACTTGAAAAACGACAGAGATAAGACAAATTAAGCGTGTACGTTTTCAACTTAAAATGAAAGATATGGTATAAGAGTGTACGTTATTTAATAACGAAAAAGAAACGCATTTGCCAACGGAATGCAAAAAATCGAAATGTACTGTATTTTTGATGTTTGCTATACTTTGAAATCGTTTTATTTATAGTTTTTAATTTACAAACTATGCGTTCTGCATTGGCGTCACAATCCTGGTTAAACCAGGCATGCTCTCAGGAGCGCCACTGACGCAGAACCCTTTAAAGCGAAAGAAATCGAATATACCACCCGATTACCAGTCCCGGCTTCGATGGCGTGGTTTATAAATAAATACATACATAAAACTAATCTAGTTACACGGTACCTTGTCATCTTGAAAACTTAAATGATTCCTTAAAAAATAATCACAGAAAATCACGCTCTAGTTCATGTTCTGGGATGATATTATATGTACTTTAAAATTATGTCACCAACTGCAGTGTTTGATTTCATTATTCTTGAATTTTTGAACGTGAAACCTCTACAATAAATGTCTTCAGCTTAAAACGTGACCTTTATGCAGAATTCGTTTGCGTAATTCTAATTTAAGTAAATTAATTAGTTTTCCTACAACTTAATTAAATAACGTAGTTTTCTTGATTTGGATTTGTCACTGATGATTCGTTCAAAGAAAATTGCTTGTGAATGTGTTAATAAAATAACGTATATACAGGTTGATTCAAAAATATACGCACAAAATTAGAAGTATTTATTGTTAAAAAAATTAATAATTACTTCGCATTCTTAATATATTCTATTAATACATATAATGCTGGTGATTCTTCTTCATAGTCCTCAATTTACGGGTGTTCCTACGGCGTAATTAAATATGATTTCCAAAAACTTTCCTTGCTCTATCGGTGTTATAGATTTTGTAAAGTCCTGCTCTTTCACGAAGCTTCTTATTATCGTCAGTTTTGTTGAGAGGAATCTGGTGTTCTGAACACAAAGCCGCCTTGTACGTCACTTCATCGCAGTTTTCAGTCTTTTACTGTCACATAAAATAAGTATGTATACATGTTCGGAAATTCTTGGTGTATGAATTGTAATCGAAACATTCGGGTTTTTAGGTCAACTCGTTGACTCAAAAATTGCCCTATACAAGTAATGCTATAGCAATAAAATAATTCTTCTTCCCGTGTATGTTTTATTGAAGCTCATAATTCGTCTGTTGAAGCAGTTATTTAATAAAAACCATGAATATAGAGATCTTGTGTTATTGTTGACATATTCTGTCAGTTTGAAGTAAAATGTAGTCTTTCATAGGACCACAATAAACATGATAGGGCAATCGAAAGGGTCAACAAGTTGATGGAGGCAAGCACTTGCGTTTGATCTACTATTCTAAACAATAATGTACAAACTGTTTTGCTGATGAGATCCCAACTAGGACCGAAATAGCTATCTAGAGAAAGCTCGAGGATTCCACTGCAATAAAAGTGAAGTTTGTAACTTTCATTTAAGTATCGTCTTCACGCCTTTCACAGTATTCCAAATTACATTTAACATGTACATGCCTTCTCAAATAAGCATTAAAAATTGCGCTGATATAACATTTATAGAAATGTATCCAGCCTTCTGCCTTTCAATGTATCAGTCAGTTACTTACGCAACTCGCATCGATCCAGGAAGCAATATGCTGTGCTCACATTAAATTCAAATCGACTTCCGGATATCGGAAAAAATTTAACATTCCGTCGAATTTTAGCGCTTTTTTTTATTAAAACCAGACGCATTCGATTTTTTTACTGCCAGTTAATAGCCAGAAAATTAAAATTTCGTGGAACAAAAGAAAATTCATTACCGTGAAATTTCCTTCTACCTTTTCATAAGGTTTTCAGTGATTTTTGAATTACTAATTCAATTTGTGAATTTGCAATGTAATGCCGCTTGAAATGACAGACTTAAAAACACTTGCCTATTATCGTTAGCTTTGTAAAACTCTCTGAAAGAAAGATCCTTATCATCCCTAAAAAAATTCGACGAATTGAAAGTCTGAAATATCTCTCACGATAATCGTTATTGCCATGTTAAGGAAGCCGAAGCTGTATTTATTGAAAAAGAACGTCGATAGATTTCTGTAATTGATGGTCATGAAAGCACCCATAGGACTTTCTAAATTGAGGGTGGCATTACATGCAGGAAGCCACCGGGTCCGTAACATTGTCATTAAACGTCTCCCAACACTCTAGGAAACTGTTTCAGAAAATGAAATTTAACTTTTTTACGTTTTGCACCGCATTAAATTTATTATTGCAAAGAAAGCTAGTGGAGTAAACGCTCGGGAAAATTAAGCTATATTGCTTTTCTGACCTTCTTGCAATGGTGTAGGATGTTTACTTTAATACAATGTTCAATTTACCGCTTATAATTTATTATACCGAGCAAAATTTTATAAATTGTGTTAAATAAATAGATCCAATACAACGCAACGCATAAATGTATGTATTTCTCACATTCATTAAAACAAAGTAATTATTTATTAAATTTAAAATAATTGAATTTCGTGATTCAACACCATGTAGAATATTGCTGTTTAATTAATGATAGTTCATGATAAATAACCTTGAGAAACTGTTTTTGTATTTAATACTTAATATTTTGAATAAATTAATATATACCGTTAACTTATGTTGAAGATAAGGAGGAAGAACTAACTTACAATTATTAAAAATTGGAACGACATGTCAGTTCAAACAATATATTAACCCAGCGGGTTTCCAATCTTCTTTAAACATCAAACACTTACAAGGAAAGACATTTTTCATCGATAGGGGTATAGTATATCTTTTTTAAATCTCATTATCTTCAACGGAAACAAACAGGATTGGATTATTAAAGAAGACATTGTCCCAATGTAACGTATAAAAAAGTTAAATAGAATAAGACAGTATAATTCTTATTCATCAACCATCAAAGCACTTCTAAGAATTCATCGACCTCTTCCAAGTTTTGCTCAACCCCAGGGGGGACGATATCGACTTTGTTGGGAACTCCAATATTAACCAAAAATGAAATTATGGAAGAGGTTAAAAAATGGCAGTACAAGTGAACGAGAAGATTCACAAGAAGAAGAATTTGAAGAAAATAATGTAATAGAGGAAATATAAGAAAATGAATCCAAAAGTATCCGTGTACACAAAAGTTAAGAAAAAACAGTTGATTGATAAGCGTTTAAATATGTACTTTAGGAAAAAAGTGCTTAAACATTTAGGTCAAATAAAAGAATCGAAAAAGAAGAAGGAAAAATAGTACTAAGAAAAATAGAACACAGAATTAAAAAAGCCTGCACCGAAAAGTTTTATGATAAAAACAAATGGTAAAGATCAAGCACGAAAACAATAATTGAGCCTTATGATTTTCAGTTTACTTGTCACTGTAATTGTAAGAAAATGCCTGTAGAGAAAGAGAGAGAGAAAATTGAGGAAAAATATTCTGCGACTCTGAAGTGAAAATAAGCAACAAGTCTCCAAATAAAAACCTGGTCTAGTAGGCTACATTTAGTAATTCTGTTATGTAAATGCAATGGATAAATTTTCTATCACAACCTATTTGACCAGGTTTTTATTTAGACGTTCGTTATTTGTTATAAGCAAGCATTGCGTGAGTCAAGTCGTAGAGAAACACTGTAAAAAATGTTCTTAAAAGATCGGTAGAAGATCAAAGAATTACTAAAAAGCCAAGGCATGGTCGATCAAGAGGCCCTTTTGATAAAAAAAAGAAGCTGGAGAAGAAAACTTGTTATAAATCCAACAATTTCTATACGCGATTTGAGAAAACTGATTGGAATTACACCTTCACTGCAATGGTACAAGGAATGAAAGTGAGAAATTATTTGAAGACCTATAGCAAGACTAAAGGCCACTTTCGAACACATCATGCATACTCAACTCACACTCAAATTGATAGTTCGATGTTAATTTGAAATTCAGAAACGCTCTAATTTTCATTTTATAGATTTTTTAACTTTCTATCGTAAATCGTAAATCACTGATGATCAAAATACCTATGCTGGCCACAAACCTGATCATACAGGTAAATAATAGCCATTATAGCGAGTCGTATACAATACTTTGTCCACGACTACAAATATCTTTCCTAATTGTTCAAATGTAAATATTAAATTAATTTTAATTAATTAATATTAATTAATATTAAATGTAAATGTTAATATAAATAAATAATTGTATTAATTTTGAGATTTGAGGCGTTTGCACAAAGTTTTATTGATAAAAAATGTTGGTTGTTGGAACGGTTGTTCCGTACCTACGTAAAATGTTATAAAACTGCATTTCTTTTTTAAATAGTGTAATCGTAATTCCTTCATTAGTTGCATTCCCTTTACAAATGAACTGAGGTTAAACTAAGTGAGGTGAGTGGCTCATCGCACATAAAAAAGTGAACGAAACTTTGTCTAAATGGAACAACTGAGGAAGTTCTTACGTTAAGAAATGTCAAAAATTTCAAAGTCAAAATTTGTATATATTAAACGTCAACTTTGAGTGCGAGCTGAGTGTGAGTGATGTTTTCGAATTTGACTACAATGAGCACAAAGAAGAAATTCGATAGTGCAATTTGATCAGCCAGAAAATTGTAACAAGTGTCTAAATAAAAACCTGGTCAAGTAGGCTACATTTAGTAATTCTATTATGTAAACGCAATGGATACATTATCGATCACAACCTACTTGACCAGGTTTTTATTTAGACGCTCGTTACAAGTTGCTATACGGCGTCAAAAACACGTGCATCTTAATGAATGACGAAATTTATTCATAAAAAAAGATTCTTCAACTTTACCGGGCGATTTATTTTATATTGTGAAATGTCTTAATACACTACAAATATCTCTTCGATGCAGGAATTATCACGATATTTTTAGATTATATTTCTCATCTTTCTCAATTTAAATTTTGCATTGAGCTTTCATCGACTGGTATCAAGTTTAATTTCCCCGACTTTCCACTAAATGTCCTGTATACTTTAGATAAAAGACCGCGATACACTTTAGAATAGGAAATGACTTCGGGATATCTTAAACCTTTACGGATTCTCCGATTGTGTCGGAGATCCGGATGCTAGATCAGACGGACGACTTTACACCGCAAGTTTTCAATTTCTTTTTTGTGCAAGTCTGCGAAAGCTTGACGGACATTTCGGCGACCCTTTCGCTTTTGATATGGTAAAGAGTTTGTTTGCACCGTGCCGCAAGTAATCTCTGTTTGTTTGATGTTATTCAGTTTATGAACCTGAAATTTTGCATACAATTCTTAGTAACGGATATTTACATACATTTTCATTCAGAGGATTGGTTGTTTAATTTTATATTTCTATCTCCTCCAATCAAGGCGTCAAACTTTTGATTACTCCGTATTATATCCTGCCGCTCATATGTACTGTAATAAAAAATTAAGTATTTGACATTTTTGAATCAATTTTGCCGTATAGCATCTTCATTAGGCAGAAAATGTTGCACAAGCGTTTGGATTTATATCGTAATGGAATTTTTCGCTTTGTTTGATAGGCTTTTGCCAGTGCACGGTTAATACAATCTGAAACCGCTTTGCAGTTTTGAAGAGAATTTGAAGCGTTTCAAAAATGTATATCAGTTTTTGGCGTTTCAAATTGAGAGCGTAACAAAATGTTAAATTTCTAAGCGAACATCGAAACCAGATGACAATTAATTACATAGTATATTGGTGTCATTGTAATAAACAGTTGATATAATTAATTAAACAAAGGAGAAAATTTCGTAATTAAAATAAGTGTAAAATTATTATAGTTGAATTACGAGTATTAATAACTTTTTAATTTAATGTACCTACAGGTGTCACAGATTATGTTTTAACAGGTTATTCTTTATATTGAGACGAGTTATTAGAATGGCGCAAGCATTGCTTTTTTTGAAACCTTAAATCACTTGAAACAACTCAAAGCATTCTTGACATTTTTTTAATAGCATTATGAGAAATCAATTTTAATCAAATGTCATCTAATATTATTGTTATATGTATTTAGTTTCGATTCTGAGTTGTTGCAGTTTTAATAACTTAAATCAAATTTCAAAGAATAAATAATTTTCATCAGTAAAATCATTCTACTTTTTAAAAGTTACGTCGTCTATCATCGCAACGTCGGCGTCGGTGGACGTTTGTTCCTATTTACTTGCGACTATGCAAGGAAAAAGGCGCGATAAATCACGCAAAATAAAGAAAACGACGACACTTTCCTTTGAGTTTGCGTTAATTGTTTCCCCAGTTTTATGTTTTTCCGCAGAACCGAGCGTTAATTCGGCGTAATGAAAGGGCAAACTTTCTTTGATGTGTATTCGACGACGGCGTGTTATTTTTAAGTACAAATAGATCGTTACGGTGTGTTTGTGCTCTGACAGAAATGTATTATGAGTAAATGAGAAGAGATTGTGCTCAAATAGGGTGCTCATTTTACGGGTACGTGAAAAACTGTCAAAGGAAAAGACGTGTTCCTTTCTGAAATTTTCATCGGTATAACATAAACGAAATTTATAAATTCATAATAAATACCTTACACAGGGAAACATTTTAGAGAGTTAAATTCATCTTCTCCATAATTTTTAATTAATACTGTTTTCTGTTAGTTCTAACTAAAATTTAATGTATTTTCCACTTTTTCGAATAAATAAATAAACAAATTATTTGACTCCGAAAAAATGAAAAATTCCATCACACTAACACGGTAAGACGTTAAGTACTAAGCTTCACATACTCGATTTTTACATACATACAAATTTGTTACGTTTGAACACCTACTTCTTAGCGCACGCTTGTTATTATGGAACAAATACTGTATTTTCGAATTAAATATTAAATATCAACACCTAAGGTAGTTTTTCAGAAAGCAAATCAAATATTTAATTGCGAATTAAACTAATTACCATAAGTTGCCATAAGTATTACCTTCCGAAATGTCAAATTAACAATGTCATTAAAATTTGATTGCAATTAAAGTTTCTGTAAACTGGGTTCTACTCTATCTCTTTCTTGGAATTAAGAAAAGTAACTATACTTTAAATCTAACACTTTGCACGGATGGTCTCCAGGGATGAACTACCAAAATGAGTTAAAAAGGAGTTAAATTTGACTCCTTATTTTTCCCTGTGTACTTTGAACAATATATATTTTTTAATTAAATCAATTTACTCTACACTAATATACAATATAATATCACGCACAAACGTACAAGGAATGTTGTTGAAAGAGTATTTGGTGTGTAGTAGATAAACAATATACTGAATTTCATTGAACTGCGCTCTATATCTTTCGGTCTTTGATGACTTATGCTTCACTTGTCAAAAAAATTTTCATAATTAAAGCTGGTTCTTGTCCGATGAAAATTGTATCACAAACTCTTTTAAACGGACACTAAATGGCGCACAAACACTTAACGTTTTTTTTTATTTTTTTTTATTTTTTATTTTTCACTTCCGACGAAGCTGTCGAACGACTGCGAAACGTTAAGTGTTTGTGCGCCATTTAGTGTCCGTTTAAAAGAGTTTGTGATAAAAAAATTTTTCGTTCGAATGATTCGAATTTATCACGGTGCGGCAAGTATCATGATGTGTGTGAGTCTCTTTATGAATTTATTAATGCGTGAACACAATTAAAGAGCAAACTCCACAAAGTTAGTACTTTGAAGTGCCATTAAGAGCAGAAACGAATACTGTCCGGCAAACATTTCACGGAACCGTGCTGTTCAGAATTATCACCACACCGAATTCGTGAGTCCTATATAAACATTGTCGCTCACTGTCAAACTGAAGAACCTGACCTAAGGATGGTTACAAGCGGGACAATGGCTTCGTCTGAAAATAATTATGTGCTAATTTTGGATACGAATATGGTAGTTTGAAAACCCAGAACCGAAGGGATTAGGGTTATAAATGAATAAGGAATTTACATGATGATTCTTCAAATTTGAGAAAACAACATAAGAAAAAGTAAAGCGAAAATCTGATACATCTAACACCCGAACAATAAGAAATCAAATCTAGTTCATTTCATTCTAATAAAACAAAACAATTATAATTTACGTCTTTAAAGAAATACAAATTGAAACAAATGAGTTAAACAAACCAACAGTGTTTTGATATATTAGAAATTTTGATAATTTAAATTTATTAAAAAATATTTCTAACTTTAAAATATACAGAGTGTATACGAATTGGACCGACAAACTTCTAAGGTATATTTTTTGCTTAAAGGTGTACCTAAATTGTTCATATACTTTAATCTATTTTCTTTCGTTTAGAAGTTACGACCTATTATTTTGTTTTTGTTTCCTAATCTGGCATTGAAGTCATTGAAAGAATTTTGTTTACATTTTGAACTAAAGTTCACTGGCATCTAAGAAGCTCTAAAGTTTTCAAAGAAAACAGGCTACAGTTGACAAAAAAATTTATTGCTGCACTAGCAGATGAAGTTTATATGATTTTTTTAATATTTAATAAAAGGATTAATGAAAAATTCATGATAGTTTATTGAAAATGTTTTGTCTTGTACAGACTTTATTCTTCATATAAAGACCAGTGTTGTCTAATTCAAATTCAAATTCAAATTCTTTATTTATACTCGGCCATTAATAACAATGGATGTACACGTCAATGGGGAAAAAGTAATACATAAAGTAGTTGATATGCGCGCTTATATAAAGCTCGAGTCATCGAGGAATTCTCTTACAGAGTAGTATCCTTCAGAAGAGAGAATCTTTTTTAAAGATCTTTTAAAAGAGTACAAATTATCAGTCCGCAACGCCTCCGGCAATTTATTGTAAAATTTCAGGCCCATGTAAGTGGGCGATTGCTCGAACTTGATGGAATTGTGAGCTTGGACTGAAAGCAAATCTTTTGCCCTGGTATTATAGTCATGAAAACTTGAGTTCGTTTTAAATTTGTTAATGTTAAGTTTAATATATAGTAGGCATTTATATATATAAATAGCCGGAAGCGTCAACAGGCTGAATTTTTTGAATGTGTCCCTACAAGATTCTCTTGGCTTAAGATTAAATATTAACCGCAATAATCGCTTTTGGCCTAAAAATACTCTACCACTGTTAGGTGAGTTACCCCACACGATAACATTGTAAGCTAAATGGCAGTAGCTCATAGCGAAATACATGTTAAGCAGCTGAGCCTGGGTTACAATAGTTTTTAGTTGTAGGATAGCAAAATATGATTTATTTAATTGCTTACAAACGTTCTCAATTTGTTGTTCCCAGTTCAGTTGCTGGTTAACGTGCTTCGTCGTATACACCCAGTATACAATATTCACTAGGGTTTCCATTAGAACCAATCGCTGGTGATTTTTCTGAAACACTCAATTTTCACGAAACAATGACACAATGATTTCAACGTTCTTTTGCAACGAAAAATGAAATATTGGCAGTAGATGAAAATAGTGTCGCAATTCAAATTGATGATGGATAACGGCCGAGAAAGCTTTCGACTTAACTTAAAATTCAATATTAAGAAAAGCTTTAATTTTATTAATCAGGGTTGTGGTTTTGGTACTATATTCAGTACAATTGAAAGTGATAGTACAGTGATAGCAGTGGTAGTTCTCAAAAGATTTTAGTACATTTTAAATTCAGGCAAAATATGTTTCACAATTTTTTGGTGACTTTTACTGTTCTTGATTGGTGATATTTAATTACTTTTAAATCGTGGAAGAGGTTTAGGCCCATTTGTACAATGCCAGTTTAAATTTGAGCTAAAGCTTAAACCCAATTGTTGTTAAGGGTTTAAGCTTAGGCTTAAATTTAAACTGGAATTGTACAACTGGGATTTAATGATATTATGATCTGGCCGCCGAACAAACAGAAGAAATTTAGTAAGTTGGTATGCATTAACGACCAATGCTGCCAATTTGGTGAATTTGTCACTGGTTTTAATGAAATTCTGTTGAAGTTTCAAACAACTTTAAAGTGAATTCAGACATGTCAAAAATTAAGTGATTTCATGACCGATGTAGTGACAAATCTAGTGATTCCATTTGGAAATAATTTTAACTAAACCGTTACAATAATTATAATAAACAACTATTTCAGTTGATTCTGTTAGTGTCATTTTGTGGTGACATCTGTCATAAAATAATTCGCATTGAAAAAACGTATATTACGTAACAAGTGTAGAAAAGTGAAGTTTTACTAAACGAGTTTGGCTTGTTTTAAGTACGAGCTAGCGTAGCGAGCGAGTAATTTTAAATTTTAATTTTTAATTAATTATTAATAAGTAGAGAATACTTTTCTTACGAGTTTGCGAATACAATTTTTTGCACTTCATGCGAAAATTGATGTTATTAATGTTTAGTAGAAGTGACATTAACGCTGTCACAATAGATGGACGAAACCAATACTACTAGTAGTTACTACGTCGCTATACAGTAATGGTTGTTATATTCGGTTTTTTTTTCTATAATACCTGTCAAATGTTTCTGATGTTGGTACTTGTTACCTAAACGTTAAGAAATTTCAAAAATGTCGGTTCTATATTCAGTAATAAATTCGGGGTTCCAACAGAAACCCTTTGACACTGACAGGTATTGTAGAAAAAAAAAACTATATGTCGTAAAGTAACCCATTACTGTACGATCTTGAGGATATTAATATAATACGTTACTGTATGAAATGTGAAAGACATTATTTTTGACAATTTGAGGAAAACGAAGAACGAAAGACGATCGGATTTGTACCCCTTTTTTGGACAAAAAAAAAACAATAATCGAAGCTTCTCCTTTTATTTTGTTTATTTATTTATTTCTTGTGTTTTTTCGAGGAAGAAAACGCGACTATTCTAAATTCATTTCAGAGTTGATTATGTTTTATTTTTTTAATGAAGAAAATATCGAAATTCGATTGGAATTCGAACGTCTTTTATCGTCGCTCCCAATTTATTTTCTGATGCAAAACGAAAAGTTTTTTTTTGTTATCCAAATCGTCGACCAAAATGTTTGTTTCTTACATTTGTTAAACAATCGATCCTTTTAATATTTTTTTATGAAGAAAAAAGTCGAAATTCGATTCTGTTGTCATCACTCTTAATTTATTGTCCGACTCAAAAGTAAAAACAAAAGGGGACATAACCTGTAGATTTTTAAATAAAATTTGCTGAGTAGTAGTATTTAAAAAAAATTAAATTGTGATTATTTCTCTTCGAACAACTTTAATTACAAATTATAAACATTTCCGCGTAAATTGACAGCTTTCGCAGTTGAATTTAAAAGATGAACATTTGGAGCCAATTAATAAATTTGATATATAAACATTAACACCATTTTTTTATACTATACCTAGGCACGTATACCTGCATTCTCAGTAGTTTTTATTTTAACTTCGAAAAAGCAGTCTATGTGAAGAGCGAAACGTCACATTGATTAAAAAGTAGTGTCAAAGTTGTTCAAGGAATGATAATTCGAATTTTTATTCATACATTTTC
Organism: Dorcus parallelipipedus; assembly: GCA_958336345.1. Lineage (NCBI taxonomy): Eukaryota > Metazoa > Arthropoda > Insecta > Coleoptera > Lucanidae > Dorcus > Dorcus parallelipipedus. The sequence goes on from OY284475.1 coordinate 48,863,858, forward strand.
GAGCATGAAGAATAAATTATAATATTGGCTATTCAGAATCTTTACTCTTCGAAATAGGCCAAGTTTTCTTTTAGGTCATATTTATTACGTGATTGGCATCAAAGTCTGGTGTGTCAAAAATCATGAAATTCCAAACGATTCAGCTGACGAAATGAAGGAATCGTGTTCTTTAGTGGTGCAATTAAAGAAAAAACTTTAAAGAAATACAAAGATGTGGAGAAAAACAATTTTCGGATATCATGATTATCAAATTAATTCAAATTTAATTGAAATTAATCAAATTTCACTGCGCCAAAACATTGCATATATGCATGTATTTCATGGCGTAGGAATACAAGGTGCGAGTTGTTTTCCGAAGAGCCGACTTAAAAGCATCAATGATTGACAATTTGGACTGTGTATGTTAGTAATATTGATCTTTTTTAAATTGACGCGAAATTTAAAATCTGTCTTTCTGTCGCTGGAAATATTATATGAACAAAAATGTCGTCTTAACATCGCCTGTTCTGAGAAAAGATCGTAAATGATATACAGGTCGTTTCAATGAAGGTGCACCAAACGCGGTATGTCAGTAGATATCGAGAAAATAAATAAAAGTTTCCCATAATTTTTTTTAATGAATATGTTTTGAGAAAATTGAAGGGAAAGGAGAATTTCATATTTAAAACGCATAGTAGTTGAGGAAGAATGGAATCTTAAAAACCTGCCTTAACCTTTCGCTTGTCTTCTCGGAGTTGTGTGCCACTCATGAAACGATTTAAATCGCGCAGAGATCAAAATTGCTGCAGAATTTCTAAAAATACGACTCCAAATAATACAAACTTCAACTTGCTCAAATTGTAAAATTGTATGAAGCTATTTTGTTCCAACTAATGTGAGAAAAGTTTGGTGCATCACTTAAACAGCCTGTATGTGTATGTTAATTATGTATACAAAAGGTAGATGTTCTAAATTCAGATATTACAAGGAAGAAGTATGAAGTATATTTTATTTTGTCATAAATTTAAAAATTGCATTCGTCATCTAAATAAGAAATCAGAATACATAGAACATTCAAATTGTATTTATTTTAAATATTTATAAAATCCCTATCAGTGTTCAAAAATTCGACAACTTTCAGAACAAATCCGATACAACTATAAACTACGACATTGTTTTTAATTTCGACAATCCAATTTCGACATTTGCATTGTGTTGCTTAAAATAAATAAACAAAGCATTAAATATTGAATAAACCTCTTTTATTTATCATTTCTGTTGTATTAAAACTAATATTCTACTGATTTATCAAATCTCTTCTCTTCTTTTGGTATGACCACGTGTTGTTTGTACTTGATAGTCTTGTTCTTCGCTTGTTCTCCCATTTATCCCTTCTTTCTTCTTTTTAATCTTCGGCTTTTTTCCAAATAGTAATCTTTCTACGCATTCAAAGTCATGATTAATTAGATGTTTTTTTTTTTTGCTTACGTTAGGTATTTTTGAAGAAATTTATTGTGGCTAAACAATTTTCTTGTTTAATCAACTCAAGAGCGTCCTTTATGTTATTTTTGGAGTACTACTTCTTTTTGTGTTGACATCTATACATTCGATTCCACGTTGAATTTATGACAATAGAAAGAAAAGAGGAGACAAATTATAATTGTGGGTTAAATAACAATAGAATTAGTGTTCTATAATTTTTTCCATTTATCTGATCCTAAGACCGTGATTACAATGCCAGATTAAATTTAAGTCGAACCTTAAACGCTTAATGACAATTGCTGAAGTACTAGTCGATATTATGGGTTTAAGCTTCGGGTTAAATTTAAACTGGCATTGTAAAACTGGGTCTTAATGACTGATTTTTGGGGGAAGCTCAATTTGCTTAATTTCTGAAAATATGTAATCTGACTGATTTTGAGAAAGTGTCTAATTTAAGAACTTCTACCATACAAACTTTTCGAAAAGCTTTAATTTTTTAAACGTTTCAGATTTTATTTCACATAAAAATAAAATTTCTATATTTATACTTCATTAATGCAAGCATTGGCGTTTTAACAATACGTAAGTTCTTGGTTAGCCTCATTTTGTACTTTAATATATCGTAAATGAAACCTTATTATAAAATACAAATGTCTTCATTTCCGTACTATAATATCCTAAGCACACGTAGGCATCCTCGTGGGTCATTTAAAATGTATTTTCATCTCAATGCATTCTGAATTTTACGAAGAACTAAAATTTATAATAATATTTTTTAATATTTTCTAAGATTATATTAGTAGCAGCATTTATATCATTCTTTAAGTATTGAAAATAATAAGCATACAAAGTCTTTTCTATATAAATAAAAAAAAAACTTCTAGTTTCTAGCAGTGAAGTAGACGTTACTGTTATTGACTTGCTATTACGTAGTAATTACGTATTCACTCATTTAAACTGCTCGAAAAAAGGTATGCGTCAATCTTCTTGTTGACAAGGATAAAATTAGCGGAAGATGATTAGATTGAAATTTACCCTGCGCATCCACTTTGTAATTAATTTACGTATTACTACAGAAGAAGACAACGGTGCTGAACTTGACAATTATTTGCGTTTTGAAAATTTTAATCAACGTTAAACTTAATTATCAAAATTTAAACTTTGTTTGAGAATGCTTTTTAAAGCGGTTGCTTCTGAACAATGTAGATATGTTCTCTTTTTCACTATTGAACATAAATTTCTCTAATAATAAAAAAGAAACAGAAAACAGAATGAAATGTCTTTGAATAGTTATGAACGAAATGATCGAAATGAATTGAGTAATTTATTTGAGAGTTATCAAAATGTATTTTAACAACCATGAAACAATTCTGATAAGAATTCCATTTTTTAAATGGATTTAGGATTGCAATATGAATTAATCGAAGACATTCCTTTTGTTCTGCTTTATCAAAGAGTACTTAAACAGTTAAAGTGTTAAAGAGTAATTATTATTGTTTTGGCATTATAAAATATGGAAATTTGACAAATCGAAGTAAACTGATTGCGTAAAATACGGGGGCATCTGCATTTTTAGCGAGAATGAATAAACAGATTTCAGTACACAAGCAGATGAAATGCGAAACGACAGGTAAACACTCATTTTTTAATGCCTCGAACAGAATCGTGCTTCAAATTCGTTCATTTGTGAAATATTTCTAATGAAACGTAAAAAATAAATTCATCAAAGCTACAAAATTACGCGTATAAAAATGTAACGTTTGTCTTTGTATGTACTCGCACAATTATCACTTCACATAACTGGACTTTATTTAGAAAGGAACGATATTTTCCTGGACGAATTTATTAAAATTTTTCCGAAGGAAACTCTCTCTTGCATTGATAATAGAAAAGTTTAACTCAAAACTACCCTTAATGTGTTAAATGAAGTATTTTTAAGGAATTTATTTATTGTGGTAACTCTGTAAAGAAATTGTTTGCTTATATGTCGTGTTGTGGAATATTTATAGAACCAGAAGCTGTGCGTTATTTGAAATACAATAGAAGCTTAAAAATAAAAAAAAGCGTTATTGCAATTGACGAACAAAACCGACTCAAAGCAAAGGTTTTTAACGTACTCAGCCATTTTACATGAATATACAAAGGGAACACCTACAAATTACAAATTGAAACGAACCGCGAACTCGTTTGTTATTACGTTTATTTTCCGGTTACAATGAAGAGTAGGTCCTTGGAGGACTTCAAAAAATTACCTTGCCTTCATCTACCGGTTGACACAGTTTAACATATCGTTCGACAAACAAAACAAGGCCACAGAAGACGGCAGTCATTCGAAACCCACGCCGATAATATTCATATTTACGGTTCAATTATAATTATCAGTTTGGCTTAAGTGGTTGACAATGACGAAAAGTGCGTCTGTTAATTTGTTGTTTGGCGAGGGGGGGGTGGAATTTCATTACTGTATAATTCGATTCGCACCGCACCCGTTTCGTGACAGCAATCATGTGGGAATTTTCAGAATCAATATGTAGGAAACATCGCCGACACAAAAAGTTACAACAATTGTGAAACAAATTTACGACCATGCGTTAACTTCTTCCTCATCTTCCAAATTAATAGGTTATGATTGTATACCTAAATTCGTTTTATTGTTATACATTTACGGTTGATGATATTACATCGTTAAATAGAAACAAGAAAAGAATTTATTTGTTTTTTTTTTCCTTTTTGTTTAATAGTAACAATCACATAACCTTTTCTCGATCAAACAATAAAACAGACACGTTAATTATTTTTATTATTTTAATTAAGTGGCTGCCTTTTATTTTCCGTAACAGAACAGGCTATATCGTTAATTAACTAATTAATTTCAATTATAAACTAATTAAATTTAAAGTTCATCAAGAACTAAATGCTCTATAATTTACAACTGACTTTTTGACTTAAAAAATTATTGAAAATCCAAGTTCTGTTTCAGAAAAACTTTTTTGTTCGGTAAAGTATTTCAGAAATAGTTTCATCATTCATATATTTAACTTAAAATGAATTTCTTACTACGACAGATTTTTCTAGTTAAAACGAAGCTTTAAAGCAGAAGGTCACGAACCGCTTTTTGTGGTGCCTTGTTCCTTAAGTAACTAAGAAAGAGAGTTCTATTCTAAATTAAATTTTCAATTGAAATACTTAGCAGCATGTATGTAAATTACTAGATATCTGACAATCCAAATTTTATATAATCAAAACTAGCTAGGACTTGGATTAACTTAGAACTTGGAATGTCAATCAATCGTTTTAGAAAAAAATCTAAAAATCGAAAACCCGGTTTTTCATCTAGCAATACATTTCAGGAATAAAATGGTCATCAACTGAGAGACTTACAGGCTACCGCGGCTGTTTTTTGTCTTCTCCGTGAATTCCAATGGAACTGCGTGTGTTCGTCTATAGACATTTCCTTCTTCGTTACAGGAGAACTTCTTCAGGGCTACTCATCAAAGCAAGAAGCTCTTGTTACTGCAACGAAGTGGCAGTAGCGACAACAGTAAAAAGATTAGCAGTGCTGAAGAAGTTCTTCTTTAATGAAAAACGAAACATCAGAAGAAGAACAATACATACTCATCGATATTTCATCGCCTACAATTGACATAAAATGAAATTTTTATCCAATTCTAAATGCTCGACCTCGAATTGTCTGCTCCTTTTGGTTCTTAATATAATAAAAAACATTTTCTAAAATTTTTAAATTGAGACAAAGCAGTATGTGTATTACTGATTGATAATCCAAGTTTTATGGCTTTATACACCGAACAAACAACTCATCTTAACTTTAAGCGTGACTAAGGCCCAGTTGTACAATTTCAGCTTGTAGCTAGGCTACAATTGTCGAAATAATCGTTGTTAGGGGCTTAAGCTTCAGCTTTAGTTTAAACTGGCATTGTACAACTGGCCCTTAGAATGTAATTTATACGATGTTGTGAAACTTCAGAATTAACGCCATCAGGTCTGTTCCAGTAATAGTTTCTGACTATTTTGAAACCGTCAAAAACACGCATCCATCAAAGTTGTACACTTGATAAAGCTGTTAGAACTGATCACTACTTCGGTGGACAACTGTTTCCGACTATTCTGAACTAGTCAGAAACTGTTGTTGGAACAAACCCATTATAAACGTTAGGTCTGTTTGTTATCCTGCACTGGTGTACACCAATGCATACTTTTTCGCATAATACGCTTTAATGCAACCTGAAATGTTTGTGTACTATCTGAGTATAAATGAGTATGATTTGTATTGAGACATTATCAAACAATTCAGGTTTCATTAAAGTATATTTCGTAAAAAAAGTGTACACTAGTGTACACCAGTGCAGGATAACAAACAGACCTGTTACTAATGCCCGATTGCACCAAATTTTTAAGCAGAGCTTAAATTTAAGTTATGGTTAGAATGTGACATTTACGTATGGTCAGTGTAATCGCAAATGCATTCTGATTGACATTTAAACTTCGGCTTAAGTGTCAATTAGAATGCGACTAACATTTTCTTAAATCTCTAAAAATAATTTCATAGTCTAAACACTACTTAAATTTGAGCTCTGCTTAAAATGTTGGCACAACCGGGCATAAAAGTTAAGCTCAGCTTAAGTATTTTATGTATACGGTCATTACTCAATCAAAACTAATCGAAACATGGATTACCAATCATTTTGGGAAGAATTCAGACAATCAAAAGTCCGTATTTCTAGCAGTATATTCTCTTTCTCCAAATTTAACATAAAAAAGACTGATACCTAAGTTCTAGTTAATAAAAATAAACTAACTGTGACTTGACTCAAATACACGGACCACTTTTGTCAGTCAAGGTCGACCGCAAAGCTCTCAACAAGCGACGGTCTCAACATATCATCTGCAAGCGATAGATCCGAAGTCAAATATCTACCATAATCAAACACGTCTTGTGAACGATCTCGAGTGTTAGAAGTTTCTCCGTGTGTTTTGATCCTTCATATTAGAAATTTCTTTTGTGAAATCTGCATTTCTACTGGCTAGCTAATGGCTTAAGTTCTAATTAATCAGAACAACTAGGATTTGGATTGTTGGTAATTGAAATACAAATGAAAACGTTCAGAATGTGACTCTAAACAACACAACAACAACAACTCCGTTTTATTTAGATAGAAAATAACTTAAACCAAAACGATTCCTGTTTGCCAAATTTACATTAATTTCGTTCGACTTTAATTGGAAAGCGCCCCCATAAATACCGCCAAATTTATAGATCCGAACTGGTTAAATATAGTTCCTGCTTGTCAGTTTCGACGTGAGCTTTATTCACCCCCCTATGTCCCCGTATACATTCCAATATGATTGTATTAGCATCAGTAGGGGAGTCGATTATCATATCTGCTGTAACGAAGTTATTACTCAACGACCGTGCACGTCATTACATGGCACTGTGCTCATGATCCCAATTTATCTGGGTATCTCCAGATGTGGCAAACTTTGATTAAACTTCTTTGACCAGCACTTAAAAATTTTCATAAAATTTCCTCACAATCAGATAATTATACAGATTTTTACTTCTGCAATTTTCAATAATTGAGCCAAGCAGTAGAATAAAAATATTAAAGACTTTCTTTTAACTTGAATCCCTTTTCCACAAAGAAACTAAAACCCCTCATTTCCGTTCTATTTATCTACGTAGTGCTAAACAGAATTCGTTTAATGATTGATTTGCCTGGTAAACTGCATCGACTCAAGACATTAATCTTAATTAAAAGTAAATACACCCGAAGACATTTACTCGATCTCGAACCTACTTAGCTCTCGTTTCATCGGACGTCTTTTTCCGAGGATTAATTTCTCTCGCTACGGTACAACCAAGAATTAAATTCGCTTTTAAAAGTAAGAAGGCAATTATGAATATATTTTTCTAATAATTCTATTTTGTTGCAGGTGACACAAGACTCATTGAAATGCAAGGATACCCAACTTTGAAATGCCTGTGCGCTGCTTTCTGCATAATGATCGTCGTCGCAGAAGTTGCATCAGCAGCACCAACGTACGCAGACTACGAAAGTAAGTTTTGCATATACATTTTAACAAAATAAAACAAGAAAGTTAATCAGACCTTCACAACAAATGTTTTCTTCCTACTCTATTCATTTGATGTCCCTAAGACTTGGCTCTGATAGCAATTTATCACGCCGCTTGAAAAGGTCACATTAAAGAAGATTACGAATTAACTGAGTACGACTACGTTTAGTAGAATGTCACAGAGGTAAATAAAGGAGCGAAAAAAACACCAAACACACATTTATGAGTACTTACGAGCGAAAAAAAATTGAAATGCAATTACTTATAAACCAGCCCTTAAAGTTTAAAGTTAACGTTTATTGAAAGTGCGCCGAAAAAGCTTGAACCCTTATTGAATCAGCTCTTATAAAGCTCCTACATTGAAACTTGTAATTTTCGCTTAAATTGCTAATATTATGTTTGTTTCCTTTGATCTTTGTTTTAATTTTCCTCTTTCTAGTTCTCAATTTATTTATTGATGTAGACATAATAGATTTTCTTTCAAAATAGCATTTTATTCCACTTTATAAAGGTTTTATTTATCCCGCTTCATCAATAAATTTTTTGCATTATTTTTAATAATCTTGAATGATTCGATATCTCTTTCGATCTTTCATATTTTTCCGTTCCTTTCTGTTATAGTTTTTTTTTTTGTAAAATGTATTTGTGTTGTATATGTATATTCTACCTATTTATACATCTTTCTTAGACTTTCTTCTTATTCTATCTTCATTCAATTACATTGTAAGATACTCATATAAAGGGGTATTCTAATCCCTCTCAACTCGTCTTTAGTTATCCAAAATTATTTTGAATTTTTATATTTTTGGTCCCTGTTATTCCTTATTATATTTTTTTTACTTCTTGGGCCCGATTTTACAATCGTCGGATAAGCATTTTTCTTAGAAAAACGTGACGTAGGTGTGACGTAGATATGGAGGAACATTAAAGGATATCCGGCGAACAGTTATTTCACGATTGTAAAACTTGGCCTTAGTAAAACGTGTATATATTTATTTTTTAATGTACACTTCTTGTCATTTATTTTTGTTCTATTATATCCTGATGTATTGGCCACTTACATAACAGCTGTTTTTGAATGGCTTACATATTTCCAGAAGATTCGCGAACTTTGTTGTGGGTACTAGACCGTTGACGACATAGTAATTCGATTATAAAAGAGACGTCACGTCATTCCTTTTTCTATTTCTTTAAATCTTTAATATGTTAGTTTTGTATATTTTTTTCTACTTACACTTCTTCCTTGTCATTAAGTTTTATTTTTATTCTATTATATCCCGATGTATAGATCACACACATAACAAGGGGTGTTTTTAGAAGTTTCAAGGGCTTTCTATTGAGCACTGGCAATATTTAAACCGTTTTTGAGCGAGGACTCCAGAGTAGAGTTGTAAAATATATGTTAGTGCTTTAGTGCTTAGTTAAATTAGTTTCTTGTTTTTTTTTCTTTCCGGCTATGTAAATAGTTAAATTATTTCATTGGAAACTATTATTTTCGAATTCGAAATAGTAACAGTTTGTACATTTTGAATTATATTTTGCTTAAATCGTCAATAAAAATGGTAACGTAACAAATATTTTAAAGAAGGTTAACGTAAAGATGTATTTTTCTGAAGACGTAACATTCAGATTTAAGTGGTGTCTGAGATAGATTTTCAGATAAATTGTAAGGATATTGCAATTTGATTACGTAACGTAACTGCTTAACTTTATAATTAGTTTACGAAACTTAGATGAACTGGTGATGAGAGTTCAATAAAATGCATTTACGTTACATAATCATCAGAATAATATTAATAACTCGGAAGGAAGAAGACTTTTTCTGTAGTACTTGTGACATATCTGTGTACGATATCTGTATTCAATATTCAATCATTTTTTTTTACTTTCAATATAATTGAAACTAATTGATGAATGAACTGCACTTCATTAAAATATGCATCATTAAAATATGTATATCTTATTTGTGTTAAAAAAGCTACTTATTCCCTTGAAACTAATATTTTATTCCCAAAGAAAATATTTTAACCCGAAATAAATACATCTTAGCATACTACTGAAAAAAAAAAACAGTTTCTTTAAATTAAAGTGCATATTCATTAACTACAAAGATTTATTTTTCTCAATGTGAAACTGAAATAAAAATTAATCGCCAAGAGCTATTCGTTTCGATAAAACTTCAGGAAATGATTGAATGATCTAACAAGATAATTTCAACAAGACTAAACGTTTGAAAGAAAGTTAAACAAAAAGGGCGAACCGATTAATTTATAATTGTTAAAATATTTAAAAGAAATTTTAATTACTCTGAGCATCGATTGAGTTACCACCGCTCTTTTCTTTTCTCGCGAAAGAAATGGAAAGTTTGTCGTCCGCGTGAAGTTTTAGAACTTACTTAAATACTTAAATTCTTATGCTCTGATGCTTAACAAGCATCTGGCGTTTTTATTCGCTTGAATTAATCAACTGAATTTATAAGAAAAAAAATGTTTCTTCCACTTTTCTATTGGAGGTGAAAGTACTTTTTTTTCGTAGGCAGAACGTGAAAACCTACACTTTTTTCGATACTTAAAAATTGAAAAGGAGCACGTCTTCTATTAAATAAAAACAAACATTGGCGTTTAAACGTTAATAAATACTTGTTACAGTTTCATTATATTGTGTAAATATTAACCTCACACAGTTGCCTTCAATTAAACCTTCAGTAAACTTGTTTGTTTAACTCATAAGAGAAAAGAAAATATCGGACACTGTTTCAATTATGTACATAGAAATAACAATATTATTCGCTCTTCACTCTAATTTATCGTTGCATAATTTAACTTAGAAAAGAATGGACAAATTAATTATTTTTTTTAAACATAGTTTGCAATAAATTTGGAATACGGTTATATGCTTAACAAAATATGAATATAAATGTACGCATTTTTGAAAGAAACGGGAATAAAAACAACTGTCTTTTATTTGAGATTGTAAGTACTTCCTAATTTTGTTTAAAATTTAATTTAGTTAAGTTTTAAACTTTCTAAAAACTCACTTTTCTCTATAATTTAGTGGATTAATTTTTTTTTTATAATTTCCTCTCTACTTTTGTTCTATTTTTACTCTACTTTTCGGTCACTAAAAATAAAAGCATTCGTTTAACTTATCTACAGGGTGCGATCAAATAGGAAATGAACAAAACATTGCAACAACAAAATATTTTATTCATGTCCTAGCACAGTAGGTATGTTTTTATTAAAAAAAAAACTATTTTTCAATAAATAAATACTTTATTTAAATTAATTTGATTAAGGAAGTAATTTTTCACATTGTCCTATATTCCATATTTTAAAGAAATCACAAGAAATTTTTCTCATTCTCAGAGAGTGTGTATGAATAGAGTAGTGGTTTGAATTCGTCATTTTCTCAGCATCCAGTATAACAAAAAAAAAGTATTTACTCTTTCGATTTACTTAAAAGATTTAGAAAGTTTATTAGAAGACCTAAAATGCGTTACTCTGATAAACTTTTACATTTCCGACTACAATAGTCCTCAGAGTCTTATAAAACGATTTTTTCTTCACTCGTTTCCCTTTCGTCAGGTTTTGTGTGGCATACCATTCCATTAAAAGTTTTTAAGCATTTCTCAGGTAATAATTTCCAAGCGCTTGTTTTGACTACAGAATGGAATTGTTGATACAGAACGCTTGTGTCTTTCTTGTTACGTTCGTCTGATTCGCACCATCTAATTAAAGTTAATTTACTAAAGTAAACGTAGGATTTGTGTTTGGTTGAGGCACAAACTCGAGGCGGGTGTTCAAATAAAGCGCGTCAATATTTATGGCGCAAATGATCCGCTGGCGAGGATAAATTCCGGAATTTTGTTCCAAAGTGTGTTTGAGTGAGGAGTTCAGACTAAACACGATGGGGGTTTATGTTTTACACGGCAAATAGAGAAGTCAGAGCTACCACAATTCCGCGAAATGTGTTTGCGCTTTATTGTCCTGTTCTTGCGAGGGTGAGAACGAAAGGAACTTCCGTCGCCTTATTTCACGCTCATTTCCGTTGCGTAATTTTTTCCACCTAATTGACAAGGTTGTGAAATGTCAAATGCACGATGGGGAGTTCTACAAAAGATTATCTGTTTCCACAAGAAATATCGCTTTGTCCTTCACAGTTCCAACTCACATCAGCTGTTTACGAAATGTATGAACAAAACTAGTCTGACCCCACCTAAAATAACTTCTTTCCTTTTTTTTTTTCAGTATTAATATGAACTTTTTGTTAATGTTTAATGCATCAAAATACGCCTCTTTTAAATCTTTAAGGCGGTTAACTAATTTTATTAGAAAAATATTATAACCTCATGTAATTTTGAAAACACCGTTTTTTAATTTCTTTATTCCTATTTTCGATATCTAAATTAATATTTATATTATATTATATAATATATATTATATTAATGTAAACAAAAAATAAATTATTTAAACATAGTTTTTAACAATCTAACAATTATTAGACCAAGAAAATACACCCACCTAAATGGAATGATGTACTAAATTATTAGATAGGGATTACAAGAAAAAAAAATGACTAATGCAGATCAGTGGAAGTGATGCCCCAAATCAACCGAAATATACGTAGCATATTGCAGTGCGATTGTTTTAAACCTCAGCGCAAAAAAGAATTGAGTTCACAGCAGATTTCATGAGCGTCGCGTGGGGAAATATTAAATCAGTTTAGATTTTAAAATAAATTACTTCATTGGTATATTATCGCATCTTTTGTAAAATAGAGCTGTTATAGGAAAGAAATAATATTAATACTCTATATGCGTTAAATAGAAAATAAAATTGCAATATGTATAAGTACCAGTTACAAAATTCGTAAATCGTAGGACGCCCATGTCCGTCCGTAATGTACCGACCTGTACATATTACAGGCCCCAGATTTTTTTGTCGACTTTTTTTGTTTACTTAGTAAACTTTCTATTACGTTTTTTTTTATTTCAAATTTTTATAAGAGAAAATATTTGTAATCAAATTAATAACTTTGGAATCTGGTTTCGTTTAATTTATAACTTTGTACATATTTCTGTCTGCTGTATGAGATTCTGCAGCGTTTCTTTTATATAAATTCATCTCATTGAGTTTAATTAAAAAGGTAATTTAAAAGAGTTTAATTAGCTGTGAAATGCCTGTTACTCAATTAATAAATTTAATTTAATTACAAAGGCGGTAAATGTACCGAAATGTCGTTTCGTAAAGTTTTTAACGATCCGCTTGAACAAATAAAGTGCAGCCTTTAATAAGACTAATTTGATTTCGTTGAACTAAGCCACTTCAAAACTTGACACACGTGAGAGATATTAAAAATATTAAATTTGAATCACATTAATACTTAGCGAAACCAGAAGCACTAAATCAAATAAATACAATTCAAAGGAGTGCGCTAAATTAAGTGTTTAGATTAATTCACGACTTTTAGTTCTTGTAAGTAAGCGTAGTTTGAGAACCGTAGAATTAACTAATTTGATTTAAAGGCTTCCGCCGAATGCGAACTTATCGCAAACTTCTCGTGCAAACTTAAGAGCTTGGATGTAAATACGAATCACTGCGTTTTAACACTTATTGTGAGAGCGTCTTTATTAAATTCGCTTCGCTTTGCGGCTCCATTTAATACAGGACGCATTTTTTTTTTAAATTAATTGCGGCGAATGCGTCGCTTCGACCGCACCCAAAAATATTTCCGGTGTTATTGCGATTTTTCCGCAGCATATTGCCGCCAGCAAAAAGCGATCGGAAAACTTGTAAAAGTTACATTCGCAGTATGTGTTCAGGGTCCCAAAACGTTGTGGATGTAAATCAATGATAATTGATAAATTCGCTGTGGCTTATTTCAGCACATTGCTGTTTGACGAGCTTTTTGACTTCGAAAAAATACAATAGGAAAAGCAAATTATTTATTAGTCAAGTTAATTACATTACAAAAGCTTCTATTAACATGGAGGAAAGGCGTTTTCATAAATAGTTCATTTGCAGTGGCGCAGCCAGAAATTTCTTGGGAATTTCCATCATGGGCGCCCATATGGCAACTCCCATGGGGAGGGCTGACAGGCCATGGCTAAATATTTGGACTGATATAATAATTAAATTCCAATTAAAAAATTAAAGTAAATTAGTATAACTAATATGAAAGTTTACATAAAATACGAGCCTTGCGCCAAAAGTATTCGCCTAGCTCTCTTTGGTAAAAAAAGAGACAGTTAGTTAGTTACTCATTGATAGATTATTGTTCGATCATAATATTAATAAATAAATAGATATTTATACGTTTTTAAATGAAATTTTGATATTTAAATTATAATAATGATTTTATTTTCAAAAACAGCTACACTAACTAGGCGAATACTTTTGACGCAGGGCTCGTATAATTAACAGTTTCATTATTAATTAACATAATGGTGGAGCAGGAAGCATTTGGCTGTAACACTTGTAACATTTAGCTCCACTGTAACAATATTTTTCAAAGTCTAGGGTCGGGGCTCAAGCCCCCTTCATGGGCGCCCTTGATGTACACTATTCCAAAAGGATGAAAGGGAAAATGTATAAGGATTCAAATATACGTTTTTTATTATTGTGCATTCTTGTCATTTATAGCTTATACTGTCGCCGCCAAAAAAAAGTGGACAGTTTACTTGACGTAAATTTAACAATACTAAAACTTTTGCAAACAAATTAACTTTTTTAAAGATAAATTCATTTTCCATTTTTGCCTTATCTTTATGGCTAATATGAGCCGATATCTTTCCAAATGAAATAATGACTGACCTTTATTAATTATTGTTTGTCATCCGTAAGTGTAAGTTTATAATACATCCACCCAGCGAAATTCTTAGCATTATTAAATTTACGTCCAAAACAGTGTCTACATTTTTTGGCGGCGACAGTAGCTACCGTCGATTTTTTTAGATTTAAATTACACAGAAAGTCGAATCTGCAAATAATAGACTGGAATACAATGTTTATTTACATTACACCATTTAACCAAGAGAAAGTTAATAACATAAAAGAAAGAAATATACCTACAGTGTCTTTCAAAATGTGTGCTACAAGAAAGCACAAAGTTTCGGAGCGCATTGAAATAATCACTCAGAACCAAATGAAATAATTGAGAAGATCAAATTTCGTGTTTTCCTATTCATATTATTTTGGCGGACACTTTAATCCCACCAGTATTTCCTAAATGTAGTGTGTATAAAGAGCGATTCATAATAAATTGTGATGTTTTTATTTTTAAGATAAGAGGCTGTAATTTCATATTTAGCTATAATTTTTAATTCTCAACGACTTATTCTTATGACACTTTCTTGTATCTTGTAAAATAAGAGCACTTTACTCTTAAATCATCTTCATCTCTCGGTGTCCACGCTGTATACTGTTCAAAATAAATTTCATCTTTCATCTGACATTTCCCAATTTGACTTTAAGCGATGCAGAAACTTTCTGCGTCAATAAATTCTTATAAAAATTGATAATAAAAAAAATCCCATTTGTAGCACACTTTTTGAAAGGCAGTGTATATACTTAAACAGTTCTCTCAATACACAAAATTAGTTTTCTATTTTTATATGAAGAGTATGTGGAATGTTTTCCACGATAGATTATGTAAGGAAAATGAAGAATGGCTAAGCCTCAATTCAATTGCAAAAAAAATTACATAACCCTTCTGGGGAGGGGGGTTAACCCCAAAAAAAAACCCTTGCTGCGCTACTGTTCATTTCATTTTATAATCATATTACAATGAAAGGATTACTTAATTCATCTTTGTAATTTCTAGATAAATTAATTATTGGGTTGACCAACAAATTTTTTTTTAATATAAAAATTCCACTTGCACAATAAAAGTATCGTGCATTTGTAAAAGGCAGTTAATTGTTAGAGATTATTATCTGTTCTGTAATCGATAATATTTATTATAGTAACGATAAAAGTGACTGTCTTTGGGCTCCTTAATTCCTTCTTTCTTTCTCCTATATCCTAAGTACCCTCACGGGTGTCGGATAGTTGTGGGTTCTATGTCCTTTATCCATTTCTTCCATCTTTTTCGGTCTTGTGTTATTTTCTTCTACTGTTTTCCCCCTATCCATGTAAATCTCAGTCTTCCACTTTTCCGTTTTCTTTAGCTTCCAGTGCCTTTTTCGGTAGTCTGTTCCTATGTTCCTGTTCTTTTTATATGTTTCCTCTGCTATCTTCCTGAAGTATTTCATTTCAGCCGCTATCAGTTTTGGTTTGTATTTTCGTTGTAGCGTCCAGGTCTCACTTCCATGTAGGATTATTGGAATAACTATTGTGTTATATATGTTTAGCTTGGTTTTTTCGTTTATTTATTTCTTTTCAAAGATTGCTTTGTTTAGTGTGTAGTATACATTATTTGCCTTCTTAATATTATTCGCTACTTCTAGGTCGATTTTCCCGTCGTTTTCTATAATGATTCCCAATTATTCCAGCGTGGTCACTTCTTCTATTGATTGATTGGTTTCTGCACATTACTTTGTTATGTTGCTCTTCTTATTTATGTACATTATTTTGCTTTTTTCTGCATTGACTTCCATATTCAGTTTTCCTATTTCTTCTGTCCATATGTTTATCAGCTTTTGCATTTTCTTTTTATTATCAGATACAAGCACTAGGTCATCTGCATATAGTAGGCTGTCCATTTTTAATTGGTCTCATGTTTCTATATTCCACTGTGGTTTGCAATAGCTCCGTTTTTTGTCTTGTATTTTTTAGAAGTCTATCCATTGCCACTATGAACAGGTATGGACTTAGATTATCTCCCTGTTCTATTCCTTTTTTAATATTGAATTGTTCTGATCTATTGCCATTTATTTTATCTTCTTGAATTGAGTTTATAATTTGTATTAATTTCTTCGGTGTACCTATTTGTTCCAGGCAGTTTTCTATTATTTGTCTTTGTCTGGAATTAAAAGCTGCCTTCAAATCAATGAATGCAAGGATTAATTATTCTTTTCTTCCGATTATTCTTTCTATTAGTTGTCATATTATGTATACATTGTCTGTTATCTGCCTTTTCGCTCTAAATGCTGTTTATTCATCCTCCAGTTTATCTTCTATTTGCAGCTTTAATTTGTTTTGTATTAATTTTGTATATACTTTGTATGTTACTGGTGATAGACATATTGGTCTGTAATTATCACATCGAATCTTGTCCCCTTTTTTCCATTCCTTTGGTATCGAGTTACTTTCCCACGCCTCAGTCATTATTTTATGTAATCATGTTATTCCTTTCTGTACTATTTCTTCTATATCGATTTTATTGTTCCATAATTCACCTTCTTGTTGTATAGGTATGTTTGACTCAATTGGCTGTATTGCGTCATGTTCATCTAGGTCGAATTTTTGTCTGTAGCAACTTCTCCATACTTCAATTTTTTCCGGGATATTTATTTTTATAATATTGTTTTTATCTCTTACTCCCGAATCTGTCTTGTTTCTTTTTCCTCTTAGACCCTTGATTGTATTCCAAAATCTTCGATTGTTATTTCTATAGCCTTCATTTAGTTCGTTTCCAAAGTCTTCCCAAGTTTTTTCATAGCGTTTTTCACTACTTCTTTTGCTTCCCTTCGCTTTTTATCATAGATTTCCTTGTCTTTTGGGTCCTTCATATGTATGCATTTTTTCCATTATTGGTTTTTGTCTTGTATTGCTTCTATAACTTCCTTTGTCCACCATCTAGTTCTTTTCCTTCCCTTGTTTATCCTTTTGTACCCACAGATTTCCTTTGCCGAGCTGATTAGTATTTCTTTTAGTACCTGCCATCTGTTTTCCAAAGTCCAATTTTTGTTTTCTAATTCCATATTGTTTATTTTTGACTCTATTATCTTCCTATATTTGTTTTTGATTTCTTCTTTTGTTAAATTGTTTATAATTATTCTAGTATATTGTTTTGTGTTTTGTAAGGTTGGTTTGATATTTTTCAGCTTTCCTATTACCAACCTGTGTTGTGTACCCAATTCTGCTTCTGGTTCCACTATTATTTCTTTTATATCTTTCTTCGTTTCTGTTGTGTAGACTATGTAATCTATGATACTACTTGCTTGACTTCCTTGCGCGACGACGGAGAGTTTATCTTCTTGTTTTTGTTCCCAGAAAGTATTCCCAATTTTTAGTTAATTTTCTATGCAGAATTGTAGCATTTTATTTCCGTTCCTATTTATTTAATTTTCCTCATATGGTCCTCTGCAGTGTAGTCCCTTATGTTTGTCTATTCCTATTCTGGCATTCTAGTCTCCCATTATTATAATTTTATTGTGTTTCTCTCGCTTTAACTAATGTGTTCTGTAGCTTTGCATAGAATTCTGTCATTGTGTTTTCGTCTGTTCCCTCTACTGGGCTGTAGATTTGGATTATACTTATTTCTTCCCCCATATCTACTGTTACAGTTATGACCCTTGCGGATATTAGATCGTATTTAATTATTCTATTATTATTAATCTATTCCTGAGTAATATAATATTGTATTCATTATTGATTATTTTGTGGCCTTTTTCTGTTTTCTTTACTTCGCTTAATCTTAATATTTGTATGTTGAATGTCTTCATTTCTTGTATTATTTCTTGTTCTTTGTTTGTTATTCAGGTTATATTCCATGTTGCTATTTTTAGGTCTTCTCCTCCCTCATTTCTGCATTTTGCTTCTTTCCTCCCCTTTATTGTTATACTTTTGTCTACTTCTTCTGTTGTCGCTATTCGTTTTCCTATCGATGCCTGGTTCCCTATCTTGCAGGTTTTTTTCGATGCTTCCTTCATTACTTCCTCTTTCCTTTAAGTTTGTCTTCCTATTTGCTTGTCCTATATCTTTGCTTTCCGACATTTTTGATTCAGTTCGGCTTTTTGTTTTTGTTATTTTTCTATATAGTTTTTTGGAGTTTGTTGTTGTCTGGGTGTTTTCGCGTTGTTCTTTAGTGTTTTGTTTAAATATTCCACCTCTGAGTCACTCCGATCTTTATGGAGGGGCTCATTAATTAAATAAATTTAAAAACGAACGTCCTTTTTCCCATGTAATATAATTTAGTTTTGAGTAAGTACATAAAGAAGAAGCTTAAATAAAATCGAACACATTCTTTTCTGCAATTTGATTATGTGAACTTTTAGATGGGTTATTGCATTTATCGCCTTATCGCTTTCGTATCCTCAAAATCCTCCAAAAATACCACGAGATCATCTTGAAGAGAAATGTGCACAAGAAAGAACCACTTGTCATCGTGAATAAATCAGATCGACAGCGAGGGTGTGCAAATATAACCCGAATCGGTCGCACTGCGATACGATTTATCAACCGGAGACGGGAAAAATCTGTTTACCACCCCTGCTAGAATGCTGGAGATTTGTTTGTTTTGTCTTAGTTCGATTTATCCCATCAATCATGACTACTGTTGGGATTTATGCGGTTTTAATTCGTCTGGAATGTGACGAGTCGTAAATATGTCGCAATGCGACTTACTGTTGTTATTAGGATTAGGGACACGTGCTTGTTTACGTTGAAATTAACTTAAAGATTATTTCTATTTCGTCTATTTTGCACGTAAGACAACAACAGTAGCCGGAAAATAAAATCAATATTCTATTTTTAATACCCAACAGCCAAATTAATCTCGCTGGTTAAATTGCAGAAAATTTGCACACTCAAATACGGTATTTTTTCTAAAATTGTATTATGTCAGATTAGGACCGCTCTGAAAACGGAGTAAATTTTCGTCCGGAGTTTTTCCGTTTTCCTTGTACATAAACAGTCGAGCGTGATTAACGCGATCATTTCCGGAAGTCTGTGAAGCGTGAGCTGTCCGTACTTAGACAGGTTTATAATACGTGGAACGTACACGCGTGGATTGTCCAAAATAGAACGAATACATAATCAATCAATGACCGTGCATTCTTTGCTTCTAAAAGCAAGGAAAAAGGAGACACTACTCCGAAAATATCGAGCTATTTTCGACAGTTTTACAGCAAAGTCTGCTGAGTATCCAATAAAGTCGTTAACATTAATGGAAACACATTTGTTTAAGCGTTGGTTAGAAAAGCAATGTTACAAAGTTGCGGCAGGATTATGTACCTAAGCTGCACTTAGAAGCAATTTAATTAAGCCTGTACCTAATAAAAGAACGAAGTCTTACTTCTGAATATGCATCAGATAGTGCACAAACTTGTTAAAATGAATAATAATTAATACTTGCTATATAGTGGCTTACTTGGAAAAAAGTTTTAACGCAATTCACCGAGTAAGGTCTGCAGAATTAATAATTTCATCTAATAAGACATCGTGACACTGCCACTAAATAAATTGAATTAATTTAAAAGCCGCGGTCTATTTGAACTGAGGAAGTAATTTTTTTGACTTTTATATGTATATTTATTAATTCATTTTAATTTTAAAGGACATTGGGTTTATTATTTTTTTTTTTAGTAATTTATGATTGGATTTGGAGCTCATCTTGTCGTCTTCAGAATCTGTTTCTTCCCTTATCTCCTTTTCCTTTTCAGAACTGAAAGCAGCTAGCTTTGCAACAACCAAGACAGCAGAAGTAACAGTAAACTTCTTCACTAATGACGGCTTCTTTAAACCTACTGAAGCAATAATTTTCAGGACTTTTTTTTTTAAAACAATGGCAATAATGTCGGATGTTTAATTCTTCATTGAACAGGTAGATCTCTTTGCCACGTCAATCATCTCAATCATCTCTCATAGATCTTCTTGCTTAATAAAAGAAGCTTTAGAAAAGGTGTTAAGAAAACAAAATTGTTAAGAATTTCCGATTGTGATTCACATATTTGCTGCGCGATTAAGGATCGGTCTTTCCATCTTCCGTTAAGGTAATAACTTGATTTTTATGAATGGTTGTTTGGTTTTTATGAATTGCTTCCATGGTAGTTATTCTTCAGTTAGTTTATCAAGAGATGGAAAAACCGGTCCTTAGTCATACTAGAAATGGGGAAAGAAGCTACGTTTAGCAGCTTTAGGTTCTAAATATTCATCATTTAAATACTCGTATAAGTACAATTTTTTTCCTTCTTGCTTCCTTCCTTCTCTTGTTTTCCACAAATGTTAGCATTAACTGAGAAGCAGAAGTAAGTGTTGAGTTCTCAGTTCTAAGATTTTCGACGCTAATTATTTCATAAATTAACACGGTCGTGACAAAAAAGATTCTACGAGATCACTTGATCGTGAAAGGAAATATGTTGAAAGTTCACGGGGCCCCAAATTTTCGATATTTATGCCATTGAGCAATAATGCTCAGTGTTGAGTTTTTTGTTATTTTAATTATTTTGACGCTTTTTCTTACACTGCAATCGTATCCTTTGTTAATAACAGAGTTATTAAAAAAGAATTAATTAAGTGTAATTACTAAAATGTACTTCTGATATTTTCCAAATTTTCTAGGCAGAGAATTAGTTCAAAATAATTTCTCCACGTGAAATACAAATACACGTAGATAATTACAGACCTCTGACATGAGAATTAGTCAAGTTAAAAGGCACAAAATCGCGGTAGTTTGCGAAATTATTTACTAGCTTGTTTTACAAAACTGTATCTAATTTAATTGCCTAGCTTTGATCCGTGTGAAATTTAATGCGGAACAGGTTTAGCTAAAAGCATACCCGACTTAATTGCTTCGTTTTAAATCAGGAAACCATATCGCAAATTCCGCCGGATAATTTATTTCACATGAGAAATCCGGTCACAAAATCGGTAATTACAAAGTTACAACGACAAGGGAACAAAATGTTATTAAATAGTAAGTTCTAAAGTTGCACCGACATAATTATTTTTGTAAGATTTTAACTGCGTTTAGATGTAACTTGAAAATTATAATCAGTAGCACCGATAGTAGCCGTTCTAAAGTTTTTATTTAAAAGGCCATTAACGAAGACAAATTTATTATACAAATCAAGATATAATTTATTAAAATATTTTTTGCACAGATTTTGTCCAAAAAAAGTCAGTGGTTAATAACGTATGAAATTGTTCAATTACACGCTTCTCTGCTCACTAATAACATGTAAATTTAGGGGATCTGATGTCTTAAAATTTCGAGGTTTCGTTTACAGTGGAACGAAGGTTTAAAAAAATAATTTTGTAGGTGGTATTGGTAGGTGGACGTGTTCGTGACATTTTAATAAAGAGAATTTTGCATTTCCTTTTTCGCTGGTCTGGTCAACTGAAAGTCAGGATAAAGCTCATATGTTGTAAGCGAAGTAAAATGTGATGACTTTGATTAAATTAAATGAAAAACTCAACTCAAAAAAATCGATATTGAGTTAATAAAGCTAATAAATTATCTGTGCTACTCTCTTCTAGATTCTTAGCTTTAATAAGTACCTACAATAAATGAATTTTAAGATTACAATAACTTTGTACTTTTGCAATCGGGGACGCCTTTTAATGTGAGCAAATAAATCAAATATTTAACTTTTTTAGTAAGTTAAAGCTCTGACATTACTTTTCACAGTTTCTAATTATCCACGTTTAAAATGGAGGAGCTCTTAATCAAGTTTTAATGCAGCAGAGCTGATTTTAATTTACAATGAAACCGACCTCACTTGCGATACAAAAAAGAACGCACACGAAAATACGGTCTTTTATGCTCTGCGAGTTAAAAACAAAGGCGAAGGAAACGAGACAATCGGAATAATGTGACAATTTCAAGCACAATTTTTTCCTTTTCGGGTTTTAAACTGCGCAGTATTAATCATCGAGTTATGGAGAGTTTTTCAAAATTCTCTCTTATACCTCCTTACGTTGTGAATCCTTCTGATGCCATTTCATAATTATATTTTCACGGATGTTTATCTTGTTTTAAAAGTTGCGCTGCAACCTTTAAAAATTATTCATGGTTAAAAGCATTAATGGTTGAACAACTTGTTGCTATTAAGTTAACATCCTCTGCAGTGCTTTTGTTCGCGGACATAAGTTTATTTGAAGCGCGAAAGTTGAAGCAAATTTCCTCGCGTTATCGCTCCAATGTTATCGCCGGTAACAATGGAGATAATGAAGTGCACGGATTATTCTGATACTCATTAATATGCACGTAGTCGTGTGAGATTAATCTATAAAACACCAGTGAAACTTGATAATACCACTCCGCACCCTTGATCATTAGCGTATAACATTAAAGTGTATGAAATACATTGGATGGAAGACGGAGGGATGATAATTACTGCGTGTTCGTGCCCCGCGTTATCAGCCTCTGGGCTACAACAATATCAAAAGTTAATAAAGTGAAAGCATTTGTTGTGTGCAATTTTAAATTGCATACGTGAATGAGTGCTAATAGAATTAAATTTTCCGAGCGTCGACGTTTTTATCTGATGTTTTGATCGGGGAAGTTGTGAAATCTATCAATTGAATTGAGAGAATTGTCCAAGTGGAATTCAAATGTCACCGGAGTTATCCGGAGGCGGTAGGATTATCCGTTTAGCCCATGTGCGCTGCAGCATACGCTCACTTCGTTTCCAATTACTGCCTTACGTGCACGTGTTTACAACACACTTTTTATAATCTACGTCGTCTTCATGACGGGGTTTAGAAAGGGAGATATTATCCTTTTCGAGGAAAAATAAGTCGTCACTCACAGAATAATCAGGACAAAAGTTTTGAAAAAATTGTTTTATCTCATTATTCATTACTGTTATGTTATCGAAAACCAATAAATTTTTAATTAAAAAAAACTACAATTTCTTTTTTAAACAGGCTGAATTATTTAGCTCCATCAATTCTATATCTGTTACATTCAGAAAATGTTGGCCAATGGTTTTTCGTACTGTGGCAGCGAACAATAAGAAGCTCATGATCAGCTCAGGATCTTAGATTCTTCTGTTATACACATGTCAGCTCTATTCTGAGTTACGAAACGATAAATTGAGAAAACTAATCTAAAATTTATGTTGCCTTAAGTCAACAGAAGTACAATGAACAAGCACCCATAATACTCTTCAAAAGGCCACGAATTCATAAGTATGAATATATATATATTTATAAGTATGAAAAAAAGATCAGTCCTTCTTTGAAGTAAGCTGACTCACAACTAACTTCTAATAATTACTCGTTAATCTAATTAAACTCTACAGGGTGTTTCAGGATTAAATCAACAAAACTTAAAATCCGAATTCAGGACCTCGAAATAAAACAAATGTCCGGAAACACTTCGTTAAAGAGTTACGCCTTTCCAAAAATTGAGACTAAAATTAGATTTCTAATTTTGGAAAGAGTTAGAAAAAGGAAGTAGAGATTTTCTATTAATAGGAGGGTTTCTAAAAATATTTTTTCAATCATCCCTTATCGTTATACAACGTTATACAACCCTAATTTTATTTTTTCTTGGAACACTTCGGCGCATATAAATTCGATCATGGTGAATTGGAAAGATTTATTTATTTTAAAATTCTTGGTCTCTTTTTTCATAAAATTACAAATTCTTTTAATAAAAAAAAAATAATATCACAAAATCTTTTAACCGGACACTAAATAGCGTACAAACACTTAACGTTTCGCCGTCGTTCGACAGCTTCGTCGTTAAGTGTTTGTACGCTATTTAGTGTCCGGTTAAAAGATTTTGTGACACAATTTTCATCGGACAAGAATCAACTTTAAAAAAAAATATATATGTTGTTACTATCCACACGGTTATTTGCTAAATTGAATTTCATAAAAAGCAAAATACTCAGCAGACGAATAATATATCTTTTGTTCTAAGCTTAGTCAATCTTTACAATAAATAGCAAATAGTAAACCAAATTTTTGAAGGAACGAACACTTATTTCGAAGTCTTGAATTCAGATTTTAAGTTTGGTCAGTTAACCCTGAAACACCCTCTATAATTAATAATTGTCTACTCGATTACACATTAAGGCCCGATTTTACAATCGTCGGATAAGCATTATTATTGGTATAACGTGACGTAGGTGTGACGTAGATATGGAGGAACATTAAAGGATATTTGGCGAACAGTTATTCCGTTCTTATTCCATGATTGTAAAACTGGGCCTAAGAGGTGTTAGTTTCTGTTATAGAACCATTTACCTAATTATTGACTATGATTTTAAGCTTACTAGTTCGTAAAGTCAACTTGTTTTTAACTTGTTAATAAATAGAAAGATTTTCTATTATATTATTGCATTTCATATGTAACATAACGTTATCTTGTAATCTATTTCGGCACACACAAAACTCTTGTCAATTTCGGATCAGCTGGGTATTTTGTTCACCCAGGCGCCTACTTTAACATCTTTTCACCCACACCCATTCTTCACTGTTGCTAGTCGAGGAAAAGCTGATGAAAGGGATGAAAAGTATGCAAGATACAGCGCAGGCTTGTTCCCGATCTAGGGCCCGATTGTACAATCATGGTTTAACTTTAAATTACGTTTTATTTCTATGGAAACAATTGCCTTTACAATTGATGCTATGGGAATAAAGCGAAGTTTAAAGTTAAACCATGATTGTACAATCGTGTGGGTAAAAAGATGTTAAAGTAGGCGCCTGGGTGAATAAAATACCCAGCTGATCCGAAATTGGCCTCGACAATGTTTCTAATATACAGTATGGGACGAAAGTAAAGCAACAAACACTGAATTTTATTCGATTTCATTTTAATACATTTATTTTTTGTCTATTTTGCCAAAGTCAATTTATCTAAGGAATTTTGAAGGCAAATACACAAACAAGCTATGATAGAAGCTTTTCTTTGATACTTGAATTGTTTGAGGAAAAATGGACTGTACATTAAGTTAATTTATTTGTTTGGTAAATTCTGACATATCAAAATTATATATTATGTCTAACAAACATTGTTATTATTTTTTTTACTAACTTGATGCAAACTAAAACTTGCAAACTAACACTGGCTTCAACATGAATTGAATTTTTTTTTCACTTGCAACAAAAGTTGAGCAACAAAATTTATCGTTGCCTGTGGAATAAGATACTAACAAAAACGACAATTGTAAATGACAGTACACAATTAAATACCATTAGTTAACAATGCCAACGGATATTTCTACGTCGAAGCAGCTAAAAGAGAGAATCGTAGATGCTTTTTTCTATGCAGAACGTCAAGCAACTATTAGCAGACGTTTTGGACACTTGGAGCACATGCCGAAGTCCGGCAGACCTCGAAAAACTTGGAAAAGTGAACAATATGGACAGACGCATTAAAAGAATCTCCCAAAGCGACCCCTGAAAATCTGCCTCAAGAATAAAAGGTGAAATTTTTGATTTAAATTGAAAATATGCTGAACAAACTCACGCAACCAAGAATCTGTCCATTTGGTGTCCATGTAAGTCAAGATCGTTCACGTCCTCCTACGAGTGTTCTGTACCCAATTCAGTAGTACAACGTGAGCCAAAATATCGGAGAAGTTTTAACGAATATATCAATAAGGTTCAATTTCGAACAGGTTTATTGCTAATCGAACGAATACATTTGGCTCCCATCGCATCGTACGAAAGAGCCGGGACACAAATGCTGAGTTCCGTTAGCAGCAACTCCCAAGATAAAGACCAGAGTATCAAAAGAGTACCAAACGGAAAATAATTCCCAACGGAAAAGTACCAAAAGAAGTGTCCCAAAAAAAGCCTGAGGTAAAAGAAAACAGTATAATTCGTAACAAGTTGACGTCATGCCGTTAGCCTAACATTATCTGGATTTTTGTGTAAAGTAGGCTCTGGCACAGGGTAGTGAGAATCACCCCAAACTCGTTTAGCGATGCACTAATGAAAATTGCGATCCCGTCGAATATGAGTTTCTCTAATCTTCCTTAGCAAAAACTCAGATAATTGAAATCACTACGACACAGCATAACCAAAATTAAACGAGCAATGAAACGTTAAAACAAAGCTGAACAGGATGACGTCGTCTTAACCAATCAGAAACCATTATTGATCGATATACCCATATTAGGACATATCACGTGGCGATCGATAAGGATCGTATGTCTACATACATTCGGGTATCAGGGTTGCCATAATAAATTCTAAGTTGACTAAAATTTCCGAATATTACCAACCTATTCCTTACGTCATCTTGGATCTGTAACAATACGTGATATGTCCAACGGGAATAAATAATAATTAATATTTTATTTAAAAAAATAAAAAGTGCATGAATTTGAAAATCTTTTAAAAAGTCTGCCAAAATCAATCATAAAATCAACTATAGTCCATTCACAAAACTCCCGGTGACGTTTACATTTTCATATTGAAAATTTGGAGTGTATTTGATAAGTAGTAATGTATTTAAGAGTCAATATCGACGCTATTTAATAATAACGAGATATGCATATGCAGAAGAAGTCCTAAATAAATGACAAAGTCGAAAATAAATGACAGACTCTTTAAACAACAACAAGTATTACAAAATCATTTTGCAAACAATTAGTTTAAAAGATTTAATAAGAACGGATGGTTAAATTATTTTTAAAACATTAAAAAGTCTGTAAATATTACGTTTGTTTTCAAATGTCGTCAGGGAATTTCACGCCCACATCTCTGGGAAAATACCTACGAGGATTATGAGATAAATGAACACTACAATGGCTACTCTACTAAAAGGATTAAGGATCAGAACGCATATATACCTCGTTATGAATATTCAGGAAGGTTCATGCATAGGTAACATATAGAGAAATTGCCAAAAGTAAATGCAATTACCTTCAGGTAATTAATACATGTTGCATCTTAACTAAGCATTTTAGAGTTTTGCTCACAAAAATTTCATTGAAATGCCAGCATGAATTCGATAAAAATGTTAATATTACCATTAAATAATGCAAGGACTGGTTGACCTTGCGCGTCACCCTTAAGTGATTGCTGTTTGGATTTCGGATAATCCTGTATTGGAAAGAGCGCTTCCCTCACAGCTCAACATAAAAAAACTACCTTTAAGGCAATTTGTACCGCACAATTTTCCACAGATTTAAATGTAATAATAAAACTGCTTAAGGCGGCAATAAAAATTGCAGAGATATTCTTTATGCAGCAGCTGCTCGCCGTTTCATTTTATATATTGTTAACAGAATGATTCCGTTTTATTCGTCCGTCGTATTTCTCCAGAAGAACCGTTTTAATATGAGTCGAGGAAATTTTATTCGTCCGTGAATATTGAGTCTGCAGATAACGACGTGTAAAAATCATTGAATGACAAATTGGTTAGATCTATTGCAACAATTTTAAAAGTAGAATAGAGGGACTTATATTTAATGAATTTGTTTTTTATAAAATAATTTATTTTATTTTTGAATCATAATCTTGTTTATTGACACCCCATTGCGGGCATAATTTGGCCTTTATTGCCCAAGGCCTTAAAAGTAAACAGACCCGTGTTAACGTAAACAAATCCATAGTAGGTAACGCAAACAATTTACATAATTATTTTATGGAAATGACGTGCACATCACTCGCATACGATATAAAAATATTGAATCCATAAATTTTGGCCGAAAAAAAATAAAACGTTGTATATACCACGAGTATAATTGTAGATAATAGCCCTCGCTTCGCGTCGTGCTTTAGATATACTCTCGGGCTATAATCTCCTACTTATGTCCTTGATACATTAATAACTATTATTGTAAAAGACTCTAAGTTAAAGTTTTTATATTTTTTTGCAGACAGTATACGGGATCTCTATGAGCTTCTAATGCAGAAAGAAGCTTTGGAAGACAGACTAGGAGCTCATCAAGTTTCACGAAAATCCAACCGCTCGCCATCCCTTCGATTACGATTTGGCAGACGATCTGACCCCAGTCTTCTTCCGGTATGTTTGAGATTATAATATTTAAGAAAAGCTGGCGCAAATCCGTGCCATAAATCATATAATTACACCCCTAACAGTTTAATTTAAACTGAAGAAGAGAAACTGTTTTATAAAAATTTTAATAACACATACACTTCGTTGTACTCTTCAAGGGTGAACATTTTGTTTCGAGAGGCCTTCACTTTTACAGCATTGTTACGCAATACTCTTGAAGCAACAGCTTCATTTACTTTAGCACACTTAAAGCAATAGATGCTTGATATTTAACGCGCGGATACTCGTAACTGTACAAAGGATACTCGTCTGTCAAAGAACTTCTCTTTGTGTGATACTATTTAAAACAATTCTATAATAGTTGTATTTTCAATTTCTTTTAACATAGTGTTTCAGTAATTCTACAAAATCTGTTTTCTTTTTTCAGGCTTCTTCTTACCTCCTGAGCGCTCAGGATTCCGTTGAACGTGGAGAGAACTAAATCGTTGTCGGCATATTCCACCACCAACTTTATTCAAGATATTATTACTTTGGTCCATGTGATCGCATCCTCTGATTCTTGCTTTTCATTTTTTCCCTCGCAGACTGATTCAAACTTCAACATTCCTTGCATACTTCACGGTCCATAAAAAAATGTTTTGATTTAATCTTCTTTTTTGATAAGCTGTGACACGTACTTTCGATCTCTACGTCTTCAATTACATATAAATCAAGTTGATATTTATTATTATTGTTTAGCCAAAGAAAAACGAGGCATGGTGTAATTGTAGATACTTACTATGTAGTTTGTTCAAGAATATACGCAGTGTTTAAAAATAAATAATTTTATGATGTATGAGAATTTCTTTTTTTGTTAACTACCTTAGTGTCCTTCCTTAAGATATTTCAGGAAAACTTGTCAGGTGGAAACGTGAATTCTTAAAGAAATTCAAACTTAATTTTCAAAATAAAGAAACTGTGCAATAAATGAAAAAGAAACCAATGAGTTGAGTTGAGATTTTGTTTATAAAGCTTTCAACAAGTTTAATGTTATGTACCTACAATAAAATGTGTGAATTTTAGTTTGGGGTCTGTTATTAGATTGCCATAAGTTTGAAATTAATATACTTTCCAATCATTTTGCAAATACAATACCAGCAGCAATAAAAAAATGCAATTTAATATCTATTAAATCATTTTTTATTTAAAAATATGTGAATAAGCAAAAGGCATAAATTTCATATAAAATATATTGAAAAATTAATAAGGAAATATAACCATACACAATCGGTAAAAGTATACAAAATACTTTTATAAAAATTCCACAGTTACAAACAAGTACAAAAGTTGAAGTAAAAAAATATTCACAGCTATGACTTATTAATTACAAATGATATAAATTAAAAAATGTCTTAATGAGATTCACAAATATTAAGTTACGTGATGTGTTTAATACAATAATTCCACATAATTCTCTAAAGAACTTCTAGACACGAAGGAAAAGTAACTATCACATAAAAATCATGCAATTACAATTCGTCTTTGTGTCGGCCAAGAGTTTTCATGAAATTTTTCAAGTCTTCATGTGACCTTGAACCCCTGTAATCTTTCACGAACTTTCCATTCTTGAATAATTTAATAGTCGGAAAACCAGATATTTCATATTCCTCTGCCAGTTCTGGATTTTCAGTGCAATCTACCATAGCAAAGTGACCATTAAAACCTTCAGCTTTCAAATCTTCTGCTGCTTTCGCATAATCAGGTTTCATCTTTCTACAGTGACCACACCCTAAAAAATTCTAATAAATTTATAATTAACAATTAAGACCTTATTTCTTACATGGTGCATAAAACATGACTAGTACATGCTCTTTGGAAGATATTTCATTTTTGAAAGTGTTGTCTGTTAACTGAACTATGCCACTTCCAAGGTCCCATTCTTCCTTTTTTGGTTTAGGTGACGTCGGATGTTCAGGATCAGTCATGAACCTAACGAATTCTTCAACTGTTCTGCCACCTCCATAAAACTTCATGGTTTTATAATAATTATAATATCTAATCGTAGGGTAACCCTGGATATTGTTTTGTTGGCATAAAGTCTGCTGCGTTGTGCAATCAACTGCAGCAAATTCAACCTTCGAGTCATCTTTGAAATGTGCTGCGGCCTTAGTAAACTCAGGTTTTGTTTTTCTGCAATGTCCACACCCTAGAACCAAAAAAAAAAAGGAAGTCAGTATTAATAAATTCACTCAAAAAGTTTAATGCCCTGTTGCACCAACTTTTTAAGCAGGGCTTAAATTTAAGTTATATTTAGAATGTCACATTTACGTATGGTCAGTATAAATTAAACTTCAACTTAAGTATCAATTAGAATGTGACTAACATTCTGTTAAATCTACAAATAATGTCATAGTCTAAACACCACTTAAATTTAAGCTCTGCTTAAAAAGTTAGTGTAACCGGCCATAAGTAACTTACATGGTGTGTGAAACATGACGAGGACGTGCTTCTTTTTTCGAAGAAACGACTTGAAGTTCTCCTCGTCAAGGTGCACAACGTCAGATGGTTGTTCTGACCATGGTATTTCTGGAGGTGGAGGTGCTGGTGGTTCCTTGGGGTCTCTCATGAATTCGACTATTTTGGGAGATTCACGTACATTCACATCAAATTTTACTTCACCATAAGAAAAATATTTTACAGTTGGATAGCCCTTTACAGCGTAACGAGATGCAACTGCCTGCTCTTTTGTGGCATCAATTGCAGCTAACATTCCAGATACCTTCAATAACAGTATCATTACAACTAAAGTAGTTTCAAGTTTAGTTTTAATTTCTAAAGAGTTTATGTAGGAGGAGATTAAATTATAGGAAAGTTGTGAAAAAGATGTTAAATATTTGATTTCTTACTTTTATCATTTCTGAAGATTATTAAAATATTTAAAGTTGAAAATTAATTAAATCTTCTTTGGAGGCAACATTAATTTATTTTATTCGAGAGCTTAATTGAATTTCAAAGAATTCATTTCTATCATATGACATTTTGGTAAACAAGAATTTTATTTTATCAAATGGAGGTTTAAGTTAATAACAGAAAAACCTTACGCCTTCAGCTTTCATAATTGCAGCAGCCTTTTCATATTCCGGTTTCATTCTTTTGCAGTGCCCACACCAAGGTGCATAGAACATCACCATCACCGATGCTTCTTCTTTAATAACAGGATCAAAACTTGTTGCAGTTAAATGTACGACTTCGCTATCGACGTCTGACCATTCTGGTTCCTTGATTTTTACAGGTGGTGCTTGAGGGTTTCGCATAAAGGTTATAATGCCCATTTTATTATTTTCCCCTTCATACTGATATTTTAACTCACCACTCCTGTTATCAAACGCATGATAAAACCAAGATTACACAAAATGCAACGACTTACTCATAATACAATAATGTTGGGAAACCTGTGATGTTATACTGAGTTCTTACAGCTGCGTTTTCCGGTCGATTTACATCAATAGCAGCGAGTATACCTTCACCTTGCAATTCATTAGCAGCTGCTGCATATTCAGGCTTTAAACTTTTACAAAAGCCGCACCATGGGGCATAGAACATGATTAGTATGGGTTTGGTTTCCCGTCGTATAAATTTTGCTAAGCTCTGTAAAATAAACAGATAAGATGTTATAATACATTAAGAAATGTAATTACCCATAACATATTGAAAATTTAAATTAAAACAAAAATAATTTGACAATTAAGCCTGCCAAAAATTTTAATTGTACAGTCTTTTGTTTAAGATTATAACATCAAGTAAGCATGTTTACATGAACATCAATGATCTGGTAGGTCGTAGATAGACAGTGCCTTATGTTTCCTGTATGTAAGTGAAATAGCGAATATCTGTGAATAATTTTGGCTCATGTATCTGACAAAGATGTCACTCAAAGCCTAGATCAAGTGACTTAGACAGTGTTGCCATGGCGACGATTTTAGTTTTTTGGAGACATTAATTCTAATTTGGCGACTGGCGACCAAATTGGCGAATTTTTAAAAAATTAAGGCGATTATTGACGATCTCCATTTTATTTCTACGTAAGTTTATCTGTTTTCTATCTTTTGTCAATCTACTATATACATTTATTTTTTCGGGTCTCATGTGGTTTCGTCATGTCAAATGTCAAACTTGTCATCTCTCAAGTGGTAGTGTGAGTGTAGTGCTAGCTGGTGTCTTGGTGTTCTCGTGTACCTTGTGTACCGTCGAAAATAGTAAATTGGTGTCGTGTATTTCTTTGAAAATTGGAATTTACCCACAATGAGTAGAAAGCATAAAAAAACATGGGAAGATGAACCAAGCGTGTTAATTACAATAGAAAGTTAATTGATATTTTTTTCCTAATTCCAAAAAAAAGTTTCTTGCGCAGTTTTTTGACAGCCAGATTTTTTGGTACTTTTTTGGCGACATCTGCTTGTTATTTTGGCGATAACCCCCTAGAGAAATCTGGCAACACTGGACTTAGAATGAGCAATGCTTTTGAAGCGAGTGTATTTACCATCTCACTCTTAAGTTAATATCAATTCCTCTTTCTCTACAGAGAATATGGCTACTTGATAAATCTGTGATGAACATAAACTTTAACTTACAGCTGCATCAGATATATGTATAACGTTACTAGCTGATGAATCTTCTTCCCAAGGAAGATCTCCTATGGGATCTCGCATGAAATTCACCATTGAAGCAACTGTTTCTTTCCTATCATAATCCTTGTTGAAGTCTCCATCTTTATAATGTTTCAATAAGTATGGGTCTGGATGTACCTTCAATTTCTTGCAGATTTTTTTTGCTTCACTGGAAAGAACCAGATTATAGGACATACTTCTGCAACAGCTTGTGATATATGTCACCTGTTACAATCAACCAACATCATAGTTCCTTGTCCTTTGACAATACCAGCAGCATCTCTCAATACTTTAATAATATTGTTGGATTGTTTTGTAGAACTAATGAAACATATTAAGACGTTAGTTTTTGTGCGAAGTATCTTTTTAAAATCCTTTATGTCGACCACATCTTCTACTATGCTGTTTTTGCTGTTTCCTTTGGCAAAACGATGAGGTACTAAGAAAATTAATACCTGAAATGCATTGCAAAAAATTAGCTTGCTATAATGAAAACGCAGAAAGTTATTTTCTTACGAAAATTAATATTATATAAATTGATTTCTTCATCGTAATTATATATGCAAGTAACCGGCTCTTTATAATTAATCAATACAAGTTTGAAGATTTTTAAAAACACTGTAAACACCACTATTTTCCACCGGCTTTCCATTCGCCGACAAATTGACGTGACCTCAGTGTCGCCAACACACCATAGAGAAAGGATTTTTCTGTGCAACAACTGCAATGAAACACACTAAATTATTTTGAATCAAGCGGTAATGTAGGTATGTATTAATTAAATAAAAAGAGTCCAATTAGCAGTTTGTTTCACTAATTCATTAAAAATAATTCAATATTATCTTTGAATAATAATTTCAATTTCAGCACTTTTTATTTATTATGCCGGTTTTCCACTAAACGGACAAAACAAAAACACAACAGAAACTCGTGTCGAAAAAAACAAAACTGAAACTTTTTACAAACTTTTTGAAGACTCGAGTTTTTAGCAACAGTTGCTGTTGTCACATTGTATTTTGCGAGTCGCGATCGAAAGCGGTAAGATCAAAGATAGAGTTTTGGCGCGTTTACCGTCACTGTCAGGTGAAAATAGCGAGTTGCAGTTGTGTTTCAGTTTTCTGGTTTGTTTGTACAATAAATAGTAGTAAATAAATAATACTCATATAGTACCGCGCCTTTTTTTCCAATTCAAGTTTTTTTTTAAATTTGTCGTAATAATGTTAAAAATAAATCGATTTTGTTGTTTGCAGACACAGTAGTGTGTTAGGTGGAAAAGCACTGAAAACAAAACCGAAACTCCTACAACAAAACTCAAACTTCTACAATATTTTGTCTGCTTGGTGGAAACAGGGTTTCCAATTTCTCCAAGTTTTGTCTTCTGTCTTCAATGTCTCGGAATGTAATGTATTTGGATAATTAAAGAAGATACACTTCATAAATCTGAGTGAATGTCTCGAAAAACCCGAACACAATAGAAACTCAACTAGTCCGTTTGGTGGAAACCCGGCTTTAGTTATCGATAAAGCCTGTTCAGAAAGAACTAAAAAAGAGAGGAAGGAACTTAAACGACACACAAAATTTAGAAAGATGTCTCAAAATGTCCTCAAAACGGAAGTCACTGATTTATTTTTTGACGGGTTTAACTTTCGGTATGAATGTTTTTAGTTAGAAATGTATAGGTTAAAATAAATTATTTGATAAAATAACAAACTTTACTTGTGAAACGTGATTTCTTGTTAAGCTAAGTTCACATCGTGGTTGAATTATGCATTGTGTCATTTTACATGATTTAATTATCAGCGTTTATGTCAATCTGACAGAGATCGATTTACACTGCTCTAATATTGCAAAATATAACCTAAACGCCTAAACACTTGTATGCTTTTTTTGATTCCGCAACCGTACATAAGCCATGTACATTGGCCAATGTAAATGGTATCATAAGAAAGCACACGTCAAACTTTCGTGTTACGAATTCGTGCTGACACGAAATTGAATGTAAATGTAGCCTTAAAATAGCTTAAAATTGCAAGTTGGTAGAAAAGACAAGGAAGAAAGGGAATTTTTGTCCCAATGAGGGAAAAATGACTCTCAATAGTTGGTAACACTAATTGACAAATTTCCGTGATAACTGTCAGTAAAAATATAACCAAAAGTTATGAATGTTTTATGTTCTGCGATAACTATACAAAGAAATTATTTAAACTGTAAGTTGTAACTATAGTTGAATGTCAAAATTTGACTAATATTTTGTAGCTGTGATCTTCAGACACATTATTGATGGAATAAGTACAAGCAGAATGCCTGCAACAAATCCAATAGAACAATCGATTAAAAATAAACTCAGTACATCTCTGGATGTACAACATTTAGAAGTGATAAATGAATCTTATATGCATAATGTTCCAAAAGGGGCAGAGACACATTTTAAGGTAGTCGTAGTGTCTGATAAATTTAAAGGTGTTCCCCTATTACAAGTACGTATTATGAATTTTAGATTCTGTAGTTAACTGTTATTGCTGAAGATGATACTTCTTAATGTCTGACAAAACATTTATGCTTTCATTCATTAAGATATCATTTATCACTTAGATTTCATTTTCAGTAATTAAAGTATATATTTTTTTTAGAAAGCATAATGTTTCTTCCTGTAGGTATAGGTACAAGAAACCCCTTTACAGTACGGTATTCTCGCAACATGGTATTCTCTCACTTTTGAAAATTAGGGAAGTCCATGTACAGTAGAGCATTTCCACTATGTAGTTTCGTTCTAATTCCTGTCCAATACATCAACACCAAATTGCCTGTTGCAATATGAAAATAAATGTAATGATGTTTTTACTTTATTTTTAGAGGCACAGATTAGTGAATCAATTAGTTCAAGAGGAACTACAGAATGGTGTGCATGCATTATCTATAGTAGCAAAGACACCTGATCAATGGAATGCCAGTGATAAAATTGTCGAACCAAGCCCGAACTGTAGAGGTGGATTTGGAAAATAAATCTTACGTCGAAAAGAATTTTATTTTATTTACAATTATTAATTACAATGCATGGAAAATTTTAACTCAATTACATAAACTAGTTCCTTTCAACAACAAAATAAAACATTATTGAAGTTTTATCGTATACCTGATTAAGAGCTTAGATTTACTTAAAACAATTATAAAGAAATTACTTTCCATGTGATATATTATAATTTACACCTGTTTACCTTTACGGTACTTTCACAAGCAGGAAATAACAAAAAATAAAAAGAAAACAAATTACTACTGTCACATAACAAAGTTATCAAGCCGTAATTTACCCTCATTTTCTGTTAAGTAGAGCATATCCGCCATAGTTTGTTCACAAATGGCTTTTTCAGCTTTTTCATACATCTGTAAGTAAACAGTTTCTCTTATTATATCAGTAAAAAGAAAACAAAAATTCTATAACTTACACCACAATAATTGTAAACTTGTTTAGATGGTGCATATTTGAAATTAGGTCCGAAGTTGACAGAAACTGTGGCACTTTTATGCAGGGAAAGAGTTGGATAATAGGCACCGCAATAAACATCTTGAAAAGCTAAACCCTGGCATTCACCATTTTTAAAAAATATAATTTTGCTGCCATGTAAAACCTTCAAGTTTTTCAAGCATTCAGCCACATTATCCTTTTCTTCATAATACAGATGACTCTTGAATTTAACTAAAGGCTACAAAAGTTATTATCAAAATTTATGAAAATGATGAGTGAGTTTCGACAGACCCTATCTTTATATGTGTTCGGTATTGATCTCGTGTGAACAGATTCTGGTAGGATAATTAAGAATCCTAATACGTCTCCTTCACCATAGCCTGTGCTGTAATGCTTTCCAGCAGATTCATGAAATCTCGTTCCTTTCTTTGAACGCCAGGAATAACCGAATTTATCGTAACCTAGCGGCGCTTGTAAGTTTGCATAGTCTTGACCCCATCCTAGTCTTGTAGCAGATCCTTCTGGCATTTCTTCGACAGTAGCTTCCCAATACCAATTACCTTTTGTAACAGCTGAAAAAAAATGGGTATATTTTTGAATAATATTAAAATGCAGTATTAACAATGCACTTTTTGCCATTATAATATTTAATTAATTATTTGGTTTATTAGAGGATTCGGAAGTGAAAGAAAATAAAACAACGAAACCCCTGGGGAATTGAAGTTAGGCAATGTAAGACATATTGCACACTAATCTGAATAAAACCGTTACAAATATGATTCTCTACTCAAAACCAAACTTGGCTTCTTATAAACGAGACCTTTGGGGCATATTTGAGGAGCTTATTTTCAAAGTGCAACATGTCCAAAAATCGTTATGCGAGATAAATGCGAAAAACATATTTTTGAATAATAGCTTCATATTTTCAAGCAATTTTGTTTCCTTCAGTTCCTTCAATAGGTATTGATTTATGGACATTATGTACATAGTTTGGTAAATATGTAATAGATTATAATGTTTTTTGTTAAATATTATGACAAATCATACAAAATCTTAGTTTTACAAAATGAAATGAACTACGTAAAACACGCTAACGCACCTATTATAGCTGCGTTCGTTTATTCAACTCCGTTCACTCTACACTTTTCGCACTCTAAAGAGTGAGAGCGAATAAGTTTTAATTCAAGTAAGAGTGAGACAAAAGTGCGAAAGGAGTAAATAGAGTGATCGGAGTTGAATAAACGAACGCAGCTTTAGTAAGCATATCGGCATTCCTAATTGGCTGAATGGATATATTGCAGTTAGAAAATAAAAATAAGCGGGACTTGTTGCATTGAAAATTTAAGAAATATTAGTCGCTTTATGTAATAGGACTTTTGAGGTTTGTCTAAAAGGTTCAATAACCAACTTGTAGAGGAGGTTATACACTATATAATGACATCTATATCTCAAAATTGCAATTTTTGGACATGTTGCGTTTTGAAAATAAACTCCTCATTTCTAGGACAATTTTACATACATTTTTTTCACGTATAAAGTTTGATACAGTTTGAAACTATATCAACAGAGCAATAACGCATTTGTGTAAAATTGTACTGTGGGGCCGCTTCCAACAAATTCCCATTTGTACTACCGTAAACGTAAAATGCATTTCAGCAATTAGTAGACGTAACTGGCTTCGACTCTCACGAAATACATAATGGATTTGTTATTAAATGGACTAGGAAAGGACAGGCCGAAAATGGGAGCGTTGATCCAATGGGAGCGTTGATCCAATGGGAGCTTAGTGCATTTTGTAACCCAAAACTGACTTCACCATATTCAAAATTAAAGACGTGGACATGTGCTTCTACATATTACAAATGTATTTAATGGAAGTAAGTAATAAATAAAAATTTAATCACCAAAAAAATTAAATAAAATCATTCATGATGAAATGGTTGAAAATAAATACTTCCTAAAATTAGGAAGTATCTTTTTATTTACTTCCTAAAATTAGGAAGTATTTATTTTCAACGATTTCATCAATACAATACCTAATTAATGGATATGTCTCAATAAAAATCATTCACGTTTATTAAGTATTGAAAAAAGTAATTTTTAATTTTCACTTAGTAGGTACAAAATGAAAAACCATCTGTTGAATTATATTGCTAAAAAATAAAATTCCCAGATATACCGGGATACCGGGCGACTCACAATTGTTCCAAAGCAGTTGTAGATTACGGGAAAAATGTTTAAAAAAATTCTACGGGAAAATATTTAAAAAATTCTGCGGGAAAAGTATTTAAAAATTTCTACAGAACTGTTTATAAAAACATGCTTCAGCACTGCAAAAAATACAACGTACCATTTTATAAATGCAGCAGTAAATAGGAGTATTAAGTTTTATGATTATTATTTTATTAACTACAAACAATGTGACTTTGACACACAACTGAATTTCGTTTCATTACATGCTTAATATCTGAGAACCAAAGTCTGAGTTAAGTCTCTTTTAAAATATATAATTAAATGGTGTTTAAATTGCTGGAGATGTTTGGAAATCTCAGAAGCTCAGACAAGATTACTAGAAATTGATGTAGATAAAATTACTAAATAAGGAATTATCGCGACAAGATCACATTTCCAAGGAATCCATTAAACATATCAATACTCTTCGAAAATGTGAAACGCTTTTTTATACCTGCAATTCATCGCTGACAATTTTTTAATTGATTAACAGGCGAACCTGCTTGTGAAGGCCGCATGGAGACATTTAACACAATAAAACTTTATTAGATACAGCTGTAGAATGTACGAGCGTTAAACATCGCTGGCGCTATATCCTCGATTTTCCGTACAATTACTTTCCAAAAAAAAAAAAAAACGCATAAATTAGTGAATGTTACAAATTACGGAGAAAATGTTTTAAAAATTCTACGGAACAGTTTATTATTAAGTAAAATTTTAATCAAAAGTCAAACAAATTATTCAAAATCAAAATAAAGCTTACAGTGAAATGAACGATTTACAACCAGTGCGGTAAGAACACAGGTTAAACTTTTAATAGATTTCTGTTAATAATGTCACGACTTCGGGGTTCACAAATTGTAATCGTTGTATATTTTAAAAACTCTTTAATGTACGACCACTTAACACAATGAAAGCACAATAATATCGAGCTGTACACTTATAAAAAAAAATAGCACTTAATCGTTATTAATTCGCTTACTACACATATCGCTTTCTAAATTAAAACTGATTTAAATATCCCGCTGCGTCGGGATTATATAGGAAGTAGCGCTATTCAAAAATAGGGACGAATAAGGATAGAACGTTCCAGTAAATTCTACTATCATTCGATGCGAGTCTGAAATAGACTAGAATCTTGTCTGCACCATAGGTGGCGCGACTACTCTAAAAATAGAATTTGCTTCACGGAATGTAACAATAAATTTGTCGTTGATAATAACTAATATGTTTCTTACTGAACGCCGCACACAAAACGAAATTATAATAATTAACGAGTCAAACTGATTATGTTCACTGATTATAATGTTTTAAATTCTGGTTGCCATCACCATAAAATATTAAAAAGTGAACACTTTATTGGTTATTAGCAAAATTTATTATTATTATTGGATTTGACGCTTGGTGAGGCAGCTATTAGGTGTGGGTTCGAATCCCCTCCTAGTGCATGAGAGACAGAATTTTCATGGCTCGGATTGTGTTCGGATTCATACCAGCTCCTTCGAACTGTGTTTTCTGCATTTCCTCAGTTTGTAAGGTGAATGCCGAAGGAGATAAACATCTGTAAGTCGTCGAAGCCGCTATGGGTAATATATTGTTACGTTTTTAAGGGTGCGATTAATTTTTATTTTAAAACATAACGAAATACTTAATAAACTAATTTATTTAAAGCTTTAATAATAAACACTGATTTATTTACAAAGTTACATTAATACTACTTTTTTTTTAATAGCCGAGCGATCTCTAACGCGGAACTCTATTGCCCCACTGGTCCCCCATTCACCGGCTGCCGCTTTTATAAATCGGGACTGTTTTTACGTGACCTTTCTCGAAGGGTCTGTTCTAGTTTCTTCTGCTGCCGGAATTTGCTAGAAGTGGAAACATGGAGACCCTGTCGCGCCAGGCGGTGACGCATAGACAGACTAGCACCGGAATCGTTACACTGTTATTTTACAGCTTCCTATTACCCCTTCTAATGCTATGTTGAATTTTGCTGCGGAGAGCCCGTCTCCTTGTCTTACTTCTTTTGCTTGCTGTCCTGGGTTTGTTATGCCTTCCTGTGTAATTACTACTGCTTTTGATTTGTCTAGTGTCATTTTGATTAATCTTTTTATTTTTCCTGGGATTCCTAGTGATGTTACTTCTTTCAAATAGTGCTTTTCTCTTCAAATTGTCGCTTGTTTGAAGTCTACGTAAAGTATGTGTAGTTCTATATCATATCTCTTTCATAACATTTTTCTATCACTTGGTGTAGTACATGAATTGCATCGACCGTGGACTTTCTTTGCCTGAACCCACTCTGATAGTCTCCTACCTCTCTTTGTATGTATTTGTTCATTCTTTTTATATCATTGCTGTCATTACTTTGTACACTTTGTTTAGTAAAGTTATTCTTCTATAGCTGTCGCATTTTTTCATGTCTCCATTTTTTGGTACAGGTAATATCATTCCTACTCTCCATTCTTCTGGCATTATTTCTTCTTTCCATATTTTTAGTAGCAATTCATATATTCTCTTTCTTAGTTCTTTTCCTCCTTCTTTTAGCATTTCATTACTGATGTCTGCTCCCGTCGCTTTTCCATTTTTTAAGTCGTTTATGACCTTATTTACTTCCTCTCTTGTTGGTTCTTCTATTATTTCCTCCTGTGTGCTATCTATTTCCTCTTCATCGCTTCTACTTCTCTTTCTATGTTCTCTTCATACTCTTGCCATTGATTTTTGCTTATTGTTATTGTTGCTTTCATTCTTGTTTGTTGTTTATGTGTCTGTATAATTTTGTATTGTTCTTGTTGTCTTTTTCTATCTCGTCCATCCTTGTCTATATCCGTTTCGACTTGTTGTCTTTTATTAGATTTGTTCTTTCCTTTCTTAATTGCTTGTACCTTTCATACTCTTCTTCCTTGCTTGTCTGCAACCATTTTAGTCTGGTCTCTCTCTTTCTCTTTGTCATATCGTATAACGTCACACTCATTGCCAATCATTCATTTTTCTTCTCTTTTTGTTTACTCCTTAATGTTTTTTCTGCCGCGTCACTTATTCCAGATTTTTATTTTCCCATTCTTCTTCTATATTTTCATTTCTGTTTCTCTTTTCTACTTGCATTCTGACTTCTTCTTGGAACTTTTTTTTATCCTCTTCCCTTTTCAGGCTTTCGATGTTCCATTTTTTAGTTATTTTACTGATTCTATTGTCTCTTACTATTCTTAATTTCGTTTTTGCTATTACCAGGTGGTGATCTGTGTTTACACTGGTTCCTCTATACGATCTGACGTCTTCTATTAGATTTTCTCTTTTCTTTTTAATTAGAATGTGGGCTATTTGGTTTCCTCTCGTTGTATTGTCCATGTGATTTTATGCTCTCTTTTATGTCTACATTTTGTACTTACTATGAATATTTTCTTTTCTTCTGCTAGATTACTCACTCTTGCTCCGTTGTCCGTGGTTATTTCATGTAAAGTTTCTTTCCTCGCTACGTTCTCTAGGTATCCTTCTTTTCCTATTTTTGCGTTGAGGTCTCCTAGCAGTATCAGCGTGTCATGATTGTCTGATTACGATTATAAAATAATTCATAAAAAAAGATGGTTAAATCAAGACAGTGATTTTTTAAGTCGTTGCCCTGTAAATGAAGCCTCATTAGAAGATGAGCAAGTTGACCAAGATTTACCCATTATACTTTCAATTCCTGATGATTTTGTCACCTTTTTTGCCGAAATTTAAAATGCCCTATTAAACTCAAATCAAGACTTAACCGCTATTATGGGAAGAAAAATTAAAAATTTAGTTTTAATTGACAATGTTTTATATAAGAAAAATCCAAATGCAACAGGTTTCGAGAATTTATTAGTAATTCCGTAAGCAATGGCGATAGCGATCGCGTTGGAAAGCGAACACATATTATATGCGATAGCGACCTATAATCGCTCCGTTTTTGAAGTAGTATTATTTAGCAAGGGGTGGTTCGCACAGTAACTCCTAATTTCATGTCCTTTGCAATTTCATTTGCCAGATCAAATAGTATGTTGTGCTTTTTAACATTTTTGATTAATTTTTCTGTGAAATTAGCCATATTTTAACTTAAGTACTTCACGCGATCACAGCGATCAATACAACCTGCAGCGTCTGAACGCAGATGCAATTGTATCACTTTGCGAACGAATGCTGCAAAATTACAATCTATCGCCAACAAGTCGCCACAAGTATGTGCGGACTCATTTCTTTACTAAGGAGCGTTTGAACAAGAGTCTAGCCATCAAACCAGGAGGAGCAATTTAGTAGTTACTAAAGTAAACATAGGTGGCGTGCAGAAATGCGATTGAATTTCTGAAAAAATGAGAAAAAACTGTTTTGAATTTGAAACATAATGAATACATATTGAGTATTACTTTCTGTGGTAAAAGCTTCCTATTTCATGCGTTCGAAATTGCATTTATTTAGTAAGCAAAAATTATATTAAATTTCAAAATGCAAGAATTTGTATGAATATTGTTTGAAACTATTTATTAGAAAAGACATATTGTAATCAAAGCGCAAAACTTTATTTGTGATCAAATCTGGATGGATACATCTTCTAAATGCGGAAAGTCGTTTTAATTTTCTCTGCTAAGGAGGACATCAAAGCTGATCAAATAAATATGTACTTACGTATTTAGATAAAAAACAATTGTGGCTAAATTATTTGATTTTTATTTAATGTTATAAAAGCTTTAAAGATATTTTTTTGTAAATTTCCTTTTGGCTCTTTAGACGAGGTAGTTGTGACGAGTTTAGCGAAGGAATGGAATGAATAAAAAATAATAATTAAGATTCTTTAGCTTCTGGAGAAATCTAATAAAAATGTAAATGGCAACATATTTTAATTTATATGTTCTGATAATTGACTTTTCCTATAATTTTTGCTACTTCAATATCAATTGAATAATTTCAAAATTAATTTCATTTAAATTTCCAAATTGTTACAAATCAATTTAAATTTGTTTTAAATACAATTTTTTAGATTTAGCTTAAATATTTATTAAAAATAGTAAAGGAGACTGTGGTTTAAGGAATAATTGAAATTTATCTCCGCCCACAATAATTTTATATCCGTAGATACGTATTTCGGCAGCTAAGCTGCCATCTTCAGTATAATTTAATTTTTATATAAAACTACTATGTTTATGTATGTGTGTTGGTGTATATATGTGTTTGAATCAGGAATCGGCCGCCAGTTTTTGTTAGGTCAAAAGTCAGCCGCAAGAGGTCGCGACTTAAATTTTATATAAAGGGGTGTTAGAGACAGTTAAGCGCATTTGTACTGGATATGTGATAAGGAGAGGATTCTCTGAGATAAATATCGTAAAGTGCTCTTAACTTGTGGTGTGTGGGTGTGATCTGCTCTAATCTGTAGGTTGCTTTTTGGCGATTTGTGCATATATATACAGGTGCATACATATACATATATAGGTATATAATTTCTTTTCAGGGATAAATTCAAGCGGTATCAAATAACAGGGAATTAAATGCTTACAGAAGTTCTTTATTCGGGAGAATAAGAACCGTTTTCGGATATTAGACCAATACTCATTTCCGTTTTATTTGATTTGCATTTTTGGTAGGTTTTGACTGTTAATATTAATGTGGGCGGCGATAATTTTCAATTATTTCTTAAACCACAGTCTCCATTACTATTTTTTTAGTGTTAATTTTGTTATTTTTAGATAGTATTAGTAGTATAGATAGTATGATCAGGTAGGTAGGTAGGTAGGTAGCTGTTAGATTTCATGTAGTTTTATATAAAAATTAAATTGTACTGAAGATGGCAGCTTAGCTGCCGAAATACGTATCTACGGATATAAAATTATTGTGGGCGGAGATAAATTTCAATTATTAAATATTTATGTTTGTTTAATTTTTGCAACAATCATTAATTTTAAATAAAAAAAATTAATTGTGGGTAAAAAGATCATTTGATTTTTAGTTTAATGTGAGAGAAGAAAATTCTCTTTTAAATTTCCATTTGAAGTTATCAATTTTAAATTGTTGTTTAATTTGTTGCCGATATTAAACGTGCAACGTGCAGTTTTAAGTGGGACAGAAAGCGTTTATTTGTAATGACTCTTTCACTCCATAGA
Organism: Dorcus parallelipipedus; assembly: GCA_958336345.1. Lineage (NCBI taxonomy): Eukaryota > Metazoa > Arthropoda > Insecta > Coleoptera > Lucanidae > Dorcus > Dorcus parallelipipedus. The sequence continues at coordinate 48,908,671 of OY284475.1, forward strand.
ATATAATCCAAATCTTCTGTTTTGAAATTTGGAAAAAAATAAAAACAGATACAAAAAAAAAGGTTATTTAATATGTATTACTACCTAGGTACCAATAAAATAAGAATTATTTAATTAAGAACTTAGAATTAATGCAACAATTTTAAAAATAATTTAAAACACTCCTCTTATTCTTTAAAAATTATTTTAAAAAAATGTTTACTTTTTCATATTTTTTAAATAATTTTAATTTTTAGTTAATAATTTTTCGTTAGACAGTTGTAAATTCAATTTCGTTTCGCTGTGTGTTGACAGCTTATTAGGATAAATAATAAATAAAAATAAAGTTTTAATCAAAATTTGGAAATGTCATAACCACAAATAGATATTAAAAAGTTGATCCTTTTTAAATCACAATAAAATTAATAAAATTGCCAATTCCAAATAAATTAATAAAATTGCCAATTCCAAAAAATGTTCTGACAATACAGCATACACATATTTTAAGTTAAGTATGTATGTATGTTATAAAACTGTCAGTTTTCTAATAATACATGTACATGCAAAGAATAAATCTTTTACATATTTTTAATTAATGTAACGAATTATGTAATGTAATTTTCTTGAGTATTTATTAGTACCTACTTAATTTTTTTTTCGTTGTAAACGATTGACAACTTCAATCAACTACAAAGTATTATTAACAGGCTTTCTGAGAATAATATTGTAAATTTGCTGATTTAAATTTTCAACGAGCAAGAACCTATGTTATTTACTTCTTATTTTATTGTTTATTATGAATCAAATTTTTATTCTTATCAGATTTACAATTAATTCCAATAATACAACAGATGTATAAAATTAAAATTTTGAAATCTACAAATTACATACATCTGAAATGTGTAATTCTAATGTGTAGCTTAATTTAAATATTCGTTTACTTTCGTTAAAAGTCGGATGAAGTCGTTTTTGCTCCTCTGAGTTTGATGGCTAGACACTTGTAGCCTGTAGCGTTTGATCGCCATCGCTATCGTGATCGCGATCGCGTATGTGTGTTCTTCGCTTTAAAGAAGAAATATTATTTTCTAATCATAAAGAACCTTTAGCAGGTCATTTAGGATTTGCTAAACTTACCACCGTATAAAAAAATCGTTATTTTTGGATCAGCATGTTAAAAGACATTAAAACATACGTCCGTGGATGTCCGAATTGTCAAGCACGCAATGATTATACTAATAAACCTCCTACCGGATTATTACAACCAATTCAAGTAGGCCTCCCTTTCCAAAAAACCGGAATCGATTTATTAGGTCCCTTTCACCGAAGTTTCAAAGGTAATGCAATGATAACAGTAGCAACCGATTACGCCACACGATGGGTCGAAACACGAGCTTTACGAGACGGAAAAGCGAATTCTGTCGCAAAATTTTTATTTGAAAATATACTAAGCAGGCATGGTTGCCCAAAAGAAATGTAAAACGGGCATAATTGTAGATAATAGCCCTCGAACATTTAAAACTTTAAACATAGTCTCTAACTCTCGGGCTATAATCTCCTAATTATGCCCTTAATATATACTACTAAATAACTACATATTACTATTGTATGTTGCTAAATTAATTACTTATATGTATGACAATAGTAAATCTTTTATGTATGAAACACATTTCCTACTACATCAATTTCTGTAGAATAATTTGCATTACAAGATCAATATTAGGTAAACATATCAATTAGCATTTGATTAGAACTTTCAAAATTGAACAGCTAATATTGATATCATATCCAAAAGATTGTGAAAATTCACTGAAGTCAAAATAACCTCTGCAAAATATCTTACATCATAATATGATTAATATAAAACTATTGTTTAACACTTGACTAGAAACTTTAGAAATTGGTGTACCTAGATAAGTAATTCACATTATATTTCTTTTGTCATGCACTAGTTAATTTTTTCTTAATTCTAGAAATGTTCAAAGCATACTTACAATGAGTTGCTCTTACTGTGCAGTATCCTTTTTCACCAGTCACAGCTAAACGGTCTTCCGAGATTTTTAATTGTGGAGCTCTATCGTGCAATGCTAATAAAACCGTGCTGGGTACTAAAGTTCGATACAACCAGCCAGGTATAGGTTTACCAGCCCAATCGGAGCTTTCATCAAACTCCTAATATAAAAACAAGGTCATTAAACAAAGCCTCGGGCAAGATTTATTTACAACTCATTACTCAGATTTTACAAAATAATCATGTACACAAACCTGTCTGAAAGGAGCATGAGGGTCAGGCTCGGCTAATAAATATCTGTAACCATCTTTATTATACGGATGATCCAGAGGATAACCGTGAGCCGGTAACTTCGGGGTGCCAAGGTCAACATTTCTTCCTTTTTTTCCAGAAGAACCCACATCTCCGGGCAGTTTTCTCTTTGCACTCCTGCTTTTCGTACCGCCAGCCACAGGCACTGAAAAGCACTCTAGCATTATGACACGATTTTAATCTAATTGCGAAATAATGCTATCAGCAAACACTTATCAAGCCTTTAATAATACCTGCGTGCATCATTTTCGTATGTATTGATTCAACTTGTAATAACTTATCTGAACATTAACATTCAAAGATTAAATTACAAATTAATTCATTTGTTTACATTTCAAAGCAAACATTTGAAAGCTAACTAGATTCAAATTACTTACATTGGCATTTGTCTTTTACTAGCTGTCAGATTGTTTAAAAGAAAATTTTAAAGTATATTTACCATGTTGAATGCCCATATCTGTTACTCTGAGCATGCCACCTCTAATCATTGCTTCATAATTTGGTTTAATTTGAGTAAGATCTGAACATAGTAACCCATACAACTGGCCATCTATTGGGTGTTCCTCAAATACAAACAGGATGTGTATTTCTTTTAGTAATGCCCTGTGAACTGTTGCATGCCATGATTGGGTTACTCTTCTTGATGTTGTTGTTAAGGCCTCCCAGTGATATTCTATGTATGGTATGATCTCCTTGTCTTTACTGAACAATGCACGATTTGAGCCTTCCTTCGTGCTACTTTGTTGTAAATTTGCTATGGCTGTGACACACATTTGTGGAATTTCTACACAAAACACAAAAGCACAAGGATTATTAAACCAAGAGAAAGAAGAGACTCACGTGCTTGGCTCTTTTTAAAACTTTCCAGACCAGTCGGCGAGCAATTCTTGCATAAAAATATATAATTGGCAAGGAAAGGTACGAGTTTTCCTAGTTGATAACCGATACATGATTCATGAAACCAACGGGTGCAATTTGCGCACAACAATTCCACGATATTGAGATTCCTATCCTTTCCACTAAGAAACAAACAAATAAGTATAAACCATAGAGAATTTAACTGGAAACAAAAGAAACTTTAAGGACTTTTGGGCAAATTTGGAAGATTTGATAGGAAATAGGAAAATTTAGTTTAGCTACTTCCTTATCAAACAAGATCTCACCAGTAACAGTTGCCTTGCTGTTCTGTTTTTTTGCCATTCTTTTCATTTTCACTTGTCCTATTAGGAGGACCATTTTCACTCGATTGCTTTTCTTGGACGAGTCCTGTTTCACTACTTTTCACAGAAGACGAGCTGTTTTCCGTTCTAAACAATTTCAACAAGATGTTCTTGGTTAGATGAAGGTTCTGAGGGTTTAAATTGTATGAATACTTACTTGGTCTCAATATCTTCAGCCATTTCTTACCTCAGTAAAACCTAGAAACGCAAAATTAATTTATGAATTGAGGGTGGAATTGGGCTTATTAATTACTTTATTTTTCCATGGAGCAAAGCGTAAGCGTTTTATTCGAGTTTCAAACCTTAAAAACCGCATTATTAAAAAAAATAGACGTTATAGACTATCCGCTTACAAATCTGTAATACTGGTTGTCTATGCATCAGTATATGGTATTTGTTAAAAGAGTAAATATGACGTCATTGTTTGTTCCCGAATGCGGTAAATTAAATTTTTAATTAGGCCGCATTAAATGCATTATTAATAAAAACGTTTTGTGTGCGTTCAGTAAATTAAACGTAATTTAACAAACAAATTTAAATAGAATTAAAAACAAGAGGACACTATTAAGCGACTGATCGATCAATGTGATCAATTTGTTCAAAGATTTTACAAAAAAGAAATAGTAATTCACAAAATAGAAATTATGTCATGTTGATGCAGAATATTTTCTTAAGATAAAGAAATAATTTAAAGCAAACAGTTGATAAATTAAAAAAAATCGTTTTTAAAAGCTTCCTCAAAATAAAACAGTAAGAGAATATATGGTATAGATTATGGGAAAATATCGAACAAGTTGAGTGCAACAAGTTAGAATAAATACAATACTACGTTTTTTAATAAATACAGTGTGTCTCAAAAAGTTTTATACAAATGGAGAAAAAGTTTATCTTACATTTCACAAAAAAAACTATTCTTTATAAAAAGCTCTGCATGACTTGTAGATCCATAATCAGGTACAAAATTTTAAAAAATTGGCTGGAATACAGGGAAAATAAAAAATAATGATTTGGACGGAGAGCAAAATACGTTCAAACTGTAGTGGAGAAGCAAAATGTTCATTGAAATTGTGATTAAATAGCAAAAAATTATGCACACTTGTATATTATTGATATTCCCAGATAAAAATTGATAAAGAAGGTTATCAATGTTTTATAAAAATAAATTATCTAACAATTGCTGAGGTGTTTATTTTTTAATTTTTATCTGGGAATATCAATAATCTACAAGTGTGCATAATTTTTTGCTATTTAATCACAAATTCAATGAACATTTTGCTTCTCCACTACAGTTTGAACGTATTTTTCTCTCCGTCCAAATCATTATTTTTTATTTTCCCTGTATTCCAGCCAATTTTTTAAAAATTTTGTACCTGATTATGGATCTACAAGGCATGCAGAGCTTTTTATAAAGAATAGTTTTTTTTGTGAAATGTAAGATAAACTTTTTCTCCATTTGTATAAAACTTTTTGAGACACACTGTATATCGGTAAAACTGTATTATAAATTCTTATGGTTGTTAGTTATAGTTAGTTTGGCCTTTTCGCAGCTGAGATCAAAATTGTAGAATAGGAATGTTTTTTTTTGCGAAATAAATTTGTAAATGTTAGGGGTTCAACAGTAATGATGAAGTCAAAATCTAGAGACTGTTTCTAGAAGAAATTAGGTAGAAATTAATTTCCATTAAAGTGCGTACAAAATGACATTCTAAAGAATAATAATTTGTAATAGGCGACGTTTATAATGATCGTATTGATCGTTAAGGAATTATCCGAACGCGACACACATAATGTGCTTTTTAAAATTTTTTAGAGCATTCTCGGAAAAGTTGGAATTATTATAGTTTAGAACGAAGTACACCATATTTTGTAGATTTACAGTAACTTGTGCCTGCAAGTTCTATTCACATGTTGACGTATTCGATTTTTTTAAATTGAAAAACAAAAAGTGTTAATAATATAAATAACAGTAGGTACCTAAATATTAAAAAAATATGAAAGTCACTTTCCGTCACGTGATAGCGCCCATCTGTTATTCTATCGAATGAAGCACGATAATAAGATTTATTACACATATACAGAGTATCTCAGAAAAACTGTTCCTAACTTTCAGAAGTAGTAGAGGGCACGTAATTAAGCAACTTTTACTAATAAAGTTGTGGCTGGAAATGTTTCCGCATCAAGTTAAAACGAAATAAAGAAAATGAGAAATAGATGTAAGAAGTAATTTTTATATTTATTCATAGTAGCTACCTAATTTTAATTAAGTTCAATTTAATAAGAAAACTTGAAAAATTGTGATAAATGTTCAAAATCAAGGCTACCATTTCGATTGCATAATTTATGATGACGCGACGTATGATTGAACGACGAATTCTTGGAAATATCTGAAGATCACGAATGGCATCAAAAGTATGAATAATTTGAGCCATTAATTCCTGTTTTATGTTGATAGGTGTTGCATAAGTGATCGATTTAGTACCTATGATACCAAATGTACAAATGAATTGGAGTCATCTCCAGGACTATCTTTAAAAGAACAATCGCTGGGAAAAAAGACCTTGTTCCTTGGCAAAATATGACTCTAATTCATTTTTGCATTTGAAATCATCATCTATGCAGCACCTGCTAACTCAAATTATTCTTACTTTTGATGACACTCATGGTTGTCCTCAAATACTTCGATGAAATCGTCATTCAATGATGCGTCGTCATAACTTATGCAACCAAAATGGTAGCCTTCATTTTGAACATTTCTCATAATTTTTCAAGTTTTCTTATTAAATTGAATTTAATTAACTATGCAGCTACTAAAAATAAATAGAAAAGTTACTTCTTACATTAGTCCTCATTTTTTTAGTTTCTCTTTAACTGGACGCGGAAATATTTCCGGCCACAACTTCATTAGTAAAAGTTGCTTAATTATATGCCCTCTACTACTTCTGAAAGTTAGGAACAGTTTTTCTGAGACACCCTGTATAAGTGAATTGAGTTAGCTTACCATTAAGGGTTTTCTTCAGGGTGAGTTTTTAAGCGCCCTTTCTTCCATAGCTCATTTATAGAACGAGATAATTTTTTTCTTTCACAAGGACATTCTTCCTATTGAGCACTATAAGTTGTTATTATTTTGATACATACAGAGCGTTAGGTAAAATAATGGCAGCATGCAGCAGGATTTTTTTTAATGGAACACTGTGTATTTTCTTATAGAAAGACACTCGATCCTCTAAACAGTAGCAGATATATAAAAGGTGAGCAAATAAAAATCAGATTAGAGTAGGCGGGGCACAGAAAATGTATGTCTGTGATTAAATAAAAAAGTCAATAAATTTGACAGTTCATGAATGTGTTACATTCATTAATTCAGTTAATCACAGACATATATTTTCTTTGCACCGCCTCCTCTAATCTGATTTTTATTTGCTCACTTTTTATTTATTTAATCAACTAAGAGTAAGTTAATATTTTGTTGTAGTTGTAGTAGTTGTTCGATGTAGTTCCTAGCTTCAGTTGTTTTAATTAACATTTAATTTAATAAAATCTGAATACTTGAACAAAAGAAATTCACTGACTTATTTGTTAGGTTATTAATTTATTATTTGTATAATTTTTTTTAAGTAAAACAATTTTTACATTAAAGGTAATTATTTGCAAACAACATTGATGTTTTGTTTTGTTGTAAACCACATCGAATCAATTTTTAAACATTGTTAATTACAACAAAGTGAAAGAACTGTATTTCAACAAAAATACGATGATTATAATGTAATAAGAATCTGTAATCAATTGTAAACTTGATATTATCCATCTGTTTTATGAAGAGGGCGCTCGTTATCTGCTCTGTAGCTATTTTGTTTATTTATATTTATATGCTAACAATATTTTTCCTATTAATTATAATCCTATTTAAAACATTTTCTTGTCCATTAAAACCAATCACAACAATTATAATTATAGTTTGTCAAACATTTAAAAGTTGACATTTTATTACTTATCCTAAAGGAATGTGCATTTCTAAATTGATTTTAATTTGTTTAATGAATTATAATTACAAATTTTGCCATAATTTTGGTTGAAATTCATCCTTAGTTCTTGCAAATAATTCGCCAGCAACAAATTATGCCTGATAAGAATTTCTTACAATAATTCTAACTTGTTTGAGAAAAGAAAATCAATCCAAGGACCACATTAGATACAGGTTCTGTTTATGTTCTTTTTTTTAAAAATAGAGTCAATTAAATTAAAATTTTATAATGAAGAGAATTATAACATATTTGTGCTGAAGGATACCAATCTACTGCTATTAATTATACTAACGAAGCTAACTAATCACGTTGTACCTTAATGTGTTAATCAACTTCGAAGCCGAAGCAAAAATGCGATTCGATTTTCATTCCAATTCAATGCAAATAATTTTGGAACAGTTTTTAAACTGATTGGAATCGGTTAATAGATAATTAATTCAACTGCTTCCGATTTTTTCCTGAAATATTGGAAATTTAAAACAACGACTTTTTATTGAAGCTTTTACTGATAGTTAAAAATTACCATAAAATTTGTAATATTACAATTTGTTGGACGGATCAATTTAACAGTCGACGTTTCCTTACACGTTGACAGCTTCTTCAGCTTACACAGTAAATAAACAAAATTGCCCTACAAATTAAGATTACAAATTTTCTAATTCTTACGGCCGTATTCACCATTCACAAATTAACAGTCAGTTTACTAAGCTACCGTTAAAGTTTAAATCTCTGTTAAGCCAAAAGTAAATTTAATTTAAAATAACTAAATTTGTTGTGCTACACAAGTGTAATTACGTATAACAAAGCGATAAATTTTGTTAACTGCCAAATAATGCATAATTAACTTAAACGAGTGAGTTTGACACAACATTAATAGTGGTTGGTGAATACAGCTTTTATATTTAACAGTCTTTTAACAGCTTAACTGACCTTTAAACATGTAACTGAGGAATGGTGAATACGGCCATTAGAGTAGTTATTTATGTAACAAGTACGTAAAGTAAGTCTTTTTAATCGAGTGCGAAAATAGTAGCACGAGATAAAAAGAATACGTTTACGCACGTGTTGTATACAATATTTTTTCTACAACCGATCAAATTTCACTACGACGCACGCCTAGACTACAAAGGTTGATAAACTGTAAACGAAATCCATTTTACATTTTACTTTACGCACTAGTGCGTAAAAGGTGACACTTTACAAACTAAAATTAACCTTTAAAGTATCTACTATCACGGTTGTAGAAAAAATAATTTACATTCAGTATTATAATAGATACAGAATTTTTTAAAACTAGTAATAAAAATACACTAAATCCTTCTAAAACGTCAAATAAACGTTCCGTGTTACGGACCCAAATCAATAACAAGAACTTAATTAATATTTATTTAGTTAACTTCTAAGGTACTAGAATCAAAATCAATTGAAGTTCGGCTCTTTAAATTCGAAATGTTGGTTTAATCTATTAATTGCATTTTATTTTCCAAACGAATAATTAGAGGGTTGTGAACAGCTCCCTAAAACTTAAATAAAAAAAAAAAAAAAAAAAAAGGTAAATTGCATCTGATGAAGATTTTCTCTCTTTACTTTTAGTATCTTCATGAACAAATTGAAGAAGTTGAGCTGAATAAACAACAGAAGAATGGACAAAAGACAACTATACTCACATATATAAAAAGGTTGTATAGAACAGAAACTATTAAATTATAAAATAAAGGATGTAACTTAACTACCTCACTATACATAAGGGCATGGCATGTCGCAAGGCAAGGACATTTAAGAAAGGTGCGTACAAGATATGCTGTTCGTTTCCAACTTAAAACGAAACTTACTGTATGGTAAAATCCTAATAATAATCAATCGATAAAATAACTTTGAGATTACAACAATCTGTCTTGGAGAAATTTTGAGATTAGAATATAACGTAATCTTAATCTGAATTATTACATATTCTTGAGTAAGTATTTTTTAATTTGAAATTTAATAAGCATTTCGTATTATATTTTATGTGAATTTATCGTCACAGTTACACATAACTTCATAATAACAATCATAACAACAACATAATGCATAATAAAGAAGAGTAATTACGGCATTCAATTAATGAATGAAAAGTTAAGTTTAAATTAATTTAATATTTAATTTAATTTTTAATTTAAATTAATGTAATAACAGCTTGTTTATTAAATTAATTTAGAACTTTCTATTTTAGTTAAATTATGTTTTTTTTTTCCTTAAAAAAATATAATTCATATTTTCTTTGTATTTTACCGTACACAGTTTTATTTATAGAAAGAAGAATGAAATAATAATACTACTTTAATAATTGATTAAACGTTGTTTTCTTTTCACTGCAGAGCTGAATTGTTTCATTTATATGTTTTGTTTATATTTTTGACATGTTATTCTTAATCTTAATCCAATTTATTAATACTAATCAATAAGTAAAGTTAGACTATGAACAAAATAAGTATTGAAGTTTATTGCAATATAAGTAAGGGTTACAATTAGTATTATTATAATATTAACGTTCCATTAATATATTCGTAATTGAACCGAAAATAAATGTTCTTGTGATATGCATGCCGATGATCCATTAATAAAGTAAACGCCATATACTTATATATTACTACATTGTACACATATGGTAATAAAGAGTTATGTAATCAAGCGTCACAAGGAAATTAGTAACAATTTGTTTAAATTGGAACAATTAAAATGACATTGGTAATTGAACGCTACTACAACCTTCTTGCATCGGCAATTTATCAATCATTGTACGAAAAAGTCTCGGTCACAAAACCACAAATAACATTGATGTCATGCTTCCAATTTATATAATTTTCCAGTTCCGTTTAAATTTTTTTATATCACTTGGTATTATTTCATACATGTGTGTAATCTATGTGTTCACCGGTGGAGGAAATAAGAAAGGGAGACGAAAACAACTTTATTTTTTTATGAATCCTTTCCTTTAGGAGACCAATGTTTCTGCTATGACATTTTATGCTGTAAACGTATCCTGTGGACGTATCCTTGTATATGCGTTCTCACAGCAAAAACAAGTTTTCTTACAGACCCAATTTTTCTAAGTTACACATATTTTTTCTAAAAATTAATTAAATCAAACTATTTCCTTCGTAACTAATTCCATAAATTAATTAAACACCTAAAAATTCATTAAACCGTGTGGAAAAATACATAACTTTGTTTTATGTAAAAAAAATTACCTACATAACACATGTTGTATGGACTGTGTGTTTTTGATTTACTAAAATTAGGCACTTCTTTTCTTTAAAGTTTCTTACTGCAACATTTTTTATAATTACTCATTATTTATTTGTTATGGTGAACCTGTTTTCCATTGTTTTTAAAACTCCTTACAAAGCAACGTCTTTCCTTAAAAGACGTCCATAAACATTTCATCTGAAATTTTAATTCATGATATGAGAGACGTTGAAAGTTGTCGCGGAGAGTTACACGGTTATGTTGGTGGAGTTACCGGAGTTTTAACATTCAGAACAGTAATATCGTTACAGCAGTTACGCTGCTACGAATGAATGTCATCGTAAATACTGAAACGTGTTCCTAAAATCCTATTTGGACTTTCCTGATACGTTGTTGAATATTAATCCCAATAATGAAACTTTATTGAAGCGTGAAATAATAGATATTACATAAATTAACAATCAGATTTTGTTTTAAAAATTGTTTTAACCAAGTTGACTATTTCGATAAAAAATATTAATTTTAATAAAAGAATTTTATCCACTATCACATCATAATTGGACTTTTATCCACACATGTGAAGCATTTAAAGTGACCCCTTGTGCCCAGTGGATAATAATAAACAACGTATCATAGTAACCAATAGGTATGACAAAGCCTGTCACGTTTCATTTTCCGAATTCCGTATATTTTTTAATTAAATTTCGCTCATTCTGATTCCATAAATGTGGTGAGTGTGGATAAAACGTTGTATTGCATGCGTGTGTTAGATGCATTTTATCGACTTAAGAAAATGCTATCTAAAACACTTATACAATGAAGAACTATTATGTGAAAATATCAATATCTGGGATATATTGATCTGGACACTTTTGGTTTTCAGAAAATTTCCGCACCCGTTTGGTTTTGATATAGAATTTATAGAAATGAAAACACATTTGAACCGTTAAATTTTCTTACCACTTTATTATTATCTTTTTATGTTTTATTTCCATTTTCTTATCATGTAGAGCTCTCGCAACGTGAGGGCAGAATATACCTGCTTATATAGGATATCCCAAGTTATCCCAAATGAAAAGTTTTCGGGAAAGGGAATATACAAAAATTCTAAAAATTAGTACGCTGCCCTAAGGAAAGTGATCTTTCAGATTAATATATTTTCACTTTTACAGTACGCCCGTCGAGAGTTTGCCTCGTTTAGCGTAGATATGATCGTAGGTTCGGCAACCGTCGTAGTTCAGAAGCATCGTTCTGTCACCAAAACAATTTTTTTAAATAAATTTGATGTTATCTCAAAATCGGTTACATTTAGGTATAGGGAAGCCTCAACATTTTTTATCTTGAATAATATGTAGAATCAGAATTTGCAATTTTATTTTGAGTAATATGTAGAATCAGAATTTGCAATTTTATTTAGAATAATATGTAGAATCAGAATGTGCAATAAAAAGTATAGCATTCCGTTTAAAATAAGAAAGTTAACGGCGACTTCCGGTATAACAGGAAGTGATATAAAAGTGAAAATATTTTAATCTGAAAGATCACTTTGCCTTAGAGTAGTATACTAATTTTCAAAATTTATGTATATTCCCTTCCCGAAAACTTTAAATAGGCCACTCAACTTGAGATACCCTGTATTGATTATGTATGCACATGATAGTTTCTTCTCAAGTGACGAGATCTCTGTGGTATTACATATATGTCATTTTTTAATTATATGCCGATCGATCGATCGATAATTTTAAGATCTTAACTCAGTTGATCAATTCGGCATAAAAAAATCACGTTTGATCAAAAGATTTAAAAATGTAGAAAAAAAAATGTATGATAATGGTTTGGAAATCACGACGATTTCACTTCATTAGCTGAATTAAATTTAAATAGAATTTATCGTGAACCTTGATTGAACAGTTTATAAAAGTGTTTAATTAATTATAAATTTTCCTGAGTAACATTCTTCCCAAAGTTTTGATCTTCAGGAATCTGCTTGTGTTCGAGTTGTGGTGTCAAATTATATGATTAATTGGAGGAGGGTGAATATGGCATTTGATGTTATTGTTTGCTTGTGTGTTAATGATTGCGCTGTTTCTTTTTTGTTCGTATATTTATATGTTTTCTAATATGTTGAGAGAAAAATAAACAAAGTAAAAAATAACAGACCAAAAACATTTTCGTTAGGAAAAAGAAGAAACAATGCAAGTGATCAGTGTAACTCGACGGAACAAGGCAAAAAAAGACATATGATGATAATTATTTTTAACAGGAAATAGGTCCACACTTGAATCGAACCTTAGTAGTTTTTTCACTTTTCCCTACTTTCGAGGGCACGTTAAACCAGCGATTCAACAATTTCAGGATTACTTGAAGTATCTGAAATATACTAGAAGCTGGTTATGGTAACCTTCTGCTCGACTCACCTATATAAAGAGGCCTCATAGACCTAAGAGATACAAAATCTGATAGGGAAAAACAAAAATGTAATTCATAATTTTTTAAAATAGGGCCAATAGCTCTTTGACAACCGAATGTAAGCAGCTGTAAAAAAATGTTCAGTATTGATCAACCAATACGTTCATATTCAAACGAAATGCTCGGTCGAATGGGCGTTCAGGAAAGAGTATGCAAATCCAAATATTTAAATTTTTTACTGTTTGTAAGTAATGGGGTTTTCCGCATTTCCGACTTGGTAAATAATGCATAAAGAGTGAGGTCTCCATTCAATCGGGTAACTCAAGATTGATCAATTATGGCATTGCGGATTCGCTTATCCGTTGCAGAATAGTTGTGATGCGATTCCAAATTATTTGTGATTCATTGGATTCCGAAGTTTGGGTGACCATAATGAATAAGAGATTCGGAAAACAAAGCACAGGAAGTGTTAGTCGATAAAGGAAGTGTTAGTCGATAAAAACTGATACTGTCACGATAGAATAATTATAATCATAATCTAGTAGAGTTTTTAATAGGAAATAAGTTAACAGGACAGTTTACAATTAATGTGTAATTACATTCTCATTTCGAAACTACAAATTCAGCGTTAACTCCAAGTCATTGGGACACCAGCACAGAAGTACATAGGTATATTTCCACCGCGTAAGCATTGTCATGTGATTATTGTTTACATTGTCCGACCAGACCAGTTATCTACACCAGGCCGAAGACGTCCCTTGCTGACGATGCATCCAAAAGGACCGACTAGACCGCCACAGCGTCATTGCTCCCTGGACGACTCTTACACGAGACCGAAGACATCCCTTGCTGCCGACGCATCTAAAAGGACCTACCAGATCACCACAGTACCGTTGCTCTCTAGACGACTCTTTATCTCGAAGCCGAAGACATCCCTCGTTGTCATCTTCATCACTTCACTGGCTCTACACAACCCCCGAGGTGTTCATTGAGGCCTTCGTATCCGCACTGTTTCTGTTGATATCTCCCGACTCGGCAGGAACCACGAGCCACCGCCGAGTAACTCCAACTACACCCATCGCATCAGCCCCAAGGAGTAACCGTGCCTGCGCCGCGTCGACATCTCGACGCCAAGTTTCCCGGACTGGCATTTCCCCCATCAATATTAAATTAATTTAGAACTCCAATTAATGAATTAATTGTAATTAGTATTCTCCACCTGTTTCAGTTTTATTTCAAAAAATAATTGAGTTTTTGTATTGCGCTTTAGGGGCTTTCCTCTGGGGGGTTGTAAAAACTAAATGACTGTTGGACCATTACGTGCAAAACGTCGATTTCATAAAAAATTAGTTTGGAAATAAGTTTTGTAGTGACGTGCACGTTGATGATGATTGCATTAAAGGTTAGGATAGCTTCTCCAACAGGTGCAGATGTCAACGATGCGCGTTTCTAAATAGATCGAGTGGCGTCGTTTTGAGTATGGCGTCGAGGCGCGCGCGCTGGCATCGATATTGATTCCCGCAGCGCGGCGGCGGGGCCTGGTAGTCCGTGTCGGTGTGTCGAAAGTTTCGCATGCAACTTCTTCGGCGAGTCTAGCACCGGAGTGGATGCCTCGTCCGACGGGAGCGCCTGGCGCGGTATGACGAGCGAAGCAGCGGCGAATCTGCCGCCGACTCAACCCGTGGCCGCTACAAATTCCACCACCGCGTTAGAATCGTGTCTAATCGTACGGAAGTATTGGTGTTTCTTGCTGTCCAGCATCTGTACCTTCTTGGCGGGCCTCTTAATCGTATTGATATGGCGCGCCTTTGCCTTCCTCTGCTGTCGGAAGGACGCGGAGTATGGTCCCAACGACCCCAAGCAGAAGGAGCAGAAGGCCGCCCGCCAGGGCAAACAGGAGTTCGAAGGAACCTTCATGACCGAGGCCAAGGACTGGGCGGGAGAACTTATTTCTGGTCAAACAACCACAGGCCGCATCCTGGTAAGCCATTAGCACTTCCTCCTTAAGAGATTTCATTCCATGTCCTGCGTAACTTTATTGGCAAGAGCGCCATCGTTATGTAAACATTGTAGTAAACGTAAACACACCTGCAATGTATCTGTGTATTTGTGAAAGATATTAACGCGTTTACAAATTGATTCACTTTAGATTTGAAGATCTATTGGTTTACCGAGCTTTTCATGAAAGAATGTTCTTGAATAAGCAACTGCGCATATAAACATAAATTAGGCAAAGAAAATGCAAATGGACACTTTTAGGACTTTTCTAAAAAAAGGCAGTCCATGTGAAAGCTTTAAAGGGAAGGGCTTAAAAGTCCCAGAACAAAGTACTTATTATACAATGAAAGCTATTCCAGAGATATATTTTTGAAATTTTCAACAGCAAGTGGTGATATTTTTTTGATAATTTTAACTAGATTCACCAATCTTTGTTGCTACAGAAATTTCACGAGTGGACGAAGTCCACGAGTGGGATTTCTTAATAGCAACTGAATTGAAATTTGTTGTCATTACGATTGGCTGATTTGGACTGTTTAAAAAATAATCATTGAAATCTAAAATCTCCTTTTTCAAAAAGTAGCAAACGTCGAATTAACGGAAGTACTTCTTGTATGGACAATCTTTTAAGATTATCTAAAATACTTTCAGATTGTTCAAATGAGGAGAGTTGTTGAAATTATTTGGTTTCGGACTAGTGCATCGATTTTTAATTAAATATTTAGTTTTAGGCTATGTTTGTCAAATATAGATACAAACAGGGCTATACGATTAAATCAAGTCAGATTTCTCCTTAATCAAACAGGATTCTCTTGAAATGTTGAGTTCTTTACTATACCTATTCAATAACTTGGTAATCCAGACCATCGGCTTTATGAAGATATTTGTGATAGAACTAGAAATATAAAGAAAAATGGAGTAAAATACTGTAATAGTTTGGACATAGGAACACGTATCTACGACATGGAAAAACCTAAATCCAAAATGCAAAATTCGTTCATATTTTCGTTAATATGATTCAGTTTTGATGAACGAGATTTGCTTCTTAATGAACGCACTATACCGGGTGTCCACTTGGATTACGCACCATAAGAATTTCAATGAAATTTTTTATAATTATAAATTATATAATTTATATAATATATATTTATATAATATAATATAATTATATTATATATGCAATGGTCTGCAAGTTCACCGGATTTAACACTAAACGATTTCTTCTTGTGGCCTTATTTAAAATCAAAAATTTATCACACTCCTTGCCTTAATTTGAATGAATTGACATGTAGAATCGGCAACTATTACTTCTAGAATGTAAGCAATGTTCGTAGAAGCTTTTAGGAGAGGTTGGCCGCAAACGGCAACTAATTTGAACATTTTTTGTAATATGTTACGTGTTTTATTCCTACAAGAGAAAAGCAAAAACAGCAAGTGAACTGTAGGTACTACCTACGCGGAGAACAAACAGCTTAGAACAATACTTTTACAATTAGACAAAAATATTGAAGAGCAGGAATCATTTACTAGAATGCGTACCATTGCTATCATGAAAAGTTAGGACTTTTTAAGCTGTGTAAAACTGTTACCGACCATAAATTTCAAATTATTGGAGATGGTCACTCATTGTCAATCATACTACCTGCAGTAAATATTGTTTTAAAAACCTAGGATACCTGCTTGTATAGAAAAGGGTGTCACAGTTAGACAAATGCTCAGAATTTCAGCGTTAACGAAAATACACTTACTGACTTGACAACAAAGTAAGATTCAGTATAGCGAGAATTTTTTAGCGTAGAACATAATATGCATCCTTGCTACAATATTGAAGGTGAGTTTTTTTAAAATCGAACATAGGTTTAATTTGTATGTGGGCTTCCTTACTATGGATACCATTCATACTTGTTTGTCTAGCACTGAAACTCTTTTTTCGAAATAGATAAAAATATATAATTAGTCAGTTTTCTGTAAGTTTGAGAAATAAATAAAAACTGTTAATTGCCTCAAACTGAACCCTGCTCGATACCAATTGTAGATTTGAATCCTTTCATTAGTTGAATCAAATTTGTGAAAGAAAAATAATGAAAATTAAAGTTAACTATATCCATAGTTACATATTCTTCAGCCTCTGTTCGATTTAAAAAAATTCAATAGCACTTATTAATACATTATGTATGTTCTACATTAAAAAATTCTCACTGTATAATAAAATAATGGAATTGCATGGCTACTGGATTTAAAAGTTGTCCTAGTTTCTTTATGATATCGATAATACCTACTCTTTATAGTAACAAAAATTTAGAACTAAATTGAAGAAATAATAATAACACAAATAAATAAAGGAACTCAAAAAAAGATATTTGCATGAAATGTTCAAATAAATTTCCATTTTGATTTATATATAATTGCGCTCGTTTGCTTAAACTTAATACAGCCCTTCGAATGTTGAAAATACACTTCACTTGCAGTTTTTCTGTAGCACGAATATGAGGCACGTAACATATCTTTTTTTTTTCATTGCTAAACATGTTATTTTGTTAATATTTAGCAACAAGTATGTATTAATATGACAGATTATACTGTTTTTATTTGAATCCAAAGCCACCTTTAGATAGCTACGTTACTTTGTGCTAAATTAGTGTCACTTACGCGACAAAACAAGCGGGCAAATAGTTGTTTTCGTAATAGACAGTGGCAAAATTGAAAGTGGTAAAAAAATTTAAATTCTCGATGTCAAAATTTGTTACCTATTCCTAACATTTGTAAAATTCATTGTGTGAAGTACATCAGGAAAAATGTAATTAAGTATACAGAATTGACACAGAGCAATTCCTGGAAAATCCATGATTTTCTGACAAAGATTTCAGTTAAAAAGAGGATAGATTATTAATTAATTGTAATTTATCGTTTTTTAATAAAAGTTTAATATTATAATTTGTTTTCCTTTTTTGATTTCACAATGTCGCGTAAGTGACAAATCTGTGTCGCGTAAGTGACACGAAATTTTTCAATTTGTTTTATTACTGAGAACAGATTGCCCTATGCCAAATCTGCACATCATTAGCCTATATAGTATTTCGTGTTTCCATCAATATTTTTTTTTTTTAAACAATTAGATAATTTCAGAGAAATAGACAGTTTTTATAAACGTTCTTTAACTCAGGTTTTAGAGCTGTCGCGTAAGTGACGCAGAATTAAAAAATTAAAACTTACTAGAATTTAGCAAACTCTTTCATACAATAAATGTCATTTTAAACTTTAACTATTCGACTTTTGTTCAATTGCTTCAAACAAAGTCATTCTTGAAAGGATTAAAATACATATATTAAATGATAAAACTTAAAAGACACTGCGACTAAATTTCAATATGGCGCCCATAAGAAAAAATGAACTTGATGATGATATCAATTAAATGACACGTGTTATAGCAAAATGGTATTCATCCATGTGTAGAGAATTCAAAAGTGTCTTAAGAAAGTATTTTTATTTTTTTGATATCTCTTCAAATAGAGAAGATAGAGGAAAAATAAGAAAATGACTACTTTTCATTTTTTACAATTATTTTGAATAAGAGTTAACATAGAAATTATTTCTCTGAGGATTATTAATGGCCATAAAATTTAGCAACTTTACCAAATTTAAACCGACCGTCTAACTCTTCAAATAAACGAGATCCCAATGGTGAGGGTCGAATTTAAAGCAGCCTGTATACCAATCGATCGATAAGTCAAAGAACTTTTATATGTCTATCTTTCATGTCAGGTTATTTCGTCGTATATTTTCTTAAATCAAATCTACACGATTAGCATGTAATAAAAAATGATCTTTACGTACAGTTTTAACAATTGTTCGATGAAAATTTCCTTTTCTTCGAACTGAATCACGTAGGTGTATTTCTGCCGACCTTTTGTCCTCTTGGCTTGTTGCTGCTGAGTCTGTTGCCTGTAATACATATAGTCGTGACATTAACTTGAAAATTATTCAACTATTGAAATAATAATATTGTTGGCTTTCAGTCTTCTTGCTGATAATTCGAATTTTAATAAAGTACATACTACTTTCAATTAAATACATTTTTCTAAGTACATCTACTTATTCATGATCGCATCAATTTTTGGTGAAAATTTTTCGTATGAGACTGCTTAACCAAAACAATAATATTGTCAGTAATAATTAATAATAATAACAACAATATTTTTCAACACTCTCCTTACTTAATTAAAGTAGATTCTTGTCTGGTAAAAATTGTATAATAAATTCTTTTTTCTACTTTGCGTTCACAATGAACTCATTGTGACACCAAAAACAGTTTCACAATGAAGCTCATTGTGACACTGTTTTTGGGGAAATTTTAGTCATTTTTAATTGAAAATATTTAATAGATTTTACAAAATAACTCAGTATTTATTTGTTACTTAACAATATACTCACAATGAAGCTGGATAAGAAAAATTAATAACTTGTTAATGTGACTTTTGATTAAAACGAAAGGTTTTCAGTGTTGCCACGCATTACAACTAAAATTTCCCATATACTAAGAAGATCCAATATTTTTCATATTTTTGTTGAATAAGTGACGCAAAGTAGAAAAAATAGTATATTATACACGTTTGACAAGAAGGCTTATTGTAACACGAGTGGGGTTGGGGTACGACTAGCGAAGCGTAGCGAGCTAGGAGTGACCCAACGGAACGAGTGTTACAATGCCTCTTGTATAATAATATACTATTAATGGACAATTAAAATTCGCACAATCGCTTAACTCCTGACGAAGCTATCAACCAATAGTGAAACGTTAAGCGGTTGTGCGAAATTTAAGTGTCCGTTAAAAGAATTTATTACAATTAATTGTCTGGAAAGATCTAAATATAGATACAACTAATTAAATTAAACCAATTAAATTAACAAAGTAGTTCACCTCCAGAAAAAAAAACAAGTTGTAACATTTATTATTATATTTATTTATGCTATGACATCAAAAATTATTTTGGTTAAGGGTAGCCATGGATTTTAAAATTATTGTCGGAGTTAGGTTCGTGCATTGTACCTATCAATCATTTATTGATTGTCAAAATTTGTCAAGCAGGAGCAGGGCTATGTTCATAAAAGATACTCTAGAGTTACTCTCGGCTAATATTGCAATCTTTCTCGTATAAATGAGTTTATGTATTTTATTTCTCATCTATCAATCATAAAAGACCAAATTAGGCGTGGTTTCCATAGCAACAAACATTTTTTTACACCCTACTTAAAAGTGGGGCGTAAAAAGTGCGCCCATTGTCATGGTAATAATATAAACACAAGACTTCTTGAAACAGATGAGCGAGACGCAAAACAAGCAAATAATCTTGATTAAGAGAGATAATTACACGCCCAAGGCGCACTCGAAGGTATATTTTATGAATGCAACCCTGTTCTGAAAAAGTTTACTTGCTGTAATTTCTTTAGTTTCTTGGTTTTACTTGCTGTTAATAGTTTCTGGAGTTTATCGGTTTTGCAATTTATGTTTTTAAGTATTTGCGTTATGCTTTTCATCACAGAACAAGAGATTTATATGCTTGAATCCTATTGTCGAATTGGGGTGCTTGTTAATGGAATTTGGAAATACAGTCAGCGTTTATGTTTGGATGATTTTCGAGAAAGTTTCCCAGACTTGGCTGTAATACTGAAGGATTTTTATGGGTGCCTTATAAATTGTGTTCATGTGTGTCGAGAAACTAGGTCTGTGACTCATAAAAAAGGTGCTGCTAGGCCAAGCGTTCGGACAGAAGAAGTTGTTAATGACGTTCGTCAACGTATGGAAGAAGATCCTAGAAAACCTATAAAACGTCTGTCTCAAGATATTGGACTTTTATATGGAACTTGCTGGACGATTGTGAAGAAGAACTTGGCATGCATCCATACAAGATGTAACCATGCCCTCTTGTCGGCAGATCACCCCAGACGTCTAGCGTATTGCCACTGGTTTGTCAATAATTTAATGAATGACGATCTGTTAAACTTAACATTTTTTCTGATGAGGCGTGGGTATGTTAATTCACAAAATACGCGAATATGGAGCACTTACAATCCGCATATTTTTCTTGAAACTCTACCACATTACTGTGATGATCGATTAATAAATAGATTTGGAAACTTAACCTACAATTTATAGTGATTCGAGGCTTCTTTTCGACGAATTTTTCAAAACAGAAGGTGTTTGTTGAAACTAATTCTCTTAAAGGTTGAATTCAGTGATTTGAGTCAGCCGTAACAAATCTATTGACATTAGAAGGCTTTCGATACACGTCTATTTCTATGTAATTTTTTATTTTTTCTAATTACTAAGATATTTAAGAAAGATAATTTATTTAATTCTTCTTCATAGATAATAAATTTGATCCATCAGTCCTCTTAGCCCCCTCGTGGGGTACTTAAAAACAGAGGGAATTTTATTTAATAATTGGCTAAAGCAGGGGTTTGGAACCTTTTACCGTAGAAAGCCCTTGTTAATTTTGACTACTTCTGTGAAGCAACATTTATTTAATACCTACTTAAGAATTCATGAAATAAATATTTGATAAATCAGGTTGAATAAAAATATTCGTTTCGGATTCATGTTGCAAGGCGAAAAAGCTGGAGCCGTAATATAAATGTACCCGTGTGCTTGTACGTATCAAAGCTCTTCGCAAGGACCATTAGGAGAAAGCCGAAGAACGTGTTTGGAATTAATTCTACTCAGATCGAAACATGAAGCTGTCACAGTGTAAATCCAGTGGGCATCATTTCGAGCTCTCTTATCCTTTCTACACCACTATTTGCGTTTGGAAGTAGAAAATCTTATTTGCAAAGTAATGTCCAATATCGTTTCTCATTAGTGGGGCCATAAAGCGTGAACATGTGCCATTAATGACACGCTTGCGACTCGTTTGATGGAAGAGTAACACGCTGTTTGCAGGTTGCCAGCCTGTAATTGTGCTGTAATTGGATTTTATGCCGGAGCTACTATTTCCCGGTCTTTTCAACGCCGTTGGCAGCTAATCGATAGCGATCTGTTCGGTGCAGTGGCCTAATTGGGAGAGTAACATGAAATATTCAGTCTTTGCTACAAGTAGAATTAAAAAAGAACGCTGGGTTTTCTGCGTGATTAAGTGGAAAACAAGTTGCTCATTGAAGCAACCATAAATCTTTGTCTTGACATAATGGATTAGGACTGTGGTCTGTAGAGGAATATACATCAAAAGTAAAGGCATCTTCCTAAGACTATTCGATATAAGGAGAAGAACTGTCTATAGATTTTGTTTTTTCTTTTTGCTTTTTCGGTGCATTTAAGAAAGTTTAATGCATGAATATTAATTGAAATAAATTTAAGTTGTAAGAAAAAGAAAACGCATTATTAAATAATTAATAATTAATTTGAAATAAACATAATAAGTTTTGGTTAGAATGAACAGTTATCATTTTGATAATGTGAGTTATTTAAGCCATCATTACTCGTTTATTATAACTCCTTTTTTCCACCATAATCATATTGTTTTTCTATCTGCCTTTTCTTCTCTTATCTAAAAGTTGTGCTCTGCTCATTATTTATAAAAAGTTAGATTTCAATATCAAGGTTTGACCAAAATTCCTAGCCCCGAAGTTTCGATTTTGAGTTCTAAGGGTTTTGTTTCTGATTTTAGGAATCTTTATTGCGTTTCTCATAATACTAATACAAACGTATTAGTTATAATGTTGTATCTTATTGTAAAATTTTGCTAACAATTGTTTGATCTTTTATTGTTTTTGTTATTCAATTATATTTTGTATTTTTCTCACTGGAATCTTTTTCACAATTTTAAGAAACATTATTGATAAATAAAATTTTGGTTATTTCGAAAATTTATTTCAAAAACTGACGACATAATTCTTTGACTTTAATACACAGGTTTACTGATTTATAATTTTTTCTTTTTAAAAACTTTATGGCACATTTAATATGTCTATTTTCAATCATATATTTTATTTCTTGTTATGTTATTAACGCTTGGAATTTTTTTTTTCATTACTTTGTTCGTAAGATCAACGATACTTTTTTCTTTTTATTAAATTCATCTTTGAAACCCGGTAACTTTTAATTTTTGTAATATTCTCCGAAACATATATTATTCAAGTGTCACCTGAAACTTATCGATCGCACTTCAGAGTTGAAATGCCCAACTCATAAATTATTACCTCCTTTCCAGGATATTCATCGATCCTTCAGTCACGCTGGCAATTTCAAGTGATTCATCATCTCGATTTCTTAAACCAGTTATTAGTTGGATGCAATTTGACGTGATGGATCAGTTGAACTTAATTATTTAAGCAAATGCATTCATCATTTCACATTATTATATTTTCAATTTCTTTCTATAAGTTATTACACTATATTAAGCTAACGTGTGAGCAACTAAAAATTAGATTAGAGTCGGCGGTGTAAAGAAAATGTATGTCTGTGATTAACCGAATTAATTAGTCTAATACATTCATGAACTGTCAGATTAGCCTAATGCCGCGTTAGGAACAGATATACTTTTTCTTTGCACCGCCCACTCTAATCTGATTTTTAGTTGCTCACAGGTTATAAGCTATATAAGCTATATTAAAACAAATATTATCTATTAAAATATTAATAACATGATTACCTAAAACTCACTGTCTTGCACATGTATTCCATGTAATTTTTTTTCAAGTGCAATTTTTGAAGTTCAGGATCAAGATTACCCTCATAATAAATTTAAAAAAATGTTATATTACATAGTACACAAGTTATTAGTGTAACAAATAAAAAATTTTGTAGCGAATTTTCAATGCAGTTATAAAATCCACCTTCGCAAGGTTTTTTCTTTTTGCAGATTTTCGGCCAATTTTTATCGTCCCCGACTGTAGCAGATTCTAGAGAAGGCAATGAAAAAGGAAGTTTATTATTATGTATTAAACCTTGAGAAAACAAGAAAATAGATATGATTGCTCGATTCTTTTTATATTTTCTAAGAGTCATTCTTTCTTTATCTCTGGTATAAGCATTTCACAACACAGTGAAATTCTATTAGCAAACCTACAGGAAAGAGCAATATTGATGAAGTCGTAATCAATCACGTTGAAATTTTAACACGCTTTATTGGCATCCACCGGACGACATGTAATGAATAATCGCCACGACACGACGCCGACGTCAATATTTCAGTTGCCGAATACTATTTGTACGTGCATAATTGATGGGTGCATTAAAAATTCACCGATGACGTAAAATGTAAGGGTCGATGAAATTGATCAATTAAACTATATTTAAACCTTTCACTAACTGAGATAGGCACACATTCGTAAAAATGTATGTACAGACGCGAGCACAAAAAACCGGACACTATTTCATTGTATCCAGCTTTAAACGACGATTTTCTATTAAATTTTAATCGAAAAAATTACAATATTTATAAAAGTATAGGTATCGCAAAATGGGATTACTTTCATCAAAATTAAAAAAATTATATTTATGAATTTTTTGCTCTGTTCTGTTTATTTTCTATAAATAATAATTGTTTGTAACATTAAAAATGGAACAGAGGCATAATTTTGTTTTCAGTTAAAATTTAACAGAAAATTACTTACTATTCCTTATACTGTTGTATTTAGAATCTAAAATACTTCAATAAAGAATAAAGAAACTATAGGGATGCTATTTGAAAAAATGGGGTTGGGGATAGTTTCTGACGAGTTGCTGCCTAGAGGTTACTTAAATACTCTACCTTGCAGAGCTTTCCAAGCCAGTTTCAACAAAACCTGAACAATTTTTTTAATCTTGCCGTTTAAGGAAGATATTGACAGTAATACTAAATTTGGGATACCCGGTATACGAGTCCCGTCTCAGTGAAGTTGGCCCAACTATGTATTCAAAATATGGAAACTGAATATAATGTTACAATAAGCAAAAACTGGTTCAAGATATATACTTTTCAATCCATCCACATGTGTTTAAAAGTATTTCTTAAAAATATTCTCAGATATTTTCAGAAAGCTGCGCTAGTAGCTAACAAGAACCGTTCCAGAGTTACGTGCTCGATTTCAACAAATTTGGGACACTTTCCCACCTGATGAATGCCAGACTTTAGTTAACACAATGTCCAAATGTATCGAAGTGATATTAAGTCGAAAAGGCAACGTAACGCAATGATAGCTTTATCTTTAATTTTTGTCGATTTTTTATTTTGCGATAATATTAGATGTGTTCCTATTTTTATTGGTTAGAATTTAGTTTTGTGTGTAAAAGTTAATAAACTATTTCCATATCATCACAATATTGTATTCATTTTCATAAGTTTTCCTTCTACAAGAAAAATTTTCTGAAAAAAAAGCTTTGTTGGTTGGGCCAACTTCACTGAGACGAGGCTCGTATATCACTTTTTTAAATAACAACCCTCCTTTAAAATTCACTTATCCCATCTCTCTGGTAGCTGCCGTATTTTCGCTAAAAAAATTCTTTCGATTGATGACGTAACCAATTTTGCACCTCAGTTTTAACTTCCTCAAGATATGATGGTCACTTGGGGTCAAATCTGGATTGTATGGAGGGTGAGGCAGTATTTCCTAGCCCAATCCAGCCAATATGTCGTTTGTTAGTTGAGCTGTATGTGTGTTAGCGTTATCGTGGAGGAAAATAACGTCCTTACTTAAGAGATCGCGTCGTTTTTTTCGTGTGGCTAGATTGACTTCTGCAAGAAGTTCACTATATTATGCGGCATTAATTATTCTCCTACCTTCAGGGAAGTCAACACAAATTAGTCCATTGGAATCTCAGAATATAGTCGCCATAAATTTGCTAGCTGATGATTGGACTTTAAATTGTTTGGGTGGAGGTGAGTTTGCGTGGCGTCATTCCATGCTAACATTTTTGCTTTCTGGGATATAATGGTGCACCCAGGTCTCATCAGTTGTTATGATACGCGACAAGAAATCATTATCATCATTATCATAGCGATGCCGAAGTTCTCTGCGAAACTGGACACGTTTCTGCAGTTGTTTTGAACCCATCTGGCACTAAACGTGGCTACACACGTAACTGCATGCTTGACAAACATGCATGATCAATCTTTTTGATTGCACAAGCATTTTGATTATACAAGTGGCTTGAAGATTGATTGCTTTTTCAATATGCATGCTTGAACAAGCTTGTGTACCAAGGTTTCGCAAGCTTGTGCAAGTGAACATCAGTCGTGAGCCCTCTGTTATGATCTGGATTCGGAAGTAGTAGGAAGCGAAATATTACGGTAAAAACTACACCTAGTTTTTATTATTTGCCACGTCTCACTTATGTTGAATAAACTACGTTAAAAATGACTTCATTTACATTGTTATTTCTTTGCTGAAATCTATTCTAAAATTGAATTAAGTCAAGATTAAATTTAATTAAGCTGTTTAAGGTTCAATTTTATAAATTTACTCTACAGTATAATGCCTTAGTAAAATTTGTTAGTAAGGCATTAAAAGTCCCTATATAAAAGGTTCATCAACCAGTCTTTACACCACATGCCACGTTCCTTCTTATTCCTTTTTCTTTTTACAACAAGGACAAAAGCAGCCAAAGTGAGCGCATATTCGTCGTCCGAGCTCGACATAATCCAAACATAAACTGACGGTGTCAAGCATGCATGCGTCGTGTGGTGGCAAAGAGACATTGTGCGTGCCTGTACAAAAAGATTGATCAAGCATGCAGTTACGTCTGTAGCCACCTTAACTTTACTAAATTTAAGCTTGTCGTGGACAATAGTTTCTATACTTCCAACACTAATGTTTAAAATTCTAGCCATTTCCTTCACAGATATTTTGTTGCTTCGGATGAGCTGGTCAATTTTTTGAATGTTCTCAGGATCTACAGTAGTCGCTTCATAAAGAAATTTGATAATCACACGTTGCGCTACCAAATTTGAAACATTGTCGGACTCCATGGCTAATAAAACTGACAATATTGATAGAAACAATTGCAATTGTTTATGACGCCAGCTGATATGCTTACCATGGTGAATGCAAAATCATTTCGCAGTAGCTCTTTAATAATTGGGCATAAAAAAAATAAACTGCAGGTCAAATTTGAAGTGCTCTCGTATTTACGATTCCTAACATACAGCAGATTTGTTTAATAAATAATTTATAAAAGACAAGAGTCTTTGGCACTCTATTTTAATTCAAATTCAATTGAGAATTTGGAGCCGAATCAAGACGTCTGTCCCTTCGTGTTTCGTTCCTTTGATAAAGAATAGGTTCTTGCCTGCGGATAACGGCAGCCAGTAAAAAACTGTGGCGCGTTCAGAAACATCTATTTCAATTTTTAAGGCAGACAATGAGGCTTCTTTCGTGGCACACAAATACGAGAACTTGAAATACATCTGAAAACTGAATGTGCTTTCAGAATTACTGTTTACTGAATATTGCAAGTTGCATAATGTAGAAAGCAATTTATGTTTGCCGCACGAATTCAATATTCAGTGAATAGTTTCTTCTCCCCCAAGAAATATAGTAACTAAATATTTTACGCTAGTAAAATTTGTAAAATTTTGTCTATGCATGCAAGACGAAAATAAAAACAAGAGGGAAAAAATAAAAGTAACTTCTCGATTAAAGCGAAAATTAAGAGAAATTAAAGTTCCTTTTTCTTTTGATTGGTTTGATTTGGGTAATTTATTCTATTTTTTATTATTTTTAACATCAACGTATTTTTTATGAATTTTTTAAATTTTAAGATAGGAAAATCTTAAAATTTGCAGATGTGAAAGTACAATAAAATATATAATATATTATGATAGTGCGTTATTGAAAGAGATTTCTGTACGGATCTTTTATTTGAACGATCCAAGTACAAGAAAATATTTTTATAAAAATTTGAAAAATAATTAGGTTTAAGTCTCCTCAAAAATATTTACCTTTCCTGTTCGTTATTGCTTTTGATGAGGAAAATGCAAAATCTAACAAAACAAAAAAATATATCTTATTTCATTCAATTGAGGATTTATTAGTCAAAAGCAAATTCAAATTTACAAAAAATATGATTTCGTCCGTTGCAATCTCATTGTAACTTATTAAATCAAGACGAGAGTCCACATTCTTTTGAAAGTGGATAGAAACGGAATTCTTGGAGAATACGAATCCGAATCGGGAATCCGAAATTATGGCTTCATAAAAGAAACCTATTCAAAATGAAAAGCGATTAATAAAAACAAAAAAGAATTTTTTTTTAAAAGACAGAAAACGATAAGTTTTAGAGTGAAATTCAAAACAGATAATAATAATAATTTAAATTAATAATAATAATTAATAATAACAGCGATGATTCGGAAAAAGGAAAATTTAAAAATCTAAAAGTATACCGGATTATATTTGGAAAATACAAAATAAAAAACGATGGATCTATAGGAAATGGATAAAACAATTCAAAGAAAAATATAAACGGTATTCAAAACACGGAAAAATAAAATAAGTTAAAAGCCGGCAGAAACATTTTGTTTAAATTTAGAAAAAAGAAACGGAAACAAAGGAAAAAATACAAAAAAGAAACGGAATCCAAAACAATATAAAAAAAGGAGTTAGACAGTTAATACTTTAAAAGAAACCAAAAAACGAAATAGAATTCAAATTCAAATTTAATGAAAAAAGAAGAAAGATTGGAAAAACACAAAAGACGATAGACTTTTAAACGAAATACGAAACAAAAACGATACGAAAAGCAGAAAAACAAAGAACATTTGGAGAAATGCACGACTTTACTTGAAAATATAAAACAAAAAGTGATTGCTTCTTCGTGGAAAATGAAGATACTTGAAAAACACACAACAAAAAACGATAAATCGTTGAAAAATGAAACAAAAAATAACTGAAAAAAAGTTGAAGTATGTAGTTAGAAGATAAATTCAAAACTGTCAGAAAATTTAAAAGAAATTGAAGGCGAAGAACTGAACAAAAATTTACCTAAAATCGAATAAAAACAAAAAAAGAACGGAAACAAAGAGCAAAACAAAGAAGAAACGCAAATCTAATTAAAAGCACTCGTAAAAAGGAAAGACAGTTAATACTCTAAGGTAAATCAGAGAACAAAACAAATTTTAAAATAAGCAAAAAAGGGACAGATTTTGTAAATAATACTGTATACAGTGAGCCTCTAAAGTATGGAATAAAATTCATAATTTCTTTATTTTTGACATTCCGGAAAAACGCTCGGACAGGTAAATTTTGTTTTTAAAAAGCACATATTTTTAAGTGAAAATCAATTTTTGACAGTCATTTGTTTTCGACTAATGACGTCATCGATATTTTTTTTAAATAGCAAGCCCCAATTTTTTTTCTTGATTCTGATAGCTCATTGAATTCTCTATCCAACCACATCAAAAATTTATTATGTTTCATGGGAAAAATTTTGAGAAAAAAATTAATGTCGATGACGTCATTACTCGAAAACAAATGACTGTCAAAAAATGATTTTCACTTAAAAATGTATGCTTTTTAAAAACAAAATTCAGTTTGAAAGAATTCAGACAAGATCGAACTAACACCTACAATTGCTCAGCCAAGCATCAAATCTGTTGCCACGGATTACAACCATCTCGGTTGAGTAAAGTTAAATGAAGCTTCTATGAAATCTATAAAAAAAACTCGTATTATAACGCCTGAACGGTCCAGTGGTAAGAGGACCGGCCTTGCAATCGCATGGTCGTCGGTTCGAACCGCACTCGCGATTTTTCTCGGGGGTGGTCGGTATCGACTTCAGGCACCCTTCAGTGTTGGGGATAAAATTCGACACTGCTTCCCCTTAAAACGGCGAGAAGGTTGGAAGTAACAAAGCCATGGAACACTTTACACACTCTCAAATACACTCCCGCTCCTGAGGTCCTGACAAGTCTTTGACTTAGGACCCCGTTGGGCAACCACCACAGATAAAAAATAAATAAATAAACGAAAATATGTTTGTAAAGTTTATGAACAGTTACACCCTGAAACATACAAGGTGTTTTGCATTAATAAAAGCCAGAGTTTCCCTAACTTTGCGTTTTCTGTTCTTAACTCTTTAACAACTTGAAAACAATAAACAGTATCCTATCGCCGTACACATGTTGATACTCTTGGTTACACTTCATTTTCGATTGGCTTAATTATTCAAATTTATTAAATAAATAAATTTATTTATTTAACTTATTATTATAATAAACTACTATAGTACCTACTGCCAGCCGTCCAATTTCTTAGTATTTGTGTTAATTTTGTGTGTAAAACCGGGAATGGAGGCCAAATAAAATTTGTACTAAATTTTCTAATATCCTGAAAAATTAATATTGAGGCCATGCGGTCAACTTGGTACGAAGTGACAGATATTAGTGAACCGCCAAAAAAGAGAACCTGCCCGAGGTTTCGACGTTACGCTGGCTCCATTATAACTCGTCCAAATTGCTTTTTGTTGAGCGTGGCGGTATATAAATACGCCGTAAAACTAATTTTAACTATCATTCTATTTTCAGTGACGCCGAAGGGATGTCACCGACTTTCGTGCCGAAATAAATACGATCTCCACTTATCTTAAACGCAAGTTTCCACGCTGGCGAAAGAGAATTCACACAAAACACAATGAGCTTTTCGATCTCCTTTTGCAAATCCATACAGAAAATATCTCCGCTCTGCTTTAATTACTGTTTCATTGAAATGTGCTGATGTATCTTTTATGTATGATAATCGCACGTTGCATAGAATTCAGCCTTGAAATCAAGGCACATTACTATAATGCACCAAGAAAAAATAACAAATACTTTGGCAGGAAATGAAAGTTTGGAGCAATTTTTACTACGACATTGTTTGTAGTAAACGTGGGTAGGCTTCTATTTATGACAAAGGTATGTCATGCAAAAACGATAAACACAGACATAATTCGTCACCGTGTGAGAACAAGAATTTATTTTCGTTTTATTTTACAATCCAATAACATATCCTATTAGTTATCAATGACTTCCGGTAATCGAGAAGAATCTCCAAGAAGATTTAGATTTTTAAAAGTAAAGCGTTAAACTGTGTTTCTAACAATTCTAAATTTCAAAAATCTATGTTCATGTGAGTTATTTTATTGTGTTTCTTAGCTGTGCATTAAGAAAATAACAGGGTATAAGAGAACATTAAATGATCTCGTTCATTAAAATCGAAATGTTGAACAATCCAGTCTAAAACTTTGTTTGAATTATTCGAAATCTGCAGAAGTTCACAAAACTTTTGTAATTATCAAATACCCCTTCTTGTGGTGTTTGCAACATATCTTGTGCTGATAACATTAGACCCATTAAAAATATAATTAAGATATTACTGACTGTATCCGGCGATTGAATCATTGTGTAATCTAATCAATTACTTTATATTTTCATCTTGAAATGTGAATCCCATACCCAAAAGAGGATCGGGTTTCAGTCTCCCCAACTTTACACCCTTTGTCCATCCTATCAATAATTAATGAATATATTGTTACGGACTCTATCAATAGTAGCTCAGGTAGAGCGCCCACACTCTTTGAGGGTGGTTTAGATTTTAAATTAAGTAAATTTGCCTGTGCATGTTCTCTAATGCTAAGCGGAAACTCCGAGTTCTCTTATCAAGTTAATTTTGTTTCAGCAATTATTGTAGGGGATTTTCTTTGCCTTGCCTAATCCAACACAACCGAGCACACACTATCTCAATCATCTCAAAATGATGATCGCCGCTGCAGTAATGACCTTCTCTGTGTTTCGTATGTTCATACTAAGTTTTTAAAGACATTGCAAAACTCCATACTATATAATGAGTCGAAATGGCAATTAATTGCTATTAAATATTATTAATAAAAACTGTATAAATAATACAGCTTGCGTGACAATATTTTCAAGACGCGATTGAAAAAGCTCATCCTTGCAAAAAACATTTTGACAAGAAATTAATTATAGGTCGGGTCTAGCTATGTCCATTCCTTTCTATTTCACAATTTTTTGCATTCCTTTCTATCCTGTGCTAGGTTCTTTATGTCCCTCCATTGTATATACCTTTCTTGGGTGATCTTCTTCACTTCCTCTTGCCATGATTTTCCTCAGGAATCTCATCTCTGTCGCGTTAATTCTACTCTTATTCTTATTCGTGAGAGTCAATGTTTCACTACCATGTATTAGTTTGGGAATTACCACTTTCTTGACTACTCCTTTTTTTATATCCGTCGTTATTTCCCTTTTTTCCAAAAATGCTGTTCTTAACCCGTTATACATTCTTCACACTGTAGCTATCTTATTGTTTATTTCTTTTTCCATTTTTCCGTTGTCTTGTATTACTGTTCCTAGGTATTTGAATTCCTCGACTTGTTCTACTTTCTGACCGTTTATTCTGATGTCGCGTGTCTTATTCCCTTGTCCTATTATCATCGTTTTCGTCTCGTCTATGTTCATTCTCATGTTTACCTTATTTAATTCCTTGTTTAGTTTATTCAAATTGTATTGTAGGTTTTTTCTGAATCTGCCACCACCGCCCTGTCATCCGCAAAAAGGAGCTCTGTTACTTCTATTTCTTGCACTTTCCAATAACCCAGTACCATCGGTCTCATTTCTTGTTTGGCCTATTTAATTGCGTCATCTATCACTACTGCGAATAGTAAGGGGCTCAGTACACACTCTTGTTTCAGGCCGTCTGTTGTTTCAAAGTCTCTTGACTCTTCATTGTTTGTCCTTACTATGTTCTTTGTTGTGTCATACATAGTTTTTATCACTTCAATTATTTCTCTGTCGACTCCATATTTTTCTAAAGTTTTCCATACTTTCTCCCGTCTCACCCTATCAAAAGCTTTTTCCAGATCGATGAAAGCACACTTCTCTGTGCTTTGTCTTACTATAAATATGGCGTCCTGTGTGCTCCTCCCTTTTCTGAATCCATACTGTGTTTCTTCTGTGTATGCTCTAACTGTTCTTTCACTCCTGTCTTTATTATTCTGGCGAGAATTTTTGCTGGCAAGCTCATCAGTGTTATACCTCTCTAATTTTGACACTATCTTATGTCCCCTTTTTTGTAAAGTGGTAGAATAATTCCTGTATTTCATTCTTTCGGTACTTCTTGTCTTGTCTTTCTTTTGCGATTTTGTTTAATAACATTGTAAGTTCTGTTCTTCCCGTTTCCTCAAGGTTTTTCAGCATTTCCGTTGTGATTTCGTCAATGCCGGTTGCTTTGCCGGACTTTAGTTTTCCTATCGCTACATTGACTGGTTCTTCCGAAATAGATATTTCTGTTCCTTTCCCCTGGTTCCTTGTGTATACCTGCACCCTCGTGTTATCTGTTTCGGTTACTCCCTGGAAATGTTCTCTCCACCTGGCCATTATTTTATCTTCGTCTGTTATTATATTTCCAACTTTTCCTTTCATATTCCTCATACTGTAACCTATCTTCTGTCTTAATTGTCTCAGCGTACCATAAAAAAGTTTCTGGTTATCTCTGAAGTTCTCCTTCATGTTTTGTCCGAATTTTCTCCACGACTCTTAATTTGCTTCTTTTACTTTAGTTTTGGCTAGTTTTCTTTTCTCCCTGTATTTTTCATAATCCGTGGGTGCTTTCGTATTTAGGTATTTCTTCTACATTTTCTTCTTCTCCTTAATACAATTCTGTAACTCTGTGGTCCACCAGTTTGTTCTTTTTATGTTGTTATTACCTATTTTTGTCCTTCCACAGCTTTCTGCCGCCACCGATAGGATTGTTTTTTTTATTCTTTCTAATGTTCGTCTATAGTTTCTTTGTCTAGCATCTTCGTTCTAACTTTTTCCTAACGATTTCTTGATATTTATTTTCGTATGTCGTCTCTTTGAGCTTGAAACTATTAATCTTATTCTTTATTTTCTTTCTTCTTTTGTCTTCTTTTTCTTTCTGTCCTATTAATGGTAAAGTTAATATTTTATTTAAAATTAAATTGATTTGTTTAATTGGCAGTATTAGAGAAATAGAATATCTTATAAATCACGTGAATTATTTCAGCCTGATTGGGCCTCATCAGAGATATGTACTAAAAAATTACTTTTTGAAAGGATAATAATTAAATTATACACTTACATATTTTTGAATTTCCAATAACCCAAAAACAAACCCTGAAAGAAAACTTTTTGAAAAACCGTCTATTATCTTGCAAAATTGAAAGGAACAGTTACGTTTCATCATTCAAAAGGCAAAATGTGACAGTAAAATAAATAACGTAAGTAACTATGGAAACATTGAGTGAAATTAATGAATGATGAAACGTAACTGTTCCTTTCAATTTTGCAAGATAATAGACGGTTTTTCAAAAAGTTTTCTTTCAGGGTTTGTTTTTGGGTTATTGGAAATTCAAAAATATGTAAGTGTATAATTTAATTATTATCCTTTCAAAAAGTAATTTTTTAGTACATATCTCTGATGAGGCCCAATCAGGCTGAAATAATTCACGTGATTTATAAGATATTCTATTTCTCTAATACTGCCAATTAAACAAATCAATTTAATTACAATTTCATTTGGCAAGAACTACAGCTGTCATTAATATTTTATATTATTTTTCATTGAATTACGTCTCTTTCAGATAAATTAAAAATGGTTGAAATAAATGCACTTTAAAAATTAAAAAAGAAAAAAGTTTGTTCGAGTAGCAACCGCCAGTTTTCAAGATCTTATTGTCGCCGCCTTATTTGAAAACTATTTACACTTTTCTTCTTAACTGGTGATGTAAAGAATTTAGAAATATCACCAAGCAGTGACCCAACTGATCGGCTAGATTAGTATCAGTTATGGTACGGTCTAATTTAGTTATCATATAATCGATCCTACAGATCATTTTTTATTATATACCGATCGATTGATTCATAATTTTAAGAATTTTATATAGTTGTCTCCTTTTAACTTTCTTGAAACAGCTTTGCCGCTCGCAATTCGAAAGTCACGTTGTAGGTATCTATATTTTATCCGTTCAACATAAAATAAAAAATTATCTGTAGTTTTATTTGGACTGATATGTATAAGAGTAGATTGGGTAGTCGTACGAATTGAAGGAATTTAAAATGTCTTTCAAAATGTTCGTTTGGAAAGTATCTGCATATAAATCCCCACATAATATAAAATTTTACTGTTAATGATGACAAAATGCTATCTAATTATTTCAAAAAATTCATTTCAATTTTGAAATTAGGAATGTTTTCTGTTTTTCTTTTTACCAAATAATAAAAGTTTTGATTTGTTTAAATTCATGTTAATGGTATGTTGTAATGCTACTGAATAAATACTATTTAAATCTTCATTGATTTTATTCTCAACTCTACGCCATTCAGAAGGTCTAAATGATTGATATAACTGTACATCGTCTGCATATGTACATATGCCAACAGCAGTGTTTCACATTTTTAAGTAAATTAGCAGTATAAAGTAGAAATAGTAACGGACCCAGAATTGAGCCCTGAGGGACACCGCAGAAAACATGTAAAGGGTCAGAAAGAATGTTATTAATGTCAACAGTTTGCAAACGTTCACTCAAGTAACTCTTTATAATAATGTTAAGATTAGAGAATGATTGACTGTATCGAAAGCTTTACTGAAATCAAGGAGAGCGAGTAGTTGCATGTCACCAGCACCTGAGGCTTTAAAAATGTCATCTGTAACCTCTAGAAGCGCTGTAGTACAGCTGTAAACTTTTCTAAATCCCGATTGAAAACAAGGTAATAAATTGTTCATATCAATATGCTCCAATATGCTACTTTCTCAAAAATTTTTGATAATGGAGATAGAATACTAATGGGTCTAAGATCTTTAAGCTGTAAGGGTTTACTAACTTTAGGTTGGGGCTTAACTATTGCGTGCTTCCGAATTCTAGTAAATATTTTAGTTACGATGCATGCGTGATAAACGGTAATATGTAAGGACTACAGATTTTAATCATGTCGATAGTTAGACTATCACTACTTAAAGCATTAGATTTAATGTGCTTGATAATATTAAATATGTCTGACACATCAATAGTACGGAATTCAAAATTATTTTCCAATAATGGAGCATTATATGCATTGGTTAACCAAGATGATACTATGAAAATCACGGAACTTGAGTGCTGCGTAATCAATCGCCGAAGCAAAAACCGATGATTATTTCAGTATTATTTCTTTGTTAACGGTGAATGAGAAAAAAGGACGTCGTTATGATTCATAAGTCTGTTGATGCAACACCAGACAATGACGCAATGGTCTTCTCTTGTGAATAATACTTTATGTTGGGTTGAATAGGTAGAGGGTGGTTGTTTGTTAAGAAATCATTATACGCATTAGGATCCTTCAAATGATCTGGGATAACACATTCTTTTTTTTTAGAAAATCCTAGGCTACTAAGAGCGCCTAAATAAAAACCTGGTCAAGTGGGTTGTGATCGAGAATTTATTCATTGCGTTTACACAGCAGAATTACTAAATGTAGCCTACTTGACCAGGTTTTTATTTAGGCACGAGTTAGAATACATTGGTGCCATGTGATCTAGTTATCAATTCAAAGTAAGCCTTCTTTTCCAATAAAACTGTTCGAGATGTTAAGTTTCGCAGAGATTTGTAACATTCTCAATGACACGACAAACCCGTTCTCCTAAATCTAAATTTAGCTGTATCCCTTATGCTCGATTTCTTCATCGCCATATCCTAAGGTTAAATTTATCTGCTAGTTAGAATGTGACACATAGTATGTGTACAGCCAACTGTATGGCACATTCCAACTAACAGTTAAATTAACCTTAGGATAAACACGGTGAAGAAATCGGCCATAAGTGACATAAGCAAGAGCAAATTATCAGTCAGCCACGGCATCCTTTGCTTTTTAAAGTGTTTGATTCTAATTGGAGCATAGTGGGAGCATCATTGCTAAAATATTAGAACAACAACAGAGCTTAAAAGTGATAGTGTCGGACATTGAAAAGAAAAAAAAAAAGAACAATAAATGTCACACAAAGAAAAAAAAAATAAAGAAAAACAAAAAAATTAAGATAACTTATGTATGTATGTAGATTGTAGAACTGTAGTGCAATTAGGAAAAATACATTACTGTGAAAAATGAAAAGTATTTAACAAAATTTTAAAATTGTTTAAAGATGAAATTTTATGGATTTTGTTATCAGACTTTACTAGGATAATTCCGTTACTTGTGAAAGCGGCCTTGCTGCCCAATCGTTCTGCCAAGGTTCTGATCATTGCCACTCGTTCCTTGGTCAGGTCTTCACCCTTTAGTGTTCTTTTTGCATAAAATATTGAATTTCTTATGGTTCTACGACAGAACATCACAATAATCCCGATAACCGATGACAACAGTCGATGTCCAAATCAGATGTGGAAACCCCAAGTTTTTCACGGCAAATATCCATGACTACTTGCTCCGCACTTTCATTAGTAGTTTCGAGCACATTAAAAAGACGCAAGTTATTTTTTCGTGAATATTGTTCCAGTGATTCAACGGCGTTCTCCACATTAATGATTTTGTCTTGCAGGGTGTTTATTTTATCTTCAAATATCGACAGTTTCTTACTTAAATACATGGTTAGTTTTTCACTTATAGCGCTAAAAATTCTCTCTACAAAGTTCGAGTTAGTAAAAATTTTCTCAACGACTTTTTGTATTATCTGCTCGTCTGAGTTGGAGCGCGTAACACGATCTATTGACATATTGTTAATGTGCAATAGCAAATAAAAACGATTAATTAAAGATTAATAATCACAGAAATGTACACGCTTCTACTCCCGGCACATCGCAATTCATTAATATTACTTGTTTCTGTCTGCAACATCAATTTATCAATATTTTCTCACATTTTCTGAAAACATAAATTCCAAACAAAATTCTGTTTGGTATTAAATTCTATATATCAGGTTGTTTCAACTCTAAAATTTGTGTTATCATTGTTAAAAGGTTTATGATAACGCTTAGAGTTAAAAAAAAATTCTGTTCTTCCTGATAACTTCTATGGGTGAAGAACATTTACAGTTAACGTTGAAAAATCATTTGTATGTTTACTGTTTTATTATATTATTACAAACTAAAAATTGAAAATGTTTCGGCATATAAAATGATATTTTTTGTACATTATCTAAAACTGCTTGGATGAGAAAAACAAAGAGAATTAAATAACCTAAGCAGAACCCTGTAATTCCCATATAAAACAGAAACATTAAACTTCAAATAAAAGCCTTCGAAAAGGACGCAATAAATTTTCACGGCGCCACTTCAGTCGACAAAGCTCCATCTCCTGGGAATAAATTACCAAATAAAATAATGGCTGCTACAAATGATGTTGACACTTTGCAAAATTAATAGTCATGCAATTAGTTTAATTTAGCTTTTTTTGTGTCTGCGCGACAAATGAACTATTTATTGAAAACGTTGCGCGAAGCTTTATTTTTCATCGCAACACAAATGTATAACTAAAATAGAGTTGCTATTGATTTTGTTGCACGAAATTCTGAAATCTATTAGGCAACCCAAAGGCGAATTAATATTAATGAGGAAAAAAGAAAGTTATCCGAGTCGATCTCCAAACAACGTTTCCTTTGCGCATTGGAACATAATACGCCGTATATTTTTCCCGTCGAATACGAACTGTCATAATAGAATTACTAAATATTTAAAGAATAATCAATATCTGGCTTCCATACCTACAGAATGTAATAAATTCTCTTTTGAACTTGGCTAGCTGTTCTTCTAAGTGGATTAATATGAATAATTTCAGCGAGCAGATAAAATATGTTTTATGTGAATGTTTAATGTGTAGCAAAGTTAATGACGCCTGAAACCTTTTAACTTGTCTGCACAAGATACTGGTTTTTATTCATTTATTTATTTAATCACAAGTAGTTACATTCTTTTCACATTCGTGTTAATTCTATTACGATACGCCTTTTCAACGGTCATTCCAAACAAAAATTTATAGTTATTTCAGGCTGAAGTCATTAATTTACAGAGTTCATTAAAATGAAAATGAATTCAAATTGCAGCCAAAAGAAGTAAACAAATAAATTAAGGCAGTTACTTCAATTGACTTGATTGAATAGCAAACACTGCTTAGTAAAAAATATTTCATATAGAAAGATGAATAAAGATCCATCAAGTGTAATTAAGGTTCTAAAAATAAAGTATGAGAAGACGTTACGAAATGAAATATAGAAGTAGAATCCTGCAAGAACAAGGCCACTAGGTCGATCTGAATGGTGGAGATTTTGTCCGGTATATCATAAAATTGCGTCGATAAACATCGAATCTACTCGTTTTTACAATGCGATTATAAAACTTTATAAACACTTTTATAACTGTATTTATTTTGTTCATCGCCTACTATTTGTTTGCAATGGAAGTATCGTCGTTTGGGGTATAATATTTCTGGAAAACTAAAATACATAAAAAAATTTCCCATGTTCTGTGATGTCTATTCTTTCAAGATTTTTTCTTTATCGGTCTATTCAAGAGTCACCTGTAGGTGAACGATACGAACGATGCTTTACGAATAAGAAAAGTAACATCAATGTTATAAAAATAGATTGATGTTCGATATTTACGAGACACTTAGCAATAAAATCGAACTCCTTTGATAACACTCGGTAGTCGTACTTCTTGACAAACCAAAATAACTCTGCGCGTCCCAAATCATTCAAACATGCATTTACTGCATTCGTTTTTTCTCCTCTCAACGCTCTGCCTGCACATCAAAGTTCCTAAAATCCATCCAATTTGTTAACTTAATAACCGTGCCATCCAATTAAATTTGACGTTACACATCTCATTAACTTCCCTTCTCCGTTCGAAAGCGCTGGCAATAAAACATAAACACCAAATACACGCGACTATCGTGTAAATCTAAAATTAATAAAATCTCAAGAGGGCGTATGCGAGTTTAGATCTGATTCATCATGTTTTAATATTTCTGGAAGCTGCCTCAGTTTGACCTTTGGATTCCGGCCTCGTGTAAAACCACGGCCTGCGGCGGTAGGAATTCTAAATTTCCCTCGGAATACTTTAATTGCATCGAAAATTCAGGCCGCCTGCTGCGAGGTTTTAGTTAGTTTCATCAGATCGTGCGGTTTTCCCAGAATCGATGAAACGCGAGACCTCAACAAAAAGCTCTCTGTAGTTCGAATCGTTACGTGAAAAATTTCAATTTTCGTTTATGTTCTTTTTTGTTCTCCTAATGGAAGAAATCGAACCGAAATAGAATCGAAAAGAGTACTATTTAAATAAAACTGTTGCAACTTGTAACAACTTATGCAATAAAAAGTAAAATTAATTGGCAGGAAGTAGGTATTCCAATCTCCGAAATGATTCATACCTGCAAATTGAAACGGTTATGAAGAATATGCAAGCACAACACACTTTCTGTAACATCAAATTGTGAGTTACATATAGAAGAAGAATTTAGATTGCAAGACAAATCAATTGTTCAAATGTGCAAAACCAGAAACAAGCTGTATAATTGATTTTCAAAGACGTATTAATACTTTTTAATCTCGACTAATGAAAATTTCATTAAATTCATGTATGAAGATATCAATAATTTTAGGATGTTCGTCGTTTACTTATAGATTATGAGTTTGTTTAGATGAAGTCGGCCATGTAATTATTTCTGTGCTCACTGTCTATCTAATGAAGTCTCGAGCTCAGATTACTGACGTTTTGCATACATTAGGGCGGTAAAAGCGCGATGGTTTGATTTAATTAAAATCATTCGCATGCAAAACTGATTTTTACTAGCGCAATTTCGTTCCCCGTCGACAAAATTAAAATTTAAATCAAGTTGTTTCACACGATTAGCTACGCCTTCAATGAAGTCTGTTTTTGTTTGCCAGGCAATTTTAGACTTAATACAATAATTTTAAAAGTCTTTTTTTCTTTCAAAATAACCAATAATAATTAGGTTCATCTAACTATAGCAAAGCTTTAAGAACGGAATAGAATTTTTATTGTTTAATTTCAACCAGAATAAAATTATTATAAAATAAATTTAAAAATCATTTTCGAAGCATCCAAAAAATTGCAAAAAATGAGCATCTCTCAGGACGGTGAATAAGAAGCATAAGATCGAGAGTGTTTGAAACGTAAAGTGGAATAAAACAGGGACACAGTTTGAGCATTGAATTTAAACCTAACATAGAACGGCAACGCAATGCTTAAAACTGGCAGCCAGAAATTGGAGGTTTACGCGATTAACTGATGCATTATTTAGTAAATAATCTGGTTGTAGGATAATTTGTAAAGGTGTAGAGTCTCTATATTACTATACCTACACCCACACCTTATCCTACATTACTAAATAATGCATCAGTTAATCACGTAAACCTCCAATTTCTGGCTGCCAGTTTTAAGCATTGCGTTGCCGTTCTATGTTAGGTTTAAATTCAATAGTTTGAGTCCTTTACTGTTTCTAATAGAGATTGATTATTTTTTAAGAATACTAGGGAAAGAGCGATCTGGTTATAACACAAGGGAGAACATACGGCAAGGGTGAATGATATTACATTTGACGGAAGTTACCTCTTTGCGGTAGATCAGTTTCTGCAAAATGGCGGTTTATTGACATCCGTTGCCGTACAGTAATTGCCAGATTTTGTGTTTGTATCTGAGTGTAATACGAATCTATGTGTTTATTTAACAGCTGTGATTAGTAGTATATGCGAACGATATATTGATACGTTATTATAGACTTCAGTTAAAAAGTGAATGATTTTTAGGTTAGTTGCGGAATTTTTCGATGTTCAGTGGCTCATCAAACGTAATGTAAGTAAGCTTTTTTCAAGTTCTTACACGGCCGGTATTACCAACGTTTTAAGGAGACCTTAAATTTAATTCGTGTTTAGAATGTGATTAATAACAAACCAAGCAGAAATGTCACAATCTAAACATGACTTAAATTTAAGGTCTCCTTAAAACGTTGGTAATACCGGCCGTCAGTCATAGAACTCCAGTGTATAGAATACAATTGACATTTCTCGAATCTTATTTAATTAAATTGAATGTAGTGGGTGTGTTATAAACAATGATGAACTGTTGGTTTGTGTGCGCCTGTGATTTACCACGGCCATATTTAGTGACCAGGTTAGACGAGAAACTAATATTAGTATGACTCTCTCCAGTAATTCTGTTATAATATAACACATATTAGGCCTGTTCGATAGCTCTGCACTTTTCTACACTTTTTGCACCAACCGCACCTGAGAGAGTGCGATGTATATAATATAACATAAGTAGGAGTGAGAAAAATAGAATAAAGGTGTTAAAAGTGTAGAAAGTGCAGAGCTATCGAATAGACCTATTGACTTCAGTCAATGTGGATAAACTTACGTACAGACGATTAAAAAAAATCGAGTACAGTTAGTTTTCTCTGGTTTAATTCGTTCGTGTTAGCACAGTGTTAGTATCACCTTTACTGTCAAAGTGACAGACAAAATGCCACGGTTAACTAAAAGTGACAAAGTTTTAAATCTTTCTGAATTAGAAGAGGAAGGTTGACTAATAAGGGCTGTAGGTAGCCAAACATTACATAATTTGGCTAAAAGCAAATGTTTGAAGAAAATAGAATTTTGATTTTTTTAAAAATAGGTTCTGCGAAAAAGGCAGACTTACTATTGCTATCATAAAAAACTAGGACAAGACTTCTTAAGCTGTGTAAAAGTGCTACCGACCATAAATTTAAAATTATTTGAAATGATCACTCATTGTCAATCATACCTACAATAAATATTGTTTTAAAAGCTAGGATACTTCTTGGATAGAAAAGGGTATCACAATTAAACAAATTTCACAGAATTTCAGCGTTAAAAAAATACAGTTACTGACTTGACAGCAAAGTAAGATTCAATATAATAAAATAATGGAAACGCATGGCTACTGGATTTAAGAGTTGTCCTAGTTTTTTATGATATCGATAGTACATTGTCAAAAAATTGTAAAATTTCGCAATCTTGATTTTTTCGATGTACTCGATTTTTTTGCAATTAACTGTACTCGAAAAACAATTAACTTGGTTTGGTTAATATTGAGGAAGAAATAAGATAGAATACTTTGAAAAGTTATAGACATGAGAAAAATGAAAAATGACTGTAGTTTTGAATTGGAGAAAAGAAACGTCAATAAACAAGATGTGATTTTGCACGAAACGAAAGACATGAAAGGTGGGAACCAACAGCTAACAGTAAGAATATCAACAGAAATCTAACACTAACAGGCTAAATGGATTAGTGGTGAAGAAAAAGAAGAAGAAGAGTTTGTGAAACATGGATAATAGAAGAAAAAAAGTAAACCTATATTATTAAATGAACAGGATCACATTAAACAAGAAAGAAATAAATAAAGAAGCAAAATTAAGTTTTTATAATAACGCTCCTTGATTACTTATACCAGAAAATTAAGTGTTTCATAAAAAAAGCAGGAAACTAGCAGCAAGATATAACCTAACCTAGGATAGTAGGAAAATTTAAATGAGATAAAGAAGAAAACGAGAGCAGCAGAAAAGTACTAAACCAAAAAGAGGACAATCAATGGGGAAAATGGGAAAAAAAGAAGAAAGGAAGAGGAAGGAACGGGCGAATGCAGAAGTAAAGTCGAAAAGGAGGAACATCAATAAATTAGATGAAACAGAAAGATATGGAAACAGTGAATCAACAATAATAAAATCGAAAGAAATTCTGCACCGACGAAAAGTAAAAAGATAGACGAACTAGAAATAATATTCAGTTTTAGAGACATTAAGAGAATTAATTAAAAAATGAAGGTAACTCTAAAAAATAAAAAAAAAACAACAAATACGCAAAACTTGTTTTAAAATTGAAAAGTAGCAAATTAAAGATAAATTTGAAACATAAAATAAATTAAAAAATAAATATTATCAATAGAAAGCGAAAACTGAAAATGAAAAAAAATGTATGTGAATAATCATGTTACAAATTCTTACATTTATGACAAATTAAAAC
Organism: Dorcus parallelipipedus; assembly: GCA_958336345.1. Taxonomy (NCBI): domain Eukaryota; kingdom Metazoa; phylum Arthropoda; class Insecta; order Coleoptera; family Lucanidae; genus Dorcus; species Dorcus parallelipipedus. The sequence goes on from OY284475.1 coordinate 48,952,806, forward strand.
CAACTGAATTTTTTAAAAGAAACTTAACATTTTTTTAAAAATAAATTTCCAGACACCTACTAAACTAATCAAATAAAATTTAACATCAAACCTAAGGAGTTAATGACACCTATTTGCGAGGAGATATAAAAATAATCTAATAAACAAAAATATATGGGGCATTCCCACATATACTTACTGGATAGTTGGCAACCTCGACATAAACCAACTTTTATAGTACATCTTCCTTTACGTTACTTTCTAGTACATCTTATTTAGTTCAACTTTACAAAGTAAATTTTACGTCCTTTATTTATTTAATAATGTTTACAAAACAGGAACAAGTTTGCTTTAATTACATATTAAAAACTTGATACAAATTTTAAAGAGTATTTTAATCCTAAGTTTTACCTCGCAATTTAATTTTATTACACAAGGAAATGTTCTGCAATAAAAGTGAACAATCTAATATGCACATGCACTTACATGAACCACTCCATCCAAATCCAATTTGCTTGCTGCACGTTCATTATATGTATACCAGGACATCAATTACCAGCAACCTTTATCACCTAGCATTTCACAGGCAGCTTTTTAAAAAGCCATGAAATATTATGTCTATAAATACACCACGATAAACATCATTAGGCTCGCCATACTGACTTAAGAGACCATTAAGACTTAATTTGTTGACATATCCATGTTTTCATTAATAGCTATTTGTTAAATGTATTTTTGTACTGACCGAACGTATTCGGTCGTATTTAATAAAGTCCGGCGGTGAATTTTAATGGAAAGGCAGGTAGAGGTATTGCACGCAATTTCCGACGTCGTAAACGCCGATATTATCAGATATTTGCGCAACTGAACGTGAAGCTTTTATTCCGGATCCGTTTGATGAAAATCAAAACATCCTTTGCATATCGATTGACATTCGAGCAAAGCGTCGAGTTGAAACTCAATGGATCTATTTAACGAGATTTTGTTATAGCCATTCTATTGCATTTTATTGTATTTGACATAATGTAATAAAAAAAATTACTTGACTTAACGAATATTAAACATAGTGATAAGAGGGTCATGTAGAAGTCATGAATTGGAATTCAACGATAATAATTAGGGATTAAGAAATACAAACACAAAACAACTAAGAATTATGAAATGTAGAAAAGACAAAGAAAAAATAAATCTCACGAACGAGTAGAGTATTTTAAATGCTTCAGAATACAGCACAATGTTGACAGAAGTACACAGGACATAAAATATTTTGATAGCGAAAAGAAATTTTCAAATTTTCAAAATAATTATAAACAAAAATCAAAATGTACCCAGTAATACAAAAAAATAATGCAAGATACCGTTACAGAAATAAGAGGAAATAGTGTTATTACATACAGTCTGTTTTTCTAAGAAGTACACACCAATTAGCAGTCACATTGAATGGCTTGAAAGTAGTCTTGTAAGAACGTATGCTTATAATATCGTTGGCTTTCATTTAGTGACGTTTCTATTCTGTTCCGTTTTTATACCGCGAGAGCAATAAAAACCCAAGCCAAAAATACCCATCGAATTTCGAAGTCTCGTGTGAGATTAAATAAAGATGTAAACAACATTCAACTTTTAACTGCATTTTAACTAAACATAGTACATTAAATGCTAGTACTTTTTAATCTATGAAACTAACAAAGACAACAGATTCACATTGCAAGGGTACCTTTGACTTGGGTTTTTATTGCTCTCACGGTGTATGCAAATCTCCCACAAATCAGATACAAAAGATTTGGCGTAAAGAGAAAAAATGTAACGAATCAATATCTTAGAATGTCAGATTTTATTTCGTTGTTTGAAATTACACGACTCTCCCCTTTTCATAAAGATCCCAGGTGACACTTGATTTTCTTTATCTCTTTCTCATTGCTGTTTTGGCTTCCAGATCCCTTTTTACTGAAATGTTATTGTTCTTCCTTGAAGATTTCCCACAATGATAATTATCTTTGTTCAATGAATTTGTTTTTAAATTTTTCTCTCCTCTCATATGATTATTCCTTATACTATTCTTTACTAGTGATCACTTTCACCTTTCTTCACTTGTCTGAATCTCGTACTATCCTTGTTATCATTAAGAAACCACAGTCACGTCCTCAATTTCTAACTTACGATGATCTATACACATTGGCTTTAACAACAATGTTGGTGTAACTCAGCATTAAAGAATGAGCCGAAGCACTTTTACTCCAACTAACATTTCAATTAGCTATTTGCAAGCACATTTCGCTGTCTAATTGGGAACTGATTTAAATCTTACGCCATATACTGTTTCTACAGAAATTTCTACTATCGTGAACTTTCAATACCATTATTAATCTGGAGCGCGTGTCGAAACTTCTGGAATCATCGAAAAGCTAAGTGGTGTGCAATTTTATAAAAATAGATTTTCCAGAGGCACGGGACTTAGAAATTAATTTTAATTATGTCTATTAACTAGAATTACATTTTTAATGCGTGTCGCTTACGCAAAATAAATCAACATAGATACATACCAATACGTCTTAATGAAAACGTGTGTTTCGAACTGGGGCAAGAGGACAGGACAATTTGTCCTTGAAGGAACATGTCCAGAAAGTTCAATTTAATTTCGTTCGTTTGATCGAACAATCATAAATGATAAAGTGCCTTGCATGACTCGAATTTGGAGCAGCGCACGTGCCGAAATTTCAGGGGTCTTATATCGGTATTATTCTTCGAAAGATATGAAACAAAATTGACAACAATTTTATTATTAATAAATCGTAAATTTAAACTTGTTTCAATTTAATAATACATGTCATTTAATATACAGGGTGTTCAAAGAAGTTTAATAAATAATTTACCATATTATTCTCTTTTTTATGGGAATAAAAAATGTGTGGGGGCTCGCACAACAAAACATCAGCCCTCATGTGTCACAATGAGAGTTGGACAGAAGCACCTCCAGTAGTACTTCTCGGAATCAGAACCGCCTGGAAGGAAGATATGCGGCCACAACAGCTGAAATGATCTACGGCCAAAAAATCCATCTACCAGGAAAACTCTTAACCGAATCCAGACAAGATCAGTCTTTAGACCCAGAGGACTACGTTACACAACTCCGTAGGTACTTCAACAATATAAAACTACAAAAACCATCACGACATGGACAATGCAACACCTTTATCTTCAAGAACCTCGAAAAGGCAACACATGCGTCAGTTCGTAACGATACGGCAAGACGTTTCTACAAAGGCCATACGACGGACCATATCGTATTTATCAAAAGAAACGACAATACAATTACCATAGAGAAAAACGGGAAACCAACCATCGTATCTAACGAAAGAATCAAACCCACCTTCATGGAAAATATATCAACCCTAGAAAACAAAACGACACCGACAATAAAAAGTCAACAAGAACCAACAACTACCACCAGAGCTGGTAGAAAAATTTATGTGGCATAGAAGGTGACACACATAATGCTGTATGTCATAACAAGTTTCACATTCTAACTTAGGATTAAAGTTAATCCTGGGTTAAACCTTTTATACAACGCGGCCTAAGTCTTCCGTGCTTTAAATAGTCAGAAGAATCAACCACCACACAATTTGCTCCCATGCAAAATCTTCCGTGCTTTAAATAGTCAGAAGCATACACCTCCTTCGAGGGTACCCCAAATTCATACTACACATCGTCCGTCAACGTCATCAAAGCCAGTCGATTGAACAACAGAAGAAGAAGAACTCAAACAGAAGCAAGATACCCTGAGTTCCTGCGTCAATTCAGTGTTCAACATCCGCTGCTACGCAATCGCCACCAGAGACTTCGCCCTCCTGAGCCCAGTCGTTAACCTGTCAAGAGAGCAGAGCATCGCACGTATTGTTATTTACTGATTCGTTACATTGTTCATTCTTTCATTTTTATTTTGTTAAAGTTGAGTAAATGTTGAATAAATGGTGGACACTTGTGGAGTAAACAGTGGAGTAAACCAAAATGTAATAGCTCAAAGTGGAGTTGGATGTTTAATCCATAAAGATTTTATACAATACGTAACTAAATGGATGGAAATTGATAAATGATAGAATGATGGCATTGGAATTAGAATTGCCAGATAAGGAGACAAAAATTATAGTGGTGTATAGACCAAATAGTGCTGACAAAGTAAAGGAAAAAATGAATTCTGGGAAAACTTAGCATAAGAAATGGAAGATTATGGAAATAGAATTTTTTTGTAATAGGAGACCTCAATGGCAGAGTTAGCAAGCGAAACGCACAGAGTCAGAATGCGATATGAATAAGTGGTGAACAAAACTAAAAATAACGATGGACAAAGAGTAATTTCTTTATTGAAAATGAACTTATAATTACAAATACATTACTTGACCACAAGGACATACACAAAGTCACTAGAGTCAGAGCAAGTAGGAACGAGAAATCAATTATTGACTATGTAATCATCGACAAAAAACAAAAGAAATAAGTACAGGCTACCAGGGTATACAGGGGCTTCTCTCAAATCGAAAATCAGAATGTATATAGAAACAAGCAACAAAACAAAAGAAACAAGAAAAAGCAAGAAAGAAAATATTTCAGTGAAGGCTTACAAACTGAGAGATAAAGAATTAGCTAAAATGTTTACTGCACATGTAGATTGTAAAGTTAATGAACTACGAGTAAAAGTCGACCCATGCGAAATGGACGTAGAAACATTATGGGAAATATTTAAAGATACACTAACTCAAATAGAACCACTGAGAAATTTGAGAAAAGAAAAGTAAGATACTATAAATTTCGTAAAAGACAAAAATGGGAAACTTTGAAAAGAAGGAAATGAGATAATGGATAGATGGTGCGAAGTGCGAATATTTTCAAGGCCTGTTGAACTATGAAGGAGAAGTAAACGCAGAGATGGAATATGGAGATGACGAAGATGAATGCCTAGAAGAAGATGATATTGGTACCGACGAAATTGTAGAAGCGATAAGCAAATTGAAAAATGGGAAAGCGGCAGGTCATGACAAGATAACTGTCGAAATGCTGAAAAGTTTGGGTCGAGAAGCAATTGACAACACTAATCAACAAGGTGTGGCACGAGAGAAAAATACCAAAAGTCATAATAATGCCTATATTCAAAAAAGGTGATACAGATTATAAGCAGATTATTAACATACATTGAACCTCAACTAGAAGAGACCCAGTCAGGATTTAGAAAAGGCAGAAGCATTCACTAAACAAATTTATACTAAAACAAATCATAGAGAAACTACTAAGGTAAAGCAGACAAGGGTACATAGCATTCATTGATTTAGAGAAAGCTTTTGACAGAGCTCCGAGAAAACTGATATGAAATAGCTTAAGAAGAAGAGGAGTAAAACAGAAACTCAGGAAAGCGATGGAAAGTATGTACAAACGAAATGTAAACTATGTAAGGACGGACAACATGGAGTCACAGAAATTTGAAATCAACGAAGGTCTACCACAATGTGGGGTACTTTTGCGACACTTTATACAGTGCTTCTGGACGATGTTACCAAAGAAATAAAAAAGAAAACAAAAGCCCTACATATTGGGTTTCATACAATGGAGCAGATAACACTTCGTGAATGTGCAGACGTTTGCGGACGACATAGTAGTTTTTGTCAATAACGAAAAAGAGCTGCAGAAAAACTTAAACGAATGGAATAAAGTGCGAAATATAAAAATGACAATAAGTAAAAACAAAACAAAAGTGATCATATTAGAGAAGGAACAAAAGAATATATAAATAGAAATTGATGGAGTAGAACTCGAACAAGTCACTGCTTATAAATATCTGGAGCGCAAATAGATAACCAAAAGAGATGTGAAATAGAAATGTCAACAAAAGAAGTAGAAGCAACAGCTAAACTGTACCATGCCCTCAATAGAAATTTCCTAAGTCAGAAAAATATAAGCAGAGAAACAAAAATGACTGTGCTTAGGACCATTTTTAGACCCATGTTGATATTTGGATGTGAGAGCTGGGTACTGATTGACACACTAAAAAGTAAAGTTCAAGCGATGGAAATGAAATACTTGAGGAAGGTAAAAGGTATAACGAGAAAAGACAGAGTAAGGAACGACCGAATGAGAGAAGAGTTGAAAGTGCAACTGTATTAGACACTGTAGAACAGTATCAGCTAAGAAGGGTTGGAAATCTGATAAGAATGGAAGAAGAAAGAATGGAAAAACATATTTGGCAAATCCGAACCCAAACAAAAAGAGGAAGAGGATAACCCCCACTAACATGGGATAAAACCATCAGCGAAATTCTACAGCGGAGGGGAAAAACATGGGTAAATGCAAAGCAGACAGCATTGAACAGGAAGCAGTGGACAAAATTCGTACACGAACATTAAACAGAATGAAGCACCTTTACACCTACGGATAGATAGGATTAAGATTGTGTATGTATGTAAAGTTAATTTGAATAAATGTATTTACTGGAACACGCTCACAAATGTTAAAGTAAAATTGTTTATTTTGAATTGTTGTATATAAACTTAACAACATTATAGAATTTATGATTAATGATAATTGCTCGTTGTCAAAAACAAACACGACAAATAGGACACAACTCTGCTCACCACTGATTCGAGCAAGCAAACAGACCAAAGATACCAAAGATACCTAACCCCCGCCACAAAATAAGGGTGTAAAAGGCACAACGTATATTGTTCAAGCTAGTATTCGCTAGTGCTGCAATAGTCTGGCGGTACTCATCCGCTGATGTTACAATAGTTCGGCAAAGCATTTAATACACGAGCTAATGCTGTAATAGTCTGGCATACACTTTACATACTAATTAAAATTACATCAATCTAAGAAAATTTCCGACAACAAATCAACAAAATATATATTCTTGTAATATTTATTCATTCAAGTACACCACCAACAGACTGGCAAACAGGCATTATTGTACCATTATACAAGAAGGGGGACACTAAGGAATGCAAAAATTACAGAGGGATTGCACTACTCAGCTTAAAACGAAAAATGTACACTAGAATAATGGAGAAAAGACTACGACAAATATTAGAAGAAACACTGGAAGACACACAGTTTGGATTCAGACCGAAACGGGGGGTGACAGATGCGATTTTCATCATAAGGCAGTTAATTGAGAAATTAATGGAAAGAGGAGAGGAGCGCTTCACCTCTGTTTCATAGATATAGATAAAGCTTTTGTTAGGGTAAAAAGGGTCGATATATGGGCAACCGTACGGAAAAGAGGAGTCGATGAAAGAATAATTATTGGTATAAAGTGTTTGTACAAAACAACGAGGAGCACGATTAGAATGCACCATGAGGAAACCAAACACAAAGGTGCTTTCCTTTTGCCACAAATCTCATTTCACATCAGATAAGATTAGCAGGAACAAGTGAATTTGAATTCACATTTCGACCTCCCACCTTATAACTCGAGCATTGTCATTAGGTGGTAGCTCGAAATAACCGTTCAAACTTACTTGTTCGTGCTAATCTTATCTGACGTGAGATGAGATTTGTGGTAAAAGGAAAGCAGCTTTTGTGACGACGCAAGGGGTGAGTCAGGGATGCATCCTAAGCCCCATACTGTTAACAGCAGTTCTTGACGAAGCAATTAAGGAAGCGAAGAAGCAGGTGAAAGAGTACAACGTACCTAGGACATTGCAATATGGAAATGGTATGAATAGAGGAAATTGCCTACGCCAAAGACATGGTCCTAGAGGCAAAAGATGAAAAAAACCTTCAATGAAAATGTGGATAGATACAATGCAAGTCTGGAGAAAGCTAACATGAATACCTATAAACAGGGAAAAGACAAAGACCATGGTGATAAGCAAAGAGAACAAAAACTACAAGATATACCTGAAAGAGAAAAAACAGGAGCAGGTGGAAAGTTTCAAATACTTGGGAACTACTCTGACAAAAGACGGGAGATTCGATGAGGAGATAAAAAGAAGGAAGGAAGCCAGAGGAAGATTATTCAACAGCATCAAGAGTAACTTCATAAACAAAAAAGAGATACCCAAACAAACCAAAACAGAGATCTTTAAAAGGATAACGACCCCAATCTATGGGTCGGAAGTTCGGTCAACGACAAAGAAACAGAAAGAGAAAATACAAAGTTCAGAAATGAGATTCCTTAGAAGAATAGATAACAAGTCAAGATTGGTTAAAGTAAGAAACAGTGAAATAAGACGAAATCTGAAAGTAGAACCCATACAATCCAGAATAGAAGAAGGGCAACTGGGATGGCTGGGGCATGTTATGAGGATGAGATGAGTGTTCGAAGCCAAACCAATGAAAGAAAACAGAAAGGAAGACCTAGAAAATGCTGGATAGAGGAAGTACGAGAAGCGGCGGAAAAACGAAACATAAACAAGTGCAAGATAGAACGGCATGGAGAGAAGTATGGAAAAGAATCCCGTCACACACGTACAAACTAGACTCTTGTTCCACCCGATACCCGTGAGGGTATAAGGGTCAGGATTAAGCAAGCATATTTATTTCGTGTGACTCGTGTTATTATAAGGTTTTCCCACTATTTTTTGCTTTACTAAACTTAAAAATTTCATGAATTTGTAATAAACACAAATACAAATATGGTTTAAATGGTTTTTCCAACTTTTATCTCTTACGTTAATTTAGCTCCATCATCAACATGACCGAGTTTTAATGTGACATCATAACACTGCTGAAAACTTTTGACCGGAAGGTAATCGACGGTGTTATGAATTTATTTTTGTTTTCGCCAGTTTTCCCTCAAAAAGATAAACCTTATCTCTCCGCATTCGATCGTAACAGCTATTTCTACTTCGTTTATTTTTACCTGCCTCGTTTGAATGCCTTCGCATCACGTTAGAAGCTACCGCACCCTTGACGTCCAATAAGGGGGCATTTTCCCGTTGCGGTTATTTTTAACTCGCCACGCGAAACGTGGTGGAAAGCGTGAATGCGTCGTTAATTCTAATCTCCAGCTCATTAGCTTTTGCAGTGCGCGATAAATTTGCATGGAAACAATTGTATGCAGGCACTTGTGATGGGTGAAGTCTGTACCAGTCGAGTTTTTTAGTTTTCCGGATTTATCGCTCCAGTTTTCAGCTTATGGTTAAAAATGACGTCGTGTCATTCTGACATACTTTACTTGCGGTGTAATGGCCGTATTTGATTTATGTTGTAGCGTTAATGGGTTTCGATTAAAACCATTTGTGACTCAAAGTTTCTCGAATACATCTTTATATGTTTTCTAAATTATGGCAACGTAAGCGATTTAATTATTCAATTACAATGTTCCTTTCTGATCAATGGAATTCTAAAATTTTGAAACATTAGATTGTGTAGTTAATCAAAAGCTTGGTTTTATTTTCGAAGACTATATTCACAGAAAAATGCGTAAATTTTTCCGAATGTAATCTGCCACTTTAAATGCAAAGGTACAGCCAATAAATTCGTTTCTTAAACACAGCGCTCTACCTGCGGCGATATATCCATTTCGCCTATTGTCTTAAGACTTAAGGTGTCTACCCAAGTTCAAACGATAAATAATAGCTATAAATTTGCTTGGAGTCCGAAGCAGCAGGATTAGGCCATGTAAATTTGCGTGCAATGCAAACAGGAGAAGAGCAGCCACGGGATGGATGTAGGTCGAGGATCAATACACTTGTGACCCAGAATTGTGCGATGCCCTCAAACGTTCATTCATTCCTGTTGTGGGCTATTCAAACATGTAACTGTTGGTTTTTGGCTTTGACTTCATGTTTTTCTAAATTGCAATATTTTGATTAAAAATTGCATACATCTTTCAATGATTTTTTATTGTTAAGACGAACGGAATACTTTATGCTATGAATTTAATCTCAAAGCATACATTGTAGCTGTAAATATTAATAAATAATACTCCTAGTTTACAACTACTCCAGTGAGTTAATTACCATAAACGTAGCACTATATATACTGGAATATAGTACACACAATGTCTCTTTCTTGCTAAATGAATATATGATATGTAACTTTCGGATATAGGTACATTTGTTGTTACGATATAATATGTATAGTCGCCAGTCGGTCTCCTAGTAGTCTCTTTAACTATTGTCTTACTATTTGCTCCCGGATTAAACCGATCTGATGAGGTCCAATGAGACTGAAACGCTTTCATTAACTAACTTGAATTCCATATATTGAATTCCATTAAAATTAAACAAAATCTTAAAAAACTTTCTTGTGTATAAAAAAGTGTACTATTGAGAAATAGTGCAAGTAGTGTAACTTTGCTCATTTAATATTAATACATACAATTTGTTTTTTTATTATTTTTAATTGTGTTTTTAATTTGAAAATCAAAAATAAAGGTCTAGAAAACTGATTGCACACTTATTTTTTAAAAAACTGAAAAAGAAAAACCTTTTTTATATATATTTTAAATAAATAAATGATGTCGTTTCTTACAATATTTTTAACAAAGTCCAAAAAGCACAGTTTGTACAGAAATTCTAAACGAGTATCCAAAAAGTGTTTCAGTCCTGATTGCCTAGGTATTGTAAAAGTACCTGATATAAGTAACGATAAACAAAATGTCATTTAGAATGAGGGATTCAGTTTAAAGACAATCCTATGACATTTTACCTTTGAAGTCAATGAGATAAACATAAGTTCGATGTTTCCGAACGTTTTTATGTTTAAGAATCTTTAAAATTCCATCTTTTTGCATTACGGTTTAGCGTCATTGTGAATGTAAAACCAGGATAAGTATAAGATAAGAATATTTCCGGCGTATTGTTCCCATTCCCGCAATGGGAATTTTTTTATTTGTATTTCCGCTTCACTTTAAATTGTCTACGATGTTGAATTTCAGAGATAGCAAAAAAAATACGGAGGAGCTTTTTCTTTTGTGCACGCATCATTAAGCTATCCTCAGATATATCAGTCAACCGCTGCGTTTCCGGTGGCATTTTCATGCCTCAACGAAGAAGAACCGAATGAGAAATAAAATAAATAATATTTATTTTATCGACTTTGGCCCTCCCTAGCTATTTCGGAAAACATAATGCATGCAAATGTCAAACAACAACATGAGCAACTTACATTCCTGCAAACTATTTTTAGAGCTACATTCATACGGCGGCAAGCAGACAGAGACTACATTTTCCGCAAAAAAGTGACAAACAATGTTTTATGCATATGCGACTATTTCACGAGATCCGGCTAGACAGCTCTGATAACGCGAATCACAGATGAATGATAACTGATTTGTTGACTTGCTCCTCGAACATGTTATAAATTCCAAAGAGGTGCAAGCAGACTTTTTTGTTGTGGGTGATATAAAATATGATGTTCTTCCATGATGATTTCATATTTGTTTTAGATATTAATAAAATTTTAGAGAAGGAATATTTTAGTGCAGAGAAAACTTTGTTTACTGCGGTATGCGGTTTTGTGAGTTGGAAAGTAGACAAGCTGTCTAATCAATAAAGTGCGCTTCGTAATTCGTAAATCTTGATCGTCCTTTATAATACACTCCATCTGTATTGCAGATCTATAATTTTCGGATCCTAAGAAACTTATAACAGGATTAAACAATTTCTTAATACATTGCAGTTAAAGTGAATTTTTTGGTGGAGGCGCCCTGAAACCTATTGCTAGCTCTGACATACTACTACTTTACATGTCATATATTTTTTTAATATCTAAATTATCTTAGCAAAACACATTTTCTAAACACTAAGGCCCAATTTTACAATCGTCGGATAAGCATTATTCCTAGAATAACGTGACGTAGGTGAGACGTAGATATGGAGGAACATTAAAGGATATTCGGTGAACAGTTATTCCGTTCTTATTCCATGATTGTAAACCTGGGCCTTAATGTAAGATTTATTTTTAAAAGCAAATAACACAATTTTTTTAATAAATCAGTTCGCATGCTTTTAAAATTTCACCGCAATTCTCTTAATGTAAATAGAGTTTAATTTTGTTTTCAAGTGCTTTTGACTAGAAACATTCTAAATATTTTATACCACAGCTTAGCACGCGATGTTGTAATTCTGACCAAAACGACAAGTCAAATTTCTATTTATGCAATCTCACAGTCTTCTAAAAGCGAACAGGAATGATTCAGAAGGTGAATAATAAAAACAAAGTAGTGGTTTTCAGTTTTAATTTTATTATTCACAAAAGAATCATATCTGTATATAAAGGATAAAGAACAATGTACCGGAAACATTTTACTTATCACCTGCGGAAATTCGAGTTAATCAATGGTGAAATGAGTACGGCAATTCGTGGTTTGTAGTATCATGTTTCTTATCAACTTCATTTCATTTTATAATGTTGGCAAGTTTATTTGTGTGTAACAAACCAGGAAAAATCTTTTCAAACTTTTCAAAGTCTTCTTCTTTTATCTTTTATCAAGCACATTTTCTCAGAATTGTAAGTACAATCAATTGAGGACTGCCTAGTTTACTACAACCAAACTTTCATTCTCCAGAACTTGTTTTATCTAATTAGAATTAATTGTTCCAATCAAAACATGACTTTTTGCTATTTACAGGATGCCGAGACCTCACCGGGTGTTCCATGAGGAACTCCAAATATTTGGACCAAAACAAACAAGAAAGGCCTTATTAACATAGGGTCAATTTTCAACCGTTACATAGGTATTAACGAAAATATGTTTTGACCAAGTGAATTCATTAAACGCAATGCAGCAGTGAAAACGTGTTTATTTTCCATTATAAAGTGAGACGTTTAAAGGAAAATTAAATTAATTAAATAAAAAAATTTTAAATGTCAAATATTTGGAGACTATTGTTCGATACAACTTTCTCCACCACTTTGGAAGGTCGGTGGATGTCCGCCGCATACCCACCCCTGTTGTTGTCACCCTTAACAGAAATAAAAAAGACGCCAGTCTACTAAAGACACTTGTAACGTCAAGACAATATGCTCAATATAGATCATTTCCGAAGTCAAGTTCTTTCTGTTTTATTAATGGTCCTTCGAGTATTCAACCAGATAAACTAAAATCAAATTCAACAAACCAAATAAAATCCAATAAACAACTATGTTCAGGGACAAAATTGACACTATGTTCATAAGACCTTTTTTGTTTACTTTCGTCCCCTTAATACATTCTCCAAATATTGGGGTTTCTCACGAAACACCTGGTATATCATGTGTTCAACTGAAAAGTTCATTAAGTAGCCTTTGAATTTTTCATAACAGAAGCAGATCTTAAATTAAATCAACGTGAAATATCTCTTTAGGTTCTGTGACATATTAGCAAAACATAACAACTATTTGATAACTGTCATTCATTCAAGCGCCAATCGGTTTAGGAAATCATTCCTTTCTTGCTCTGTCCTCTTTCACGAAATCTTTTTTCATTAAAAAAACCAAAACCAACTTGATGAATTCTTCAACTGAACACTCGTTATTTTTGCATTTTTTTTTTCAAAAAAATTACTTGAGAAGGATCGTAAAATATATGAATTTCTTGCATCTTCTACTTTTATAACACATTACGAACACTTTAAAATTGAAATGAAAAACATTTCGTAGTACCAGAAGTACGTCAATACTCATCCCTGCCCCATGCATTCATAATTTAAAATAATTTTTTTTTAAGAACAGAAAATTGAAATTAGGAAAAAATTAATTAGAAGATAAAAAGTAAATTGAAACCGCAACACAGATTAATGTTACTTATTACTAATTGTAAAGAAATATAATTTTCCGAATGATAAGGTTTAACGATAAAATAAATATATTTTTGAATCCCTAGAGCTACCCAACTTTTAGCTGGAACAACCCTTAACAACATGAGACACGTTCTTACTTATGTCATACCAAATAATAGCAGCACTAAGTGCATTATAGCTTTACATGATTCTTTATCATTAACTCAAAAGCCAACAAGAAAAAACAATCTAAAGCCAACAAGAAAAAACAATCTACAGCAAATCAAATACCAAGAATCGAAATAAGGAGAACGACGATAATATTGTTATTCTGTTGTTGTTATTCTGTTCAATTTCTGTGAACTCTTGACATCTCGCAAAGATATACAGTGGCCTAAAACGATGACCTCATATATTCACGTAAATTCGTCGACGTAAAAACACATACACACACACTATCATTAAATTTTTAATGATTTTTAATGTTTTTAAAAGACATCTTTATACTTAAATTACAAATTAGAAAAATTCTTTTAATATTAAATTATACATAACTTAGATTTAACTAATAGCAAAATAGCAAGCGATATAATAAAGTGAACCCATTTCATTATTATTATTAGAAAAATAACTTAAATTACAATTTGAGTTAACTGATGAATGAACAAAAGTAATAGAAGTAAAGTAAGTAATTTTGCCTGGGACAGGATTGTGACAAATCCTGTTTTATTAAGTTTTGCTTGTCTTCCCTTTAATTTCTTATTCTCTCGAGTGTTATACCAATTTTATTTGTAGATTTAATGAATTATATAACAAATAATTAATTAAAGGGATATGTTAGTGTATAATAATTAAATTAAAGTGAGATAAACACAAATATTTAAGGTAGAAAAATTTTTCCGCCGTAATCGAGAATCGAACTGGACTCTTTTGGATTCACGCCAAACGCTCTTAACCATTGAGCTAAAGCGACACCGAGTTCGAGAAACGTCTAATAGAAATTAGAACAAGTTGAATGAATCCAAAAGACTCGAGTTCGATTCTCGATTGCGGCGGAAAAAAAAATTTCTGCCTTAAATATTTGTGTTAGTGTTTATCTCACTTTAATAACACAACTATGCATTTTGAAAGTCATGAAAAATTTCTGATACTACATTACCTGTATTTTGTTAATTTTAATACGCTGATTTCAAATTTGCTGTACTTTTTCCTCTATCACATCAGGATTTTCCACAAAAGGAGGTTGAATATTTAAAAGAAATACGCCACCTTTTTGACATTAAAAATACATATTAAACTGGTGCAATAAAATACAAAGTTGAAACCTATCCTTAAATATAAATATGAAATACCTCTTAAATCTAAATTACAATTAACTACCCCGCGACTAGTTAATTCCAGTGTTACAATGATCTTTTCAAACTTTTTCTCATATGTTCATATCCGTCATCACCCTTCTTTAGCATCCAACAATAATCAGCTAGCATGTTAACATTCCAGCTCCATTGGTACCTCTTTTGCATATCTTTGATGCCTTGGTAAAATCTTTTACCTTGCTCTTCATTAAATGTTCCCAAATTGTCTGAGAAATAGTCGAAGTGCGAATGTAAAAAAATGTACCTTTAAACTCATACAACACTCAATTTTTTCAAATTTACTTTTATTTTTAACAATTTCTACATAATTGTCATTTTTATTGATTCCCAACTTCAATTCCTCAACTACATTTGTAAAAGGTTTCCATGCTTGTTTTTCTGTATCAGTCATTGTTGACACAAAGTTTATATCTTTCATCAATTTTCGTATATCTGGCCCAATAAATATGCCTTCTTTTACTTTAGCTTCAGATAATTTTGAGAATTTTGACCTGAAATACTTGAAAAAGTTTTCTTTTGGTAAAGCTTTCACAAATTGCTTCATTAGTCTCACAATTCAAACACGTATCGAAAACTGTAGCATACTATTTAAAGTCAGCGAGTTGATAGCGACTTCTGGTATAAGCGAAAGTGACTTGAAATCAGTTTTGTATGATTTGAAAACATCCTTTTGAAGTATCTCTGCTCCGTAAATTTCAAATTTCTATCTACTTTTCTTCCTTGAAAACTTTTACTGAACCATTTGCGTGAATAATCCTATAGACATAAGACCATTAATTATGTATTACAAAAAAACCTGATGTGATGGATTTTTTATATTATTTTTCCTGGTATCTGTGAACAAATAACTAGCAGAAACCGTTATCACGATTATAGAAATTTTTTAGTTGCATAGCTGTGTAATTAAACAGTGCTCGCCAAAAAGTCGGCATCAAATGGGAAAAATTTTTATTTCTGATTTATCAAAAAAACTTTTTACGCCAATAATTTGTGCTTGTCTGAAAACCTGTTTAGCCCCTATTAGATATACTGATTGATTTTTACTTGATTAGAAAATAACGTTTTTCGAAATTGCCGAAATCCTAAAATTGTTATTTCTTGGAAGTTAATCGAGATTTCAACGAGACTTGTTTACTGTGTATTGGTTTTAGCTTACTGAACAATATCAAGGCCAGAAAATAACGTTTTCTTCTTTAACTTCGGCAAAAATTGAATTTTTCAATTTTTGAACTTTTCACAAAATTTCACATAGGTATCAAACTTAATTTTAAATTACAAATAATTTTAGATGAAAACTTCAAAGATTTGTAATTGCAAAGAAAAATAGAGAAAGCTATTTATTGCTTTAGATATTTTATTGTTTACCGAAAAGTAATATTTGTACCTAATCGCAACGTTTTCGATGCAATATGCTTTTGAGGAGAAATATTTTTTAATGATAATTAACAGGTGTTGGAATGTCTTCTAATAACTCTAATCTACTCCTATTAATGAATTCCTCTCACAAAAACCCCCTAAGTATTCTTTTAAAACGACCTAAATGAGGAGAGTTTTTCCATAACTTTACCGGACATTAAAACAATTCATAGCCGTCTCATAAACTACATAAGGAAAAACTCTCCACGTTTAGGTCGTTGTAAAAGAACATTTAGGGGGTTTTTGTGACAGGACTTCATTAATGTTTTCTTCGGCTTTCCTCGTTTTTTTAGTTTTATGCACTCCCGCTTCCCATATACTTCTCACTTGTCTATTTTTATTCATTCTACACATGTGTCCAAACCACCTCATCTGCTGTTTCTCTATGATACTTATAATTGCTTTAATTTCTGTTCTTCCCGTACTGTGTCATTTCTTATTCTGTTCCTTCTTGTTATTCCCTTGACTTTTCTTAGATATTTCATGTCGATTGCTTGTATTTTACTTTTCATTGGATTCGTCAATATCCAGCTCTCACTACCATAAGTTAAGGTGGGTCTAAAAACTGTTTTGTACACTGTCATTTTTGTTCTTTTCGATTCTCTCTTGCACTTCAGTTTTCATGTTTCCTTCTCTTTGTATTGTCACCCCTAAATACTTGAAAACCTCTACTTGCTCTATTTTTTTAAATTTATTTCTATATTTATATTTTTATTTTCATTGCTTACTACCATCACCTTCGTTTTACTCATATTTATTTTCATTTTCGTTTTTTCTAACTCTGCTTCCCATATCTGTTATCTTGTAATTCTTTCTCTTTACTAGCGCATATCATTAGGTCGTCTGCGAATGCACACTCTGATACATATATTGGTGTTAAATTTTATTGTTATACCCGACGGGTACTTTTTTTGTCTTCTTTCTCGTCGCTTTAATTACGTCATCCATTAGCAGTGTGAACAGTGTTGGACTCATCACTCCACCTTGCCTTAATCCATCTCTTATTTCGAAAAAGTCTGATTCCAATGTTGTCTTTCCTTACGTAATTTTTGTTATTTTTATTATATACTCTTTATTGCTGTTCTCAATTTTACACTAACCTTTCTACTTTTCAAACTTTCCCATACGTCTTTTTGTCTAACTCTATCAAATGCGTTTTGTATATCTAAAAATACTATGTAAATCTCGGTATCTGTTATTCTCGCTTTCTCTATCATTTGTTTTATGCTAAAAATATGGTCTTGTACACTTCGCCCTTTTCTAAAACTGCTTTGTGCTTCTTCTAGTTGATCTACAATATTTCTTAACCTTCGTTCTAATATTCTCTCGTAAATTTTAAATAGTGTACTAATAACGTGATGCCTCTGTAGTTTGCGCACTCTCTACTGTCTCCTTTGTTAAACAATGGTACCGTTATTCCGATCGTCCAGTCTTCTGGTATTTTCCCTGTGTTCCAGGCCTTGTTAAAAATTTGTACTAATATTTCCGTACTTCTTTTTCCTAGGTTTTTTCACCATTTCTCCTGTTATCCTATCGTGTCCTGCCGCTTTTCCTCTCTTTATCGCTTTTAATGCCGCTAGTACTTCTTCTATTTGTATAGGGTTATCATCTCCCTCTTGTATATTCTCTATTCTTTCTTCATGTATCGTCTCATTTACCTCGTTTGCGATGTAAAGTTCTTGGAAATATTCCTTCCACCTTTCCATGATCTCTTTTTATTCTGCTATCATTGTGTTATCTTTTGTTTTCACCTGATTTAATCTGTACTGTTTACCTTTCCTCAAACTCTTTAATACTTTATAAAATAATTTTTGGTTTCCTTTACTATCTCGTTCCATTTTCTTTCCAAATTCTCCCCAAGTTTGTTGTTTAGCTTGTAATACCATCTCTTTTACTTTTGTTCGTTGCCTTTTGTACTCTTTGTGGTTCTCTTTAGATTTATTTGTAAGATATAACTTCCACTTTTCTTTCTTAATTTTTACTTGCTCTTTTATTTCTTGATTCCACCATTTCGTTTGTTTCTTCCCTTTGTTTTCCAAAGTTGTTCCGCGCGTTTCTTTTGCTGCTTGTATAATTCTATTCCTGAAGCAACTCCAAATTTCTTCTAAATCCATATTTTCCCAGTGCTCTGTACTTTTTTCCATTACTGTTTCTATTTGCTGTCTAAATTTGTTTGCCGTTTCTTCCTCTTGTAGCTTATATGTCTTTATCGTTTCATTTATTCTTACCCTTTGGTGTTTTTCTTTTATATTGTTTTTTAATTATGCAACCTATACCTTCAGCTGCTCTTTCTTCCGTTTTCACTCCGCTATATATTAGTAAATGCCCCCCTTCCAGTGATATTGCGCATTGTCCTTTTTTCTTGTTTTCAGTAATTGCTAAGAAATCCAGTTTTGCTTCTTCGAATTCTTGTGTAAGTTCTTGTGTCTTTCCTGCTAAGCTTCTTATCCATGTACCCAGTTTTAATATCCTTTCCGAAATTTTTCGCTTTGTATTGTTTAGTTTTTTGGAACATTATTTCCTTTATTAGCCGTTTCTTCCAGCGTGCCCGCATCTATATTCCATCTATATTCTTTCCCCTCTATTATTAATTTTTGATAACCAATTTTAGTTGATTTTCCTTGATTCCACTCTTGTGCTGCTCTTATTCTGATTTGTTTGTCTATATCTCTTTCTCTTTTTGTTAAATCGTTTTTAATAAGTACTCGTTCGCCTCTGATATGCTTCAATTTCCTTTTACTTTGCATTTATGCAAAGTAAATGACTTTTATATTAATCAATATAAACTTTTCCCGATCTTTTAAACTTGTTGTAGTCGCAAATGATATATGTATACCGGATGTTTCTGACCACTCGTACCAGCCCTTTTTCTTGAAAATATGAAGTGGTAGGAAGTTGTAAGAAAAAAAATTAATAACAAAGGGTCATATACAGAATTTGCCGGAGATATAATTATCTTTCAAAGTCAACCGGAAGTAGGTGCAACAGAGACCAATTCGGAAATTTCAAAGAGGAACGATTTTTTAATATCGCAAGTAGTTTTCGAGAAATAATTCAAATGTGCTAAAAATACAACAATCTATTATATCTTGCTTGCACATTGTTTTTGGTCGTTCTACAAAGACAAAAAGTTTAACGAGGATCAGAGATTCACATCCCTAATAAGAGCTCTGTTGAATAATCAAACAATAAGCACATCCTAAAAATAATTAGGCAACTCTAAGGAGCAGGAGGACGCTCATTAACTAATCAAAAAATATTCCACTTTGACATTCCTGTCTTTTTAGAAATGTCATATTTTTGAAAATAAAAAAAATGAAAATGAATAAAGAGAGACAGTTCAGATAACTAGGATATTAGAATTGTATAAGATAAGAGTAAAAGAAAGGATAAATATATTGGGCAGATCAAAACCAGAATGCACCAATGGTGTAAAGACGGACAGAAATCTGGTAACTATCAGAGAGGCACAAACAATAATTAAAATTCTTGATTAGAATGTATTCGATTCTTAAACCTGTGAAGGTCTCTTCAGATAAACAGAGCCCAATGGTCTTTCTTAATTTTGGATATTTTCTAGGAAGCCACCCGCCAAAAATATCTAATTCCCAGGAATACCGATCCCAAAGAAACGAAAATAAATGTCTGGATCGCGCAATGGCGGATATCAATCACTCGGAGTTTCCCAAGAAGCATGAGAATAGTTTTGTATAATAGTTATAATTATAATCAATAAGTAATATTAAAAAAGAAATTAGAACACTAGAAATGGACTATTGGATGTTACACCCCGGGCAGACAGATCTAGATTCATTTAGATTCTCGATGATTCAAGAAGATTCGGCGCCCGTTGTAGATTATTATTTGAATTGTACGTAAATAATATACGCTAGGGAACCTATATAAAAACAAAACCGAGCGCGAGATTTAAATCAGGATGGTGTACACTTAATCGTTGAATGGTAAGCAAATTAAAGTGTTAGTTGGTTGAATACTACTAAAGCTCATTCGTTAAGTATATTAATGTGTCCTAAATATGTTACGAGAT
This sequence comes from Dorcus parallelipipedus, assembly GCA_958336345.1. Lineage (NCBI taxonomy): Eukaryota > Metazoa > Arthropoda > Insecta > Coleoptera > Lucanidae > Dorcus > Dorcus parallelipipedus. The sequence goes on from OY284475.1 coordinate 48,973,316, forward strand.
GCTTTTCTATTTAATGGATGGCAATATGGAGAAAAGCTGCAAAGATAACTAGATGAGGGACGGAATATAAAACTAGGTGGCGATATAATCCACGAAATAGATGACAGACAGACGAGGAATACGGATATGTGTAAAGAATTACATGAAAAAACAAAAAGAAAAAGCTACTGTAATTTCTTCGTACCGTTCTATGTATTTGATCTGTGGACTGTAGAATGGATCCTCAAGCTACGAATTTGTTTGCCGTTTATTATAATTGAATGATTTTTCATCTTTTCTATGTGCTGCCAGCGATTTAACCTATTTATTGGAAGTGAACGTAGATTAGGTTCAACACATGAAGTTAATGTGTCCCCGATCAAAAAATGTCCTGGCAAAATCATTTGGATGTGTTGATATCGGAATGAGCGGTCGAGATTTTAATATAGCTTTTATTTGTAAGAATAAGGTCATTCATTCTTTATATGTAAGAAGAGTTATTCCTATTATTCGCTTTAAATGATGTTTATCAGACTTAACCGCTGCTTCCCACAGACCTCCGAAATGAGGTGTCTTAGGAGGTATAAAATGCCAATTAACATTTTTCTCAGCCATGAGTGAGTTAAATATTTTGATTTGTTGCTCATTCTGAATTATTTCTTTTAAAATTTTTAACTCTTTGTTTGCTCCAGCAAAGTTTGTTCCATTGTCAGAGTACTTTCCCACGTCTTGACATAAACCGTTTTAAGGCTGCTATAAAAGCATCGGTAGTAAGATTTCCGACGAGTTCTATGTGTACAGCCTTGGTGGCTAAACAAATAAATATAGCCGCATCAGCTTTAATTCTTGCTGCGTGTGCCTCCCTGTTTGATATCGAAAAGGTCCTCAGAAATCAACTCCTGTATTAATAAATGGACGGGCAGGTTCGGTTCTAACTGTTGGTAAATTACCCATCATGGGTTGAATTGAAATTGGGTGTGCCTTAAAACAAGTAACGCAATTTCTTATTACCTTTGGAACTGTACTGGTGCCATGCAGGGATCAATATTTAATTCTGATCGCAGCTAAGGTGGTTTGAGTACCGCCATGAAGCTGTTTCAAATGTTCTTGTCTTATCAATAGTTTAGTAAAAGTGTGATTTGGTGGTAAATTTATGGGAAATTTCCTTGAATATGGTAAGTGAGAATTTCCAAGTCCTACTCTGATTAATCCGTCTGGATCAAGAAATGGGTTCAAAGACAAAAGTTTACTTTGATTATGTAATTTCTCATTTTTTTCTGAAAGAATTAAATAAGTTCTCTTTCAAATGAATTTGCTTGCACAATTTTCATAACATGTTTTGTTGAATTATCTAATTCTGCAGTGCTGAGTGGACCAATCGACTTTTGTTGAGACGAAAGATTAATTCTGCTTAATATATTGCGTTTGAAACGAAAATAATATGCAGTAACACGAATAAGTTTGTTAAAATCTGAAAATGTTTCAATTAGATTCCATGAAATATTACTCGTTAAAACTATTGTATTGACCTTTCGAAAATCAGGAAGATCAGGTAGGTTTAGTAGAGTAAAATTTGATGATGACCAAAGTTGCTTTGACTGTACCGGGACCATGCCACCATAAATAACATTTTAATAATTGTGAAGGCATTCTTCCTCGGGATAAAATGTCTACTGGATTATCAGTACTTGTGACGTATTGCCACTGATCTATATTTGTTAAGTGTTGAATTTTTCCTACTCTGTTAGAAACAAATGTTTTCCATGTACGAGCCGTTGATTTTAACCAAGACAAGACTATTGTCGAGTCAGTCCAAAAACTTTTATTTATAATTTATTCGAAGTGAATCTTGAACTTTTTCGGCTAATTTTGCTAGTAATAAGGCACCACAAAGTTCCAATCTTGGCAGAGATATACTTTTGATGGGAGCGACTCTCGTCTTTACACACAATAAATTAACTGTAATTGTTCCAATTTGATCAATATATCTGAGATATAAACAGGCTCCGTATTCCTTTTCACTTGCGTCAGAAAAACCACATATTTCGATGTTATTCAAATTTGTCAATGTTGTAATTTGTCTTGGAATGTTTAAATTGCTTAAAGCTTGTAGATCCTTTTCAATTTCTGACCAAGTGGTATGCAAGTTAATCGGTATGGATTCATCCCAATTTAAATTAAGTTGCCATAATTCTTGTTTTATTAACTTGGTTGAAATTGTCACTGGACCGAGAAGACCTAATGGATCAAAAATTTGAGATATTTTTGATAATATGATTCGATTAGTTATTCCTTTGGTGTCTGATGTTGAACATACTTTATATTGTAACATGTCCGTTGTTGAGTTCCATTGTAATCCTAACGTTTTTCTGTTTTCTTCTTCACCTATATTCATTACTGTTGTTTCTGTTAATTTATTAAACTCTTGCAAAAAGTGTGTACAATTCGATGACCATTTATAAAGATGGAAACCACCAGCAGCAAGCATATTATTCATTTCTGTGAGGATGTTTTTAATTTCTATTTCCGAATTTGCACCTGTTAGAAGATCATCGACATAAAAGTCTCTTAATACCACAGATGATCCTATAGGATAATGTTTTTGTGATTCATGTGCTAACTGCCGAAGAGATCGAATTGCTAAGTACACCGCTGAAGTTGTACCATATGTTACAGTCACTAATTCGTATGTTTTAATTTCGTCAGTTGGATTGGATCTCCACAAAATTCTTTGATATTTTGTCTGGGAAGGGTCAATTAGTATTTCTCGATACATTTTTACTATATTTGTAATTACATATCTATGCATACGGAATCTGTGATTATCGCAAATAAATCGTCTTGTAGAGTGGGCCCATCATAAAGAATCTCATTTAAAGAAACCCCAGTTGAAGATTTAGCTGAACCATCAAAGACAACTCTGACTTTAGTAGTAGTGCTACTTTTTTTAATCCCTGCATGATGTGGTAAGTAAAAATTTTGTTCTGTGAAAGTTAAAGTTTCGTCTGATATTAATTTCATGTGTCCTAATTACTCATACTCCTGGTTAAATCGTTTATATTCACTCTAAAGAGTTGGATTTTTTAAAAGTGCTTTTTCTAATCGAAGAAATCTTCGCAATGCAATTTCTTTGGAATTTCCTAACGATGTAGGTGGAGATTTAAATGGTAATTTTACCAAAACCGTCTTGTTTACGTTGATAAGTGTCAAGATAATATTCTTCGCAAAACTTTTCATCTGTGTTAAATGATTTTGGCATATAAGAACATTCTTCTAATTCCCAAAATTTTGTTAAATCATCCTGATTATTGTTGGCAGCTAAGTTACAAGTAATATTTTTCAAAGACGATGTATTTGATGAAAGATTTCCAGCGATGATCCACCCAAAATGTGTTTTTTAGAAGTAAGGTTGTTCTGATGAATTTTTTTTTGTCCAATACATAGTATTTTCCGAAACAGTTCAACTCCAATCAAAATATCGATTTTTTGTGAAATACGAAAATCGGGATCTGCCAATTTTATGTTTTTTGGTATGATGATATGTCGAATTTTGAGGAAGATTTTCTGAAATATTATTTAAAGCATTGGAGTTTGTTTTCGAACTTGTTATGCAGAGATCTTATTGTGATTGAAATTTTAGTCAGAGCTTGTCCTGAAGAATTATTAATTCCAGTGATATTAGTTTCCACAAATTCTTGTTTTAAAAATAGTTTATCTGCCAATGTCTTTGTAATAAAATTTGATTGAGAACCAGAGTCCAGAAGAGCACGGCAGGTGTGCCATTTTCCGAATTTGTCTCTGATATTTATAACAGCAGTTGAAAGAAATATATTAGATATTTTGTTTGTGCTGGATGCGTGAGATACGATTGTAGAAGTAGTTTCCAATGTAGTAGATGTTGAAGCTTGAGGAATACTTTCTGTTTTGTGTAAGAGAGTATTACGTTTCTTGTTGCATCTTTTACATGTACTAGAAGTGCACTTGTTTACAAAATGTTTAGAGCGTAAACAATTCAAATAGAGTTTTCTAGATTTAGTTTCTTGAATTCTTGAATTGCTTCTAGAGTTTGACATTTTCGAACAAGAAAATCTGTCAATTGCTTAAATGTAGGAATATGTGTAGTTTCCAAACTATTTTCCCATTCTTTTAAGGTACTATGATCTAATTTCGTGCTAATTAAATGAATCATTATGTCGTCCCATTGATCTGTAGGACGTTTTAAACCTTTGAGAGCTCTGATATGCTTCAATGCGCCGCGCCGTCGAGAATTTATCGTAGTGTTGAAATTCGTTCTTTGTTCGATGTGGGTAGGTCAAAAATTTATTTTATATGATCTTGTATAATTAAGCGTTTGTTATCATATCGCTCCTTTAACATGTCCCAAGCTTCATGATAATTGTTTACTGTTATTTCTAAAGAATGTATTACTTCAGCTGCTTCGGCTTAACGTTGACTTACTAAACGTAATTAAGTTTTTGAATTGTGGAAATGTCATTATTATTATGTATCAATGATGCAAAAGTGTCATGGAAAGGCAGCCATTCTTGATACAGTCGAGAACATTCAGGAAGATTAATTCTAGGCAATCGTACACCATTATTTGCATGTGACTTGACAGAATTATTCCCTGAATTAGTGCTGCAGCTACTATCGTAAGTTACTTTGCTACCAGCTTGTAATATTTTATCTTCATGAGACATAACGTTAAAATAATCACTTTCAAATTTTTCAATTTCACATTTATAATCTCAAAATTTTCTAAAGATTCAATTTCCACCTGAATGTCCGTAAATGATGCCAAAGAGGATTTTAAATCTTCTTGACGCATACGAATTTGCGTAACATCTTGACTTGTTTTAATAAAGTTTAATAAAGTTGGAAAATCTTGTGAGACTTGCTTTTAGTGCAGTACGTTTTAATTATAAGCTTCTAATAGTAGCTTCAGCCATTTTAGAATTAAATGAAATTCAAAAACTGACCTTTTTGACTTTTCGATTTGTTGTTGTTGACAATTTTTGTAAAGTTTCACTGTTCACATCCGGCTCGAAGGACCATGTAATTTCTTCGTAGCGTTCTATGTATTTGATCCGTGGACTATAGAATGGATCCTCAAGCTACGAATTTGTTTGCCGTTTATTATAATTGAATGATTTTTTGCTTAAAATTGAGAAAACGATGTTGACTTTTCTACTTGTTTATTATCGTTATTTTTTACATGCTATGGTTACATAAATAAAATATGTGTGCGTAATGAAAACATAAACAACAGCTACTCAATGATAAATGATACTGGAAGGGCAATAACTGGACAGGATAGAAGAGCAGTGAGTACCAAAGGATACAGCTAATGATTAGAAGAAAACAAAAAAAACGAGTATATTTAAGTTCAATATGATATTACTTATTAACAATGAATGCTTTTTAAACAATTCATGCGGATAATAGACGTATGTATATTTAAAATGCGAGTCTCAATTGATATAATTAATTTGTAGCACTTTGTAGAACAGATGTTTTTTTTATACTTTCAGTAACCTTTTTGTCAATTTTCCTTTAACATGCTAACTGTATAAAATCCGACTTTCTACGAGTGTATAGCAAATATCCGACCATATACTTAGTTATTAAAGTAACATTTTGTAACAGAAAATATCGAAATTAGCAAAGTTTCTTGTTTCAGGTTGTGCTGGTTTTTATCCTAAGTATAGCTTCACTTGTAATCTACTTCATCGATGCCTCAAAGTAAGTAAATATTTTGCAATTGAGTTTATTAATTAAATATAAAAATACTGCACAAATACTTTTAATCTTAAAATAAACTACATCGACTCAAAAGCGTTCGTTAAGCAGCTTTAAATACATCCTGGATATTTCAGCAAAAAGGTCAGTGTCAAAAAGTTTCTATACTTCGCAACATCTACTTTATGCTTCATAAAAGTTGTGAACGACTTAATTATTCCTCAAATGATTATAAATAGGACTGTCGAGAGAGAACGTGCGAATTAACTTCATTCAAGAAAAGTTCGACTTCATTATTTCCTATTGCATGTAATGAAATTCAAGTAATTTCAAACATGTTTGTGATTATTATAAATAAGTGAATATATTATAATGAGCTTTTTATTTTATATTTTTTGTTTTATTACAACGTATAATTTTAGAAAAAAGGCAGTGATTTTAAATGCCAATAAACAAGTAAAGAGAAACATGAAATGCAGTTCATGCAAACTGTCTATTTTATGTTCCGAAAATATTGGTTTAAACCAGATGACGCCGGTTTTATTTTTGATTGCTATTTAACTGAAATTAGAAAGAAGTTACTAAGTAGGTACTTCACTCATTTCATGTTTAATACTAACATAAGGTACCATTACGGAAATAAGAATTATTTTCGAATTTATTTTTTCTTACTTTTTCTTCTCTAAATATTTTTTAATTAATTGTAAGTGACTAATAACGTAGACAAATATGCTTGGGATTGAAGCACTGTTCTTTGACTGAAACGTCACCGTTACAGACACTGAAATAATTACATGAGTCCTAAACGCTGTATTGTTTCAGTGACGGCGTGGAGCGGTGCCAGGAGTGGAGCAACAATATGACGCAACAGATTGACCTTGCCTTCAACATATTTTTTATGGTCTATTTTTTTATAAGAGTAAGTAATTGTATATTAATTTTTATATTATTTAAAATCATACTAAAACGAATTGTAAATGTAATCAAGGCAGTCAAGATCATACGATGATTAAAGTAAAGATAAAATGTGTTCTTTAATTGTTTGCAAAACTTTCATTGTGAAAATAATCTTTTCATCACGTTTCTGTTTTCCTTAGTTTTTTTTTTTGGAGACAATTTGAGATTCTTAGCGCAAATTTGCCTAATCATAAATGATGATTAAAAAAAGGCTTAATCAAATATTTTTTTGTTTCAGTTTATAGCAGCTAGCGATAAGTTATGGTTCATGCTAGAGATGTACTCATTCGTAGACTACTTCACGATACCCCCGTCCTTCGTATCCATTTATTTGGACCGCACGTGGATAGGTAATTACGTAATTGTTTCTGCCGTGATTCGCGAATTCGATTAAATCACCCATTTGAAAGTTTAACTAGTCGACTTTTCTTGCCTCCGACCAACGGTGGCGCACATTCGTTTTCTTAATTGGAAAACAAGAGAAAGCTACTTGTTTACTTATCAAAGAAAACAAATTTTCTCTAAGTGCTGGCCGAGAAGAAATTAACGAGATTGCTCGCTGTAATTTAATCGAATTACTGTACCTTTTTAAAATTAATGTTGTACATTCCTGGGTAAATCGATATAATTCGAAAATGTTGTGTTTTTCTGCCAAGCGTTACCTATTTAGTCGGACATGACTGTACACATTAGTTTTCAATACATGCAGTGTCTTTCAAAAAGTGTGCTACAAGAAAGCACAAAGTTTCGGAACGCATTGACATAATCACTCAGAACCAAATGAAATAATCGAGAAATAAGAACAAATTTAATCCCACCAGTATTTCCTAATGTGGTGTGTAAAAAGTGTGACTTTTATTTTTGAGACAGGAGGCTGTAATTCCATATCTAGCCATAGCTTTTAATTCTGAAAGGCATATTCTTATGACATTTTCTTGTATCTTGTAAAATAAGGGCACTTATCTAACTATCTTCATTTCTCGGTGTCCCCGTTGTATACCATTTTTATAAAAACAATCCCATTTGTAGCACACTTTTTGAAAGACAGTGTATATTTAGTGAGAGGTAAAAGACTGTATTGTATTTATTATAGTTTTATTCATTTTGCTAAAGACTGGATGTATTTTAGTAATTACGTAGTGATCTTGAGCTCTTAATACTAATGAATTTTATTTTTCCTGTTATCAGAAAATAAGGGCAATTATATGAAATTAATAACTGATTAACTACTGGAAATTGATGTTTACAGAGCGAGCATGACAGTAATTGCGAATTTGATACGGCATAATCGTCCTACATGAAAATCGCAGTAACTTTATATGTGTAATTCTAGACCGTGTAAGTCGGTAAATTACACAGAATTATGTTTTCCAGACGAAAGCTCTGCCAACGTTATAGTTAAGCTTGTTGTACGAATGAAAATTACTCGTGTTCTATTACTGCTTTTATAAAGTAGCCATGCCCATTGTTGGTAAATAGAGTGCAGTTATTTCCACGTGTTTTTTTTTTGTAACTACTGCATAACAAATGAAAAAAGAACGTATTATGAAATTATGTGAACCTGAAAATTAAAGTTACGTGAATATGGAAAATAATATTCAAGTGATATCTCCTTTATTTATATACGTGCAGAATTTACTTTTACTAAATATCTTGAGGAAAGTAAACGAATTCTGAGAATTGTACGCTCAACTTGGCACAACGAATAAATTAGTTCGTCCTTCGCGACTCCAATTAAAAAGATAATTAAGATAAGAGTTACTATGGCCTGGAGTATTAAATTTGAAGAAATATAGACGGAGGAGAAGCACGTTGATATAAAAATGTTTTACAATGCATAAAAAAACTTCGTTTTAGAGCTAGTCCTCAACCAGTATTCTATAATGGATATCTATCTGTAGACCAGTTCTAAGTGAGATGCAAATAATAATAATTTTTGATTCCAAGAGAACGTCAGAGATATTAGGTAAAATAAGAATGGATGTATGTAGCATCGTGCTCAGCTAAAATGACACTGCTCAGCAATTTCATGGTCCTTATATAGTTTATTAGGACGAGGTTTGCCTGCAGGAGTATCGTTTTAGGCAGACACCTTTGTACATATTCCAAAGAAATAGCAAAAAGTTATTAACGTTTCAATATTAATACTTAAGGTTCTACATGTCTTAATATGTACCGGGAACAAATTAAAGTATTGTAGACCTGTGTGTATACAATTCAGTGAGCTAGGGCATAGCAAGGATTTGAACGACACTTGTGATCCCAATCAGTTTTCTTGTGCTAAAAAAGCTTCTCGAAATGAAGCTGATCCGCCCTGGAAGTAAACATAGTATTCATGCATGAGGCTTGTTTTTTGAAAAGTAGGAAAGAAGTCAAGTTAGTTTGAAATACAAGATAAATCTCAAAGACGCCAGCCATGAAATCGAAAAACTCCAGTTCAAATTTGTAGGCGTTTTTTTTTTGCAAAAGTAAAGGTGAGAAACCTGAGCCGATACCACCACCAAATGAGAGAGAAATAAATAAGTTCGATTTGCGGATATCGTTGAGTTTTAGATCACCGAGAACGTAGTGAAATATCAATCTTATTGTAAGCTTTTAAAAGCGAAAAATGAGATGAAAAATGAAGGTTTTTGCCGTTGTCCATCTTCTTTATGGCTACTGGTGGACTGACATTTCGTTATTGCTACAAAAAAGATTTTGCTGTTGATCTGTTGTATTCGGTCAATTGTAATTACATAGAAAGTGCTTTAATAATAGAAGTTAAAATAGAAATCTGAAAATTAATTTATCTTTTGTGTTTTAGGCCTTCGATTTCTTCGTGCACTTCGTCTAATGACGGTACCAGACATTCTTCAGTATCTCAACATTTTAAAGACTTCCAGTTCCATACGTCTTGCTCAGTTAGTGTCAATATTTATCTCAGTGTGGCTTACAGCAGCTGGGATAATACACCTTGTGAGTATGAAGCATGCGAAAAGGGGAACGAACGAATAATTTTCTTTTACTTCAGTTAGAAAATTCAGGAGATCCATTGGATTTCGACAATCCACACCCTTTACCTTATTGGACCTGTGTATATTTCTTAATAGTAACTATGTCCACAGTAGGATACGGTGATGTATACTGCCATACTGTGCTAGGACGAACGTTCCTCGTGTTTTTTCTGCTGGTCGGATTGGTGAGTGTCTTTTCAAGTATTTTTTTAAAATTATTCTATCTTCCCATTCTGCTAATTCTCTGTTAAAGAATACAATCTGTCGATGCAACCATGTTGCCTGCGATGGTGCTTATAGCTTCAAATCAGTTAGGATTATTTATTAAAAGAATACGTCGTTTACAAAATTGTATATATAGCAATACACTAACGCACACATTGTGAGGCGTTAGTACTTTGCTTTTTATATAATTTATTTTTTTTATTTTGATAGAATGTGTACAGAAAGAAGAGGTTAAAGCCAAACAAAAAAAAATGTTTTGTAGTATGTTATTGCAGATATACTTAAACCGATCCAGCCCAGTCCTTAATATAAAATACCTCAATCCACATAATACCTTTGGGATAATTTGGTGTCGTTCAAAATCAGTATAAATGAGTTTATCTGTGTATGTCTTTAGTTTGAACCGTCCAGTCACAAACACAAAGAAAAGCATGTATTTGCGATTGTGCACTGTAAGCTGCTTCTTTTGCTTCGTGTGACAACCCTTTTGCTTCTAGCCCAGTTTTGTGTGTCTTCGGCAAAGTAGCGGTGCTCTTGAAAAGCGCTCGCTGCCTTGCCAAGACGCTTTAAGGCCGTGTCTGCACTCTATGTACAAGCACACAATCTATAGTTAATAGCGTCGGGAACATTTGTTTGCAGGCAATATTTGCTAGTAGCATTCCAGAGATCATAGATCTCGTAGGCACTAGATCCAAATACTGTGGAGAATTCAAAAGAGAGCATGGAAAGAGGTACATCTATTATATGTTGCAGAAATTACACTGTTTCTCAAAATGTTGCGTGTCGATTTGCTGATGAATGTATTAGAAGAGCAAAATTTATTTCCCTATAAATTGGGAACTAAAAGCTTTTTGTTGATTATGAATTAATGAAGTTTAAACAATGTGCTTGAGCACGTCTGCGGATTTGTATTGGAAGGAAAACTTACCTACCCTATAAATTCCAGCTAATCTTTGTTGAAACTAACGATCATTAGGCTTTCGTCCTTTCAGCTTTTTCACCGCAACTGTTAGAATAAAATTAAGTTTCTGCTCAATTACCTGTTACAATAAGATTAGGTTTCGTTTTTACCAATTCGTTCTTTTACAAAATCACCGGAAAAAGTAAATTTCCTACTTGAGTTTATCCTATTCTAACATGAAAAAAAAAAATCAAAGAAATGGAGCTTGTCTTGACTAGTAAGAATTAAACTAGAATTCTGACTTTAAGCGCATTTTAGAATGTCTTAATTATTTTTATTTTATTTTATACATCTTTTCGAAACTCGTTTCATTTTTTCAACAGTTTTTTACACATTGATTAATTTCTTAAATTTAAATACCGATGAAATTATGACTAATTTAAGAATTTAAAACATTTTGGAAATAAAAAAGTTCACGTTTCGATTTTCATTCTGGTGTTTATATTTGGTTTATACGTTTTGTAGAGGCAATTATTAGAATCATTTCATGAAATGGTTAGCTAAAAATTATGTTCTTAACTTCATTAAATTATTCTATTGTTTTTCTAAAGAGTTTACTTATATTCTCCTCATCTTCATTATTCATACTTAATGACGTTTTTATTCATAATTAGTTTAGGTAAAAGAGCATATTAACATAAACTGATCTTGCGTTTTTCTATTTAGTTTCTTTATGTTTATTTATTCAAGATGAAAAACCTTAAAACTTAAAAGAGTTTAATACAAGATAAAATAACTTATGCTGGAATTAGACTTGATCATTTGTAGTCAATTGGAGAATGTGCTAATGAAAGCAGAAATATGCACACATTACACACAATACTGCAAATGAATGAGCTGTAAATGTAATAATAGAATCGTCTATAAATTGAAAAAGCACATGCAGGAATACGATAGCGATCTCGTCCGGTGTATAATACAGGAAACAAGTTCCTAACCCGTGCAATACTTGTTGAAACTGCATTGCATGGAACCGTGATTCAAATTAAATTTTCCTGTGCGAATTTGAATTAAATGCAAAAAAGCTTTCAATTTTTAACATACTTAAATTAAATACGTTCACTTTTAGATTTCAAATAGGGAAATAAACTTTTCTTTTGAAACGAGATGCAAGGCATTAAAGGAAAAGAAATCGAATCGTACACGCTGTATATTTTTGAGAAACACTGTACCAGTGAAAGATGGTTAATGGTGCGATGTCTGTTCAATTTGTGTACGAATTGGCACGTGTCACACTTTTTGGCACTGGTCGCTGAAGTTTTGGGCAGGGCTGCTTTTAAGTCTTGCGCAAAAGCAAAAGTAACGTCTGTAGTTGGTCTGGACACGTTTTCATTGAATTGCATCCAATAATTTCAAAAACATATTATTGGATTCATTTTGCAAGTCTTAATTTTTTATGTTCAAAATTAATAGTACCAATAATCAGTTTCACGCATAAAAATATGTACGTTCGTCATTAATATAACTAAAATTTTATACCTCGTGTATATTCGTTAAATGAATTTATTAAGACGAAATACTTTGCATGTGTTACTCGACTACTAAAGCAAATTAATTAATTAATTAATTAATCGATATCGTAGAATCTTCCGAAACAGTTTCGCTAGTTTTAAGAACACAGCCAGCCCGCACACACCCTTACGTTTGATGAGAATTATTTATTACTACTTGCCTGCATTGTTAATCTAATCTATGCACTAACCTATTCGTAGATTTCTTGTTGAGACTTCGAATCCGTAGTGCACTACAAAGTCTTGCAATTTTGTCTCTTGTCTTGTTCTTGCGTATCAAATATTTGAAAAAAAAAAATCGAAAATTTAATTCTCTCATTAGAATATTTATGGCGGATTTCACAAACGTTACTTAAATTTAATTATCCGTTAAAAGTAAACGTTGCCATGGTTACATGTGTTGAAGGTACAGGAAAGATTATTCTTAATCGATGATTAAAGTTAAGTGACGTTTGTGAAACCCAGCGTTAATCGTTCAATAAATTTCATTCTAACTTTCAGCTTATAATTTAATTTATTGTTTAATTTGAGGGCAATTTCCAATTATTTCAAAATAAATTATTCAATTATTCAAAATAAAAACAAATTTGTGAGAGAATAAAATTTTTCCACCATTTCAACTTATGCATGTGTAGATTGTTATCGAAAGCTTTCTTTACTACGTTGTAGTAAAAAACAAAATCATGAAAGAAATATAGTCAAGTATTTGATACTCTTTACAAGCCCCCACATGTCTTGTGCGTTTTGTCTACTAAACCGTTAGAAAGCGAACGAACGAATAAAATGTATTAAGCGCTTGATATTGATACCCTTGTGCTTCCCATCTACGACACATAATATATCTAAAATAATACATAAATATTTCGGTGTAACGACAAAAAGAAATTTAATTTGCCTTTTCGAAAAATTCACAGAGCTACACCGTAAAAAAAAAGAAAAATATGGTCATGACAATTAATTAAATAATTGCTTAAATCGACGAGAAGTTTATTTTTTAACATAAAAGATTCAAAAGATTTTTAAATGAAGGAAAATCAAGGAGCTTTGAAATGTGTATATGTAGATATATTTAACAAAAAGGAAGTAGAGAAAACTCGTGGAACCAATAAAGATAAAGCAGAGTCTTTATAATATCTAAAAATACAATCCAACCTCGAACAGCACATGATTTATAAAAAGTTGCAATTCTAAAGAGTAACAAACATTGCCTGAAATCGAAATGCTAGACAGTCAAGCATGAAAGCAGGAATATAATCGAAATGACTGCAACGAAGTAATATAAAATGACATTTTACAAATGTGAAAATAAGAAACCAACCACGCACGTGCACACGTGTTTGAATTATTTTATTTAAGTACACTCATCAAAATGGTCTAGAGGGACAAACGTAAGAAGTATGCTTGCGTACATTAACCAAAATTTTGTGCGAATATAGCTAACAGAGCTCTAATGTGGCAACCTTAGGATCAAGTTGGCGATGTTTAACCTTTGTCTCCGTAATCAAATGAGAGTTAGCTAATGACATTTGTGTCGAAGTGTTGTTTGTGCTCTCAATACGTTTTACATTAATTTACTTGATGTTTGTCTGAGAGTATTAGAAGTTGAGATTTATAGTGCTTTTGGAATTAATAAAGATGGAGAGACGGCATCTTAGTCGTGAAATTCAGTTAAGAGCTCTAAGCATGATACAGGGTGGTATGACTATTCGAAATGTGGCGGAGGCTGTAAATTCTACAAAAAGTACCATCGGTCGCTTGTGGCAGCGTTATGGAGAAACTGGTGATGTAAAAGAAAGACATCTTGGCCCCACCAGAAAAACAAATGCTGTACAGAATAGATTTCTTCGCACGCAAGTACTTCGTAATCGAAATCTTACGGCCAACCAACTAAAAATGGAGCTCCAAAATGTCCATCACATAGGTGTCAGTGATCAAACTGTAAGAAACAGGTTACATGAGAATGGACTCCATGCTCAACGTCCGGTTAGGGTTCCTGTGCTATCGCGTGGCAATCGCGCACGAAGATTAGAATGGGCTGAAGAACACGTCAATTGGCAAGAACAAGATTGGGATCATGTGCTCTTTACTGATGAATCCAGGTTCGGTTTGAGGCCAGATTCTAGACGGCTGAAGGTGTGGAGAAGACCTGGAAACGAAAACCATTTGGCAACTGTTCAGGAAGTGGAGCGGTGCCAAAGGGGAACTGTGATGGTTTGGGCTGGAGTTGGAATTGACCGTAGAACAGACCTCGTTTTTGTGGAAGGCTCTTATCGGGACACAATTTTACAACCTGTTATCCTTCCACAGGCAGAACAAGTCGGGGGACAGTTTTTACTTATGCACGACAATGCTCGACCACACATTGCGAGAACAGTTAGAAATTTTTTGGATGAGCAAAATATCGCAGTATTACCGTGGCCTGCGACTTAAATCCAATAGAACACGTGTGGGATGTGCTACAAAAACGTATCCGGAATCATGGCATGGTGTTTCAAACAAAGCCGGAGCTGTCAAACTGTTTACGAGACCAGTGGCAACAAATTGATCAAAATGATATAAACAATTTAATTAGAAGTATGCCCAATAGGTGCCGTGCTGTGATTAACGCCAGAGGTGGCCATACACTGTATTAAATGTGAAATCTTTCATTTTCGTTCCGATTTCGTTATAATTTTTAAATTATAAATTTGCTTTATGTTTGTTGAACACCCTATATAACAAAACTATGCTAACTTCGTTGTGGTTTATATTAAAAATAAAAGTTTCTTGTTCAACTTTACAATTTATTTCAAGGTTTTGTCATAGTACTTCCACTATTTGCAACAGCGTTTATTTTTACACGTGTCCCCTAGACCATTTTGATGAGTGTAATTACAATATTGAAAATCGGGAGAGTGATTATCTTTGCTTCTTCGGTTTTTACACCGAGCAAAGCAGTTTTATGTTGAATAGAATTAAGGCCTTCTTAAGGAGGAAAATGAATCATTTATTTAATCATGATGTACTTTTTATTGGCAATCAATGATAAAATTTTAGCCAGAACTGTGTTCACGTTCTTCAGTACTAAATTTGTAACTGCAGACTAATATTAAAGTACAAGAATATTTGGCACCTTCTAATAAATATAATTTGATCCTTCCTATACAGACCTTTTTTAATTGGCAAAGTAATTAGGTATTCAAATTAGCATTTGAGGATGGTAAATTAATTGGAGTGGAAAGTGAAATTTTGAAAAATCGATTATCAAACAAATCATTAAATAAACCGTCAGTTGGTTCCGTAGCTGCCAAGTGAAATATTGATGTTGTACAGAAGTGACTTTCATATTCGAAAATAAAATGTGCTGTACGCAATGTGAAGTACTTTGACACGTTGCTGGTATGAAGAAGCACTAATTACCTTCTTCTTTGATTCTCGGACAGAGTAAATTATGGCTCTTTTCAACTTTACAATCAAGAATATTTTGCAACAATGCATACCATACGTGGTTTACGATTAAATTTGGTAGATGTAAAGGCAAATTGAATTTCCATAAAAAGAAAAAATGATTATCAATGCAAATTTAAATTGTCGCTCATTTATTAGAGTAATAACCACAGAATTATATTACTATTCAATTTGGTTAAAACGGATCAGTTTCGACAATCTTGATGATTATTTTTTGTGTACATCTAAGCTAAACTTTAAAATAACAAATAGGACAACTACACGAACAAAAAAGCGATATAAAAAATAGAATGAAAACATTAAAATTCATAACTGATTGAAACCCATGAGAAGCATGAGAGGATTGCTTGTTCATGTTTTATGTAAGATTTTTCTATTTTTTGTTTGTTTAAATGATAACACGCATTCTGATTTGTGCTGGGCGAGTTTAAAGTCAGGTAGTGTACCTCTAATAATACGTCGGTCATTACGAATTTTAAAGTAGACTCGCTTAAGTTGATTTAATGCTAGTAGAATGTTCTTTGATGAAGACAAATCGTTTAAATCTACAAATAAAAATGGAATTTCAGTAATTCTCATTGGCATTAATTCATCTAAATTCTCCACTGATTCAAAGTTGAACGAATCTGAAAACGGTGTAATATGTATTTACTTTAAACTCGATCTCCAAGAACATCATATAAAATTTGTAATGACCGCCATATTATACATGTGCATTCAAACTTTAACTTCACCCGATAGGTACCAGTCAAAAATTATTAACGTTTCCAAAATTACTCAGAACTGCTCGTTACTTAAAATTTTAAATTTAAACATTAACAAGTAGCATTAACAAGAATTTTATGTGACAAGTTTTTTTTTGTAATTTTACAAATCGAATTCTGATTTACCTATACGGAAAATGTATTTTTAAAACAGATATCCAAATAATTTATTAAACCTACGTCAAACTATGGAAGATGAAAGCTGATGTGATATTAAGAAAAAAATATTATAAAGAATAGAGCTCCAATTCGTCTTAATAATAAGTTACAAGCTTTTGAAGATTGGTACCTAACGACTAATGACAAATCGTGAGGGTAATAATGAAACTTAAAATTTGTATGGTGTCAGAATCGAAGAAGATAAGTTACTGATCTGTTAAGTGTACATTTGCTTAAAAAATAGAACAGCCAATACACCGATGATGATCCCCAGATTAGATTAGTATTTTTGGAGAAAATATAAAGTAGCTTGTATAACTAGTAAAAATTGCTACCTCTTAAGAGTTAATTGAAAGAATTCAAGACGCAGCTAATAATATAAGAAATAATCCAAATATGTAGTAACTTTGAAATTGACGTTTTGTTATGAACCTTCCATCAACTCTCACCTGTCAAAGTGTGTCATAGAGACAACCTACATAGAGACAACAAATCCTCCTATATTCGCCGAATTCAAGTCCTCTAATCCTCTCTTATATCGTTCAACAACGTCGCAGAGACGTTATTATTACATTATTATAAATCAATCAATTAAATGTACGTTATTTTTTGTAATTTATTTTCTGTGGTTGTTACTCTAAATTTTTCCTCTTTACAACATAATGGAAATCTAAAAACTTTCTACTTACTGTTTAGTTATTATCTGCGCAAACACACAGTAGAAATATGATTTTAATATTCGCTTGTATGTTTAATTAAACAAATGGTGTAATTTTGGTTGTTATAACGTTAAGATAGGTTCGTTTGAAAAATTGCGATCTCAAAAACCATTTGCTTTTTTGGACCAATTGAAAACTGTGGTGAATGGATTTCTGTGTATGTTGCGTAAATTGGGGTTATATGAGTAGAGTAGTAATTGTACGGGTCCGAGGAGGAGCCTGATGGGTGTATGGGTTGGTAGGCCGTTTTTGCCAGCTGGATTCCCGAGATCACAGAACTCGCTGCAAATCGTCCCAAGTATGGCGGAAAGTACAGCAAAGATGTGCGACGCAGGTATTAAACCAAGGCTGCTACACTATTGTCTAACACAAGGAATGGAGCTATTTTATTTTTACTATGAGTTTTGTAGCACTTGGGTTATGCTTTGCGCTGTTGGGTAACTTTTTACTGGTGTTGCAAAAATGTTACCCGCTACACAAGCACACACCTTCTTCTTGGACGATGTAGAATGTGTAGACTGTTATAGTCTTGGGTAATATTTTTGTAGCCGTTTACACTTTTTTGATAGTTGAGAGACTTTGGCATGCTAAGCTAGCTGCCGAATACCAGCGTTCTGTATGCTTACTCCACTAATTTATTAATGCCAACAAATTCGTAATAATCTACAGGGTCGGCGTTTTCTCACCTGTTTATTATATTTTTATTTCCATTCTTATCCTCGCTAAGCACAATTTTTTTTTCTCGAAGGCTTACCATGTAGGTTACTTACTGGACAGAGCATACAGAATGGGATGAAACAAGCCTAGTTAGACTAGCTGGCCCCAAGTAGAAGATTAGTAGCACTTAGAGCCTGCACAGCCTGATAGAGCCACGCACGGCCGCGCCTCAACTCGTGCGAATGTGCAGGATGATTGACTAACAGTGATATCTGTCAATTCTACTGTTAGTATTTTCATTTTAAAACATACTCAACATCAAATATTGTCAACACAAAAAGGCAATTTAAAATCCATGAAGCTATACACAAAAACCAGGACGATCTATATGGGTCGATTGGAGAAAGAGGACGGTGTTGATTGATTCTATTCATTTTCTATCATACTATTGAATTTTTTAAGTGTTGATAATATTTTTGCAAAGTAGAAGAAAACGACTTTTGGTGTATAATTTTTCTTTAATTAAAATTTAATACTGCGATTAACTACTACGTTTACAATACTAAAATACTCCTAGAAGGCTCCTCTAATATGGACCGTTTAGAAATTATTGACAATAAGGTAATATCCCTAAATAACTCCTTGTAAAGACATCTCCTGATTTGTTTAACCACCACCACCACCCCGTTCCCTGCTTTTGCAAATAAATTGTATTCGTCTGTTATTATTTTGGTTGATCCTCGTTGACCGAGTCGAGTTTGTTTGGAAATCGTCAGCGAGAATCAATTAAGATGTTGCCTCTGTTCTGCTGTGAAATGATGCGAATGTTGTCTTGTTTATCCGGCTGGCGTCTAGGCGATATTTGCCAGTTGTATTCCTGAGATTATTGACTTGATCGGAACTAGACCAAAGTATGGTGGGACGTTGAAGAACGAAAGAGGCAGGAGGTGAGAAAAAACCTCTAACTTGTTTACTTAACACTTAGCCTACGAATAGCTCCCTCTAGCTAGTACTTCTTGTTAAGAAAACAAGGTAGACTTATTGAAAATAAACGTCCATTTGTTCTGTGTTAAGACACCCTGCACGCTTGTTCCCATCTTAATTTTACAACCCTGCCTTATCTGTTCCAGTGTATGTCGATGTATTCTTCTCCTCCCGTTTTCCTCCACACGTAGGCGTTTCGTAAATCAAATGTATCATAAACTGCTCAAAATTCTTGCTCCTGGACTCGTTAGAAATGTTTGAATGGAATTTCTTTACCAGTCTGGGACTATATGTGTTAGCGAGTGAGATGCATGACCGCATGCGCGTTCGTGCCACACGGTATATTGTGCGTGGCCAGGCTGTGTGCACAGGCGCTCACCCTGTATATATAGAAATAGGGTAGAGTCCGAATTTTGTATTGATTTCTTTTTTTTATTCAACTAGAAATTATTTCATCCAGCAAGCTTGACAGTCTTTAATAAACATGAATAATCAGTTGGCCTAATATCAAAAAGAATTCTATTATTATTCTAATTTTATTATATCACTCATTTAACTAGATTAAAAATTTACTAATTCTATAATTTAAAGTCTTGAATTGTAATTAATGTATTTGCTCTGAACTAAGAAAATAAAGTAATAATATATAAGTTAGTGCCAAAGAGAAAATTTCATCGCTCATTTGTAATTATTGATTTCGTTTCAACCTGCCTAATCAATTTCCACAGTCTAATAAAAAATGCAGCAGGTCAACTGATTTATATCTTTCTGGCATTGTGCCGTTTTATTACAACAAACGTAACATTTCCAGGTCACCGCGTTTAATTCCTTATAAACAGTCTTCAAGTGTGCTGGATTTCATCAATTCATACGAATAACATTATAGAGATTAACGATTCGAGTTGCATGTGGAGTTTAAGACTAGCGCTTTCTGCCTAACCCGTTCTTTTTATTGCCTTTTTACTAATATAATTAACGAAAGTCAATTTTGACGCAATAAAGAAAATAATTTTACGATTATTTAAGTAAATGAGAAGCTAGTCTTAACCATTGTGTTGACCAGGAAACAAGGAATGGATACATAATAAAAAAAATGAGGAAAATGTTTAAACAATTTATATTTATCGACATTTTTCAGTAATTTTTTTGTTTTTTATTTTATTAGTCACGTGCTTTCCTGTTTTTATATTATCAGTGTGGGGAATGCGACATTATTTTTTATGGAAATTAAAATTTATAAAAAAAGCGCGTCTTTTGCTACCGTAAATATAATGAACACAAAAAAGTTTGAGCTTTCTACATACATATATTGAAGTACGCTGAGCAAATATTTTGCCAAGGAAACTCAATGGCTTATACACTCAAGCAACGATAACATTACATTGGAAATCTTAAGGAAATTGAAGGACAGAATTATATTTTCCTTCTATACGAGGGCATAACGTAAATATTTTTACCTACTAGATGATTGACAGAACTAGTCGTACACGTAAATTATTATTTTTGTTAACATCTTCCATCCGTAATCCATAATTTGTATTCTATTCTATTTTGTTTCAAACATTTTGAATATTTTTTTTATTATTTACATAAAAAGTTAATTTTCATTACAGTTCAGTAATTATCTATATTTTTAAATATGTTTTGATTATAGAATTTGTAAAAATAATTTTTACAAAGAATACAAGGACGTAAGTTTTACATTAAAGCTGAATGGTTTATTAAAACAATTACACTTGATCCATTTAAATCAATACTTTGCAGATGCAATTAATGTTGAGAAGTGTTGTTTCTTGATCAAAAGCGATGAAACAAGAACATAGAGCAACCTGAAATCTTAAGCGGCCGTTGTCTATCTTTTCCATGGCTTGTGTTGATGTTTCGAAGAAGAACTTCTCCAGAGTCGTTACTGCTGATCTTATTGCTATCGTTTCATAGAGATTCATAGAGAGGAAATAGTAGCAGCGAGAAAATCAGTAGGGGCACCAGCAAAAGGCTCTTAAGAAGTTCTTCCGTAACAAAGAACAAAATATGGCGAGATTCTAGAGTTGCATTTTTGCCGGAAGCCAAGAAGAAATAAACATATTTGTTTATCAAAAGAATGGTCGTTGATTGCTAGAAAAAGAAAGTAATTTTTGAGCTTTTTAAACAACTTGTTTCCTTGTCAATGCAAACCATAACTTTTCAAAATTCGTAAAACTCAATTCACGACATTCGAATGCCGAAAGATGCACTTAGTTTAGCAGATAACTTAGAGCGCCCAGTTATTGTATTTTTGTCTAGACCCATTCTGAAACATGTAGCATGTTGGCGGAAGTTCGCCGCCATTAGAGTTCGTAGAAGATAATTCGTGCGACGAAGACATTACTTCGTTTTTATTTCCGAGTGTACACGGCTAATACTGCTTTGTGTGACCTAGGCACATAGTCGTTTGTGGGCACATCACTTACGAGTCCGTTTCACATTTCCTGAAGGATTTTCTACACGAAGACAGGGAGGACGTCGACGTTGAAGTGGTTTTCTTGCACAGGTAAAAATATATGGTATAAATACTTTAATAGAACATAGGTTTTGCACATGAACATATTTAAATTTTGTCAAAATGTGTACAAAGTTTTTTTTTTTGTCGAAAACAGATTTAATTTTTTACAAAATTTAAAAATGCGTTGTGGTTTTACGAAGTGGGTTAATTTAATTTCAGGAAATGATTATTATGCGAAAAAAAATTAGATAAATAAATAAATAAATTTTTAGAAAAGAGCCTGATTTGGAGCTGGAAGGACTTCTAAAACGCCACTACACGACGGTGGAGTTTTTTCAGGGGACGATGATGAATGCAGTTGACCTTGAACGAGTCAAGGTATCAATGGAGTCCTTCGTTTCTATTCATCTTGGATCGTGTGTTACTTACCGCTTATTATACCTCGCCGCACCATTTATCATTTGTTTCAATTTTGCAACTTTTCCGATGTAACTTCCTGTAAACTATGACTTGACTTGATCAAACGGAAATCTTGCAAGGTTTTTGCAGAGTAGTGGTTTAGCCACCAGTGCCTTCTGCTGCATGGTATTGCTGACGAGTATGCAGATGTGGATATAAATAAATTGGTAGTTTTTGACGTGTTATATATCTGTTTTGGTAACTATTCGGATGTGCAGGAAACCGCCAGACCTTGAACTGGAAGGTCTTTTCAAGAGACATTTCACTACCGTAGAATTCTTCCAGGGTACCATCATGAACCCTATTGACCTTCAAAGGGTTAAGGTAAGACTGGAGTATTGTGTCTTGAACGGCGTAAACTGCGTGCGTGCGTGTTTATTACCCGATATACATATTTTTATGGTTCTAATCACATTTCCTATTTTCTTGACTTTCCTGCTTTTAAACACACGTATTAAAATTGAAGATAATACGAGTTATTACACATTTGAATTATAATTGGTATTATAAAGTACTCAAATTAAAACAAACTTAAACATCCTCCTTTTTATGTTTTTTTTTTAAATCAAAACTGTTTGTGGACTTCCCCAATTCCTTACAAACCTGTTTGTTAAATTAGGTGTTGCAATTTAATTAAAAAAGAAACTAAGTTCAGAATAATTATATGACTGGACGTAGTTTTTTTTCTAACAAATCCTTGGACCAGGTAATGTGACAGCCCTGGACCTTTGTCTTGTGTTGTTATCCCCTGCCCCACACCCTTCCGTGTTTAGCATTACTAGGAAAAGCACTTAAAACTTCCCCCAAGAGAAGGGCCAATAAAATGGTAAGTTGGCTCTATATTGGCATTTAAAATGTCTGCCTCTCTAGATGAAACTGCCTCGTTAAATTTTATCATCCTAGGCCACTTGCAGAGCAGATAATCTTTTGTGCATGTATTAGATTTGTACATGCGTATCCGAGACAAGAAATCGCACTTGGTCTCTGAAGGAGTATTTCCTAGTCATGGCAAATTTTTCTGCATGTTTTTGCAAGTTACTTCGATTTAGCTCACGTAGATTAGAAACCAATTAGAACGAATAGAGCTATAGGTAAACAGTTATCTTTTTTTTTTGAAAAATAATATTTTAAGAAAAACACTAAGTTTTAGCGGTTATCTAAGGTAATGAGCAAGTTTGTTTTTGATAGGTACACGAAGCCGATGCGTGCCTAGTATTAGCGAACAAATACTGCCAAGATCCCGATGCAGAAGATGCAGCGAACATTATGAGGGTTATTTCCATCAAGAATTATAGTGATGATATTAGAGTTATTATTCAGCTTATGCAGTATCACAATAAGGTAAAAACTTTTAAAATTAGAATACATTTAGAAATTCAGTGATTGAAAAGATCCCCAAACTATTGCCTTATTAGACAACTAACCTATGGCTAAAATTTTGCGTTGGATACTTTATGAATTCTGTAAAAAGGTGTATCGAAATATCCTATAAAAATTTGATTTCAGGCTTACTTACTAAACATTCCTTCGTGGGACTGGAAACAGGGTGACGACGTAATATGTCTAGCGGAACTAAAGCTCGGCTTCATAGCTCAATCGTGTTTAGCTCCCGGATTTTCGACGATGATGGCGAACTTGTTCGCCATGCGATCGTTCAAAACAGTAAGTCCCAAAACTTTCCTCCCTCATTTTCACGCTAATTCTCACCGTTTGTGAAAAGCCACCAAAAATGCAGATACTGACGTGAACTAAAACGTTTAGAGAACTGCTCTGTCGTAGTATCTGATTTTCTGGTAGGCGGTTTTCAGGTAGATTTTAATTTTTAATTCCGTAAGTGGTAAGCATTTTCCTACAGGCGTAAATATATGGAATTCTAAATTATTGCAGTCGCCAGATATGCAAGTGTGGACGAACGATTATTTGCGCGGCACCGGGATGGAGATGTACACTGAAACCCTTAGTCCTTCATTTGTAGGCATGCCATTTGCACAGGCAACAGAGTAAGTCGGATGCGGACACCACGTTACCGCTGCACCTCATTGAAATACCTTTTCTCTCACAGTTCTGCTGTTTTTTGTCGGCGCGAAAACTATGTGTACATACCTGTAGAAATTGAACCCAAAAAATTTCTTTTATTAAAATTTTCCAAATTAAGGCAAATAACTAACATTAACAGTTGTGTCTGCTATTGAAAAACTGAGGCTTGTTCGATTTAATTACGAATCAAAAACTTATACCTATGATAATGTTTGAAAGGGCTCATTTCTAATTTTATCCGTTTACAAATTTATGCATAGTTGATTAAGGAAGTTCATAACGACCTCCTCCCTGCCTAACCAAAAGGTCAGTTTCATTTGGAACACACAAGGAAACAACGTACCTTTCCATTAATAATGAAGTTATTAGTGGTTGTCTGCGCGGACGGAGGGTTCACATTAAAATATCTTGAAACAAAAATCTAACTTTTTTGAAGTGGTGGTTTACTGGTTTTCTTTCATAAGCAAGTAAAACCACAAAGTACTTTTCAATGTCTATTGATTTGCTGCTTAAAATAACTGAACGGAAGCAAAAAAAGACATGTGAGTTTTAGACGCAAGATTGATTTATTGATTTAAGCTGTAACATCCACACTGTTTGCCAACTTGGGTATAGCAAAGCACAAGGTGGATAAATTATATTTGTAGTTAGCATAACAGGAAGTTTGAAACTACTACCGCAGACAAAACATACGTAAATAGCAGACACAACATGAATATTTTATGCGTGCTTTCGAATTTTCCGCTCTAAACTTTAAAGACGAGAAACGCATTCGTTCTTTGATGTACCAACCACATTCACCTTTTAGTTTCCGATACTATCACTATATTCACTCGCTCGATCAAGTTTCCGCCAAACTACGAAGAAACAATGTTACTGCAAATGGTCATTGAATACTATCTGCAAGCTTGTGTTTGTACTATTATTTGCTATAGGTGTATTTCATCTTTGCATTTAAAGAAACCGATTCATTTTTACAGGACGATTACATGAATGGGGTTTCTGTATTACGGCATTCTTATTTCAGTCACAGGATCGTTTTACCTCGAGTGCACTTTGAAACGATAGTATAAAGTGGCGTAAGACGTTGAAGGTACTCGAGATAAAACCATTCCAAAAACTTTTCCACCCTAGCCAATAAGTATTCCAGATTTTGATTCGTCTGGTCGGAACTTGCCTGTTCAAAAAAAGTGGCTGATTGTGATATACGTGTCATGCCAAGTGTTGAGTGGCGATGTATTGTTTTCAGTCTCCCGATACGCAAGTCTGGCAGAACGATTACCTGCAAGGCACGGGATGCGAGATGTACACTGAGACTCTGTCCCCCTCCTTCACGGGCATGACATTCCCCCAGGCCAGCGAGTAAGATTGACACTCACCCAACACACTAACAAACATTTTTTTTAAATGCCCTTTAGTAGAAAGGACTTTTTTTCCCTCCAGTCTACTCGCTAGTTATCAAAATAGCTTGTAGTATCGTCAGACCAAATCATTCTTGACTAACACAATAAGCAGCACAAAACAATTTTTTTGTTACCAAATTAAACAATAAGTACACAATTCAATAAACAAAATCGAACATTCGAACACTAAATGTTACGTTAAGAAGTGAATGTAAGTGATATGTATAACAAAAACGGCGTAGTTTGTGTTGGCGTGTATTTGTTAACCCCCTCAAATAGTGATGTAGTGCCGCCCAAAATTACCTGCGTCAGAAAATAATATGGTTAGGGGGATAGAGCTGCTTTGCCTGTAGCTCTATAATAACGTACTCTCAATAAGAAAGCAACACGTCTGTAAGCTACTAGAATTAATTGCTGCAATCTTTTGGCAAAATACAAAGATGAAACGAGGAAAGATTAATTTGTTCGCGCTTAGTTGAAGTAGAACCACTCAACTTGCTGTTAACAAAAAGAGATACTTGAACTGGTATAGTCATCAATTAAAACGACGAAAAACTTTTCTTCTACTTAGAAGCTCTTGTATTTATGGGTTTATGATTGCAGTTCTTTCAAGAAAATTCTAACTACGAAATAATTGACAGTTTATTAAAAATGTGGAAATTTTATTGAATACCTACTCAATTTTATTCATGACATTTTGACTTTTTGATTTAGAAAGACCACATCCCAATCTATATTTCATTATAATTGAGCTTCATTTGCATGTCAGGTTTTATTGGCGCTGAAAACTGAATAAATAAATAACGTGAGTTTAAATTTCCAATAATCCTGTAGTCAAAGCTTCACTCTGGAGAGTTACACGTTATTATAGGACTTTTACTGCTCTTGAAATGCTCGGCATCCCGACCTAACAAACAAACAAACACAGGCACTTGTGTGTATAGATTCCTTCCGCAAGAGTTTACGTCTGTTCTCAGGCAATAAAATCGATGTAATGAATACTTCATTATGCGGAATGTCGCAGGTGACTTCTTCTTTCATCCTGTATAGAAAAAAAAATAATACTCAAAATAAACAGTCTATGTTCAAGTGCGCCGTATTTATTTACTTAACGTTTATTAGCTTGAACCGGAGTGGATAAACAATACAGGAAAGAATGAGTTTTTTTTGCTGTTCTTTAGATTTCATTAGTAGCCACTATTTAGAATTCATATTTTTTTTACTGTAAATAAAGATGAATAACGTTTAACGTTAAACAAAACTAATGAAGCAATTCTGTACTAGGTTCTTAATTATAGTAGGTACGTACTTCATTTTTAAGTTGGCTATTATGTCAGAGTTATACTGAACTATTAGGACTGTTATAAATCCATTTGTTATTTATAACAGGGCGGTTCAGAATCCAGCTATGTTTCGGTTTCTATTATTTAGAACTACCTTGTCATAGAAACCGATTTAAAAACAGAAAAATATAACAAAAATTATTTATAAATAATTATAATTTGTACTTTTCCTCCATGAACACCGGCATGGTTTCTGTATTATGATTTCGAAAAGAAAAAATATTTTTGATTTTAATTCAAGTTTTTCTACTAAATTATGTTTCTTTGTTTCACAAGCAGGTTTTAAATTTGTTTGTTAACCATAAATAAAAAATCCAGCGCGAATGAATCAAACAGAAGTAGTAAATTAAATTAGAAAAATTTGGAATTTATTTCAACTTCTATTTTTGATCAGTTTTGTTCGGGTTATTTTTGTTTAGTTTAAAACAGAAGCAATGAATGTTTTGCAACGCATCTGATTCAAGTTTGACAAGATTATTTACTGAAATATTTAATAACAATTACAAGGAATTTATACACGCAACAAATTGCTTCTATCCCATTTCTCCATCTTTAGTTGCTTATAGTATTAGAAAACAATGTTGTTTGTTCAGCATGCTTGCTTGCTTTTCGTTTTTCCCCATCGAACCCAACAATCAAACATACATCATTTAACTGCAACAATTTCTTGTAACTTATTCCCGCTCGAACAAATTTAAATGATGTATGTCGGTCACGTTAGCAACCGGCCGTTCTCTTCAAAGCTTCTGTTTAAACAGGCTGTGTTTCACGAAGCTCAAACTCCTGCTCCTGGCGATCGAAGTGAAGGGCGTCGAGGGTGTAGACACTAAAATATCCATCAACCCCCGCGGAGCCAAGATTCAAGCAAATACTCAGGGATTCTTTATAGCGCAGTCTGCCGATGAGGTCAAGAGGTAAAAACCGTCGCTTATTGATTCACCTTATAAAAAATTACTTTCGGTGATGCGGGACAGTTTTATCACATAATTGACATCGAAGGTTTCTAAATCGTAATATGTTTGGGTTTTCACATCTAATTCATACAAACCATTTTTTTACGAGTTCTTATTTTGTATTTCTTTTTAGGGCATGGTTTTACTGCAAAGCCTGTCACGACGAAATAAAAGACGAAACCCTCATCAAAAAGTGCAAATGCAAAAACTGTGAGTTCGCCCACTTTCTTGAATTATATGTTTATACGTGAATAATCGTGCCCATGCAACTACCAGTTTCCTTTATGTCAGTTTCTGAACTTTGTATGGCCCATGTTTAAGTCCATATTCATTTTGCTTTTGACTTTGACCTTACTTATCTTATCTCTTTGATTTGTTAATTAACTTGTTTTGTTAGGGCCGATTGGCTCCAAGACACCTCCGAGCCAATCCTTGGCCACTTGTTTTCTTTCTTTAAAAATATTCACATTAATGTTTCGAAATTTAATTGACTAAATCACTTTTAGTGGCAGTTCAACAACGTAATTGGTCCCACGATCTAGGTAAATGCAAAATAACTGACTGATTTTTATTTTACCTTCTAGATCAGGCTTGATGACTCAGCTCGTTTACCTTATTATATACATCTATAGTTTTGGTTTGCTATCGTGGACTGTCTATTTTGCATATATTTACATCCACAATTATTATTCCGATAATCTGTATGTCACTCGATATAGTTTTGCTATTGGTATGTGTAGTCCATAAATACCAATATCCAATATTTGTTCGTATAAAGCGACTTCGTATTTGAAGCAAACCAAATACATAAGCTTTATATTTCTGTTTCAATTTATAAACAACACATAGGCCAATTTCCCATAATTACAACATATATAACAAAAATATTGTGTTCCGTTTTGATTTTTTACAAACGTTTAATTTATTTGATTTTATTTTGTTTTTGTTTTGGTTTTGTGCTACAAAACAAGTCACTTTATACAAGAAAAATATGATTGCTGAATGACGGAATGTCTTTGACACACATTCTGATCCCTTTGCACAAATTTCTCTGCATGGTTAGGTTCATTCTCATTAAATAAATAAAATTGTAAGTATCAAATCATCATTACGAATAATATGATATGAAGCTTGACCCTGGGCTTTCCATTTGATTTCCAAATGCTCCACGCAGTTTTTCGTTTTGATTTTTTACCAGGTTACTGTAACTTTTTGTCTTTTTATAAGGAAAGTTTTTTGGTTTTGGCTTTTTCCAGATGTTGGAATGATCATGATGCAGACAGGCATGGTGAAACAAGGGCTTAACGCCGCCTATCACGGTTACCTGGAGGGTAGGACACCCTTCTATATACCATGCTCAGCTGCTTAAAATTATTGTTTTTACATGTTCCTATACATTCTTCTTTTCTATTAGACGTAGCAAGAACTATTTTAGAATTACTGCAAAAAGTAGATTATGCATCTTTAGCTCATATAAGTATATTTTTTTATTTTAATTTAGATTTTTCTTTAGTTACAGGTTATTGTTGATGGCCATTTAATACTACAATACAATAATATTCGTTCACGTTTATAATATTTTATAACCAGGATTTTTTTCTACTACATAATATACAGTTCTCCCATAATTATTTTGTAACATACTTAATTAAAGTCTAAAATTTTTTGTGAGTTTAATTAATAGTATGTTCAAATTTTGCACTCTTTAAAGGATAGATAAAAATATGATAAAGTTTTTTTTTCTTGTGCAAGGATGTATTGGAACATATCAAGCTTGTTTACTGTTAGTTAAAAAGTTTCTAGGTAAAAAAGCACTGTTCTAAACAGCTTTGTAATGCAGTACTTTTAAATTTCTGCTAATATGGCTGAAAAAGACTTTCGACTGCCGCTAAACAGCTAAGAGCGAATGTTTACTCTCCATAAGGCGCATTCAGACTAACAACTAAAGAGGTAGTATCTCGCAGGGACCTTCAGGACAGGATAAAACATACTTAGAAATTCTGCTTCGCCTACAATTATAGGGCTTGACTTTTTTAAATTGGATTGGAATGAGGGTTTCAAATTTCAAACGTATAACTCAAATAATGATGATGAGCAATATTGAAAAAAGCTAAAAGGCGATTTTTTTACTAGTTAGTGCATACCCAATCCAGTTTTTCGTACGATTAGTACCTGTTCCAGTTTACCTACGACCTTCTCGTGCCCAGGGTTAACTTTGCTAAATTATATGGTACATTTTGTGAAAATGAACAACACACGTGTTTTTAAGCTTCCGGCGAACGGAGGTTTCCATTAGTATTCATATGGACCAATCGTGTTTGATTTAAATTTAATTAATTTCCTTTTATTACATTAAAGAGATGCAGAGATTGTGGTAGTTTATTTCTTGAATTTAGAGAAAAAAATGTGTCAAAGTATTTCTTTTCTTCTCCCCATAACTTTTGAACCAAATCTTTCCTAACTAAACCAAAAAAGTGTGTTGTTCTTTTTCAAGGCGAATAACCCCATTAGGCTAGGGGTAGTTGGGCTCCGACTAACAATCTTTTTATCTGGTTCGCTGTATAGTGGCCACGTTCAGGAAAGGCGTCCGGGCCATTCAAATGGTCGGTCGAGCAAGTATGTATTGAATCATCACATTTCATTTTCTACGTTCTCACACACTATCAATTTTTTTTACCACCGTACTACATGTAATTTTTCTGGTTTTCTTACAATTATGTACTAGTCAGTTGTAATAAATTCTGTGATATTTTCAAAATTGAAAGCAAATTTCGGAACAGGTCAAATGCTACATGATTAGGATGAATACCCTGCGAAATAGTTCTTCTTAATTTCATGTATCTTGTCTTTTAACACACTTGATCTAACAGAAAAAAAAAAACGAAATAGAAAAGGAAGTCGGGACGTTTACTCTGATTTGCCATAAAAAGAAAATGATTAAAAGTAAAGAAGTGTGAGTCACTGTACCTGAAGCAACGAATCAAATGGTAAGTTTGATTTTGTTTGCGTATGAAAGTGAGATGTTCTATTCATACAGTATTTATTACATCTGATTTATACTTTAACACAGTCTTACAATACTCACATAGAACTTTAACACAAAATGTTTAATATTTTGTTTCTTGTTTCCAAAATACTTTGGTTTCAGATAGCTTGATCGGTCTGTTCTGATTCGATGTACTAGTTTTGTTGTACAGTCAGGTTTAGTGTTTTGTTTAGTAAAAGTGTTTAGTTTTGTATATTATATATATATGTATTATACTATACTATTACTACCACACGCATATCTCTAACAGAATTGATTAAATTTGAGAAAATATCATTTCTTTAATTTCGAAATTCGAGGTAACGCGAGATTTTGCGCCAGTGAAAATTTTCTCAAATTTCCTGTACCATATCACACTTACATGTTTGATCACTCCCATTTTGATTTGGCCTGCAGACGAGGACTTCACGAACACGTATCCAAGTAAGTTGAAAGAACCGCGGCACCGCGATTTAAAGCCTGTCGACCACGCCGAAAATCATTGAAAAACTTAGCACCGACACCACTTTCTCTCACTTCACCTCTTAAGACCGAAACTATCTCAAACTCTCGCATGCTGTGTTGCATGTCTAGAATTAAATGGCCTTGTCTTTTTCTGCATGGATTTTTTTTCAACATATCTGTGTTTGCTGCGTACTGAAACATTAGGTATAGCTTAAGATAGTTTTTAGTAACACGAGTATACCTAAACAGAAGTATAGTTAAGGTATCCCAAATCGATTCTCCATTTTAACATCTCTTTGGGATACTGCGTAGATGTAAATATGTAAATGAATAGCGGTAGATGAATAGATGTGGTTAGGTATTAGAGAATGTGCTAGATTGGTTTGTGGTTACAGATGACCACCATCCTCCTCCTACATTCACACCACCAGAGTTACCCAAGAAAGTTCACGTCAGAGGTATACTATAATATTAGAGAAACTCGCAATATACCCATCCATCCAATAAGGCGCTTATTTCTACACATGTTTTTATTTGCAGAAAATTACAAGTTTAACAGTTTTCATATGTAGAAGCAAGCGCCTTTTCCGCACCTAATTTACGCTAAAATTTCCTCGCTTTTAAGAAATTTATTATTACAGTAAACCATATTTGATGCTTAAACTAATGCTTCTTCGCATTCTATTCAAAAAAAAGTTAAGGCAGTACGTTAATCTAATTTTAATTCCTATGAGTAGTATACAAAAAAGATATATTTTATGTATTATTTGCCTCTAATCTGAATGTATTTGGTATGAACCAACAATAATTAAAACAGATGTTAAGGATAACGGAAAAAGTTTGGCATATTTTAAACATGATGGTTCAGATGGTTCACTCCTATTATTTAAACTGAGTTCTAAAATGGGTATTTGGATTTTACTTTAGTAACGTTTTTATCCAAAAGTTCCAATGACTACCTCAAAACATAAATTTAATGTTGTACCAGTGTTGTATGTAGCGAATCGTGTCCTTTTAGTTGTAGTACGTGTAGCATTACTAAGGCAAGCACTTTTTTCTGTTGCAAACACATACATTCCATGTAGCGTCCTTAATATGACAGACTTTCTACATGAAATATTTTCGCAGGTGATGTCAATCGGATACAGGATGATTTACATCGTAAGTATCCACGCTCTCTTCATTCCCCAAGCCATCTAGTCAAATAACGTGCATTTTTAGTAACACATCGAAATCAGAACCACAGGAACAACGTGATTCCAACTGCTAACATGGTGAATTCGACCAAGCAAGTCAACAAGGTTAAACCTACTGTTAACAGGAACACCACAGAAAATATGGTCTCGCCCGGTTACAATTCAAGGTAACTTCTTGTTGGAATGTTGGATGCTTTTAGTGTTAAGTTTTTAGTTAAGTCAATTTTTAGAGTGTACCAAAATTCACATCACCCTAATCAATGTACTATTTAGATTACAGCAAAACTTGCACTTGTAGCGAAAAATATATGTATACACATACTGGCAAAGAATTCTTAAATATTCAATAAGTATCACTGATAAAATAAAGACTGTTAAACGAATCCACGTTTTTTAAATTTCAGGTGATTACTTTCTGCAATGTAAAAGGTCATGTGTCATGAAATTTAGTTTCAGATAAATGTACTTTCCAAGTTGATATTTTATTATTTTTTTATTTGAATACTGATCAGCCACTCAAAAACATTATGGTAAGAAATTCTTAGGGTGATGATGTTCTTAGGCTAAGCCTAAACTTTTTACAAAATTTTTTACTCACGTATTGGTTTGACGTATTTCAGACAAGAAGGTGCGCAATTTTATTCTGTTACTTACTCGTCGTTGTTTTTTGGTTGAGTGAACGTAGCTTGTGTCACCTTCTTGCCTACCGTTTATGGTGTAACCTATGGTGTGCTATCAGCAGTGTGCTGTTTTCAGAGCACCGGAGCAGGATACAACGAGTTATGCCGGCTATCATCTTGCCTATGAAGTCAAAAAACTCATGTACGCTTTTGCTATTACTTACACTTTTTCACTCTCTCTGTCTATCTTGCTTGCTTGCCTGAATTGTTTAGCATTTATTTAACATCAAGAAACTGATTTTAGATTCGAAATAATTTTTAGTGTTTTTACGTGGACACGTTTCATGATGTTAAAACGTTTGATTGTCTTTTTATTTAGCATTCTTTTTGATTTCGTTTTAAATACACCGTTAAAATTTTCACGAATGATGTAAAATAATACACCTGGCTTGCTACTTCCTTTATTGTTTGACGTAAACTTAGTCGATCTAATTACCAATAAGAAACTAAGTCTCCAGTTATGTTTTATTTGCGACTTTATATTTTCTCGCTATTTATTCATACAGTTCCGACATTCTTTAGTTTCTCGTAGTTGTAACAAAATTAAAATGTATGGCACAGTAAACACACCAGTGTACTAATGTTTGTTGGTTTTCTGTTACGTCGTCTTTTTTTATTTTATTTTATTTTGGCCTTTTTTAGATTGGTTTTTTTAGTGATTAGCGCATTGCATTAGAAGAAATTCTTTTTCCGTTTAGTTTTTGAATTTCTGCTGATAGTCAAACCAATAGATCGGACGTAAAATCTAACTGATTTAGAATTTAGATTTTCTAATAGAATTTTTTGGTGCCATACTGTTACCTGTACAGTAAAACGGCCTGTTTTTTTAACTTATTTAAAATTTAGGCATTAGCACTTTATACACACCTTTTTTCCCCCTCTCTTTTCTGGTGTACTTAAGCATGTT
The DNA here is from genome assembly GCA_958336345.1 of Dorcus parallelipipedus. Classification (NCBI taxonomy): domain Eukaryota; kingdom Metazoa; phylum Arthropoda; class Insecta; order Coleoptera; family Lucanidae; genus Dorcus; species Dorcus parallelipipedus. Next base: position 49,007,361 of record OY284475.1, read on the forward strand.
GTTCTTTCCTACTAAATTAGAGAAGTTTGCACTAATTTACAGTTTTGCTAATACCATTTATTTAACGAAGTTATTTCACTGAATTCACTGTCTTAAATAGAAGACAATTTGCTTATTATGTAACAGCGCTTATTATAATTACATCCTAATTTTTATAATGGAAACTAAAATAAAAATAAATTTCCCTCTCAATTCTCAATATTTTTTTAATTTTCATCTTAACAAGTAAATAGTATCTATACAGCTTTGATGTTACTTCCTTTGACCACAGAATTCGAAAAGCATTCCTTTAACTTAAATTCTAATTTGAAAAGATAAAAGTTTTTTCTCATTTTATCGCTCAAATATCTGCTGATTTATATATTATAAAAAGTAAAAGCTGTCCAAATCGAACATATAAAAACATTCCTTACAGGGTTGCGTTCATAAAATATACCTTCGAGTGCATCTTGGGCGTGTAATTGTATCTCTCTTAATTATGATTATTTGCTTATTTTGCGTCTCGCTTATCTGTTTCAAGAAGTCTTGTGTTTATATTATTACCATGACAACGGGCGCACTTTTTACGCCGCACTTTTAAGTAGGTAGGTTGTAGAAAATGTATTTGTTGCTGTGGAAACCACGCCTAATTGAGTTTTTTTATGATTCATAGATGAGAAACAAAATACATAAATTCATTTATATGAGAGAGACTGCAATATTAGCCAAGAGTAACTCTAGGGTGTCTTTTATGAACACATCACAGTTATTCTATTTTTTAATAAAATTCTATTACTTTCGCTTGATGTTTGGCTCCCGACGAAAAGATGCATAGAGCTTATCTATCAAGTCCTTTTGCAGTTGTTGCTTGAACCTAACGTCTTCTTTGCTTAGTTTTAACAAACTTTGCAGTATGAGCAGCTCTTGATGAAGAAAGATAACAATTAAATTGTCGAAGAAGTAGATAACAGACTTAACCGTGCGCAGCGTTTGTCTTTGAAAAGTCACAATTTTGTAAAATAAACACATGCATGCGACTAATTGTTTTTTTCGAACAAACACATTCTGTTGTCCACCAGTTTCCACCTTTTTTTCTCTTAACGGTTCTTCCTCTTAACGAATACAAGAATGATGCTAGTGGATAGTAGTGCAACTAGTAGTGGAAACAGCGCATATTGTTGTTCCCAAAGAGGACCATCACAGTGCGATCTAGTAACTCGTGCTTTGCAGGCCTACCAGTAGAACGAGCGGAGGAGCCAACCAGAACAACAACGGAGTGGCTCTACCAGTCGGTCTCGCTGATGATCAAGCCAAGGATTTCGACTTTGAGAAGACTGAAATGAAGTATGACAGTACGGGAATGTTCCACTGGGGACCTGCCAAAAATTTAGAGGACTGCTTACTGGTACTTATACGACTTCAGTTTTCAAAGCTATGAATCATTCTTGGAAAATTTCAGGATCGCAATCAAGCAGCGATGACTGTGTTAAACGGTCACGTAGTCGTCTGTTTATTTGCCGATCCGGATTCACCCTTAATAGGTTTGCGTAACCTCGTGATGCCTCTAAGGGCCAGCAATTTCCACTATCACGAACTCAAGCACGTCGTCATAGTCGGCTCCGTGGATTACATTCGGCGGGAGTGGAAAATGCTCCAAAATCTACCCAAAATATCTGTTCTAAATGTATGTATGTTGGTGGCTGCTTTTGTAATCTATCATTTAAACCATTTCGTGTAGGGTTCCCCGCTGAGTAGAGCAGATCTTCGGGCAGTGAACGTGAATCTCTGTGATATGTGCTGTATTCTGTCTGCAAAAGTGCCAAGCAATGATGATCCTACTTTAGCTGACAAGGAAGCAATTCTGGCTTCGTTAAACATCAAAGCCATGACTTTTGATGATACCATTGGGGTCTTAAGTCAGGTTAGTGGAGACCAGGATTCTACAACACCCGTGGGAAGTCCTATTGTGTTGCAGAGAAGAGGCTCAGTTTATGGTGCTAATGTCCCAATGATTACAGGTAAAAAAATGAATTATTATTATTGTCATTATTACGTTAAAATTTCGATCAAAACATTTTAGAATTAGTCAACGACAGTAACGTACAATTTCTGGATCAAGATGACGATGATGATCCGGATACTGAACTGTACTTGACTCAACCATTTGCATGCGGTACAGCATTTGCCGTCAGCGTTCTTGACTCGTTAATGTCTACGGTGAGACTTTTTGAAAATGTTCTGATTGAACGTTTAGGTGAAACTATTAATTCTTTAGACATACTTCAACCAAAATGCCTTAACGTTAATACGATCCTTAATTACGGGAGGTGCAACACCCGAACTGGAACTGATTCTTGCTGAGGGTGCAGGTTTACGTGGTGGTTACAGCACTCCAGAAAGTCTCTCCAATAGAGATCGTTGTCGAGTTGGTCAGATTTCCCTTTACGACGGTCCGCTAGCCCAATTTGGTGAAACAGGAAAATACGGAGATTTATTCGTTGCTGCTTTGAAACAATTTGGAATGTTGTGTATTGGTTTATACAGGTTTCGAGATACAAGTTCTTCTTGCGATGCGAGCAGTAAAAGATATGTAATTACGAATCCACCTGATGACTTTCAGCTATTACCAACGGATCAAGTACGTAGCGCTAATTTTGTATTTGGATTACAATTTGATGTTCGATTTTCGATAGGTTTTCGTTCTAATGCAATTTGATCCTGGCCTGGAATACAAGAACATAAGAGGGCGAAGCGGACAAGGGAGCGGAACAGGAGGAGGAGGATCAAATAAAGACGACAATTCTTGACTACTGCTTTGTAGCGCCCTCACTGATGGACCCTACTCATATATTTAAGGGTACCATCATCCCATATCATTCCAATACCCAGTTACAAACTTTCTGTATTTTACTAATTATGTTACCTTTATTTTTGTTATTTTACATTCGCTTTTATATCCCTATTTATTTGTTTTAAAGGGAACAGTTTTGTATTTAAATAAGCGGGATTAGCAAAGGGCTTGTATTACTTTTGTATTGTACGTTTTTAGTTTGAATTGCAATAAAGATTAATAAAGCAAATACTCAAACGTTAATATAATTTCCATGAGAGTCAATTTACATAGCAATAAATAAGTTCTGTAAGGTTAGTGTTTAGGGCCGGTGCGTTGTCTTTTCTGGAGATCCGTGGTAATAACTGTTCCTGAATTTTTTGGTTTCATCCTGTTTTTGTTTTTTTTTTTTCGTTTTGTATTTTTATAATAAATGTTGGGTGTTGTAACTACAGGGGAGGGCGCTACATGTCTAAATTGAATTTAAATAAAATAGTATATGAAGTTCAAAGTAAATATCTAGTGCTTTAAAACTACACTAGTCGTGTGCAATTAAACAGTTTCACACAGCGACAAGGACAAATCTGCAACAGAAACGTGAGGCAAGCTTTTTTAATGGAAATAAAAACAATCTACTGTGCCATGTTAAAATTTAAAGAAAAAGATGTATAGACTGAGTGAATTGAGCTTTTTATAGTGTACATGATGTAGATATATGTTAGAACAGAGGTGGGTATTTAAGACCTAATTGTTATATTATAGTTCTTTTTTATATGTATATTATAGTCGCTCGTTTTAAGACTGTGCGTTTTAAACGTTTCGCCACAAGTACTCATCAGATTATTTTCGGCAAAACCGCAGTCGATTTATGTTCACCGCCCCCATCTTAAAACATCACAGAATAAATTCCGATCACACTAAGAGCTTATTCTTTGGCGACACGTTTAGCTTACACAGGCTGCATATAAAAAAAGTATAAACAGGAATTGTAAGATATGTATATTGTATAAATTTTTGAATTGTGATATTGTAAATAATTAGTTAAGAATTTCGAATCTAATTTCTACTACACAAATTTGTTTTCGTGTGAATGAACGACCGGACGTTGTTGACTTTTGTAGGATCTAGTCGGTACAATTTTGTCTTATTTAGCAATATAATAATTATCCGACAACATAAAATCACGCATCCGTTATGGATACGATGATGCTGATGGGCAAAGATCGAAGACATCGACGTCCATCTTTGATGTAACGCGGATCGATTCCGGTTGAACCGCTAACAATCTCACATGTGTGTCTTGTTATTATATAATGTGTATTCCTAAAGAAAAACCTCCACAATTTAAATGGGAACTGCTGAAAAATCACTGTCCTCTCAAAAGTTGTATGTAAACGTAATCTCTGTGTTTTCTTCATTTAATTATTATTAAAAAAGAAAAAACAATACATTGAAAGAAATAGGAATAATAAAAGCAAACGAATAAATCATTTTTAACTCATTTTTTGCTTGGACTGGAACAAAAATTAGCAATTAAAAATTACAGAATCCTATTTGGTAAGAAGAACCACCAAATCATTTAAACGGATAGGAAAGAACCTATTTCTACTAACAATATTTCTTTAATTTAATATTGTCATAGAAATAACAATTTGAAAGTATGTACGGACGCGAAAGCGAATAGTTTCAGCCAATAGTTTCCTTAAACGGCGAGATAAAAAAAGTTATTACACAGTAAGGAATAAAAAAAGGAATAAAAAAATTATGGGGGTGCTATTTGAAAAAGTAAGGTGAGGATATTTCCTGAGGGGTTGCTGTTTAGGGGCTACTTTTAAGTTCTTTATCTGCAAGCCATTTTCAACAAAATCTGAATAATTGTTTTATCTCGCCGTTTAAGCAAGATGTTGACTGTAACACTAAATTTGGGACACCTGATATATTGTTTCCTTAGCCAAATAAAATAATGTATATAAAACGTGTCTTTTAACAAGAAGTAATTTATTATAAGAAATTTATTATAGAGAACATTGCAATAAATCACTTATTAAAAAGTCCACTTGTTAAGAGTTGATGACCAGGGATGCCAAAAAACGCCTAAGCTGTCATTTTGAAAGCTTTGGGTACCATGAATTCGTACTGTCGTAGTAACTCTTTTACCATGTTATTGTTACAATTTAGACAATTCTATTTATTATCCATTCCTTATCTATTTGTTATCGCAGTAGGCCGTGATTTTGAGCCAGTATGTTGGCTATCATGTAAAATTAGAGAAATTTAATTTGATGTAATTTTAACATGCGTCAAATTGTGACAACTAAAATCTCATTGATTAAGCGGTGTTGTCAATTCTGAACTTTACGTAAAATTGGCCATGAGTACACCTCGTGACGAAAAGAAAATATTGCAACATTGCCTAATTCGGAGTAACCTTAAAATCTAAGTCGACATGACTTTCATTGTCAAAATTTAGTTACATACATGAGCACCACATTCTCCTTAGACTTTCATGGCATGGTGCGATAACAAATAGATAAGGAACGTATTATATCTACTATAATTTAATTAACATTTACGTGGTTATTGCAAAAAAAAAACTGCGACTGCAAAAAGTTTCCGAGTGGCATGCCACTTTAAAATCGAATCAAGACAAAGAAGGAAATATATTGACGTAAATATGGTAAAGACATTTTTAACATAAGTGGACATAGAAAGATTCGCATTATTCGCCAGAAATATTCCAAAGAATATGTTATTTTTATTTCTATAACAGCAGAAAATATAATTATTGAATTGTACTCATCAAAATTTGTATAGAACTTGTCTCATATCCAGAGAGAGGAATTTTTACGGGTGACGAAAGCACGCATAGTCGACCAGCTGATTCGCCAAAGTGTAATATTTAATTATTTAAATGCAAAAACATTGTGGAACATTAACATTGAAATAACAATAAATTTGTTAAAGCAAAAACTTCCTTCTTGTAGTTCTAGGAGTAAAATATTTCGTTATATATAAAGATAAAATTGAAGGAAAATAATTGGTTTATGATTAAGAATAAAATTTAAGAGAAAGGGATTATTGAGCACGCAAAAATGAAAAGAACAAAATCAACGTTAACGATATTTTGATGAGAAACTAGAGTAGTAAATTCTAAAACATATAATAATAATAGAATTAAAAACATTGTAGGTACATGTACAATTAATTAGTGGTTAATGATTAGTAAAGAAAAATCTTTAAAGTTACAAAATAAAAATTGTTATTCATTCTACACTGTTTAAAATAATTAAAAAATATGTTTAATTATTTAAAAATTCTACTGAAATAAAAATGATAGGAAGGATCATTAACTAAAACTAAAGAATGTTTTATGTTGTATGAACATTTTTTGTTATTCGTTGAGAAATAAATGTGTTTCTTTTTTAATTCGCACTGTACAACTAGATTTCGAATTATATTAGAGTACCTATCTAAGTTTTCAGCAGTTACCATAAATTCTGCAAATAAATCATTTTACAAAAAGTTATAACTCTAAGGAGATTCACTTAAATGTTGTTCACGCTTCGAATTACCAAAATGGAAAGTTTTAAGAGTGGACTTTGTTCATCGCCCCCGAAAACACGGTGGAACGGGCGCTCTCAAAGCTTTCGCGCTTTTTTAGATATTTTACTATGAATTTTCTACGTACGAGTGATAAAATTACACTAAATAGTACGCTTGGAGTGGATATTTTGAAAATATACTGCACTGAGTAACCTAAAAGATGAAAAGTTGTTGATGTTAAATGATTGTTAAATAAAGATGCAAATTGTACATATAAAACTGTGCGAAATTTGAAAATAAACAAGCTCTATTTGAAGTAAAAACAATAGTTTTATTTTTGATCCTGTTTATTCAGACATCTCCCTTGAGATTAAAACCTCAAAAGAAGACGTTTCTGGAACAAATTCAAACACGTCATACAAAAATAATATATATTAAGAAGAAAACGAATACAATAATTTAATTAATTACAACAATACCTTTTAATACTTTTGTTTTCAGAATGTCTTTTAAGCAGACTATTGTTATTTAAACTAGTAACTTCAATCCTGTTAGTAGCTTTATTAATCAAATTAGTTTTCGTAGAAGCTGCTGAAGATCTTACACTTGGCTGAAGATGTACGGCAGATACAGATCTAGACTGCGAGTTGTTAATCGGTGGTAACATTAAACTATTATTAGGCGATACCAGTTCAATCGCAAATTGTTTACGTCGATTGATCGTAGAAATTCTTGTTTTGGCACTAACATCACGTGGTACCACAGGTAAGTAAGGCAATGAAACGAATTCTGGAGAATGTTCATTGTTATGCCTTCTAGAAACCCTCGTCGTATACGTGGGCGCCGGTGATATCCTGAGGAAGTTCTCAAAATCACTTTCCAAGCTTTTCAACGCGTTTTCTTCCTTTCTGTTTCTGCTACGATTTTCGTATGACCTTTTTCTGACTTTTCTACTTAAATATGAATCTGTGATTGGTTCTCCAAAAACATCGTTTATCACAACATCACTTGGCAAGGTTTCTGATTTATCACAGTATGCATTTTGGGTAGTTAGCTCTTCGGAAAATCGAATTCTGTTGCGGGGTCTAGGTCTCGTGTCTGTGGAACTTAAAGGAACATTAAATTTTGGCAGGAATTTAGTAAAATTTTAAATTATTTTTTAATTATTTAGATAGATTACTCTTAATTATATAATTGTAAAATCCTTATGAATGGAAAAGATATAAAGTTAAAATTTAAAATTGGAAATATAAATATAGATTTAATAATTATTAAAGTTTTTTTCTAACTACCGTTGACATAAAGAATGCTTAATTTAATTTTGAATATTTCTTTTGATTGCAGATCCTTGCTGAGTTCTGTACAAACTTAAACGAATGCTAGAAATGCTAGATGTAGTTGTAAATACGATTTTAACAATTACTAAAACAATTAAAGGCAATAAATAGCGAAAAATATAACTCTTTTTGAATTAAGAATTAAAAGTAGAAACTTGAAACCGTCGACTCTTTTTCACTACTCACAGGAACGTCAAGAGGGGTTCTGAGCTCCGATATCACCCCACAATTTGTTTGAAGCCCGAAACGGGGTAGCAAATTACCCCGAACTAGCAATTTTAAAATATTTAGAAAATTGAGATTCTCGAAAGGAAATATTACACACAAAGGAAGGACACATTCAAATGTCAAATTTCAAGATAATGTATTCATCATATAATTTTACTAATGTTTGAAATTATCCAATTATTTATTTATTAAAGGTGTAAGAAAATGTTTCCTTCTGGCCCGGACACGTTTCTCGACGTCCCTAAGTACTCAAAATATTCAGAATACTGTAATTCTTATTAATACTATTGGAATTTAATCAAACAGAACAAATACCATGCGATTTATTGAAAACAGGCCAGAGTGGGTCATGAAATGTGCAAACTTACGTCTTATTCCGTTTTAGACGGTCATATTTTTGTATCAAATTTATTACGAAGTGAGGGAGAAGTGCCAATTCAACCAATCAACATTCACTGTGGTAGCTTATCTCTCTCACTTCGTAATAAATTTGATACAAAAATATGACCGTCTAAAACAGGCATTAGAGAAGATTATTTTTAAAACAAACGTCAAAATAATTCGATCTATTTTAATGTCAAAATATCACAGTAAATGTTCGAAATGTCTTTCACTTGCAAACCTTAGATTTAAACTTTCGAATAAAAACAATTTTTGTTCGTTAGGGAGCATTCCGGTCACAATTTTAAGAAAATTTTAATATTTATTCGTTGACAAATCTGGATATTAATTGTCATAAGTAAATTTATTTAAGACAAACTTTTGGAGATTCCAAAGTCAACTTTGGCCTGTTTTGGTTGGCACCGCAGAATAATAATATAAAAAAGAATAAAGATCTGTGAAGCCAACTATGAATTAAATGAATTAGAAGATAATATGTATAATAAAGTACAGTGTATTAAGGGTGTTGCGTAGGGATGCATCGATACATTGGCCGATATTAAAAATTATAACATAAAACTGAATGGTTTACCGTACTCCATGATAAATCCACACATTCGTTCAATGCCCACCATGGGGACAACCATCTTTCACCAATAGAGTCTTTATAATTCAGAAAAGAACAATAATTTTTAATTTTTAATTTATCATCTCGTGCCTCATGTAGAGAAACTTTTATCAAATATAATATACTTCCAGAAGCTTCAATTTATTTATTAAAATTAAAGATTTCATACATAGAAACATACATGATTTTGCCACATTCGCTCATGTTCAAAATTACGAAACAAGAAATAGAAATGCTCTAGTAGGCAACATCATTAAACATCAACATTCTTTTTTCTCAGAAATTTCCCAAATATGCCGGTTCACATCTCTACAACTTGTTGCCTAACAACATAAAAACAATTAAAGATACTAAACTATTTAATAGGAAACTAAGATTGTTTTTATCTAATAAGTCATTTTATTCAATACAGGAATTCACAACATTTCTAACGTGTGATAATGCCTGGACTGCGGGTTCCTACCCCTCACTTAATATGTTTTAATG